>OX465295.1:221083401-223483401 GCA_949987735.1 Leucophora obtusa
AAAAAAGTTATAAACAAAAAACTGCACACATTTTCGCTAATAAATATTTTTTAAATTTTTGTATTTTTCGCGCATGCGACCACACATTTTCAAGTAACTTTTCCGTGCTGAGTCCGAATTTGGTTTCCAAATTTTTCCAGCACGTCTGGTTTTTTGAACAAATTGAGGTCAAATTAACCCAAAAACCTTTTTTGGCTGTTTTTGAGTTGTTTTTACACACTTTTTACCTCGATTTAATGAAAAAAGATGACACAAAGTTTTCAATGATCACGGTTAATTTTATTCGAAAATGCTATAGTCGTGCTATATTTCCATTATTGATTATAAGTAATGTTGGTTTTTAAATTTTTCCGTCCGTCCGTCGGTCTCTCCATGTATTCTTGTGCGCACGCTACAGGTCGCAAATATTAAGATTTTTTTGATAAAATTTGGTTTAAATCGGTGTATGTTTGAACTTGTACCCATATAAATTTCCCTCAAAACTGCAGCACAAAATTGAATGGCACATCCACGGTTTTAAGAATTATGAGATCAAATATGTCTTTGAATGGTATATCTTCATTACTATTATTATCTGAAAGTTCTAAACGGATCGGACGAATTTCGTATTCTCTACAACATATCTTTCTCCAAAATTCGCTAAAAGGTTAAATTCAAATTGAAGGCACATACACAGTTTTAAGAATTATGCAGTCCGATCTATCTGGAACGGTAGATCTTATCATAGCTGTCATTATGTGAAAGTGCTAAACAGATCGGATTTTATTTTTAGGCTTTACATCAATTTTCGCTGTACAATACGCTAAAAATCCAACTTTTAAATTGACTAGCACATCCACAGATAAAAGAATTAATGGCTGAAATCTGGCTTATATGATATATATCGCAATTAATATTGTTGTGTGTAAGTGCTAAAACGATCGGATTAGCCGTTTGGTTTCTACATCGCTTTCAGCTCCAAAAATCTATGAAAAGCTACAAAATTTAACCTAAAGTGGGTCTGGACACCAAACTAATAGTACGATCCATTTAGCACTTACGCACAATAATAGTATCACCGATATATACCAATCACGCAGGACTGCAACTAATTATTTCTCAAACTGCGGATGTGCCCTTCAAAAAATATCAAATTTCAAGTTGGTTCACGCATAAAGGTTTTGTGCGATTTCCTTTTATGCTGAAAAAGTTATAACCAAAAGAGTTGAAAAACTCTTGAAAGTTACAAGCAAAATTAGGGTAAATTAGGGAAGTTTTGATTTGAGTAGAGCACATTTGCAGTATTAATATTAAAATTTTAGATGTTCGCCTGATTAAATTCGTTGCCTCGAAAATGCTGATACCATCTAAATATATATTGTTATTAAAATGGTTTAAATCCCGAGTTACATGGAATCTCCAGTTCCGTAGATTTGTCCATATGTATTATAATGCATAATCACCTTTTAAATTTATAAATCGCTTATAAAACAAATTTTCCATACAAAAATTCATTTTATAAGGTTTTCAAATTATTATGCATGAGGACTAGGGTTTTTCTTTTCCCGGACTTTTTCATTTCCCGGGACAGCGGGATTTTTTTTCGGAATTTCCCGGGATCCCGGGAATTCCCGCTCGTTAGAAAATATATAAATTCGACATATATTGTACTTGAAAAACTACTTTTTGGTTAAACACCGTTCGACAAAGTTTATCTCTTGGTTGTATCCATGAGAAAATGTTCTGAAAGGAGGGCTAAATATCCATGTCTTCCACTTTTTCCAGGTCAATTCGTTAACAATTTAAATTGTGAATTAGTATTTATGTAATATATTTATAGGGAAGGCCGTCCTCTTTAAAAAAAATCTTTTAGTAGTATATTAACTAAATATTAATTCCGCGGTTTAAGCTGTTAAACGAATTGATATAAAAAAGTGAAAGACACGGTTATATTATTTTGATCCCTTTTTTCAGGATATATTGGAATTGTTAATGGGTGCAAACTTGTGTCGTACCAGTTTTATAGTCAGACCTAAAATCAACTTTTTAAATATTTCTTATACATGAAATCCAAAAATTTCTATTTCTAGATATTTTTTTTTCTTCTATGCAGATTTTCAGAAGCATCAGTCTAGAATTAGTTTTATTAAAAAGTTTAAAAGTGAGCATTTTTCACAGAAATTTTTAGGCAAATTCGCCTAAATTGTTTTATAAAAGTAGACACTAAAATATTAAATAGTTTCAGAAATTATTTAATTTTCATATTTAGTTGCATTTTAAATTAGCATATACAAAATTCAAAATAATTTGAAAAAGCATCTGATGTATTTATTATTTTAAAAATTAATAATATTTAAAAAATATATTTAAAATAAAGGAATAGCAATTGAACTTTAAATGAAATTATTTGAAGTAAAAGAAACTCAAAATAATTGAAAATACGAAAAAATTACTATTTTTTAACTTTAATCCCTAGTTTAGTGGAGGTATTTGGAACTGAAATAATGATATTGAAATGTTGTATAAGGCTGGTTTACACTATAAGATTTTCAGTACGATTTTAATTCAGTACACGTGCAAAACATATAGGCAAGGTTGCAAAATCTTTCCGAGAATCTTGTAGTTTAAAACAGCCTATATAAATATTGCTTTATTTGAACAAATATCATCATCTTAAAGAAGAAAAAAATTCCCGCAGGACAAGTATTTTAGTTTGTAAATTTGATAATTGCTAATATAATATTTTTTGGTTTAACTAAACCAAATTCAATTGGCATCCAAAAACAATTTGGCTTAATTCAGATTATTAAATTTTAAACCGTATTTTTTAATTTTAAATATTCTTTATTTAAATTAATTTTAAAAAATCAATGCTTTAAATTTAAATAAAGCTTCTAAAATTGCAATAAAACTAGCTAAAACTACTGTAAAAGACTAAAAAAAAATCCCGGGAAATCCCGCATAAAATTCCCGGGATTGCGGGATTCAAAAAAGGGCGGGATTCCCGGGAATCCCGTCCCGGGAATTCCCGGGACATAAACCCTAATGAGGACATACTCTTATTTAATTGTATATTTTTTAAATTTCAATGAATTTTGTTGTTAAAGAAATTAATGTTTACATTTTAGTAATTTGTAACGCGCATATGTTTCTTGAACCTATAAACGATACTGATATGAATTATCGAGACCGCCCAGATGATATTAATGCTTACATTTTTTGTTTTATAACTCCTACTCATAATGACATTGGCCTACCAATTGCTGCAATGACCTTGACGATTGTAACATCAATAGATATTACATACGTCAAACGGAATACGCACATATTACATGTTTATTCTTTATTAACTCTTTCATTTATTTTTATGACCCCATTAACCATAATAATGAAGGGAAGAACTAAAAATATATCACTTCACACTTCTTCAGTTTACTCTCTTGCATGCCGTAAACATTTATTTTACTATAAATTAGCTCAAGGTCAGTGAAACGACGATATAATAAGTAAGTCCTATCTATTCCTTTTAAGTTCTAGATCATATTCATTCAACTATGTTGCGTAAGTCGGCCTTAACAAACAAATTTAATATTCGTCATAAATACTTTACAGTGAGATTGTCTGTCAGTTGTTTGATGTACTAAATGCATAAATATGTACTCTACTAACTGAGTACTAAAGAGTTTTATGGTAACGTTGGTAATAATCGTAAAATAATTTTGTTAGCAGATCGACGAAACGTAAAATGTATGTAGTTTTTGTTTAAATCTGGTTAATTTCCACAGCTGATATTTTTTTTACTTATTCCAAGTCAATAAACTTCAACCTCTGCTTTGCAGAATTTTAGTACCTAATTTCGTAAAACACTTGGGTGAAGTGAAGGGAACTTTCAATGTAAATTGTTTTTGTAACAAAAACAATTTCTATAGAAATAACGCAACACTTCACCGAAGTGTTTTACAAAATTACCCCCTTAATTTTAGCTGTAGCAAGGAAATTTTATGATGACTACGAAGATTTTGAGTTAAATATGGATTTATGGAATTTAAAATACAGATTCGGATCTTATCGGTATTCATAAAGCATGGCCCAGTTAAAATCGATAAGCATAAATTCTTCAATTTAATTTTAAGAAGAAGTCAGGCATAATAACGTAGTACATCAAAGTCCCGTTTCACACAGAGCAACTTTTGTTGCGGCAATTCTTGTCAATTCTCTTTTAAAGTTGCTTTCATGTTCACACAGATAAATTTTTTTCAGAAATTTTCGTTTTCCTTTAATTTAAAACCTGCAGCCCAAGGATTGAGAAGATGGTACAATTGTACTTTTCTTGGTAAATTCTAACTTTAGTTGATATCGTGGTACTACCGCGATTTATTTGGTACAATTTCAAAATATTCCAAATTTAAAATTTTTGTATTGATATCAACTTGATGTTCTTCAAAGCTTGGAACAAATATTCGAATTGCCGACGTAGACGGAAATCATTCTACCAAAACTTGTAAATATTTTCTTATATTGGCTTTCAATGACAATTTTTGGCCCAATCGAAACTTGTTTCAACCAATTCCAAAACTGTAGCTGTCCAAAAATATACTCCAATACACATAGTTTCAGTGCTATTCGAAATACACATAGTTTTAGTGCTATTAGTACTACATGAAACTCGAGAATTTTCAGATATATAGTGAGTATCATTCAAAAAATTCATGTTTAAATCTACCTTGTGGGTGCGGTTAGCTACCGATTGTAAAAAATTTTCCTGGGATGTTACATTGTTCTTTTAGAGATGGAGCTTATAGAAAAAATATAAATCATTTGGGTCCGTAAGGGTCGAAAAGTACAATTTGTTTGTCTGGTTGGTATAAAATCTAAAAGCTCATTTTCCATCATTGCTGCAGCCAACTTTGTGTAGAATGTAAAACAAAACGAATTGCCTAGAACAAGCAATTCCGTACCAATTACCACTCTTCTTTCCCCTCTCTTCCACAAACTCAAAAATTGCGCAACAAAAGTTGCTCTGTGTGCAATGGGACAAAGTAAAGGAAATTTCTTCACTTTTAAGAAATATATATAAAATATAAATATCTGAGTAGCGAAAAAAATTATTGGCATATTTAAATCTCACTATATTGGTCAAAAAACTCATAGATCTCGCTTAAATCCTAGTTTTTAAAATTTATTTCAATGTAATAATTTGCGTAAACTCTAGAAAAATTGTTTCCTGGTGTTTTTGGGTGTAGTTTTAATTCTAATTTAATTTAAAATTTAAATGCTACAATATTTGAATGCTTCACTTGCCAATTCGATTAACTCCATTAGGAAAAATGAATAAGTCTCAATGAGAAAATAGCAAATAATGTTTCTTTTAAATTATTGTTAAATTATAAATTTTGCATTTAGTAGTATTAATATTTATTATCACAGAAATTTGTTTTGCATATATTACAGTTAGGGGTCAATAAAGTGTTTTGAAATTAAAGTTTTATAAAATTCTAAAAGTGGAGTTAATCGATTTGGCAAGTGAAATATTCATTTATAAATGCGTATTTATAAATAAGTATACATTTTTCCCGCTAGTATAGAATTTTCCTTTAAACTAAAATGATTAATTAGAAATTTACTAATTCAGTTCGAAGGCCAATTTCCTTATTATGAATTAATATAATAAGTACTTTTTTCAAAAACTGTTATTTTTCTTCATCAGGATATTCTCCTGACAAATACCTCACAGAGTTTTTGCTTTCAAAAACTTCTACACTTTCAGGAATGAAAAAACGATCGTTTCGGGGATTTTCCAGGTCCCCTTCATTAGTTTTCTTTAGAAAGTGGTAGCAGTAGTGCAATGCAATGTGAAGCATCAAAATCTCATAATTAATGTAATCTGCTACATTAACAAAGTGGGAATGGAGCAAACAATAAAATATGTTTTCGAAGTTCTCTGCAAATCATAGCCAACGATAGAAATATTATGAAAGTTTTTTGTTTTTGTATTTCATACAAATTTTTTTTGTTTACCCTTCTTCTTTGTCAATACAAGAAGAGGCAAAAACATTTTCTACGTACTGTGAGTGTTGTCAAAGTAGTGGTTGTTAATTTTTATTAAAAAAATAAAAATAGTTTTTTCGACCTTTTTAATTGCTTAATTATAAATTTATTAATTCAGTTCGAGGCCAATTTCCTTATTATGAATTTACATAATAAGTACTTTTTTCAAAAACTGTTATTTTTCTTCATCAGGATATTCTCCTGACAAAATGTTCAAAAAAATTATTTTTAAAAATACCTAACATTTTAGTACACAACTCTATAACAATCACACCCAGAAAACGGCACCATTTGTGGCCACTGAATTTGTTGCCAATCGAATTCAAGCGTTTACTAAAACTGGCTTTATATTAAATTATATTTTTAGTCGTGAAAGCCAATATTCAGTTGTCTAATTCCGTCCCAGCAAAAAAAATTGGAGGTAATGCCTTACAAACTACTTCTTTCACTGCGTCACAAGTATCCGTTAGTGTATTTTTACTGCTTTTTTAGAAGTTATTCTGAACAACTTCAAAAAATCACTTCTTTCATTGCTTCTAAAGTAACCGTTAGTATATTTTTACAGCTTTTTTAGAATTACTTCTGAACAACATCCAAAAAAATCACTTAAGTACTACTTCTAAAGAGTAATTGCTCTAAAAGTGATTCTGGTATCCAAACAGAGGGTCGCGGGTTCGATTCCCGGTGGGACCAATATTTTTTTTAATTATATTTTTTATTCTCCATATTAATTTTTTTTTTAATATTTATAATTAATTTGTTTAAATTCAATATTTTTTTAAATTTTAAAAATATGTATTGGGAATTTCATGTCAAGTGACTAGGGTTTGGGGTTCGGGAATTCCCGGGAAAATAATATATTTTTCCTGGGAAACCGGAAATTTTAAAAGTATTAAATTGTTTTTGTTTAGAATAGGATTTTTTAATTTTAGTCATAAAGGACATTTTACATACCAAAACAAAAATCTTATTGTTAAAATCTTTTAAAAGGGAATCAATTTCTTTGACACACAAAAAATATCGTTTCCAAGTAATTAGGAGCATTTCAACTAATAAAGATTTTTCGCATAACTTATTCAAAATTTAAGTAATAAAACCTAAAAACTTGGTAAAATGTTTAAAAGAAATATGAACAAAAAGTTTTGTTTCTTACAAATAATCGCCCTTACTATCTAAATTTTTCAAATGTATATTTTAGTTAAATTCGACTTTGTTAAAATATTAGGTGGCAGTATACCTTGACTTGGTTTATATTTGAAGCATTCTGATTGGTTAATTTATTTTCAACTAATCACAATGTTTGAAAATATAAATATTTTTGTAGGGTTTTCATACACAAAATGAACAAAACCGTATGATTAAAAATAAAGTCTACTTTAAATTTAAAGTAATCCTTTATATTAAGGGACAATAATTTTATAAGTTACGTTTTCAATAATAATTGTGATATTCTAAAGTAAGTTTACTAATATATTATTTTATATTAAGGAATAAAATGTCAGGAGTATGGAAATACTTTACAAAAAAGGACAATACAGCGCAGTGAAATGTTTGCCCTAAAAGACTAATGGTTAACGGAGGTAGCTTATCCGACATCTTAGCCTTATCCGACATATAAATTTGGTTAAAAAAAAAAAAATTGATAGTCATGCAACTTTTCTTGAAGAAAATAACAACAAGAATAACGTTCCAGCTAACATTAGCAAAGTACCCGAAGAAAATAGTGTAAGCTGTATAGGCATTGAATGTTTTATGGTAGTGCAAACATTTCCTGAAATGGTATCCAAATTAGCCGCTGTCAGCGGAATGTCAATCCGCACCATAACTAGATTTTCGTTATTCGAGAAAGGTTTTATAATAAAAACATGGCTTTGCCAAAAAATGAAACCGATGTAAAGAATATTATATTAAATTACTAAAATCATGTAAAAGATATCATGATAAAAGAAATATCGAGCCATAAGATAAGAATATCACAAAAGAGATATTTGAACATATACATATACGGAACTAATTCATTTTATAACCTGGAGTTGGTTTATATATCAGGAAGATGTAATGCTGATGAAATAAGAAGAATTGCAAAAATAAGACTAGAAAGTAACATTGTGGCCACCATATCTAATGGGCCTAGTGTGATGAAACGGTTTGTTTCCGACAGTCCAGTAGAAGGTGCTTTCTGCTGGAATCATGCAATTCATAAACACAAATAAAAATTTTAACAACTCTGTTTTTTGTTAGGACGATACAACGATACAACAGATAGCATAAAAAAAAAAAAAAAAAATTATAAAATTTTTTTCAATATTTTTTTTTTTAATTAAAACTTTTTTTTTTAAATGGGTACTTTTTTTTGCTCAAAAGAAAGCTTAGGTCTTTTCCTTTAAGGTAGTTTTGGTCGCTTAGTGGGATGCGAGTGGGATATGTATAAAAAAAAATAATTTCTAACTCAAGACTAGGGTTTTTCAATATTTAGCAAATGCACTATTTTGAATTTTTTTCTAAAACCTTAAAAATAAAACTTATGCTGAGAAATTATACACATTAACCTTTCCGACGGTATGTAACATACCTAACTAGCATTTCATACCTTCGATACTGTAATACCCACAATATGTTAATCCCAGGAATAAAATCACTTTTTTCTATAGAAATGTTGATAAATTAATTTTTTTTATTTATTTTGCGCCATCTACCGAATAATAACAGTAACATGAAAATATTATTTTTTACCAACTAATTTTGTAAAATTTAACGAATGGGTTCTTAAAAATTAGTTTTAAATAATTTTGAAAACTAACACTCAAAATTAGTTAAATTACTGAGGATTTTTAGTATTGTGCTAAATGAAGATAACTGAAATCTTTGCTTAAATCAGTGTTTCAACTAAAACTTTGTCAAATCGATTTGAAACCGGTTTGACAGATTTTTCTACTAACGTATTATTTTAAGTGCAGTAACAAATATAAACTAAACAAGAATTGTAAAAAATCAACGAATTCTTGTAAATAAAATTTTTTAAATTAGTATATTTTTCTGCTAAATTTAGCACTCGGTTTTAAAAATTAGTAAAATATTTTGCTGAAATCAGCAGCGAAAATTAGTAAAAAAATTCCGTAATTTGTAATAAGAGAATAGCAAAAGTGATTACTAAAAAAATTGTACTAAAAATCTGTATAAAACGAGTAAAAAGTTAAAGCATGCCGACTATATAATACCCTACCCCAGTCTGACTTAAAGCCAACTAATGTTTGGATCCGAAATTTGCATGGGTTAAAACGGACTTGTGTCAAAATTTTCTATAAAAATCATAAAAGAAGAGAAAATCGAAAATATAGCTCATATGGGCGATAGGTCCAATTATTGACCGATCCTATCTAGAATCAATAGGCTTTTTCCTTGGGACCGTGTAAGTCAGCGAACCAAATTTCATTGAAATATCTTCGTATTTGCGACCTGCAGCGTGTAACCAAGCCAATTTTGGGGGGACCCTTATATGAGCACTAGGTCTAAACATGGACCGATTTTAACCAAAATCAATAGGCGTGGTCCTTGGGCCGACGTAAGTCGGTGTACCAAATTTCGTTAAAATATCTTAACTCATATTATCCTAGCGTCGTCATATGGCTACATGAAAAGGCCTCATTTTAAATGTGCATAATACCGTTACTTTAAACATTGAAGGACTCCTGTTAAGAATTTTGTAATAAAAAAATGTCAAATATTCATTCTGTGTTTATCTTATCCACTTTGGATATTGTTTCTGGACACAGTGAATGACCGAAAATCACAAAAATTCCAAAACTTCAAAAATTATGATTTCTTCCAATAAAGAAGGAAAAAATTTTAATTTATTACATTAATATATTTTTCTTGTTTGGATTCTCTAAAAGCCAACTAAATTTGCTCCATATTTGTGAAACTACAATGTCCTCATCGCAATTTGGAAAAATTACACAGTACAACAAAATAAGAAAAATTTGATGCATCGGAATCGCGACACATCATTTCTAATAGACATTGGGACGTAGATCACGAATATGGCCTTAGAATTTTAAAGTCAGCTATAGTTTAAAAAATATTTACAAAACCGTATTTGCAGAAAATTTCAATTTTGTAATAAACTTTTTGCAAAAAAATGCAAAATTAAAACTATGAGCGCCACTCTTTGCAAAATTTTAATAGGATGAAATATGCCCTTTAATTTGATATATCGCACGTTTTGACAGCTGCGATTATTTTCACTACATATGCATTTAAATTTGAAATTTCTCTTTTTCACGATTTCGCAAATAATTAATTTGCGATGAAAGGAGTATCCAATTTTTTAATTTATACCATTACTAAACATCTCATGTTACTTAATTTATCAAAAAAATTTCGCACTTTATATTTTAATTAAAAATGTACTAAAGCTGAAAAAGATTTATTTTTTAATTATTAAAAATTAAGGAGTCTGTGACGAATCTGAAATTAAAAAACTCAGATAAAACCATTGAAATATGTAACACACATATTTTCTAATCAATTTCAACAAAGTTTTAGATAATATAAGTGCAAATTCCTAAAATATAACGATTTTAAAATATGCATGTTCAAAAAAGTACTATAAAAGAACATTTTAAATTTAGTCCTTTTTATTGTTAAACATACGGGTTTCTTCATCTTGTGTATGAAATCCCTATAAAAATATTTATATTTTAAAACATTTTGATTGGTTGAAAATAAATTAACCAATCAGAATGCTCCAAAAATAAACCAAGTCAAAGCTTACTGCCACCCAAAATTTTAAATGAAATTGACTTTAACGAAAATGTACATTTTTGTAAATTGGCGATAAAATTTGTGTTTCAGATTGAATTTCGGAAAATACTGATGCAAAAGTTGTGATTTTTTTTGACAAAAAGAATTTAGTGGAATATTAATTTATGTCATGTGTTAAGACTTTGCAAATCCGATTAAGGGATTTTACTTGATTTGCAAAATAGGAAAGTAAGTAAAGTTTTCATTTGAATTGCAATTATATCCTAGATCCTTTATCTAACAAAAATAAGTTGGTATGGTTCTAAAAGACCAAAGTCTATACTTTTAAACCATAGGAAAAATTATCCATGGTTAAGGCAGGTATATGAATAAATAAGAAATTTTAACGAAAAAACTGACTTTTTGCTAAAAGTTAAATTTGCGAATATTTCAAAAACATTCGTGATACTCATCCTAAAATCTATCAGAATTGATATGTCACATGCCCGATGCATTTTTAGTGTTGTACTGTGTTATATAATTTAATGAATTTGGGTGTCGTCATATGACGACGCTAGGAGAATATGTGTACAAAATGTACAAAAATGTCTATTTATTTTTTTTAATATAGTCATTTTGGGCTGTCTTTGACAATGTTTGGAGCTCCGTACCTTACGTCAGTATGGAATCTACCAAGAACGACAGGTAAATAGCCTTAAACTTCCCGTAGTAGATACTTTACGTTATGGTCGAATAGAACACTTCCTTAAAAGAAGCCACAACGATAAGCAAAGACAATGTCGAGGCCTCGATATCAAATCTACAGGTCGGGCAAAGTGTTCGAAATGCGATGCTGGATCTTCTTTTTATATATGCCACTTACGAAAGTTGTAATTTTCATTTTCTGTCGCTATTCAACGAAATAATGTTAGTTTATTTAAGAAATTTAAGTATATTTGAATTTATGTTGGAAAATAATGCTAATTTTCTATACCTTTAATGGAAAAATGTAGTTTTTAACAAATATTCCTGTTATTCTTAATAAATGTTTGGATTTTTTTTTTGTAACAATTGTACACATATTCTCCTAGCGTCGTCATATGACGACAGGCAATAACTACGGATCTATATAAGACAAAATAATTTCAACTTCAGTTTCGTGTTCCTAGGGCCCTCAGTAGCAAATCATGTAAGTTTCAAACAAGTGGCACAATTATTTCTTAATTCAGGAGAATATGGGTTAATATGCCTGTTAAGATTGTTAATACTACTTTCAGTCAACACACAACCGACCATTGCCAATGGTATGCCAACATTGTGCCGATCTTATGTTTCTGAATAGGATGTTACTTTCTGTTGGCTGGACAGAAAAATTTGTTACTTTGTATTCTTTTTTTTTTGGCTTAAAATAAAATTTGTTGATTATAACAAATTCTTTTGTTAAATTTAAAAAATCTAAATTTAAATAAAAATATTTGTAAAACTACAGTTTTATCTGTAATTTAGGGTCACCAGGCCTAGTTCATATCATGTGGGGGCATATAAGGGCACTCCAGTGGAGCAAACATTTTGTACGTTTTGCGCTATCTCGCTTAGCTTTTGAGATATGGCGATAGGAAGTGGAAAATTTTTATTAAAAATTTCCGAGAGTCCAAGGCCCTGACAACATCCAAATTTGGAAGAGATACCTCTTTCCCTGGGGTATAACAAGATTAGGAGTAGTCGAAATTTTCATAAATTTTGCTCTATCTCTCTTATTTTTCCAGATATGGGCACGAGGGGGGGACGAAATAGCGCCACTTTTAAAACTTCGGATACATTGGTGGCGCCGTCTTCCGGGTAATAATATTAACATGAACATATTATATTTTAACAATAAATTTTGTAAAATTTAACGAAGGGGTTCTTAAAAATTTGTTTTAAATAATTTTGAAAATTAATAGAGTCCGACCGAACAGTTCGGCCACTAAATGAATTTGCACGATATTCGGTATGTTGAAGCATTATGGACAAATTTTGCTTATGCAAAAATGTTTGTTGGGCCGATTGGAATCCATTTTGGGTGTAAAATTTAGGGAAAAGTCCGAAGTTAAGCAATGAATTCACTGTTCGGGCGCCGAAAGTTCGGCCAATTTGGAAAAAGTTCGGCGGCCGAACAGTTAACTTTACAGCTAAACTACGGGGTTTTCTTTAAATTTGACACTCGAAATAGCATTAAACCGGCTCAATAAATATTCTCCCAGTATCAGAATTTCTCAAAAATGTCTCTAAATACCGAAAAACCTAACAAATGTTGCTTTTTGGCCGAACTGTTCGGTCGGACACTAAAAATTAACACTCAAAATTAGTTAAAGTACTGAGGATTTTTAGTGTTAAATGAAGATAATTAAAATCTTTGCTTAAATCAGTGTTTCAACTAAAAATTTGTTAAAAATTTGTCAAATCGATTTGAAACCGGTTTGACAGATTTTTCTACTGACGTATTATTTTAAGTGTACGATTGTTGTTATCGACACGAACTTTTATTTTGCTTTTATTGTGTTATTTTCTATTAAAATTTAATATTTTTTATTTTATTTTAACTTAATATTTAAAAAATGCTTTGAAATTTCACTAATAAATTAAAAAAAAAAAATGGTTGATTGAGACGTGTAGGTATAAAGACCATTGAATAAGTACAATTTTGACTCCGCCTTTTTTGCTGCGTGTTTGCCCTCTATGAAATTACAAGTGAACTATGATTACAATAGCTAAGCCAACAACCTTTCATATATAATTAGTGTTGCCAGAAAGGTTTCAGCACGTTTCCCCATTTTGTAAGTTGAAATCCTCAACAATCCCCATAAAAATTGTTTAATCCCTAAGTTGGTGCAAAATTACTTATTTATAAGTGTTTCCAATGCGGTTAATCTTATAACCCGTTCCTCGATTAATCGCCTCTATTTCGGTTAATGTTGAAACAAATAATTTAAAACTGAAATAACTATTCGACCCGAACAATTGAAAATAGGTCGATTAACCGATTACATTTTTAATATGGAATTTTTTCTTTATATTTTCCCTTTTAACTTCTTAATTTTCTTAGCCTTGGTTAAAAATTTCAAGAAAAGCTTAGAAAAACAAATACTAACTACAATACCATTAATTTCTTTAAAAATCGAGTGAAAGAGGTCCTTAAGCCTTTAGATACCTTTTTTGGAAGAGTTCTGCAAATCGATATTGCACCAGCGAGACACGTCATGTGTTTTAAGAGACCCCTAAATTTTAGTCAAATTTGTTTGCAAATGTTTTAATAAAATATCAAAGTTTCTATTTGGAAAAAAAAAGCTTTAAAAATTCGCGAAAAGCCAAAATAAAGGTGTTTTTAAAACTTTCCACGGCACACGACGTGTTTGGTTGGAATAGGCTTTAAGAAATTCATTAGACAATGTTTCATTTCTGTTTTAATTCTTTTAAAAATTAAAACTATAGGATAACCACTTATAATTCAACTTTTTGTAAGCATGTTTGTGACCACTTATGATTCAGAATTTCATAACTACTTACTTCTCATTTTTTCGTAAGCGAGCGGGTAACCGTGACTACTTATAAAAACGACCACTCCAAACAAAAATAATGAGTTTAGACGCCAAAAAATAAGTTGTGCGGAGCTATGAATTTCTATTATATAACCACTTATTTGGTAATGAAAGATTTTGCTGGGGTATAACATTTATATCCAAAACCAATTCAAATCCACAACATGTTCCACTAGAATAATTCCATGGAACCCGAACCCGTTGAATTTTAATTTTTATTCGAATTGAAGCAAATAACCTTAAGCTAACACAAACTGAAAGTTAAAAAGTTTTAATTTATATTGAATTTGAAATCTGTAACTGGACACTGAGAGAATTTCCTACATGCTATTTATGAATTTTTACATTGATTCAATTAAGTTTCGCTGGAATTCGTTCATTGAAACTTTTCATGGAATTGAGACAGCTTTTGATAAAAATGTTATGAATAACACAGTAGGTACAACAAAATAAAAAAAATTTTATGCATTGGGGTTACGACACACCATTTCTAATAAACTTTGTTACGCAGATCACGAATATGGAAATAAAATTCTAAAGTTAGCTATAGTTTAAGAAAAATTTGTTAAAAAGTTTTTGTAGGAAAATTCAATTTTTTAATAAAGAGCCAAAAAAAATACAAAATTGAATGTAATAACGCTATTTTTGGCAACTTTTTAATATGATGCAATACGCTCTTCAATTTGATATATTGCACGTTTTGACAGTAGCGATCATACATGGGACTAGTTAATTGAATGGATTAATTGGATAATTGATGATTTCATTAGGATTCAATTGATCAATGCCAATGAATTTTTTTTCCATTGGCATTGTTCAATGCCAAAATGTCCAATTATAATTGATGAAAAAGCATTTGTATTTATGTTTTAATAAAAAAAAACAAATTAAGAAAAAAAAAATGGAAAATTCGCGTATTTCTTATCTTTTATATTTATTTCGTCAAGCTTACATTACTAGAAGCTGATCCATCTAGACTAACCAGCGTTAAAAGAAAAGTGAACAGCAGTATACATGATAAAACTTGATAAAATAGCGAATGTTTTTAATGTGTATAGCACTGAAATTTTACATTCTTGTCTTAATTTTTTTTATAAAACATTTTTTTTATTCAGTGCTTTTTTCTTTAATTATATGTACATTTCATTACCATTGGGTGTACATTTCATTACCATTGTTTTAATCATACATGAGACTAATTAATTATTTGGACAAATTAATTGGTGGTTTCATTACCATTAAATTGAAACTAATGCTAATGAAATTTTTCGCATTATTATTACTTGGAAAATCTAGGGACTATAATATCCAATTCATAGAACAAAGTTTTGTGATTAATTGAAAAAAGAAATCGCGAAAAAAGTCGCGGAAAAAAATTTACAAAAAGGAAAATTCTTACATCAGTATGTTTGTTTGCAGGATAAAAATCGCTGATTTAGTTTTTTAATTCAACTTTTGTACTATAAAGTCTTTTTTCGCGTTCCGCGATTATTTTGCAATTTTTTAAGTTCGGTTTTTTAAAATTTATAATCTAGGGACTATAATACCCAATTCATAGAACAAATTTCCGTGATTAATTCAAAAAAGGAAATCGCGAAAAAAGTCGAGGAAAAAAAATTTACAAAACGAAAATTCTTACATCAGTATGTTTGTTTGCATAATTAAAATCTTTGATTATATTTTTTAATTAAATTTTTGTACCACAAAGACTTTTTTCTCGTTCCGCGATTATTTTGCAATTTTTTAAGTGCGATTTTTTAAAATTTATAATCTAGGGACTATAACACCCATTTCATAGAACAAAGTTCTGTGGGTAGTTGAAAAAAAAAACAATCTATCCATCCCCCTTTTTTTTTGTAAACAAATGCTTTTTTTTACTCAATTGTTCATAGTTTTTAAGACATTAGTGCGATTTCATTAGCATTAGTATTACAATATCTAATGCCAGAAAATTTCAGTACCATTTAATGGTAATAAAATTTTTTTGCCATTAGCATTAGTCAACTAATGATAATGAAATTCCAATGCCAATGAAAAAATCCCAAGTATGGTTTTAATCAATGGTAATGAATGGTAATGAAATATTTTGGAATTGGCAATGAGATCAAATAATGCCAATTAAATTTCAATGCCAATGAAAAATTCCCAAGTATCGCTGCGACAATATCCCTTATACGCGTATTTAAAATTGTAATTTCTTTTTTTTCACGATTTCGTAAGTAAATAATCTGCGACGAAAGGGATATCCAATATTTGAATTTGTAGCTTCAGTAAACATTGACTGAAAAAGAAACACTTTCTTCATACCTAAAAATTAAGGAGTATGTGATTAATCTTAAATTATAAAACTCATTCAGAAATGTAAAACATATATTTTCTAACCAATTTCAACGAAGTTGTATATAATTGAGGTGCAAATTCCTAAAGAATAATGATTTTAAAATATGCATGTTCAAAAATCTACTTTTTTTCCTTTTGCTAGAATTCATATAAAATTAATTTGAAATAAAAAAGATATAAAATTTGTATTTCAGCAAAGAGTATACATAATAAAGAGATTGGGGGACTCTCTATCACTGAGAAAGCATTTGTTCTATTATGTGCCTTGGAACAGGAACATAATCAAACCAATATCACCCAGCAAACATGGCAATACGAAGAAGATTCTCCGAACATATCGCCAGGAAGAAAAAATTTATTGCCGGCAATATCAATTTCGTATTCCGGAAGTTTCCTCCGTCGGAAATAACTGCTACACTTAAACAATACTTCCAGGCAATATGAAAGCAATAACTCATATGGAAGATAAAAGGGATATCGCTAAATAAACTCCCAGTACAATAAAAAAACGATTTAATTTTTTCATTATTAAATTTAAGACTGAAAAACAATATCTACATACATAATCCATTGACCAACTTATAAATTATCTTGATTTCATCTTAGCCGATTTTTCCCGCGCAATTAATCTTAACTTTTCACGAGTTTATTTGCTATATATCTTTTGATTGTTTTTGTACAAATTTAGTTTTAATTTTTTACAAATTGATAAAAGATTTCAAACAAATTTGCTTTATCTTCCAAGTAATACAAAGATGATATTGCCGAAATATTATCAGAAAAAGTTATGACAAAAGATAAAATTTTTTAATTATTTTTTTACAAATATCGTCGAATTATCTTCCAAGTGATAAAAGGAAGACAATTTCAAAGTAAATACTACTTGATTATTTTCATTCAAATGACAAATAGAAGATATCGCTTTAATATCTTCTTGGAAGGTATATCTTTAATATCTTCTTGGAAGGTATAAATAATAATATAAATGTTTGCAGGGTCATTATGTGCGCTCTTTGTATGACTCAAAACATCGATTATAACCAGGGATGGAAAATAATAATTTAGTTACAAAAATAAAGAATGGAACTATACTATGGAATTATACTATTCCAAGAGTATTATAGCCCTAGATTATGAATTTTAAAAAACCATACGTAAAAAATTGCAAAATAATATCGGAATGCGAAAAAAGGCTTTGGGGTTCAAAAAATTAATTAAAAGATTTACATTCTGCAAACGATGCCAAAATTTTCTTTTTTTGCAACTAACCACCAAATTTTGTTTTATGAAATGGGCATTATACTCCGTAGATTATAAATTTGAAAAAACCGCACTTAAAAAATTGCAAAATAATAGAGGAACGCGAAAAAAGACTTTGTGGTAGAAAAAATAATTAAAAAACTCAATCAGCGATTAACAATCTGCAAATGAATACAATGACGCAAAAATTTTCCTTTTTGCAAATATTTTTTTGGCGATTTATTTTTTTTTTTTTTTTTTACAAACTAAGCACCAAACTTTTGTGTATAAAATTATAGAAACTAAAACTATAGACCGTAGATTATAAATTTAAAAAAACCACACTTAAAATATTGCAAAAGCGGAAAGCGAAAAAAGGCTTTATGGTACAAAAATAATTAAAAAACTTAATCAGCGATTTACATTCTGCAAACAAATATATTGATGAAAAAATGTATCTATTTTGCAAATTTTATTTTTCGCGACCTTTTTTGCAACTAGCCACCAAACTTTGTTGTATGAAATGTGTATTATTGTCCCTAGATTATAAATTAAAAAGAAACGTACTTAAAAAATTGCAAAATAAAAGCGGAACGCGAAAAAAGACTTTGGGGTACAAAAAATTAATTGGGAAACGTAATCAGCGATTTAGATTCTGCAAACAAATATATTGATGCAAAAATTTTCCTTTTTGCAAATTATATTTTTCGCGATTTTTTTTTTGCATCTAGCCACCAAACTTTGTTGTCTGAAATGTATATTATAGCCCCTAGATTATAAATTAAAAAAAAAAACGTACGTAAAGAATTGCAAAATAATAGCGGAATTTGAAAAAAGACTTTATGGTACAAAAATTTAATTCCTAGGTTATATATTTAAAAAAACCGCACTTAAAAATTGCAAAATAACGGCGGAATTCGAAAAAGGCTTTATGGTACAGTAAATGAATTAAAAGAGGTAATCAGCGATCGACATTCTGCAAGCGAATATATTGTTGCAATAATTTCGCTTTTCGCAAATGTTTTTTTTTTTTCGCAATTTGTGCTAATATTTGCTAATATCTAAATATTTAATAATAATAATTTAAATTCAGTTTCTACCCAGCAAAATATTGGTAATGACACCTCATTACTATCTGCATTACTAAAAATGATATATCATTAACTTTTGCATTATTTTATAATACAAAATTATGACTTCCTAATAACGGCCTATTGTATTCAATGTTTCTAAATATAAAATAATGACTTACTCGTAATAGTTTAAATAAGTACTTTTTACGCAGTTAAATTTTACACATTTTTATTTATTATATGTAAATATGTTTTATGTTTAAATTTTTATGACGAGTCCTAAAATTACACACTAGAGAAAACTTAAATTTTTCTGAATGTATTTCCTGAAGCTAAAGTATTTGCTTAACTCCCTTATTTTTAAGAATCAAGTAAGCAATCGGATAACCACTTATAATTCAACTTTTTGTAAGCATGAGTGTAACCACTTATTATTCAAAATCTCATAACTAGTTATTTCTCATTTTTTCGTAAGCGAGCGGGTAAGCGTGACTACTTATAAAAACGACCACGCCAAACAAAAATAATGAGTTTAGACGCCAAAAAATAAGTTGTACGGAGCTATGAATTCCTATTATATAACCACTTATTTGGTAATGAAAGATTTTGCTGGGTAGTGGATCTAAGGATAAAAATGCAACTTAACAGAAAAAATCCCAACACTCGCTTTTTTTGGAGGAATTTTTTTTTGGGAAAAAAAAACGTATTATAAAATTTTATTTAGGGTCAGCCTATATTTAGACTTTTCTTAAAAAATTACAGACATGCATATTTCGATAAAATATTTTATTTAATAATAAACCTACAAAAAATTTCATAAATTTTTTTTATTATTTAATTGGGGTAGCTATAACTTTTATCAAAATTTGGTCCAGAGCACCGTGAAAAATAAAATATATGTCCACTGGCACTTTCAAATAGTGATAGTGCCAGTGGACAGTGACAGTGCTCTCAAACTTTATTCTTGAATTTCGCGAAAACGATTTAATATTTTTAAAAAAATCTTATTGTGTTTTGTTTAAAAACAGCTCTTGTTTATATAATCGGGCCATATATTTGCAATATTATGGTACAACTTTCCAAGTGGTACAAGCATATTGACCGTGTATGTATTAAATTATGTAGTGAATCAAAACACTTTTGATTTTTATTGGACAACTTGAAATATTGCATAATCTCTTGGCAACACTGTGCAATTTTAATTTTGCGTTGTTTATGTTTGTGTGCATTTTGAGGTTATGTTGAATTCATATATTGCATAAAATATTGTGGCGATCTTTTGTTACATATATGTTGCAATTTATTGTACACACAGAAAAAAGATTGGTTGTTATTCGGTCATCCCAAGTACACTTCAATACGGACCTTAGAATTTTGCTGCAATTCTTAATTATTTAAAATTACAAAAGATTTTTCATATTCCTCACTAGACTCACATAATTATAATAGTATGATTGTAATGACAACTTCAAAATCTTTCCCTTTTACCAATCATAAGCTTTTTACAATTTTAGTAACTTTTTCTATTGATGCAACTAAATTTAGTACAAAGAAATCTGCTTTTAAACCACATATTGGTGATTACAACAAATATATTTATTATAACAACACATTTGAAATCAAAACTGTATTTTCAGTTATTACAATCAATTTTTGATTCTGCAAAAACAAAATACAAACTATTTTCCTGTGTTTATATTCTAAACAGAAAAAAACAATTTGTCATTAAAAAATATATTAAATTAAAATAAACAGATCTGTGAAAATTAATTTCAAAACAATAAAATTTTTAAAAATGCCACAAAAGATATAAATTGTATGGAATAAAAACGGATATAAATTGTATGGATTTACAGTTGGTCATCAATGTGGCGCTTGGTTAGGAATTGCTCTTTTTGTTAACTTTCAACAACATTTTGGAAAATTCTATGGCAAGTTTTTGGTGTTTATTGTATTTTCTATTCTTAGAAAATTTTCTAAAGCAATGCAATATAAAATTTTTAGAAAACTTAATATGATAAAATAAGGATTAAGCTATTGGCATTTTCCTGAATTTTAAATTGAAATAAAAGTCTGCTAAATTGTATGTCAACATGTTATTTTTGCGGTCAATCCACGATATACTCTTTGATCATTTTCTTAAAATTGCGTATAAAAATTTTGTTTTGTTTTATAAGCCTGTTATGATGTTAATTTTTAAAATATTTATTTCCGAAAAAATAATTTTGGTCAGATATCTGAATGACTAATTGAAATTTAATTTGAAAAAACGAAATTATTTGCACATTAAATTAAGCTGTATGCGTTAAAATAGATTTTATTAATTTTACCTTAAAATTTGTCTTTTGTGAAAATAAGTAACAATTATGGTTATTTTTTAAAAACTTTTGCTTTTAAATTTTTTTTTTTTTTTTTTGTTAGGACCAATGATTGGAAAAAGGTGGTCACATCTTTTATTTCAATTCTTACAACCGAAACTGTGTCCGAAGTCTCAACTAATATTTTCAGTTACTGCAACCAATACTAGTACTAAAATTCAGTTCCTTTTACTAAAATTCTGTAGTAAGGAAAGAAATTGTTTTAGAATTAAATGATAGTACATGGGACCGCATAAATTCGATTGGCAACAAATTTGGTTGGTACAACGAATTTGTTTTCTGGGTGTACGGTGTGTGGCAAAACGAGAAAAATACTGTGGCATTATATTGGACATAATATTGCAAATGTATGGGAGGCTTTAGAAACTTTTCTAATTTCTCGGCAGTGACAAATAGAGAAGATCAGTGTTGCCACTTTTTGAATAATTATTCAAAAACGGGACTGTTTACACATTCCTTGGATAATTTTTTAATAATGACATTTTTGTGTAGTTTTTGTGTAATTTCGCTGTTTACTAAAAAGTTTACTTAATTCCATACTTTTAAGTTCCACAGTTAATAAAATGAGTTTATTTTTTTAACATCTTGCACAAATTTTAAGTTTCTGGTTAATTATTTTTGTAAACTTGTTTTACGCGAAACCCAATTTAGTTGGGGGAAGTCAAAAAAGTAGTTTTTTTATATTATTTGTATATAAACCCAATATTATGTTAATATTTTGGGAAAATATTTGTCAAACTGAATGCAAAATAAATAAATATTTTTGTCTTGGGTGGCAAGACAATTTGAAATTAAGCAAAAGAAATTTGGTTTTGTTATCATTGTGACTTTCTCATGAGTGAAAAATTTGAGGGATTTAATCAGACAATAATTTTCTTACGGCAGTACAGTGGGGTAGATCAAAATATATTTTAAATAATTCATTAATTCAGTCTTAGTTAATATGCAAAGGCTATTTTTACTATAAATGGCAGTCTATAATTGATTTATAAGACCTTTGTAGGTAACCTGTGTCTAAATATTAACAGATTTTCTACAAATTAAGAACATATTGGAATGTAATTCAAACAGCATTTGCGAAATTTCTACCAATGACAGTTTTTTTACATTTTTAAAATCTGTTGATAAATTGAAAAATTGCAAGCTTTAAAAATGTTACCATTTTAGTGGTGCCTTTCTTTGGAGCTGAGTGGCACAGCTCCCGTTCGGTCTATGGTTTCAGGCCTTAAAACTTAAGCTCTCTGACAGTGTGAAATTTCACAGCAATGTAGCCAGCCGGTAAGAAGTGCATTATTTCCAAATTATTGTATTTTGATTCTGGTCCACTGTGCGCTATTTTAATCGATTAATCGTGCAAATAACTATTCGGGTTTTTTACTTAACCGGTTAATCGAACAAAATTTGAAAATTAATCGATTAATCGAAAAAAATTCTGTAAATTAATATACATACACTTGTTGTGTTTTTAATAATTTTATTTTAAAAAAGAAACAAAAATAAATTCAGTAACTCTTCTGAAATTCATAAAAATAAAAAAAGTGTAACAATTGAGATCAGATTTTGTCAAAATTTCTATTTTTTCTGTCCCCTCTTTCACATATTAAAATTGTGTCCAAATCGGGGAGAACCACACCCAAAAGAAGAATATAAAACGCCGTACATTAATTTGTATATCTTTCGTATGCATTGAATACATAAAAAACGTAAATGTAGAGAGGAACTCCGTTGAGAAATTGTTTTCCCTCTATGTTTTATTTTATTTTATTAATTCAGAGTGCTTACTAAACAAGCTTTATTACATTGAGCATTAATTATAATTAATAATTTTAATAATTATTAATTACAATAATTATTAATGCTTTTATTTAATATCAACGTTTAAAAAGTCGTGAAAAATAATTTAAAATTTATTATACGTAAATAGATACCACTACTTTACTAGATAATTCACAACAACAGGGAAGAAATTTGGAAGTTGACAAAGCAAACTGTGATAATATTACATATTGTTTGGTTTTTTCTTTGGGATTTAATTTTAGTTTCCGTAAATTCTTAAAAGGTAAAAAAAAACTTTTTGGTGGTAATTTTGTGTTCCAATTGCTAGTTTTGATAGAAGATCCCATTTTTAGTCAAAAAAGTAGGATCGCCGATCAGAGTAAAGTTTATTAATTCTTCAGAAAAAGGTACTTTTCCCTTATCAATCTGAAAATGATTTAATTTACCAATAAAAAGATTTTTTAATATATATTTTTTTAATTAAAATAGTTAAAGACATTTAAGGGAATATATGTACATTAGGGTTATGACTCATTTTTAACAAAAAATTTACCTATCATCACGAGATAGGCAATACTAAATTAATAATAAAAATCGTGTTTTCGGGTCATTTCGGCAAAAAAAAACCTTCCGCACCAAAGGCAATTTCTAAAAATAATTTTTACACGGGGATTTTGTTTAATTTACATAACGAATTATTACAAAAATAATTGTAAATGACAAAAAATGTATCCAAAAGTCCCTCCAAAAAGGTTTCGTAATTTTTACCGTAAATAGCATTTAACAAGCATTGTTTGAGTATCATTTGTTTAAAACTTCGGAGAAATATTTTAATTAAACTAAAACCATATAGACCAAATTTCAACCCTTTTGGTGCGGGAACTTTTTTGACAGCAGCGAAAAAGTAAGATTGAGTTTCTTAATATTTTTTTAAGGCCTTTTTGGCTAGGGCATGTAAAATTTAATATTTGCAAAAAAAGTCAAAAAATCATAACCCTAATGTACATATACAAAGCACTTTAAATACTTTTTGTGAGTTAAAGTTACTCAAAATATCAATTCAACTTTAGTTTCTGAAAGTGAAAAAAAACATTTTTTTTGTTTTACGTCTTCTTGAAAAACTTTTAACATTCTAATTACCACTATAAAGCCCGTAGCATAGTCGATATTAAAAAAAAACATTTTCTTTTCAACACAAAATTTTCTTTAACAACTTAAACTTCAAATTCCGAAAGAAAAAACTGTTTTGGACTGTTTTAGGAAAAAATTTGCGAAAGTTAAATTCTGAAATCAAATCTATTCCGATAAAACCTATAACATTCCTGATAATATTCTAATTGTGATTTCAGTGTAATTTTTAAATCCCGACCGGAATCTGGCTTTTGTCAGTACCAATAAACAAAACCGAATATTCGCTTTACTGGGAAGAAACCGAAAGTTTTTGTTAACATTTTCCTTAAAATTACGTAACTAGAAAAAAAAACTGAAACTAAGTTCTTAAATTTTAAATGAGATCAATTCCATTTATTATGAAAATAAAATTAAAAAAAGACCTTATGTTAAGCCACTTCTAGATGAGGGAAGAAACAAATATGGATGGAATATAACCTTCTCTAAATAGCAGAAATCATTCACAATCTAGTTTTTGTAGATGAGTTTTTGATTTACCCCTAGTATTTTTCTCTAAATTATATTTAAAACAATTTTAAATGTCTCGGCATTTGTTGGCTACAATTTTTCCGAAAAGTTGCCAAATATAGGGTTTTTTGCCGAAACCGGTCGGTGGGATTCTTAATTTTATTGAAATGCAAAAGCAAATAGTTTTTTCTATATTGAATTCAAAAAACTGGAAATCCTACGTTTTGTAAAAAATTGATTTTCAGTTACAATAACATGCTTTGTGTTACAAAATGTTAATTAGTTTGCGCGACTATTTTGTTTTCATATTTAAATTTTAATGTTGCAAACTGAGAAATAAATTTTATATTAACTAAATTTATAGTGTAGGGTGTTTATTTTTCTCTTTTCAAATTATTTTAATAACGACTTCCGGTGGTACTCATAAGCGTTATTCAATAGTACAATTGACAACTTTTG
Organism: Leucophora obtusa; assembly: GCA_949987735.1. NCBI lineage: Eukaryota > Metazoa > Arthropoda > Insecta > Diptera > Anthomyiidae > Leucophora > Leucophora obtusa. The sequence continues at coordinate 221,108,653 of OX465295.1, forward strand.
TTATATCTTTATATTTGACATCTTTGGCCATTTGTGCCAGAGACAATTAATTATAGAGATAGGAAATCAAAACTTACACTACTCACCGATAGAGGGCGCTGTAATTTAATATTACGTGAGCAGGTATTTAATGGGTCATATGAATAAAACTTAGCAATTACTTCGAAGTAATTACTTTGGGCTTAGGAATGGCTTTTAACTTCAAATTTACCAATTGGCTGGTAGAATAGCATGAAATGTAAACGAAAATTAAAAAATTAAATTTCTAGTCTACTCCCAAGCAGACTAGATTTGTGAAGTAATTGCTTAAAAAACCCTGTATTTCCCCCTATTAGTAATATCTATTTTTTATTCATATGAGCCAATATCAGCTTAATATCAGTTGAGCCTATATTTAAAAACTGAAAAATTGCTGAAACTGCTCAAAATAAAGAAAAAACAAGCCCGGAATATATCCAAATAATAAAATTTGAGATATCCGTTTGGTTTTTTGTTTTATTGTTTGTTATTATTTAAATTTAAATAAAAAAAGAAAATTGTCAGTTTTTTGAACAAAGTGCCATCTAGTGATAACGATTTTTTTATAACTTATTTTTTTGGTGATGCCATACCCCTGATTTGTGCCATTCAATTCCCATTAAAAAGTACCATGTGAGTGACGCCAACAACCAAAATAATAGTAAAAGGTGTAGCACTCTGATAAAAAGCGCTAAAAACAACAAAAATCGTCGTGTTCGCGAACATGTTCGTGACCTATATGTTTTAATGAGCGAACTCGTGTTCGCGAACACGACGATTTTTATCGTTTTAGCGCTATTTTAGTTTGAACTTTTGCGTTTTTTTGCTTGATTGCGTGTTTGAAAAGTAATGGAATTGGTATCAAGCAGTCGATAGCGTGCTTGTACGTTAACGGAGCTGGACTCAAGCAATTCTGCAAGCAAAATACTCCAAACTTGTGGTACTTTTTATGCAATTCTGATACATTTTTACAAAAGCCGGTAAAATGTACCGGATTATTGCTAAGCCTCCTTGGACATACATGGGACTATCTAATTGATGATTTCATTACCATTGCATTGATATCAATTGCAATGAAATTATTTTCATTACCATTTTTTTAATTACTGATAATGATTTTAAAATTTAATTTCATTGATTAATGACAATGGTTTTAAATTTCATTACCATTGATAATTCTTCAAAAAATCGATTTGTTCCAATCGAATTTATACCTAGGTTGGTTACGAAACGAATAACGGTAAGGGTAACGGTAAAGGTATCGAATTTTTTTTATTACGGTAACGGTAAAGGTAATGGCATACATGGGACTAATTAATTAGGTGGACTAATTAATTGATGATTTCATTACCATTACATTGATATCAATTGTAATGAAATTATTTTCATTACCATTTTTTTAATTAATGGTAATGATTCTAAAATTTAATTTCATTGATTAATGACAATGATTTTAAATTTCATTACCATTGATAATGAATAAATTAAAAAAATAATGGCCATTGACAGAAAAACGTAAAAATGGAGTACAACTCGTTGAAATCGAAGATGGAATATGCTCCTTCAGGCTCATGCTCATTTGAAATTAAATATTACTTTCCATTCCATTGTTATTTGTACCCAGGTAAAGTTTAACGGAATTAAATGAATCCTCCTTAATAAATTATGTTTTATAACTTCCCTGGCCAAACCAGGTGTTCGTTTTCATTTGTCTGAATTTGTTTGTAAACAAATGGCTTTTAATCAATTGTAATTAGTTTTTTTATACATTAGTGTAATTTCATTACCATTAGTAATGATTTTCCTAATGAAAAATATTTCATTACCATTAAATGGTAATGAAATTTTTTTCATTGTCATTAGTATGAACTAATGGTAATGAAAATTCAATGGTAATGAAAAATTCCCATGTATGGGTAATGGTATTTAAGGCTGTTTCGGTAACGGTATACCGTTATCGAAACAGCAATACCGGTACGTACCAGTATTATAAATTGAGATAAAAACATAAAAAAACAATTAAAAACTTAGCATATTTTTCATTTTAAGCGTTAAAATCCCAGATTATGAGCTTTAAATTCAATGCTGGTAGTTTCAATAATTGAAATTATTATCTATAAATTTTTTTGATAAAATAAACTCAAGATTATTATAAAAAACTTGAAAATTTTGCCTTTTTTACATAAATTAATAAATACCGGTAAAATACCGGTAACTACCCATAAAAATAACGGTATCGGTAATGATAACGGTATTTGGAATTTTTTTAAACGTATTGGTAACGGTAACGGTATTTTAGCGATAACGGTATTATAACGATAACGGTAACCAACCTTGATTTATACGGAAGCATAATATACTAGCATGATAATGTAATTATAATATCGGTCCATAATACCAAATTCTGGTAAAAGCTACTGATTTTTAATAATGTAATTGGTTGTAAAAACTGTCATTATTACTGCTACTAAAAGTTATAACCACCCGACTAAAAAAGTTTTCATATAATCTTATATGATTTTGATATAATTATAAATGTTTTTATGCGTGGATTTATCTAACCTTTATACAGTGCACAAAGAAAAAAGTTGGACACATTATATATTAAAATGAAACGAGCTGTAATCAATATAAAAGACAAAAAACGAAAAAAGGTATTGAAAAGCAGAAAATTACTGTTAATTTTACCCACGGGTAAACATCACAAAAAAAAAATAAGCATCACAAAAAAAATATATAAAAACATCGTTTTCACTAGATGGCACTTTATTAAAAAACCTTACAATTTTCTTTTTTATTTAAATTTAAATAAAAACAAACAACAAAGCAAAGAAACAAACGGATATCTCAAATTTTATTATTTTGTTTTTTCCTTATTTTGAAAAGTTTTCAGCAGTTTTTGAGATTTTAAATATAGGCTCAACTGATACTAATTTTAGCGCCCTCTAGCGGTAGTGTAAGTTTTGATTTTCTATCTCTATAATTAATAGTCTCTGATTTTACGTACAATGTGCTTATGTTGTTTTAAAAAGAAATTCAAATAACATGATTGTTATTTGAATTTCACTTTGAAAATTCAAAGTGTCCAACTTTTTTCTTTGTACACTGTATAACATGTTCAAGCATATCCAGACATGTCCTATTTTCAAGGATATTTTATATGAAAAACAAATTTTTGACTCTTTTGTACGGAGATGTTTGTGATTGAAATGTCAAACTTACATACCATAATCTATGTTATCGATTTAAATGAACACATGTTTTAGATTATTTTGAAATTCGCGATTGTTCGCGTTTTGTCAGAAATTCAATCTGGTGGAAACAATATATTCTAAATAGGGCATTATGGATATCAAAACTTTTCTTTTGACATGTAAATCATCGCTGAGTGCATATAGTTTAGAATTTTGCAAATTTAATACAATTTTCAAAGTGCTCTGGACCAAATATACATACATACATGTATGTCGTTTTTTACATGGGTTACAAAAATTTTCTAAAAGTAGCGGATGGTTTCTTTATTCAAATGCGTAAAATTTTTAAAGAATTTAGACTTCTCAATAGCAGACAATTTTTAGGATTTTTTTAAAATTTTTGAAATTGATTTTATTGAATTTTTGAAATTGAGTTCTAGTCGCACAACTTATTAGGGTCATAATCACTTTGAAAATTTTTAAGTGACTTATAAAACAAATTTTCCATACAAAATTCATTTTATAAATGTGTTATAGAGCAATTCCATATGAAAGCGATCACCTTTTGGACGACCCCTCTCCGATTCTAAAATAAATAGTCTCAATCGATTGCCCAGCAAAAAATAATGTACCTACATATTTTTTTTTTTTTTTTTATAGTGACTGGTTTAGTGGTGGTGTACACCACTGTCATGTGACAAAATTGAAGAATTCTTCATAAGGGACCTCATTGAAAGTTGTTAAAAAAAAAAGCGATCGCAACGAGTGATAGCTCGTTGGAAAGGTATTGAATCAGGCTTTAATTGAAAAATAAAATTTTCCTAATTTTTCTCAGAAATTTACCTTTTTTCCCATGAAAATTAAATTTTCCGATTTTCCACAGAAGCTCCTAAATTTTCCGGCTAATTTTTTTTTTTTGGATTCCTCATAATTTTTGCTTTAAGAATTAGCAATAAAAAAATGGGCCCCGACTCCTTGTTTGGACAGGAGAGCAGCATTTAAGAGACCACCTTGTTCTCATTGTTTTTATATTTTTTATAATTGAATTATTTGTAATTATTTAACATTGTTTTATTTTATTATTAAAAATACATTTTAAAAATTATTTTACAGTTAAAAATACATTTATGAAGAAAAAATCTTTCTTATTTTGCTGCTTATACTTAATTACAATATTTATTAAAATTTTCAATTGTCTTGGCATCATTATAAAATTAAAGTAACTTTAAATTTAGCACGTCGGCAGACGAAGAGTACCGCTTTACATTAATTGACATATCAGAAATATTTGGTATGAAGCAATGAAACTTTTGCGTTCCAGTTATAGTTTTGACATTATTATATCTGTTTTGAATTCGTCGCTCCATGGCATCGTGTTCTTTTTGAGTGCATAAAACTGTGTTAATGGCAATTTCCTTGCTTTGAATCCACGAAAACAAATGTTGTACATTTAAGATCTGGTCAGTATATGGCCTTTGCAAACTTGCCTTAGTCGCCATGCGTTTTAGGGTTCCCCCTAACGCATCGCATGGGCCCTTACCGTGGGACGTCGCAAAAAAGTGCCACTCGACCTTGCAGTTTTGTTCTTCTTCAATTATGCAAAGATTGTAAAACTTTTTTTTATTCTTGTACTGAGAAGCCGCGCCGTCTGAGAAAAACGTTACTTTATCGATTGCATCGAATTTTGATCTTAAGAATTCAAACAGTTTCATTTGAAATAAATAAACGGACACATAATTATGAGCTAAACTCTCCGCGACAACAACAAGGCTTACGGTCTGTAGTTCGTTATCTTCGTTTTTGAAATAAATGCAAAAAGGATGCACCGTGCACTGGTCGTTTGCCCAGTGATAAGCCTGAATTTCATCCTGAACGAGAAAAGTGTAATTCTCGGCAAAGTCGCTTATCACAATGAATTCATTTTGGGCTAATTTCTCCTTACTTTCCTTTAGAAATTTCGATTGCATCTCGGATATGAAATGGTGCGCTTTCAGTTCATTCAACTTGAATCCGAATTCCTCGATGAATTCCGGAATCTGCTTTACCACGGTCTCAAGGGAACATCTGCCGCTGCTAATTATCCACTGTTTGAAATGCACCTCCTGAATTAACAGCTGTTCAAACTTTTCCGCCAAATATTGCTCTAGCTCGTCAATCTTCGGACAATTGTCGCATTTGGACAGATGACAATTTTCCGTGGGGTATGCGCACAACGACTTCGACAGGAGGTCCCTATATGTTTCAATTTCACCGTGAAATACTTTCAATTTCTTGCATGGAAAGAACATTAATTTGATGTTTTGATGAAACATGCAAACGCAGACTGAATGCGTTCCGTGCCTGCAAACTTAGAAAATCCCACTTTTTCTGCTGGGTATTTCTCTTTGAACTGATGGTATGCTTCGGATAGATTACATAATAATAATCTGCGCTGCTTGTGTACTTTTTCTCCATCTTCACGTGTGATAACATAGTCACGTGTACCTGGGCAGGCGCGGCTGTTGTCATCATTGCAGTAAAAATCTTGAATCAATTTCACCGTTGCTTCGCTGAGGGTCCTTGAGCCAAATTTCTTGGTGGGAGGCGCCAATATGCCCTTCTGTCGAACTAATTCTTTGCTTCTTCTCGCGATGTAAAAAGATGTTTGAAACTGTTCAGAAATCTTGCGTATAGACCATGATTGAGGCAGCACAGATAAAATGAGATATTTCTCCGGAAAAGTGATCGCTAAATTGAATTTTCTTTTCAACTGCTCAATCATTTGTTTGCCGTCATCAACGTCATCTGCTTGACTGCATTCGTTATCAGAGCCTTCATCAAATATTGTCGCGATTGCACTCACAACCTTGCCTTTTTTCTCTTTCCTGTATTTTTCACTTCGCAACTTTCTTTTTGTAATAGGCGATTCACCTAAAGTGGTAATAGCCTCATTCAAAGGACTCAAAGACATATTGACCATCGGAATGTCTGCCTCACTATCAGATGAAACATTTTGTTCAATTGTCATTTCACTCTCGGATTGTGGTTGCATTTGTTTCAATGCATTTGCTTGTTGAGACAAATCGATTTTACACTTGGGGCAAATGAATTCTGCTTCTTCACCGTATTGTATATTTAATTCATTCATGTATCGCTTCGAAACACCAGTTAATTTTAATACTTTTATCTTTTTCGAACGATGTCCACTCTTGTTAAACGGATTGCAGCAAAATTTATTCATTTTACTTTAAATTGTCTTTACAGCTTCACTCTTTACTTTACAAAAAAAAACACTTTAACACTTTCACGTTTAGTATTCAACTAAAATTTGACTCAGAGTGTGTGAAGTATTTATATTTATTTTTTGTGTAAAAAATAGGTAAAAAAAATAAGCGATATTTGCTTTTCTTTAATAGGAAAATTTGCGTGAACTACTGGTCATAAAATGTTTTTTAAAGAGGGACTTAATTGGTTACTGCCAATAAGCCGACCACAGGTCATAAAATGTTTTGTAAATTTTTTAAATTACCAGGTAATAAATATTTCGCCATATTTATGGAAAATCCGTGTTTTATGACTTGTTTCTGCACGTGTCATTTTAGGCGAAATATTTATTACCTGGTAATTTAAAAAATTTACAAAACATTTTATGACCTGTAGCCTCAGTCGGGTTTGGTGTGCCATTACATGCCACTGCTGCTATTATCCATGGATTTATGGCCGATCTTGTGAAGGCAGGCAGACCATATTCACTACACGCTCAACTTGGGGCTCTTAAAAAAATTGATTTTTTCTTCATAAATGTATTTTTAACTGTAAAATAATTTTTAAAATGTATTTTTAATAATAAAATAAAATAAAATAATGTTAAATAATTACAAATAATTCAATTATAAAAAATATAAAAACAATGAGAACAGGTGGTCTCTTAAATGCTCCTCTCCTGTCCAAACAAGGAGTCGGGGCCCATTTTTTTATTGCTGATTCTTAAAGCAAAAATTATGAGGAATCCAAAAAAAAAAAAATTAGCTGGAAAATTTAGGAGCTTCTGTGGAAAATCGGAAAATTTAATTTTCATGGGAAAATTTAATTTTCATGGGAAAAAAGGTAAATTTCTGATAAAAATTAGGAAAATTTTATTTTTCAATTAAAGCCTGATTCAATACCTTTCCAACGAGCTATCACTCGTTGCGATCGCTTTAGTAGTTTTTTTTAAAAACAACTTTCAATGAGGTCCCTTATGAAGAATTCTTCAATTTTGTCACATGACAGTGGTGTACACCACCACTAAACCAGTCACTATAAAAAAAAAAAAATATGTAGGTACATTATTTTTTGCTGGGCAATCGATTGAGACTATTTATTTTAAAATCGGAGAGGGGTCGTCCAAAAATTTGCCAATTTTGATCGTTTTCATATGGAATTGCTCAATAATAACATTTTTAGAAAAAAAAAGAACTTGAGAATTGGGACACAAGCTTCGTTTTAATGTGGTGTAAAAATAATTTTAAAAAATTTCAAGAAACTTGAAAAAAGGTTTAAGTAATAACACTTTTTTTTTTGCGGAAAACTTAAAATTTTATAAAGTTTAGGGAAATTTAAAAAAAATATAAAAAATAACGTCTATTTTTTTTAAGATCTAGGTAGTCCATAAGGATATATAAATTTCTGTAAAAAAAATTAAAATTTCGAACCGCAAATTTTAAATTTTTAACTTTTTCTACATATCCCAATTTTTCAATTTTATATAGATATATATGTATTAGGGCGGGTCGATTTAATAATCGCCCATGGCTCAGTGAAAATCGTATTCTAGGGATCAAAATAAGAAACTTTGCCGAAGGAACCATACCTCTAAAACGAATTCTACTACCCCCCATTTTGGGCTAATTTCTCCTTACTTTCCTTTAGAAATTTCGATTGCATCTCGGATATGAAATGGTGCGCCTTCAGTTCATTCAACTTGAATCCGAATTCCTCGATGAATTCCGGAATCTGCTTTACCACGGTCTCAAGGGAACATCTGCCGCTGCTAATTATCCACTGTTTGAAATGCACCTCCTGAATTAACAGCTGTTCAAACTTTTCCGCCAAATATTGCTCTAGCTCGTCAATCTTCGGACAATTGTCGCATTTGGACAGATGACAATTTTCCGTGGGGTATGCGCACAACGACTTCGACAGGAGGTCCCTATATGTTTCAATTTCACCGTGAAATACTTTCAATTTCTTGCATGGAAAGAACATTAATTTGATGTTTTGATGAAACATGCAAACGCAGACTGAATGCGTTCCGTGCCTGCAAACTTAGAAAATCCCACTTTTTCTGCTGGGTATTTCTCTTTGAACTGATGGTATGCTTCGGATAGATTACATAATAATAATCTGCGCTGCTTGTGTACTTTTTCTCCATCTTCACGTGTGATAACATAGTCACGTGTACCTGGGCAGGCGCGGCTGTTGTCATCATTGCAGTAAAAATCTTGAATCAATTTCACCGTTGCTTCGCTGAGGGTCCTTGAGCCAAATTTCTTGGTGGGAGGCGCCAATATGCCCTTCTGTCGAACTAATTCTTTGCTTCTTCTCGCGATGTAAAAAGATGTTTGAAACTGTTCAGAAATCTTGCGTATAGACCATGATTGAGGCAGCACAGATAAAATGAGATATTTCTCCGGAAAAGTGATCGCTAAATTGAATTTTCTTTTCAACTGCTCAATCATTTGTTTGCCGTCATCAACGTCATCTGCTTGACTGCATTCGTTATCAGAGCCTTCATCAAATATTGTCGCGATTGCACTCACAACCTTGCCTTTTTTCTCTTTCCTGTATTTTTCACTTCGCAACTTTCTTTTTGTAATAGGCGATTCACCTAAAGTGGTAATAGCCTCATTCAAAGGACTCAAAGACATATTGACCATCGGAATGTCTGCCTCACTATCAGATGAAACATTTTGTTCAATTGTCATTTCACTCTCGGATTGTGGTTGCATTTGTTTCAATGCATTTGCTTGTTGAGACAAATCGATTTTACACTTGGGGCAAATGAATTCTGCTTCTTCACCGTATTGTATATTTAATTTATTCATGTATCGCTTCGAAACACCAGTTAATTTTAATACTTTTATCTTTTTCGAACGATGTCCACTCTTGTTAAACGGATTGCAGCAAAATTTATTCATTTTACTTTAAATTGTCTTTACAGCTTCACTCTTTACTTTACAAAAAAAACACTTTAACACTTTCACGTTTAGTATTCAACTAAAATTTGACTCAGAGTGTGTGAAGTATTTATATTTATTTTTTGGTAAAAAATAGGTAAAAAAAAATAAGCGATATTTGCTTTTCTTTAATAGGAAAATTTGCGTGAACTACTGGTCATAAAATGTTTTTTAAAGAGGGACTTAATTGGTTACTGCCAATAAGCCGACCACAGGTCATAAAATGTTTTGTAAATTTTTTAAATTACCAGGTAATAAATATTTCGCCATATTTATGGAAAGTCCGTGTTTTATGACTTGTTTCTGCACGTGTCATTTTAGGCGAAATATTTATTACCTGGTAATTTAAAAAATTTACAAAACATTTTATGACCTGTACCCTCAGTCGGGTTTGGTGTGACATTACATGCCACTGCTGCTATTATCCATGGATTTATGGCCGATCTTGTGAAGGCAGGCAGACCATATTCACTACACACTCAACTTGGGGCTCTTAAAAAAAATTGATTTTTTCTTCATAAATGTATTTTTAACTGTAAAATGATTTTTAAAATGTATTTTTAATAATAAAATAAAATAATGTTAAATAATGACAAATAATTCAATTATAAAAAATATAAAAACAATGAGAACAAGGTGGTCTCTTAAATGCTCCTCTCCTGTCCAAATAAGGAGTCGGGGTCCATTTTTTTATTGCTGATTCTTAAAGCAAAAATTATGAGGAATCCAAAAAAAAAAAAAAAATTAGCCGGAAAATTTAGGAGCTTCTGTGGAAAATCGGAAAATTTAATTTTCATGGGAAAATTTAATTTTCATGGGAAAAAAGGTAAATTTCTGAGAAAAATTAGGAAAATTTTATTTTTCAATTAAAGCCTGATTCAATACCTTTTAAAACAACTTTCAATGAGGTCCCTTATGAAGAATTCTTCAATTTTGTCACATGACAGTGGTGTACAGCACCACTAAACCAGTCACTATAAAAAAAAAAAAAAATATGTAGGTACATTATTTTTTGCTGGGCAATCGATTGAGACTATTTATTTTAAAATCGGAGAGGGGTCGTCCAAAAATTTGCCAATTTTGATCGTTTTCATATGGAATTGCTCTATAAGGTTTTCAAATTATTATGCATAGGCACTTTAATCTTTGAAATTTATATAAACATTTTATTATATTTTTATAAAAAATATAGTACAGGTTTTCATATAAACTCGTAAATTCCTTGTAAAGCTTGTATAAATACAAACTATATTTTTTATGTATGGAGTTTGAAATTAAATTCATAAATATACCAGGTTTACATCATTTACGAATTTATATGAAAACCCCCTGTCATTTTTTGTCGTATCAAAAAATTAATTTCTACACTTAAAATAATACGTCAGTAGAAAAATCTGTCAAACCGGTTTCAAATCGATTTAAAACATTGATTTAAGCAAAGATTTTAGTTATCTTCATTTAACACAATACTAAAAATTTAACTAATTTTGAGTGTTAATTTTCAAAACTATTTAAAACTAAATTTTAAGAACCCATTCGTTAAATTTTACAAAATTTATTGTTAAAATACAATATTTTCATGTTACTGTTATTACCCGGTAGATGGCGCCACCAATGTATCCGAGGTTTTAAAGATGGCGCTATTTCTTTCCCTCTCGATTTTTTTAAAGTGGCCTATATCTCGAAAACTAAGAGAGATAGAACAAAATTGATGAAAATTTCGACTATTCCCACTGAAAGGAGTTATCTCTATCCAAAAATGGACCTTGGTGGGACCCTCTGAAATTTTAAAAATAAAATTTTCACTTAATATCTTGAAAACTAAGCGAGATAGAGCAAAACGGACAAAATGTTTGCTCCATTGGAGTGCCTTTATTTGCCTTCACATGATATGGACTAAGCCCAGGGATTGATTTTTAGAGATGAGCCGCAAACGCATCGGCGGCGGCTGGCTTAAAAAAATAGTGTCGATTGGCGGCGGCTAATCGGCTAACGTCGGCTAAAATGCAAATTTTCCAAGAATTTCAACAGATACATACACGCAAAAAAAACCTACTACAAAAATATCAAAATTATAAAAATTGAGTTTAAATATGACAATGTCGTTGTTAAAATTATAAATACATTTGTTAAATTTTACACAATATTAATTTTTGTTAAACTAATAAATTTTTCTATTGGGCAACAGACATATTATTTTGAGCGTATAAGTTAAAAATTGGGAAGTAGTTTATTAAATTAATATTTTGAAAATTTACACTCAAAATTATTTAAAGTACTGAGGATTTTCATTAATGTGTTAAATGAAGATAACTAAAATCTTTGTTTAATTATGTTTTTCAATCAAGAATGGTAAACGGTGCGGTAACACTTTTTTAAGGGTAACGCTATTTCATTTATTTCGGTATAGGTATTTTAGGGATAACGGTATTTTAGTTATTTCGGTAGCGTCATTTTAAGAATAACGGTAGTCAGTTGCAAGAGTTTTGAATCGATAACCGTATTTTAACGGCATTACCTGCCAACCCGGGTTTGAATTGATTTTAATCCCGTTTCACAAATTTTTTTACTGCCGTTTTATTTTAAATGGAATGAATTCATTATAAATAGAATTCGATTTGTTTTGAATTAAATGAATTCCTTTTTTAAATTCGAATTCGTTCAATTTAACACGTTTGACTAAAAAAAACAAATTCAAAAAATTAATAACAAGGTTGGTTCCCGTTATCGCTAAAATACCGTTTCAAATTCAATACCGTTACCAATAAAAAATTTTGCAAATACCATTATCGTTACCGATTCCGTTATTTTTATTGGTAGTTAGCGGTATTTGTTAATTTTTATCGTAATGCCAATTTTTTAACTTTTTAATAAAAATCTTGGGTTTTTTTATAGATAATAATTTTAGTTATTAAAGCTACCAGCACTGAATTAAAAGCTTATAATCTGTATTTTTAACACTTAAAATAACAAATATGCAAATTTGTTATTTGTTTTTATGTTTTTGAGGCAGTTTTTAATACCGGTACTGTTGATTCGATAATGGCATACCGTTACCGAAACAGTCTTAAATACCGTTACCTTACCGTTATTCGTTTCGGTAACCAACCTTGATTAATAATTAACTACTATCGTAGTCTTGAAAAACATACAGAAATTGTATTGAAAAAGGATTAGATTCTGTAAAAGAGGTTGTGAAACTTAACGGAAATGGCATTACAGTATCGTCATAAAACTTTTCTAAATTTTTGTTTATTTAAAATTAAATAAATACGAGTACGTATAACAAATAAGTAACTTATCAAAATTTTTTATTTAAAAAAATTTTATCCCAATCGGATATTTTATCATCAAATCAGTAGAGCGTTTTCATTTTGCTGTCGGCTGTCGGCTAAGCAGATTGTTGTCGGCGGCTGACCGGCTGAGATCGGCTGGCTTGTATCTCTGCACGAGACCCTAAATTTAGATAAATTCTACGAATCAATATAATTACAGATAAAACTGTAGTTTAACAATTTTTTTACATAAATTTAGATTTATTAAATTTAACAAAAAAAGTGTTAAAATTAACAAATTTTATTTTAAGCCAAAAAACAGGTATAAATTTTGTTAAAGTAACAAATTTTTCTGTCCAGCCAACATACGAATTATTTTGAGTGTACTACCTGTGGACACTTTCCTGTGACGGATAAATTTAGACTGCTGTTTGGTTTTGAAAGGTTTAAATGTCATTTGGAAAAATTTCAGCCGAACTTTAAAGGCCTCAAATATTTAACTCTTTCACTACCCTTGTACACTACAGTGTACACATCTTTAAAAGAATATATAAAATTTAATAGTGCAAAAAACTTTTTTCTTTTTGCAAATAAGTTTATTAGGATCTTGGACTTCAAATAAAAATCATTATATGTATAAGCAGTTCAACATGGTAATGTGGTCGCGATATTCGTTAACGAAGTCAAATTTTTTGAATATATCATAATCTCCGTGAAAAGGGCGTATTGGTGTTTCTCCTAAACTAATGAAGATAGATAATTGAAATTTGGCATATAGCTTCGTTTTATGACAAGAAGAAACCCAACCAAAGGATTTTTGGCTACTCCACTGTTTAAGGGGTAAAACGGGGCTCAGAAATTTGAAAAAATCGATTTTCGAGCGTCATTTTTGGTGGGTAGGAGGGGGAGGAGGCAAAATATGTTACATATTTTTTTTAATTTGAAGACTCTTAACAAGAATCTGGCGCTCCGAGTTGGCGCTCAGAGACGGTTGTGTTTTAATTAGCTCTTCTATTTTTTTGTTGATTTTACATTAAAATTAAATAAAAACATTCATAAGTTTGAAATCTATAACAAAAGAAATTTCTAACATAATATTTTTCTAATAAAGAAAATATTAAACACATAAGTTTAAAATTAAAACGAAATTAAAAAGTGTTCTTCGTAAACAAAAATCAAAAACTTTAACAAAATTGGGCAAATATAAATAAAAAGCGAATACAGCATAAAACATACACAAAAAAAACATACATTTTAAAACCATCATGTCTAAAACAACAACAAGGAAAGCCTGTAAGAGAACAAGAGAAACTCCTGAAGATACTTCTCTTGAAAACAGTGTCAAAATCAAGGTTGCCATTTTAGCCATTGTCCGGCTAAATCTAGCCATTTTAATTTCATTTAGCCATAAAAAATGGCTAGATTGGATCTAGCCGGAAGATTTAGCCATTTTATTTTGACCTAGCCATTTTTTCTTTTAATGTTTTACGGTTAATTTCATATAATAGTTCTTGAATTTTTTTGATTTTAAAAATTTTAGTACAAAATTTAAAATTTTTGAAACTTTTATTTGGGTTTTTGCATTCGATTTAAAATCATATTTTTTATAAAATTTGAATGAAAATATTTTATTTTCAATATTAATATTCATGAAATTCATGTTAGAACTCTTCATAATCACTGATTTATATTAAATTATTGGGTTTTAGCATTATTTTACAATTTTAGCCATTTGTAGCCATATTTTCTTCGTAATCTAGCCATTTTTTAAGTTCAAGTGTTGGCAACCTTGGTCAAAATACCACGTCTAACCAGTAATGATAAAGCTTTTATTAGAGACTTAATAAGAGAAACTGAAGAAATTACATCTGAAGTTATAAAAAACTCAATAAGACAAAGTGAAGAAAAATACTTTGACTATTTAAAAAAAATGCTAAAAGAAAGTGAATAAAAAATTCTCTCCGAGATAAACAATAGAGTTGAAAAAATACAAATCGAATCAGTGTTGCCAAGTCTTATTTTACAAATCCCCCTAAATTTGTTCTACCGCTAATAACTTCCCCCTAAACTAATTTTTCCCAAAATTCAACAATTTTATAAGTTTTTATTTCAAATTATTTTTAATAAATGCAAATAATTGATTTTTTTGTTCTTAAAATAAAAAAAACTTCGTTATATTTTAGCTGGTTTTCTTTTCTTTCCAAGTCACAGTCTAAAATTTTTCAACTTCAAAAATTTGTACGCTAAAAGAAAATAAAAATTTATGTGAAAAACTATCAACAATTTGGCAAAACCAATCATCGAACTCTAAAATTTTATTGCTTTTTAAGTCAAAACTACCCCTAAAACGATTTTCTTACCCCCAAATTTCCCGCTAACAAATTGGTACCCCTAAAATCCCCCTATGCGGTTGAAAACCCCCTAAATTTAGGGGGAAAACCCCCAACTTGGCAACACTGAATCGAATTAAGTGCAATCAATGAAAGAGTTAATAATCTTGAATTGAAGAGTAAAGATACAGTAAAACTAAATGATGAAATACTTGAACTTAAGAGAAAATTTTTAAAACAAGAAAATTCAATAGTGTCTAGTGGTATACGAATAGTTGGTGTACCCTACAACGAAAAGGAAAACCTTTATGATATTTTTGGTAATATTTGTGATAGTCTGAAAATTCCTTCTCCTCAGATTGAAAATATATATAGACTTAATAAAATATACAAAAATAATGAGTCTTACACACCGACTGATGAAGTTATAGTAGCCAAACTAAGTTCTCCTTATGAAAAAAACTTTCTTTAAAAGACAATTGCTAATTATAGACGTAAATTTAACACAACTCTTTGTTTGCGTCAAGCCTGTTATGTCCGTGAAAACGCAGACGGTGATCTACCAATTTATATAAATGAAAACTTAACCCCACATAACTTCAACATATTTAAAGAGGCATGAAAAATCAAAAAGTCTGGAAAAATTAAAACAGCTTTTACTTTACGGGGACTAGTGTATATGAAAAAGCTTAACTCGGATGAACCCATTCTGATTGAATTTATGGATCAATTAAAAAAAAAATTTATTTCACGAATAAAATTAACAAATCTGCTACATTTAAATACGCTGATGCCAGCTTTTTTAAATTACTTAAACCATTTATTCTATTTAAATCATATTTTATTTAAATCATTTTATTTAAATAATATATTTTATCTTATATTTATATTTCATATTTTAATGTCAATTGAATCCAATCACAATTTTATAACTATTTGTACGAATGCCATGTTTATAATAAGACCTAAATTTTAAAAAATTTTTATTTTTATATTTCTTTCCTTTTTGTGCATTAATATACGCTACAAGCCTTGTTTTAATAGTATTAATATTTTTTACATTGCGGTTATGTTTATTTTTTATGCGAATTATTGCAATACCAATGATAACTAGAAACAATGGTAGTTCCAAGGATAGCATTTTCAATTTAATTCGGATTCTTGCTAAACAGAAAGAAGGTATCCATATCTGTCAAATTAACGCTCAGAGTCTTAACATCAAGGTATATGAGTTTCGATTTATTTTTGAGGGTTCCCCTATCGATGTAATTTGTGTTTCTGAGACCTGGCTTGTTGATAAAACTCCTGATAGCCTCATTAATTTAAATGGTTATAAAATGTAGAGAGCTGATCGTAAAACTCATGCTAGTGGAGTGACAATTTTTATTAAGGACAGTATAAAATAAAACCCTAAATGTTGCTTTATTGATGGTGAAGAGATAGAATACCTTTTTGTTGAAATTGTTTCAGAAGGGAAAAAATTACTTATTGATTGCGTTTACAGACGGTGATTTGAATTAAAATTTACTTGAAGTAAATGATTTTTTCGACGATATGCTAAAACTTGGATGACATTGCTAAAGTATTGCAATATGACCAACTATCAGCATCATGTTTCTCACGACATGATTTAATTTTTTCAACATATGAGTTTAAATTAAACCATAAAATTGAATCTTTCACCTGTCGGGACTTCAAGAAAATTAACTACCAAATCCTTGAGGCACATTTTTCGTTAATTGCTTGGAACTCTACTATATGCCATCTGTTGATGATCAGTTAAGTTTTTTAGAGGAGATATTTTGTACCTATATGACCTCGCCGTTCCAATTAAATTCAGATCCAATAAGCATAGCACAAGACCGTAGTTTACAGCATTAGTACACGCAAAAAAAAAGTCAGTAAAGTCAGCAAAAATGTTGCTGTGTCAGCAAATTTTTAGTCAGGAGCGTACTTGCAAAAAAGTTGGTAATTTTTTTGCAAAAGGTTTGCGAAAATCAGCGAGCTGATTTTTACCAAAAAAATAGTAATCTTCAGCAAAAGTTTTGCTAATCGACTGCAAATGAAAAAAATCCTTGCTAAAATCACTAAACTTTTTGCTGAATATTAGTAGACTGAAAAAAACTCAAAAAACTTGTAGCGAAATTTTATTTTAGTTAATTTATTCGCTGAAAATTTAAATATAGAATATGTGTAGAGTTGTTTTTCTTTTCTTGTCATTTCCGTTTCCACACAAGCTGCGACATCTACATCTTGTCTATCTGATTGTCGTCCACGCTATGCATGCGGTTATCAGCACAATTTTTGTATCAAAATAAATTAGTAAAACATTAGTTCAAAATTAGTTTAGTGCTAAAAAAATATAACTAAAATTTTTGCTGAAAACTAGTACACTTGATATACAAGACGTTTTACTAATTTTTCTACTAACTTATGTTTTTGAGTGTAAAAGCTCACATTGAAAAACGTAACTAAGCATATTCGCGATGGAAACGGTTTAAAACTATAGATTTAAAGGAAGAATTTTGTAGGCAGAGAAGAGAGGTAAATGGCCAAATCAGGAAGGCAAAATTTGAATATTATGTTGAACGTTTCAGAAGTGCAGTAGATGGAAAAGAACATAGAAGACAATACGTGAAATCGGAATCGGGAGAACGAAGAATAATAATATCAGCAGTAGTGTGAGTGCGGATAAACTAAACGAAGTTTTTACAAATATACCTATGCCCATCGCCAATCCTAACACTTATAATATGCATAACAACCAACTAACTCAGGACATAAATACTTCATTCGAATTTCATTGTATTAATGACTCTGGTGTATTATCCAGTATTTTGTCTATCAAATCGAACTCCATTGGTCATGATATAACAAGGTTTTGTCGTCTGCTGAGGTAGTCCAGTCGTGTCCAGGGTCTACTTGAGGACCCGTAATTTCCTCTTTTCAATGTTTATACTATTATCTTTATTAATTAATTAAATTCAAACACAATACATTTCACAAATGGCAACACCTTGTTGATTCACTCGGGTTTATTCGGTTCGGAGAACTATCCGTCGGCAATACAAACTTCGGCTTCAGGTAGTCGCCCCCGACTCGGTTATGCTCGGCAGGTAGTCGTCTTCAAACTCGGGTATAGGTATCCTCGGGTTGGCGACCTTCTCGGCGGTGGAGTCGCATATAATCCCGATCACCTAGGCAGTGATGATCAATAGAACAGACCGCGAAGGCTGTAATATTAGAACAGACCGCGAAGGCTGTGATATTAGAACAGACCGCGAAGGCTGTGATATTAGAACAGACCACGAAGGCTGTGATATTAGAACAGACCGCGAAGGCTGTGATATAAGAATAGACCGCGAAGGCTGTGATATTAGAACAGACCGCGAAGGCTGTAATATCAGGACAGACCGCGAAGGCTGTGATATTAGAACAGACCGCGAAGGCTGTGATATTTTATTTTTTTTTATTTTATTTATTTATTTGGAAGTTCCATACACAAGACTAAAAGTCTTATTTTGCAGTATGGAACTGAATATTTGCCAAATTTAAAAACATCAAATTGTAGAATAATAATGATAAGTAACTTAATAACTAATTACGAAATTATTAAAATTATTATAATAAGGAAAAGGTATAAAAATTAGTTGTAAAAATAATATTATAAAGAATTAGTCAGCAAATTAAGCACAAGGAATTTAAAAAAAAAATAAAAACTTAAAAGAAAAATAAATTATTGAAAAAAAGAAAAAAAAAAAGGTTTTTTTTTCAAATAATTTTTAGCAACCGACTAGAGTGAGAAAAGTTTAATAATGTTTTCCTTAAATAGACGTGCGTTACTTAAAAGTTGCACATTATAAGAAATGGAGTTCCACGGAGATATAGCGAATATATAGAAATGCCATTTAGATATCAAACTGTTGTATCCAAAAGATTTTATTCTTTTGCCCCTGAGATCCGAAAAACAAAGTTTGTTGTAAAGATAGTCAGGCTGCTAGGTATATATTATTTTGTGAAGGAAAATCAAAACTCTTATGGGCGACTTCCAACATAACCATGGTTAAATAATAACCAGAGATATTTCCATATAAATTTGACATTCATAACTATGGTTAAGCAATAAATTCAGTTTATTTTGAGATAAGTTAACAGGACTATGTTGAGTAAATTATCGAAAGAAATGTCATATAACTTTTTTGAAAACATTGATACTCTTGAACGTCTATGCAGACCATATACATAACGTATGATATTATTAAATGCAACATTCAATTTTCCTTTACTTTTTGTATCACATTTGGCAAACATCTCACATCCGTATAGTAAAACAGGTATTAAATAAGTTTTGGCAAGCATAATTCTTATTTTGATGGGTGTGCAATGCTGAGTTTGCCAAAGTGTTCGTATCATTGAAAAAATACGACCAGAAGCATGGTTGATGTGATCTGACCACGTCAGGGTGTTGTTGAAAACGATACCAAGATTTTTTGCTGATTTTACTATTTCAATGGGCTGATTATCTATGAATATATTCGGTAGAATATTAAATTTATTTAGACGTTTTTGAATTACAATGCATTTGGATTTTTTAGGATTGATCCTAAGACCATTAGCCGATGCCCGGGTGTAAATATGATGGAGTTGGTGATTTACGGAGATGATGCACTGGTCAATCAAATCATTACTGCAACTAGTGTAAAGTTGAACGTCGTCTGCATACATTCTAACATTACAGTTAGTTATTATGCTTGGGAGATCGTTAGAATACATTGAAAACAAGAGTGGCCCAAGTATAGATCCCTGAGGAACTCCTCTTGTTACACACAGTATTTTCGATCTTCTAATCTGGATTTCAACATACTGATACCTGTTACATAGATATGTCGATATTAATCGAGTAGCAGTCGAAGAAAAATCAAACATATTATCAAGTTTGTAACAAAGAATGTTATGATCCACGGTATCAAACGCTTTAGAATGATCCAAAAGCACCAAAAGAGTAGTCTTACCGTTATCGAGCTCTTTTCTAATCTCCTCAGTCACATCGACTAGGGCTGTTATACAACTGTGTTTTTTTCTGAATCCGGTGACGATCTGTAAGCAATTTGTTGTTATCCAGGAAGACAGAAATTTGGTTATGCATAATTCTTTCGAAAACTTTAGAGAGAAATGGTAGAATGGCTATTGGTCTATAATCAGAACCGGTTTTATGTATTGGTATGATTTTAGCAATTTTCCATTTGGAAGGAAAGCAACTTGAGGTAAGTATTTTGTTGAAGAAATACGTTATTAAAGGAAGCAATTGAGGTAAAAGAATTTTAAGAAACTTTGGATGAATCCCATCCGCTCCTACCGAGTTAGATTTTATTGATAATAGACTTGATAAAACTTCACATTGGTCTACAGCAGCGAAAGAAAAAACAAATTCAGAGTTGTTGCTAAGATGATTGTAGTTATAATAACTCCGATCAGCTGCAACCATTGGAATATTCAAAAACTTTTCATTGATAATATCGGCATCAATTAAGCAGGGTTCTTTATTATCGGAATTGCCAACACCGATTTCACGTATTGTTTGCCACGTTTTTTTTTTGAGCCAATTGCGGAAGAGAACTTCCCAGCATAGAATTCAGATTTGGCCTTTTTTATAAGTTTATTTGTTTTTCGTTTAGCAGTTCGATAATCTTCATGTAATTGTGTCGTTTTAAATCTTTTCCATCGTGCATACGCAAAATCTCTTTGATAGATGGCTTCTTTTATATCTGATGAGATCCAGGGTTTTTGTTTTTGGCCAATAACTTTTGTTATCAAGGGAACCTTTAGATTAAAAAGATGATTCGGATTGTCCACTAGAAATGAGAGCTGATCATCAACAGAACTTAAATAATATAACAGATTCCAATCAATTTTACAGAACTCATCCTCAAGAAATTTGTAATCGATGTTCTTAAAATCGCAAAAAGTAATTTTCTGGACTGGCACAATTAATTGAAAATTGTAGGTCATGAAAATTAAATCATGTTTAGAGAAACATGACGCAGATAGTTGGTCATACAGTTTTAGATTCATTACTAACTAGAAACAAATCCAAAAGTGTATTATTCGTCGCTGTGAAATGTGTAGCAGTTGTGGTGTTTGGTGACGTTAAACCAAGTGAGGCGCACTCGTCAGATAGACTACAATCTACTAGAAAGTTTGAGTTGAAGTCACCAGCTATTATAACATCATCATACATAGCTGTTTCCGTCTCCAGAGTCTGGATAAACCGTCTGATACTAATGTTTTTATTGGGTCTATAAACACTGCCCACTAGTAATTTTCTTCCCTCATTATTAACCTCTATAAATAGATACTCAACCAAGTTTACGGGATCCTCATTAGCAACATCTTCAAAATCGCCACTTTCTTTAGATGTGCATTTGATGCTAAAAGTTATACAATTCCTTATGTATATATCCACACCACCGTATCCATCTTTTCTATCAACTCTACGTATATTATATCCGCTTAATGAAATAGAGAAGTCTGTTATGTCAGAATCAAACCAGGTTTCCGATACACATATAAATCAATACTGGAGTTTTCAAAAATAAATCTAAATTCATCAATCTTACGTTTTAAGCTTTGAGCATTTATATGACATATTTTGATACCTTCCTTTTGTTTAGCAAGAACTTTGACCATATTTGCAACACTATCTCTGGAACGAACTCTATTGCCATTGTTCATTAAATAATTGAAAAAATAATGCATGAGTAACGCACGAAACATAAAATCTCACTAAACTGTTATTATATATAAACATAATTTTAAACTGAATTATTAATAGAAAAAATATAGTAAATAAATATGTGTTAAATATCGAAATTAAAATGGTATAAAATGACATACATATAATGACTAAAGTAAAATATAAAAATTTTATTAGACATGGATTACATAACTTCATACACTGCGTGATTTTCATTGGCTGAATAATCATCAAACCCGTCAGCATCAGATATACAAGCCGGTCCATTCTGTCGGTTGGCGGCGGCTAATGGCTAAAATGGTCGGCGGCGATTGATGTTTAGAGATGAGCCGCAAACGCATCGGCGGCGGCTGGCTTAAAAAAATAGTGTCGACTAGCGGCGGCTAATCGGCTAACGTCGGCTAAAATGCAAATTTTATAAGAATTTCAACAGATATATACACGCAAAAATATCGAATTTATAAAAATTGGTTTAAATTTCACAATATCGTTGTTAAAATTATAAATACATTTGTTAAATTTTACACTCATTGTAATAATCTTCAGATCAACTAAAATCTACAATAAAATTTTGCACAGCAATACTTTTTGCTAAACTAATAAATTTTTCTGTTGGGCCAACAGACATATTATTTTGAGCGTATAAGTTAAAAATTGGGAAGTAGTTTATTAAATTAATTAGGTTGTTCACAAGGGGTGTGCTATCTGTTGTATCGTCCTAACAGAAAACAGAGCTGTTAATATTTTTATTTGACTTTAACAACGATTTCATATTGGGTTTTCTATCTGTTAGCACACTCAAACATAGTACACTAAACATACGTAAACATGTTGTATCGTGCTATTCTCAAATGTTGTATTTTTTCAATTTAAATTTTAACAACTCTGTTTTCTGTTAGGACTATACAACAAATAGCCCACCCCTTGTGAACTACCTTAATATTTAAAAATTTACATTCAAAATTATATAAAGTACTGAGTATTTTCATTAATGTGTTAAATGAAGATAACTAAAATCTTTGTTTAAATTTGTTTTTCAATCATGAATGGTAACCGAAACGGTGCGGTAACACTATTTTCGATTATTTCGGTAACGGTCTTTTAAGAATAACGGTAGTCAGTTGGAAGAGTTTTAAATTGATAACGGTATTTTAGCGGCATTACCTGCCAACCCTGTTTTCAATCGATTTGAATCCCGTGTCACAAATTTTTTTACTGCCGTTTTTTTTCGTTTTCGAATGAATTCATTAACAATAGAATCGGATTTGTTTTGAATTAAATGAATTCTGTATTTTTAACACTTAAAATGACAAATATGTAAATCTTTTATTTGTTTTTATATGTTGTTGGGGCAGTTTACAATACCGGTACGTACCGGTATTGTTGATTCGATACCGTTACCTTACAGTTATTCGTTTCGGTAACCAACTTTGATTAATAATTAACTACTATCGTAGTCTTTATGAAAACCCTACTGGAATTGGATTGAAAAAGGATTAGATTCTGTAAATGGGGTTGTGAAACTTAACAGAAATGACATTACAATATCGTCATAAAACTTTTCTAAATTTTTATTTATTTAAAATTAAATAAATACGTATAACAAATAAGTAACTTATCGAAATTTGTTATTTAAAAATTTTTTTAGCCCAATCGGAAATTTTATCATCAAATCAGTAGAGCGTTTTTATAGAATACAACTATTGGAAATTTCCGTAAGAAAAATTAAAAAAATCTTCCTCATTCTTTTATTTATTTGTACGGAAATTTCCTATATTGGAATCTATATATATATTTTTATATTTTTTTTATATTAATTTTTTTATTAAATTAACTTGAACAGAAATCTTTAAATATTACGTATTTTTTGTAAGTTTTTATTTAATTTTTTACGCAGTGTTATGTTCTAAAAAAAGTCTCCAAAATTATGAGATTTTCGTGAGGTTTCTTACCAGTGTTGTCAAAACTTATTTATAATGCTAGATTTTTTGCATAAAAATGCTAAAAACTGCTAAAAACTAAAAAAATATGCTAGAAAAAATATGCTAAAAAAATTTTATAAAAAAATGTTTCAATTTGTTAAAAAAAAATACTTGATTTTTACAATTAGACTGAAAATAAGTCACCTCTAATTACACAGTACAACAGCCAATCTGGGGGGTGAGAAATTCCAAGTCAGGGTGATGGTACTAGGTCAGTATAGTAAAACCCTCAAAGGGTTTGGCGTTCGTATGTGTCATTTTTTTTTATGACCTTTTAAATTTTTTCCTTATCTTGATGTTTTTTCGCTTAGTTGTAACTCGAAAACCACTTGTCCGATTTTGATGAAACAAATTTAGAAAAATTTAGAATTACAATTTCTTTAATCCGTTCATATAACATTTTTCTTTATAATCAACAGTTTTGCCGGTAAAAATAAATTTGTGGAGAAAAAAAAATATTTTTTTGCCTAAAAATTAAAATTTTTTATGAATTTAAAAAAAAAAAATTTTAATTTTTAGGCAAAAAAATATTTTTTTTTCTCCACAAATTTATTTTTACCGGCAAAACTGTTGATTATAAAGAAAAATGTTATATGAACGGATTAAAGAAATTGTAATTCTAAATTTGTTTCATCAAAATCGGACAAGTGGTTCTCGAGTTACAACTAAGCGAAAAAACATCAAGATAAGGAAAAAATTTAAAAGGTCATAAAAAAAATGACACATACGAACGCCAAACCCTTTGAGGGTTTTACTATACTGACCTAGTACCATCACCCTGACTTGGAATTTCTCACCCCCCAGACAATAATCCCAAAAATGTTCCATAGTGTTATGAATTCAGTTCATTTTATTAACTAAAATTATATGAAAGAAAAATTAAAAACAACTCATAGAAAAAATAATGCACAAGCAGATCAGTGAGCACTTGAATATTTTTAACTTATTATTTAATAGACAATCCGGCTTTCGGCATAAGCACAGTTGTACTACTGCCCTAATCCATGTAACGGAAGATATACGTTGTACTGTTGATAGTGGGAACTTTACCTTTTTGGTTCTATTAGACCATTCGAAAGCTTTTGATACAGTGGACCATACCATACTATGTCTAAAGTTACATCAGCAATTTAATTTTTCAAACACAGCAACATCATTGCTCAGGTCATATCTCACAAATCGTTCTCAGTCAGTATATTTAGTGGATCATTCCTCGACCTCTCTACCAGTATCAAGAGGCGTTCCTCAGGGCTCCATCTTGGGACCTTTACTGTTCTCCATGTATATAAATGACTTACCAAAACAAATATCCCACTGTTAAATACATATGTATGCTGACGACGTGCAACTCTATCTCAGTAGTTCGCGTAAGTCCCTTCATTGCAACGTCGAAAAGCTTAACAATGATCTTCACAACATTTTCCTTTGGGCATCTGCAAATGGACTCTCCTTAAATCCCCAGAAATCAAAGTACTACGCAAAAATACTACGCCGATAGCCTTAAATATTTTTGTTCTAATAAATAATCAAAAAATAGAAATTGTTTCCTCTGCCAAAAACCTTGGTATAATATCACTGTTCAAGTTGTAAAATGGTACTAACGTGAAAACCATAGGGTTGTGTTTGGATGAGCCCCCTGACTACTACTCCACCGATGAAAGTGCCAATTTGGCTCATTGGGAAAAATTTATGGCGTTTTTTTTTAATTTCGGTCAATTCGTCAATTTTTGACCATTTTCAGCCCATTTAAGTCGCTTTTCCTGTATTCAAAATTTCTTGTGTTATCTTTATACGGCTCACAATTACTATTTCCACCATTAGAACGCACATTTCAACTGAGAAAATCAAAATTTTTAGCCTATTTTCATGATTTTTGCCCATTTTTCATCGATTTTCCCCATTTTTGTGCTGTTTTTATGCGCTTTTTTGTAGTTATTGCGCAAACTTATCGACATAATTCTTACCGTTTATCCTTTTTACAATATATTATGCAATATTATTGCCATTTCAAGCAACTCAACACACTTTTTAAATACAAAAACCATAGTTTTTTACGCTTTTTCGGTAATGTGCGTGGACAATTAAAAGGAAAAAAGGAAAGTGTACTTTTTTAATATTTGGTTTTTTTCCGTTGGCTACCTGCATGATTTTTTTACACAAATTTTTTTACACAAACGCACACGAATCAGGTATATAGCCACCCTTAAAAGATGCGCCAATTCATAAGTACCTCTCAGTAAAATATTGAAACTTACGTAGTATTTATAGATGTTCATTGATCGATTTTTGTCATTCACCAAGTGTCTCCGAACGCGTAAAGTACGATTTTTTTAAAGTGACGAAAAAGTAATAAAAGTATAAATAAAGTTTCCAGTTTGAAGTGATTAATTTTTACGGTAAAAAATGGATGAATGCCTGAAAAACTTCAATCATTATCGCCCGACAAGCTTACTTTCAACTTTATCAAAGCTCTTTGAGAAAGTATTTTTAAATGCGTTGACCCCATACCTAAACGACCACCATATCATTCCCGTTCATCAGTTTGGATTCCGAAAGGATCATGGCACCATAGAACAGGTTCATCGAATAGTTACTCTTATCAGAAAGGCTTTCGAGGACAAACTCTATTGCTCAGCACTCTTCATAGATATTTCCCAAGCCTTCGACAAAGTCTGGCATGATGGGTTATTATATAAAATAAGCTCTTTGTTACCCCTAAATACCCACAAGTTATTGCGAAATTATTTAATGGAACGTTCATTTGTAGTAAAGTATAAAGACCACATCTCAGACTCAAGAAAAATCACAGCAGGAGTTCCCCAAGGCAGTATACTTGGTCCTCTCATGTATATAATCTTTACTTCAGACATGCCTACTAATAACCTGATACACACGTCAACTTTTGCAGACGATACAGCGTTTATAAGCGTACATAAAAATCCAGTAATTGCTTCTAGTTGTCTGCAGGCTCATATTAAGGAACTCGAAAAATGGCTTCACAAGTGGAAAATAAAAGTAAATCCAACAAAGTGCGCACATGTTACTTTCACCTTGAGAAAGGGAAACTGTCCCAAACTGAAGATAAATAACATCGATATCCCTGAGCAAAATCACATAAAATATCTTGGTATACACCTTGATCGTCGCCTTACCTGGTCTCAACATATTGAATCCAAATCCACACAACTTAAACTTAAAACTTTACAGCTTCAGTGGCTCCTTTGTCCCCATTCTGCTCTCAACCTAAACTACAAGGTTCTACTCTACAAAGCTATTATTAAGCCAATATGGACCTATGGAATCCAACTATGGGGAACAGCTTCTGCTTCTAATATAGAAAAATTACAAAGACGACAAAATAAAATATTGCGGCTAATTACTGGTGACCCGTGGTATATTAATAACGTGATTATTCATAAGGACCTTAATATTCCATTTGTTCGCGACGAAATAAAAACCTTCTGCTCTAAATATGTACGAAAACTGGAAACTCATCCAAACCCTCTTGCACAGGATCTACTATGTTATAATGGACATATTCGCCTCAAGAGGGTCGACACATTGGCCCTCGCGGAACCACATGAAAGATGAACATTTTACGCAACGAAAAATGGATTTTCTATTGCAATGGCAATAGACCCAGAAATTATTAGTTGATTTAAGATTTTAATACTTATTGTTATTTTCTGAAATAAGAAAGATCCAATAAATAAAGAAATAAAGTTAAAAAAAAAAAAATTACTGTTATATGTGCGGAAAGTGGACCATTATGTCGTCTAAGAAAAAAATTACTGATGAAATTGCAACATTGTACGAGCAGTACTTCAATATTCCAGTGATTCGTAATGTTGACTGGGTGCCTAAAATAGCTTGTTCATCGTGTGTAGCACGTTTGTATGATTGGCGAACAGGTCGACGGGAAAGCATGCCATATGGAATACCGATGATTTGGTCAGAGCCAGTCGACCACGAAAAAAACATGTGCTACGTATGTAAAAATAATGTTGTGGGTATGAACAGAAGAAAGGCGATGGAATATATTTACCAAAGTGTTCCGTCAGCTCAAACCACTCTTCCCCATTCTCCGCCAGTGCCAATCCCGAGAAAACCGAGTCCAACTGAAGAATACATCCCACCATCTTTTTTTTCGGAGCCAGAATCGAAATTTTCTTTGTATCAGCCATCAAATATTACGCCACCATGCAAACACATTGAAGTTACACAACAGCGCTTGAACATAATGTCAATACAACTAAAGTTGTCACAAAATAAAACCATAATTCTTGCTCAACATCTTAAAGCCGTGAACATCCTGTCACCAGAAGTTAAAGTGTTCGGTTCGCGTGGTCGACAGCATAAATTTCTACCGTTTTTTACTCGCAACGAAAACAATTCATTTACGTACTGTAATGATATCGATGGTTTGATGTCGGCCATGAATTACACGTACAATGCGGACCAATGGCGGTTGTTCATCGATGGATCGAAGAGCAGTCTCAAGGCTGTGCTGCTGTATTTCGATAATACAAAAAACTCTGTGCCAATTGCGCTTGCCGTGAAAGCAAAGGAAACGTATGATTCAATGAAACTAATCTTGGATTCTGTGAAATACCATGAACATTGTTGGAAAATATGCGCTGATTTGAAAGTGGTTGCACTTATCTGTGGCCTTCAAACTGGTTACACTAAAAATATGTGCTACTTGTGTACGTGGGATTCGCGATATACACCAAAGTATCAAAAACGAGATTGGTTACCGAGAACAAATCGTTTAATCGGGCAGCAGAACGTTATCCACGAGGAGTTAGTGCCGATGAATAAGGTATTGCTGCCACCATTGCACATTAAACTTGGGTTAATGAAGAATTTCATCAAAGCGTTACTGGTGCGTGGAAATAGATTGGCTTTTGGACGATTGGAGTACATTTTTCCACGCTTGAGTGAAGCGAAAATTAAAGAAGGTAAATAAATATTTGGAATTCTTTTTCCGCCAAACAAAGATGAAGTATTCTTGAAAGTTTTTATATAAAATCATATATTTATTTCAGGTGTGTTGAATGGCCCAGACATTCGCAAACTGATGAAGGATGAAGACTTCAATAATGTCCTTCAAGAGGAGGAACTCATCGCTTGGGATAGCCTGAAAGCAGTGATCGAAAAAGTTCTCGGAATTCATCGAGTGGACAATTGGCGTGCCATTGTTAATGATATGCTGCAATCTTTCGGAAACATCGGTGTTCGAATGTCGTTGAAAGTGCATTTCATGCATCACGACCAGGATCACTTCGAGCGTCAGTTGCCGTCTGAATCAGACGAGCATGGGGAACGTTTCCACCAGGTATCAGCACAGTTGAAACACTGGTATAGTGGAAACAAATTAGATTCACTTTTGGCAGATCTTTGCTGGAATTTGTTAATGGAATTGGAGGATAACGAATGATATTCCATTGCTTATTTCTCTATTTCAATTGCCAATTTAAAATGAATTACATTAATACGGAGAAACACGCATTTCCATTAATTTTTATACCCAAAAAATGTATTCAACCACAAAAAATTTATTTAAATCAATAAAAAACCCGAAAATCATCCGAAAAAGCGTAAAAAACGATGGTTTTTGTATTTAAAAAGTGTGTTGAGTTGCTTGAAATGGCAATAATATTGCATAATATATTGTAAAAAGAAAAAACGGTAAGAATTATGTCGATAAGTTTGCGCACGAACTACAAAAAAGCGCATAAAAACAGCACAAAAATGGGCAAAAATCATGAAAATAGGCTAAAAATTTTGATTTTCTCAGTTGAAATGTGCGTTCTAATGGTGGAAATAGTAATTGCGAGCCGTATAAAGATAACACAAGAAATTTTGAATACAGGAAAAGCGACTTAAATGGGCTGAAAATGGTCAAAAATGCCATAACTTTTTCCCAATGAGCCAAATTGGCACTTTCATCGGTGGAGTAGTAGTCAGGGGGCTCATACAAACACAGCCATATGGTTTTCACGTTAGTAACACAAATTTCGTGTTAAAACTTGAACAGTGTATTTAATAAACCGCTTAAATGGTCAAATCATGTTAAGGGTGTTATAGGTAAAACTTATTCTATGCTTCGCACGTTGTGGGCAACTCACTCTAGTACACATCAAAAAATACGAATGCTTATGGCAAAAATTTACCTTGTGCCTTGTCTACTCTATGGATGCGAAGTCTTCGGATGCTGTGACTCTCAAAGTAAGCATAAGCTGAATGTGCTATATAATAATATCACTAGATAAGTTTTTGGTCTACGCAGATTCGACAGTGTTTCAACGTTTTCAATAAGGATATTTGGTGTGTCTTTTGAAAATTTAGTCAACATCAGGCTGCTTACATTATTACATAAGATAGTGTACTCGAAGGTACCAACATACTTATATGAACGTTTAACTTTTGGTTTTTCGAGCAGGGGAAAAAATATAACTCCAATAGGACATCGAAGTCTGATTTCGGAGTGGCAGTTCTTTTTTAATTCTATCCATCTTTGGAATAGACTCCCAAACAGAATTCAAACAAACAGCAATGCAATAATATTCAAAAAGGAAATAACTAAACATTTTTCACAATAACTTAACCTTTGTCATAATAACTTCTAATTATTTTATTTTATTTATAATATTTATATTTTTTATTGTTAAATTGTTAATTTTGTTTTTCTCTATTTTTTAATGTTTTTATTTTTATTTATAATTAAAATTGTTTTGTTCATATATCTATTGTAATTAATTTTAAAATTATTATGTACAAAATTTGTTACGACAATATGCAGACCCATACTATAAATTAAACGATTTAAATCTTGTTGTATGGGTGGAACAAATAAATGTTAAATCTAAATCTAAAAAAAATTTGAAGTCAAAATAACGATACATCTGCAAACATGAAGTCGGTAGTGAAGGTTAAGTTTAAAAAAAAAATTAACGATGAGTGTTATTTTTGTTCGGTTTAAGATCAAATATTACAAATTCCAAATAGAATTTACAATTTATTTTACAACAAATAGAGAAAAAGAAGTTATGATGGCTACGAAACAATTGTATTGTCTATCATGAAAATGATCAACCTTTTTTGAAACAACAAATAAAATATAATATGACAATATCATATTAGAATTTGGACTTGAGGTAGAAGAATATTCTAACTAAATATATGAAAAATTTTTTGCTTGCAACCGGATTTGAACTCGGAATAGAGTTGTCAAAACCGGTTTCCGAATTATTCGATAAACCGGCTTTTTCTTATATTTCCGGGTTTTTTAAACCCGGTCTTTCAAGAGACTGTTTTTTTTCAGATTTCTACATTTTCTCTCTATCTTAAAAAATTAACAATTTTTTGGCAAAAAGTTTAGTAGGAAAGACATAGGCATACGTAGGCCATTTTTCTGGGATGGGCTGTTTATTTGTCCATTCTCACACTCTTAACTCTTAAAACCACTTTCGGCATTATGCTTACAATTTTTTCACACAAAAAAAAAACTTAAAAATGATTCCTGGCCTTCTAATAAAATTTTCATAATTTTCTAAATTAAATAATCCAAAATTAAATAAAATTTAATATACATAACTCTGAATAGGGCATTTATTTTTCTGAAGAAAACCTCATACAAGGAATGTATTCCAAGCTATATTCTCAGATTATTATGAAATTTAGATATTTAATAGAGAAAAGAAATCTTAGATCAACCTATCTAATTCGTCCACTTCGGACGAACCCTTCTGACCCCATATTCTGACCACTTAAATTATCGAGGTGGACAAAAATAGTGAGATGTTCATCTTACAATTTTTGTTTCTACAAAATATTGAAATTTCATTAAAATAACATAGTAGTGTTTAGTTTGAAGTAACTTCCTTCAAACTAATTATTCATTTAGAAAACTATGAAATCTAAGATATTTAACTCACCAAAAAAGATTCTGCATTCTTTTTCTGTTATTAAACAACTTTGCGGTTCTAATAATTTTTCTTAAAGAAAAACTCTTAGGCTGCGTTTACATCTGCACCGAAATCTCGAGATTTCGATATTCACCACTCTGAAAAAGCAAGGAAGGAAAGCTTATAGATGTTTAATTTTGAATAAGGTACACATATTTAGTATATTTTCCAAACAATTAAAGTTTATACGCATTTCTTCACTGTTTTCTCAGAGTGGTGAATATCGAAATCTCGCGATTTCGGTGAAGATGTAAACGCACCCTTATAGTCAATTTTATAATCAGAACTAATATAGATTTGTTTCTTAAATATTTCTTAGGTAAGAATTTTGCAAACAACATTTCTTATTTAAGAAATATTTAAAACAAAAATCGATCTTAATTCTGACTATAGAACTGACCCTTGGATTTCAACAAATTATCTGCCTAGAAAACCAGTAGACATTTTCCCAAACCAAAAACACAGGATTAATTGATATTAAAAAAAAGTAATATTGTAATACTTCTCGCCATCAAAAACATAGATAGAAGAATTGTAGGTAGATTTTTTTTAAATTCTGGGGTGGGCAAAAATCAGTCTAGCCCACCCCATACCGGCCTAAGTCCGCCAATGAGGAAAGATCTAAAAATTTGTCCTAAAATGCATATAAACTCATGTTTTCCATTTCCTCAATAAATAAAAGGAGTTTTTTTCTTATTCTTTAGTTTTTCTCCCCCCGTGATAAAACATTTTGCGATTTAAAACCGCAAAATTGTAATAAAAATTTTAAAAGTCACAAATTGTTTCACATTAATTGGAAGTCTACAATCTTCATAAGGCCAAAGTTTTTTTTGCGAGATTTCCAAATCGTCCTGTCTATTAAATTAATGCAAAAAAAAACTTCCACCGCAATTTTGTAACAATTCCAGAGCAAGTGAAAAATCATTTCTGTTTTTTATGGACGTTAATAGCTTTTTTCGCAAAAATTGGGAACAAAATACTGCGCTTTTAGATCTATCCGAAAGTGTTTATATTTATAAAAAAATAGCGTCTTTAGAAATAATAACTTTTTGTTTTAAAGGTAGATTCGCACTAATGGAATAATTTACGCTGCGAATTGCTTTCAAGAAAGGAAAAAAATATGTTTCAAAATTTTTAGCAATTTTTTGTAAGTTTTATAATAAAATTTGCATATATAGCATTTTACAAAAAAAAACCGGAAAAACCGGTTATTCGAACCTGTTTTGAATTAAAAAAACCGAAAACCGGTTTTTCAAAAAGGCGATTTTAGAAGTATTCGAAAACCGGTTTTTCAAATAGGTCGAATACTTGACAACTCTAACTCGGAACCTTCTGACTACAAACCTTTTTTAACGAAGCGTCAGCATTTTTATAAAATGATTGCTCTACCAGTGAACTGGTTTTTGCACCACTGGTAGCATTGGCTAGGTAGCACTGGATAACCACTGGTTGGAAACCTTGGCATATCACTCTAAGCCAATTCTTTGCCAATGGTTTTTTTTATAAACCACAGAAATTTTTGTAAAACAAATACTGTCAAAACGCTTTTTGCAAACGCTGGCAAAGCGTTCCAAATGAGTGTTCTGCCAGAATTTTTATTTTTAACACCGTGGTTATCCAGTGGTATGCCAGTGCTTGATTTTTTGTACCGCTGGCGATTTCTGATTGGGTATATGTATGCACAGCGCGTAGTTTGGGGACATAGCCAATAATGTGCCCAAACTATGCTATATATTAGTCCAAAATGTCTTCATACTATGCGCTAGGCCTAGGAAGAGTTTGAGGACAGTCCCCAAACTAACTAAATGTCTTCATATTAAACTGTAAGTTGGAAAAATGTCCCTGTAGTTTATAAACATACTAGCGGACAAGCCCGCTAGATTGCCTAACTCCTTATTTTTAAGAATCAAGTAAGCAATCTGATAACCACTTATAATTCAAATCTTTGTAAGCATGTGTGTAACCACTTATTATTCAAAACTTCATAACTACTTATTTCTCATTTTTTCGTAAGCGAGCGGGTAAGCGTGACTACTTATAAAAACGACCACGCCAAACAAAAATAATGAGTTTAGATGCCAAAAAATTAGTTGTGCGGAGCTATGAGTTTCTATTATATAACCACTTATTTGGTAATGAAAGATTTTGCTGGGAAGGGACAGTCTAATATTCATATACCTGACTAAACTACGGATAATTTTTAATATGGTTTAAAAGTATAGACTTTGGGCTTTTATAACCATACCAACTTATTTTTGTTAGATAAAGGATCTAGGATATAATTGCAATTCAAATGAAAACTTCACTTACTTTCCTATTTTGCAAATAAAGTTAAATCCCTTAATCGTATTTGCAAAGTCTTAACACATGATGTGAATTCATATTCCACTAAATTCCTTTTGTCAAAAAAACCACAACCTTTGCATCAACATTTTCCGAAAATTCAATATGAAACACAAATTTTATCGCCAATTTACAAAAATGTATATTTTTGTTAAAGTCGATTTCATTTAAAATTTTGGGTGGCAGTATGCTTTGATTTGGTTTATTTTTGGAGCATTCTGATTGGTTAGTTTATTTTCAACCAATCAAAATGTTTGAAAATATAAATATTTTTGTAGGGTTTTAATACACAAAATGAACAAAACCGTATGTTTAACAATAAAACGGACTAAATTTAAAATGCTCTTTTATAGTACTTTTTTGAACATTCATATTTTAAAATCGTTATTTTTTAGGAATTTGCACTTATCCAACATTTTGTTGAAATTGATTAGAAAATATGTGTGTTACATATTTCAATGGCTTTGTCTGAGTTTTTTAATTTCAGATTCGTCACAGACTCCTTAATTTTTAGGTATTAAAAAAATCCATATTTTTCAGCTTTAGCAAATTTTTACTTAAAATTAAAACACAAAGTGCGAAATTTTTTTGATAAATTAAGTAACATGAGATGTTTGCTAATGGTATAAATTAAAAAAATGGAGATTCCTTTCAGCGCAGATTAATTATTAACGAAATCGTGAAAAAAGTGAAATTTCAACTTCAAAGTCATATATGTGACGCGAAAAATAGAAAGGGACCTAAGGATAGAAAGGGACCTAAGGTCAGGAGAGCATGAGATCGGTCTCATTAGATGCTCAGATGTTGTCCACAAAAAAAAAAAAAATTGATTTTTTTACCCTTAGGTCCCTTTCTCTATGCGCTGTCACATATAGAGAATATTATCGCAGCTGTCAAAACGTGCGATATATCAAATTAAAGGGCATGTTTCATCCTATTAAAATTTTGCAAAGAATAGCGTACATACTTTTAATTTTGTATTTTTTTGCAAAAAGTTTATTAAAAAATTGAATTTTTCTGCAAATACACCCAGGTAGAAAAATACAAACGGCACAATGTCGGCCCTGTATTGGAGACGGTAGTACATGTACTGGCAATGCGTCGGATTTTCAACTTTCAATATACTGGCATGTTGTCGAAATGATAACACCAATAAACGCTTGGCCGTATTTATTTCCCAACGTTGGCGCAAGCTTGGGATTTTTTTTTTTTTTTTGGTATTATCTCAGTACATTTAATAACAAATTTAGTAGTTTGCTTGTACTTTACAGCCCTTTTAATTAATTAATTTTAAGTAATTTTCAGATATCAATATTGGCAAAGCACGTTTTCAGTACAATTTTTGTTGCAACGCCGGCAATTTCTACCTGGGTACCTATATGCTAGTAAGCACATGACAAAAATAATAGTGGTATTCATCTAACTGGATTTATGCCCTCGTAAACCGTGTATTTTTGTAATCGCGTATATTTATAACTTTACCTGTTTATTTGAATGAACGCACTTTTTAAAACTACCCAGGTAGAAAAATACAAACGGCACAATGTCGGCCCGGAATTGGAGACGGTAGTACATGTACTGGCAATGCGTCGGATTTTCAACTTTCACTGTACTGGCATGTTGTCGAAATGATAACACCAATAAACGCTTGGCCGTAGCTATTTCTCAACGTTGGCGCATGCTTGGGATTTTATTTTTTTGGTATTATCCCAGTACATTTAATAACAAATTTAGTAGTTTGCTGGTACTTTACTGTCCTTTTAGTGACAGTCGAAACTTCACAAGAAAAGAATGGCTATGTCTCTCTTACATAAATAATTTTGTAATAGGTGCAAAAACACATAAAACTTATAAAATTATTAATTTTAATAAATTAAAAAAAGTTCGTTAATTTTCAGAAAACAGTACTGGCGAAGCACGTTTTAAGTAGTACCGGCATTTCGCAGAAAAAAGTGCTCACCCAGTACAATTTTTGTTGCAACGTCGGCAATTTCTACCTGGGCAGTTTTGCAAATATTTCTTAAACTATAGCTAACTTTAAAATTCTAGTGCCATATTCGTGATCTGCGTCCCAAAGTCTATTAGAAATGATGTGTCGCAATCCCGATGCATTAAATTTTTCTTATTTTGTTGTACTGTTTAATCTATAAAATTGTAATAAAACCTTTTAATGTCGAACGAGGAAACCGGACAAATAAATTAACAATTTGTCCAAAAAGTGTAAAAATATAATTTCACTATTAAAATCAAGTAACAAAACTATGAGACACAGTATTTAAATTGTTTAACCCACGTCCACCTATCCTTTTACCAAATTTTGTTAGAAAATTCGCACGGAATCCATGCTTGGGAAAAAATTTGTAAAAAAAAAATATACTCCATATCACAAACGAATTGCAGAAAATTTTAAATATTGGCAAAATACTAAAATTTTTGAAAATTGAAATCACATAGTAATCAAGTTACACTTGAAATATATAATTTAGTTTAGAACTTAGAAAATGCGCTAAAAATTAAATTTTCTTTTATGGTTGTTAGCCATTCTTAGTTGTAATATTAAACAAGTTTTAAAAACCTTACAGATATTTTTGCGTTCTTACAGATATTTTTATAAAATTTTCTGCCTCTGTCTACTATTAACTTCTCTTTCTCTTTTTACTATTAACTTCGGAAAATTGTAAAAGGGACAGCTGGTGCAATGATAAACAAAGCAAAGAAATACATAAACTAAAACTTCTATATATAAAAATTAACTGAACAAAGTAAAAAAAAAACTTTTAAATGCAAAAAAGTATCTGTGCGATTTTTCAGACTAAAACTATACGCATTTTAATTTTTTTTCTTTTAAATAAAGTTTTGGGTTAGAAAAGTGATTTTGTGCGTTCCCGTAATTTTGGATAATTTTGTCATTTAGATAGAAGATTTTGTGCTTACTCTCATTTTACTGATCTTTAACAAAAAGTAAAGGACGAGTTTTTTAAAGGTTATAAATTTAAGGGTTATGATTTTTTGATTTCTTTGCAAATATCAAATTTTACATTCCCTAGCCAAAAAGGCCATAAAAAGTAAGCTTGCGTTTCTTGCAACCTTACTTTTTCGCTGCTGTCAAAAAAGTTCCCGCACCAAAAGGGTTGAAATTTGGTCTATATGGTTTTAGTTTAATTAAAATATTTCTCCGAAGCTTTAAACAAATGAGACTCAAACGATGCTTATTAAAAGCTATTTACGGTAAAAATTAGAAAACCTTTTTGGATACATTTTTTTGTCGTTTACAATAATTTTTATAATAATTCGTTATGTAAATTAAACAAAATCCCTGAGCAAAAATTATTTTTATAAATTGCATTTGGTGCGGAAGATTTTTTTTGCCGAAATGACCGGCAAAGACGATTTTTATTATTAATTTAGTATTGCCTATCACGTGGTGATAGGTAAAACTTTTGTTAAAAATGAGTCATAACCATTTTAGTGTACATACATAATTTTATAAGCTTCCCAGTAAAAAAATACGGGAAATATTAAACAAAAATTTTTTGAAAAGTATATTTCCAGTGAATAACCCCACATCGCAAAGTACATACATTTGGATTTCTAGTCGATGGGTTTTTGTGCAGGTCGTTAAAGCCAGGTCTAAGCCTCTACGTTAAAATATCAAAAATTTCGTCGTATAGATGTCAAAAAAAGTGTTTCCACAAAAAAAGTTTCCACAAAAAAAAAAAAAAGTTTTCACAAAAAAAAAAGTTTCCACAAAAAAAACAAAATTTCAAAAAAAAAAATGTTTCCACAAAAAAAAAGGTGTTGCAAAAAAAAAAGTGTTTGGAAAAAAAAAATGTTTGCACAAAAAAAAAGTTTCCACGAAAAAAAGAAAGTTTCAACAACGAAAAAAATTTCCACATTAAAGTGTTTCAACAAAAAAAAAAAAAATGTGTCAACAAAAAAAAAAAAATATTTCATAAAAAAAATTTTCAACAAAAAAATGTTTCCACAAAAAAAAAGTTTCCACAAAAAAAAGTTTCCACAAAAAAAAATATTTCACAAAAAAAAGTTTTCAACAAAAAAAATGTTTCCACAAAAAGAAAAGTTTCCACAAAAAAAAAATAATGTTTCCACAAAAAAAAAGTGGATGAGCTGAGATTAAATAAGGTTAGTGCTATAAGTGTTGCCTGGTTGTCATAGTAACGCCAAGGCCTGGTTGTCATAACAACACGAAAATTTTATATGTAGGGAATATATAGGAAAATCTAAATGCCATATCTCCAGAACCACTGGGCCAATTTCGTGCAAACTTCACATAAACCATCTCAACCATCCTCAACGTACCCTGAAATTTTGGTTGAAATCGGTTGACCCGTTTCCGCAGTTAGTGGTGAAATCAAAATGTACACTTCTTTTTATATGTATATAGATATAGACTAGCGGACAAGCCCGCTAGATTTAGCGGCGTGCCTTAGGCCTAGTTTTTGGGATGTCAGTTAAACCGAAAACGAATTTTGTCGTATCGGGCAAGCCCGCTATGTTGTTAGCGTACCTTAAAGTTTAAAATGTAATTTGTTTTGTATAGGAATTAAATATTTTATGAAAATAAAATACAATGTTTTTTATTAATGTAAAAATTTTTAAAATAAAAGCTTATTAGGAGTTTATATAAAAAATAAATAATTTAAAAAATTATTATTCAGAGGAAGCTTAGGTTAAAACAAATTTTCTACTTTTTAAGTAAAAATAAAATCAAATAGACACACTTAATAATTAACAATAAATAACGATGACGATTTGAGAGCTGTGGTGTAATGGTTAGCGCGTTGAACTGTTATACATGTGGTTGCGGGTTCGATCCCCAGCGACCGCAACATCAATTTGGAAAAATAATGTGTATGATTTTTTTTATCCCTAATACAATGTCCTCCTTCACTACCCCATAGCACTTAACCCCACCGAAGTTAAATAATATAACAGGGCTATGAAATAAACAGCCTCAACAAAAGTTCGCCAACTAATATTTTGAAACTAACACAATTTTCAAAAATCTGAAAAATATATTTAAGTTACTTTTAAACCATTGATAACACACACAAAGTAAGACAGCTTTAACTTTTAAAAAAGTCATTACTTTGGTCCAAGCACATACAGGATTCTATCAGGATACCTTTCTGGGACATCGTCTTAACTTGAAAACGAATTATTGTGAAATTTGACAAAGAGAATAAATTTAGTATTAGTACCAATATTTATTAAAATTAAGACTCGTTTTCGCTCAATTTCGTAGTTTCCGAAAAACGAAAATCGTTACATCTTCTTAATCAAAGGCACAAAAAATTTAATTTTTGGATTTTATTTATACTTTGGTGAAAAAGCCGGTTAGAGGGTAAAATAAGTCAGTCAGCACTCTTATATGTAAACACTATGACTCTCTTTGCGATTTTTTTTATTGTCATTGCGAATCCATTCGTTCCCGTTCTGTTTCATTTCGTTCCGCATTCCATTCCATTTCGTTCACTGTTCCATTGCCATTTTCTCGAGTTTCAATTCCACTTGTTCCCCGTTTAATTTCCCGTTCTTTCCCGAAAGTGTGTTAAAAAAAGTGTTTAAAAAAACAAAAAGAAAATGGTCGTAAACAAACTTTATATTACTTTCCTTAATAAAAATGTGTGTTTAAAAACAAAAAAAAAATGTGTTTAAAAAAAAGTGCGCGTAGACAAATTTTCTTTCCCGAAAGAGTGTTAAAAAAGTGGCCGTGGAAAGTTTCCACAAAAAAAAGTGTGTCACAAAAAACAAACGGTTTCCACATAGTTTCAACAAAAAAAAAAAACAAAATTTCCAAAAAAAAATGTTTCCACAAAATAAAGGTGTTTGCACAAAAAAAAAGTGTTTGGACAAAAAAAAATTTTTGCACAAAAAAAAGTTTCGACAAAAAAATAAAAAAAGTTTGCACAAAAAAAAACTTTTTCCACAAAAAAAAAAATTTCACAAAAAAAAAAAGTTTCCACAAAAAAAATGTTTCCACAAAAAAAAAAAACAAAAAAAAAGTGTTTCCAAAAACAAAAAATTTTCCACAAAAAATAAAAATTGAGATGAGATAAATGAGATAGGATGAGCTCAGATTAGATTAGGTTAATGCTAAAAGTGATGCCTGGTTGTCATAGTAACGCCAAGGCCTGGTTGTCATAGCAACACGAAAATTTTATATGTAGGGACGCCATATCTCCAGAACCACTGGGCCAATTTCGTGCAAACTTCTACAGACCATCCTCAACGTACCCTAAAATTTTGGTTGAAATCGGTTGACAGAAATCCGTTGAAAAATAAAAATTTGTATATCGATCACACATTTTATATGGGAAAAACACACCATCACAAAACTGTGCGAAAAGCGCGTATGCGTAGACATTTTTCGTCAATTTTTTTTTCAAGAACCATCAGTAAAAGTAGACCTTTCCAACGCATGTATTGGTTTGTAAATCGGTTGAGTGGTTCTCGAGTTATAAAATGACGAACATATACCAACTTATTTTTATATATACACTCACAATATTTTTTCCTTAAAATCAACCGAATATATACATTAAAACAACCCAGCTAAAAATCGACATATATGCATCCATGCAGGTTAAATGTATGTTTATGCATGGCCATAAACATGCATTCATGACCACACATGGTTGCATACATCTCCATACATGAATCATATATGCCCATACGTGTGCATTAACGAAATTTGAGGTAATATCTACATGTGTGTACATGCATGAACATGCATGAGCACGCATGAAAATGCATGAACATGCGTGATCATACATGTAGATATTACCTCAAATTTCGTTAATGCACACGTATGGTCATATATGAAACATGTATGGAGATTTATGTATCCATGTATGGTCATGAATGCATATTTATGAGCATGCAGGTACATACATTTAACCTGTATGGATCCATATACATATGTCGATTTTTAGCTGGGAATGCAAAATAAGTTAAAAAAGGACTACCCACTTTTCATTTAAAACAATTGTATTTTGTCGTT
Organism: Leucophora obtusa; assembly: GCA_949987735.1. NCBI lineage: Eukaryota > Metazoa > Arthropoda > Insecta > Diptera > Anthomyiidae > Leucophora > Leucophora obtusa. The sequence goes on from OX465295.1 coordinate 221,149,740, forward strand.
TATTTTTAATTGTTATCTTATTAACTGGCAAAACCGGTAAAAATAATAGATTTATTGTTTATTTTAAAATTAATTGTATTCTAACAACTGATTGTTTTTAATAGAAAATTTTGATTGAATATTTTAACTTCTACCGAAAGTCGGTATTTTGTGTATTTTATTTATTGAATGACTGATAGAAAAAGTTAAAAAATATATTTCTTTGCATTTTAACTACACTGAAAATATTATTACAGTAACTGACTGTAGTTTATTTAAAAAGTTATCCGTACATTTATTTTTAAATGATTATACAGTTAAAATACAAAGAAATATATTTTTTAACTGATTTTATCGTTTATTTAAAAAATAAACTACAAATAAATACGGATTTTCTGTTACAGTTAATATTTTCATTTAAAATGTTTTGTAAAAAAAGGAATTCCTTTTCGATTTCTAGGTCAGTTAACAAAACGAAATAAACTAAATATCATTTATTCTTACGGATTTTGTAGTTAATTTTTTGAAATTTAAAAAATGGAAATAAATGATAAATCATTATTTTTTAAGGATTTTGTAGTTTATTTATTAACATTTAAAAATAAATGAAAAGTTCTTTTGATTTAAATGAAAAGTCAGTAGACCGGTTTTCAAGTGATTATTCATTTATTTTATATTACATTTTCAGTTAATTTAAACTACAAACTATTTTGAGTGTACTTATTCAATTAAAACAACTTTACTGATTTACTTTTTAAACAACTGTTGAACTTTTACGGTAAAGTTATTGTGAGTGTATAGATAACTGCCTGTAAATATATCCGACAATGCCTATTTTTCTGCGTGTACTATTTTCTGTTATCTCAGCCAAAAATTCAATTGTTTGTTTGGGCTTTTTTATATGTTTAGCCGAAAAAAGTCCTCTTCAAATTTCTTTTTTATACCAAAATGAAAATCAAATTTCTCATCCCTATTTCCCATCCCTGTAATAAAGTATTTAAAATTACATTGCTATCGCACTCACACTTATAGCATTTTAGGGTGATACAAGCTCTTAAGGCGTGGTTAACACAAAATCCATTGTTATATATAGAAATATACGCTTATTGGTGTTTCCTAAACTTCGCCATATGCACTAGCTGTCATCCGTGTTTAAAATATGTATAATTTTGTAAAGCGCATAAAATTGTATCAAATGTAGATAAGTTGCAACATGAAAATTTGTTATTGTTATCACTTTGAATGTGTACGTGGCATCCATTTTATTGTGGTGGATTAAGTTACCCTTAAGTGTCCCATTTCTTTTTTATGAGGATTCGTGATGTCATTAAAAAGGACGATGAAATTATAAGAAACTGTTAAAAACAGGCGTTGAGACCAAAAATATGTATATACCGGCTCAAAATAAAATTATATCTAGCATACACTCAGATAATTATGTCGGTAAAATTATCTGTATTTGCATCGAATTTACAATTGCAGTTATTTTCAATTGCTTCCTATAAATCCCATAATCTTCGATTATGTAATTTGTTGTATTGTTCTTAGACGTGACATTGAAGTAAAGGACTTAGGTGTTATTCTCGAAGAAAAATTATGATTTCATGGTCATATTAACTTTATTAACTCAAAACCATATAGTATGCTTGATTTTGTAATAAGGAATTCCAGTGAATTCAAGGATTCTTTTACACTTAAATCCTTATACCTACTTGTTATTGGTGCGGAGTAAACTATAATATTCCTTCATAATTTGGAGCACGTATCAGGATAATCGTATTGAAAGAATACAAAATATATTTACAAAACATTTTTTTAAACTGCATGATTGGCCTTGTGAGTTACCACCAGAGAACTGCAAAATCAATTTTTTTCTTGATTTAATCATACACTAAAATTCTTATTCACATTTAATCACTCAAAAAACTCAGTGTTGAATAAAATCAACATCATGCTGCTGAACGCGTAATTCCTATCAGTTAGAGTTATCTGTCGAACATGTTTTATTCATATTTAATCACTCGGCTGATCGAAGATTTGAACTTCACATGTACAAATCAAAGCATTAGTTGTTTTATAAAATAAAAAGCAAAAAAATAAAATCTTATTGTTTTATAATGGGAATGTTATAGTGACATTATAAAGCAATAAGATTTTATTTTTTATAAAATGTGTTTCTGCAAAATCTGATAGTGTAAACTAGGAATGGGCACGTGAGCAGAATTTTGCGTGATTCACGTGAATCACGCGTAATCGCGCGTGAGTGTGAGTAAAACCTTAATTTACTCACGTGAACGTGAGTGAGTGTGAGTAGATTAAAAATGTTCGTGAGCAAAATTTTTTCGTGAGTGAGTGTGAATTCGAATTTTAACGACTCACGCTTTCTTTAGGGCTTTTTATTCATATTTTCAGTAATTGTTTTAGTCGACTATATATTTTTAGGTATTTTTAATACAAAATAAATGGAAAAATTTCATACTCGTCTACGGTTTCCCGGGAAACGGGAATGAAAAGCAAAAAGTATCAGTTTTTTGGTAACATTTTTTTTTATTTTGATTTGTTTTATTAATATGAAAACCAAAATAAATAATTTTTTTTTTCAGAATTTATAGCTTGTGAAATAATTTTTTTAAATCAAGTTTTTTCTTCTCGAATGTCAAGGTTTTTGACTTTAATAATATTGAAATTATAGTCACAACTTTGAATAGGCACGTAAATATTAATAGGCATATCTAAAACATACCCAATTTATCGCTTACCAATGTCATTTGCTCCATTAATACTTCTAAATTATCCTTCTAATGCCCAAGGCCACTAAAAAGCGGTCTTCAGACCTAAAAAAAAATTTATGGCTAAATAACAATTTTTATAAAATCAATAATGTCAATAGAAAACATAATTTACTTCGTTTGTTGTACAACATACGGTTTTAAAGCGACAACCAGCATAATCTAAGCAATGGGTGCTCATTTCTAATTTATTATTAAAATATAATTTCATGTTTCTGTTATTACCCGATACAAAATGGCCCTTGGTAGGGCCTTCGGCTTAGAAATAAAAAAAAAATTCCATCTAAAAAATGGCACATATCTCGAAAACTAAGCGAGATATAGAAAAAACGACTAAATGTTTTTTCCTCTGGAGTATCTTTACGTAGCCTTAGATGATATTTGAACAAATTTTGCGATCAGTATAATTACAAATAAAACTGTAGTTTCACTAATTTTTTACTTAAATTTAGATGTGTTAAATTAAAAAAAAATCAACAAATGTTATATTAAGCCAAAAAACAGGAATACATTTTGTGAAAGTAACAAATTTTTCTGTTCAGCGAACAGACATATTATTGTGAAAGACATATTATTACCCAGGAAAATTTTCTGTTCTAAGGAATCGGTTGTAGAATAGCTACGTTTCCTTTACAACCACTTCTACTGTCGATTTTAACACCGATTATTTTTGTTTGAAATTGTCCCAAAAGTAACCGCTTCTATAGCTCCAAGGTGGAACCGGTTGCCATAGAACCAGTTCTGGAACTAGTTCTAGTATTGATTCTATGTCAGTCATACCTTCCATATAAGTTCCGTGGAACTGGGGGTAACCGCCTAACTCGATTCGAAAAAAACTTTCGAATTCGTAAATTTTGTACCTTTCGTAAAAATAAAAGTTTTACCAAAAATCTTACTTTTTGAATTTTTATGTATAGTGTACAAGATTTAGGATACAAATAAATTAAAAAGTAGAATTTTTATACAGAATTATATTATTAACAATATTTCCAAGATTTACAAATTGTAAAATTTTTTTTCCAATCGAGTTACGCGGTTACTCCCTGATTCTGGAACCAGTTCCATGAAATCGGTTGCAGAACTAGCATGGTTGGCAACCGGTTGTAATAAAATTTCCTAGGTATTTCATAAAAAATGCCGATTATAATCTATTTTGGCATAAAAAGGGTTTTGAATTTTTTCGCAAAACTGGTATCAAAAGTTACCCAGGAAAATTTTTTACAATCGCTAGCCAACCACACCTATTCTACAACTGGTTCCACTGCAACCGATTCCATGGAACTGGTTCCGGAACGAGTTCCTGGCATCCCATATGGAAGGTATGACTGAAGTAGAATCGGTTCCACTTTGGAGCTATGGAAGTGGTTGTTTTTGGGACAATTTCTTCATTGCATTCCCGAGATCCAAATTTTGACCTTTATGCCAAAATAGGCCTGAAAAGTTTATCCTTAACCGACCTATTATTATTGTATGCTCTATGGAATAATATCCCACAAAAATAATGACACTAACATGAAACCCTATACAGGTTGCAATTTCGAGTTTAATTTTTTTATCTTTTGAATATTATTTTTTTCTGGGAAGCTTTTGTTTCGTGAATTTGCGTGATTCACGTGAATCACAAGTGCGTGATGTGATGATAAGTGTGTCTGAAAGTTCAATTTACTCACGTGAGCGTGAGTGAGTGTGAGTAGTAATTTCTTTTATTGTGATTGTGCGTGATTAGATTTTTTTCTCGTGAGCGTGAGTGAGTGTGAGTGAGTGAAAATTCACTCACGTGCCCATCTCTAGTGTAAACCCCTCTTTATTGTTATGAAATTGTTTTTCTTTTATTTGGTTTCAATCATGAATAAACTCATACGCGTTCATTTTTGGTTTTTCTGATTTCTTTTACATCAAAATAATCATTGTTGATCCGAACGAATATGACTAAAATGAATAGTATGAAAACATTATCGGCTTCAGGGGGGAATGAGGAAATTTCCCACACCCCCTCAGCAAAATCGAAAAGGAAAGAACAAAAGGGAAAAAGGAAAAAGATCGAAAAAGGAGAGAAAAAAGAATAAAGTGAAAGAAATAAAAATTTGTTATAAATAATTAGATGAAATATAAACATTTTTTCCTTAATTTCATTTAACCAGTCGCCATTTAAAAAACTTCAATGCACATTTTAACAAATTCGTTTATAAAACTGATAATTTTGATCATAAAACTTGTGAGAACCAAAGTTGCTACGCTCGTTTTGGCCTCAATTATTATTTTATCTGTTCTAAATGTATCGCGCAGTTTATTTAAATAACCTGTCTTGTTTAAATAGTCGTTTGCCCGTTAATTGAAAATCTAAAACATTTTTGTTTTCCAACCCTGTATTTATATCAGCTGTTGATGTTGACTATGGTCTGGCAACATCGACATTTGCAAACAATTGAATGTCAATTTGTGTATGTAGGAATGTGTATCTACTACAAGCAGGGCTGCCATAATTGAGGATTTTTCGGCATTTTGCCGATTTTTTATTAAAAAATATGCAAAATGCCGATTTGACGATTTTTGGTCGAAAAATGCCGATTTTTTGTTAAAACTCAAAAACACGAAATTTTAATTTTTGGTGATTTACAAATCATGTTAGGATTTGCACTTTAGGTATAACAATATTCTCTTCTGATTTCTAAATATTTTTCAAAATTTTTTTGATCCCGAATACAAAAATATCAAACATATATCAATTTCTAACGATGATTAATGGAAATTTTTTATGTTTAAACTACTTTTAAAGACAAATATGTAATACTAAAACTGAATTGATAACATCAAAAACGTTGGAAAAATCAATAATAAATGCATATTTTTAAAATTTAAATGCATATTTTTAAAATTCTTATGTGCGTAAAACACGATTATAAATGCATGAATATATGTACGTACCCTAGTAATAATAGGCCTTTTTTTAATCACTATATTTAATTTAGTTTTATATTTATTTTATTTTGTTTTTTAATTTTCAAAATTTAAAAATTTTTATTCAAATTCTACACTTATTAGCTAAGATAATGTGAAAGAAAAAATTTTAATTTTTCGAAAACGCAATTTCTGCAAATTAATTAAGCTAAATCCAAAACCGATTTATTTTATTTATAAATCTATTTTGGATTTAGTTTAATTCAATCCCGGTGTTCACATTTTTACAAAATTTAATGATTTTCCTTCACATTATATTAGCGAATAAGTAATAGATTTTGAGAAATATATTAAATTTCGAAAGTTAAAAAACAAAATGTGAATACTTAAACGAAATAAAATAAATCCAGTGATTAAAAAAGATCCAATATTTGCATAATATTTCAGGGTGTAGGGGTACCTGAAGTTCGGAGAAGAACTATTTTTAAAATCTGTAAAATTAATTTATGTACATAGTATTGGTGAGAAAATATCTGAATATGTATCATAAAAATATTCATAAAATTGCAACTAAAATTTTTTTATTATCATTTCATTTATCTCTTAAGCCTTTATTTTTATTTAATTGTTAAACTTAAAACATATTATTTTACACGAAATGTATTTTTCACATATTTTTTTATGTAAAGTAATCTAAATATTACATAAATGAGTATTTGTGAAAGTGCCGATTTTTTGCCGATTTTTTTAAATCAAAGTGCCGAAAATGCCGATTTTTTTGAGAAAAAGTGCCGATTTTTCATCAAAAACATCTGGCAGCCCTGACTACAAGTCGTAGAAAAGTATAAAAGGAGCAGTGTTGCCACTTTTTGAATAATTATTCAAAAACGGGACTGTTTACTCATTCCTTGGATAATTTTTGAATAATGATATTTTTGAGTAGTTTTTGTGTAATTTCACTTTTTACAGAAATTTCCGCAAATTTTTAAAAGTTCCGTAAATTTTTGAAAGGTAATAAAAGTTAGTCGATATAGACGAAACGATATTGTCTGTGAACCATTTACCACAAATCTCCAGTTTCTGGTGAATGATTTTATAAATTTTTTCAACGCTAAACCGAGTTTAGGAGAAATCAAAAATGGTGCTATGTATTTTTGTGTTTTGTTTAAAGCTCCGTCTTTTGTTTATTTTTTGCGAAAATAATTGTAAAGCTTCTTTTAAAAATTCTCTTGGTTTGCAAAACCATATAAAAATTCAGCGAAAGATTGGGAAAATTTAGGTTTGTTATGATTGTTGCTTTCTAATCTCTGAAAATTTTTGGCTGTAGCTAAGATCACACTGGGCTTTGACCAGACGAAAATTTTGTGAACGCAGCAAGGTGGAGCAGAATCAAAATATTTTAGAATTCGGTAAATCCAATATGTTCCAGATTTCAACAGAATCTTATAAAATTTTTGAAAAAAATATCGGTAATTTTTTGTGAAATTGTTATATTTTTATTTATGCCCAGCCAGCAATTTTGGAGCGCTCATAAATAAGATTCTTAAATGGCTCATAGAAATGATTATTATTTTTTTGAAAACACTCTTTTTTGGTAGAAGATATGAACCTTCAGAAAACAATCCAAAAAGTTGTCTTTACAATCTAAAAAGCTGTCTCAAAATATGGGTTCATTTTTCGGACTCAAAGAAGATTCCAAAATTAGTTAAATTTATTAGGAAAATTTCGATTTTATACACTCAAAATAGTTTGTAGTTTAAAATAACTGAAAATGTAATTTAAAATAAATGAAAACTCACTGACTTTTCATTTAAATCAAAAGAACTTTTCATTTATTTTTAAATGTTAATAAATAAACTACAAAATCCTTAAAAAATAACGATTTTTCATTTATTTCATTTTTTAAAATTTAAAAAAATTAACTACAAAATCCGTAAGAATAAATGATATTTAGTTTATTTAATTTTTTTAACTGACCTAGAAATCGAAAAGGAATTCTTTTTTATAACAAAACATTTTAAATGAAAATAACTGTAACAGAAAATCCGTATTTATATGTAATTTATTTTTTACATAAACGACAAAAACAGTTGAAAAATATATTTCTTTGTATTTTAACTGAATAATCATTTAAAAATAAATGTACGGATAACTTTTTAAATAAACTCTAGTCAGTTACTGTAATAATATTTTTATTGTACGTTCTTTTTTCTGAGTCATTTCTGAGTACACAGGGGGCTCTTTTGTACGGACCACTTTTATAGGAAAAAGTGGAAAAATGTTTATGTTTTTGGAGCTCATTTCTGAGTCATTAATGATCATCTTTGGGTTAAAATTTGAGGGGTATGGGAGAGAATAATTAGCAAGGAAGTTATATTTTTGCATGCAACGCATCTGAATGAAGTACCCTTTCTGAAAAAACATAAATACTTTTTTCTGAAAGAATAATTTAAAAGCACGCCATTTTAAGCCTGAAAAAGATATTGCATTGAAATTCCCTTTAGTTAATAGAATAATTTGATATATTTTTCAGGGAAATTGGCCTGGATTTGCTTTTGCAGAAGGCAAAATCTCAGACCAGGTTATTGTAAAAATGCAAAATTTTAAAATTAAATTCGAACTGAATTAATAAATTTCTAATTAATCAATTAAAAAGGTCGAAAAAACAATTTTTATTTTTTAATTTTGTATTTAAATATATTTTGTATTTGTTAATCATGTTTTTCTTTTCTAATATTATAGTCTGTAAGGATTTTTATCCATAGACTTAAATAAATAAATAAATGAATAAATAAATAAATAAATAAATAAATAAATAAATAAATAAATAAATAAATAAATAAATAAATAAATAAATAAATAAATAAATAAATAAATAAAAAAATAAATTACGAATACTGAATGTATTCGAATGACGATTATGTTTTGATTAAACCAACATCACTATTTTGTTTAGTTTATTTTGTATTTTATTTGTACACCAATTTGTGAAAATTTAATGAAAAAACGCTTAAATGGTGCAATTGTTCCAGATTTTTTAAATTTAATTTTTAAAATGTTGGATTTTACATATTCTTGGGTAGATGACCCTGCAAAAAGTCTTTAAAGAGATATAAACCCAATACTTATGGTTTCAACTGAGACTTTTATTTTCCAAATTTTATGAAATGCTTATTTCAGGCTTTACTCTACTTTAACAGATTGTTAAATTTATACACTCAAAATAGTTTGTAGTTTAAATTAACTGAAAATATATATTAAAATAAATGAAAAATCACTTGAAAACCGGTATACTGACTTTTCATTTAAATCAAAAGAACTTTTCATTTATTTTTAAATGTTAATAAATAAACTACAAAATCCTTAAAGAAATAATGATTTTTCATTTATTTCGTTTTTTTAAATTTCAAAAAATTAACTACAAAATCCGTAAGAATAAACGATATTTAGTTTATTTAATTTTTTTAACTGACCTAGAAATCGAAAAGGAATTTTTTTTAACAAAACATTTTAAATGAAGCTATTAACTGTAACAGAAAATCCGTATTTATATGTAATTTATTTTTTAAATAAACGACAAAAACAGCTCAAAAATATATTTCTTTGTATTTTAACTGAATAATCATTTAAAAATAAATGTACGGATAACTACAGTCAGTTACTGTAATAATATTTTCAGTGTAGTTATTAAAGGGATTATGCATACTGTTTTTGCCAAATTAGCTTAAAAACGTTTAATTAAACTGTTTAGAAACATTATATATAACACCGTTAAAGTTTGTGGAGAAAAGTAGTTAAAAGATCTTAATTTCAAAATAGATTTTCAAAATTTTATATACAACAATTTCATTTGAAATTTTTCTAATTTCAAATGACGAAAAGAAATTTCATTTTAAAATTTCGCATTTTATTATGTTTAGAAATAAAATCGACTTTAAGCACCATAAGTTGTTTTTCACGTCGAAAATTTTCACTCAAACTTTAAAAGCTTTAAATAGTAATATAAATTCTGAAAGCTTTTTTATGTAATTAGAAAGCAACAATCACATTAAACACAAAATATCACTTTTTCACAGGAAAAATAATAGTCTTGAATATTAAATTTGCATGAAAACAAAGTCTACACAATTTTCACGTGAAACTCATTGTCGTGAAAAATTATTTTTTTTATATGGAGTATAACAGTTTTTTTACGTGAAACTCAAACAACTTACGGTGCTTTAAAAGTAAAATACTTTTTGATAGTAAAGCACCGTAAGTTGTTTCGATTTCATATGAAAAAACTGTTATACTCCATATAAAAAAAATTATTTTTCATGATTATAAGTTTCATGTGAAAATTGTGTAGAGTTTGTTTTCACGCAAATTTATTGTACAAGACTATTATTTTTCTTCGGAAAAACTGACATTTTGTGTTTATTGTGATTGGGTCTTTGTTATAAAATTAAAAAAAATGTTCATTTTTATAATTTAAATTGGTATTTGAAGCCTTTAAAGTTCGAGTAAAAATGTTTCACGTGAAAAAAAGCTTTCGGTGCTTTAAGTCTTGTACATTAAATTTGAGTGAAAACAAACTCTACATAATTTTCACGTGAAACTGATTGTCGTGAAAAATCATTTTTTTTTATATGGAGTATAACAGTTTTTTCACGTGAAATTGGAACAACTTACGGTGCTTAAGGGCCAAAAAGTTTAAATTTCTATTTTGAATTTTTTTTTCACTAAAACTCCAGAACTGAATTTCTAATGGAACTTTCTAAAATTGAAATGGAAAATGCTAATATCTTTTAGAATTTTCTCATTTCGAAATCAAAAATTTCTCTTCAAATTTTCTCAATTTTGTAAGAAAAAAAAACGAGTAGAAAGGTTAAAGTCGGGTATGCCGACTTTATAACATCCTACAGCAGTCTGGTTAAAGCCAACTTATGTTTGGATCCAAAATTCGAATGGGTTAAAATGCACTTGTGTCAAAATCTCTATCAGCATATATAAAAGAATAACGTGACGGACTGACTCAGCATCGCCCAGCCCAAACCGGTGAAGCTAGGAAGTTGAAATTTGGTATGTAGGTTCCTCCTCCTCACGAGAAGGCGGTAAAAAATCCATAACTTTTGATTGGATTTGAATTTTCATATGCGGTTTTTTTGTTTGGTAGGTGGGACTTTAGCCTTTAATTTTTGCTATAAAATGTAAATATCACCCGATAACAAAAAATGTTTTGGAGGGTTTAAAATACATTTTCATTTTTAGTTGAATTTTAGTACAAAAGTGAAGTGTTAAAAGGTTAAAAAAGGTTTTTTTTATATAATGTTTTATTTTTTCAGTTAATTTTACAACTAATACTTTTTAAAAATTTTGTAAGTTAAATTTTGTCAGAAAATGGCAAACTTTGGCCCCAGGACCGGTTCATATGAACCTGTCCCATGACTAGAGAAAACAGGACCGGTCTGAAAGTATCTAAACGGTGACCTGTCCTGTAACCGGTGAAAACGCAACTGGTCTTAAAGTACCGTTTCTTTGACTGGTGAAAAGGGTGCCAGTCTGAAAGTACCTGTTCCTAGGCAGGTGAAAATGGGACTGAACCAGTGGTACAAATATTAGAGTTGTCAATTATTCGGATTTTTATTTTGATCGATTAACCTGCCTGAATTGTAATGGCAGGGAATTTTCCGAACAAACTTCGTGGAAATATAGACCTATGCCAAAGAAATATTTTTATTATTTTTATAGCTTTGCAGCAGCCCCTAGCGGAGATATTGGGAATTAAAGTTCGAACGTTAACATGCTGCCGGACCGGAGCGGGTTAAGATTTTTTAAAATTTTATTTTTATATTATTTCCATAACTAAACTCTACATAAAATTTGTAGAGTTTTTGAATTTTATTCAAAATTTAATTTTGCTTTAAACTTTAATGTGAGAAAATTTTAACAAATGAACACTATCAAAGAATGTGATATAAAAAATACATACGCATTGTGGAGCTGCAATGCTACTGAGTAAAAAATCGTTATAAAAAAGGAGTAAAAAAGTTAATATCGGGCATGCCGACTATATAATACCCTACACCAGCCAGGTTAAAAGCCAACTAATGTTAAAATGAACTTGTGTCAAAATTTTATATAAAATGATAACTATCCTAATTTTTGCATTAAAAATACAAAAATTGTTTTTTTGGACTTTCTATATTTTCACATATTTAGTTAGAATATTCTTCTACCTAAGTCCAAATTCTAATATGATATTGTCATATTAGATTTTATTTGTTGTTTCAAAAAGGGGGTTGATCATTTTCATGATAGACAATACAATTGTTTCATAGGCATCACCCTACTCTTCAGTTGTCCGTAATAGAAAATGATAATGATGTAATGTCTTGGTTTGAGTAGGAAAGTTATCATTTTCTATTACGGACAACTGAAGAGTAGGGTGATGCCTATGAAACAATTGTATTGTCTATCATGAAAATGATCAACCCCCTTTTTGAAACAACAAATAAAATCTAATATGACAATATCATATTAGAATTTGGACTTAGGTAGAAGAATATTCTAACTAAATATGTGAAAATATAGAAAGTCCAAAAAAACAATTTTTGTATTTTTAATGCAAAAATTAGGATGATTGACAAGCATACCACAGCTAAAATCTCATTCAAAATATTTATTTTGTTTTGAGTTTAAAGTTAGTTGTTTTTTACAAAATGTATTGACAACAAACATACATATAAATAGTACCCAAAGGGTACTTTTATGTAATTGTTGCTTTCAAAAAGGAGTTGATTTATAACTGGTTTTACCAAATCAGACAGTTCATATACGAAGGTATAAAATTCTCATCACGTTGATTTTTTGTACCTTATGTAATGTCTTGGTTTGAGTAGGAAAGTTATCATTTTCTATTACGGACAACTGAAGAGTAGGGTGATGCCTATGAAACAATTGTATTGTCTATCATGAAAATGATCAACCCCCTTTTTGAAACAACAAATAAAATCTAATATGACAATATCATATTAGAATTTGGACTTAGGTAGAAGAATATTCTAACTAAATATGTGAAAATGATAACTGAGAAAATCGGAAATATAGCCCGCCCATAGGTCCAAATATAGACTGATCCTATCTAGAACGAACAGTTTTTGTCCTTGGGACAAATGTGTACCAAATTAAATTAAAATATCTTCGTATTTGCGACCTTCAGCGCGTAAACAAGCCAATTTTGTTGGGACCATTATATGGGCACTAGGTATAAACATGGACCGATTTTATACAAAATCAATTGGAGTCATCCTTGGGCCGACGTAAGTCGGTGTACCAAATTTCATCAAAACATCTTAATATTTGCGACCTGTAGATTGCGCACAAGAATGCATGGACAAACTTGTTATACCCTCTCCGCGTAGTGGTGTAGTGTATAAAAATACTAAAAAACTAAAATTATTTTTAACTAAAACTTAAAAAAATATTTTAATTTTTGCAAAAATTGTTTTTTCGGACTTTCTATATTTTTTTTTATATGTAGTTTTTTAATTTTACTATTTTTTATTTTTTAAAGAATTCTTTGAATTTTTGCATTCAAAAAATACAAAACTTTCTATATTTTCATATATTTAGTTAGAAATTCTAATATCATATTATCATGTTTAATTTCATTTGTTTTTCCAAAAAGATTGCAATTGTCTGCAATAAGAAAATGATGATTAGAAAACTCAAACTTGAGTTAGAAAAATATTTTATCTAAATATATAAAACTTAAAATTTTAAGGAACAGATTCCTTTAAAGAAAAGAAATCAGTTTTTTGTAAGTATGTGGATCGTGTAAAAAAACTTTCATCAAACGAAAACTAATTTCGATTAATGCGCTTTTACGCAGTTGTACACTGAAAATATTATTACAGTAACTGAGTGTAGTTTATTTAAAAAGTTATACGTACATTTATTTTTAAATGATTATACAGTTAAAATACAAAGAAATATATTTTTTAACTGATTTTGTCGTTTATTTAAAAAATAAACTACAAATAAATACGGATTTTCTGTTGCAGTTAATATTTTCATTTAAAATGTTTTGTAAAAAAAGGAATTCCTTTTCGATTTCTAGGTCAGTTAAAAAACGAAATAAACTAAATATCATTTATTTTTACGGATTTTGTAGTTAATTTTTTGAAATCTAAAAAAAAGGGAAATAAATGAAAAATCATTATTTTTTAAGGATTTTGTAGTTTATTTATTAACATTTAAAAATAAATGAAAGTTCTTTTGATTTAAATGAAAAGTCAGTAGACCGGGTTTCAAGTGATTTTTCATTTATTTTAAATTACATTTTCAGTTAATTTAAACTACAAACTATTTTGAGTGTACATATTATATTTTCCTAAATGCGTTATTGCGCATTTACCCGAATTTTCGGATAAATGATTCCCCGCTTTCCCTTTGACGACCATAGGCAAGTATGGTTGCCCAAGGGGTTTTCGCATTTATAATTGCCCAGGCAAAAGATGCACTCAAAATAGTTTGTAGTTTAAATTAACTGAAAATGTAATTTAAAATAAATGAAAAATCACTTGAAAACCGGTCTACTGACTTTTCATTTAAATCAAAAGAACTTTTCATTTATTTTTAAATGTTAATAAATAAACTACAAAATCCTTAAAAAATAATGATTTTTCATTTATTTCGTTTTTTTAAATTTCAAAAAATTAACTACAAAATCCGTAAGAATAAACGATATTAGTTTATTTCATTTTTTTAACTGACCTAGAAATCGAAAAGGAATTCTTTTTTTAACAAAACATTTTAAATGAAAATATTAACTGTAACAGAAAATCCGTATTTATATGTAATTTATTTTTTAAATAAACGACAAAAACAGTTAAAAAAATATATTTCTTTGTATTTTAACTGAATAATCATTTAAAAACAAATGTACGGATAACTTTTTAAATAAACTACAGTCAGTTACTGTAATAATATTTTCAGTGTGGAGCAAATATTTCCAAAGGTGATTTATAAAGGAGAAATGGGGGAATAAAAATGTAGTAGGCGGCAAATACATACCTAGTTCCGCTTTCCCCTTGCGAGCCCTCGAAGCTGGTTATTTAGAATTTATCATTTAAGGGGTAAAAAGCACAAACTTTGACAAGTGAAATGAAGGGCAAGCAAGGGCCAATTTTTTATAATATATCCATAATTTAGTTCCAGATCACGAAAATAAAATAATAATAAAAATCGCTTCCTCGTCCCCAAAGACCGTTCACGTGACGTGTCCTGTGACCTTTTCCCACAGGGTAGTTATTAGCAGGGCAGCGACTTTCATGCACTTAAAAATTGAAAATATGCGCTTAAAATATGCAGTAAAAAATCCAAAATATGCACTTAAATGGAAATATGAACTAAAAACCAAAAAATATGCACTAAAGATCCAAAAATAAATGCTTGAAACTAAAAAATTACTTAAGATTTATCGATTTTTAAAAATCATATTTATTACCCGACAGCGTTTGGCTAAAAATTAAATAATATAAATGTCTAAAATAGATGACAACTTGATCTTTTCCTTCTAGTTAAGTACTGCGTTAAGGTTTGCAAAGATTTATTTTTCATTAAATCTTATTTATAGTTTTCAGAAAAATATGCAAAAATATGCAATTTAATGAAAAATATGCAATAAAAATCATAAAATATGCAAAAAATATGCACTTAAATCGATGCCATTTTGTTGCAAATTCTTTGAGTCGGAAAAGTATATGGTCAAAATGAAATTTGGATTAATGACCACAAACATGCATTTGAATGAAAGAAGCTGCCCTGGTTATTAGTAACTCATTATTAAATATTTTAGAATAATATAGAAAGTAAGTCGGTATTATTACTGGTAGTCCAAAAAATAATGATATATAATTACCGTTACTACACTGGAAATATTCTTCAAATCCATTTTTCAGTATTATGGTACACTTGTTTAAATGAACATTGAAATAAAGAACGAAAGTGTTAATATGCCTTACTTATATGTATTTATAACTCCAAGGTTATAATTTCAAATTTAAAATTTTTCCTACATAGAAGTGTTTAAAGTTCCAACTTTATTACGAATTTTTTTAACAATGTCTCGCTTTCTTTAAACTTAAAACAATCTTGCTAAAACTACTGCTAATTTACGAATAATCGTAGTAGACGTCATATTAATATGTTTTTAAAAATCAAATTCTATAAATACCTTGTTTAATACAAACCAATTTTTTTAATTAATACACTGTAAAATAATGACATAGATTCCAATTTTATTTTGCAAATTTTTTTAACAATATCAAATGTTTACTCCTGCTTGATGTATAATAATTTTTCACTTCGGGTTGTCCCTATCTTGTTTATTACTTAGTAGAACAATTTATTGTAATTCATTATTATATTATAATTCACACACTTAAAATTCAATGTTAATTGGTATTTAAAACCGCACTAAACACATTACGATAGGTTGTAAAAATATTGTTGGTTGCACTTAAACAACACAACCCCAACCAAAAATTGCTGCTACTACCGGTTGAAATTCATTAACACCAACACATAAATACGACTATGTTAATTGTTGGTCATTTGGATTTCTGATTTTTTTTTAGTAATTTCGAATAACTCTAGACGACAGGTACTCAAATTAAGTAGTACCTACTAGGTCGTCTGTTTTTTAATATTACGTTTTTATTACAATCGCACTATATTATGATTACTACTTAATATGAATAATCGTGAAATTATGGCCACATAAATTTGTTATAACCGAACGGAATGATAGACAAATAAATGAATTTTTATTAAAATTATTTAAAAAATATATGACACATTTATGATCAACAAAATCGGCAGCGAAAGTGTTAATAAAATAAAAGTGCTTTGTTTTTGCAGAAATTTTGGAAATTCTACAGTCAAATTAAACCGTAACATAGAATTCCAGTTATTTAAATTTTGATGTAGTTTTTTAATTAGAATTTCAGTATTTTTTTTTTCTTGTTTTATGTTTACACTTTATTTTGTATTGCGTTACAAAAATAAAAGCGTTCGTTGTCGGAAAACGCACGGATTATGAATGAAGTGCTATTTTTCATTTGGGTGTGAATTGTTGTTAGATTCCTGGAACTGATTCATTCACTTTGGTTTATTGTCAGTCAGTCAGTCAGCCATCACAATCGCAAACGTAGTACAAACAAAAACAACAACTAAACAGACAACACCGCCACCAACCACTATGACTGGATTTTAGCACCACTAAAAATAATATACAAAAGTGCTGCGCCAAATGGCAAAGACAAAAACAGTAACAAAATGTTATGGAGTATTACGACGAAAACAGTTTCAATCTTATGTAACAAAATGAAATAGAAACAGTAAACACACAACCCCGTCAGAAATCGCCACTGGTTCAAAAAATCAAACACTGGCATACCATGTCATGACATACCGGAGTTAAAAATAAATGACCCAGCAAAACCTTCCATTACCCGATAATGTGTTTTTTAAGAAAAAATTACAAAACATATTGTTTTTACAAGCGCATTTCCACCGAGGTAACTTCTTACCCAGTAACATGTTATTCTTAACAGAGTTTAATATCTATCATATATCAGTTTTTTGATTTCTAGCGGCTATGGAAAAAATATCCAAAGCTTGGATATTAAACAACACGCTAGATAAAAATAGCTGTCTGTATACGATATATACGAAAGAGATATTTCTGTTGTGTTGTATATTTTTAGCCATTGATAAATATCTAGCAAATATCACTTCATTAATTTCTAGCGGCTATCGAAAAATATCCAACGCTTGGATATTAAACAATATGCTAGATAAAAATAGCTGTCTGTGTACGATATATACGAAAATGATATTTCTGTTGTGTTGTATATTTTTAGCAGCTTTCTTAAAATATATATTTTTCTAAAAATATCTTGCATTGCTAGATATATCTGTTTAAAAATATATTGCATTGCTAGATATATCTGTTTAAAAATATCTTACATTGCCAGATATATCTGTTTAAAAATATCTTGCATTGCCAGATATATCTGTTTAAAAATATCTTGCATTGCTAGATATATCTGTTTAAAAATATCTTGCATTGCCAGATATATCTGTTTAAAAATATCTTGCATTGCCAGATATATCTGTTTAAAAATATCTTGCATTGCCAGATATATCTATCTAAAAATATCTTGTTGATTTTGCTGCTATTAGCTACGAAAATATTCTTGCATATTTAGCTGGTGCGTATTGTTTTTGGGTGGTTGGATTTTTTTAGGCATTTATATAAAAGTATTAATTTTTAGTCTAAATAATGCTGCTATTGAAATGAATTTTAAGTGTGCGTGAATATATCAATAAAAAAACAAGAGGACTTTAATAATTATTATTAGAAATTAGATTTCCATTTAAAAATTTATAATTTATAGAAATAATAAAAAAAATAATAAAAATTCCTTAATAATTATTATAAATTATACTTAATAAAAAAATAATTTTTTGGTAAATTTTATTTAAAATTAGTACGACTAAAGCCTAGGAGAGTTGTTAAAAATCACTTTTTTTAACTTTGAAGCGCAATTTTTGAACGTAAGAGCAAATTAAGTTTTTGCTAAGTTCAGATTCAGTATATTTCTACACTAAGAGAATTATGTCGGTAAAATTAACTGCAATTTCATTTAATTTTAAATGCCTTTACAGTTCCCAGTAAAATAGCCCATGAATATCATCACTGCGCCTAAGAAATTAGATATTGTTAACAAAAACTATTTCTGGTGCACCTAAAGTAGGGCTATATTTTGTCTCTTGGCTAAGTTTTATGGAAGTAATTCTTTTATAAATAGAAAGTTTGGAGTTTTGTTTTCATATGTGTAAAAAAATAATTTATAAAAAGTTTCGCGAAAAGCTAAATAAAGGTGTTTTGTTGCTCTCCTCCTTAAAAATGTTACCTGTTTTCTTAGGTTTAGCCACGATATAGTCTATTTGTTGTTATCTTATAATGTCGCCGAATAGCCATATATAATTATATATGTATGCACAGCGCATAGTTCGGGGACATAGCCAAAAAAGTGCCCAAACTATGCGGTATATTAGTCAAAAATGTCTTCAAACTATTCGCAAGACCTAAACTAACCAAATGTCTCCGGACCGGAGAAAACTGTTCCCGTAGAATGCGCTGTGCATACATTCAACCAAAAAAGTCTATAATGTCTACTGAAAATTTTGCTGTTATTATGGGAAATTTAACTGTTTTGAGTCCAGCAGTATTTTTTTGCTAATTTTAGCAACACATGTCTGCTGATCTGTAGTACAACAAAATTAGTATCAAAATTAATAGTCGCTACTAAATTTTAGGAAAATTGTTGTAAACTGCAATTTAAAATCGATTTCTTAAAATCAGTTAAAAAACTTACTAATTTTCAATAATTTTAGTACAATGAAATTGGTATAAATAATTAGTTGCAGCTACTAAATTTCAGTAAATTGTTGTAAACTGTAATTCTTTAGGAGCTCTTATGGGGGAAAACATTTTGCTCGTTTAAAAAAATACAAAAATTTCTAGATCTCTTAATTCTCCTAATATTGCAAAAACAAAAAATCACGACAAAAAATTTTGCAAAATGGAACAGTTTTGCATCAATATATTTGCTTGCAGAATGTTAATCGCTGATTATCATGCTTTGTAGAAGTCTTTTCCGCGGAAATTTTTAATACTTTTTAATAACGCAAAGGTATATATCATTGGATGCAGAAATGTGTCTATATGAATGTTGTTTTAAGAATTTTTACAAAATTTATATGTAATTGTAATCAGAAAAAACTAAAAAAAAAACGTTTTAAAACGTTTTATTTTGTTTTTTCCTCAATACAAAAAAAACGTTTTTTTTTTGTTTTTTCCTCAGTACAAAAATAAAAATAATTCTCAACTTTCCTGAAAATATGAAAAAAATTGATGAAAACAAAATATCCATCAAGAAAAATAAATTCATTTGTACACAAGTGATTTTTTTTATTGAGGAAAAAACAAAATAAAACGTTTTAAAAGTATTAATATCGGGTGCCTGTTCAATAGTAAGGAGTGAGATCATAAAAATCTTAACACACATTTTTGCCTATAACTTTGGTTTAAAGCTTCTCATATTGTTTTATATTTTATATTTGATATCATTGACGCAAACTTATGTATCTATATGGGCCAATTTCTCGGATAAAATTTTATAAACCCGGTGAAAAATGCTCATATACGCTCAAACATATTCATATAGGGTTTATGTATGGAGACATATGAACAAATATGGATTTTTTATGAACATATATGGAATTATATGTGATATATTTTGTTGAACAAAATTCTAAAAAACTCTAAACTAAAGTTTTGCAAATTTATAAAAAAAACAAATCCCATTTTTGGCCATACCTGGGACTAGGTTATCATGAGCCAAGAGGGACAAAAATTTATATCTGAATATTAGCAATGAAACTGGAGTATAACATTGTAAATTTTTTAAAGAAATATTTTATTTTTACGATTATCTGAGGAAATTGCAATTACTAAAACATTTTCCAATCGATTTTGAATTTTTATACATTACAAGAAAGATAATTCGGTCTAGATTATGATTCTATTTACCTTTTCCAAAAATACGGTTACAAAATACAGAGCGCCCGAGTAAAAAAGTTTTGATATAATCATATATTATTTTATGTAATTGCATATAGTAACTTATAGTTAGATATGGCCACATATGATTTTAAATTGAAGCATATAGACTTTTATATAGTCATATACTAAATATTTTTGCCTCAAAGATTTTAATATTGAGACATATGTGATTTTATATTATTACATACTGGCCTGCATATAAGTGTATGTGCTATATATAAGTACACAAAGTAATATATAAAAGATATAATTACATATACGTTTATATATAATTTAGTATGACACTATACATAATAATATAAAACTATATATGGAGCCATTTAAGAAATATTATATAATAGGTGTTATATATGATTATATATTGACGCATATGAACCCATATATAACTTAGTATGGTTTCATATCTACAATATTTCATGATTTCTTTTATATATAACGATATAACATTCTTTATAAAATCATCTATAATTACATTGTGAGACAAATGGTAGGGGTCAGTGATCGGGAAGGG
This sequence comes from Leucophora obtusa, assembly GCA_949987735.1. NCBI lineage: Eukaryota > Metazoa > Arthropoda > Insecta > Diptera > Anthomyiidae > Leucophora > Leucophora obtusa. Next base: position 221,170,597 of record OX465295.1, read on the forward strand.
TTCAAACTACCGGGGAAAGTTATATCGGTAAAAAAGAAGTTATACGTGTCCCTGCGTTTCGCTGGGTCACCTCTAGGAATCGAGATATATCGATTTGACCTTTGGTGGTCTTTTTTTTACATAACTCGAGAACCACTAGTCCGATTTTGCTCAAACAATTTTAAAAAAAATTAAAAATTACAATTCCTTTAATCTATTCATATAACGTTTTTCTATATACTCAACAGTTTTGCCGGTAAAAATAAATGTATGAAGAAAAAAATATTTTTTGCCTAAAATATTAAAAAAAAGTAATAAACAAATGGTTATTGATTTTTATGGTAGCGGTAACAAACATTTATTTTTACCGGCAAAACTGTTGAGTATATAGAAAAACGTTATATGAACAGATTAAAGGAATTGTAATTTTTAATTTTTTTAAAATTGTTTGAGCAAAATCGGACTAGTGGTTCTCGAGTTATGGCAAAAAAAGATATATCTCGAGTCCTAGGGGTGACCCAGCGAAACGCCGGGACACGTATAACTTGTTTTTGACCGATATAACATTTCCCGTTGGTTTCATCCCATCCCGATTTTGACTGTCGCATAGTGTTATATATTATCCCACATTAGCAATTTTTTCAAAGTGATTTTATATAAAAATATATGTATAAGGTCCTTTTAAAACCGTATTGTATTAAATGTGGTTCCATATTAAAAATGATTTTGAACTAGTTTTAGATTTTGTAATTACTAGGGATTGGCGCATGACACGATCGTGAGTGAAGTTATTCACAAGTGATCGTGAGTAATAATTACTATACCAAAGTAATTCGCCCGTTAGAGTGAGAATATAATTCGTACGTGAGCGTGAGTAAGAATATATAACCCGTGCATGATTCGTGTGTGAGTTTATTTTTTGCATCATATGTTTTTTAGTAATTTTTACTGTTTTGCGTAAGAATTTTCTGATTGTGAGTAAGTTTTTAATATACTCATGTCTGCGTGAGTAAGACACGAAATGCTCGTGCTTGAGTAATTTGTTTTTGTTTAGGAGCGTGAGTTAAAATGGCTAACGCGCCCATAAAATTAACAATACTGAATCTTTAATATGGAATTCTCTATACTATAACGCACACTTGACTGATCTCTTAAATCTTGGTTGTATATCACAATCCTATTAAGTTAAAAATTTCAGTGTTGTTAACCTTATTTTAAAATTACTAAAAACAAAGAAAAATTTTTTCATGTTTAATGCACTGTCATGGTAAATCTGGATAAAAGTAATGGAACATTTATCGAAATTATAGGATATCCAGTAGACCTGGGGGTTAATCATTACATTTTGTAATTAATTACACATTCATTTACACAATTACATGTAATTGTAATTGAAAAAAAACTCAATTACAATTACAAATTATTTGTAATTGTAATTCAAAATTCGTAATTCAAAAAAACTCAATTACAATTACAAATTATTTGTAATTGTAATTCAAAAAAGAACAATTACAAGTAATTTGTAATTTGAAAAATGTCAATTACATTTTTTGGGAAAATAAATAATGACAAAAAGCACAAGTTAGGGGTAATCCCAACATGACGTATTCTTTTTATACGCATCCATGCCTATGCAACCTATCCCAGTCAGATTTTTATACAAAATTTTAACAAAAAATACTTTTTAATTCTAAATGTAATTGAAATCACTTTCAATTACAATTACTAGTAATTTGTAATTGAAATCCCTCAGGTATGATCTCCAGATATTGTATATCTTTTTTTATTTAAAAATATAATTTTGTATATTGTTAGATATGGTCATATATATTATGGTAAAAATATAGAGTTAATATTTAGGTATAATTGTATCAAACTGTGTCCACTTTTATAACATTTTATATAATTTTATACAAAAAGATATAATTTTATGTAATTGGATGAGGACAAAATTCGGATGCAATTGTATCATATTGTATCGAATTGTATCAAATTGTACCAAATTGTATACAATTGTATACAATTCGATACAATATGATACAATAAGACGTTCTCATTTTTCGGATATAATTATATCTAATTACATAGAAGATTATATATAATTAAATATAACTTTATATGGCTCCATATCATTTTTTTTTACTTGGGCGAGTATTTTGAAAGAAATCATTATAAATCGTATTTCAAATTTCAGGGCCGATGCGGCACGTGTTCCCGTTATCCGATCACCTTAATTTTCTGCATGGTGTATTTTTAAACACAAAGGCATATTTCTAGGGGGGGGGGGCGGGTCACAGGTCGCCATTTTTTCTCGTCCATATAAGGTAGGTCACCCTAATATACCCTATACCCTAATTAAAGTATATATAAAAATATATGATTATAATGTATACTCAGATAAAAAAGTTAGTAAAAAAATTTGTAAATAGTTTCCAATCACACTTTACTATTTTTATACTGATTTTTAGTACAACTTTTTTTAGTAATCATTTTTGCTATTCTCTTATTACAAATTACGTATTTTTTTTTTACTAATTTTCGCTGCTGATTTCAGCAAAACATTTTACTAATTTTTCAAAACCGAGTGCTGAGTAAAGCTGCCTACACACTAGGGAACATACTTAAAAAAAGAGAGCATTTTTTGTGAATGTGTGAGTGCGTTTGTGTGTGTGTGCGTGTTGAGAGCGTGCATTTCGTGTTTACAAAATTTTTTGATATTTTTTGTTCCCTCAACCATGTTCCCTAGTGTGTAGGCAGCTTAAGAAACGAAATGCTCGTGCGTGAGTAATTTGTTTTTGTTTAGGAGCATGAGTCAAAAATGGCTTACGCACCCATAACATTAACAACACTGAAGCTTTAATACGAAATTCTCTATACTATAACGTACACTTGACTGATTTCTTATATCTTGGTGGTATATCATAATCCTATTAACTTTAAAATTTCAGTGTTGTTAACTTTGTTTTATAATTACTAAATTAAAAGAAAAATTTGTTCATGTTTATTGAACTATCGTGATAAATCTGGATAAAAGTAATGGAAGATTTATCGAAATTATAAGATCTCCAGCAGACCTGGGGTTAATCATTACATTTTGTAATTAATTACACATGCAATTACACAATTACACGTAATTGTAATTGAAAAAAACTTATCTACAATTACATATTCTTTGTAATTGCAATTCAAAAAAGAACAATTACAAGTTATTGAACATTTTTTTTTATTTATTTCTCATTTTTCGGATATAATTATATCTAATTACATAAAAGATTATATATAATTAAATATAACTTCATATGGCTCCATAACATTTTTTTTTACTTAGGTATTGATATATTCTTAGTCTGGAAATAACGCATAAAAACGTAATAACTGGAGAACTGTTTGCAATTTTGACTCCAAATTTCAAGTACGATGAAGTAATTATACGCTTGTTACAATCGAATAAAAAAAAATTATTTTTTTTTTATTAATTTTTTTTTAGATTTTAGAGTTTGTTTATTTTTTAGTACACTTTTTTGGTAATTTCAACAGATTGATTTTTAAATTACAGTTTACAACAATTTACTGAAATTTAGTAGCTGCAACTAATTATTTATACCAATTTCATTGTACTAAAATTATTGATAATTAGTAAGTTTTTTAACTGATTCTAGGAAATCGATTTTGAATTGCAGTTTACAACAATTTTGCTAAAATTTAGTAGCGACTACTAATTTTTTCTACTAATTTTGTTGTACTACAGATCAGCAGACATGTGTTGCTAAAATTAGCAGTAGCCATTACAGACTTTTTTGGTTGAGTGTATTCACAGCGCATGCTACGGGAACAGTTTTCTCCGGTCCGGAGACATTTGGTTAGTTTGGGGACTGTCCTCAAATTCTTCCTAGGTCTTGCGAATAGTTTGAAGACATTTTTGACTAATATACTGCATAGTTTGGGCACTTTTTTGGCTATGTCCCCGAACTATGCGCTGTGCATACATATATAATTATATATGGCTATTCGGCGACATTATAAGATAACAACAAATAGACTATATCGTGGCTAAACCTAAGAAAACAGGTAACATTTTTAAGGAGGAGAGCAACAAAACACCTTTATTTAGCTTTTCGCGAAACTTTTTATAAATTATTTTTTTACACATATGAAAACAAAACTCCAAACTTTCTATTTATAAAAGAATTACTTCCATAAAACTTAGCCAAGAGACAAAATATAGCCCTACTTTAGGTGCACCAGAAATAGTTTTTGTTAACAATATCTAATTTCTTAGGCGCAGTGATGATATTCATGGGCTATTTTACTGGGAACTGTAAAGGCATTTAAAATTAAATGAAATTGCAGTTAATTTTACCGACATAATTCTCTTAGTGTAGAAATATACTGAATCTGAACTTAGCAAAAACTTAATTTGCTCTTACGTTCAAAAATTGCGCTTCAAAGTTAAAAAAAGTGATTTTTAACAACTCTCCTAGGCTTTAGTCGTACTAATTTTAAATAAAATTTACCAAAAAATTATTTTTTTATTAAGTATAATTTATAATAATTATTAAAGAATTTTTATTATTTTTTTTATTATTTCTATAAATTATAAATTTTTAAATGGAAATCTAATTTCTAATAATAATTATTAAAGTCCTCTTGTTTTTTTATTGATATATTCACGCACACTTAAAATTCATTTCAATAGCAGCATTATTTAGACTAAAAATTAATACTTTTATATAAATGCCTAAAAAAATCCAACCACCCAAAAACAATACGCACCAGCTAAATATGCAAGAATATTTTCGTAGCTAATAGCAGCAAAATCAACAAGATATTTTTAGATAGATATATCTGGCAATGCAAGATATTTTTAAACAGATATATCTGGCAATGCAAGATATTTTTAAACAGATATATCTGGCAATGCAAGATATTTTTAAACAGATATATCTAGCAATGCAAGATATTTTTAAACAGATATATCTGGCAATGCAAGATATTTTTAAACAGATATATCTGGCAATGTAAGATATTTTTAAACAGATATATCTAGCAATGCAATATATTTTTAAACAGATATATCTAGCAATGCAAGATATTTTTAGAAAAATATATATTTTAAGAAAGCTGCTAAAAATATACAACACAACAGAAATATCATTTTCGTATATATCGTACACAGACAGCTATTTTTATCTAGCATATTGTTTAATATCCAAGCGATGGATATTTTTCAATAGCCGCTATAAATCAAAAAATTTATATATGCAAGATATTTATTTCTGTTGATATTAGCTAGCCTGTTGTTAAATATCACAACGTGTTTACTATTTTTAGATATCTTTCATGAAAATTATCAAATATTGGATATTTTTGGATGCTGTCAGCAGTTTTTTTAAACCCTGATTCTTAACTTATATGTTGCTCTTACTCTGGGTTAAAAGTAGTGTTTCCAATTCGGTTAATCGTTTAACCGATTCCCCGATTTAATTTAAAAGTCAATTATTTGACCCGAATAATCGGTTAAAATATATCGATTAACCGGTTACATTTTTAATATGGAGTTATTCCTTTATTGTTTCCTTAAACTTCTTAATTTTGCCTGAAAAATGTCAAGAAAAGCTTAAAAAAAATTCTTTTAAAAATTCAAACCAACAGTTAAGTTTCCCTGCCTTTGTTTTAAATCGATGTCAAACCACTGTCAATTGACATGTTAAATTAATGGGAATTGTACCTTTTCTTATATCTCCCAAGAAATTTTTTACAATCGGTTTCCAACCATATCAAGCTGTTCCACTACTACCTATAGCATGGAACAAAAACCCCTTTAACTGCACTTAAATGTAAGATATAATTAACTATAACTAGTTTCATAAGTGATTCTGGAGTACCTCATTTACTTTAAACAAAAACAAGTGTCTATTAAATTAAAAAAATTTTCTATTAATCAGGGTTGGCAACCGATTCATAAAGTTAGTGATAGTAGATAAGGTTATTTCAAAAGGATTTTGTTAGGGTATTTTAAGGTTATCGAATTTAAAGTTATTTTGTTATTTTAGCGTTAAAGGTATTTGAAACTATTTCGTTTAGATATATTTGGGTTAACGGTATTTTAAGTTATTTCGTTAGTGGTATTTTAAGGTTAGATAGTCCTTTTTTAATTTTTTGATAACTTTACGGACTGTCACTTTGTAAAATCTTATGTTCATGTGTAACAACAGCAATGGCTTTAATTCTGATACTATATTTCCATATATGAAAGTTTGGACAATAAAAATAGAAAATTTCTCAAAACTGCAGTACAATATAACAATGAGATTCTCTGTTCAGTTTGCCAAATCTATCTTCCCGACTTAATGTGAAAGAATTATTTTCAGTAAAAATAATTCGCCCATCCTACTCCGCTCTCCTGCTACATTAAGGCCTGGTATCTTATGTAATATTAAACAATGATTAACAAGAAAATCATTGCACGCAAAGAAAAAACATGGTTGGGATAATCATATTCTAAGAGCATCATATATTTTTGGGTTTATGATTGCGACAATCATGTTATTACATAGTTGGCACAATCACACTCTTACCTCATTTTTATCATAATGTGGTGAATAAATTAACACTATGATTGTAAAAGTCTCCCAATATTATCATATTATTGTCCTGCATATTATCATTTTGCATATTATGTATTTTGCTGAAGTTGGATTAAAATTTCACGATACATCCAAAAATCATCATAATATTTTCCTTAGGATCATAATATTTTCTTGGTGAATATAATATTTTCCCAGTGATCATATTATTGTCCTGTCGAAAATTTTGTGATCACTTAGAATCATATTATGATCACTAGGAACATATCATGATTATTTTGTGCACTCTTCACATTTTCTTAAATTTTGTACATTTCTTCAATTTGATTTCCGTACAAAACTAACACTCCTTATTATGGACGCTCTTCAACAATAATTTTTCTACGTGAGTACAAAAATTAAAAAAACACTTTTTTTAATCACTTTTTACTTATCTGAAACAAGAATGACGCAACTGATCAATGACGCTCATAAAAAGGTATACTGACCATCTTATAGTTGTCGAATTGTGAACATGATATCTCTCAGTACAAATAATAATATGATTGTAATTCGAAAAGAGGAATATGGTTGTCCAGATAATATATGATTGTAACCGAGAGAAAAATATGACAAGCGAAAAAAGGAGAGATTTAAACTATAAAATGATTACAGACGACTATATAAGTTGTAAAGTATTATTAATACATTAATAATATGATTGCAACAACCATGTATGGCATATGGTTTTGTAGCCGTGATCATATTGCAACTATATCTTTTCTCTGCGTGTGTTTACCACTTAATTACAGTAACTCGTCAAATTTTAATCTCTGATTTTACCCTAAATATTGATTAAATTTAATTACAGAAATTTTTGTGAATAATACCTTAAACATAGATTTTTCACCCTACAATTCATGTTAGTATTTACATTTTTTTCTAATGTTGGTAACATTTTAAAAAGTTACGTAGACCAATTAATTTGTAAAATAAGCACTTTATACCATCTCATTGTGCCATCTAAAAAATGAACATCTTTAGTAACTTACCTAGTAAAGTGCATATAACTTCTCTAAAAAGACTAGTGTTTCCAATTCGGTTAATCGTTTAACCGATTCCTCGATTAATCGCCTCTATTTCGGTTAATGTCGAAACAAATAATTTAGAACTCAAATAATTATTCGACCCGAATAATCGGTTAAAATAGGTCGATTAATCGGTTAAATTTTTAATATGTAATTTTTAGCTTTATTTTTGCCCAAAACTTCATAATTGTCTTAACTTTGGCTAAAAAATTATAAGAAACGTTTAAAAAAACAAATACTAACTAAAATCAAAGAGTATACATAATAAAGAGATTGGGGGACTCTCTATCACTGAGAAAGCATGTGCCTTGGAACAGGAACATACTCAAACCAATATCACCCAGCAAACATGGCAATACGTAGAAGATTCCCCGAACATATCGCCAGGAAGAAAACATTTATTGCCGGCAATATTAATTTTGTATTTCCTCCTTCGGAAACAACTGTTACACTAAAACAATACTTCCAGGCAATATGAAAGCAATAACTCATATGGAAGATAAAAGGGATATCGCTAAATAAACTCCCAGTACAATAAAAAAACGATTTAATTTTTTCATTATTAAATTTAAGCCTGAAAAACAATATCTACATACATAATCCATTGACCAACTCATAAATTATTTTGATTTCATCTTAGCAGATTTTTCCCGCGCAATTAGTCTTAACTTTTCACGAGTTTATTTCCTATATATCTTTTGATTGTTTTTGTACAAATTTAATTTCACTTTTTTCCAAATTGATAAAAGATTTCAAACAAATTTGCTTTATCTTCCCAATGATACAAAGATGATATTGCCGAAATATTATCATAAAAAGTTGTGACAAAAGATAAAATTTCTGAATTATTTTTTACAAATATCGCCGAATTATTATCCAAGTGATAAAAGGAAGACAATTTCAAAGTAAATACTACTTGATTATTTTCATTCAAATGACAAATAGAAGATATCGCTTTAATATCTTCTTGGAAGGTATCTTTTAAATGTTTGCAGGGTCATTATGTGCGCTCTTTGTATGACTCAAAACATCGATTGTAACCAGGGATGGAAAATAATAATTTAGTTATAAAAATCAAGAATGGAACTATACTATGGAATTATACTATTCCAACAGTATTATAGCCCTAGATTATGAATTTTAAAAAACCATACGTAAAAAATTGCAAAATAATATCGGAATGCGAAAAAAGGCTTTGGGGTTCAAAAAATTAATTAAAAGATTTACATTCTGCAAACGATGCCAAAATTTTCTTTTTTTGCAACTTACCACCAAACTTTGTTTTATGAAATGGGCATTATACTCCGCAGATTATAAATTTAAAGAACCGCACTTAAAAAATTGAAAAATAATAGAGGAACGCGAAAAAAGACTTTGTGGTAGAAAAAAATAATTAAAAAACTCAATCAGCGATTAACAATCTGCAAATGAATACAATGACGCAAAAATTTTCCTTTTTGCAAATATTTTTTTCGCGATTTATTTTTTTTTTGCAAACTAAGCACCAAACTTTTGTGTATAAAATTGGTACTATAGACCCTATTTGTAAATTTAAAAAAACCACACTTAAAAAATTGCATAATAATCGCGGAAAGCGAAAAAAGGCTTTATGGTACAAAAAATTAATTAAAAAACTTAATCAGCGATTTACATTCTGCAAATAAATATATTGATGAACAAATTTATCCTTTTTGCAAATTTTATTTTTCGCGATTTTTTTTTGCAACTAGCCACCAAACTTTGTTGTATGAAATGTGTATTATAGCCCCTAGATTATAAATTAAAAAGAAACGTACTTAAAAAATTGAAAAATAAAAGCGGAACGCGAAAAAAGACTTTGTGGTACAAAAAATTAATTAGGAAACGTAATCAGCGATTTAGATTCTGCAAACAAATATATTGATGCAAAAATTTTCCTTTTTGCAAATTTTATTTTTCGCGATTTTTTTTGCAACTAGCCACCAAATTTTGTTGTCTGAAACGTGTATTATAGCCCCTAGATTATAAATTAAAAAAAAAAACGCACGTAAAGAATTGCAAAATAATAGCGGAATTTGAAAAAAGACTTTATGGTACAAAAATTTAATCCCTAGGTTATATATTTAAAAAAACCGCACTTAAAAATTGCAAAATAACGGCGGAATTCGAAAAAGGCTTTATGGTACAGAAAATGAATTAAAAGAGGTAATCAGCGATCGACATTCTGCAAGCGAATATATTGTTGCAAAAATTTCGCTTTTTGCAAATGTTTTTTTTCGCAATTTGTGCTAATATTTGCTAATATCTAAATATTTAATTTTTATGTTTTTTAACGAGCCAAAGAAGAAGCTATTTTTTAGTTAGTTACATTTTTAAATATGTAAGAGCGATCTAAAATTTTTTCGTATAAGAGCCCGATTAAGTGAGCCTTTTCCATCCCTGATTAACTAGTCGGAGTTCGTTCCTGTTTCAAGCCGCCTAATATTTTTTCAAATAAAAAATATTGAGAGAGTTGCAAGGCCATTGCTAAAATACAATCAAATTGTTTTGAAATCGATTGAAGGGGAAACCTTTAGATTTTTTGAGTAACTCCAAGTCGACATTGAACCAGCGAGGCACGTCATGGGTTTAAAGATACTCTTAAAACGAATTTGTTTTACATTATCGCAATTAATTTTTAATAAAATTTTTTTGAATTTTTTAAACAAAATAATAAAGTTTCTATTTGTAAAAAAATGCTTTAACGTTGTGCTGGCTGGAGCAGGCTTTAGGAAATACAATAGACAATTTTTCAATTCTTTTAAAATGTAAAATACATTTTTTAAAGTGAGAGCAGTTTTTCAGCCTCTAGTCGAATTTATTTATAATTTTGAAACATATAATTTTGAAAAGCTGAAAAACTGCTCCCACTTCCGAAAATCTGTGATAAAGTTCGAATAAACAAATCTGCTTAAGATTTGACATCTGCACACTGAGCGAATTGTCTACATGCTTTTTATGAATTTTTATATTGATTCAATGAAATTTCGCTCAAATTCGTCCATTAAAGCACGGAGGAGATTGGAAGATAAAAATTTAAAAACAGAATGTTTGTATGTGTTTCTATTGATCACTTCTGGGTAAAACCAATAACCGAAAGCTGAATAGGAAAGAAAACATCGAATTAGTTACATTGCATTCAAGGCCTTAGTTGGGTGACGGGTTGTTGAAAAAAATTATAATATAGAGACAATCTGAGAATAAAAACATATAAATAATTAATAAAATTTAATGGAAAACCACTGACGACGCCTGTCCATACAAAAAAAAATCCAGAAACTAGATCTAGTCTGATCTGAAAATTATAATGTGTTCATAATTTTTAGAGAAAAAGGTTTATTCTTTTTCTTAACCTCAAATCTATTAATTAAAATTTATAAAATTGCATATTAATTTAGGGTGACCATTCGTACTGATTTGATCAGTACATGTACTGGTTTTTGGTCACGTGTACTGATGAAAAAGTCGTGTACTGATTTTTTAAAATTTGTACTGATTGCACTGATTTTTGGCATTTAAAAAAATATTAAATTTTTTTAGTAAAAAAAAGCCAAAATACAAGTACAATGTAGTTTTTTTTATAGGATAAATTTTTATGAATGAGAGCGGTTTTCTCTACCAGAAAGCATTCAAAATGATTTTTCTATATGTAAATTTCTTAATCTAATATGTAGTTTAATACATAGAGAAGATTCGTGGTGACAACCGAATCCATCAATTGGTTACATTGCGATAATAGAAAATCAGTTGATACAACAGTTATTTGACTGTGATAAGAATATTTTAATTATCCGGTTGTCAGCTACTGTCAGAATGATTCTGTTTTCTGAGTGTGGGAAACGACCTCAAAAGCTGAAGATTTTTTCGTACAAAAATCCTTAAAATCTGAAGATATATATCGTATATGGGTATTTTTATGGAAAAATTTTCGAATCATTTTTAAAAATTTTACGTGTTTTTGTAGAAAAACGTAGCCAAAACGTGAAGGTTTTCTATTTCAGAAACCATGCAGAAATTAGCAGAGAGAAAAAAGATTTGTTCTGACAACTAAATTTGTAGCCAATCAATTGGTTAATTTCTATCTACAGAAAATTAGTTTAGACAATGCAATTTGATCGTGACGACAAAAATTCGTTGGCCTGAATAAAAATTCTAAAGAATTAACGTTCATACTATCCTGGTGTCATATTTGACTCCATTCGTAGCATAGCTATATTTCATCTGTTACAAAAAAAAAAAAAAACTAGAAAAGGGATGGTAACAGATCATTGAAATTTTTAAATAATGGATCCGTTTCCTGTACTTAAAAAACTGGATTTTTTCATACAAAAAAAATTGTTTTGTTTTGGGGTCTGTATAGGAAGAAATGTGTAAGGTTTTTTAGGATGGTATGATGGTTAACCGAAAAATTTTGTTTTTACCAAACCATTCGGTTGACAGCAAATTAGGTTGGCTGCATAATAATTTTTTTGATGATAATATTTTTTTAAAATTTGTACTGATTTAAAGTCAGAAAAAACGGTCACCCTATATTAATTACAATATTAAAAAAAATTTTTTTGCTGATTTTTACAGAGCAAATTGGTATTTTAAAATAAATCTTAACATTTTTTATATTGATGGCTCAATTCTAGTTTTTAATATTAAAAAAAGTCAGCCCTTTGTGTTTTTATCGATAAAATGTTAAGAAAATCCATTCATTTTTATTAAACGATTAATCGATTAATCGCCAATTTTCTCGATTAACCGACCCGAATAACCGATTAATTAGTTTTAGTGATTTTTCGAATAATGCATTAACCGGTTAACCGCCTATGTCGAATAATTGGAAACACTAAAATCAATTTGAATTTGTAAAATATTTGGGGGTTATTATAATAAAATTACATAAGATTGGATTCTGTGCAAATGGTTTGTTAGAATCGGTCATAATTTTGATATTCATTTAGTAGAAAAAAACCACGATTCGTGGCATCAAAAGTTTACCAAAAATGTGTATAAGGCATGGATGGTAACCAAAACGATGCGGTTATCGGTAAGGGTAACGCTATTTTCGATTATTTCGGTAACGGTATTTTAAGGGTAACGTATTTCATTTATTTCGGTATCGGTATTTTAAGGATAACGGTAGTCAGTTATTTCAATGCATCCCTCAATTTTTTTTTTACAAAAATCAAATGAGATTAAAAACAGAACCAATTCACCAACTTAATGTACGAAAAATACTCAATAACCACGCGCAATTACCAAAAGCAGAAAATTAAAAATTTCGGTAACGGTATTTCATTTATTTCGGTAACGGTATTTTAGGGGTATCGATATTTTATTTATTTCGGTATCGGTATTTTAAGGATAATGGTATTTCAGTTATTTTGATAACGGTATTTTAAGGATAACGGTATTTCGGTAACGGTATTTTAGGGGTAACGGTTAAGGTGTCTCAGAATAATTTTTCGATTCTGCCGTTTTTAATTGCAAATAATTTAAATTTTCTGGAAAAGTATGAAATATGTAAAGATACATTTAAGACATAAGATCAAGCCCTATGTAAGTTGCTCAGCTACTGTTAAACGCTCTCTTACTTGCTCCGGCCAGACCTTAAATTGCAGTTAGTGATTATAGTTTTTTTTTTATTAATTTTGTTCTTATTTTGCTTATTTATTGAACTAATTTTTGCCATTTATTAAAATTTAACCATAAAACTTAACCTACCACATTCTATCAAAAACTCTTGAAATGTGGGATAGTCAGTTTTATGTATACTCCTGAGATTCTTTGCTCGTTGTTTAGACCAAGATTATTCCTCGGGAAAAATGCAGTTGTTGGCATACTTAAAATTTTCCTGCAGTGCATTTTTTAAGTACGCTTTATTTATAAAGCAGTAAATTTTTACAAACCGCGAAATTAAACGCTAGATTTTCTTGATTCTATTTTTAAGATATCTTCCAACAATTTTGTGTACAAAGCAAAAATCTTCTGAAGGATCATGTCTGTGAAATTTTGTGTTAATTGAACAAATTATAATTTTAGAATTTTGTGGAAAATAAAATATATGAATCCAAAAATATTCCTCGGAGGAAAAAATATATGGCGTACTTAAAAATTTTACTGCAGGAAATATTTAAGTGTGCCTATAACTGTTCTAAACAACTACTATAGAATCTTAGCAGTATGCATAAATCTTAACCTCTATTAACTGACTCTGTCCGACATTTCAACAATTTTTAATAGAATGTGGTAGATTAAGTTTTATGGTTAAATTTTATTAAATAGTAAAAATTGGTTAAATAAATAAGCAAAATAAGAAAAAATTTAATAAAAAACTATACTCATTAACTACAATTTAAGATCTTGCAGGAGCACGTGAAGTATGTCTTATATCTTTATTTATCTCATATTTTTACAGAAAATTCGAAAATTTAAATTATTTGTAATTACAAACGGCAGAATTCAAAAAATTATTGTGAGACACCTTAAACACATTTTTTGGTCAAATTTTCCTTCCACAAATCATGGGTTATTTGTGCTAAATAAAGATCAAAATTATGACCGATTCTAACAAACTATTAGTACAGAATCCAATATTATGTCATATTATTAAAATTTTCTTTAAATATTTTCTTAATTCTAATTGGTATTTTACGAGAATATATATGTGCAAGTTACTAAAGATGTTCATTATTTAGATGGCACATAAAGATGTTGTACGGTGTTTATTTACAAATTAATTAGTCTACGTAAAACTTTTTAAAAAGTTACCAACATTAGAAAAAAATGTTAATACTAACATGCTTTGTAGGGTAGAATATCTATGTTTAAGGTCTTAATCACAGAAATTTCTTTAATTAAATTTAAGCAATGTTTAGAGTAAAATCAGAGATTAAACTTTGGTGAGTTACTGTAATTAAGTCCTAAACAATGATTTTCTTCTTAATCATTGTTTAATATCACATAAGATACCAGGCCTAAATGTGCTAAAATCCCAAAAAAAACCTAATTAACAAATTATGAAAAATAATCTGTTAAAAGCATGTCCCTATCCAAATTTTATTTGCTTTGTCATCTTCCAATATACTACTCTGTTGTTTTGACAGATCTAGCAATGCACTATAGGTAAAAAGACCCCATTTTCTGGCCAAAACTATAAGGAATCACTGAATAAGGATGAAAATCTATATACGGAGGTTTTAAAGGTTGCTGATTTCGAATCTTAGGTAAAATTTTTCAAATTCAAAATGGCGAATCCAATATGGCGGCGTAAATTTTAGAATTTCTTCAGATTTACATGAAAATCAGTATAAGGGGGTTTTCAAAGTTGCTGATTTCGAATCTGAGGTAAAATTTTTCAAAATCAAAGTGGCAAATACAATATGGCGGCGTAAATTTTAAAATTTCTTCTGACTTTGGTCAACGGGGGTTTTCAAGGTTGCTGATTTCAAATCTGAGGTACAATTTTTTAAATTAAAATTTTTTAAATCTGGGGCATATTAGCAGAAAGTTGAACAAAAAGAAACTGAATGTTCTTTAGATTGACTCTAGACCATAAATTAATATCACTTTCTGTTTAAATTATATTCAAATTAAAGAAAGATGATACAATTTTTACAAATAAATTACAAAGAATAACATTTTTTGAAAGAATTCGATAAGACCAGCAAGCCAGAATACGTAACTTTTGTAGAAACTATTTTTTTTTAAATAAAGCTATTTAAAATTTTGCTTTACATTTCATTATCTAAAGTAATTTCATTTCATTTTTGACTTCATTTTTATTGTTTAATAAAGCTATTTAAAATTTCATCTTTGTTTTTTCAGATTTCTGAGGATACTCTTTCTTTGGAAGCCCTTTTGGAAGCTGCAGTTGGCTTAGTTTTAATTGCCAAAATAAATTCAGCGTTTAGCAAGAGTTCGTTTTGCATCTGAAATATGTTTATCTTCCTATGAGAACTCTCCCATCTAATTTTTTTTAATAAAATCTTTCTCTTGAACCATTAAGCGCTTACTATCACTTTTGTTTTCAATATTTAATTTAAATTTATGTATTTTTTTAACTATTTAAAGAAATTTAAAAATTCGACCAAACAATGAATTTGACCACTTGCTAAGCAGTCGTTATTAATTTTTTACAAAAACAAAACTTGCCGTTATTTGCTTTGATGTGTTCTTAATTAAATACCAACAAAAAAAATTCATTCTTGAATTTGCGAAAAATGATTTTTTGCCACAAAAATGGGTTAAATTACCTATAGTGCAATGTAGTGACATCCATTCAAGTATAATCAACAATAGAAAATAATATGTTTTCTAAAGTGTCAGTAATATTTATACTTGCACAAGCACTTGCATATTAGTTAAATTTTTAACAAAATTTTTTTATACCCAGTGTAGGAAATCATTACCAGATATGTGGTTATATAACTGTATACCTGGTAATGGTAACTAGTTGCTTTTCTTATTACATTTATTATTACTTTTGTAATGCGATGTCGCGAAAAATAATGACTTTTGCTTACACACCAGCATACGCAAAATCTAAAAAATGTCATTACCTATATGCTTACCAGTACTGACAAAAAAAATGAGTCTAAAAATAGATTTAAAAAAAAAAATTTATAAAAAAAATATTTTTTTATAGTAATTTTTTTTAAATAAAATTTTCTAGTGCGGGAATTGAACCTGGGACTCCAGGTTGCCAGTCAATAGCTCTACCATCTGAGCTATATCGACATGTAATATTTGATAGATAAAACCCTAATTGACCTGCCGCACACAAGTCAGCTTACTCGCCAAGATACAAAAAATCAAAAAATATGTGGTTACATTTATCCTTACCAGTGTTGGAAAAATATTGAGTCTAAAAATAGATTTAAAATTTTTTTTTTTTAAATCTAGAAAATTACTTTCTATTTGAAATAATGATAAAAATACGTCATTATCAGTAACTCATTGTTATATGTTTTAAAATAAAGCAGAAGGTAAGTGGGTGTCATTAATGGTAGTCCAAAAAATAATGATATGTCATTACCGTTTCTACACTGGGTAGTTAAGCTAATTTTAATTCTAAATAAAAAAAAACTTATATGTGACCTTCTCCGAGAAAAGGGACCTAGTGTGTCAAAAAAAGGGTTTGGACTTAAGAGTGGATTCTGGTACCTAAAAGGGGGTAGAATAAGATGAAATGAGTTAGATTTCTGATAAAAATTCATTTACCCCATAAAAACGTACAAAACGAACTTTCAAAGTTCAAAGTGATAATGCGTTATGAAACTTTAAATGCGTTCTTCTCAAAACTTCATTTTCACACATTAGGTCCCTTTTCTCGGAGAAGGTCACATATATATATTAAAGAAAGTTTCTTTAAATAATCAAGATAAAAAACAAATTTCATATTTTTCGTGAGTATTTCGTGAGTGTGATTCAATTTAAAATTAATCACGTGAGCATGAGTGAGCGTGATTATAAAAAAATGTTCATGCGTGAGTCGTGCGTGATTATTATATTTCTTTCGTGAGCGTGCGTGAGTCAAAATTCACTCACGCGCCCATTTCTAATGCGTATGTTAAATTCAAACAAGATATGCTTACCTAAACTAATAACAAACGAGTAAAAAGGTTAAAGTCGGGCATGCCGACTATACAATACCCTACACCAGTCTGGTGTATTGTTTGGATCCGAAATTCGAATGGGTTAAAATGGTGCTTGTGTCAAAATTTTCTACAATGTGAGTCAGCGCACCAAATTTCATTAAAATATCTTATTATTTGCGACCTGCAGTTTGTAACCAAGCCAATTTTGGGGGGACCCTTATATGGGCACTAGGTCTAAACATGGACCGATGTTCACCAAAATTAACAGGCTGCGTTATTGGGCCAATATAGGTCTGTGTACCAAATTTCATCAAAATATCTTAATATTTACGACCTGCAGCGTATAAACAGTATAATTTTGGTAGGACCCTTATATGGGCACTAGGTCTAAACATGGATCGATGTTCACCAAAATCAATAGGCTTCGTCCTCGGGCCAACATAGGTCTATGTACCAAATTTCATCAAAATATCTTAATATTTGCGACCTGCAGCGTATAAACAGTATAATTTTGGTAGGACCCTTATATGGGCACTAGGTCTAAACATGGACCGATGTTCACCAAAATCAATAGGCTGCGTTATTGGGCCAATGTAGGTCTGTGTACCAAATTTCATCAAAATATCTTAATATTTACGACCTGCAGCGTATAAACAGTATAATTTTGGTAGGACCCTTATATGGGCGCTAGGTCTAAACATGGACCGATGTTCACCAAAATCAATAGGATGCGTTATTGGGCCAATATAGGTCTGTGTACCAAATTTCATCAAAATATCTTAATATTTACGACCTGCAGCGTGTAAACAGTATAATTTTGGTAGGACCCTTATATGGGCACTAGGTCTAAACATGGACCGATGTTCACCAAAATCAATAGGCTGCGTTATTGGGCCAATATAGGTCTGTGTACCAAATTTCATCAAAATACCTTAATATTTACGACCTGCAGCGTATAAACAGTATAATTTTGGTAGGACCCTTATATGGGCACTAGGTCTAAACATGGACCGATGTTCACCAAATTCAAACTTGTTCGTCCTTGGCCCAACATAGGTGCGTAGAGTGCGCACAAGATTGCATGGACAGACAGACGGACGGACGGACGGACAGACGGACATCGTTAAATCGAAATAAAAAAAAATTCTGAACCGATCGGTATACTATAAGGTGGGTCTACGACCAATATTTTTTGGTGTTACAAACATCAGCACAAACTTATAATACCCTGACCACATAGTGGTGTAGGGTATAATAATAGACATAGAGGCATAGTCAGGGTTGGCAGGCAATACCGCTAAAATACCGTTACGATTCAAAACCCTTTCAACTGACTACCGTTACCCCTAAAATACTGTTACCGAAGTAACCGAAATACAGTTATCCTTAAAATACCGTTACCGAAATAACTGAAATACCGTTATCCTTAAAATACCGAAATAAATGAAATATCGATACCATTAAAATACCGTTACCGATATAAATGAAATACCGTTATCCCTAA
Source organism: Leucophora obtusa (assembly GCA_949987735.1). Lineage (NCBI taxonomy): Eukaryota > Metazoa > Arthropoda > Insecta > Diptera > Anthomyiidae > Leucophora > Leucophora obtusa. The sequence continues at coordinate 221,189,339 of OX465295.1, forward strand.
AATACCGTTACCGTTATTTTTAGTTTTCTGCTTTTGGTAATTGCACGTGGGTATTGAGTATTTTCCGTACTTTAAGTTGGTAAATTGGTTTTGTTTTTAATCTCGTTTGTTTTTTGTAAAAAAAATTGCAGGGTGCATCGAAATAACTAAGTACCGTTATCCTTAAAATACCGATACCGAAATAAATGAAATAGCGTTACCCTTAAAATACCGTTACCGAAATAATCGAAAATAGCGTTACCCTTACCGATAACCGCATCGTATCGGTTACCATCCGTGGGCACAGTTGTTATTTTAGTTTTCCTCTGAACCTAGTTTTCTAATAATATAAATTTTGGATTGAATGTATCAAAAAACATCAAAAATTATCTCATCCTCCATAAATATTTCTTAATAACAACTTCCTAGACTAAAAACAAATTTATAATTATACACACCAGTGCTGCCAACTTTGACGATTTGTCTCCATTTTGACGATTTTTTAAGTAAAATTTGATGAAATGACGATTGACGATTTTGCAAAATTTTATGTATGAAAAATTATGATTTTTTAAAAATGAAATAGTTTCTATAGTTTCATTATGAAACTCATTGATAGTTTTGAATTCTACTAAATCCATGTTTTTCTTGAAAGACCTAACGAAACATAAATTTGAAACATTTCGTCATGGAATTAATTTTATAAATGTTATAATTTTTGGGTAGGCGAAATTGATTTTTTTCCATTCTGGTTCATTAGTAAGAGAGTATGGTGTAATGTGAGAAGTTATTCTGTTACCACAGAATGACTAGATCCTCAAAATAAACTAAACGAATATTATTGGTATATTATGAAGGAAGATCAGTTTTCCACTTTACCTCAAATTCCCTACTGAAATAATAATTTGTAATTTTACATTGAAAGTGCGTAAAAATTAAATGAAATTTTGAAATTAGTGTGTTAATTTACTAAATTTGTGTGTAAAAAAGCACGTTTCACGTGTAAATGTACGCATAAAATGAGTAAAAATCCACTAAAATGCGCAAAAATCCACAGAAAGTGCGTAAAAATCCAATAAAATGCGTACATTTACAACAGTTGTGCTAACTTTAAGCACCATCCAAAATTTTTTTTTTAAATAAAATAACAAATTAATTTTTAGTACGTATTTTATTAACAATAATATCCAAGTCATTCTCTCATAATCGTCTATGTCCAAATTAATCGTTTTGGGATCTTAAGGCATTTGTATAAAATTCATATAAAAATTTGCTACAACTATTGAATGGGTGCAATGACTCCTGCTAAACAAAATGCCTTCTTTGAAAGGGAGGCAGTAACCGTCAACAATAACGGGAGAAAACGCAGAGATATGGCCTACGCAGGAACAACTGAGTGCAATGACTCCTGATCAACAAAATGCTTTCTTTGCCAGTTAGACAGTACTCAATGAATACTGACTTTGTTGAGCAGGAGTCATTGCACCCAGTTGTTTTGCCTAGGCCGTATCTCTCTTACGGCGTATTCTCCCGTTATTGTTGACGGTTGTTGGTTGACTGCCTCCCTTGCAAAGAAGGCATTTTGTTGAGCAGTTGTTCCTGCGTAGGCCGTATCTCTCTTACGACGTTTTCAATTTTAAAATGAGGTTTAGACTACCACCAGAAACAATTTCATGCTTATGTTGCTATTTCCAGACTCTAATGTGTTTGTGGAAATGTTGTAATTCACAAAAAATAATCCGTTTTCGCTCTTTCTTTTTATAATTTATAATTTTTTTTTTAATTTTTTTCAATTTGAAATGTCAGAGTATTTATTACTATTATAGGATAGTATATTTACCAACTTTGTGCGTAAAAATTTTATTTAACAAAACACTAGTAATTTTAGGCACAATGTGTTTATTTATAAACACATAATGTCTAAAAATACTTTGTGTGTGTATTACTGTGTATGGAAGTGTGTATGAAAAAGGTTTACGCATTTTTTGTTTGTATTTACCGAATTTTCGTAAAATTAAACAAAACTTTACCCATTTTATAGTAGTAAATTTACAAACATTTTTTAGAGTGTGGGTGTAGAATTTTACATTAAACAAACATTTTTAATTTCGATATTATGTGTAGTTTCTTGGTTTCAAGAATTTGTCTTGTTCAGGAAAATATTTTTCAAGAGATACTTGTAATTCCCAAAATTTTTTTTATAATGTGCCTTTTTTTTATAGAATTATTGTGAAATCGTTAACCATTTTTTTGCAATTGAACAAATGTTTTAAGGCATTTAATTTAAAAATGAATATTAAGGATCAGTTTTATTGTCAGAACTAAGATCGTTTCCAAATGATATTTCTTACTTAGAAGTATTTAAGAAAACCCTTATGTTCTAAAGTGAACTTAAATGAACTTCTTTAACAATTGTTTGAATTTAATGGTCTTGGGATGTCCATCTCAATCTTATAATCACGGAAAAAATTTCACTTTATTATTTGGTTTTATTTAATATCAGCCCTCAGATTTTTTGATATGAAAATTCTTAAATTCTAAAACTTTTTCGGAAGAAATTCATCATATTTTTTTTACATTTTATCGTATAAAATTTTACATTAAAAAAAAGGCTGTTAATTCTAAGGTATTTAAAAAATATCAGAGGGGTAACTCTATAACTTTTTAACGACAAAATTCGGTAGTTAGATTGTCAAGTTTTCATAGTAAACTCACAATTTATCTATGGAACTTTGGTTAAAAAGTTAGAGAATCCCACTACAAATTCGGAGTCATATTTTTATAAAAAAAATCACATATCTAAGCAAAAATTTCCACATTTAAAATTTTTGTATGTGCAAATTCATAAATGCTTTTTAAAGCTATAGGAAGCTTATGAAATAAATTTTGTATGGAAAATTTGTTTTGTAGACCTCCTATAACTAAAGATTGCGTTCGATGAAACAAACTAGTGCACGAATAAATTCAAATAACTTTTGAACTGGTTGACATATACAAAAGAAAAAAACGTTTTATTAACAGAAATATTATTCATTCATACATTTAATAAAAAAATATTACACATTAGTGGTTTTTAATGAAAAATTTAATTTTTTCTGATATTCCTCCCATTAAACTTTTAATAGTGTCTTCAGAGATTTATTTGCTTGATGATAACCATTTTCTTGAAAATTTTTTAGTGTTTTCAGCAACCTGTTTTGTGCCCTTCATGATCCTTTTTAACAGAGCCCAATATCTTTCGATCGGTCTGAGTTCTGGGCAGTTAGGTGCATTTGCATATCTGGGTACAAGTACTATATTTCGTTAAATAATCGAATTATTTTTTCACGCACTTCTTTTTCACAGCTCATTTTAAAGCCAATAAGTATCGAATAATTTTAAAACTTGACATGAGGATTTGTACATATTTAGCAAAGGCATCTTGATGAAAAAAAAAAAATAATTTTGAATTTGAAAAAATTTACAAGTAATAATACACACAAAAAAATATTGCTAAACTTTTTTCTATTAAAACGATTTATTAAATTATTTCATAAGGTGTCAATTAAAAATTAATCCAATAGATTAAATAATTGCTCAAAACTGCAATTTGCTTGCCATTTTTTTTTTATTCTATCGCTCAAAAGCATTTCATAAAAAAAGAGAAAAACATCAGCATATTGTTGTTGTCTTTCGTTTATAAATGTTTATGTATTAGTAACAGATATTTTAAATTAATTTTTATAAAATTTTATAAATTCTCGTTAAGTTTATTATTTTATTTAGTTATATATTTTCATTATACCATATTAAATCTGAATATTCATTTATTCTAAAACATTACTGTAAACAAATAATGTGAAATTTTGTTTAATAAAATAAAAATCAATATTTTAGTTAAACAAAAAAATCGCAAAAAATGAATTAAAATTTATTTTAAATAAAATATATTTTATTTAGTTTTCAACAAAAACAATTTTTTTAATTTTCAAAAAAATTTTGACAGAATCCTTGCGCCTCAGAAAAAAGAAGAAAGCTAATTTCTGGGAGAGAATTTTTCATATAAATATAAATAAATCTATCAAATGAATGAAAATTGCATGCAGGTTTTATTTTAATAAAATTCAATGTTATGAAATTCAAGCTAAAAATATAGAAATATATTTTTTATAGTTGGCATGACAACTACCACTTTATCCAGCTGATTAGAGTCTTATTTAGAATTTATACAATATTGATAAATTTTTAATCCAATGAATTAATTTTTAATCGAATGCATATAATATGCTATTTAGAAGGTATACTATATTGATCAATTTTTAATCCAATGAATTAATTTTTAATTAAATATATATAAAAAAAAACCAATAAAAACCCTAATGAAAATTTATTCAATTAAAGAGCTACCAATTTTTAATTGAATGGACAATTTTTGTGATTGGAGGAATTTCAACTATAAAATTGATTGAAAAGGCGGTTTTCATGATTGAATTTAGTTTTTATTTTTTTGTGTGTAGCCGTATTTTCTGATCACTTGGATTTAATAAATCCAAAAAGTAGTTCTAAAAGTGCTCAACAGATGGGTTTAGATTCTCCCTATTTTAAAAAGAATTTTCTGTCCGACACTTCTTTAACCCTAATTCGATGATGAAGGATTTTACTTTAACTTTTAAGTTTAAATTATATTTTATATAAAACAGCGATAGACAGTCTGCCTTTTCAGTTTTATCACTTCAATTTTTATTTTTACACAATTGAAAAATTCCATTGCAATATTTAATATTCACTAATTGGATTTAATTAAATTACTTACAGTAGAGAAAAATTGCCATTTCTATTTGAGCTATTTCTCCATGTCCAAGCTGGAAAATATGTTTTTGGTGAGGTGCAGTTTTTTTTTCTAAACCTATTTCATAAAAAAATTTAATAAAAACCTTTTATTTGTTACTTTTCAATTTTTTTTTCTCTTTTAATTTTCGTTCATATTTTTTTCTGACATTAAATTAATAGGCTGTTTCATATATTTGTGCGTTTATTATGGATTTATTAAATCCAGCTTTTTTTGGATTTAATAAATCCCCTTTTTGTATGAAAAATTCTAAATCCAGGTGATTTAAAAAAAACGCTATATGTGAGCACTAGTTTCATCGAACGCAATCCTTAAAATATAAGTGTTTTTTCGAATTGTAGACAAATTAAATATCATTGCATATTTTCCTGTGTTTTTAATTTTTTTATTCGAAAAAAACTGGCGTTTTTAAAAACTTTTACATGGGTCTCATACTGTAGGTTTAATTTTAACTTAACTATTAATCAAAAGAAAATGTCAAAAAATTGTTTACAAAACAACAACAAATTTTTGGGTTAACTATTTGTTAGAGCTTAAACCTGCAGTATGAGACCCACCGTTAGTTATTGATTAAAATTTTGTATTAAATTTGAAAAGTAAATATAAGCGGTTTTCAAAAACTACTAAATAGTAAATGTAATATTAAAAGTATGTTAATTTTAATTTAATACACAATATAAAAAATATACGGACGGCCCTATACTCCTTGTATGAGAAAAAGAAATCTATATACAAAATATTAAAATTAAAAAAAAAAAAATCTCATTACTTTAAACCTACAATGAGAGAATTGACTGCTTGATATTAATGGGTTTTTCATAAAACCAATGCAGTTTCACTTTTCATTGAATTAATGGAATTTTTCATAAAATTTTGTGAAAACCTTCATTTTAGTTATTGAAAGTATTATACACTCATTAAAAATGCTCATGAAATATGTAAAGCTTTTTCATAATTTTTAAGAAATTTTTCATTTATTTCGTTAAGAAAACTTCATTACCCAGTGTAGAAAATTATTACCAGATATGTGGTTATGTAACTACATACTTGGTAATGGGAACTAGTTACTTTTGTTATTACATTTCTTATTACCTTTATATGGCGATGTCGCGAAAAATAATGAGTTATGCTTACACACCAGCATACGAAAAATCTAAAAATATGTCATTACCTATATGCTTACCAGTACTGACAAAAATAATGAGTCTAAAAATAGATTTAAAAAAAAAATAAATAATATAAAAAAAATATTTTTTATTGTATTTTTTGTTTTAAATAAAATTTTCTGGTGCGGGAATCGAACCTGGGTCTACAGATTGCCAGTCAATACAATAGCTCTACCATCTGAGCTATATTGACATGTAATGTTTAATAGATAAAAACATAATTGACCTGCTGCACACAAGTAATCTTACTCGCCAACATACAAAAAATCAAAAAATATGTGGTTACATATATCCTTACCAGTATTTAAAAAAAATTGAGTCTAAAAATAGATTTCAAAGAATTTTCAAAAAAATCTAGAAAATTATTTTCTATTTGAAATAATGATAAAAATAAGTCATTATCAGTAACTCATTATTATATGTTTTAAAATAATGCAGAAGGTAAGTCGGTGTCATTACTGGTAGTCCAAAAAATAATGATATGACATTACCGTTTCTACACTGGGTAGTTTCATGAAAAATTTCATTGAAACCCATCGAGAAAAATTCACTCTTTGTAGGGGTAATGAGTGTTTTGTAGGGAGTTACCTCTACCGATTTGTCTTTCCTAAAATATAGCATTTTATAACAGAAAAGTAAGAGATTACCTACATTAATTTCTTCTTACAAAACTCATTACCGGGTAATATGAAGGTTTTAGTTAGATTTGGATATATGGCCACTTTTTCCGAAGAGCTTTGTCACATGTCCGAATGTTATTAAGATTTTTTTTTTATTTAAAGGTTTTGTTTCCAAAAGTTTCCTATTGAAAATCTTTCAAATTTTAGGATATTCTTCTTGAAAAATAATTTTTTATTAAGTAAGATATTTTGTTCTCAACTTTTCTTAAATATTTCTTAAATAAAAAATTTTCAAAGATGCTAGTTCTGATTTTAAAACAGCCTCCCTTAAGCACTTCTTCTATATTAGGAAACATTGTTGTATTCGAAAAACTGTTTGACACTAGAACATTTTTCTAATTCTAGATTTGTATGAAAGTTGTAGGATTTGGAGTATATTTTCTTATAAAGGAATCACAGACTGAAAAAAATTTTACAATTTAAGGCATATTCCTAAGTATTATCATATTGTTGTTTCCATTGTTTCCTATGAAAATATAATTTAATTTTTAAATACTTTTTACACGTATTAAGTTTGCCAATTTAGGAATATTTTCTCTTAAAATGTATTCGGAGTCTGTACTACGATTTCTTAACTTATTTATGACAAAATTCGATAGTTAACGAAAAAAAATTTTCAATGTAGAAAAATATATCGTTAATTTATTACATTACTATTCTAATTTTATGTTGACAATTTTTTGGTTAACTCTTACATTTTAAAACTAATACTGAATTTAGACTGAGCAAAAACCACCTGGTTTTTCTACAAAACTAAAAAACCAAGCCATTTACATTGGTTATTTAGTTTTTCTTTGTCACATCACTTTTTTGTTACACACTTTTCTTTATTTTTTATTGTAAAAAAATTATTAATACATTTAACAATTAAGCACCGTAAGTTGTTTGAGTTTCACGTGAAAAAACTGTTATACACCATATAAAAAATATATTTTTTCACGACAACGAGTTTCACGTCAAAATTGTGTAGACTTTGTTTTCACGCAATTTTAATGTACAAGACTATTATTTTTCTTGGGAAAAAGTGACATTCTGTATTTATTGTGATTGCGTTTTTGTTATAAAAATAGAAAATTTTTCGTATTTATAAATTTAATTGCAATTTGAAGCCTTTAAAGTTCGAGCGAAATTTTTCCACGTTAAAAATAACTTACGGTGCTTTAATAACAACACACAATTTCAAACTATAAAGTGGGGCATACACGTTGAATATTGTTGATCAATTTTTGATTGTCTACAAATTAATTGAAGGTATGTACCCTGTATTGAAAGTTTATCAATTAAATTGAAAAATTCAAAATGTTTTGGATTTTTGTTTTTCAATTTCATATTATTGAAAAGTGTGTGGCCAATATTGAAATGTTAGTTTTTTAAATTTGTTTTTTTGTTATTAAAAAATAAATAAATAAAATTAACAAAACATACAAATTATTGCTAAATAAACAAATAATCGCTATAAACGTGGTTTCATTTTAAAATCCGTTAATTTTTGAAACTTTTTCTGGGATGGAAAATATTGATCAATTTTTAATTTCATTTATATTTTTCTAGAAATATTGAAAGTGTGTGTGCAAAGATCAATAAAATTGAAATAAATTATATTGACCGTGTAAAAATTTTAAAAATATTTTTTTGACACTTGCTTTACTTCTATATTCGTTGTAACAGGGTGTATCGAAAATTAATTGTAAATGATACCGGGTGTATCAAAAATGCACATTTCAGATATTTTTACTTGGTTTTTGGCAAAAACCAGGTAGAACCTGGTTTTCAGTTTGTATGAAAATTGTATGGAAAAACTAAATTAATTTTTTAGTTTTCGGCTCAAAATCTAAAAATGGCCCAAACCTACTAGTTTTTGCCTAGTCTAAATACACTATAAACTCAATTTAATTTTATTGGTTTTTCTTATAAAAAAAATTACCGAATAAGCTTTACGTTGACCAGGCGCGGATCCAGGATTCGCTCAAGTGGGGGGAGGGGGCTAAACATTTTTTATATCTTATACGGTACACTCTTATTAATTTTTATTGAAATTTACCCTATTTATAGTAGGTAACTTTTTACCTACTATAATGTCTGTAAAATTACTCCATGTGTGTAAATTAAAAATTATGCTCACATTGTGTGTAATATACCTACACACAAAGTGTGTAAACTTAAGCACAAAAAGCTTCAAAAGGCATGTTTATATGCTTGAAATTACATAGAAAATGTGCTTGTTATTAACCTAAACGTCTTTTATATTAAAATACTTTAAAGGAGTGCAATTAACAAAATTTTTATTAAATAAATAGAAATTAAAAAATATAATAACATTTTGAATAACATTGGATTTGTTTGTGTAAACATTTTATTGCATTATAAATGCGATACTTTCCTAAAGAGATAACAATATCTATTGTAGGGTACTTTTAAATTTCTACCAGCATTCTATCTGTCTAAAATAAGATTTTTGACCAAATAAGACTTAATTTGAAACTTAATAAAAGAAAAATATTCATGGATTTTTTTGTACTAAGTAAAACAAATTTTTATTACAAATTGTTTTATCTTGTAGTCTCTTTCAAATGCTCTTATATACAAATTTAATTAATTTTTAAGACTATAGTTTTAAGAAATATTATAAAATAACCTGTTTTTTGTTAGTCTACCAACTATATATGGCCCTAAGGGCTCAGTTGGTTTATTTGAATAATAAATAAAATAAAAATAAAATAAAATTATTCATGGATTGTCTACCACTTCATGCTTAAGATAACAAATTAACATTTGGTCTTAAAGTTGCGGACTAACAAGATAATGAGTTTTAACTATTTTTGTTTTAATATCAGTGGCGGAATAAAATTTTATAAATAAAATTAGCCATTTTTACAATAAGACCTTTAGCCTTTTTAAGCAAACAATTTCCAAACGCTGATTAGAAACTAGAAGTACCTACCCTCTAAAAAATGTTTATTTTTCCTTTAGTAACCAGTTCACGCTTCGTTTGAATATTTCTTTCATCGGGACAGCCTTCTGTGCCTACGGGAACAATCAGCACAAATTTCATACAATATCGGACCATTCAGCATCATTTAGTGTTTTAGTATGCATTTATCGAGACCTGACACGTCGAAAGACAAAACTAGCTTGTCCAAGTTGGCACCATGCTGAAAAAGGGGAAACATTGTTAAAAGCTTAAATTTATAAAAGCCTGTTTCCAAAATTTGCATTACCTTTTTAGTATCCCAAATATTTGCTGCCGGGCTTGAGTTTTGAGAATGCTATTATGCCCGGCAGACTATTAATTGGTACGACAAGATACATACATATGTAGTTGCCACAACCAGCCATAATTAAATTTAATTTTCATGATAAGAACAAATGAATGGCATCTGATTTTTATTTGATTATGTGTTGTTTTTTTTATTTTCAATAACTAATTTTGACAAATTGTTTATACTATTAAAAGTTGGTAAATTTACACACTTTGTGCCTAATACTTTCTTTTAAGCACAAAATACTAATTATAGGCACAAAATGTGTAATTATAAATAATAAATGCCTTAAAGTACATTTTGTTTAGTATATTTGTACACATAAATATGTATTCAAGAATTTTACACATTCGGTGCCTAAATTTAGACATTTTGCGTGATATTACTTAAAAATGTACCTACAAGCAGTGAATTTACAAGCATTTTTTAGAGTGTAGGCATACCCAGCAAAATTTTTTGAACTGGTTGCCTTTGAATCTGTTCTAGAATAGGTGTTTTTACTGCCGGTTCCGTGGAACAGGTTCTAGAACTGATTCCTGGAAGTCAAAATGGAAGGCTTCACTGTCGCAGAACCAGTTCTATAACCAAAGCAACCTGTTCTAGTTTGGAGGAACAGAACCTGTTGCGTTTGGGACAAACTCAAATAAAAATCACCGATTATAGAACATACATAAATTGGAACAGGTTGTAGAAGTTTTAATACATGTTTTAGCAATTGTTTGCCAAGTTGGTCCAAAAAGTACCAATCAAGGTTTCGGGAAAATCTGTTTAAGCCCATTTCGACTCTATTTTGTTAATAAAAATCTGATTCATGAGTGTGGCTCATGAATCAGATAAAATAGCTTATAGCTGAAGACAACTGTTAGTTGAGTCAAAAAAGCTTATTCTGTAATTTTTTATAAGGGCCAGCAAAATTTATTTGAGTTTTAGACCTGTTAACTTATCTCAAACTAAACTGAGTTTAGTGCTTAACCATAGTTATGAATGTCAAATTTATATGGAAATATCTCTGGTTAACGTTTAACCATGGTTATGTTGGAAATAAGTTACTCGCCCTTAGTTGTTTTGAAAATGTAAGATTTAACCAAAAATTGTTAACATAAAGTTAGAAAACTTTGCTATTCCCGAGTAAAAAAGTTCATATATAAAAATATATTTTTTAATACAAAAATATACATTAACATATAGTAATATAAAATGGGTTTGCATCCATATGTATTCATACATTATAATATATTTCAAATATTTCCAAAAATCTTCTTATATATATAACCATATAAAAGCATATACCAAAAAATGTGTTAATGTTAATGATACACAAAACTGTATAGAATCACATATGGTTGATCCTATAAATTGAGGTTTAATATACAATCAGATATAACCCAATACATAATCACATATAAATCTAAATCGAAGAAATTTTCTAAGTCATTTTAGATATAATTAAATATAAACCTTTATCAAAAAACTTCCTAAGCTGTTTTAGATAAAACTTTATATAATGCAGACTCCAAAACAGTTTCTAAATCATTTTATATATAAGTTTATATAAATTTTTTATACAATTTTTTATTATTTAAAATCATAAAAATTTTAAAGTTCGAAAGGAAAAATATTTTTTATGTCAGTTTCAGAATTCAAACATATTTCAAAACCCAACATATTTTGAGTAGAAACCTTGAAATCCAATTTGTATTAAACAGTATATAACTATATCAGATTAGATATAATACGATTCAATTAGATGTGCCCAATTTTGGGATGCAATTGCATCAGAGTATATCCAATTGTATAATATTAGATCGGATTGTATCTGATATAATACAATCTGATATAATTTCATAGACCCATTTTGCGGATCAGATTATATAAGCACTTATATGATTATTTTATATTCTTATATATAAGATATATAATCTTTTTACTCGGGTTGTAATGAGTTAACGATATATTTTTCTATATTCCACAATCTTTTCCAGTAACTATCGAATTTTGTCATTAATAAAATAAGATATCGCAGTACAGAATCCGAACTCTTTTTAAGAGAAAATATCTCTAAATTTGCATATTTAATACGTGTAAAAATCATTTAAAAATTAAATATTTTCTTAGGAAACACAATGGAGATTCTGGTACGAACAAAATTCTGAGAATATAATAGTAGAAATATGCGTTAAATTGTAAAATTTTTTGTGATTCTTTTATAAGTAAAATTACTCCAAATCCTACAACTTTCATCTTAAACCTTGAATATAAAAATTGTTCCAGTGTCAAAGAGTTTTTCGAATTTAACAATGTTTCCTAATCTAACAGGGTTAATATAGAAGAAGTGTTTAAAAGGCAGTTTGCAGTCAGAACTAGCATCTTTGAAAATTTCTTATTAAGAAATATTTAAGAAAAACAAAATTTCTTACTTAAAAATATATAAGGAAAAATCATAGTCAGAACTTTGAAACTGGCCCTAATTATTACAACTTTTGAATAAAAAAACCAATTTACAAGAACCATAACCTAAAATTTTAAAGGTTTTCAATACGAAAAATTTGGAAGCAAAACCTTTAAGTTAAAAAAAAACTATGCCAATTTTATTAAAATTCGGATATGTGATAAAGTTCTGCAGAAAAAGTTTCCAAATATCCAAATCTCAATAAAACCTTCTATTATTACCCGGTAATGAGTTTTGCAAGAATAAGTTAAGGTACTTAACCTCCTAATTTTCTGTTGAGCAATTCCATATGAAAACGATCAAAATTGGCAAATTTTTGGACGACCCCTCTCCGATTTTAAAATAAATAGTCTCAATCGATTGCCCAGCAAAAAATAATGTACCTACATATTTTTTTTTTTTTATAGTGACTGGTTTAGTGGTGGTGTACACCACTGTCATGTGACAAAATTGAAGAATTCTTCATAAGGGACTTCATTGAAAGTTGTTTAAAAAAAAAAAACTACTAAAGCGATCGCAACGAGTGATAGCTCGTTGGAAAGGTATTGAATCAGGCTTTAATTAAAAAATAAAATTTTCCTAATTTTTCTCAGAAATTTACCTTTTTTCCCATGAAAATTAAATTTTCCGATTTTCCACAGAAGCTCCTAAATTTTCCGGCTAATTTTTTTTTTTTGGATTCCTCATAATTTTTGCTTTAAGAATCAGCAATAAAAAAATGGGCCCGACTCCTTGTTTGGACAGGAGAGGAGCATTTAAGAGACCACCTTGTTCTCATTGTTTTTATATTTTTTATAATTGAATTATTTGTAATTATTTAACATTATTTTATTTTATTATTAAAAATACATTTTAAAAATTATTTTACAGTTAAAAATACATTTATGAAGAAAAAATCAATTTTTTTTTAAGAGCCCCAAGTTGAGTGTGTAGTGAATATGGTCTGCCTGCCTTCACAAGATCGGCCATAAATCCATGGATAATAGCAGCAGTGGCATGTAATGGCACACCAAACCCGACTGAGGCTACAGGTCATAAAATGTTTTGTAAATTTTTTAAATTACCAGGTAATAAATATTTCGCCTAAAATGACACGTGCAGAAACAAGTCATAAAACACGGATTTTCCATAAATATGGCGAAATATTTATTACCTGGTAATTTCAAAAATTTACAAAACATTTTATGACCTGTGGTCGGCTTATTGGCAGTAACCAATTAAGTCCCTCTTTAAAAAACATTTTATGACCAGTAGTTCACGCAAATTTTCCTATTAAAGAAAAGCAAATATCGCTTATTTTTTTTTACCTATTTTTTACCAAAAAATAAATATAAATACTTCACACACACTTAGTCAAATTTTAGTTGAATACTAAATGTGAAAGTGTTAAAGTGTTTTTTTTGTAAAGTAAAGAGTGAAGCTGTAAAGACAATTTAAAGTAAAATGAATAAATTTTGCTGCAATCCGTTTAACAAGAGTGGACATCGTTCGAAAAAGATAAAAGTATTAAAATTAACTGGTGTTTCGAAGCGATACATGAATGAATTAAATATACAATACGGTGAAGAAGCAGAATTCATTTGCCCCAAGTGTAAAATCGATTTGTCTCAACAAGCAAATGCATTGAAACAAATGCAACCACAATCCGAGAGTGAAATGACAATTGAACAAAATGTTTCATCTGATAGTGAGGCAGACATTCCGATGGTCAATATGTCTTTGAGTCCTTTGAATGAGGCTATTACCACTTTAGGTGAATCGCCTATTACAAAAAGAAAGTTGCGAAGTGAAAAATACAGGAAAGAGAAAAAAGGCAAGGTTATGAGTGCAATCGCGATAATATTTGATGAAGGCTCTGATAACGAATGCAGAAAAGAAAATTCAATTCAGCGACCACTTTTCCGGAGAAATATCTCATTTTATCTGTGCTGCCTCAATCATGGTCTATACGCAAGATTTCTGAACAGTTTCAAACATCTTTTTACATCGCGAGAAGAAGCAAAGAATTAGTTCGACAGAAGGGCATATTGGCGACTCCCACCAAGAAATTTGGCTCAAGGACCCTCAGCGAAGCAACGGTGAAATTGATTCAAGATTTTTACTGCAATGATGACAACAGCCGCGCCTGCCCAGGTACACGTGACTATGTTATCACACGTGAAGATGGAGAAAAAGTACACAAGCAGCGCAGATTATTATTATGTAATCTATCCGAAGCATACCATCAGTTCAAAGAGAAATACCCAGCAGAAAAAGTGGGATTTTCTAAGTTTGCCATCCTACGACCAAAAGAATGCGTGCTGGCATTAGACAGGCACGGAACGCATTCAGTCTGCGTTTGCATGTTTCATCAAAACATCAAATTAATGTTCTTTCCATACAAGAAATTGAAAGTATTTCACGGTGAAATTGAAACATATAGGGACCTCCTGTCGAAGTCGTTGTGCGCATACCCCACGGAAAATTGTCATCTGTCCAAATGCGACAATTGTCCGAAGATTGACGAGCTAGAGCAATATTTGGCGGAAAAGTTTGAACAGCTGTTAATTCAGGAGGTGCATTTCAAACAGTGGATAATTAGCAGCGGCAGATGTTCCCTTGAGACCGTGGTAAAGCAGATTCCGAAATTCATCGAGGAATTCGGATTCAAGTTGAATGAACTGAAGGCGCATCATTTCATATCCGAGATGCAATCGAAATTTCTAAAGGAAAGTAAGGAGAAATTAGCCCAAAATGAATTCATTGTGATAAGCGACTTTGCCGAGAATTACACTTTTCTCGTTCAGGATGAAATTCAGGCTTATCACTGGGCAAACGACCAGTGCACGGTGCATCCTTTTTGCATTTATTTCAAAAACGAAGATAACGAACTACAGACCGTAAGCCTTGTTGTTGTCGCGGAGAGTTTAGCTCATAATTATGTGTCCGTTTATTTATTTCAAATGAAACTGTTTGAATTCTTAAGATCAAAATTCGATGCAATCGACAAAGTAACGTTTTTCTCAGACGGCGCGGCTTCTCAGTACAAGAATAAAAAAAATTTTTACAATCTTTGCATAATTGAAGAAGAACAAAACTGCAAGGTCGAGTGGCACTTTTTTGCGACGTCCCACGGTAAGGGCCCATGCGATGCGTTAGGGGGAACCCTAAAACGCATGGCGACTAAGGCAAGTTTGCAAAGGCCATATACTGACCAGATCTTAAATGTACAACATTTGTTTTCGTGGATTCAAAGCAAGGAAATTGCCATTAACACAGTTTTATGCACTCAAAAAAAACACGATGCCATGGAGCGACGAATTCAAAACAGATATAATAATGTCAAAACTATAACTGGAACGCAAAAGTTTCATTGCTTCATACCAAATATTTCTGATATGTCAATTAATGTAAAGCGGTACTCTTCGTCTGCCGACGTGCTAAATTTAAAGTTACTTTAATTTTATAATGATGCCAAGACAATTGAAATTTTTAATAAATATTGTAATTAAGTATAAGCAGCAAAATAAGAAAGATTTTTTCTTCATAAATGTATTTTTAACTGTAAAATAATTTTTAAAATGTATTTTTAATAATAAAATAAAACAATGTTAAATAATTACAAATAATTCAATTATAAAAAATATAAAAACAATGAGAACAAGGTGGTCTCTTAAATGCTCCTCTCCTGTCCAAACAAGGAGTCGGGGCCCATTTTTTTATTGCTGATTCTTAAAGCAAAAATTATGAGGAATCCAAAAAAAAAAAAATTAGCCGGAAAATTTAGGAGCTTCTGTGGAAAATCGGAAAATTTAATTTTCATGGGAAAAAAGGTAAATTTCTGAGAAAAATTAGGAAAATTTTATTTTTCAATTAAAGCCTGATTCAATACCTTTCCAACGAGCTATCACTCGTTGCGATCGCTTTAGTACAACTTTCAATGAGGTCTCTTATGAAGAATTCTTCAATTTTGTCACATGACAGTGGTGTACACCACCACTAAACCAGTCACTATAAAAAAAAAAAAAATATGTAGGTACATTATTTTTCGCTGGGCAATCGATTGAGACTATTTATTTTAGAATCGGAGAGGGGTCGTCCAAAAGGTGATCGCTTTCATATGGAATTGCTCTATTATAAAACATATTTTTTTAGCAAGGACCATAGGCGTACCTAGAGCATTTTTCTGGGGTGGGCAAGGGCCCCATTTATGTTTGGCTGTTAATTTGCCCATTCTCAAACCCTTAATCTTAAAAAACACTTTCGACATTATGCTTGCGATTTTTTCATACAAAAAAAGACTTTTAAAAATAACTCCCTCCCTTTTGATAAAATTTTCAAAATTTTCAAATTTTTTTTATAGAAAACTCTGAAAAATGCATCCTTTTTTCTGAAGAAAACCTTTTCTCCTCATATTTGACGGAGAAAAGAAATCTAAGATCAACCTGTCTCATATTTTCTTCCACCTCTGACGAACCTATTCTTACCCCATATTTATATATATATATTTGTTCTTTTACTTCTGCAAGGAGCATAGGGCCGCTAATATTACGGTTTCGGTAATCATGTTTGGTTTAAGATGAATGGCTGATTGGGCCAAAGCATCCGATCCTGATCAAAAAATGATGCTGCAGAAGAAACTGTTAAATTAGCAATTTTTTTTTTTTTTTGCTAAATACAATTAAAATAAGAACAGCAAAAATAAACCTGTTAAATTTACAGCTTTACAATTTTTTTAGTAAATATTTCTGCTAATTTAACATTATAGACTGATATTTGCATTCAAATAAATTTAGCTTGAAAATAACAAAAAATTATAGATATAACAGTTTGTTTTTGCTATTTTTAGTCTACTTATATTTTGCAAAATTTTCTGTAGATTTGACAATTTCTCATTTTCAATTAACTATTAAATCCAAGAAATTTTTCTCTTATAGCCAGAACTAGGATCGATTTGTTTCTTAAATATTCTTAAAAAAGAATTTTTAAATAACATTTCATACAAATTATCTTCCTAGGAAACTAGAAGACATTTTCCCAATCAAAAACACACACAGAAAAAACAGTAGGCACCAACAATGGGAATTTGTAAAAGCAATCACATTTTCTTTTAAATTGAAATTTTATTTCCAATAATTTCAGTATAGGTTAACGGCAATGAGTGTTTTTCATTTAAATATTTTTTATATTGTGTATTAAATTAAGATTAACAAATTTTTTATACTACTTAACAAAAAACTAGTAGTTTCTGAAAACTGCTTGTATTTACTTCCCAATAAGCACATAAGTTTGAAAAATGCAAGTGCTTTAAATTTTGCTTGAAGTAAAGTATATTTCAAATTCTAGCATTTGTATATTTAAAAAATATTTCAAACTTGAATTTTTGTTTCCCTTTTGCTGTAGTATGCTATTGAAATAAAATGTAATTAAAGTTGTAGTCAAGCCTTGAAACTGGAAAACAGGGCTGGAATTGGACTTGTTTTCAACTTGAATTCCAGTGAAATTGTTTATAGGGTTGTCATAATTCAATAAAAAATTTTGTTAAATAACTGTTAAAAGTTTTTAAAAATTCCAATTATTTTCGAATTAGAAAAGTTTTAAAACACTAAAAAATATGCAATAATATTCAATTTGTCTACAATTTTTTTTTATAAAAATATTACTCCAACTCTAATAATATTAATAAATATATTAACACTTAGGGCCATAAAACTGGCCCTGAATATTAATTTTTCAATAAATTCCGCAAAACATTTATTATACTAGTTATTAAAATTATAAAATTTAGAGAAAAAAAAATTAGTATCTGTCAGGTTTCCTGAACAAAAGAAATTCTTGAATCCAAGAATCTACACAAAATCTTAAAATTAAAAATGTTGGAGTGTTGGTTTTTAATTTTTCTTTAAACATTTTTAATTTCGACATTTTTAATTGATTAATTAGAAATTTATTAATTCAGTTCGAGGCCAATTTCCTTATTATGAATTAACATAATAAGTACTTTTTTCAAAAACTGCTATTTTTCTTCATCAGGATACTCTCCTGACAAATACTTCACAGAGTTTTTGCTTTCAAAAACCTCTACACTTTCAGGAATGAAAAGACGATAGTTTCGGTAATTTTCCAGGTCCCCTTCATCAGTTTTCTTTAAAAAGTGGAGGCAATAGTACAATGCAATTTGAGGTATCAAAATCTCATATTAAATGAAGTATGCTAAATACATTAACAAAATGGGAATAGAGCAAACAATAAAATATGTTTTCGAAGTTTTCCGCAAAGCATAGCGAATAATAGAAATATTATGAAAGTGTTTTGTATTTCATACCATCGGTATAAATTAAATACAAATTTTATTTTTCATTGGCCTCGAACTGAATTAATAAATTTCTAATTAAAAATGTTTGTTTAATATGAATTTTAAAATGTTTGTTTTCAAAATTAATCATTTTTTCCATTATAACATTATTTGCAAAAAAAAAAACTTTTTTGGTTCCAGTGCCCCAGCCCCACCTTTTATCCGAGCCTGACGTTGACTTAGCCGACAGTTGTCTTGCGGTAAGCGGGGTTTACATTATTTTATTTTTCATTTGATTTCACGTCTGACAAATCAAATTAAAAATCCTACGAAATAATGTGCATTTGATGGTATAAGTGTTTACACCATCAAATGCAATCAGATGAAAACAGCTGTTTCAATCGGATTCTCATAATTTTATGAAATATTTCAAAAACAATCTGACTAACAAAATTTCAATTGGATTTTCAGTACGTATATATACTATAGGATTCAGTTTATCTGACTCACTTTTTTGACAGATCCTATGACTTATGGTATAATGAAAACCCCGCTTTAGCTATATCAAAGACAGAGGAACACACGAATGGCAAACATATGCTAAACCAAGTATTAATACTTCTACTTTTAGTTCATAAAATATCTATAGATATGACTACCGTATAAGATATAAAAACTGTTTAGCCCCCCCCCCCCCCTTGAGCGAATCCTGGACCCCCGCCTGATTGGAGATAAGATACCAGCCCTAAGTGGCTTATGTATTGCAGGGTGTCTATGAGCGTTCCATTTTGATAGCGTGTTTTTTTAGTCAGAGATGAAAAAAAATTAAAAATATCCCTCCTACACGTAAAATAATACCAGTGTTGCCACCAGTAAAGCAAAAACTTACACATTGTTAGGTCAAAAATTATCCAAAACCGTATGAAATTACACAAAAAAAAAAGTTTTATATTATTTTAAAATAATAGTTATTTTATATATATAAAAAATCCTTTGGCCCAACTCTCTTGCGCATAGTGCGGCAGAAGGAAATTTTAAAACTTGTAAAGAGTTATCCGTTTTTGAAAGTCCTACTTTCTCGACTTTTCACTTTTATTAGACCATTGCCTATACGTTTTCAACATTTTCCCTAACTAAATACTGTTTTTTATTACTTAATTTTCAATCTCAAAATTCTGTTCGAAAGCATTTCCTTTTCGAATCGAATAATATAGTACCTCCAGGGTAGAGTTTGCTAAAAACCGAAAAATTTGAAAACCGCGGTTTCGGTTATTTTTCGGTTTTCTTGTGATATTAATACAATTGTTTTAAATTAATTAAATATATATAAGAATTAAATATTTTAACACGTCCAAAATATTTATTGAAATTCGATTAAATTTCTCACTCGAATATAGACAATTACTCCATTTCTAGACCTTTTCGAGAGAAGAAAAAAACACGGAAAACCGTTATAAATAATTTTTTTTATTCTTTTGTCGACAACTAAAGCTGTTTTTTCAAGAGTTTAAATTTTTGCAAATTGTTTAAAACAATATAAAGTTAAAATTTTCTAAATTTCGCGGACTACGAAATAGTACTTTTTTAAAAATACGCTGTGAAAATCCGAACTGAATATATGAAACTCAATATCTCTTAAACTACCTGACTTTTTGTTGACTTAACTTATGTTATCAGTAGGGCAACCTATGCTCTATTTTCGCATAAAAAAGCTAAAATAAGCTTAATTTTTAAAGAAAATAGCAAAAATAAGCCAATATTTACAAAAAAAAAACCAAAAACAAGCAAGATTAGATGAAATAAGCAAAAAAAAGCTCCAACAAATATGGCTTAAAATTTTTATCTTTTTAAGATCAGAACTTGTATTTTATCTAATTTATTCTATCTTTTCAAATAAATAACATGCTCTGGCTTATTTTTGCTTGTCCTAGTTATCAGTAATAACAAAAAAACAAAAAATTCTTTAAACTAATATTTAATGGAGAAAATGTTCATTACAATTAAATACAAAATTTTGTAAAATAGGAGCTGAGCCCTTTTCGAAATTCATGATTCAATAATATCGCAGCCAACATTTTTCTGAGCGCTCAGAAATTATGACTCGTAAGAGACTCTAAAATATGATCATTTTCAGAGTGCTGAAATTTTGTATTCGACATCTTTTTTTAAATTTTTTTATTACTTCTAAATAACTTAAAAATTAATCTTAAATGAATTATAATAGCTCAGAAAATTCTAAATTTTTCAATAATGCTCATATTTCAGGGTCTTTTATGAGTCGTAAAAGTGCGCTCGGAAAGAGACTTCATCGGTGAAGAAATACTTCCTCATATAGCTATAATTTCAGAAGGTCTTAGGGCTCTTTTATGAGTCTTTTCGGATTCTAATTTGACACTGGAATGCAATCTAGTTAATTATTTTAATTGGTTAAATCATTGTTAAAAACCGACTTATTTTTGTCGGTTTCGGTTTTGAGGCTTGAAAACCGCGGTTTCGGTTTCGATTAAAACCGAACAGCAAACTCTACCCCAATGTAATTCCGAGCCTAACTTTTGACGGGCAGACACAGACACACAGTAAGCTGTGCCATTCGACTCGAACATGCGAAAAATTTAAAAGCTTGGTCCGTTTTGTTTTTTCCTTTTGCAAAACCAATCAAGGCCAATTTTTATAAAATATTTAGATTATATTTGCAGCAAATAGTTCTATTAACAATTTCAACTCAATAACCTTTTCAGGCTTAAATGGCCTGCTTTAAAAGTTATAAGTTTAAAAACGGCATTTTAGTTATTTTTTGTCAAAAAGGTTATAATAGTCTTTTTGGCCACAATAAAAGCTTCTTTCTGAATAAATATAATAGGTATGTAAGTATTGTAAAGGGCTTTTTTATTCAGATGCGTTTTGTGAGAAAAATATTGTGCAGTTGCTACATATTCCTTCCCCGGAACCCTCCAAATTCGACAAATTGCTACTCAAATTTGGAATTTAACCCTTTTTTCCTCTGCGTACAAAGCTGGGATTTAAGAGAAAAGGCTTTAGCAGATACCTTGAAGAATCACCTAATTCTTCACAACTTTGGAAATTACTAGTTTTTTTTCAGTCATAACAAACCCAAATTTCATTCTTTCGCTGAATTTTCAAATAGCCTCTTAAATGTTTTACAGGCAAACTCATTTTTTCTAAATATCGACAAATTTTTAATTGTTTTTCATAAAATTCTCTGAAATTTACGAAAATTTCTGTAAAAAAAGAAATTACACAAAAACTACACAAAAATACCATTATCCAAAAATTATCCAACGAATGTGTAAACAGTCCCGTTTTTGAATAATTATTCAAAAAGTGGCAACACTGAATAAATAATACGCATATAATTTGACTGAACTATTTCCATTTTTTGACTTACACTGAACCAAAAATAGCGGTGAAATCAACGAAAATCCATATTAAATTGATGAATGGGTGATCACTATACAACCAACAAAACTTATCCGTCAATTTAACATATTGTTCAGTAAATATACATTTTGACGTTTGACTATTTGATGTGGTGCTATTTTGACAAAATATAGTCAAATGTTTTAACAAAAATTAGTTACGCCAACAGTTATATTTCATCAAATAGAATAACTATTTTGTTGTTTTACAAATACATTTTATTCAATTCAACAATGCGTTTTGTTCAATTAGTTCATATTTTATCGATATATTAATATTTTTTAGATCTATATTTTATTATTTATTATATTTTATGAATGTAAAATCTAAATTGATAAAATATAAAAATAATGAAATAGTAGTATAAAATTTAAATAATAATACTTATGTACACTAGGGTGTTCCAAATAAATTTTGAGTTTTTGACCGGGCTATCCCCTGGAAATATTTATTTGGGTGTAAAACTACGTCCGCCAAAAAATTAGGATAATCGGACATCGGGAAGACGTGCCGCAACGGCCCTGAAGTTTGGAACACGGATTACAAGGGGAAAATATGGCTTTTTGTACATTTTCTCGAAACATTTATATTCTAAAACTAATTCGAATTAAAAACATTATATTATCATAATTTCGAGTTTTAAATCGGTTAAAAAACAACCGAGTTATTACAATTTCCCCAGGCAACTGATGTGTCGCAGACCTCTAAATCAAGAAATTCGGTTCCAAATTTTAAAATTTATTGAAATAATCTACTACAGAAATATTTTTTTATTCTATAAGTTCCAAGAACTCAGATAAGAATTATTTTTTCTTATTGTATTTTGCTAACTGGTTTTAAATTAGTGCCAAAAAGGTCAGAATCCTTAAACCCTGTTTTCAAATATACAATTTTAAATTTTTAAAATAT
Organism: Leucophora obtusa; assembly: GCA_949987735.1. NCBI lineage: Eukaryota > Metazoa > Arthropoda > Insecta > Diptera > Anthomyiidae > Leucophora > Leucophora obtusa. The sequence goes on from OX465295.1 coordinate 221,212,322, forward strand.
TTTTTAAAGAAATGTTCAAAAATCAACGATTGGACTTTAAGGTTTTATTAAGAATATATTAGAGATTAAAAACTGCGAAAATTGTAGGAATTCCTTTTCACATTTGGCTGGGGCAGAGATTTTATTTCAGCGGATTTCGAGAAAACAGCGATTTTAGGCATTTGTTTAGGTTTTAGGCAAGTTTTTCTTTTTTCTTCTTTTAGTTCCACATGATTTTGCATATTGTTTTAACATTTTGTTTCATCAAAAATTAACAAAATATTTATGTTGATTTCACTTACTACTTTTAGTTCAGTGTATTGATAGAATAAAATTTGTAAATCTAACAACATTTTGTGTTAAAAATTGGTACAAATACTAGGTATTCAACAGAAGTTACTTGTAGGTTTACTAATTTTTAACAAAAATATTAATTTCAGCAAATTCTATTCCATGGATAGTTCTGTTCAATTACAGAAGCATTATTTTGAGTGTAAGCCAGTAGAATTATCAATCAACCCACGTATGAATAGATACATATGCAATATCAGATAAATAGAAATAGATGCACAGTTTATGTACGAATATAAATATGTATAGCAAATGTCAGTTATATTGATATGTTGTATACTTTTTCTTATTATTCTTGTTGTATCATAAATCCAAATAGAATTTATGATACCAATCACACGCACAAACATCGAATGTACGCACTAAAACTTTATTACCTTTGCAGCATGCTTCTTTTCTTACTTTTCCACACAACAGTTGTTTTTGCTTAAATATGAGGGGTAAAATGCCCCAGTTACTGTGTATCGAATATGTGTTTGTTCTTTGAATTTTAGATTTTAGATGCCACATAAAAACCTATTCAGTAATACTAAAAATCATATTATTGATTATAAGACAGTTCGTTGATAAATTTAAAAACATATTTGTTAAAGTTTTCATAGAGTGGTGTTTTTTTTTTAAATAATTTTAACGCAAGCGCATTTTGCATTATTATATTGTCGGTAAGATACACTGCAAAAATATTCGCAGTTAGAACATCAATTAATTTCCAATCGCCATTCTAACATGAACATATTTATGCGTCTTATATTTAAACGTTTGTCACTGATTAAATGGAAATTTATGACATCCGCGGGTAAACACCCGCCCATGACGAACTTTGATTGCAAACAAAAGAGGTGGAAAGTGTTTTTAAGAAGTTATCCATTAATTCTTTTTTTAAGTGTAACTTTGTTTTTATTTTCATGAAATCCTCGAAATAAACCTGCGCAATGAAAAATTTATCGATCAAATAAAACAGAAAAGAAAACAATATTAACACAAAGCAGCAACTACCAATAGTTAAGCAGAAAACAATGTTGCAATGGACATTGAAAATCAAAAGTTTGATGGCGAACTCCTTTTGAAAATATTATGCAGTAGCAAAATACATTTTTTATCTCCGACTATTTGGATGTATATTTTCCAGTGGCGGTAATAGTTATTTGCAAAATAATGGCTGACACCTACATATAACCTATAAAAAAGACAAACATTTTAATTGAAAATATTTTACATCCATATTGCGCACATAGGCAGTAGTTGGAAATAATATGTATAACTTTATTTATATAGTTAAATAAAAATTCTATGATATTGAGGTAATTTTTGTTTTAATAGTCAATATTAAATATTATCACGAAGTCCAATTTAATGTAGTACCTACTGGCTCTGAAAGTGAAAATTACAGTGATATGCGAAGAAATAGAGCCACTTGCATGTAACATATTTGAAGTAAAAATCAAAAAAATCTTGCGGACGTTTACCAATTCCAAATAAAAGTTTAATATCAAATTATATTAAACAGTATATAAATTATATATGCGACGAGATCAACTTATATCTAAAATACATCAAATTGTATCGAATTAGATTTAATTCGGTGTAATTAGATAAAATTTTGTACAATTTGATGAACCTTGGATAAAATTTCGTAAAATTAGCTACAATTGCATTTTTTTTAAATGCAATTGTAGTTAAAATAATTGCAATGTCAGTTAATTTAAGTGCAATCGTAGTGTACACTTTTTAAATGCAATTGCAGTTCATTTTATCGACATAATTCTTTTAGTATAACCGTGAAAAAACGATTAGATTTGAACAAGTTAGGTTTGATCGAATTGTATCTATTCATATTAGAGAGTGAACAACAACGTATAAAATTAAATATGAGATTATCTGCGATTCCGATTTTCAAACTTTTCTTATGCGTTGCCTTATATAATCATATCTTAAAATATATTTTCTCTTATATCATTTTATATGCCATATACAAATTCATATACTTGATCAAATTATATCTCGATGAAGATAAATTTTTATATTGGTTCGAACAACACTTTATAAAACTATTAAATGTGACCCAAGAATATTTTAGATAAAATTATTTACTATCTCGAATCGAACAAAATGTATGCCCGTGAAAAAACGATTAAATTTGATCAAGTTAGGTTTGATGCAATTGTATCTATTCATATTAGAGAGTGAAAAACAACGTATAAAATTAAATATGAGCTTATCTGCGGATAAAATTTAGTATGACGCCAAATAAAAAAAGATATACTTTTCTTTTATATAATCAGATATAATTATATCCGAAAAACAAGAACGTCTAATTGTATCGTATTGTATAAAATTTGATAAAGCTTGATATACAATTATATAAAATGTTATAAAATCGACATAGTTTGATACAATTATGTATATCTAAATATTGACCTTATACTTTCTATCATACCCAGCTAACATTTTTTTCAGCGCTCAGAAATTATGACTCTAAAATACAAGCATTTTCAGAGTGCTCAAATTTTAGAGACATAAATGAAACATAAAAGACTCTTATTTATGAGTGTATTCAATAAATTTTAAAAAATTTTTCAATACTCATAAATGACTTAAAAATTATTTATAAATGGCTTATAAAATTAAAAATTTTCCAGCAATGTTCATATTTTGGAGTCTTTTTGAAGTCATAAAAGTGCGCTAAGAAAGAGGCTTCATCGGTGAAGGAAAACATCCTCATATGTATATCTATGATTTCAGAAGGTCTAAGGGCTCTTTTTATGAGTCTTTTCGGACTCTAATTGTACACTGGGATATTATAACACTATTTTCTTTTTAAATAAAATTTTGTTTTCGATGTAGAATAACATAGTTAAGGTTCCTTAGAATTTTAGGCTTGCGAAATTTTTTTGAAGGATCAAACTAACAGGTAAATTGTCCCCGAAAAACTGCAAATTTGCATTATTTATTTATACTAGAAAAAAAGTGCCCCCTCAAAGTAAACCTTGGTTTGTTTTATGATGATTCCCAAAATATTTCGGGTCTAGGAATGAGATCTCACGAGCTGGACCGTTTAAAAAAAAGGTATTTTTTTTTTTATTAAAGGAATTAAATATGCTAAAATCCCAAACGTATTTTACAAATTGTGAAAAATAATCTGTTGGAGGCATGTCCCTATCCGGATTTCATTCTTGCTTAAGGAACTCGTAAGGGGACGATGTTTTTAGAACTTTTGGAAATATTTGTTAAGTTAAATTACAAACTCAATGAGAATTTCTTGTTCTCGTCTAGGAGCGTTATAAAACATTCAAAATATCAAAGAAAAACCAAAAACAACAACAAAGAATTTAACACAATTTGCTTTGTCTTGTTTTGACAGATCTAGCAATGTAGTGACATCCATTCATGTATAAACGCCAATAGAAAACAATATTTTATAAAGTGTCAGTAACATTCAAATGTGCACAAGCACTTGCATATTAGTTTTTTATTTTTATCGGGACATACAATAATTGCATTAAAGGAATTAAATATGCTAAAATCCAAAACGTATTTTATTTATTTTTTTTAGTTTTTGGCAGAATTTTGGTATTTATCTAAATAACAATATATGTACACAATATTAGTATCATATGAAAGGTTTTTTGAGGTGCATCCAGCGGTATATATAACATGTTCAATCAATTCTAGAAATGTCCTGTTTGCAAGGATATTCTACAAAACAAACAACTTTTTGACTCTTTTGTATGAAGACTTTTGTGATTTAAATGTCAATCTTACATATCTTAATTTTTAGTCGATTTAAGTGAACACGTGTTTCAGGATTTTTTGAAATTCGCGATTGTTCGCGTTTTATCAGAAATTCAATATGGTGGAGAAAATATATTTAAAATAGGGCAGTATGGATATAAAAACTTTCCTTTTGATAAATAAATAATCTCTAAGTGGATAAAGTTTAGAATTTTGCTAATTTAATACATTTTTCACGGTGCTCTGGACCAAATTTTGATAAAATTTGGAGTTACCCCAATTCAATTAAAAAAATTTATGGAATTTTTTGTAGGTTTATTATTAAATAAAATATTTTATTAAAATACGCGTGTCTGTAATTTTTTTAAGAAAAATCTAAATATTTGCTGACCCTAAATAAAATTTTATAATAATTTTTTTCGCGAAAAAAAGATATTCCGCCAAAAAAAGTGCGTGTTGGGTTTTTTTCTGTTAAGTTGCATTTTTATCCTTACATCTACTAGAAACTGAATTAAAATTATTATTAAAATTTTATAAATTTTTTTTTTGCGAAAAAAAAGATATTCCGCCAAAAAGCGCGTGCTAGATTTTTTTCTGTTAAGTTTAGGGTTTGGGGTTCGGGAATTCCCGGGAAATCTCGAGAAAAGTTTGCCGGGAATTCCCGGGAAAATAATATATTTTTCCCACGAAAACGAGAAATTTTAAAAATATTAAATTTTTTTAATTGTTTTTGTTTCGAATAGGATTTTTAAATTTTAGTCATAAAAAACATTTTAAATACCAAAACAAAAATGTCATTGTTAAAATCTTTTAAAAGGGAATCAATTTATTTGACATACTAACAAACATTTCAACTAATAAAGATTTTTCGCATAACTTATTCAAAATTTAAGTAGTAAAATCTAAAAACTTGGTAAAATGTTTAAAAGAAATATGAAAAAAAGTTTTTTTTCTTACAAATATGTAATCGCCCTTACTATCTAAATTTTTCAAATGTATATTTTAGTTAAAGTCGACTTTAGTTAAAATATTGGGTGGCAGTATACCTTCACTTGGTTTATTTTTGGAGCATTCTGATTGGTTAATTTATTTTCAACCAATCAAAATATTTGAAAATATAAATATTTTTGTAAGGTTTTCATACACAAAATGAACAAAACCGTGTGATTAAAAATAAAGTCGACTTTAAATTCAAAATACTCCTTTATATTAAGGGCCAATAATTTTATAAATAACGTTTTCATTAAAAAATGTGATATTTTCAAGTAAGTTTACTTTATTTAAATACGCCTGCTTTCAAACTACTATATTCTTTTATATTAAAGAATAAAATGTCAGGAGTATGGAAATACTTCGCGGCCCTATGCTCCTTGCAGGAGTAAAAAGAACAAATATATATATATATATGGAAATACTTCACAAAAAAGGACAATGCAGTGCAGTGCAATATTTGACCTAAAACACTAAATTTGGTTATCCGACATCTAAATTTGGTTCACAAAAAAAAAAAAAATTATGGTCATGCAACTTCTCTTGACGAAAACAACAACAAGAATAACGTTCCAGCTAAAATTAGCAAAGTACCCGAAGAAAAAAGTGTAAGCTGAATAGGCATTGAACGTTTTATGGTAGGGCAAACATTTCCTGAATTGGTATCCAAATTAACCGCAGTCAACGGAATGTCAATCCGCACCATAACTAGATCTTCGTTTATTCGAGAGTTTTTATAATAAAAACCTGGCATTGCCAAAAAATGAAACCGATGTGAAGAACATTATATTAAATTACTACAATCATGTAAAAGATATCAGGATAAAAGAAGATATCGAGCAATATTTCTAATAATAGGAGATTTACTATAATCTTAGATGAATGGACAAGAATATAACAAAAGAGATATTTGAACATATGTATGTATAATCGAAAATAATTCATTTTATAACCTGGGGTTGGTTTATATATCAGGAAGATGTAATGCTGATGAAATAAGAAGAATTGTAGAAATAAGACTAGAAAAGTTGTATTTGTCTTTGGAAAATAACATTGTGGCCACCATATCTAATGCGCCAAATGTTATGAAATGGTTTGTTTCCGACAGTCCAGTAGTGGGTGCTTTCTGCTGGGATCATGCAATTCATTTGGCAGTGCTTAGAGTAATTTATGTGAAATCAAATGTTCAACATTTTGATATTTTTACTTTGAATTCTCACTGCACAGACTGAATTTTTACTGAAATAGTGTTTTTTTTTAACTAAAATTACTTATATAGGTGGTTTTCAATTTTGTTCAAAAATATTTCCCGGGATTCCCGGGAATCAAATTTTTTCATTCCCGTTTCCCGGGAAATAAAAAAGTCCGGAAAATCCCAAACCCTAGTTAAGTTGCATTTCTATCATATATCAACTAGATACTGAATTCAAATGCAGATTGCAGTAACTCAAAAGGTTTAACAAAATTTGGTCCAGAGCATCATGCAAAATGTATGAAATTTGCAAAATTCCGAAATATATCCACTTAGCGATGATTTACTTATCAAAAGAAATATTTTGGTATCCATATTTCCCTTTTTAGAACATATTTTTTCCTCCACATTGAATTTCTGATAACACGCGAAAGATCGCGAATTTCAAAAAAATCTGAAACACGTGTTCACTTAAATCGACTATAGATTATGATATGTAAGTTTGACATTTCAATCACAAACATCTACGTACAAAAGAGTCAAAAATTAGTTTTTTTTATAGAATATCCTCGAAAATAGGACATGTCTGGATATGCTTGAACTGTTATATGTATATATCGCTGGACGCGCCTCAAAAAAACCTTTCATATGATACCCATATTTATGTAGATGTACAAGTCAGTTTTTGGTAAAAAAGACTGTACGGATTCGATATAACGGACCGATAATGGTCCGTCATTGACGTACTTTCAACCGACGTCAGTTTTTCACACGACATAACCGTCCGTAAACGGTCCGTCAGTGACGAACTTTCAAGGGATTCGAATCAGTTTCTATGTTCCCTAAGTTCCGTTTTCTGGTCCGTATACGGATCCAGAAAATGGTACGTAAATAGAGTTGGATGACGGACCTAATACGGTACGCAAACGGAAAGAAACTTTAAAGGCCTCAAATCTTTGTTAAAATTTTGAAAGTAAAAAAGTTATTATAAGGAAGACATAATCACAATTAAGCTTAAATGTCACTCTTTCAAAATAAGGGTCATACATTAAATTTTCGAGAGAAAAAATTCTACACAATTTTCATGGAATTTGACAAGTAGATACGAGTAGCTTTCAAAAACTAATAGTTTTTGGTTGTGTGTAAATCTAGTAAGTGTAAGTAGTAAACTATTTTGAACATTAAGTTTGCATAAGTCGAGTTTAGGCGATTCAGAAGGTACATAAGAGGTATATGAAAACCCCTGGACCTACACAAAATTTATTTTTTCTAAGTCCTTTGCATGTAGGAATTTCAGTATTTTGAAAATATAAATTGTTTTGATTAATTATTGGGCTTGGTTGCTTTTAGTTATTTCAAGATTTATTGTATAAATATTTAGAGAACATTTCTTCAATAATTCAAATATTTTGTAGAAATTTTGAAGTATTTTAACAGACTCAATTTGATCGATTTTAATTTAAAATTTTCGGCCTTATTACGAGTGTCGTAGTCGAATTTGCTGAAAATTCGTTTAAAGCAAAACTTTTGAACAATTTTACAATTGGAAGTACCATATTAGCGCTCAGATTTGAAAAAATCCAGCATCAGAGCTTAATTTATAATTTCCATTGCATACAAAATCATTTTATATGGAGTCGAAGATTTCGACTACAAATTCGACACTCGTAATCAGGCCGAATATGCATATAATTTATCCAAAAATTCTTCTTATTTTCGGCCTAAAACTTAATTTTTTAAAAATTACAGTTTTTTAATCTGTCTCCAAACTGAAGTCGAAAAACCTAATTAGGGCCCAAATTCCCTTACCTGACAACTCTGTTAAAGCCTCATTTGCGAAAATAAAACCCTCCCTTGACAAAATTTCCCAAAATAAAATCCTCTTTTGACAAAATTTCCTACATGTTAGCGACATCTATATTTTGTTTAAAAAGTTATCGATGTCACATCTCTATATTATATATCTTTGCTTAAATACAACATAATAAAAACTGGACTGATTTGTTTTATAATGGGGGGGGGGGGGGGGGGGGGCGTGACTTGGACAGGCACAGAGGCAAATCCATGGCACTCAGAATGTAAATTGTACATTGTGCCGGACTAATACAATCACAATATTATTTCGTTAAAGCCAACTTAAATGCGTATTAAATTAATTAACGTCAGCGAGGACATTCGGTCTGATATTGATGTTGGTAAAATAAACATGTTAGTGCAACTAGATCATTCAAAAGCGTTCGACACTGTTAATAATGGCATTCTTACTATGAAACTAACCCGTCAGCTCTATTAATCAAATCTTACTTATCTGGTCGTTCACAGTCGGTTTTTATGAAGAATGTGCACTCAACAGCTTTACCGGTTAACAAAGGAGTTCCACAGGGTTCTATTTTAGGTCCATTGTTTTTTTCATTATATGTGAATGACTTACCCCTACATATAAAGCATTCTAAAATGCATCTATATGCCGATGATATGCAACTCTATATGAGCAGTTCGTTAAATACTATTGATGAAGATGTCGGAAAACTAAATGATGACTTAAACAATATTTATCTTTGGGCAACTTCAAATAACCTTTGCTTGAATCCTGTAAAATCTAAATGCATTGTCATTCACAAAAAAACAACGAGATTGAACACTGATTTTAATACAATCCTGAACAACCAGAGGATTGAAATTGTGTTTAGTGCTAAAAACTTAGGTATTGTTTTTAATGACAATCTAAGTTGGTCGAACCATGTCAACAGTATTGTTGGTAAATTATAGTATATGCTGCGAGTATTGTGGCAAACTCAATTCTATACTCCTTTAAACATACGTATGCTTATTGCCAAAGTCTATTTAATGCCCTGTTTGTTATATGGCTGTGAAGTTTTTGCCAATTGTGATGCAAATAGTAAGAACAAGTTAAATAAAATCTTCAATAATGTAGTTAGATACGTTTTTGGCCTACGTAAAAATAGTAGAATCTCGTCTTATTCTGGAAAACTGTATGGAATGTCTCTGGAGAACGTTATGAACATCAAGGTACTTACGCTACTGCATAAAATAATATACATGAAGGAGCCACTATATCTTCACAACCGCTTAACCTTGTCGAGATCTGGCAGAGGTAAAAAGCTTAAAACATTTAAACATCGTAGTTAGGCATCAAAAACACAATTTTTTTTGCATTCTGTCCATCTTTGGAAGTATCTTCCAAATAATATCTAAACAAAAAACAACGCAATTAGTTTCAAAAAGGATTTAACAAAACATATTTCTTATTAACAACACAATGATAATCTTTTAATTAATAATTGTTAATCAGAATTTCTATTCAGTATTGTTAGCTTAGCATGTTTTCTATGTATTTTTTTTATGTAATTATTCTTAGTTCAATTATTATTATTATTATAATTTTTATTTTAATCAAATATTATTTTTATTTATTTTTTTATCTTTTTTTCCAAACTATGTAATTAAGCTTTTAAAATTCCCATACTGTAATCATAAGATGTAAATCTTGTTGTATGGGATAGTCAAATAAATCAAATCAAATTAATTGAAGACACAATTAAGAGGAGGACTACTTATTTTACATTACACAGAAAAAAAGTAGGCACCAGCAATGGAATTTGTAAAAACAAACTCATTTTTTTTTAAATTAAACTTTTATCTCCAACAATTTTTTGTTTGAAATGTTTGTAAATTGTTATTTCTCATATAAAAATAAAAATCCTAAGTTACAAAATAAATAACAAAAAATTTATTTTTTTTTGTTTACAATTTCTATTCTTGGTGCCTTTTTAAAAAGTATTTTTTTTTTTATATTTACAATAACGGTATAAGAAAAATGTTTAAAAATTAAATTAGAATTTTGTAAATGCTATCTATGTATATTCAACCTACTTTGCTAATTATATTCTAAGTTTGTTTAATAATAGTAAAACAATCGAAAGTCTGTTAAAACAACCCAGTCAGAAAATCCAGATGCGAAAGCGATGGCAAGGCACTTAAATAAACATGTGGAACAAGTACTGGCAAAAAATGCTTTCTTAGTTCCAAAATGATAACATCATTAGACAAAAGGACCGGCTGTTGAAAAAAGCGCCGGAAAAGCACTGGGGAAACAAAATCTTCAACCTTGGCAAAACGCTTTCAAAACCAATAAATAGGAAGTCTGGAAACATATTTTCCAAAATAAAATGTAAAAAAATTTCTTATGTATTTTTTTGGTCATGTACCGTTAGGTTGGCAGACGACAGCTCTATCCACAGATATAATATAGTAACCCGCAAGGGTATCCTCAGGAGGGGATAACGAGAGTACCGACCCTGTGGACCCTAGTTGAGGCAGGTATGGAGGGCGTACTAAAATGGTGCTTGTGCCCGCAGAAGTCCTGTGGCAGGGCGAGTGGATACCGCCATAAACTAGGTATCCTACCAAAAGGGTACCCTCTAGAGAGGTGTAGCTAGGAGCGTGACGACTCCGTATTTTCCCCAGTCACTACCCGCCGAAAAGCATTAATTATGGCATTTCTGGAAGAATGAATTTCGTTATTGACACACCCCCGAGCTGATTCTCGCTGAAAGCCTAGTACGGCATTACTGGATACCGATTTGGCCGACAGCTGTAGTATTCTAGAACTTCCGTAGGTAGAAGTGAAATTCCACTCAAATGGCTTATAGGCTAATGCCACAGCTGCTTCCGTCCAGTTAAAACGTAGCGAGTCTTAAAGTATGTTCAAAGTTTGTCACCATTAAGTTGGTTGTGTAGGTTTAGATGGATTTTACTGATAAACATCCCAGTGTAGAAACGGTAATGACATATCATTATTTTTTGGAGTACCAGTAATGACACCCACTTACCTTCTGCATTATTTTAAAACATATAATAATGAGTTACTGATAATGACTTATTTTTATCATTATTTCAAATAGAAAATAATTTTTTAGATTTTTTTGAAAATTTTTTGAAATCTATTTTTAGACTCAATATTTTTTAAACACTGGTAAGGATATATGTAACCACATATTTTTTGATTTTTTGTATGTTGGCGAGTAAGCTTACTTATGTGCATCAGGTCAATTATGTTTTTATCTATTAAATATTACATGTCGATATAGCTCAGATGGTAGAGCTGTTGACTGGCAATCTGTAGACCCAGGTTCGATTCCCGCACCAGCAAATTTTATTTAAAAAAAAAATACAATAAAAAATATTTTTTTTTATATAATTTATTTTTTTGAAAATCTATTTTTAGACTCATTATTTTTGTCAGTACTGGTAAGCACATAGGTAGCGATATATTTTTTGGTTTTTCGTATGCTGGTGTGTAACGACAACTCATTATTTTTCGCGACATCGCCATATAAAGGTAATAAGAAATGTAATAACAAAAGTAAATAGTTACCATTACCAAGTATGTAGTTACATAACCACATATCTGGTAATGATTTTCTACACTGGGATGGATCTGGCACTGACATAAGGTCTCATAAGGATTCTTACGCCAATCCTCGCATGGCGTCACTGCGTACAAAGTCAACCACGAACCGTTGGAAGATACAGTGACTAGTACTACTAAGAAAGGGTGCAAGGCCACTTGATGAACCCAACACATATAGGCCCCTATGCATGCTGGATACAATGGGCAAGCTACTTGGAAGCCTACTCTTGTATAAACTGAAATCGAATGTAGATGAAATGGGTGGTCCCGGGATTATTTCTCAAAAATCGCGAGATTTTCTTATTTATTAATGTTCCCAGTGTAGAAAATCATTACCAGATATGTGGTTATGTAACTACATACTTGGTAATGGTAACTACTTACTTTTGTTATTACATTTCTTATTTCCTTTATATGGGGATGTCGCGAAAAATAATGAGTTGTCGTTACACACCAGCATACGAAAAATCAAAAAATGTATCGTTACTTATGTGCTTACCAGTACTAACAAAAATAATGAGTCTAAAAATAGATTTTCAAAAAAATAAATTATATAAAAAAAATATTTTTTATTGTATTTTTTTTTTTTTTTAATAAAATATGCTGGTGCGGGAATCGAACCTGGGTCTACAGATTGCCAGTCAACAGCTCTACCATCTCAGCTATCTCGACATGTAATATTTAATAGATAAAAATATAATTGACCTGCTGCACACAAGTAAGCTTACTCGCCAACATACAAAAAATCAAAAAATATGTGGTTGCATATATCCTTACCAGTGTTTAAAAAATATTGAGTCTAAAAATAGATTTCAAAAAATTTTCAAAAAAATCTAAAAAATTATTTTGTATTTGAAATAATGATAAAAATAAGTCATTATCCGTAACTCATTATTATATGTTTTAAAATAATGCAGAAGGTAAGTGGGTGTCATTACTGGTACTCCAAAAAATAATGATATGTCATTACCGTTTCTACACTGTGTTAATATGAACGCAAATAAACAAAGTGAGCAATTTTAGTTTACCGACGTTTTTCCTTGAATTTTCTCATATTTACAAGAAATTGATGGCAAGATATTGGCAAAATCAGAAATTAAGCAGATTATTCGAGTAAAATATGCAAAGACTTTGCAAAAAATTTAAAAATTTGGTAAACATTATTAAGTGTTTGCGTAGTTCTTGCAAAAAATCAACTTTGTTTGTTATTTTACCAGTTTATTCTTCCAAGCGAAATTCGATTTCTGAAACCTAATTTTGGCTGGGACTGTAAGTTTGAGTTCTTCCATGAAAACATTTGATAACGATAACCAAATAACTTTGTTGCTATATGTAATTACATGATTTTGTGGGCAAGGTTGTCGCAACGAATCTGCTTACAAAATACTGGGCACAAGTGTACTTAAGTGCAGACCTTCAAATATTATCCCAGTCAGAAAAATATAAAGGGGAAAGTGATGGTAAGGTACTTTAACAGGTGGTGCAAGTACTGGTAAAAATTGCTTTTCCATTCCCAAAATGATAACGTCATTAGACAAAAGGACCGGCTGTTCAAAAAGCGCCGGAAAAGTAATATAGAAACAAAATTTTAACTTTGGCAAAACGCTGTCAAAACCAATAAATAAGTGGTGTGGAATTATATTTTCCAATATAAAAAAAGTTCATATGTATATTTTTTTCGTACTGCCGTGATATGAACCCAGGCCGCCATATTGGCAGACGACAGCTCAATCCACTGAGCTAACTAGACATATAATACTTGGTGATTGAAAACGTAAATGAATGATAACAGCTGGACAACTACTGGCTGTACTAAAATGCTAGCACTCGGAAAAAGTTTTTTAGAACTAATATGCCAGCGTTAGGAAAAAAAAGTTGGTCTAAAAGGAGCTTTTCCACAAACAAAAAATTCAATCTTATAAAACAAAAATGTTTAAATAAAAAAAAATTTTTTTTGATTGCAACCGGATTTGAACTCGGAACCTTTCACAACAAACCCTTTTTAACGAAGCGTCATCATTTTTATAAAATCATTGCTCTACCAGTGAATTTATTTTTGTGCCGCTGCAATTTTTGACTAGGTAATAGCACTGGATAACCACTAGTTGCTAAAGTTGGCATAGCACTCTAAGCCCATTCTTTGTCAGTGGCTTTTATATGAACCACCGAAATTTTTGTAAAACAAATACTGGCTAAACGCTTTTTCCAAATGCTGGCAAAGCATCCAAAATAAGTTTTCTGCTAGTTATTTATTTTTAACACCACGGTTACCCATTGAACTATAGGTTTGTGAACAAAGTGTTGAACGCAGTATACACAGTGCAATTTGGTCGAATTTTTAAATATCTTTAAATAGTTAAAAAAAACATAAATTTAAACTAAATATTGAAAACAAAAGTGATAGTAAGTGCTTAATGGTTCAAGGGAAAGATTTTATTAAAAAAAATTTTTTTTTGCGAAAAAACTCATACTTCTGACATATCTTTTAATTCCAGTTATTTTTTCTGAAAAATGAACTTTGGATAAGCTTTTAAAAAGTTGGCCGAATTTGGCTGTGTTTAAACAATCAGAAACGTGTTAAATGAAGAATTTTGAGTTTAACTTGTGAATTTCATGTTGCGATTTTTTGCGTTTTTTGAGAAATATCATTGAGAAATATCATATCCGCTAGCAAAATAGCGAACTTGTGGAAATTTGGTTGGATGAACAAAAGAAAAAGGAGAAGAATACTACTGTTTACAATTTTATTGTTGGTAAAGCTGAATGCGGCAATGTTTTGAATGAGGAATCGGCTTATGGGTAGGAGATAGTGCGAATTTTTTGTAAGAACATCTCAGTTAGATGGGAGAGTTCTCATAGGAAGATAAACATATTTCAGATGCAAAGCGAACTCTGGCTAAATGCTGAATTTATTTTGGCAATTCAAACTAAGCCATCTGCAGCTTCAATAGGGCTTTCAAAGAAAGAGTATCCTGAGAAATCTGAACGAACAAAGAGGAAATTTTAAATATCTTTAATAAACAGTAAAATGAAATTAAAAATGAAATGAAATTACTTTAGATAATGAAATGTAAAGCAAAATTTTAAATAGCTTTATTAAAAAAAAAATAGTTTCTACAAAACTTTCTACTTGTTCAATTTTCTGCTATAATATGCCCCAGATTAAAAAATAATATTTTTTTAATGTCTTTTTTGAGATTTTGGAAAAAAAAGTTTGCATTTTACACAGTTAACATTTTTACCTAAGCAAATCAGAAGAAATTTTAAAATTTACGCCGCCATATTGGATTCGCCATTTTGAATTTGAAAAATTTTACCTCAGATTCGAAATCAGCAACTTAGAAAACCCCCGTATACCGATTTTCATGTAAATCTGAAGAAATTCTAAAATTTACGCCGCCATATTGAATGCGCCATTTGAATTTGAAAATTTTGACCCCAGATTCGAAATCACCAACCTTGAAAACCCCCGTATGCCAATTTTCATGTAAATCAGAAGAAATTTTAAAATTTACGCCGCCATATTGGATTCGCCATTTTCAATTTGAAAAATTTTACCTCAGATTCGAAATCAGCAACCTTGAAAATCCCCATATATAGATTTTCATTCTTATTCAGTGATTCCTTCTAGTTTTGGCCAGAAAATGGGGTCATTTTACCTATAGTGCATTGGTATGCAGGTACTTGATTTTTTGTACCACTGGCAATTTCTGATTGGGATATTTCAATATTCATAAAATGTAACTAACAACTATTAAATAATTATCAAAGGCTTTATTCTATAAAAAAAATCAATTACACTCTAAAAAATTCTTGTAAATTTACTACTATAAAAAGGGTAATTTTTTGTGTAATATAACGCATAGTGAGTAAATATAAACACCAAATGTGCAAAATCATTTTGTACGCACTTTCATATACAAAAATACACACATAACGTAAAAATAGGCATTATGTGCTTATAATTAAACAGTTTGTGACTAAAATTAGTAGTAAATTCAAATTTTACTCACAAATTTTGTAAATATACTATACTAACATGTAGTAGTAATAAAAATATTGACATTTCTTAATTTGAAAAATTAAAGAAAAAATACAATAAAAGAAAAAGTTATCAAAAACTAAAATTAATAACAAAAATGAAGACAAAGACTATAAAAAGTAAGGTTGTATTGCTGCAGCTGGAAAAACGAATAGTAATTCATAACCTATTTACCCATTAAAAAAGGAAAGTACTCAAATTCCAAATGTGAACAAAGCCTCCACCAATGAGGATGCGTCTTCACCCGATAAGGTGTTGGTTAAGACTACCTTTTCATAATCACCGAAATTTCTTGAATCGCAAAATACAGCTGGAATATTTAATCTTTCAAAGTGAATAAAAATTACTCTCTCGCCGCGATTGAGTAATTGGCTAAATTTCTTAGAGTTATAATCATGAATTTTTTAAATTATTTTAAAATACTTAATTGCAATAAACGACAATAAACAAAAGAAAAATATCGTATGATAAAAAAAAATTATAATTTTTTATGAAATTTTTTGAAAATTTTGTACGCACTTGCAATGTAAATTTACGCATTTAGTGCGCACAAACTTACACGTAATATGTGTAGTATTTTTTATTTACACACATAGAGTAAATTTACCCAATTTATAGTAGGAGTTGAGTTTCCAACTATAAGTTGGGTAATTTAAAACAAAAATTAATTAGAGTGTAAAAATTTTGAAAAAATTTTCGAGTTCGTAAATCTTGCAAATATTGTTAAAAATATAATTTTGTATAAAAATTCTACTTTTTAATTTATTTTTATCCTAAAACTTTTACACTACACATTAAAATTCAAAAAGTAAGATTTTTGCTTAAACTTTTCTTTTTACGAAAGGTAGAAAATTTACGAATTCGACAATTTTTATTCGAATCGAGTTAAGCGGTAACCCCTCTGAAGTCAAAAAACTTTGTCGAATTAATCTTCGAAAATATAGTTTTCAATTTTTAAATATTTTTAAATTTACTTAATGGATTTTGATCCCTTGTTTTATTTATTGGAATGTGTAACAAGAATTAAGTGGCGAACATAATTTTGATACAAAACGTGGAAAATATAATTTTTATCGAAAATTTGAATGTAAATGATATTTAAAACTCATAGGTCAACAACATTTTCGTATCGAAAATGTATAACAAATATCAAACCTCTCAGGCTCTGATTGCATTAAATTAAGGCATTGTCTAAGTCTAAACGATAGAAATTGACAGTTACTTTCGACAAAATTACATGGGAAACAAAAACAAATTTTCGTTATTTTGCTTTCGTTTAGACCATTTTCATGATACATAAACCAGGGCTAATTCTTAAATTTTAAAATTTCAATCACAAGACTCATAACCTAGCCTAAAAATTTGGATACTTTTATGGTTCTTATTCTGTAAATCAAAAATTATTCAAAAACGCACATATTTTTAAAATTTTAAACTTGTTTGTGAAAAATTGCTCGTTAGTCAGTCTTAGTAAAATGAATCATAAAAGGCACAAACATTTGAGGGAAATTTTTAAATCCAAAGGTGATTCAGAAACGACTCAAAAATATAAATTAATTTGAAAATTTTGTGAGCAATTCCAAAACGACTCAAAAAACTTAGTTTTTTAGCCTAAAGAATTTTTTTAAATATTTCTTTGAGTAATTTTTTAATAAAAAAAGCCATTCTTAATGCAGCACTTTCATACAAGTGAAACTTTAATAATATATTTTGAGCACTTTTCTAATTCCTTTTTGGACTCGTTTGCTGGCTTGGAACTCTAGAAAAAATAAATTATGAAAACTATATTCAAAAGTTGAATAACATATTAAAAAATTGGGATAAGGCGGATTTGTTTGCTTTAAAAACGGGATAAAAATTCAAGCCTGCCGCCTGCAAGACTTTAGAAAGCGGTATAATCCCGTCAGAAGTGGATTGGTTGATTAAGTAAGTGCACTAATAGAAAAAAGCCTGTAAAAAGTTTTGCTAAAGCTGCTAAAAATTACCTAGCATAAAAAACTGCAGAAAGAAGCAGATTTTGTTTTTATATAGGATTACTATATTATATTTAACAGTTTTTTTTGCTCTTCTAATTTTACTAATATTTAGCGAAAATCGGCAAAAAAAATTTCTGCAAAGTCACTTTTAAATAATAAACCTGTAAAAATAGCAGAAAAACTACTAATTGTTTTGTTATTTTCGCAGGTTTATTTCTATAAATTTATGAATAAAATTTTATTGTGTCTGTTTTACCAATTTTAAGTGGTTCAAGAGCAATTCCCAAAAGTAAATTTTAGCGATCCTTAAGGAGTCCGTAGAACGGCCTTAAAAATTTCCTTAAATGAAATGTATATTTTTGAATAAAAAAAAAAAGAGATTATAAAAAACTAAGAGATTCCTAAGTTCTAAGAAGAAGGAATTTTTCACTAAAAATTCGTACGTAGGAGGCGAAAATACTTTAAAAAGTTTTAGAGGAAGTCTGTGCAAAAAAGTCGATATTTGTTGACCGGTGAAATTTTTTTAAAGCTCCATTTAATTTTTATTTTGTTATCGCTGTTTTCTATATTCTGTATTTTTTTTTTAAATTCTGATTTTACTTTTTTTTATTTAATTTAATTTTTTTTTAATTTTGTTTAAAATTTAAAAAAAGAAATTTGATTGCTTTAAAATTAGTGAAGGGCCGCACGAAATTGGTTGACGGGCCGCATTTGCCCATGTATGGTATATAACATACAAATTTTTATAAATAAAGGAAAACTTAAATCCCAAATTCCCGAAATCCCGTAAAATCCCGTGATCCCGATAAATCCCGTAGCCCCGAAAATCCCGGTATCGGAATCCCGGGAATTTCAAATATCAATCCCGAATCCCGGGATTTTCAAATATCAATCCCGATTGGCATCCCTAATATCTATACAACATGATTTCCGACTACCTTGAAAATCGGGAACTTCTGTTTGACACCGAAACAGGACTGAGGGAATACTAAGTCACAGCTGGCATTCCACAAGAATCAGTGTTAGGACCTTTCTTATGGAATGTAATGTACGATAGTCTACTGCATCTTAGGATACAAGATGGGGCTAAGCTCATAGGATATGCTGATGATATAGCCGTAATAGTGACACAACCGACTACTGAGCTGATAGAGATAGTAACGAACGGTTGTCCAAGCCGACATGATAGATGGTTGAGGGAACATAGTCTTCAAATTGCAGCAACTAAAACGGAGGCTATTCTTGTGACTGACCGGAGAGTTTTTGAAAGGCGAAACTTATAATAATATTGCGGAACGACAACATAAAACTTAAGAAGAGTCTACTGTATTTAGGAGTACAACTGATGAGAAACTAAGCTTTGCGCAGCACTTCGAGACTATTTGGAACAAGGCAATACGTAAGACGGGGATATTGGCTACGATTATGCCAAAATCCAGAGTTGCTAGAGCAATCACTAAGAAATTGATAATCAGCGTAGTCGATTCGCAAAATTTGTGTACGGCCCCAACCCTTTCCTCGGTGATCAGAATAAGGAGCAGGGTTAAGAAAATAAAGAAACCTCAGAGGATCAGTGCTTAAGGGTAATATCAGCCCACCGAACAGTATCAAGAAATGCTACACTTGTATTTGCAGGAATTCCACCAATAGATCTCTTGTGATTTAACGCGGGGAAATATATGATATGGTCAAGATTATAAAACAAAACTCTATGGTAACTGAGAGAAAGAGGAGGATAGAGGAGACAAGGAGAACCGCAAAATATACCCGTATATCTAGATGACAGGCAGGTTGGACAAACGATAAAAATGGTAGGTGGACTCACATCCGTCCGACTGGATATGTTAAACCACCCAGCCTGAAGAAATGCGGCAAGCAGTACCGGGGGGATGGTGGAGTTCTTGGGGCCACTAGATGATAGCGCGCTATCACTACGTCCATTAAAAAAAACAAGTAAATTAATGATAACAGCTTGGTAACCGCTAAAATCCTAGCACTGTCAAAAAGTTTTTTGGAACTAATATTCCAGCGTTGTGTGTTTATATTTTCATTTGCTATATTTGTGAGTAGAGTTTGCATTTAGCCCGAATTTTGCTTAACCCTTTCGACCCCAACTTTAAACGGCTGGGAATTTTCCGATCAAACTTCGTGTAAATGAAGATATATGCCATAGAAATATTTTTATTACTTATATGGCTTTATAGCGCCCCCTAGCTTAGATATTTGGAATTAAAATTCAAATATTAACATGCTGCCTGTTCCGGACAGGTTAAGATTTTTTTTAAATTTTAATTTTATATTTTACTCAACTCTACATACAAATTTTTGATTTTTTGAATTTGATTCATCACACAATTTTTTAGACTAATTTAGACAAAAAATTTTTTTCCTTTATTTAAACTTTTCTGCGAGAAATAATGGAGGTGGACACTATGAAAAACAGCTCGCAAATGAACACTTCAAAGCCTGCTATATGAAATTATACACATGCATTGTGGATCTGCAATGCTACTGAGTAAAAAATTGAGTTATAAAATAAATAAATATAACGGAAGTTATAGGCACTTAATAACGAAGTTGCCTGTAGGCAACTTTGGTGCTGAAAGGGTTAACCGCGGATACGGTTGAAATTGGGGCGGTTAACTGTTAATGGCGCTCACTATAAACATTAGGTTGTCCCTTAAAAATAGATTCGTCATTACACCCCCAGTTTTTTTGGAAATGGTTCAAAATGGAAGAAATCAATTTTTTTTTGGAAAACGTTAACCCGTGCCGAAAGTTTGACGAAAATGGCCCATTTTGGAAAAAAGTCTATTATTATTAAAAATTCCCAAATTCAAAATTTTGAAAAAAATATTTTTATTTCATTTATTCATTTAATATAGTCAAAATGAAACAGATATAGAATTTTGACTTCATCGGATATCATTAACCCAATTTAGCCTGGAATCCAAAATGACCCACGAATTTGATAAAAATGCAAAAACGGAGGATTTTTTAATTAATTTAAAAAATTTTTTAAAATGCCTAATTTGGAGATTTCTATTGCTATTTGTACCACATTGTACCGCATAAAACCTCTAACTGATCTTAAAAGATCCTGAAATTTTCTAGAGGGCGTTTTTTTTTAAAAAAGATATGAATTTTTGAATTTTTTTATTTTCTTTTTTTAAGTTGAATCTTAATACAATAAAATTAAACAAATATCCAATTTTGAAATTTTTGGTAATAGTTTGAAAAACAAATAAGTTAAGAAACGGCACACTCTTCCATTTATGTATACATGTGTGTGTGTATGTGCCATTTCTTAACTCGAAATTACGCTTTTATTTTTTGGTAATAGTTTGAAAAACAAATAAGTTAAGAAATGGCACACTCTTTCATTTATGTATTCATGTGTAAGTGTATGTGCCATTTCTTAACTTATTTATTTTTCAAACTATTACCAAAAAATAAAAGCGTAATTTCGATTTAAAAATTTTTCTGTGCTTCTAAAGCCTTCAATTTGTTTTTTATTGTTACAAATTTCAAAATTGGATATTTGTTTAATATTATTGTATTAATATTCAACTTAAAAAAGAGAATAAAAAAATTCAAAAATTTATATCTTTTTTTTTTTAAACGCCCTCTTGAAAATTTCTGGATCTTTTAAGATCAGTTAGAGGTTTCATTAAAAAAAATATGTTTTTAAGTTTTTGGATTTTTAAAATTGTAAAATTGCAAAATTTTCAATTTTTTTTATTTTTTAATACTTTTTTTAATATTTTTTTAATACGCTAGAATAATAGCTAAAAATCATTTTTGTAGCTATTGTAGTTGTCGAGATATTCAAAAAATAACCTCGTAGCACCACAAACTTTGCAAACTTTCGAAAAAAAATTTTGTAATATTTTTCCTTTGGAAAAACTTCGTTATATGATGAAAGAAAAGTTCTGACCAAAATTCATCCAAATCGAAAGGGGTCGATTCCTACCATTGGTCGATTTGAGATGGAATGACCCATATACATATATTAAAATAAAAGTATAATTTTAATTTTTTGATCCCATCCAGTAAAAGGAATATTTTGATAATCATAACTAAAAACGATTTTTGTCTTAAATATAACTTATGTAAGAAATTTTGTTTGGACATTTTTTGGTTAAGTCAAATTTAAAAAAAATTAATTCTTCGTTGGACCATAATCGTTTGAGCTAAAAAAATTTAAAAAGGTTTTCGTTACTTCGGCAAAATTACTCAATTTCTGTCTAAACCAAATTTCGAATATTGTAATATGTAACATGTATTTTTTCAAACAAAGATAGTCAATACAAAGGTAAATAGTCACAAAATTTTCGGTGGAACAATAAGTGGGCAAAAATGGGTTAACAGGATGTTAATTACGAATGTTTCGACTAATATAGCAACCCTATTGATTACACGTAACGTATGAGTAATAAACAAAATTTTAAAATTTCCCCGCCTAAAATCGAAAGCAGGAACCGCCACTGGTCGTAGTGTTTTTTTTGTTGCTCAATTTCAAAAGTGTGTCTGTGGTGAGGTGACTCGCATTTAAACGCGACATTCTAATTCCATAAACAAATAATCAAACAATTCTGTGTTAATAAAGGCATGATGCAAGGTATTTAGCATTTTAACACCCATATCTTTTCATTGACAGTAAACAATAATAACGGAACAAACGAGAACCAATTTTGTTAAGTTTATAAACAAATAAGTACACGCATACTCGTAGTGAGGCAACGATTAAAGTATTATCTGTCGATCGGTATAAGGTGCTAAAACAAGAATATCTAGACCTATCATAAGATACCCTACACTCAAAACAATAAGTCTGTTGGCGGAACAGAAAAATTTGTTACTTTGACAAAATTTATTCCTGGTTTTTGGCTTAAAATAAATTTTTTTGATTTTAACAAATTCTTTTGTTAAATTTAACAAATCTAAATTTAAGTAAGAAATGAGTAAAACTACAGTTTTATTTGTAATTATACTGAGTCGTAAAATTTGTTCAAATTAAGGTCCCGGGACCCTCCCCGGCCCTAGTACATACCATCTAAAGTCATGTAAGGGCACTCCAAAGGAGCAAACATTTTATGCGTTTTGCTCTATCTCGCTTAATTTTCGAGATATGGGCCATTTAATGAAGTGGAAAGTGGAAACTCTCGAGGGTCCAAGGCCCTACCATGGTCCATTTTGGATGGAGATAACCCCTTTCGCTGGGGTATTATACGGTTATGGGTAGTCGAAATTTTCATCAATCGGGAGGGAAAGAAATAGCGCCATCTTTAAAACTTCGGATACACTGGTGGCGCCATCCACCTGGTAATAACAGATATATGAAAATATTATATTTGAATATTTTGTAAAATTTAACTAATGGGTTCTTAAAAATTAGTTATGAATAGTTTTGAAAAGGAACACTCAAAACTAGTTAAAGTACTGAGGATTTTTACTATAGTGTTAAATGAAGATAACTAAAATCTTTGTTTCAATCGGTGTTTCAACTAAAAATTTTTTAAAAATTAGTCAAATCGATTTAAAACCCGTTTGACAGATTTTTCTACTAACGTATTATTTTAAGTGTACAGAATGATAGATTATTTGACATTTTTGGAAAACCGGTTTTCGGAATAGCTAATATTTTTCACTTTTTCCTATGCAATCAAAATTTGTTTCTCATGAATTTGAATAACTTTGCAGTCATTTTGGACTGTTGAAACAACTTTTTGGATGGTTTTAAAAAAATATGTTAATAACAATATATATATTAGAGTTCGTCAAAAATATATAAAATTTCTTTGATTATGGGATATCATCATTTTGTTTTTAGTTTTTGCACCAAAAAATAAGAATGGCGGTTTTTTATTTTTTTATTTCAACTCCTTCTACTGGCGCAAGTCGGCCAAACACGCTGATTTGGAGACCCATTTCCTGCAGAGCAAAAACTGCTGCATTTCTGAGAAATCGGACTTTACCATTCTATTCTACAGCAAAAATTAATATAAAAAATATTTTTTTTGCGTTGTCTGAATACTTTTTTCAAAAATTTCAAAAAAGTTACTTTTTTATTACCCGACTAAAAAAGTTTTCATATAATCTTATATGATTTGATATAATTATAAATGGTGATATGCGTGGCTTTATATAACCATATTAACACTTTGGTTTTATAAATATGTTTGACATGACGTTATATATAATCATATGCGATTTGGTCTCCAGCCATATATTAAGTGATCTGCGATATAGTTTATACATAATTATGTATAATGGCGTATAAGCTTCTATAAACAATCTTATATCAAAATATAAAACAAAGTTAATAGAAAATTATATTAATTTTATATATAATTATATCTGACATGATATCTAATTATACAAAATTTTATAAAGTTTAATTGCACTAAAAAAATTAAAAAAAACTCAGAATTTGTGGATCAGGTTTTGAATTTTTTACTTTGACATATAAATAAATGTTTATATTATTTTTCAAATATTTGGCTAAATACTCTTTAATAAAATAAAAATAATTTTAAAGAAATAAGGAAAAAAAAATTTTTCATTCTGGAATTAAAGGTCGAAAGAATTATTTTGATGTTTAAAAATAAAAATTAGACAAACATACCCAGTGTAGAAAATCATTACCAGATATGTGGTTATGTAACTACATACTTGGTAATGGTAACTAGTTACTTTTGTTATTACATTTCTTATTACCTTTATATGGCGATGTCGCGAAAAATAATGAGTTGTCGTTACACCCCAGCATACGAAAAATCAAAAAATATATCGTTACCTATGTGCTTACCAGTACTGACAAAAATAATGAGTCTAAAAATAGATTTTCAAAAAAATAAATTATATAAAAAAAAATATTTTTTATTGTATTTTTTTTTTAAATAAAATTTGCTGGTGCGGTAATCGAACCTTGGTCTACAGATTGCCAGTGAACAACTCTACCATTTGAGCTATATCGACATGTAATATTTAATAGATAAAAACATAATTGACCTGCTGCACACAAGTAAGTTTACTCGCCAACATACAAAAAATCAAAAAATATGTGGTTACATATATCCTTACCAGTGTTTAAAAAATATTGATTCTAAAAATAGATTTCAAAAAATTTTCAAAAAAATCTAAAAAATTATTTTCTATTTGAAATAATGATAAAAATAAGTTATTATCAGTAACTCATTATTATATGTTTTAAAATAATGCAGAAGGTAAGTGGGTGTCATTACTGGAACTCCAAAAAATAATGATATGTCATTACCGTTTCTACGCTGGGTATGTTAGACGTTTTGAATTTTGGTGTTTAACAACGAAACCACATTTCAAAGAAGGATTTCAATTACAAACTGCGTTATTCTAAGTTTAACGACAATCTGCGTTCTAAAAACGGCCCAAATCGCATTCAATCCTCATTTCAAACATCTTTCCATCAATAAAATTTTTTTGTATTGCATCAAAATATCAAAGATCGACCAATACCCACTTTTTTAGCCAAACTGTTCTGTCGGGCATTAGTATTTAATATGAATGAAAATATGTAAGTGATCTCAACAATATTTACTAAAATTTTATTTGAAAATCATCAAATTATATGTATTTATATATAATTTGATGCAGTTAGATAGACCCATTTTTCGGATCAAATTGTATCAGGTTAGATAACACGCTTATCTCGCTTGATATAATTATATATTCCAATATTCGGATCAAATTAGATATGGACGTTTATATGGGTTTATATATAGTGATATATGATTATATAACATCTTTTTTAGTCGGGTACACACAATGAAAATGTATTCCCTGTTGAGAACATTGGTGCAAAAATTGTCGATATACCGCGACCCATTAAAAAGTTATTTAGTAATCAAATATGTGTAATAACAAAAAAAGCTTTCTAGTAAACATTACAAAACTTACAAATTAGTTTGTCTTTACTACAAAATAAATTTATAATGCGGCAGCGAGTATTGAAAGCTGCATTTTAATAAGCTCAAATACTTTTTCATTGAATTAAAAAAAAAATCCAAATTTGATTAGCAAATAACTTTTTAACGGTTCGCGGTGTGTTATTATTGATGATTGTAATTCATTCTTTATTTAAATAAAAATCCTTAAACTATTTTATGTAAATATGTATAAACTAATAAAAATACCTGGACTTCTAAATAAGACACATTTTATATTTTTACAAAAAACCGTACATTTTTGGGTTTTTAAAACAATTATTATTTTTTTAGCGTTAATATTACACTAATATTTTGTGCTGTATCCATTTTGATAATTCAATAACCGCTTCGCATCTTCTTTGCATACTCTCAACTAATCTCTGGCATCTTTCTTTTGGTATAGAATACCAGGCTTCTTGAATACCAGCTCAAAGTTCGGTGGAATTTTTGTAATTGTTTTGCGAAACTTTTGTTTTTACATCATTTTTTATTGGATTAAGGTCCGGACTTTGGGCTGGCCAGTCCAAAACCTTAATTTTTTCTTGTAAAAACCAATCCTTCACTATGTTCTTTATTTTGCGTATGATATTTCTTGTCGGCAGCACATAGACGAATAGCATTGTATACCATATTTCGCGAACACTTTAGTATTTTAGCAATTTCAGTTGGAGATTTCATCTCGTTGTGGAATTGAGATATAAGTCTTCGTTTTTGAGATATAAGTCTTCGTTTTTCATTGTGTGTAATAAAAAAAGTAACTTTTTTGAAATTTTTGAAAAAAGTGGATTTTTGGACTACTCTAATCACCATCTGCTGTATTCAAAAAACGCAAAAAAAAATGTTTTTTATATTAATTTTTGCTGTCGAATCGAATGGTAAAGTCACATTTCCCAGAAATGCAGCCGTTTTTGCTCTGCAGAAAATGGGTCTCCAAATCAGCGTTTTTGGCCGAATTGCGCCAGTGGAAGGAGTTTAAATAAAAAAGAAAAAAAAACGCCATTCTTTTTTTCTATGCAAAAACTTTTAAAAAAGTGATGATATCCGAAAATCAAATAAATTTTTTTTTTTTTTTTGACTATCCCTAATATATATGTATATATTATGGCGTGTCGATTTGTAGAGAGGCAAAAAAATCGCTCAACTGGCAGGGAAAATCGTATTCTAGGGATCAAAATAAGAAACTTTGCCGGAGGAACCATACCTCTAAAACGAATTCTGATGTCCCAACTTTTTGAAAAATCCCACTTTGACCCATTTAGAGTGTCCCAATCGAGTCCAAATGTATGACCGACCCCCACTAACTTTGGAGGGCCGACCCACCCATGCCAGTGGCACACCCCTGGAACCCCCCTGGGTGGTTCCCCATACAAATATTTCAAGAAATCACCATTTTTGGCACTTTACAAATTGATGTTCAAATGTCCCACAAATCTGGATTTTTTATCAATAAAAAAATATTTTTTTTATAAAACTTATTTTTTTGAAAATCTATTTTTAGACTCATTCTTTTTGTCAGTACTGGTAAGCATATTTGTAGATTTTTCGTGTGCTGGTGTGTAAGCATAACTTATTATTTTTCGCGACATCACCATACAAAGGTAATAAGAAATGTAATAATAAAAGTAAGTAGTTACCATTACCAAGAATGTAGATACATAACCGCATATTTGGTAATGATTTTCTACACGTGTAACACTTAACACTTTTTTCGTCCGCAAAGTCTTAAAATGTATTTCTTGATAATAATTTCAGATTTCGAGTGTGTGCTGAAAACCTACAACCTCCTTGTAAGTAACACCGTGTAGGTAACATCGTGTAATTTGTGTCTAACACTAAAAACGTATTCATTTGGATTCTTTTCTCTATTGCATATTCAAATTTCAGCGAAATCTGTTTACTCCGAGGATAACTTCCTTGGTAATGATGACTTAAAAACTGGCCCCGAATATTTTATAAACTTATACAAGTTTAAAAATCAGAAACATGCTCATTAGGGTTATAACTTATTTTTAACAAATATTTTACCTATCACCACGATATTAATAATAAAAATCGTGTTTGCGGGTCATTTTGGCAAAAAAAAACCTTCCGCACCAATGCAATTTCTAAAAATAATTTTTTGTTCGGGGATTTTGCTTAATTTACGAATTATTACAAGAATTATTGTAAACGACAAAAAATGTATCCAAAAGTCCCTCCAAAATCTTTTGTAATTTTTACCGTAAATACCTTTTAATATGCATCGTTTGAATCTCATTTGTTTAAAACTTCGGAGAAATATTTTAATTAAACTAAAAAAATATAGACCAAATTTCAACATTTTTGGTGCACGAACTTTTTTAACAGCTGCAAAAAAGTAAGATTGCTTTTCCTAATATTTTTTATGGTCTTTTTGGCTAGGGCAAATAAAATTTGATATTTGCAAAACAAATCAAAAAGTCTTAACCCTAATGCTCATTTAACCAAGTCCTTTTCGTGAAAACATTTAAAATTTTAGATTTGCCAATATATTTTTATGCCAGTATTAGAGTGTCAAAAAAACGGCCATTTCGGAAAACCGGTTTTCGGTTTGTTCGAAAATTACTACTTTAAAAAAACGGTTTCGGTTACAGTTTTCTTAAAAAACCGGTTAAAACCGGTTTAGGATTTTTTTTCTTATAAAAATAAATTTGTACAAATAGCAGAAAAATTAGTTAAAAGCCCCTGCAGAAAGAACTACCAAAATCAGCTGAATCTGTTTTCTAAAGCGGGATTTAAATTACCTGATTATTTGATCTGATAAATCAAACAAAATATCCTATGTGATGATGTGATTGCCAAACAAATCTTTTCGCAAATCTATTTGCGTTTACATCAACAGATGAAGTGATGCCAACCTTTTAAGAACAAAACTCGCAGACAGGCCCAAAAAAGCGCTAAATTATAAATGCCCGACTAAAAAAGTTTTCATATAATCTTATATGATTTGATATAATTATAAATGTTTGTGTGCGTGGCTTTATATAACCATATAGATTCATATTAATACTTTGGTTTTATAAATATGTTTGATTTGACGTTATATATAATCATATTCGATTTGGTCTCCAGCCATATATAAAGAGATCTGCGATATAGTTTATATATAATTATATATAATGACGTATATATAACAAAGTTGTTAGAAATTTGTATTAATTGTATATAGATATAATTATATCTGACATGATATCTAATTATAAAAAATTTTATAAAGTTTAATTGCACTATAAAAATTAAAAAAAAAACTTAGAAATTGTGGATCTGGTTTTGAATTTTGCACTTTGACATATAAATTAATGTTTATAATTGAATTTAACAATTATTAGATTCTAACACAGATTTTATTTTTTAGGAAGAAGTCTTTACATTCTGAGGATTTCTCTATAGAAATAAGTCCTTATATTCTGGCGATTTTTCTATAGAAAAGATGCCTTGATTTTGAGGGTTTTTCTATTGAGCAATTTCTAAGATATTGAGCTTTTTAACTTTTTAAATTCATAAATGGCTTATAAAACAAATTTTTCATACAAAATTCATTTTATAAACGCAATGCAAAGTTTCTAAATTATTATGCGCGAGCACTTTAGAATATAAGGCTTTTTCTATAGCAAAAGATCCTTACTTCTGAAGGGTTTTTATAGACAAAATCCTGAAATACTGAGTGTTTTTCTATACGATAAATTCTCAATAGGAAAAATTCCTCAGATTCTAAGTTTTTTTTATTATTGTCAAATATATCTTTAGATTCTGAGGATTTTTTTATAGGAAAAATCTTCACATTTTGAGGGTCATTTTAGGGAAAATTTCTTAGATTCTGATGGATTTTCAAAGGGGAAAGCCTACAAAATCTAAATCTTTTTATAGGAAAAATATTTCAGATTCTGAGGGTTGTTCTATGGGAAAAGTCCCTATATTCTGAAGTTTTCCTACAGAAGTCTTCAGATTCTGATGGCTTTTCTACAGAAAAGTTCTCGGATTCTGAGGATTTATCTATATGAAAAAGACCTCAGAACCCGACAGTTTTTCTGTAGCAATCTAATAGGTTTTCTATAGTTTTTTCTGTAAAAAGAATTGGTTATATAAAAATGTATGATAATCTAGGGAATTTTTTAGGAAAGTATACTCAAATTTAATGCTTTTATTCTATAGGGAAATGTACGTAAAATTTCAATGTTCTTATGTAGAGAAAATTTATTATAAAAAACCGCAGATTGAAAGGTTTTTAAAAAAACCAAAATTTAAAAATAATTTTTATGTAGAAGCCTTAACATTGTGAAATTACCATAAAAAATTCTTTAGATTCCGAGGCCTTTTCCCTGTAGGCATAACTTCAGATAAGGGCAATATTTTGTTAAAGTTTTTCACAGAGCGGAACCCTACATTTTCTTTGTAAAAATTTCAGATTTTTAAATTTTTTTCCAAAAAACCCATTGGATTCTTCGGAAGTTTTACTATAGGAAAATACTCATGGCTTGGGAATTTTCCTGCAAGAAAATATTCGGATTCCCTTAAGGCACATCTACACGAGAGAGAAAATTGCTAGAGGTAGAGCAAAAAACACCCCTAAATAGCTTAAATCATTCACAATATAGCTAATTAGAGGTGTTTTTTGCTCTATCTCTAGAAGTTTTCTCTCTCGTGTAGATGTGCCTTTAGGATCTAAAAAGTTCAAGGAAATAAGCCGGGGATACCATTTCATTTTGGAAACCTATATACTTAAGATAATTTTCGGTAATACGTAGTTAATTTCTTTTTGACTTCCTCGTAGATTTTGCAAGAGGCACCTCCAAATTGTAGAATTATTGATGATTTAAATCGCATTATTCTGGAAGGAAAATAAAAAGTTGATTTTAATTATAGGATTTAACAACATAAATTTAATTATACCCTAACTGGCTTAGGAAAAGCAGCTTTTTTTTACTAACTTACCTTGTTGTTAAGAAGTTAAATCACCTTTATAGTTCTTGATTGAAGAGATTTAAATTAGTACCTGGAATTTAGAGTCTGGAAAAACGAAAATAATTCCCCGTCCAGGTTAAATGCCAGCAAATTTTTCTGGTCGGGCCTCTTTGAAGTCACAATGCAGATACATAAATATCAATTTTGTTGTGCCTTGGAAGAAAACAACTGTATTGGTTTGGCCACTCGCTTATTAACGCACAAGTTTTGTATATTTTTTTAATATTTATTATATATTTTGCTAACAGTTTTGTTACAAAATTAAAAAAGACTCAAAAGTAGAAAATATATGTAATTAAAAAATGACATTTCGAATTCCATAAAATTTTCGAAGTGTTGCCTACTCTCATTAGTTGAATTAATATTGCCTATAGGCAAAGGTAATAAACTATTTTTTTGTAATGTCATACAGAAATAGGCCACCTATGCCAGCTAAGGCAATATACCCTCATGTATTTTTTTGTGTGTATAAACTATATCTATCGCAAATCTCTTAATATATAGCTGGAGACCAAATCGCATATGATTATATATAACGTCATAGCAAACATATTTTTTAAACCAAAGTGTTAATATAAATGTATATGGTTATATAAAACCACGCAAATAAACAGTTATAATTATATCAAATCATATAAGATTATATGAAAACTTTTTCAGTCGGGAAACTACTCTTTACCCTAGTAAAAAAAGTTTTAATAAAATGCTGTGAAATTTGATACAATTATATCTAATCAGGTGTGGTTAATGTGATATCATATATTATTGTATATAATTGAATCAATATAAATAAATTTATACAACTTAGATCTAATAACATTGGGTCAATTTCCCTATTAAATTGTATATAAGTATATATAAATTGTTAGACCATATATAACCATATAAAATTTTATAGGGGAAATGACCCAATGTTATTAGATCTAAGTTGTATAATTTTGTTTAAATTGAAGAAATTACATACAATTTTATAAGATATCACATTAACCACACTTGATTAGTATGATTGTATCAAATTATATACCATTATATTATAACCATTTTTAATAGGGTATTAAAATAAAAATAATTTTAAAGGAATAAATAAGGAAAACATTTTTTTTTTTTCATTGTGGAATTAAAGGTCGAAAGAAATATTTTTTATTTTGAAATTAAAAGTAAAAATTAGACAAACATAAGATGAAATAAATATGGTTTAAGTTCAGTTATTTTTTCCGTGAAAAAAAATTACTTGTGAAAGTTAATTTTTATTTTTTAAACCACACATTTTATAAGAAAGATCAATAGAAAAAGTTGTACCGACAAATTGTTGTAATGTTGAGTTAAACTGAAAATTCATTTTGTCAGCTATTTCCAAGTTTATTAGCAAACATTTTTTTAAATAACTTTTTCAAGTTTTAAATTTTGGTCTTTATTGAAATAAAACAAAATAAACCACATTTCAAAAGAAGAATTTCAGTTACAAATTGCTTCCTGAAAACGGTATAAATCGCATTCAATCCTCATTTCAAACATCTTTCCATCAATAAAAATTTTCTCTAAATACCAAAGATCGACTAATACCCACTTTGTTAGCCAAACTGTTCTGTCGGGCATTAGTATGAACAATATTTATTAAAATTTTATTTGAAAATTTTTTATCAAATTATATGTATTTATATATAATTTGATTCAGTTAGATAGACCAATTTTTCGGATCAAATTGTATCAGGTTAGATATTAGATATTGCTTATCTCGCTTGATATAATTATATATTCCAATATTCGGATCAAATTAGATATGGACGTATATATGGGTTTATATATGGTGATATATGATTATATAACATCAGTTTTAGTCGGGAACCAACGTTTTGTTTTTGTTCTTGAAATCTTGCCAACTTTTTTTTTTAATTTTGACGATTTTTTCTAAATTTTACAGGCAGATTTTAAAATTTCCGACTAAAAAAGTTGTCATATAATCTTATATAATTTGATATAATTATAAATGTTTATATGCGTGGCTTTATATAACCATATACATTTATATTAGCACTTTGGTTTTATAAATATGTTTGATATGACGTTGTATATAATCATATGGGATTAGGTCTTCAGCCATATATTAAGAGATCTGCGATATAGTTTATATATAATGGCGTATACCTATATAAACAACCTTGTATGAAAATATATAACAAAGTTAATAGAAAATTGTATTAATTTTATATATAATTATATATGACATGATATCTAATTATACAAAGTTTAATTGCACCCGAGTAAAATGGGTTATACATTATTTTATATTATTTAATACAATTATGTCTCGTTATATATTGCTTTGTATGGCACTATATATAATAAGACGTAATTTTCGTCTTTCGAAAAATTTTTATATGACCCGATATCTAAATATATCTTTTTACATATGTTGTCATATTTAGTCAGATCTCGACCATGGAATTTAAATTTTAAGACCAAATATTTCATTTAAGATTTTATCGAAATCAATTACAATCCATTTTTAATTGGATAATATTATTTTACAAAAACAAATTTTGATATAAAGTTCAAGTGATTTAAAAAAAAAATAACATGAAAACGAAAAACCGGTAAAATATTTTTGAATAGAATCTGAGTGATGACCCATACATTATCGACGTTGAAAATATTATGTTAAAAGAGTTAATACTTAACATACTCAGTAAGACTTTGTATAGGATTGCGTACCAGATATATATAGCAACAACATTTATTTTCCCTATATAATCTATAGTATATTCTTGTTTTAAATGAACTCTTAATATCTTAGTTAATTGAAATTGAAATTCATTTTCATTTAAAGTGTTATAAATTTACATCGAAACAACAGATTATTTTATTTTGAAATTGAATATTGGGCCATATTAATAAAAGTTAGCCAATTCTTCGAAGTAATTATTTTGGTTTAGGAATAACGTAGCACCAAATTTATTAATAGACTTGAAGGATATCATGAAATACAAATGAAAATTAAAACAAAAAATTTTTAAACGATTATTTCAATACATTTAATTTTATTAAAAACTCATGTCAAATTTGTTATCACAATTTTAATGTATTTTTCTCATTTTAAAATCAGTAGCCCAAAAATGAAAGCTTCATTTGAACTTTTCTCACATTCAAAATAAAAATCTCACCTTCTCATCCAGTAATGTTTTATTGATAATTATTTGAAATTTCATTTTATTTACAATATTTTTGTTTTATGGATTATTCTTGAACTATACTATAGCATTGAACTATAAAACTAACATATTAATTTTCGTATGCACGTTAACTTTCAACACGGATAATTATCAACGTTGAAAACTCAACGTTTATACATTTTCACATCTAACGTAACTTATTCGCGTTACTTCCTAGGAACTTTTGCAGACGCACGTTCGATTATAACGGAAAAATTATAAACATAACCTGTTAAAAAAGTTTTTATACTACAATCGGTTTAACGTAGATTTGCTTTACAGACTTAACGTTGATAGGCATGAGACAAAATACAGCTTATAGCTCCTATAAGTACTCATTAATAAGTAAATACTTTTTATGTATGCAGTTTCACATAAAGACTCTAAAAGTTACTAGATTTGCTTAGTTTACACAATACACGAAACCTTACGTGAGTCCCCCATTGTTTTTCAGTGCAATATTTAATAAAAACAAAAATTCCAACTAACTACAAAGATATTATTTAATACAATAATGTCTGTTCAAAATTCGGATTAAATTGTATTATATAATTTAAAGTAATTAAGTCCAATTTGATCCACGTAGATACAATTGTATTCACCATTTTTCGGATTAAATTGTATCTGATTAGTTATTGTATTTCATCAAATTAGATATGTCACCATATCATCTTTTTTAATCGGGGAACTATAAAAATTAAGAAAAAAGCTTAGAAATTGTGGTTCTGGTTTTGAATTTTGCACTTTGACGTATACATAATGTTTATAATTGAAATTAACATCTATTTTTCAAATATTTGACAAAATACTATTTATTAAAAAATTATTTTAAAGAAATAAATAAGGAAAAAAAAAAAACTTTTTTCGTTGTGAAATTAAAGGTCGAAAGAACTATTTTTATTTTTAAATTTAAAAAGAAAAATTAGACAAACTTATGTTGAAATAAATACTGTTTAAGCAGGCGGTTTTCATCGCCTCTTTCGAACATTAACAGTTTGTATCGAAAAATGTTAACCTTTGCAGCCGTGTGTAATTCTTATGGCTGAATTTTTCGATACAAATTAAGAAGAGAGTGATTTAACAGAGGTAGGGAGAGTTGGTAGTCTTTTAATTATTTAGTCGTTGGTTTAAATTCAGTTATTTTTTCCGTGAAAAAAAAAATAATTGTGAAAGTTAATTTTTATATTTTATAAGAAAGACACACATTTTATTATAGAGACCAAAACTCTAAACTAGAAAAAGTTGTTCCGACAAATTTTTGTAATATGGAGTTAATCTGAAAATTTATTTTGTCAGCTATTTCCAAGTTTATTAGCAAAAAATTTTTCTAAACAACTTTTTGTCGTTTTGAATTTTGGTCTTTATTGAAATAAAATAAAATAAACCGCATTTTAAAAGAAGGATTTCTTTTACAAACTGCGTTATTTTAAGTTTAAGGAAAATCTGCGTCCTAAAAACGGCCTAAATCGCTTTCAATCCTCATTTAAAACATCTTTCCATCAATAAAATTTTTCTGTATTGCGTCAACATACGAAAGATCGTCCAATACTCACTTTTTTAGCCAAACTGTTCTGTCGGGCATTAGTATTTAATATGAATGAAAATAAGTGAACTCAACAATATTTTCTAAAATTTTATTTGAAATTTTTCATAAAATTACATGTTTTTATATATAATTTGATGCAATTAGATAGACCCATTTTTCGGATCAAATTGTATCAGGTTAGATAACATACTTATCTCGCTTGATATAATTATATATTCCAATATTCGGATCAAATTCGATATGAACATATATATGGGTTTATACATGGTTATATATGATTATATAAGATCTTTTTTAGTCGGGTGTGATCAAAATAAGTAGTTTTCAAAAAATTTATGCGACCAAACATTTTAAAAGCGCTAAAAATCATTTTTATCTTAAAATATAATTTAATATCACATTATTATGAAAATAATAAAAAAAAAACATTTAAATTAGACAAAACTGTATCAAAAAAATAAAGGTTTCACCATAAAGCGCAAAATAAAAAATAGAAAAACGTCAAACTAGCACCTTTCTATAAAAAGCGCTAACCGAAAATAATGCGAGTTTTGCGTCATACAAAAGCTCCAAGGATAGCACTTAGACAAAAATTTTAATTTTAGTTAATTCCAAGAAACATTTTACACTGCTGAAATCAGAAAAAAATGCCGAATATTAGTAAATTAATAACATCACAGAAAATCAATTACATTTCCAATATTTAATTTATATTTGTTTTTAATGGGAAGACAATCTACTCTTCTAGAAACAGCAGTACTTACTATTTATTTTCGCTATTTTAACTCTACTAATATTCAGTAAAAATGTCTACCGGTTTTAATAGGATAGAATGTTATTTGTATTTAACTAAAATTTATTTAAATATAACTAAAATTTTAGTAGATTTAACAGTTCTTGTTTCATCACCCAATCGTATATTTTTCTTAAATGGAACCAATTAATTACGCAGAAAAAAAGTAATTATGTTTTTTGTAGCAACATTCATTAATCACCCAAAGGACTTTCGTATCTTATTTGAATACATGTGAAAACATATTATTTTTATATAAAGGAGAACAAAACTAGTTTCGATTATTAAAATGAAGTCTCTAAAAATAAAATGCAGTCGAAATATAGACTCATAATAATCCATGCTTAAAAATACGAACATATTTTTCGTACAATATACAAACCTTTGGTTTATATCACAAATATTTTGTATACAACAAATTTCATAAATTTACAAATTACAAACACGATTTTGTAAATTATTTTTAGTATAAAGTACAAAAAAATTGTAATACTGCAAAATGTTTGTACTAAGTTGATGGTAAAAAATTGATTAAATTTAAGAATTTCGTAAATTATACAAATAAAGTTTAATGAAAAAATGTTTGTATAATGTACAAAAATATCGTAATATTACCAAATACCATTTAGTAAACATACAAAATTTTTTTTATTTAACGATTTCGTTTGTATATTTTACAAATATTTTAGATTTATTCATTAATATTTTTTGTAGAATAAACAAAATTATTTTGAATTTTTACAAAATATTTATATATTTACAAAACTTTTTTGCACGTTTACAACATTTCGTAAAATATAGTAAACATCTGTCATTAATTCTCATTTGGTCATTGAACGAAATAGTGTAAACAACAAAGTTTTTCTTTGCTTAAAAAATCTCAGGTCAGCCAAAAAAGTTGAAAGAGATGAACTGGAGGCATTTCTCGATGAAGATTGTTGTTAAACTCAAAAAGATCTTGCAAAATCATTCGGAGTTTCTCAAGCAGCAATTTTAAATCGTTTGCAAGCAGAGGGAAATGGGTACCACAAGCAAGGGAATGGGTACCACACGATTTGAAGCCGAGAGACATTGAAAGGCGATTTGCATGTCCGAAATGCTGCTTGAACGCCGTAAAAAGAAGTAATTTTTGCATCGAATCATTACTGACGATGAAAAATGGATCCATTACGACAACCCGAAACGTAAGAAATAGTATGTGAAGCATCGCAGAAGGGTCTTATCTATTATGAGCAACTGAAATCGGGCCAGGCGATCACAGGGGACCTGCACCGTTGGGACCGGGTATCCGAAATTGGCTTGATTAGTTCTTGGCCTTAAAAAATGAGCAGTTGTTTTGGCGCGGAATAAATATGTTTCCAGAAAGTTGGGAAAAGGTCATAGATAACGATGGCCAATGTTTCACAGTAACATTAACGCCAAAAATTTGCCAAATATATAGTATTTTTAGGTTATACACCCAATTTTCTACTAGATACAAAATTATTTTGTATTTAAACCAAATATTTATATCTTTACCAATCTTTTTTTTGTACTTTTATAAAATTTCGTATAATATACAAATAAAAATTCGATACTAGAAACGAAATATCATTTGTACATATTACAAAAATATTCGTAATGTCAAAATAACCAAAACTTTCGTAAAATGAACCACATTTTTCGTTTATTTTACCTATGGATTATTATGAGTGTAGACTTTTCAAATGATTAGCTTAAAAATAGTTTTAATAAAAACATCTTTAAAAAAAAAGCGGTTAACCGACATATAATAACCGGTTTTCGGTTTATTCGAATTTAGAAATTATTGGAAACTGGTCGATTTTTTTAAATTAAAAACCGGGTTTCGTTTACGGTTTTGCACACTCTAGCCAGTGTAAAGGCACAGACTAAACAGACACGTCACAAGTGGCATATGCAAAAAAAGGTCTTAAAGACCTACATTTATCTTCTAGGGTAATATGTTAATTATTTTATATTAAACCGCAATTTTTATGCTTTTATATAAGCCCTTAACAGCGTAGACTTATAGAACTTATATTTATAAAAATTTAGGGTCAGTTTTATAGTCAGAACTAAGAACGAATTTTTCCTAAAATTTTTATTACAAAACTCGTTCTTATTTCTGACTATTAAGCTGGCACTGTTATTTCTTTCCAAAAAAAAATAATTTTTTACTGTTGATGGTGCAGGAAATGATGAAATAAAAAAGTTGTTTTAAAAATGAAATTTGTTTTTTTTATTTTGGAATATTGATAATTCCAGCCGAAATGGGACAAAAATGACCATCCGGTGGCTTAAACGGCTCAGGCGGCTTTTTCTCTGCCCCTAGCTCCTCAATGATTGAATTCAACGATTGATAAACTGGAATAAATTGAATAAATTTCATATTAGTGAATTCGGCAATCTTCCGAAGTTCCGAAGATTAATTCATTTGATTAAAAGGAATATAGAATACATTTTTCGAAGCTCTGTTTCATGACTAATTGATCAACTGGATCAACCCAATGCAATGGAAAACGAATAACAGAAAATGCTTAAAATAGTTGTTGTTGTCTTCTACACATGTTTAAAAAATCCTGTTGAAGAACAACTCTACAGGTTAGCATTGTGCATCCAACAAATTTATGATGTACATATATTGTAAATTTTCTTGTTTTTATGTACACATACTATTTTCTGAATTCAATAAAGGAGTTGCAGAGAGAAACAAAATATTTTGACTTTCAAAGTGTTTTTCAATTTACCCGCTTTTTTCTTTTAAAGTCACACTTTACGCTTGATTTGCATATGGACCATTTTGAAACATATCACATTAGTGTGATTTATTTGTTTGTTTTACAGTTAAATACAATTGTATTGCGGTTGATCTTACGTTTTTTGCCTCCACTGTACGCCGAAACATTAGCTGTGTTTGTGCGGCAAGCTGTCAACGTTTATTCATGTCATTCCCATACAAATTTGACATAAGTAACGTTGAGAGTTAACATTAAACGTTGGCTAATGTCAAATTTATATAAGAATGACATAAGCTAACGTTAATAGGTTGTCGCACAAACACAGCTATTATGTTTAACTAAAAATAAAAAAACTCTATAGAACCAATATTTGCAAAGTTTGCTACTGTTAGTTAGGTTTTATAATGAAAAAAAAAACGAATTTTAAGATATTTTCAATTTAACAAGAACTTATTTCCCCAGTAAAAAATGGAATTTACCTGTAAGTAGTTTGTTATGAAGAATATCAACACTAGGGTTTGGGATTTCCCGGACTTTTTTATTTCCCGGGAAACGGGAATGAAAAAATTTGATTCCCGGGAATCCCGGGAAATATTTTTGAACAAAATTGTTAATAAAAACCACCTATATAAGTAATTAAAAAAAAAAAAACACTATTTCAGTACAAATGCAGTTTGATTTCACATAAATTACTCGCAGCACTGCCAAATGAATTGCATGATTCCAGCAGAAAGCACCTACTACTGGACTGTCGGAAACAAACCGTTTCATCACACTTGGCCCATTAGATATGGTGGCCACAATGTTATTTTCCAAAGACAAATAAAACTCTTCTAGTCTTATTTATACAATTCTTCTTACTTCATCAGCATTACATTTTCCTGATATATAACCAACCACAGGTTATAAAATGAATTATTTCCGTTTATACATATGTTCAAATATCTCTTTTGTGATATTCTTGTCCATTCATCTAAGATTATAGTAAATCTCCTATTGTTAGAAATATTGCTCGATATTTCTTTTATCATGATATCTTTCACATGATCGTAGTAATTTAATATAATGTGCAATGCCAGGTTTTTATTATAACAACTTCCTCGAATAAACGAAGATCTAGTTATGATGCGGATTGACTGCGGCTAATTTGGATACCATTTCAGGAAATGTTTGCCCTACCATAAAAGCTTTAATGCCTATTCAGCTTACACTTTTTTCTTCGGGTACTTTGCTAATTTTAGCTGAAACGTTATTCTTGTTGTTGTTTTCTTCAAGAGAAGTTGCATGACCATCAATTTTTTTTTTTTGTGAACCAAATTTAGATGTCGGATAACCAAATTTAGATACCACCGTTAGTCTTTTCTTTTCACATTTATTAATGAAAACGTTAATATAAAGGAGTATTTTAAATTTAAAGTCGACTTTATTTTTAATCAAATGGTTTTGTTCATTTTGTATATGAAAACCTTACAAAAATATTTATATTTTCAAATATTTTGATTGGTTGAAAATAAATTAACCAATCAGAATGCTCCAAAAATAAACCAAGTCAAGGTATACTGCCACCCAATATTTTAACTAAAGTCGACTTTACCTAAATTATACATTTGAAAAATTTAGATAGTAAGGGCGATTATTTGTAAGAAACAAAGCTATTTTTCATATTTCTTTTAAACATTTTACCAAGTTTTTAGGTTTAACTACTTAAATTTTTAATAAGTTATGCGAAAAATCTTTATTAGTTGAAATGCTCCTAATTACTTAGTAAATATTTTATTTGTGTGTCAAATAAAGGTATTCCCTTTTAAAAGATTTTAACAATGACATTTTTGTTTTGTTATTTAAAATGTTTTTTATGACTAAAATTAAAAAATCTTAATCGAAACCAGGCACCAGAAAACGTTTTTTTTTTGTTTTTATCAAAAATAAATATCACTAAAGTTCAAAATGTTTTTATTTCTCAATCGAAAACAAAAAATTTCAAATGTACTTTAAAACAAAAATATCCCTCAAGTTGAAATTCGAAAAATATCTTTAGGTATAAATATCAAAGATAAAAAAATTGATAAAAAAATAAAACTTTTTAAAACGTTTTAAAAAACGTTTTTTTTTTTTTTTTATCTTTGTACTAAGTACAAAAATATGAATAGAATTTTAAAATTTTTGTTTTATTTTTATGGTGGAGATACTATTATGGTTTTTAGTTTCAAATCTGTAGAAAATCATATAATTTCCTAGAGTGAACTGTTGAGCGGTATATATATGCAAACATATATTGCAAATATTTTTTATTTTGCTAAAATGTTTGCCAATTGACCAGCATTTTGCACTAATATTATTCATTTTCCGAATGAAATCGCTGTATAAGTTTTCTAATTAAATTTTTGCACCATGAAACCTTTTTCGCATTCCGCCATTAATTCGCAATTTTTTAAGTGCAGATTTTTAAAATTTATAACCTAGGGACCATAATACCCATATCTCATACCAAAGTTTGGTAATTAGTTCGCAAAAAAAAAAATTGCCAAAAAAAATTTGCAAAAAAAAAATTTTTTCCATTAATGTAGTCTTTTGCAGAATATAAATTGCTGATTAGGTTTCTTAACTATTTTTTTGTATCATAAATGCTTTTTTCGCATTCCGCCAATATTTTGCAATTTTTTGAGTGCGGGTTTTTTAAATTTTTAACCTTAGGACAATAATTCCCATATCTTATGCCGAAGTTTGGTGGTTAGTATGCAAAAAGTTTCGCGAAAAAAAATTTAGCAAAAAGGAACATTTTTCCATCAACATATTCTTTTGGAGAATGTAAATCGCTGACTGAGTTTTTTAATTTATTTTTTGTACCATAAAGCTTTTTTTCGCGTTCCGCCATTATTTTACAAATTTTTAAGAGCGGTTTTTTTAACTCACAACCTAGGGACTATAATACCTATATCCTATACCAAAATTATCTGGTTAGATTGCAAAAACAAAAAAAATTGGGAAAAAAAATTTTCCAAAAAGGAATAGTTTTGCATCAATATACATATGTATATGTATGTAACATATGTATAGCAGAATGTTAATCGCTGATTAAGTTTAAAAAATTTTGAGTGCGGTTTTTTAAAATTCATAAATTTGGGACTATGATACCCATATCTTATGCCAAAGTTTGGTAGTTCGTACGGAAAAAATTTCGCGAAAAATAAATTTTGCAAAAAGGAAAATTTCTGCATCAACATATTCGTTTCCAGAATGTAAATCGCTGACTGAGTTTTTAAATTTATTTTTTGTACCAAAAAGCTTTTTTAGCGTTCCGCGATTTTTTTGCAATTTTTTAAGTGCGGATTTTTAAAATTCATAATCTTGGGACTATAATACCAATATTCTCATATCAAAGTTTGGTGGTTAGTTTGCAAAAAAAATTCGGGAAAAAAATTTTCCGAAAAGAAAATTTTTTGCATCAGTGTATTTGTTTGCAGAATGTAAATTTCTGATAACAATTTTTAATTAATTTTTTTACCATAAAGTTTTTTTTCGCGTTCCGCCATTGGTTTGCAA
The DNA here is from genome assembly GCA_949987735.1 of Leucophora obtusa. Lineage (NCBI taxonomy): Eukaryota > Metazoa > Arthropoda > Insecta > Diptera > Anthomyiidae > Leucophora > Leucophora obtusa. Next base: position 221,254,794 of record OX465295.1, read on the forward strand.
TTTTTTAAGTGGGGTTCTTTAAAATCCATAATCTAGGGACTATAATACATATATCCTATACTAGTTAGATTGCAAAAACAAAAAATCACGACAAAAAATTTTGCAAAAAGGAATAGTTTTGCATCAATATATTTGCTTGCAGAATGTTAATCGCTGATTATCATGCTTTCTAGAAGTCTTTTCGGCGGAAATTTTTATTACTTTTTAATAACGCAAAGGTTTATATCATTGGATGCAGAAATTTGTCTATATGAATGTTGTTTTAAGAATTTTTACAAAATTTATATGTAATTGTAATCAGAAAAAACTAAAAAAAAACGTTTTAAAACGTTTTATTTTGTTTTTTCCTCAATACAAAAAAAACGTTTTTTTTTTGTTTTTTCCTCAGTACAAAAATAAAAATAATTCTCAACTTTCCTGAAAATATCAGTACGGATATTTTTAAAATTTTGTTTTCGAAAAGAAAACAAAAAATAAAAAAATTGATGAAAACAAAATATCCATCAAGAAAAATAAATTCATTTGTACACAAGTGATTTTTTTTTATTGAGGAAAAAACAAAATAAAACGTTTTAAAAGTATTAATATCGGGTGCCTGTTCGAAACAAAAACAATTTAAAAAATTTAATATTTTTAAAATTTCCCGTTTTCCCGGGAAAAATATATTATTTTCCCGGGAATTCCCGAACCCCAAACCCTAATCAACACACAAAAAATATTTTTCAACTGTTTTCAATTAAAACGATTTATTAAATTATTGCAAAAGGTATCAATTAAAAATTAAAAAAATAATAATAGATTAAATAATTGCTCAAAACTGCAATTTGCTTGACATTTTTTATTCTATCACAAAACAAAAACAAGAGAAAAACATTAGAATATTGTTGTTGTTTTTCGTTCGTTTTATTTATGTAATTGTTTTTATAAATGTTTATGTATTAGTAACTGATATTTTAAATTATTTTTTATAAATATTTATAAATTCTCGTTGAGTTTATTATTTGATTTAGTTAAATATTTTAATTTTGCCATATTAAACCTAAATATTCATTTATTCTATAACATTACTGTAAAATAGTAATGTAATTTTTGAAATTTTGTTTAAAAAATTTAAAAATTTTTTAAACAAAAAATCGCTAAAAATAAAATAAAAAATTATTTTAAATAAAATATATGTACTTTATTTAGTTTTGAAGAAAAAATTTAACAGAGTAGTTATGCTTCAAAAAAAAAAGAAGAAAACCAATTTCTGCGAGAGAACTTTTTACACAAGTATAACATGGGGTTTCTAGAAGACGTTCGTTCTCACACGAATATATTTTGTTTTCGTGTTGCATGTATTTTGTTATTGTATTTTCGTTCGTGTGAAGCAAAACGTCATCTAGAAACACCACCTAAATAAATCAACTAAATGAAAATTGCATGCAGGTTTTATTTATAATGAAATTCAAGCTAAAAATAATGAAATATATTTTTTTTTAGTTGGCATCAGTGTTGGCAACTTTTGGATTGTAAAAAGCGCAAATGTTTTGCAAAAAAGCGTTATTTTTTCGCTTAAAAAAGCGTAAAAAAGCACTATGCCTTTTTAATAAAAAAAATTAAAAAAATTTATACAAAGTTTATAGAAGCAATGTACATTAGAGTTATAATTTTTTGATTTTTTTTCCAAATATCAAATTTTACATGCCCTAGTCAAAAAGGCCATAAAAAATTTTAAGAAATTTGATCTATATGGTTTTAGTTTAATAAAAATAAATAAATATGTGTACTACCCAGTGTAGAAAATCATTACCAGATATGTGGTTAGTAACTACATACTTGGTAATTGTAACTAGTTACTTTTGTTATTACATTTCTTATTACCTTTATATGGCGATGTCGCGAAAAATAATGAGTTGTCGATACACACCAGCATACTTAAAATCAAAAAATATATCGTTACCTATGTGCTTACCAGTACTGACAAAAATAATGAGTCTAAAAATAGATTTTCTAAAAAATAAATTATATAAAAAAAATATTTTTTATTGTATTTTTTTTTTAAATAAAATTTGCTGGTGCGGGAATCGAACCTGGGTCTACAGATTGCCAGTCAACAGCTCTACCATCTGAGCTATATCGACATGTAATATTTAATAGATAAAAACACAATTGACCTGCTACACACAAGTAAGCTTACTCGCCAAAATACAAAAAATCAAAAAATATGTGGTTACATATATCCTTACCAGTGTTTAAAAAATATTGAGTCTAAAAATAGATTTCAAAAAATTTTCAAAAAAATCTAAAAAATTTTTTTCTATTTAAAATAATGATAAAAATAAGTCATTATCAGTAACTCATAATTATATGTTTTAAAATAATACAGAAGGTAAGTGGGTGTCATTACTGGTAGTCCAAAAAGTAATGATATGTCATTACCGTTTCTACACTGGGTAGTTAAACCCCAAGTTAAGTGGGACCTGTTTAAAATATTACATAAATTAAAATACGAGATTTAAAATGCTTATTTTATTTACATTTGTTTTTATTAAAAAAATCAGAGTTTGGAAATAAATACTTAAATTTTTTATTGTGAATTGAATTTAGGTACAAATCAACTGGTGCAGTACTGGTGCCAAAGAGTCACTCCAGAACTAGTTTGATAAATTTCTCATATGTATGTACCAATAAAGATTCCTATTTTTCATCCTAAAACAATAATTTTGAACCACTTGTGTACTTACTGTTTTTATTGAAAGTATGCAGAGACTCTTTCAAAAGGTTGAACTTAAATAAGAGTTTTGCAATTCTAGTTTTGTTTACATTTGTGTACTGTTCTGAGTACCGAAACTTTTTAATTAGAATGGATTTGCAAAATCACACGGAATTAAAAATTTCGAAAATTTGCTATTTCTACCAAATTTTAATATTAATAGACTAATTTTAAAATAAATTATTATATAATAATTGTTAGAAATTATATATGTGACAGCGCATAGAGAAAGGGACCTAAGGGTAAAAAAAAAATTTTTTTTTTTTGTGGACAACATCTGAGCATCGAATGAGACCGATCCCATGCTCTCCTGACCTTAGGTCCCTTTCTATCCTTAGGTCCCTTTCTATTTTGCGCGTCACATATTCATTTCACTTTCATCAAGCCTTTTCTACACGAAATAAAACGAAAAAATTATTCGGATGTGGATTACGGAACAGCAAAAAAATTCGGAATGCTCCATTTTATAATTTTTTATGTGGATTCGGAACCCAGAACAGCGCCGATAGCCTGAGTCTTCAATTAAACACTATCATTTTTTATTGCGATTAGAAATCGTAAACATAAAATATTTTAAATTCCGTTAGGCAAGTGGACCTAATTATCTCAGTAAGAGTAAACTATCGGTCTAATCCATGTTTCATCAAAGAAAAATCTTTGGTTTTGATACTAAATCCTAAGCGACATTTTTCAATATAATCAATGTTTCTTTATAGAAATTTCTTCTAACAGGCTTTTGGATCAAAAATGAAATAAATAATCTTTTATTTATATTTTTTTAAAATTACCTTAAAAGCCTGTTAGAAGAAATTTCTAAAAACAAACATTGATCTTTGGTTTTTATACCCTACACCACTATGTGGTCAGGGTATTATAAGTTTGTGCTGATGTTTGTAACACCAAAAAATATTGGTCCTAGACCCACCTTATAGTATACCGATCGGCTCAGAATTTTTTTTATTTCGATTTAACGATGTCCGTCCGTCCGTCTGTCTGTCTGTCCATGCATTTTTGTGCGCACTCTACAGGTCGCAAATATTAAGATATTTTGATGAAACTTGGTACACCGACTTATGTCGGCCCAAGGACGAAGCCTATTGATTTTGGTTAAAATCGGTCCATGTTTAGACCTAGTGCCCATATAAGGGTCCCCCCAAAATTATATTGTTTATACGCTGTAGGTCGCAAATATTAAGATATTTTGATGAAATTTGGTACACAGACCTATGTTTGCCCAAGGAAGAAGCCTATTGATTTTGTTTAACACGGGTCCATGTTTAGACCTAGTGCTCATATAAGGGTCCCCTCAAAATTATATTGTTTATACGCTGCAGGTCGCAAATATTAAGATATTTTGATGAAATTTGGTACACCGACCTATATCAGCTTAAAGACGAAGCCTATTGATTTTGGTTAACAGCGGTCCATGTTTAGACCTAGTGCCCATATAAGGGTCCCCCCAAAATTATATTGTTTATACGCTGCAGGTCGCAAATATTAAGATATTTTGATGAAATTTGGTACACAGACCTATGTTGGCCCAAGGACGAATCCTATTGATTTTGGTGAACATCGGTCCATGTTTAGACCTAGTGCCCATATAAGGGTCCTACCAAAATTATATTGTTTTTACGCAGCAGGTCGCAAATATTAAGATATTTTGATGAAATTTGGTACACAGACCTATGTTGCCCCAAGGACGAAGCCTATTGATTTTGGTGAACATCGGTCCATGTTTAGACCTAGTGCCCATATAAGGGTCCTACCAAAATTATATTGTTTATACGCTGCAGGTCGCAAATATTAAGATATTTTGATTAAATTTGGTACACCGACCTATGTTGGCCCAAGGAAGAAGCCTATTGATTTTGTTTAACACGGGTCCATGTTTAGACCTAGTGCTCATATAAGGGTCCCCTCAAAATTATATTGTTTATACGCTGCAGGTCGCAAATATTAAGATATTTTGATGAAATTTGGTACACCGACCTATATCAGCTTAAAGACGAAGCCTATTGATTTTGGTTAACAGCGGTCCATGTTTAGACCTAGTGCCCATATAAGGGTCCCCCCAAAATTATATTGTTTATACGCTGCAGGTCGCAAATATTAAGATATTTTGATGAAATTTGGTACACAGACCTATATTGGCCCAAGGACGAATCCTATTGATTTTGGTGAACATCGGTCCATGTTTAGACCTAGTGCCCATATAAGGGTCCTACCAAAATTATACATTGTTTTTACGCAGCAGGTCGCAAATATTAAGATATTTTGATGAAATGTGGTACACAGACCTATGTTGGCCCAAGGACGAAGCCTATTGATTTTGTTTAAAACGGGTCCATGTTTAGACCTAGTGCTCATATAAGGGTCCCTCAAAATTATATTGTTTATACGCTGCAGGTCGCAAATATTAAGATATTTTGATGAAATTTGGTACACCGATCCATTTCAGCTTAAAGACGAAGCCTATTGATTTTGGTCAACAGCGGTCCATGTTTAGACCTAGTGCCCATATAAGGGTCCCCCCAAAATTATATTGTTTATACGCTGTAGGTCGCAAATATTAAGATATTTTGATGAAATTTGGTACACAGACCTATGTTGGCCCAAGGACGAAGCCTATTGATTTTGTTTAACACGGGTCCATGTTTAGACCTAGTGCTCATATAAGGGTCCCTCAAAATTATATTGTTTATACGCTGCAGGTCGCAAATATTAAGATATTTTGATGAAATTTGGTACACCGACCTATTTCAGCTTAAAGACGAAGCCTATTGATTTTGGTTAACAGCGGTCCATGTTTAGACCTAGTGCCCATATAAGGGTCCCCTCAAAATTAAATTGTTTATTCGCTGCAGGTCGCAAATATTAAGATATTTTGATGAAACTTGGTACACCGACTTATGTCGGCCCAAGGACGAAGCCTATTGATTTTGGTTAAAATCGGTCCATGTTTAGACCTAGTGCCCATATATGGGTCCTCCCAAAATTATATTGTTTATACGCTGCAGGTCGCAAATATTAAGATATTTTGATGAAATTTGGTACACAGACCTATGTTAGCCCAAGGACGAAGCCTATTGATTTTGGTGAACATCTGTCCATGTTTAGACCTAGAGCCCATATAAGGGTCCCCCAAAATTATATTGTTTTTACGCAGCAGGTCGCAAATATTAAGATATTTTGATGAAATTTGGTACACAGACCTATGTTGCCCCAAGGACGAAGTCTATTGATTTTGGTGAACATCGGTCCATGTTTAGACCTAGTGCCCTAGGGTCCTACCAAAATTATATTGTTTATACGCTGCAGGTCGCAAATATTAAGATATTTTGATGAAATTTGGTACACCGACCTATGTTGGCCCAAGGAAGAAGCCTATTGATTTTGTTTAACACGGGTCCATGTTTAGACCTAGTGCTCATATAAGGGTCCCCTCAAAATTATATTGTTTATACGCAGCAGGTCGCAAATATTAAGATATTTTGATGAAATTTGGTACACCGACCTATATCAGCTTAAAGACGAAGCCTATTGATTTTGGTTAACAGCGGTCCATGTTTAGACCTAGTTGCCATATAAGGGTCCCCCCAAAATTATATTGTTTATACGCTGCAGGTCGCAAATATTAAGATATTTTGATGAAATTTGGTACACAGACCTATGTTGGCCCAAGGACGAATCCTATTGATTTTAGTGAACATCGGTCCATGTTTAGACCTAGTGCCCATATAAGGGTCCTACCAAAATTATATATTGTTTTTACGCAGCAGGTCGCAAATATTAAGATATTTTGATGAAATGTGGTACACAGACCTATGTTGGCCCAAGGACGAAGCCTATTGATTTTGTTTAACACGGGTCCATGTTTAGACCTAGTGCTCATATAAGGGTCCCTCAAAATTATATTGTTTATACGCTGCAGGTCGCAAATATTAAGATATTTTGATGAAATTTGGTACACCGATCCATTTCAGCTTAAAGACGAAGCCTATTGATTTTGGTTAACAGCGGTCCATGTTTAGACCTAGTGCCCATATAAGGGTCCCCCCAAAATTATATTGTTTATACGCTGTAGGTCGCAAATATTAAGATATTTTGATTAAATTTGATACACAGACCTATGTTGTCCCAAGGACGAAGCCTATTGATTTTGTTTAACACGGGTCCATGTTTAGACCTAGTGCTCATATAAGGGTCCCTCAAAATTATATTGTTTATACGCTGCAGGTCGCAAATATTAAGATATTTTGATGAAATTTGGTACACCGACCTATTTCAGCTTAAAGACGAAGCCTATTGATTTTGGTTAACAGCGGTCCATGTTTAGACCTAGTGCCCATATAAGGGTCCCCCCAAAATTATATTGTTTATACGCAGCAGGTCGCAAATATTAAGATATTTTGATGAAATTTGGTACACAGACCTATGTTGGCCCAAGGAAGAAGCCTATTGATTTTGTTTAACACGGGTCCATGTTTAGACCTAGTGCTCATATAAGGGTCCCTCAAAATTATATTGTTTATACGCTGCAGGTCGCAAATATTAAGATATTTTGATGAAATTTGGTACACCGACCTATTTCAGCTTAAAGACGAAGCCTATTGATTTTGGTTAACAGCGGTCCATGTTTAGACCTAGTGCCCATATAAGGGTCCCCTCAAAATTAAATTGTTTATTCGCTGCAGGTCGCAAATGTTAAGATATTTTGATGAAATTTGGTACACAGACCTATGTTGGCCCAAGGAAGAAGCCTATTGATTTTGTTTAACACGGGTCCATGTTTAGACCTAGTGCTCATATAAGGGTCCCTCAAAATTATATTGTTTATACGCTGCAGGTCGCAAATATTAAGATATTTTGATGAAATTTGGTACACCGACCTATTTCAGCTTAAAGACGAAGCCTATTGATTTTGGTTAACAGCGGTCCATGTTTAGACCTAGTGCCCATATAAGGGTCCCCTCAAAATTAAATTGTTTATTCGCTGCAGGTCGCAAATATTAAGATATTTTGATGAAATTTGGTACACAGACCTATGTTGGCCCAAGGAAGAAGCCTATTGATTTTGTTTAACACGGGTCCATGTTTAGACCTAGTGCTCATATAAGGGTCCCCTCAAAATTAAATTGTTTATTCGCTGCAGGTCGCAAATATTAAGATATTTTAATGAAATTTGGTACACCGAGCTATATCAGCCCAAGGACGAAGCCTATTTATTTTAGTTAACAGCGGTCCATGTTTAGACCTAGTGCCCATATAAGGGTCCCCCCAAAATAGGCTTGGTTACAAACTGCAGATCGCAAATATTAAGATATTTTAATGAAATTTGGAGCGCTGACTCACATTATAGAAAATTTTGTCACAAGCCCCATTTTAACCCATTTGAATTTCGGATCCAAACATTAGTTGGCTTTTACCCAGAATGGTGTAGGGTATTGTATAGTCGGCATGCCCGACTTTAACCTTTTTACTCGTTATCTATATAATTCAGGTCTTAATCAACTAGTACAGTACTATTTCCAAAGAGTCACTTCAGAACTGGTTCCGCGAGTGTTACATTAGCACCAGTTTTGTTCCCTATTTTTTGTCCTTAAATTGTAATTTTCAAACTAGTTCTACGACTACTACCAAAGTGGGTGTTTAGTATTTTTTGCTACTGGGTATTTCTCCGAAGTTTTAAACAAATGACACTTAAGCGATGCTTATTAAAAGTTATTTAGGGTAAAAATTATGAAACCTTTTTGGAGGGACTTTTGGACACATTTTTTAAATTAAACAAAATCCCCGATCAAAAATTATTTTTAGAAATTCCATTTGGTTCGGAAGGTTTTTTTTTGCCGAAATGGCTTGCAAACACGATTTTTATTATTAATTTAGTATTGCCTATCACGTGGTGATAGGTAAAATTTTTGTTAAAAATGAATCATAACCCTAATGTACATGTATATTTTAATTTAAAAAACTAAAAACAGCTGTTCACATACAAAAGTTTCCATATTTTCTTTAATTATAAATACGATCCAATTCACAAAACGATAAAAAAGCATTTAAAAAAACCGCAAATTGTTCTTTCCGAATCGCGTTTTTGTGATTCGTAATTTTCATGGTTGAAAAGAATTAACAAACAAAAAGATTTTTTGCAGGTATTTAAACTCTGGTACAACATTTTTTAGATTAGACAAGCTGATTCTAAATATGTTTTTAAAATGTCTCAATCACGTCACATTTTTTAGAAAATCGCGGTTAAAAATGCCGAAATACTCTGTGTTTGGCTTATTTGTAAATTATAGAACAATTACGACGCGACTAAAAGTTTTAAAAACAGAGGTCCGAATCACGAACTTAAAGTCTGTATAAATTATTTATGAGAACTTAAACTAAATAACGCATGATGAGATGTTTTATCTGTAACAAATCGTAGCATAAATACCACCTTTTTACAGGTGAAGTAAAAGATAACATCCAGTTATATATACTTAATTCGAATTTATAAAAGCTGTGAAATATCTTAAGAGCAGCGATATGGTCAAGCAGTTAAAATGAATTAAATTTCGAGTAAAAAAATAGATATTGGCCCTTACTATAAAAGAGTATTTTAAATTTAAAGTCGACTTTATTTTTAATCATACGGTTATGTTCATTTTGTATATGAAAACCCTACAAAAATATTTGTATTTTCAAACATTTTGATTGGTTGAAAATAAATTAACCAATCAGAATGCTCCAAAAATAAACCAAGTCAAGGCATACTGCCACCCAATATTTTAACTAAAGTCGACTTTAACTAAAATGTACATTTGAAAAATTTAGATGGTAAGGGTGATTGTTTTTATGATATTTAATTGATGACGATTTCCTTACGATTTCTCATAAAATTGCTGACGATTTACAGGGAACCTTAAAATCTAAAAAAAGTTGCCATATAAAATGTTCCACTTAAAAAATTACACGCTGAAAAAAACGGCCTGTCCTAAACATATTTTTGCTGGTAATATATATATATTTGGAGAAATTGTTAAACATATTCGCCGTGTTTTTACTAGAAACCATGCGCGGTTCCAGCGATTAATATAAGGTAAAAATCATACACTTCAGTGTCCAACTCAATGTATTTGTCTACGGTGGCGTATGATTTTTCCCCTTATATTAATTGCTGGAACCGCGCATGCTAGAAACAATATATATTTACATGCAAATATATTATAATTGCCTGTAAATATATAAATGTTTGGATGAAATGAAATGACGCTATCGCCAAATATATATATATTTTTGGCAGCAAACATATAATATGTGTGTCATAAATAAATTATGTTTCCATGCAAATACTATATATAAATAATATATTTAGTTATAAAGCAATTATTAATATATGCCAAATAATAGGCGTATTTATTCTACTCTCCAAATTTCTCTATATTTTAATGGAAAAACATAAAAAGTAAAATTAATACATCTACTGTTTGGCGATCATTTAATAACTCAATACATTATAAATTACATTGAATTTTACATCTAATACAAATCTTTCATTGAAAAACAATAACCACAATCTCTTCATTTATTTTTTATTTATTTTTATTAACAAATATTAATTAAAAACTCTTATAATAAGTTAATACTTTAATATACACAATTAAATATTTTTTTTTTCTTTTTAACACAATTTTATGTTTTATTTATACTAATTGACCCTTACTATAAAAGAGTATTTTAAATTTAAAGTCGACTTTATTTTTAATCATATGGTTATGTTCATTTTGTATATGAAAACCCTACAAAAATATTTGTATTTTCAAACATTTTGATTGGTTGAAAATAAATTAACCAATCAGAATGCTCCAAAAATAAACCAAGTCAAGGCATACTGCCACCCAATATTTTAATTAAAGTCGACTTTAACTAAAATAAACGTTTGGAAAATATAGATAATAAGGCTGATTTATTTTATTTTTTCACATCTTTCACAATAAAATTAATAAATAAAGGAAAAATATCACAAAATTTTCTGACTAGATGCAGTCTAGCTAAACTAAACGATTATTACCAACTACAAAAGTTATAATGGCTACATACAACTTTATATGTATCAAGAATGGAAATTCTCCATTTTTCCAAATATATGTTAATTGCATCCCACAAATATAATTATTATAAAGTTAAAAATGCAAAAATATGTATTCTTAGATGACAAAATATGACTAATTTACAAACAAACCCATGTTTACCGGGAAATATATGTATAGTAACTATAATCACAATATAATTGGAAGCATACTCCATAGTAGTTTATAAACATACATATAATTACCTCCAAACATATACAAAAACGTCTTTTTCCTCCGTGTAGTGCCCTTTTTTAGAACAAATTAATTGCAAAAACACAAATATGAAAAATTGTTAAAAAAGCAATAAAAGCACTGACTAAAAAATAAAAAAGCATTATTTTAGTGCTTTTTTTGGTTTTGGCACCATGAGCAAAATTTTGGCGTTTGGGTCATCAAAAAGCATCATAAATAGTGCTAAAAGCACCAAGTTGGCATCACTGGCTGGCATGGCAATTCCCATTTTATCCCGCTGAATAGAATCTTATTTAGAAGTTATACAATATTGATAAATTTTTAATCCAAGGGATTCATTTTTAATCAAATGCATATAATGTGTTATTTAGAAGGTATACAATATTGATAAATTTTTAATCAAACTCATATAAAAAACCAATAAAAATCCTAATCAAATGTATCACTATTTTATTAAAAAATTTATGCAATTAAAGAGCTACAAATTTTTAACTGAATGAACAATTTTCGTGATTGAAGGAATTTCAACCACAAAATTTATTGAATAGGCGGTTTTCATGATTGAAATTAGTTTTTATTTTTTTGTATGTAAATAATCTCTTGCAAACTTGCTTATGTATGCCATATGGTTACGTACGTTTCACCTGTTTATTTTTAGGTTCCATTTCGAAGGTTTAAAGGTCAAAAGTGAATTAATTAATTTTTTTGAATTTTGACATTTCTTCCAAAGAAATCACAGGAAAATCTAAAGATATTTTTATTCGCAAAATATTTTTTATGTTCGCAAAATTAAGGCAAGTCTTCATAAAAAATGTTAAAAAAACTTGTCGGATATTATAACCCAGAAAATTTTTTACAATCGGTAGCCAACCACACCCATTCTACAACTGGTTCCACTGCAACCGATTCCATGGAACTGGTTCCGGAACCAGTTGGGATGGAAGGTGTGGGTGACGTAGAATCAGTTCCATAACTAGTTCCAGAACTGATTCTAGAGCAACCGGTTCCACTTTGGAGCCATAGAAGGGGTTGCTTTTGGGACAATTTAAAACAAAAAGAATCGGTGTTAGAATCGACAGTAGAAGGGGTTGTGAATGAAAAGTAGCTATTGTACAACCGATTCTTTGGAACAGATAATTTTCCTGGGATGTCAAATAATATTGAAAAAAACTGATTATACTTATTACTGTATTAAGCATACAAAAGATTAAAAAAAGTTTTTACCATACCACATTTGGACACAAAAAAGCAATAAAGTCAACAAAAAAGTTTGCTGACACAGGAAAATTTTAGTCAGGAGGGTGGTTGCAGAATTCTAAAAAAAAATTAAAACTAAACAAAAGTAACACTCATTGTAAAACTTTGTAAATTCAGCAAAAATTGCGCTATTGAAAATGAATAATTGCAAATGAAAATGGATAAAACTTTTTGATAAATATCACTTTACGACACGATTTTTCATCCATGATTAAACCGACCAGATTCTGAAAATATAGCTTAAAAAAATATACATAACTCCCAGTTTTTCTAGATCAGCTCATTTTTAGTGCGAATTCAGCAATTCAATTTTTAGTGTGAATCCAGCTGTCTGTCACTTGGGGAAGTTACGATTGTACCTACACCAGTTTATCGCGACGGCAGATTTTTTGCTATTATTATTAGATGTAATGTGTGAAAACTGAGCAAAATCGGTCCACGGTTTCAGAGATTATAAAAAAATTTCTTAAATTTTGATACATATCATACAAACAGTAGTGTAGAGCAATTCATAACTGTCAGGGGCTGCCACAAGACAATGATGTAACCCTTGTAAACTTATGCGACAACCTTTTCCAGGGTTGCCTTAGGGGAGTTGCTAAATATTTTCGTGATAGCTTTAAAAAATTTGAGTTGCTTTTTGCTGATAAGTAAAAGGATGTGAAGAAGTTTTTAATTAATTTTTTTTTATATTTATTTTCAATTATTTCATCTAAAGTTTATTACAAATATAAAAATTAAAACTAGAATTAAAATTAAAAATTGGAAATTGAAAATGGAAAATTGAAAATTAAAAAAAAAAAAGTTAAAGTGATTATGAAGAAAATGTATTTTGAGCGACATATTGACGCCCATCGCATGGTATGAAGCAATCAATTCTACAATTTCCTTATAATTTTCCGCCCTCTTGTTTCCAAGAAAATTATTTACAACGTTAGTAAAAGTGTTCCATGCCATTTTTTCTATTGGACTAAGCAGATTTTGAAAGTATACTCTGCTTAAAGGTTGTTTGGTTTGTGGACTATTGAAAACACATTAACCCATTTTTCGGCGACTGGTGATTATAATTATCAGCAATTTTACTATTCATAACTTGCTAATGACAAGTTTTTTTATTTAATTTTTTTTTTGTATCAATTATTATGGGTCCTGTTTCTTTTATGATATACTTAGTATAAAAACGCTTTTTATTCACACTTCAAAAATATCAGCCGTGTATGCATATTCCGCCAATAGTGATTACAATCTCCAATAACATTTCTGAAAATTGGAACTTAAAAATTTAGACTTTATTAATTAGGCTCAGAATAGCTTTGGTATAAATTTTTATCAAAATCTGTAGACGGAAACTGGTAGCGGCGAAAAATGGTTTAAAGAATAAAACGATTTAAAACTAAATAATGAAAAGAAATGCTTTAAGGTACTTATTCGCCCGATTTCAGCTTCGCTCAATCTTGAAAAGATGGTTTTAATATGCTTAAACGCTGCGCTGTCTGTTTCAAGTGCTCTTATAAAATTTCGAATTAAGCCCAACTTAATATGGAAAGGTGGTAAAAATACTTTGCAGGGTTCAGCCAATGGTACATTGTCTATACTAAATTCAACCAACTGAGCTTCTGTACGAGGTTCCCATTCAAAATTGGTATAGGTACCAAAGCACAAAAATCCTTTTTTTACACCGGTTAGCAGAGAAATAACTTTAAGATCGCAGCAAATCATCCATGTGTGTTCGCTGTAGTTTACTGCATCCAAAATTATCTATCTATATATAATTATTTCCTTCAGGCTAGTCACTGAAGAATCGATAAACAATCTTCAATATCAATTTCCTGGCAAGCTATATTGTGGGTGGTATCGTAACTTAACCAAGTGATAGACTGCAGGATTCAAATTAAAAATTGAATTGCTCGTAACAAACCTAAATGACCTGATCTAGAGAAACTGGGAGATAAGTGTATTTTTATAAGCTATATTTTCAGAATATATTCAGTTTGATTATGGGTGAGGCCAAAAATTGAAATTTGTCGTACAGTGCAGTAACGTAGCTAGGGGGGGGGGGGCTAGTGGCTCGAGCCCCCCTCCCGAAATGATTTGACAAATTTTAAAATGTAACAAAATACGAGGAAAATAACAACTTTTTTCAAAAAATTTAATAAAAAATATTTATTTTTTGTTGAACTAAAATAGCAAATGGCCAAGTTTCTGAAGTTTTCATAAATAAAATAGACTAGAAACCCAATTGCGAAAATTGTTATCTAAAACAATTTTTAAGCTCTTTGGTGCCCAAAGAAACTGTTTTTGTTTATGGTATTTTTGTCAAAATCCTTAATAGTTATGTGTGCTAGGAATAATCAAAGAGGTTAGAAAATAAAGAGAATGCAATCCTCTAATTTACTGAGAAAACTTTATAAAATGTGCCTACAAATAGATAAATAAATGGCTATTTTTTATTGTCGCTACTAGTAGTTTTCGTCATATTTATTAAAAAAAATATGACGATTGATGAACTAACCTTTGGTTTTCCTTAAAAATTTCCGCTTTCCTGCTTGTAGACACAAGATATTACTATAAGGTGATAATTTGGCATAATTCGACATTTTACAATTTTGTTTTCAGATTAAACATTATAATATTGGCTTTTTGTAATTTTTTTTAAATTAAGGGCCTATTTATGTATTACGAAAATGTTCTAAACTATAGAAATTGACAACTACTTTCGTTAAAAATATATGGGAAACAAAAACAAATTTACGTTACATAAACTAGGGCTAAAATTTTTAACTGTCCATGAAAAGGCGTACTTTAGGAGAAACAAGTAATTTATTCTAAAAGTGACAGTAAATTGAATACATACACTCAGATAAAAAAGTTAGTAAAAAAATTTGTAAACAGTTTCCAATCGAACTTTACTATTTTTATACTGATTTTTAGTACAATTATTTTTTAGTAATCATTTTTGCTATTCTCTTATTACAAATTACGGAGTTTTTTTACTAATTCTCGCTGCTGATTTCAGCAAAACATTTTACTAATTTTTCAAAACCGCCCAGTGTAGAAAATCATTACCAGATATGTGGTTATGTAACCTGGTAATGGTAACTAGTTACTTTTATTATTACATTTCTTATTACCTTTGTATGGCGATGTCGCGAAATATAATGAGTTATGGTTACACACCAGCATACGAAAAATCAAAAAATATGTCGTCAACTATGTGCTTACCAGTATTGACAAAAATAATGATTCTAAAAATAGATTTTCAAAAAAATAAGTTTTATAAAAATATTAGAATCAGCTGAGATATCTTAAGAATTAAGGTTCAAAGCAAAAAAGAGTAATAATAACAAAAGGATAAAAATAGCATTGTTAAATTTCGTTGATGTTAGTCTAAGTTGAGTTGTTGATAACAAATTCGATTTGCTTTCAACAGTCACATAAGTAGACGATTATCAAAATATTAACCAACTCAAAGGCGAAAGTTACTGATGATGGCTTTGTAGCGAAAGCCGAAAATGCGCATCCTGCCTTGCTGGTCTTATCGAATTCTTTCAAAAATTTTTATTCTTTGTAATTTACTTGTAAAAATTGTATCATCTTTCTTTGATTTGAAAATAATTTAAACAGAAAGTGATATAAATTTATGATCTAGAGTCAAGCTAAAAATAATATTCATTTACTTAAAATAACAGATCAACTAAAACATTTTCCCCCACTATTTTTTTATTGTAAAATTGTATTTTAATAAAATTTGCTTGTGCGGGAATCGAACCTGGGACTCCAGATTGTCAGTCTATAGCTTTAGCATCAGAGCTATCTCGACATTTTATATGTGATTGGTAAAAACATAATTGACTTGCTGCGCACAAGTCAGCTTACTCGCCAACATACAAAAAATCAAAAAATATGTGGTTACATATATCCTTACCATTGTTGAAAAAATATTGAATCTAAAAATCCCAGTGTAGAAACGGTAATGACATATCATTATTTTTTGGACTACCAGTAATGACACCCACTTACCTTCTGCATTATTTTAAAACATATAATAATGAGTTACTGATAATTACTTATTTTTATCATTATTTCAAATAGAAAATAATTTTTTAGATTTTTTTGAAAATTTTTTGAAATCTATTTTTAGACTCAATATTTTTTAAACACTGGTAAGGATATATGTAACCACATATTTTTTGATTTCTTGTATGTTGGCGAGTAAGCTTAATTGTGTGCAGAAGGTCAATTGTGTTTTTATCTATTAAATATTACATGTCGATATAGCTCAGATGGTAGAGCTATTGACTGGCAATCTGTAGACCCAGGTTCGATTCCCGCACCAGCAAATTTTATTTAAAAAAAAAATACAATAAAAAATATTTTTTTATATATAATTTATTTTTTAGAAAATCTATTTTTAGACTCATTCTTTTTTTTCAGTACTGGTAAGCACATAGGTAACGATATATTTTTTGATTTTTCGTATGCTGGTGTGTATCGACAACTCATTATTTTTCGCGACATCGCCATATAAAGGTAATAAGAAATGTAATAACAAAAGTAACTAGTTACCATTACCAAGTATGTAGTTACATAACCACATATCTGGTAATGATTTTCTACACTGGGATAGATTACAAAAATTAACAAAAAAAAAACTGGAAAAGTAGGTACTTTCTATATGAAATAATGATAAAAAATAAGTCATTATTAGTAGCTCATTATTATATGTTTTAAAATAATGCAGAAAGTAAGTCGGTATCATTACTGGTAGTTTAAAAAATAATGATATATCATTACCATTTCTACACTGGGCGAGTGCTAAATTTAGCAGAAAAATATACTAATCTCAAAAATTATTTTTTTTTTATTTAAAAAATTATTTTTTTTGATTTTTTACAATTCTTGTTTAGTTTATATTTGTTACTATTGATATATTCTTAATTTGGAAATGACACTCAGAAAATTTTATTGTATAACTGGAGGACCGCTCGCAATTTTGACTCCAAATTTCAAGCACGATGAAGTCATTATACGCTTGTTACAATCGAAAGAAAAAAAGTTTTTTTTTATAATTTTTTTTTTTTAGATTTTACAGTTTTTTAGTACACTTTTTTTGCTAATTTCAGCAAATTGATTTTAAATTACAGTTTACAATAATTTACTGAAATTTAGTAGCTGCAACTAATTATTTATACTAATTTCATTGTACTAAAATTATTGATATTTAGTAAGTTTTTAATTGATTTCAGCAAATCGATTTTGAATTGCAGTTAACAGAAATTTTACTCAAATTTAGTAGCGGCTACTAATTTTTTCTACTAATTTTATTGTACTACAGATCAGCAGTCATGTGTTGCTAAGATTAGCAAAAAATACCACTGGGTTCAAAACAGTTAAATTTCCCGTAATAAGAGCAAAATTTTCAGTAGCCATTACAGACTTTTTTGCATGGATGGTAACTGAAACGAATGCGGTTATCGTTAGGGTAACGATATTTTAGGTTATTTCGGTAACGGTATTTTAAGGGTAATGCTATTTCATTTATTTCGGTATCGGTATTTTAAGGATAACGGTATTTGAGTTATTTCGGTAACGGTATTTTAAGGATAACGATATTTAGGTTATTTCGGTAACGGTATTTTAAGGTTAACGGTATTTCAGTTATATCGGTAACGGTATTTTAAGGATAACAATAGCCAGTTATTTCGGTACATACCGCATTTTTTTTTTGCAAAAAACACACTAAAGTAAAAACAAAACGAATTAATTGACTTAATTTATGTGAAATACTCAATAACGACGTGCAATGACCAAGAGTAGAGAATTAAAAATAATGGTAACGGTATTTTAAGGATAACGCTATTTCATGCATTTCGGTAATGGTATTTTAAGGTTATCGATATTTAATTTATTTCGGTATCGGTATTTTAAGGATAACGGTATTTCAGTTATTTCGGTAACGATATTTTAAGGATAACGGTATTCTGGGTATTTCGGTAAAGGTATTTCAGGGGTAACTGTAGTCAGTTGAAAGGGTTTTGAATCGATAACGGTATTTTAGCGGTATTGCCTGCTAACCCTGCTTTTTTGGTTAGTGTATATAAATTCGGATTTGTTCCAATTAGCTTCTTGCAGTATATTTCACAAAAATAGATTTTGAGTTTTAAGAGATCTTGCAAAATGATCATCGTGGTCAGCCCCAATGTGTCTCATGCGGAATGAAAGTACACTGTTGGCAAGACAAAACCCACAAAGGGTGTTCCAAATCTAGTTCGGATTTTAGTTTGATGTCCTTTTGAAACATGTGTCTATTTGAATCACGTTCACGTCACTAAGGCGTACTATCAGTTGCTTATTTTTATTCAAATTGTTTGTTATTAGCAGTTTGGTGTTAAAAATTGTCGAAATCGGTTTAGAAATTGTGGGTAAAAATGAGTAAGTAATCATAAAGCGCTACAAGTCACCGGTATCAGTTTGAGGTTTCTCTGCTGAATGCTTCCATTTTGTATAAACAAACAATCGGAATAAAAATGACTACACTCATAAAAAAAGTTCGTACAAATTGGTCAAAATTGTGCTGGCGCAAATACATGTACTATTTCCTGTTATTTTATCAGAATTTTGACCCATTTGTAGGAACTTTTTTTAGAGAAAATAACAGAAAAATTAGTTCAATTTAATCAGAACGCGTTTAACAGACTTTTGTACTAACTTTTTTTTATAAGTGTAGAATTGGGATATATAGTTCACAGTTCGTTTCAATTAATTTTATTTTTGAACTAGCATGTTCTTCTAGTTCATTGGTTAATTCGAGAAATTTTATCAATTGTTCATACACTAATATAAAACTCTTGCAAAATTTTTGCTGACAAAACAGCTGAACTCAGCAGAATCTGTCTGCTAAACATTAAAAATATACAAACAGCAAGAAAAAAATCTGTTAAATTTACAAAAATTCATATATATATATATGTATATATATTTTAGTTAATAGAAAATGACAATTTATAAGTGCTTTTTGTCTACTAATATTCAGCAACATTTTTTTGCCGATATTAGCAAGATAAATTTGAAATTTAATTAAACAAAATTTATCTCAAATATTACTAAAATTTCGTATAGGAAGATAAAGAAAAATTGTACATAAAAACAAACTATGAGCAAGACCTTACGTGGGTTAGATGGCTAAGCTGTCGAACTCTAGTATAGTTACGTTTGTAATGTGGGAATGCATTCCTACAGCCGACAGGTTTTTGAAAAAATTATCATATAGAGACAATCTGACAATAAATATAAACAATAATACAATTTAATGGAAAATCACTGATGACGCCTGTCCAAAGGAAAAAGGCAGAAACTAGATCTAGTCTGATTTGCAGATTAATAATGTGTTTATAGCTTTGAAAAATGTTTATTCTTCTTCTTAACCTCAAACCTACATAATTAAAGAAAGCATCGTTCAGCAGAGTTACTAATCACAAAGCGCTACAAATCACCGGTATCAGTTTAAGATTTCTCTGCTGAATGCTACCAATGGTTTGTTTAATAATTCCGAATAAAATAAAAGAACGGAAAGGAACATTTGAAATTTAACATATTCGTGTACGCGAGAGAGTTCCTAACTCTAAAAATGAGCAAAATTTTTGGGCTTATGCGCCACACAGATATTTCAAGAGGCCATAAAATAAAAAACCGAGCTAACTTTGCAAAATCCATCGGGCTTGAAATTATTGTTGCGCTGTAAAATTAGTCTAAGATCATATTGGAATGGCGCACTCCATTGGAAATCAAAATAATATCATTATTTAATTTACTAATAATATTTAAGCTTCCCGATAATCTATAAAATTGTAATAAAACATTTTAAATCTAAAAACGAACAAGGAAACCGGACAAATAAATTCAAAATTTGTCCAAAAAGTGTAAAATATAATTTCGCTGTTAAAATCATCTAACAAAACTTTGAGACAGTACTTAAATTGTTTAAGCCATTTTTTACCAACGTATCTTTAAAGACACGTCTACCTTTAAGACCCCATAACTTTTGATATAAAAAATACAAAAAATGCTTACTGCGAAACCGACCCATCCTTCTACCAAATTTTGTCAGAAAAATCGCACATAATCCATATCAGAAACGGATGGCAGAAAATTTTAAATATTGACAAAAAACTAACCTCTAAATTCATAAACGCTTTGCAAAATATAGGAGGTTTATTGAATAAATTTTGTATGAAAATGACGTTTTGTAAACCTGCTATAACTTAACACAGCATTTATGAATTGAGGGGTAAATTTTTGGAAATTGAAATCTTCTAGAAATCAAATTACACTTGAAATATATAATTAAGTTTAGAACCTAGAAAATGCGTAAAAAATTAAATTTTCTTTAATGGTTATTAGCTATTCTTAATTATAATATTTAAAAAGTCTCAAAAACACTTTCCGTTTTGCGCTATTAAGGCACATCTACACGGGATAGAAAACTCGGTAGACTTTATTAAAATGCAGCTCTGTATAAGTCTACGAAATGTAATCTCTAGGCCATTGACAATTGCTGTCATACATGCCCTGTGGGAAAAGGAACCGGTCACAGGACACGTCACGTGACCGGTCCTTGGACCAGTCCTTTTATATGAAAAGGACCGGTAACTCTAACATGGGCTTGTCCTAGGAGGGGGTTAATTGCCGCTTTTGACGTGTCACAGGACTGACGCAAAGAACCAGTCACAGGACGGAAGCAAAAGAACCTGTCACAGGACTGACACAAAAGAACCTGTCACAGGATTGACGTAAATGAACCACAAAGAACCTGTCTCAGAACTGACGCAGAAGAACCTGTCACATGACTGACACAAAAGAACCTGTCAAAGTATGCAAAAACATGCTTTTTTTGCTATTTGCAATATTATTTTACCAGGAATTAAATTCTACAAATCTTATTTGATTTAGTTCAGTCAAATGCCTGATTTTTATGAAGTTTTAAAATTATTTATCTTTGGTTATTTATTGCAGACAGAAAATTAAAATATAAATTCCAAAAAGTTACCTCAATTTGTGAACTGGATTTTAACTGAAACAATGGCTTTCAAACATAGCTGTTAAGTAATGATTACTTACTAATCATAATAATTAGTAATTTAAAGGTGAAGTAATGATTAAATTACTATTATTTTCAGTTTCGAACGATTACTAATTGATTTTGATTCCAAATAACCTAAAAGTAATCAGAATTATTTTTAATTACGACAAAATATAATCAAAAAGAATCATAAATAAAAAACGAGTAAAAAGGTTAAAGTCGGGCATGCCGACTATACAATACCCTACACCACTCTGGTGTATTGTTTGGATCCGAAATTCGAATGGGTTAAAATGGGGCTTGTGTCAAAATTTTCTATAATGTGAGTCAGCGCACCAAATTTCATTAAAATATCCTAATATTTTCGATCTGCAGTTTGTAACCAAGCCAATTTTGGGGGGACCCTTATATGGGCACTAGTTCTAAACATGGACCGATGTTCACCAAAATCAATAGGCTTCGTCCTTGGGCCAACATAGGTCTATGTACCAAATTTCATCAAAATATCTTATTATTTACGACCTGCAGCGTATAAACAGTATAATTTTGGTAGGACCCTTATATGGGCACTAGGTCTAAACATAGACCGATGTTCACCAAAATCAATAGGCTGCGTTATTGGGCCAATATAGGTCTGTGTACCAAATTTCATCAAAATATCTTAATATTTACGACCTGCAGCGTATAAACAGTATAATTTTGGTAGGACCCTTATATGGGCACTAGGTCTAAACATGGACCGATGTTCACCAAAATCAATAGGCTGCGTTACTGGGCCAATGTAGGGCTGTGTACCAAATTTCATCAAAATATCTTAATATTTACGACCTGCAGCGTATAAAGAGTATAATTTTGGTAGGACCCTTATATGGGCACTAGGTCTAAACATGGACCGATGTTCACCAAAATCAATAGACTGCGTTGTTGGGCTAACATAGGTCTGTGTACCAAATTTCGTCAAAATATCTTAATATTTACGACCTGCAGCGTATAAACAATATAATTTTGGTAGGACCCTTATATGGGCACTAGGTCTAAACATGGACCGATGTTCAAAAAAATCAAACTTGTTAGTCCTTGGGCCAACATAGGTCTGCGTACCAAATTTCATCAAAATATCTTAATAGCTGCGACCTGTAGAGTGCGCACAAGATTGCATGGACAGACAGACAGACAGACGGACGGACGGACGGACAGACGGACATCGTTAAATCGAAATAAAAAAAAAAAATTCTGAACCGATCGGTATACTATAAGGTGGGTCTACGACCAATATTTTTTGGTGTTACAAACATCAGCACAAACTTATAACACCCTGACCACATAGTGGTGTAGGGTATAATAAAAAAACCAAAGTAATTTCTATATTTTGAAGGAGTTTAATTCATGCAATTTTTAAAGCACTTGAATTCCAAGTTTTTCGATGTTTATTGGGTAGTTTAAAAGCAAAATTGAAAAACCGTTTAAATACGAAATTTTAACGGACAATATTTCCAAGTATAAAAAAGCTTCCTAAAAAAATTCAAAAAGCATTTAGTGGAAAATACAGTTCGGAATATTTCGATAAAAAACTATGTTTTTTCACAGACGCCAGATTTAGATTTAGCTCACAGTTTGTCTTTAGAAAAATATAGTTTAGTCCCCATGTCAGATATTTTTCGGTACTTAAGTTTCCTGACATACATGTTCTCACCAGTGCGCCCACTGTACATACAAGAGTTCCGTAACAGTTGTACAACAATCTGGTGAATGATTTGATTACTAGGCGCCTACTCTACACGTTAAGTATTAATCCAATAGCTTAATAATCTCTATATATAAAAGAATAACTTGAGTGACTGACTGACTCACTGACTCAACATCGCCCATCCCAAACCGCTGAAGCTAGGCAGTTGAAATTTAGTAGTTAGGTTTCTTCACCGGCGTAGACGTCCGCTAAGACGGGATTTTTAAAAATTCCTACCGGAACGGGCAAAAAGGGGAAAGTCTCCCCCTTGACGGCCTGTCAAAACCCCTTTGTGTAGAAAGCTGAAATTTAAAATAGGTGTTCCTTGGAGTATCGGCTAATTTATCTGGAAAGTAGTTTTTGGAATTTTGGACCGGGACGTTGTAAAAATGCGGATGCAAAAGGGGTAAAAGCTCCCCCTTTCACTTCCTGCCCAAACTGCTAGACCTAGGAAGTTGAAATTTGGTATGGAGGCTCCTCCTCTGTCGTAGACATCCACTAGGATGCCATTTTTCCACATTCCCACAGGGAGGAGCAAAAAGGGGAAAAAGTCTCCCCCTTGACGGCCTGCTCAAACTGCTGGAGCTATGAAGTTGAAATTTGGTATGTAGGTTCCTCGACCGGTGCAGACGTACGCTGATATAGCATTTTCCGAAATTCTTAGAGGGAGGGGCAAAAATGGACAATAATAATAGAAAAGTGCCATTTTTAAAAAATTACATTTTCCCAAAAAAAGTACCTTTTTTCGAAAAAAGTACCGTTTTCCAAAAAAAGTACTTTTTCTATAAAAGTACCTACCCTTTTCTGAAAAAAGTACAAAAAAAGTTCCAAAACAAAATACCTTTTTCCAAAAAAAAAAAAAAACCTTTTTCCAAAAAGTACCTTTTCCAAAAAAGTAGCTTTTTCCAAAAAAGTACCTTTTTCCAAAAAAAGTACCTTTTTCAAAAAAGTACCTTTTTCCAAAAAATACCTCTTTCCAAAAAATGTACATTTTTCTAAAAAAAAGTACCTTTTTCCAAAAAAAATACATTTTCCAAAAAAAAGTATCTTTCTCCAAAAAAATACCTTTTTCCATGCCTTTTCCAAAAAAGTCTCTTTTTCAAAAAAAGTACAATTTTCCAAAAAAATACCTTTTTCAAAAAAAGTAATTTCTCCAAAAAAGTATCTTTTTCCAAAAAATTTCCCTTTTTCCAAAAAGTACCATTTAAAAAAAATACCATTTAAAGAAAATAAAATTACCCTCAATTGTCCCCTTAGACGGGTTGCCCAAACTGCTGGAACTAGGAAGCTGAAATTCCCTGAGTAGACTCCTCGACCAAATTGGACGCCCTTTAACGCTGGATTTTCGGAAATTCCTACCGGGAGGGGCACAAATAGTAAAAGTCTGCCCTTTGACGACATGCCAAAACCCCTTTGGCTAGAAACCTGAAATATAAAAGTATCGGGAAGGTACTTTTTGAACAGGGACATTGCAAAAATGGGGACTAATGAAGGGAAGAGTGCCCCTTAAAGGCCTGCCCAAACCGCTGGAGGTAGCAAGTTGAAATTTGCTAAGATGAGATTTTTGGATATTTCTACAGGTAGGGTCAGAAACAGGAAAGGTTTTCTTCTTAACGGCCTGGCCAAACTGCTGGAACTAGAGAGCTGAAATTCGGTATTTGGGTGCCTCCTCCAGTCTCCCCCTTGACTGCCTGGCCAAACTGCTGTATGTAGATTCCTCCTCCAACGTAGACATCCTCTAAGACGGAATTTTTGGAAATTCCTACCTGGAGGGGTAAAAAAGGTATAATTCATCCCCTTGATGGCCTAAACGAACACTTTGGCTAGAAGTCTGTAATTTATAATATGTGTTCCTTGGAGTATGGGCTAACTTACCGACAAGGTATTTTTGGGGTTTTGAACAGGATTTTTACCCGGGTCGTGTAGTTCTTAAACTTTATTAAAATCTTATTGTTGTTTTTATGAGTTTTATTATAATTGTGCGTCTATAAAATGATAAAAAAATGCCTGATTTTAGTTAAAAGAATGATGACGATGATGTGAATGTTTAGCTTATAATTCGGGTGGTGGTACAGCATTCATAAATGTTTGGGTGAGTTTGGCTTTATTCTTATATAAATAAACGTGTAATGGTGGTGAATTGTAATGTTGCTGATGGTACTCGTAGTAATGGTGGTGTGGATGTTAGATGTTTTAAGATTTTATTGCAAAAGAATACAACACATGCTACTTGTAAATGAAAATTTTCATTTTTATTTCGTCATAAACATTTATGGCCGCCCTAAGAGGAAACTCCATTAGTTATGATAGCAGCGGTATTGATGCACATTAAGGTCGTTCAACATGTACGACGTTGAAAATTTTCAACTCATCAAGGACTCATTTTGGCCAAAACCCATCTCCAACGTGGAACTTTTGCGAAGGACAAATCAAGCTGATATTGCCACTGAAATAAGACGAAGAAAGTGGATTGGTCATATGTACGTTGTGGCAGAAACGAAGACAACGTCGCAAAAACGATTTATTTTAGAATCCTCTTTATGGAACAACCCGTAGAGTTGGAAGACCATGAAATACCTACACTCAAAAAATTGTATGAACTAAAATTAAGGTTTCACTTTACTAAAACAATGTATATGAGTTATTAATAAAAATAAGTTAAATTTCTTTCCAATAAGTAAAATTGCTTTCAAATAATGCAAATTTTATTTGATTTTAGTTTATCCAAAATTCGTATTAACTCAAAAATAATAAAACATTTTCCTTAAATTTATTTTCTTGAATTAGGTTAAAATTTCTTAAAACTGTTGAAAAATGTATGTATTTTTAGTTAATAATCTTAAATGTGAAGAATTTGGTTGAACTAAAAATTACGAAATTTAAAATTGTATGAAAAACTAAATTCAAATAATGAACTTCCTTAAATTTAGTTTAAACATTTTAACTTCTTTAAAACAAGTATAAACTTCTTAAATTCTAGTAAAGATTTTCTTTCACATTCCTGAAAATATTTTATAACCTATGGAATTCTTATTTGGTTTGTAGTTTGTATTATATAAGTATTTTAGTGTTGTGAAGAAAATTTAAGCAATAAATTTTACACAAATTTATATTATCGGAAAAAATATTAAAATTATGTTCGTTAATACTTTCATAAAAAAAATATATGAAATTGATTACTTAGATTTTTGGTAGTGAAACTAAAATACTTATATATTTGAAAATTTATACCTAATGAGAATTAAAAATTAATAAATAATACCTGCAGTTTTTTGCATGTTTTTTTTTTTGGATTTTCTTACTTAATACGAGCATAACATATGAACTAAAAATAAGTTTATTCTGCGTTAGCACAAGTTCAAAGCATCTTTAAATTTAAGAACAATTGACTTGATTTTAAGACATGTTTACTAAATTTAAAAACAAGTTTATACTAAATTTAAGTAAAATACATATTAATTTTAGTAAAAATTTCAGAAAAATTAAAACAGTATTTACTAAATTTCAGAAAAAATTTAATTAATTTAAGTTAATTGTTTTAACTTGTTTTTAAGAAAATTGTGTACTCGATTTAAGTTAAAATTTCCTTGGAGCCAAATCATTCCCAAATTTCTTTAAATTTAGTTCAAATGACCTAGTATTTGGGAAACAATTTTTTCGGTGTACACACAAAAAAAACTATAGGTAATATTGCCTAAAATTATAGGGTGATATCACCTATTTTCAAAGGCAACATAGAGTTTGCTTTGTTTTACGGTAATATTACCATAAAAATAGGTTATTTCTATTTGACTTTTATTTTCGAAAAATCACCTAAAAAATAGGTAGAACAACTAAAATTGGTTGCTGTATTAACAATTGCAAAATTGTTAATTTGTACTTATTTTTGGGCAAAAAATATTCCTATAACTACAAAATTTTTTTAAAAATAGTCAAAAATTGACAGAAGCAAATTTTTTATTGTTATAATAATTTTTATATATTTAGTTAGAATATTCTTCTACCTTAAGTCCAAATTCTAATATGATATTGTCATACTAGATTTTATTTGTTGTTTCAATAAGGGGGTTGATCATTTTCATGATAGACAATACAATTGTTTCGTAGGCATCACCCTACTCTTCAGTTGTCCCTTTTTGAAACAACAAATAAAATCTAATATGATTTATACATAAAAGTACCCAAAGGGTACTTTTATGTAATTGTTGTTTTCAAAAAGGAGTTGATTTATAACTGGTTTTACCAAATCAGACAGTTCATATACGAAAGCATAAAATTCTCGTCCCGTTGATTTTTTGTACCTTATGTAATGTCTCGGTTTGAGTAAGAAAGTTATCATTATCTTATTGCGGACAACTGAAGAGTAAATTATAATTAAAATAGTTTTAATGAAATCCACATGAATTTAATTGCGGAATGAAATTTTTCATCTCTGATTTGTTCTTCCAAGTAATTTATTGGATAAAGTTCCACAATAATTTTTAAATTATAAAAAATTGTGTTTTTTTCAAAATATGTATGAACGTGTACATGAAAATAAAAATACTGACACCAAAATAAACAAACAAAAGAAAATTAATTTTTCGAAGGGTCACCTTTTCTTGATTGAAGAATTTACAATGCTGATAGGTGAAATCGTTAGGTATGTATTACCTATTGATATAGGCAATAAAACTATTTTCATTGATGTCAAACAAAAATGGGCTGCCTATGCAAGCCAAGCCAATATTCCCTTTAATATTTTTTTGTGTGTACAAATATGCCATTATGAAAAAATATGGTCTGAAAAAAAATCTCAGAAAAAGCTTTGTTTAAAAGTTGCAGATTGAAATTGAAGTTTAAATTTTGTACTTGTTCTATTATTTTTAATTTATTAAAAATAATGTAAAAAATTATAAAAATTAAATATAATTGCATTAAAGGAATTAAATATGCTAAAATCCCAAACGTATTTAACAAATTGTGAAAAATAATCCGTTGTAGGCATGTCCCTATCCGGATTTCATTCTTGCGTAAGGAAATCGTTAGGGGACGAAGCACTGTGCGTCGTCCCCTAACGATCGGCAAAATTAGAGGAGTTATCGTAGAAGAATGAAATTCGGTGTGCTGGTTCAGAACATGTAAATTAAGAAAAATTCGAAGTTTCAGCAAAATCGGTGCAAGGCCATGACTACCTCCCATACATCCTTAATCTAAAATTTTTAATTTTAGCTACAATTATAATCAGAATAAGGCGAAAATTGGTTACTGCCGGTCAAATTATGTCCCTTAACTCAGTGGTTAATTTTGTTTCATTCGGGGCAAGGACATGACTACCTCCCATATATCCTTTTTCTAAAAAACAATATTTTGGCTACATTTATGATCAGAATATACTAAAAGCTTAAAATAGTTTGTAAAATAATACTTTTTAGCTCTTTGGCAAATTTTGTTTCATTCGGTGTAAGTACATGACTACCTCCCATATATCCTTTTTCTAAAAAACTATATTATGGCTACATTTATGATCAGAATGCACTAAAAACTTAAAATAGTTTGTAAAATAATACTTTTTAGCTCTTAGGCAAACTTTGTTTCATTCGGTGCAAGGACATGACTACCTCCCATATATCCTTTTTTTCAAAAACTATATTTTGGCCAGATTTAAGATCAGAATGCGCTAGAAACTTACAATAGTTTATAAAATTATACTTTTTATCTCTGTGGCAAATTTTGTTTCATTCGGTGCAAGGATATGACTATCTCCCATATATCCTTTTTCTGATTCATTATCAATTTTATGGACGCCACAGACGAGCAGTATTATTGCTCAATTTTTACAAGTTTTTTATGGTGCAATGTTAATTTATTTTAGCAAAACCTTCAATATGACACACACATTGTCAAAAATAACTTGATAAAATTTAGTGAAAACAATTTTTGACAAAATAATCAATTTTCATAAAATGTCCTGGAAAGGAGTCGCTCCCCACACAAAACCCGAATTATCATTTTTTCAATTTATTATTTTTCTTTAATAATAACTATTATATTACAAAAATAGCTTTTGACATTTCCAAATTGTGTATTTTAAAAAAAATTTGACAAATAAATAAAAAAAGCCGTTTTTGCGTTTCTATTAAATTTATGGCATTACGGTTCTAGGTTAAAGTGGGTTAATGATATCCAGCGAAACCAAAATTCCGTATCTAAATAATTTTAAGTATATTTAATGAACAAGCTAAATAAAAAACTAGTGTTTGCAAAAACTTCGAATTTTGTGAATTTTTAATTGGTATGCTATTCTCTTTTTCAAAAATAGGCCATGTTCGGCCGCAATTGAGCACGGGTTAAAGTTTTCTAAAAAAAAATTTAATTCTTCAATTTTGAACATACTGGATGAAAACTTGGCTGTGTAATGAATGAAACTCGAGAAATCGTATTATATATATCTACATAAAATTGAAAAATTGGGATATGTAGAAAAAGTTAAAAATTTAAAATTTGCGGTTCAAAATTTTAATTTTTTTTTTCACAGAAAATTATACATCCTAATGGACTATCTAAATCATAAAAAAAAATTCCTTGTTATTTTTTATATTTTTTTTTTAATTTCACCAAACTTTATAAAATTTTAGGTTTTCCGCAAAAAAAAGTGTTATTACTTAAAATTTTTTTTATAAAGTTTCTTGAATTTTTTTTTATTTTTACACCACATAATGTCCCAATTCTCAAGTACTCAGGTAAAATGGTTTGGAAAATGTATAAAATTTTCAAATTTGCGGTTAAAAAAAACAATTTTTTTTTCCAAATTCTATTAAAGAGCTTCAAGGTGTCCTAAAATCATAAATAAAAAAAAAAAACATGTTTTTCCATATTTTTTTTTTTACTCTACTAAACTTAAGCAACTTTGGGATTTCCAGTCAAAAAATGTCTAAAGTTTTCGATGCCACCAAATATTATTCTATAAAAAATTTTCACTTAAAATAATTTTTGCTTATTGCGAATATAGTAAATAACAAAGCCACCGTGTTTCAAAGAATTATTTTTAAAAAGGAATTTTTGCCAATTTTTTTTGTAAAGCATTTAAAATTCGAGTTTCGTTTAACTATTTTAGCTCAAAATTGTTTTGACTTTAGCGCCCTCTATTGTTAACAAAAAGAGAAGGTATTGAGTTCCTCTTTCATATTTATTTATGGTATTATGTCACCAATGTCCGCACACATTTTTTTTTTTTTAATTTTGCTTATGGGACAAAGCACTGTGCGACGTTTTTAGAATTTCTGGAAATATTTGTTAAGTTAAATTACAAACTCAATGAGAATTTCTTTTTCTCGTCTAGGACCGTTATTAAACATTTAAAATATCAAAGAAAAAAGAAAAACAACAACAGAAAATTTTCCACAATTTGCTTTGTCATCTTCCAATGTACTACTCTGTTGTTTTGACAGATCGAGCAATGTAGTGATATCCATTCATGTAGAAACAACAAGAGAAAACAATGTTTTCTAAAGTGTCAGTAACATTTAAATTTGCACAAGCACTTGCATATAAGTTTTTCAATTTTATTTTATCGGGATATATATTAATTGCATTAAAGGAATTAAATATGCTAAAATCCCAAACGTATTTAACAAATTGTGAAAAATAATCCGTTGTAGGCATGTCCCTATCCGGATTTCATTCTAAAGGAAATCGTCAGGGGACGACGTTTTTAAAATTTCTGGAAATATTTGACGAGAACAAGAAATTCTCATTGAGTTCGGAATTTAAGTTAAAAAATATTTCCATAAATTCTAAAAACGTCGTCCTCTGACGATTTCCTTAGGCAAGAATGAAATCCGGATAGGGACATGCGTACAACGGATTATTTTTAACATTTTGTTAAATACGTTTGGGATTTTAGCATATTTAATTCCGTTAATGCAATTAATGTATACACTCTCAGAACAATTCCGTTGTGGCAACGAAAGTTTTTGCCAACCGAATTGATTCGGTTGCAGCAACCGAATTCAATTTCAATTCGGTGGCGATAACCGAATTATCGGTTGCCTCAACTGAATTCGGTTGGAGCAACCGAATTACGAGGTTGTAGCAACCGACCCAATTCGGTTGGAAAAAATTCGGTTGTCACAACGAAATTGTTTTGAGAGTGTATCCCGATTAAATATAATTATTATGATCACGACATATCAAATCTAATATATTGTATTTTTAGGTGCATTTTACGAATATGAAATCAAAATTGAAATCGGGGTCGCGAATTTCGCGAAATTTGAAAATTTCATATAAAAAATTTTCAACTTTGATCAGGAAGTTTTCTTATATTTACCACTATGAAAAAGCTTTTTTTTCGTTAATATGTATCTATAGAATGTCCAGGCGCGAATCGAAGATTCACTCAAGGGAGAGGGCTAAACATTTTTCGAATCTTATACGGTAGTCCTATCTATAGATATTTTATGAACTAGATGCAAGAAGGGTTAAGACTAGGGTTCCAATCGCTATCGGATCGCACATCGAACCGGACATCGGGCAAAACAATTCCTTCAATTACGGTATGATGCCGTGGTAGCACACACGAATATAAGGGAATTTTCGCAGAAAAAAGATTAAAAATGTGAATAAAGAGGCAAAAAAATCTCTAAATTATGAGAAAAAATAAGAAAAATATTGGTAATATCAGAAATTAAAAAAGTGCAATAATTTATGAAATATCTGAAAATAAAAATTTTTGAGAATGAAATTTGATCGTTAATTTCTGCTTATTTTTTATTTTCGATATTTGCATATTTTTTTGTAATTTTTTTCTTAATTCTAACATCTTTTTTAATTTTTATTGTAATGTTTAATTTCTGCCAATTTATTTTCAATTTTCCTCATTTTTCCATCGAATGTCTGACATCGCCATAATGTTCTGTATGATGACCGATAGCATCTCCTAGTCTTATACTCTTCTTGCTAGAAGTAGAAGTTTTAATACACTCATAAAAAAGCCCGTACAAATAGTTGAAAACTTTGCTGCAATAACTGAAAATTATACCTATATTTGCGCCAGCAGAATTTTCAATATAGTTGAAAATCATGATCTGCTAAATTTAGGTAAGCTAAATTTTACATACTGCTAAATATACAGATAAGTTAAGTTAAATTAGCTAGGAAATTTGAGCTAAAATCAGCAGTAATTTTACCTGATTTAACTACAAATTTCTGTTCAAATGTCACTTAAAATTTCGACTTCCCGGATCTGACCCTAGACAGGCCCATATTTCTTATTGGGAGTATAGGTGGCTGATAACGATTAAGAAGTACAGAATTTTTGTCCATTTTACTAAGCGAGATATAGTTTCCGAGATACAACCCTACGGGGAAACGGACCATTCCAAAGTGACACGCAGGATAGGTTCCAAGGGCGCAGGGACCGGTCCTTGATCGGCCTTTTTGTTTGAAAAGGACACGTCACTTTAACATGGCGTTGTCATTGGAAATTACCAATTGCCCCAGTTTAGACACCTTGTGATAGTTAGGTCTTCGTTTCTGTACAAATAAAAAATAAAAAGAAAAAACAAACACTACAAGCAAATAAAAAACTGGAAAAGAAAAAAACAGAAAAGAAAACAACATTAACACACACACAAATATAATGGAAGTGCCTTGAATATGTCCCCGATTGACCGGTCATGGGATAGATCCTTTAATGGCAGTTGACTCGTTTTTTGCGTTGGCCATAACTAAATTAAAAAATCAATTAAAAATTAGAAAATTAACTTAAAAAAACTCTAGTAATATGAATAAAAATTTAAAAAATTCCCCTTAAGTTAAGAAGAAAATTAAATCAAATAGCAATTGTTAAAATCAAAACAGCTTTAACTTTAAAAACGTTGAAAATACAAAACTTAAAATTTCTTAGCAAAAAATTATAGAAATTTAAAATAAGAGCTAAAATAAGCAAATCGTAAAAAAATAAAGTTCAAAATAAATAAAAGAGTTAAATAAATAAAAAAATATCTTAAGAATTAAGGTTCAAAGCAAAAAAGAGTAATAATAACAAAAGGATAAAAATAGCATTGTTAAATTTCGTTGATGTTAGTCTAAGTTCAGTTGTTGATAACAAACCCGATTTGCTTTCAACAGCCACATAAGTAGACGATTATCAAAATTTTAACCCACTCAGAGGCGAAAGGCACTGATGATGGCTTTGTAGCGAAAGCCGAAAATGCGCATTCTGCCTTGCTGGTCTTATCGAATTTTTTCAATAATTTTTATTCTTTGTAATTTACTTGTAAAAATTGTATCATCTTTCTTTGATTTGAAGATAATTTAAACAGAAAGTGATATTAATTTATGATCTTGAGTCAAACTAAAATAACAGATCAACTAAAAACATTTCCCCCATTCATCTTAAACACATTGACACGGTGCAAAAATATAATTTAATAACATACATTTAAATTTAAATTTAACGGTTCGTTGTAATTCAAAAATCTGTGTTTATCATACACAGAGTTGAATAGAATCAGCTGAGATATCTTAAGAATTAAGGTTCAAAGCAAAAAAGAGTAATAATAACAAAATGATAAAAATAGCATTGTTAAATTTCGTTGATGTTAGTCTAAGTTGAGTTGTTGATAACAAACCCGATTTGCTTTCAACAGCCACATAAGTAGACGATTATCAAAATATTTACCCACTCAGAGGCGAAAGGCACTGATGATGGCTTTGTAGCGAAAGCCGAAAATGCGCATTCTGCCTTGCTGGTCTTATCGAATTTTTTCAATAATTTTTATTCTTTGTAATTTACTTGTAAAAATTGTATCATCTTTCTTTGATTTGAAGATAATTTAAACAGAAAGTGATATTAATTTATGATCTTGAGTCAAACTAAAATAATATTCATTAAAAAAATATTTTTAAAAATATGCCGCGAATTTTGGTTTTTATTTCGGTATCGGTCAAGTTTTTTAAAAGCAACAGTGAAACCCAGCAAAAATGTGGAAGCAGTAAAAACAATTATTTTTTTTTATTTCGATTTAACGATGTCCGTCCGTCTGTCTGTCTGTCCATGCATTCTTGTGCGCACTCTACAGGTCGCAAATATTAAGATATTTTGATGAAACTTGGTACAAGGACGACGCCTATTGATTTTGGTAAACATCGGTCCAGGTTTAGACCTAGCGCCCATATAAGGGTCCTACCAAAATTATATTGTTTATACGCTGCAGGTCGCAAATATTAAGATATTTTGATGAAATATGGTACACCGACTTATGTCGGCAAATAATAAGATATTTTGATGAACTTTGGTACACAAACCTACGTTGGCCCAAGGACGAAGCCTATTGATTTTGGTGAACATCGGTCCATGTTTAGACCTAGTGCCCATATAAGGGTCCTACCAAAATTATATTGTTTATACGCTGCAGGTCGCAAATATTAAGATATTTTGGTGAAATTTGGTATACCGACCACCACACCAAAATCCAACACACTAAAATCAAACACACAAGAATCAAAATTAAAAAAACTAACAACAACAACTAATACAAAACAATGATAAAACCAATAAGTAAAGATTTAGCTAACAACGCAACAACAATAAACACAAATAAACCAAAAGAAACTCTTAACTTAACACAAAATACAATTTCACAATAATTCTTATAATGAAGAAGAAGAAATAATGTTTGTAGACGACGAATAATTTGTTCCCTACCTTTCCAATATGGATTTTTAAATTATTCAGTGGAATATTAAAGGTCTTATTAACAATTACCATGAACTACAACTACTAATAAAAGACCATAATCCAGATATAATTTCAATCCAAGAAACACACATCCCCTACAATAGCATAAATATAAAATATCCAAAACAATACAACGGGTTTTTTCATAATCTACCCGCCAATGGTACAGCTAAACAAGGTATAGCAATATTAGTTAAAAACACCATACCACATAAACTAATTTATATGGATTCTAATCCCGTTTCTATTTCTACAGAAATAGATATTGGCATGAAATTTACATTTATTAATACATATATACCTCCTCACCAACACGTCTTAGAAAGTAATTTAAAACGCATCTTGAACAACGCTAACCCGCCTCTGTTTTTGACCGCAGATTTCAATTCTTGGAGCACGCTCTGGGGTTCACTTACATCTAATCTGCGGGGCAAATTTATTGAAAATTTTATATTAAATGAAGACCTTATAATACTTAATAACGGTAGTCCAACACATTTTACAACACACAACACTTTTACACATATCGATTTATCCCTATGCTCTTATCAACTCGCTCCTATCTGTACATGGGCAGCACTTAGTGACCTACACGGAAGTGACCACTACCCGATTTTAATTAAAATTGAAAAATGTGTAGACAACACAATAAAAAAATATAAACCAAAATACATAACCGAATCTGCCAACTGGATCTTATACCAAAACCATTGCGACAATAACTTGTCTAAAATTAAAACATCTACGAACACAAACCAACAAGCAGCATCCGTAGTTAAATGTATTAGATCCGCAGCAAATGTAAGCATACCCCAAACGATGAAAAAGGCATACAGACCCCGGGTGGTATGGTGGAACGCTAATTTGGAATTATTGAGAAACCAAAAACAAAACCTTTGGCACAGTTTTAAAAGAATAAGAACCGATGCAAACTTAATCTTATACAAAAAACACAACGCCATGTTTAGAAGAGCTGTAAAAGAAAGCAAAGCAGCTTGCATTCAGAAATTTACATCTAACATCAACCCCACGTCTTCGTCACAACGTATCTGGAACGATATTAAGCTTATTAGTGGTGGCAAACGACCAAACACAATAAAATACTTAAAATCTGAATCTACTAGTATGCTTTCATCTCCGATTTATATTGCCAATTGCTTCGCAAATCACTGGTCAACTTTATCAGATGACTCAAATTTCTCTCCAAACTTCCAACTTAATAAAACCAACGCCTTGAAC
The DNA here is from genome assembly GCA_949987735.1 of Leucophora obtusa. Lineage (NCBI taxonomy): Eukaryota > Metazoa > Arthropoda > Insecta > Diptera > Anthomyiidae > Leucophora > Leucophora obtusa. The sequence goes on from OX465295.1 coordinate 221,290,884, forward strand.
CACATATATATTCTACAGACTTGAAATAAATTTGAAAAAAATAGAAACCCCAATAAACATGGTAGAAATAGAAGACGCTTTACATTCGGCTAAAGGAAAAACCCCAGGTGACGATCGAATCTCGTATCCGATGTTAAAAAATCTAACTTTGTACACAAAAAAGCACCTCCTCTCAATTTACAATAATATTTTTTCATCCAACGTTTACCCTCAAGCTTGGAAAACCGCAGCCGTCGTGCCGATCCCCAAGCCAAATAAAGACCATTCTTCGGTTAATGGATTCAGGCCAATTTCTCTATTACCGTGTATTAGTAAAACTTTGGAAAAAATAATTTACAGAAGAATAATGTGGTTTTTAAAAGCCAACAATTTCATCACACCTAATCAGGTAGCTTTCATGAAAAAACAAGGTACAGACGATGTTCTCTTATATCTCCAACATTTTATCTCCAGAGCACTATCGAGCAAAAATCATATAAACATTCTTTCTACCGATTTCGAAAGAGCCTTCGACCGCATCGGAATTCATGTTATATTGCAACAACTAACAGAGTGGAAAATTGGAAAAAAATGTATTCAATCATTAAAAGTTTTTTAAGCAACCGAAAATTCAACGTACGAATAAACGGTCATCAATCAAGTACTTATCCAATATATAATGGCATACCTCAGGGATCGCCATTATCAGTCGTATTATTTGTAATCGCTTTTAATCAGTTTAGCAAAATTATATCCACCCAAAAGCATATTGAACATACTATTTATGCTGACGATGCCGTAATATTTACAAAAGTACAGGATAACAAAAAAGTTAAAGACATTTTTTCAAAATTGCTTGAAGATATAGATAATGGGACCCTATTATCAGGTGCTAAACTCTCCATTGAAAAATGCAATCTACTACACATTTGCAAAAAATAAAGCTGTAACACTTTCGACGTCGAATACAAAAACATAAAAATAAAACGAGTTGACAACCTTCGTATCTTGGGTGTTGTTTTTGACAAAAGCTTCACATTCAGAGAACACTGTTTACAGCTCAGAAAAAATCTAAATTCTACTAGATTAAACATTATAAAATACTTATCATCCAAACATTTCATGATAAACATCTCAACAATGATTAACATAACTAGATCCCTTGTACTCTCTAAAATCGATTATGCTCTTCCAATATATGGGTTGTGCGCACCTTCTCATATCAAGTTTTTTAAAGCACCCTACCATGCTGCAATTCGTTGTAGTATAGGAGCTCTCCGGACAAGTCCAATAACAAATATATTGGCCGAAGCCGGCATGCCCTCCATCGAAGACCGGATTTCACTCCTAACATACAAGTTAGTTCCAAAACTATTCATTTGTCACAATAAGATATTATATAAAGAAGTATCAAAAGCGATTAGGCACAAAAGGACGCCAAGGATCAAATCAACTATAGTCAGATGCATAAATTTTTCACGTAACCTTAATTTGCAACTTCGCCCAATACAGCTTAAACAATCTCCAGAACCCCCATGGAGTTTAGAAAAGACATATTTTATCCTATCAATGGTAGACCTCCCCAAAAGTACTACGCCATCAATAGTTTACAAACAAACATTTCACAACATAGCCAATCAGTTTGCTGGATATAAATGGAATCTTTTATTTACCGACGGCTCTAAATCGAGTGATTCCCCAACATTTGCAGTTGTTCAACAAGATGGAAAACTTTTAACATCTGGATGTATTAATAACTACTGTTCAAACTTCACAGCTGAAGCAATTGCTATTTTTTTCGCTGCTCAATTCGCTGCCAAAAACCAATCGAAATACATAATTTGTACTGATAGTCTTTCATTTATTGGCGCGATACAAAACTCCTTATATAACTCTCCCTTAATAAATAAAATTAGAAACATCCTCAACAAACATTCAAATAAAATAAAACTTATGTGGGTCCCATCGCACGTCGGTATCCTTGGTAACGAGTATGCTGATGCAGCAGCTACTGAAGCTAAGCGAAGACCATTAATAAAGCACCCCACATGGGAATACCGCGATATAATCAACATAATTCTTTCGCATTTTGAGTCCTCATACGCCCAAAAATGGACTGACTACCAGCATGACTACAAAAAACTTAATCCTGATGGGAAAAAGGCAATATACCCCAAAACCTGTCCAAGAAATGAAACCAGAACCATAGTCCGCCTAAGAATTGGTCACTGCAATTTCTCACACAAATACCTATTGGACAAAACTGCAGCACCTCGTTGTTCAACCTGCAATGCACAACTTACTGTTACATATGTTCTAGATGAGTGCATTATTTACAGCTCTTCCCGAACTAAAAATTTCGGATTTATGACACCTTCAGATCTCTTAAGAAATACCTGTGATAATAATATAAAACTAATTTGTAAATTCATATTGGAAAATAACATTCAAAAGATAATTTAACGTATTTACTAAAACAGCGGAGTCGAAAGCCATTGCAGCTAGTATTCCTCTCCTAGATTAGTTACTATAATTATATTATTGTAATTAATATTAAATAAATAAATAAATATATGGTTTATACGCTGCAGGTCGCAAATATTAAGATATTTTGATGAAATTTGGTCCACAGACCTATGCTGGCCCAAGAACGAAGCCTATTGATTTTGGTGAACATCGGTCCATGTTTAGACCTAGTGCCCATATAAGGGTCCTACCAAAATTATATTGTTTATACGCTGCAGGTCGCAAATATTAAGATATTTTGATGAAATTTGGTACACCGACCTATGGCAGCCTAAGGACGAAGCCTATTGATTTTGGTTAACACTGGTCCATGTTTAGACCTAGCGCCCATATAAGGGTCCCCCCAAAATTGGCTTGGTTACAAACTGCAGGTCGCAAATATTAAGATATTTTGATGAAATTTGGTATACCGACATATATCAGCCCAAGGACGAAGCCTATTGATTTTGGTTAACACCGGTCCATGTGTATACCTAGTGCCCATATAAGGGTGCCCCCAAAATTGGCTTGGTTACAAACTGCAGGTCGCAAATATTAAGATATTTCGTCCTCTACATGACAGAAAGCCTAAAACTGATGAGTTATAGATTTTTTACATATGTGCATTAGGAACTGCAGTTTTGTGGAACTCTTTAACCCTCTAACTCTTCAGTTAAAGGAACTTTTTTGGCACCTTTTTTAAAAGGGACAGAAAGACCCGTAAGCTGAAGAATTAGAGGATTAAAATATTCCACATAGTGTTTTACATGAAATAGAAGATTCACATGGTTTCCTCCTAAAATTTAGGTTTGTGGGCATTTGAGCAGCAATTGTGTATAAGTACAAAAATAACCCTTAAACACATTTTAAGTTTTGACTTATTTCTGGCATTTAACTTAAATTTTCAACCTTGATGTCTTCAGAGAATTATAGTAGAATTTCATGGCAAACATTTTTGTGGAACATTTTAACCCTCTATCTCCTCAATTAAAGGTACTTTTTGACCCTTTTTAAAAGGGCCACAAACGACCCGTAAGTTGAAGAATTAGAGGGTTAAAATGTTCCGCAAAAATATTTGTCATAAAATTCTACTATAAGTCTCTGAAGACACCAAAGTTTAAAATTGAGGTTTAATGCCAGAAATAAGTCAGAACTTAAAATATGTTTAAGAGTTAATTTCGTGCCAATCTGAAGGCGCTCAATAGAGTACCCATATGCGCAAAAGTGATATTTTATACGCCCAATCTATTGGAAAATGCGTGGGGAGGTGAGAAAAATAACGCTTTTGCAAATTCCATATATTTCATGGGTGCTCTAATGTACATGCACCATAGGGTACATATCAACCACATGCAGTGTATGGATAATCCTAAATGGGCATTTGGCCACACACACATATTATAAAGTCGTATTTAAGCATGCGTACCTACTTATTTAGTTTAGTTTTAAGTTATTTTGTAAATTAGTTTTTAAAAATGAAAATAAATAATTTGAGTGTTCAACTTGAATCCAAACGGCAAATACCGTTTTTCTTTTTATTCGACCGAGTGACTTTGAGAAAATAAATATTACTATTTTCTACAACTCGTTTGGAAACTTTCTTTAGTTTACAATGAATCCACCATCCTCTACACCGCAAGATGAAGCAACAACAACATCAAAAACTATCGAAAACCCAATGAGTCATATACCCAAGCATGATGTTACTGTTTTTGGTGTGTCTACTGATTTGACTGATCTTAATTTACCAACCCATCTGGATATCGTGACATATTATTTTTACTTGAGCGAACGTGCTAAAACAGAAGAAAAAAAGTTTTCCTATAAATCATTCACTATTCAAGTACAAGATAAGTTGATTGGAATTTGGGAAAAACTTGGTATAGAAATAATACCGAAAAATAGTGTATTTATTAAATTGAATAGATTGCTTGACAAATATTAAGATCAAATCAAGAGGAAAAAGAAAAACCCAAAATTTCCAGAGTTTGTAAAATCTGTGGAAACAATTTTTTACATTGGAACATGTAAATGCGATTTAAAGGCAGCTCCATGTGCATGCGGCTTGGTTTCAGAACGCCTCAAAGAGTTTATGCACGATCAAAATAATCAGAGAAGACTAATATTGGATGCATTTGTGATGGAAACTGAAGAGCAAGGAGCAACGTCTATGTCATCAATGCCAACATACCAAGATCCCGATGATTCAACATACGCACCGCCATCGGATCATGAAGATATGGATAGAAGCACAAGTTCACAATACACAGAAAGATACGATTGTTTTAACTTTGCCTTGATATGTGACACATTTGGTGTGTCTGATAGGGTAGCATCAGTATTGGGAACCGCTCTTTTCCAAGATTTTAAAATGAAAGATAAGCATGGCAAACCTCTCATCATGGATAAATCGAAAGTTCGCAGAGAAAAAAAAATGCAGACAAGAAGTGCTTCGCAAACGGTTAGATGATACCAATTTGTTAGCGTTTTCATTCGATGGCAGAAAAGATGATACTTTAACGAGAGATAAAATTGATGAGAAGTATCATACTAGGATGGTAAAAGATGAGGTTCATCTTGTTATTTTGAGAGAACCGAATTCTGAATTGATTGGTTACGTAAGACTGGAACATGAAACCGCTGAAAACAAAACAACCAAATTAAATGATTTTTTCAACGATAAAAATATATCACTGGTTGCATTAATTGGCATATGCACTGACGGTGAGCCAACAAACATTGCCCACATGGTGGAATTATACGACGATTCGAATTGCTGTTAAAAAGACCATTGCATTGGTTCGTTTGCCTTCTACACTTCAACGAACTTCCGTTTCGGCATTTGTTTGAAGCTTTGGATAAATCAACCAGCACTGGACCAAGATCGGCAACCGGAAAACTGAGCCGTCAAATCGAAACTTGTGAAACTCTTCCGGTAAGTTATTGCTATCACTCATTTATTATAATTGTCAACCGTTTTTAATTATTTTATTATTATATATTTTCAGGTTGAAAAATATGCCCCCTGCTCCAGAAAAAAATTAATTTTCCACCGATTCGAAGTACTTATACGACATGGCCCAAGCAATTTCTAGCGGCGTGGTTTCGGTGGATCTGGCTAACATCAAACCAGGGAAAATTGTACATTCTTGCTGGCTCACCAGGCCGCTAGATTTTTACGATTATATGTGACAAAGGAAAATGTAGATGAAAATTTAAGAATTTTGGTTGAATTTACAATTAAATGTTGTCTGCCAATGTACTTCAATATCAAGTATTACAGCTCTGTCGTGTACGGTAGTGCATTATTTTTCAAGTTCATTAGTTGGTCACGATTTCTAGAACCTCGTTTACGCAGAATTATCAATCAAGTAATTACAGATAATTCATATTATGCGCATTCGGAAAATATCTTGTTATCAATGTTGTTTGATGATAGGAAAGAAAAGCGCGACTTTGCTATCAAGAAAATTCTACGCTATCGAACCGATGTTGACGACCCAACGGAACTTAGAGTTTATAAAAAACCAGGTATAAACTTTATTTGCACAAGTTACACGGAAATCATCAATTTGAATGATATAAATAACGTATTTGAACCATTATTCACGCGAAGCATTCCGTACGATACATTGAAAGAATATTTAAATCAAGATGATCCACCGTTTAATGATCCAAAAATTCCATCACACATAGAAGGAACGGAACGACACGTTCAATTGCTAGCTGGCGTTTCCAAACGAGTTATACCGGAAAATGTAGAGGCTGTTATGGCGACGACATTAGAGAGCCGTGCGAAATTGCCCGGACTTGAAAGCAAAAAAGACATCAAAGAATAATTTTTTTTAGTTTCTTTTCTATTACTAAGTTAAATTCATTTTTTCGTTTACATAAGGAGTGAGATCATAAAAATGTTAACACACATAAAGTTAAATAAAAAACAAACCACTGAATTTTAAGACTTCATTATTAAATGAAATTTAATACAAAATCAAACAAAAAAACCGCATGGAGTTCTAACCACTACGAACAAAGTTATCCACTTTTTCCGGAAACCCTCCGGAAACCTTCCGGCTTTTATGGTAGTTTCTGTCACCTTTTTAGATCAGGTGGTGCATCTACGTTTGAAATCTTGCATGTCCTGGGAGACCTTTTTTGTGCCCTTTAATTCTCTTTTAACAAGAGCCCAATATCTCTCCACTGGCCTGAGCTCCGGGCAGTTTGGTGGATTTGCCTCTCTTGGTACAAAAACCAAATTATTACCATTACAACACTCCTGGCTTGCCATACTATAAATTTTTTAGGGAATTTCGTTTGCTTTTTCGAACTAAATTTCTCCGCAACATTTCCTCGAACATTGGAAACATAAAATTCTTGACCAGTGAGCTGCGAAAAATCAGCCAGGACATAAGTTTCGTCGTCCATTACACAACAGTTGTATTTTTGTATAAAATTTGATTTCAATTTTCGAGCTCTGGTTTTGGCCTCCAAATTTTTAAAAGCGTTTCTATCGGGAACTTTTGGAACTTTGTAGGACTTTAGTCCTGCCTTACGTTTCACTTTACGTACAAAAAAGACCGAGCATTGGGCTAACCGATCTGTTTTTCTGCCAGATGTGTTAGGAGCTGTCTTAAGGATGCTTTTAACTTTATATGCCTTTCCGATGTTACGATAACCAGTCGTTGTTCCTGTTCCCGGCTTCCTTTCAATTGTTAGGTGTTTCAGATTCATTTTTACCACTTTTGAAACTGTTTGGCGGCATACATTAGTCTCTTTGGCAATTTTTTTGTATGTCCATGTTTGGTTTTGTTGAAAATATTTAATTATTTTTGAACGCACTTTTCTTTCATCGTTCATTGTGTAAAAAATTGCAAATTAAAACTCATGATGTAAATTAATTTATTAACTGACATATTTTTAAAATGTAAATTGTCGAAAAAAAAATATGAGAAGCTTAAACCAAAGTTATAGGCAAAAATGTGTGCTAACATTTTTATGATCTCACTCCTTACGTTCTGACTAAATAAATTTTTAAAGAGAAAAATAAACTCCAAATAGAAAAAACATAGCCATTTCGCTGATTTTTTCATGTAAAGTACCAAAAATGGTGATTTTTTGAAATGTTTGTATGGGGAACTCCCCAGGGAGTTCATGGGGTGTGGCCCTGGCATGGGTGGGTCGGCCCTCCAAAGCTAGTGGGGGTCGGTGTTACATTTGGACTCGATTGGGGCACTCTAAATGGGTCAAAGTGGGATTTTTCAAAATTTGACCCTATGGGTCAAAAGTTGGAACATCAGAATTCGTTTTAGAGGTATGGTTCCTCGGGCAAAGTTTCTTATTTTGATCCCTAGAATACGATTTTCCTTGTCACTTGCGCGATTTTTAAATCGACCCGCCCTAATGTTCCCTATTAAAAAAAATAATATTTAGCTTTATATGGTAATATATAACCCGATAAAATTGTATCAGTTGTTTATCAGTTTTTATCTAATTGTATCAGTTTAGATCTGACCTGATTAAATTATGTGTTAATCAGATGAAATTTTATCTGATTTTTGACCTGATACAATTTTATTTTGACCTGAACTGATACAATCACATGGTATCAGTTTAGGTCCAAATAGATATATTTGTATACAAAATTATATAGTTATTTCCCAATTTTGACCTGATATAATTGTATCAGTTTAAAACTTTGATACAATTGTATAAGGTAAATGTCGGATACAATTATATTTCATTTATATAAAACTTATTTCATTTATATAAAACGTACTTAACTGAAGTCAGCAGTCGAGATGATATAATGTGAATTTTTAAGATGAGGTGTGACCTAATAAAACTAAATGCCACCAGATATCAGAATAATCAGGATGATATATCGATTTTATGCTCAATTTGCAATATGTTCGAAGAAGAGAATTTAGTACATTTTTTGGGCCGTTGTTTAGCTTTTAGGGAATTTAGAATGTTTTATTTCGGAAAAGTTTTACTTGAAGAGGAAGAAGTTTTGAAAACACTTGATGGTAAAATAATAGAATGGAAGGCGTTAGCTAATTTTATAAAACACTGCATAAATTATAGGAATATGTTTTTATAAGAATTTAATTATTAAAAATTTGTAATATTTTTGCACAGCACGTAATTTATTTAAGATTTGTCGACCGACGACATCAAGTCATGGTCGAATGTTTGAACACCATTTATTGATTTTTGTAATATATATATTGCTGCATTATGAAAATAAAGAATACTACTACTACTACTATAAAACTTATTAGCGTGCCTTAAATTTTAGAATTAAATTTCTTTTAGATAAAATAAAACACAATATTTGTTGTTAAGGTAAAATAACACTGGAACAAATTCAGGTTAGCAAAAGTTAGGTCGGTTCTGAGAGTGAGGGGTGAAAATAGATGCTAAATTAGAAGACCCGTATCGCGGCGTCTGTTTATGTTAGTTCGAATTTTTTTTTAATCGACCTTCCAACTTTGCAGTCAAATGCCGATTTTCAGCATATTGTTTATATGGTTTTTTGGCTATAACTCGTCGACTAAAAGATATTTTTTAAATCTGTAAAAGCCAAATTATTGCTAGAGACCTGTGCAACAATTAAAATTTTATTAGAAAATTGATTTATAAAATTTTTGTGGTGCTTATGAAGCAAAATGTTGGAAAAATTATTTTTTTCATGCTTTTTGAAAATATTTTCCACAAAACTAAGTCTTTTTTGCTTTCTGTTTCAAAAAAATATAATTTTGAAATGTTAGTTAGGAAAATTTTTAAGTAAAAAAATTAAATTAATGATTTGGCCAGTTGCCGTTTAGCAGGCGGCCGTGGATCAACATCGCTGCTCTCTCTAATATCTTGGTCATAGTCATCATCATCAGAAAGGTCGATAATTTCGTCCAACAGATATTCTGGAATTTCATCTTTGTCTTCCCCTTCTTCCTCTTTTTCCTCGTCTTCCTCTTCTTCAAAGGTGTTTTTATACCACCAACAAATTTCAGCGAGTATTGCATGTGGAGATTTCTTTCCTCTGTACCTGAAACGAAAATAGTTTTCAATCGTTAATATGTTTAAATTGTGCACTCTGACAAAGATATTAGAAAAATCTAGGAATTCAAAATATGCACACTCTATAGTTACCTTATTTCAAATGGAAGCGCAGTTTGGTGATAACATTCGCCTTGCTCTTCAGATTCAGTTGGCAACTGTTGAGCGAGTTGATCAAGATGCTGATGCAAGAGATGAATTTTGTACGACATATTAACCCCAATTTCATCGAAAGCTGCCAACATGTTTACAACAGATTGCCTGTAGTTGTCTTTGCGTTCTTTACCCAAAAGTCCTTTAACGACTGCTTTCAATGTGAGCCATGCATTTAATTCTCGGTCTGTCAGAGCTTGGTTGAAATCTTGACGACTCATTAGTTTCCGTATGTCGAGACCATTAACAACCCCTTCCTGAATTTTGGCGTTACTTAGTCTTGGGAAAATGTCTTTTAAGCGGTTGAATACTGCTGGTCTTTTTGCGATACATTTCAAAAAATTTTTAGCAATGCCAAGTTTGTTGTGGAGCCTATTGTCTTTAGGCCATTTTCGTCCAATGCGACTATTCCAGTTATGCTCTTTGTACTGGTTTCTTCCTTTAATACCTTCTCCGTATCGTGAATCCCAATCGCAGAAAAAACATGGATATTTTGGACGCCCAGATGCTGTTAAGCCTGTAACAGTATGCGACAGTCAAAATCGGGATGGGATGAAACCAACGGGAAATGTTATATCGGTCAAAAACAAGTTATACGTGTCCCGGCGTTTCGCTGGGTCACCCCTAGGAATCGAGATACAGTAGACGCTCGCAAATTAGAACCGCTTTGTTTTTGAGGCAATTCTAATTTCTGAATTATTCTAATTTCTGTACGTTTTTTTTCGAAAAAAATTTAGTAAATTTACTTCCAAAAACTTTAATTAAACTCTTTTTAATATTTTTTAATTCAATTTTATTTGATAAAAACAAGAAAACAAAACACAACAATTCAGTCCAATACATCAAATGTATTTTTTTAAATTAAAAATATGAATATAAAAAAAAAACGAATGGCAACAAAACATAGCAATGCAGTCCAATTACATCACATGTATTTTTTTAATTAAAAACTAAAAAACTGTATTTAAAAAAAATTAAACAATTAAAATTAAACAATGGCCAAGTTAACAACTAATCTTTGTTTGACATATAATCAGTTATATTTGTTTGTTTTTTTGGTTTCTTTAAATCCGAAATATCATTACGGAGAGCCAAAAGATTACTTATGTGCTTAGTTGAAAACAATTCACTGTTATTGCACCATTTTATTAAATTATTTACGCTTTCAATGGCTGTATTATTAGAGACAACTGATGATACTGCAACAACGTCGTCTTCGCTGCTATCTGAAGACTCACCATCGCTACTGAGAACATAAACAGATCCGTCATCAAACATATCTTCATTCCATCTGTCGATGTCTTCTATACCGATGCAATCATTGGGAGCTATTTCTTTTAAAAGAGCTTGAGTTATCTGAATAACTTCGTTGCAGTCCTGATCTATTTGCAACAATTGTGCTATTGGCACGTCATCGTCGCTGTCGTATTGGTTAGAGTCCCAATTGGACAACTTTGACCAAGATTTCTTCATAACACTTTGTGGTACCGCATCCCAAGCTTGTTTCAGTAATAATATAGCATTGCGGATCGAATGGGAGAAAGAAACATACTTCTGTAATTGAGCTTTGTTAACTTAATAGGGTTTTGATCCATTGGTTGTAAAGCTGCTGTCACATTTGGTGGAAAGAATAATGCAACTATGTTTCCATCGTCACTTTTAAGTTTCTCAATGGGTGTATGAGCGGAGCAATTATCTATAAGCAAAATGGCTTTCGGAGGCAAATTATTTTCCTGAGAAAAGCGGATCACCTGTGTATTGAAAAAAATTTTAAAATTATGTACTGAACCTGAAATCAATATTTTTGTTTACCTCTTTAATAAATATTCCGTGAAACCATTCGTGAAAAATCCGAGAAGTCATCCAAGCATTTTTTGAAAAGTTGTAATGCAGAGGATTATTGAAATTTTTAAAACACCTGTGTTTTTTTGCTTTTCCAATTACCAATGGAACTAATTTGTGTGATCCATCAGAGTTTGCACCAAGTAGGACTGAAATTCTGTCTTTTTGAATTTTATGTCCAAGGGCGTTTTTTTCAAAAGCAGAGACATACATAGGTTCTGTCTGGTAGGCAACGAAAAAATAATCCGTCGACATTATATATTTGTACACGCGTATCAAATTTCACAAATAAACTAGCCAAAAATGTACATAAATGCGACAAAAAAAAAACAAATAGGGAAAAACATATATAATTTGGTGATTCCCCTTTTTAGTTTTACTTTATTCAAACAGAATAAAAATAAATTGGGGATTTCCTGTGTATTGAAATAACCAAAAAAAAAAAAAAAACGCTCAGAAATTCGAATTTAAAATTCTAATTTCTGAGCGTTTTTTTTTTTGGTTATTTCATTGGGGATTTCCTGTGTATTGAAATAACCAAAAAAAAAAAAAACGCTCAGAAATTCGAATTTAAAATTCTAATTTCTGAGCCTTTTTTTTTTTTTTTGTTATTTCAATACACAGGAAATCCCCAATTTATTTTTATTCTGTTTGAATAAAGTAAAACTAAAAAGGGGAATCACCAAATTATATATGTTTTTCCCTATTTGTTTTTTTTTGTTGCATTTATGTACATTTTTGGCTAGTTTATTTGTGAAATTTGATACGCGTGTACATATTATTTGGCAGTCTCTATTAAATAGTGAAAGTGTATCGTTTAAAATGTTAAATAAACGTAAAAAAAACACTTTATCATTGGAAACTAAAGTCAAAATATTAGAAAAGCTTGACAAAGGCGTTCAAGGGAACCGGTTAGCCCTAGATTTTAATGTGACAACATCTTCAATCAGCTCTAACCAATACGACAGCGACGATGACGTGCCAATAGCACAATTGTTGCAAATAGATCAGGACTGCAACGAAGTTATTCAGATAACTCAAGCTCTTTTAAAAGAAATAGCTCCCAACGATTGCATCGGTATAGAAGACATCGACAGATGGAATGAAGATATGTTTGATGACGGATCTGTTTATGTTCTCAGTAGAGATGGTGAGTCTTCAGATAGCAGCGAAGACGACGTTGTTGCAGTATCATCAGTTGTCTCTAATACTACAGCCATTGAAAGCGTAAATAATTTAATAAAATGGTGCAATAACAGTGAATTGTTTTCAACTAAGCACATAAGTAATCTTTTGGCTCTCCGTAATGATATTTCGGATTTAAAGAAACAAAAAAACAAACAAATATAACTGATTATATGTCAAACAAAGATTAGTTGTTAACTTGGCCATTGTTTAATTTTAATTGTTTAATTTTTGTTTAAATACAGTTTTTTAGTTTTAAATTAAAAAAAATACATGTGATGTAATTGGACTGCATTGCTATGTTTTGTTGCCATTCGTTTTTTTTTATATATTTATATTTTTAATTTAAAAAAATACATTTGATGTATTGGACTGAATTGTTGTGTTTTGTTTTCTTGTTTTTATCAAATAAAATTGAATTAAAAAATATTAAAAAGAGTTTTATTTAAGTTTTTGGAAGTAAATTTACTCAATTTTTTTTCGAAAAAAAAACGTCCAGAAATTAGAATAATTCAGAAATTAGAATTGCCTCAAAAACAAAGCGGTTCTAACTTGCGAGCGTCTACTGTATTAGCATACATGGTGCCATTTAAATAATATATGGTCATATATGGTACCTCATGATCAAAATTTGTAATACAGTTCCAGATATGATAATATATGAAACTATATATAGTGCCATATATATTTATATATGGTGTTATTTGAGCAATACATTACCATATATGATGCCACTTAAACCATATATTATCATATATGGTGCCTTATGACATCATGAACTACATTTTTAATACAGTTCCAGATATGATAATATATGCTACTATATATAGTGCAATATATATTGATATATGATATCATTTAAACAATATATTACCAAATATGGTGACATTTAAACCATATATTATGATATATGTTGTCATTTCAACAATATATGGTCATATATGGTACCTCATGAACAACATTTTTTATACAGTTCCAGATATGATAATATATGCTACTATATATTGTATAGTACCATATACTTTGATATATCGTATCATTTAAACAACATACCATGTATGGTACCATTTAAACAATATATTTTCATTTACGGTACCATTTAAACAATGTATTGTCATATATGATAACTCATCAGCAACTACAATATTATATTTTTATTTATTTTTATTTTTATTTATTATTTCAATACATTGGAAGCCTTAAAGGCCAATTATACATGTATTGTTAGATTAATATCTATGATATATATATGCATGACAAAGATTTTGACTACCCAGTGTAGAAAATCATTACCAGATATGTGGTTATGTAACTACATACTTGGTAATGGTAACTACTTACTTTTGTTATTACATTTCTTATTACCTTTATATGGGGATGTCGCGAAAAATAATGAGTTGTCGTTACACACCAGCATACGAAAAATCAAAAAATATATCGTTACCTATGTGCTTACCAGTACTGACAAAAATAATGAGTCTAAAAATAGATTTTCAAAAAAATAAATTATATAAAAAAATATTTTTTATTGTATTTTTTTTTAAATAAAATTTGCTGGTGCGGGAATTGAACCTGGGTCTACAGATTGCCAGTCAACAGCTCTACCATCTGAGCTATATCGACATGTAATATTTAATATATAAAAATATAATTGACCTGCTGCACACAAGTAAGCTTACTCGCCAACATACAAAAAATAAAAAAATATGTGGTTACATATATCCTTACCAGTGTTTAAAAAATATTGAGTCTAAAAATAGATTTCAAAAAAATCTAAAAAATTATTTTGTATTTGAAATAATGATAAAAATAAGTCATTATCCGTAACTCATTATTATATGTTTTAAAATAATGCAGAAGGTAAGTGGGTGTCATTACTGGTACTCCAAAAAAGAATGATATGTCATTACCGTTTCTACACTGGGTATGAAATAGAATTATGTTGAGATACACTGTAACTTAAAACTACTTTGTAAAAAAAAAGAAAAAAAAAATATAAGTACTAAATAAGTGGCTCCGCAACCATACGAAACTATAAAATTTCCATAAATCCTGTATACCAGAGATCAAATCACGTAAAAAACTAAGAAAAAATAACACTATGCGACAGTCAAAATCGAGATGGGATGAAACCAACGGGAAATGTTATATCGGTCAAAAACAAGTTATACGTGTCCCGGCGTTTCGCTGGGTCACCCCTAGGAATCGAGATATATCTTTTTTTTGACATAACTCGAGAACCACTAGTCCGATTTTGCTCAAACAATTTTAAAAAATTCAAAATTACAATTCCTTTAATCTATTAATATAACGTTTTTCTATATACTCAACAGTTTTGCCGGTAAGGATGTCATATATCAATATATGTGACCCGGCCTATGAAAAGGTAGCTTATGACTCAAAAAAGAAATTGCGAGAAACAGCTGTTAAAGTTAAACAATGCACTGCTTCAGTTTCTTAGTAGTTTTTCTTTTGCATTATGAACAGTCATGCCCAAAAGGCAACCAAAAAAGGCAAAAGAGCATAAATGAGATAAGTTCGTGTGTGTATATAAAGAGCGATGTTTTTTCAATGCAAAGCACAAACCAGTTTCTGACCGAAAAAAAATCGTGTGAGTGCTCAGATTTAAAAACAATGCTGAACGAGTAGGACGCGTGTCGCTTGTGAACAGTGTTGCCATATAGCCAGTTTTAACTGTTTTTTACAGTTTTTTGGGATGCCTAACAGTTTTCCAGTTTTTTCATGTAAAAAACAGTTTTTTTTAAATTCATTTAAATTTTTTTTTACAGTTTTTTCATATTAAATCGGTACATTTGTTTCAGTTACAATTTTTTTTAGCTAAAATTTAAGAATTAAAATATAAAAGTGCTTTTGCCTAATAAGTTTAAAACTTTATAACACGTTTTATAATGAATTTTGTATAAAATATTTGTTTTATAAGCCATTTATAAACTTATAAAGTGGTTATTACGACCCAAAAACTACAATAAAACTTTCATATTGTCAAAAATTAGGTACAAGTCTAACAAGTCATAGACCCGACGGACAGTTTTTAGCCGAACTTTTAAGATCATTTCTAAATAAAGGACAATTTAGAAATTTATATTTTTTTAAAAAATTAAAACAATGTCTCATCAAAAGAGGCCAATTCTGGATAACAAATTACTACTATTTTTCAATTGTGATCAAGGACAACTCCAGAAAACGTAATTTTTTCAAACAAACAATTCCCGACATAACAATACTCAATCAAATGAAAGTCAATTTTATGTGGAAAGCAAATCAATAAAGAATATTTTGAAGTACTAAATTGATCAGTAAAGTATTCTATCCTAAGTCAGGGGTTAATCTCGGAATTCGATGAATTTTTTTAACTTTAGATTCGGGCCTGGGAGACCAAAATTCTTTAAAAAAAAGTTTTATTAGGAGGCTATGCAAAAAGTCGATTATTATCAATGCCAAAGGCAATTTAATTATCAAATCTCGATATTTTGAAAATTGATACCCTGGGATAATATTTTAGTCCCAGGATACTTCGGGTTCCCAAAATTTCTTCTGATTTTTAAAATTTTTTCGAAAAACAGTTTTTCTATAAAGAAACAGTTTTTATTTACAGTTTTTCTAAAAAAATATATGGTAACACTGCTTGTGAGTAATGTCTGTCGAAGAAGAATTTAGCGAGGTTTTTCAAACATATTTCTGTGAAAACGAAGAGAATGATGATGATTCTTTCGATGATGTTGGTATCAATTACGAGGACGAACTACAAGCATTGTTTCAAGCTGAAGATCAAATGGAAGTGGATGAAAATATTTTTACAGTGGACTTGTGTATTACAGATAACGAAGAAAAGGAATTGGTAAATAAATTTATTTCTCAAGATTGCTGTAATAATAAATGCCAAAAAATTATACCGCGAAATATGATAGAAACTGCAAGAAATAACTATCTAGAATTATCAAAACATGAACTTGATTTGGTTATACTGAGCCATATCGAATCAGCAATGATGTGCACGGACAAACTTAGAGATGCTTACACAGAAATGACGAAATGGAGGAAACATGGAAGGCAAAAAGGCAAAGATGTTGAAAGGCATAAATTGATGTTCACTTTTTTATCACTAACCTGTTTGCCGTTCATTTTCCTTTTTGTGCATGCGTGTGAAAGAAAACGTTTTGAAAATTTACTTCGACATTTTCATACACATGGTGCCATAACACGCGTACATGGGTTAGCAAATAAACCATCTGCACTTGCGGGAGCGTTTCAACTAGGGTTTGGGGTTCGGGAATTCCCGGGCGGGAATTCCCGGGAAATTCCGGGAAAAGTTTACCGGGAATTCCCGGGAAAATAATATATTTTTCCCGGGAAAACGGGAAATTTTAAAAATATTAAATTTTTTAAATTGTTTTTGTTTCGAATAGGATTTTTTAATTTTAGTCATAAAAAAAATTTTAAATACCAAAACAAAAATGTCATTGTTAAAATCTTTTAAAAGGGAATACATTTATTTGACACACAAATAAAATCTTTGCCAAGTAATAAGGAGCATTTCAACTAATAAAGATTTTTCGCATAACTTATTCAAAATTTAAGTAGTAAAACCTAAAAACTTGGTAAAATGTTTAAAAGAAATATGAAAAAAAGCTTTGTTTCTTACAAATAATCGCCCTTACTATATAAATTTTTCAAATGTATAATTTAGGTAAAGTCGACTTTAGTTAAAATATTGGGTGGCAGTATACCTTGACTTGGTTTATTTTTGGAGCATTCTGATTGGTTAATTTATTTTCAACCAATCAAAATATTTGAAAATATAAATATTTTTGTAAGGTTTTCATACACAAAATGAACAAAACCGTTTGATTACAAATAAAGTCGACTTTAAATTTAAAATACGCCTTTATATTAAGGGTCAATAATTTTATAAGTAACGTTTTCATTAATAAATGTGAAAAGAAAAGACTAATGGTTAACGGTGTTATCTAAATTTGGTTATCCGACATATAAATTTGGTTCACAAAAAAAAAAAAAAATTGATGGTCATGCAACTTTTCTTGAAGAAAACAACAAGAATAACGTTTCAGCTAAAATTAGCAAAGTACCTGAAGAAAAAAGTGTAAGCTGAATAGGCATTAAAGGTAGGGCAAACATTTCCTGAAATGGTATCCAAATTAGCTGCAGTCAATCCGCACCATAATTAGATCTTCGTTTATTCGAGAAAGTTTTTATAATAAAAACCTGGCATTGCAAAAAAATGAAACCGATGTAAAGAATATTATATCAAATTACTACAATAATGTAAAAGATATCATGATATAAGAAAATATCGAGCTATATTTCTAACAATAGGAGATTTACTATAGTCTTAGATGAATGGACAAGAATATCAAAAAAGAGATATTTCAACATATATATAAACGGAAATAATTCATTTTATAACCTGGGGTTGGTTTATATATCAGGAAGATGTAATGCTGATGAAATAAGAAGAATTGTAGAAATAAGACTAGAAGAGTTTTATTTGTCTTTGGAAAATAACATTGTGGCCACCATATCTAATGGGCCAAGTGTGATGAAACGGTTTGTTTCCGACAGTCCAGTAGTAGGTGCCTGCTGGAATCATGCAATTCATTTGGCAGTGCTGCGAGTAATTTATGTGAAATCAAATGTTCAACACTCTGATATTTTTACTTTGAAATCTCACTACACAGACTGCATTTGTACTGAAATAGTGTTTTTTTTTTAACAAAAATTACTTATATAGGTGGTTTTCATTAACAATTTTGTTTAAAAATATTTCCCGGGATTCCCGGGAATCAAATTTTTTCATTCCCGTTTCCCGGGAAATAAAAAAGTCCGGGAAATCCCAAACCCTAGTTTCAACCATCTGACATCCAAAAAGCTGTTAAATTTATTGAGTATACAGCCGATCTATTGGCTCTTCCACTGCCAGGACGTTTACCTAAATTCAAAGATTATCGCGTCATCAAGCTGCCATCTAATGAGACAAAGGCTTCAGTATATCGTAAATACATTTCTTCACTCGGTAATGATGAACTTAAAATAAGTATTCGTTCCTTCCGACGCATATGGGCCAAATACATACCGTAGTAAGTACGCCATTGTTTACTTTTTTCAAAGTTGTATCTATTGTAATTAAAATTGTCGTTTTCTTCAACAGTAAACTCAATATCAATTAAGCAAGCCAAAAACGTTCCTGAACTTGAACGTGAAGAAAAACTTCATCTTTTTCTTGATCACTTACAAAAAGCTCGAAATCAACGTGCATACTACCAAGAATGGTGTGACAATACTGATGATACTGTAAAGGTCTTATCATTCGATTTTGCGCAAACGGTCCATTATCCAGTGTCTCCTCAACAACCAGGTACCGCCTACTTCAAAGCAACGAAAAAGTGCGCAGTCTTTGGAATTACAGACGAAAAAGGAAAAATACAGGTTAGGATTTCATCGTACAAATTCAAATCACTTGTTTTGAAAGTATCTTGATTATTTTTTTTCGACAGTATAATTACATGCTAGATGAGGAACATGATATTGGCAAAGGTCCAAACACCGTTGTGAGCATCCTACATTATCATTTGGAAACGTATTGCAAAAATGTCCAAACAATTGTACTTTTCTGGGATAATTGTGTTGGACAAAATAAGAATAATGTTATGATATCATATCTGCAATGGCGGCTGGTTCGAGGACTCAACACTACCATTTTATTAAATTTCCTATTGACGGGGCATACTAAGTTTGCCCCAGAACGGTTTTTCGGTATTTTCAAGGCCAGGTATGATATCACTAATATTGATACACATGAAGAGTTGCTGCAGTGCGTCGTACAATCGTCACCAGGTGGCCATAATACAGCTGTTTCGTCGGAAAAAGTCGTTTGGTATGAATGGGATAGTTATTTTAAACTATTCTTCAAGCCACTTAAAGGTATTGGGCAAAAACTCTTTGAAAACCAAAAAATTTGCTGACAGTAAAGATGTTGAATCATTTCAACTGTCATTAATCCCAGTTGATGACACCATGCCCGAAATTATTCAACCAGTCGGTTTATCTCTGCAGCGTCAGTGGTACATTTATCAGAATCTCAGAAGCTTGGTTTCAGACCCCACGAATGCGGATATTTTGGCTCCATTGCCATCGAAAAAAATGCCATCAAAAAAATCTGAGGATGCTTCACCAGCCACCAAGGTGGCATCGAAGGAACCAAAGGCTTCATCGTCAAAACCTAAACCGAAGAAGTCTGTAGCTTCATCTTCAAATCAAGATCCAAAAAAGAAAGAACTGAAGAAACCTGCGACTTCAACTGCAATAAAAAAATCAATAAAACGTAAGGCCTCATCTCCAGAAGGAGATTCGAAAAAACGAGCAACTTCAAAGGTTTCAACAACGATAGCGACGAAGAAAACTACTTAATACTGCTAAATAAATATTTTTTGAGCAAAACAGCTTTTTTTTTGGTAAAATCGTTTTTGCAGCGTTCAATCCTGTTTTTAAATTTTTCAATTTCATTTATTATCTTGATTCTGGATTTTCAATAAAATTCTGTTTTTCTTTCATTTGTGCTCTTCTTTCTCTACATTTTTAGTACACTTCTAAGCAAGTTAGGACTTTCTAGTTTTCACCACGTGAAAGAACGTCTCAAAAACTATCGAAACCAAAAAAAAAAGTGGAAACATTTTTTTTGAGTCATAAGCCACCTTTTCATAGGCCGGGTCACATATATTGAATGGAATTAATTCATATTTGTTTTCGTTTGATTTATTTTGTTACGAATTAATTCAGTTGCTATAGTTCTTTCTATTAAATCAAATGAATTAATTCACTGGTGAACGCGTTAAATTTTATAAATCGAACGGAAAAAAAGTGCATTAATTCCTTACTGAAGTAATTCACCACTGAATTTATTCAATTTCATTTTCGTTCAGTGAATTAAAAAAAAAATAAAATTACGTTCAGTGAATTAAAAAAAAATAAAATTACGTTCAGTGAATTAAAAAAAATTAAATTACGTTCGGTGAATTAAAAAAAAATACGTTCACTGAATTAAAAAAATTAAGTTCACTGAATTTAAAAAACCAAAAATTAAGTTCACTGAACTCAAAGCCTGTTTTCTGCGGTTCAGTAGAAGAAAATATTTACGTACAAATTAAATTTGTAAATAAGCAATTTTACAGCGTTTGCTAGTAAAAATAAACAAATTACCTATATATTTAGTGTTAGAGACCCGATGCACTTTATCAACCTACATGATTAAAAAATAAAACCTTTTACTATAAAAAATAAAACTTTAGAGATATAGATGAATTTAGAAAAAATATAACTATTAATTTTTCAAACTTATGCTTCCCCGTGCGGCCCTATGCTCCTTGCAGGAGTAAAAGGAACAAATATATATATGCTTCCCCGTAAAATGTAGACAGTTGCTTGACTATGACGTATTTCATTTATACGTTTTTACCAAGGTTGGCAACCGATACCGTTATAATACCGTTATCCGTTTCAAAACCCTTTCAAATTGACAACCGATACCGATACCAATACCGAAATTCTTGATTTCAAAAAATACCGGTATTAAAAAACCTTTTCCCTTAATACCGGTGTCGTACCGGTATGGAATCGGTTTTAAAAATATTGTTTTTTTTCACGTTTTTAGCAAAAATACAAATTTTTTTAATATAAAATTTCCAAAATTGTTAAACAATTATACTTTATTACTCATTGTTAATAGAAAATCGTGTTATAAATTCAAAGTGCGGTTATCAGTCTTTAATTTGCATTGGCAACATTGTTTTTAATTTATTTAACTTCATAAATATTCTCTAACTTGTGACAAATTTAGTAAATATAATTTAATATATAAACTGGTTTCTTAAACCTTTAATTGAATTTACAGTCTCTTTTAGAGAATTCTTTTATTAATTTTAAAACTTATTTTTTTTTTATTTTATTATATGATCTCAATACAAATAAAAAATATTTGTAGTGAATCAACTTGTGTTCCTAATAGATTTAAAAAAAATTTTGTGTTTAAAAAATAAAACGCATACAATTAGAAATTTTTAATAACTTATTGTTTTTTGTTCATATTATAAACTACACCTTTTGCAATTGTAATTCAGCAAATATCAATTGAAATTCAGAAAATATCAATTGAAATTCAGAATTTCCATTTGAAATTCCGAAAACATCAATTGAAATTCAGAATTTCCATTTGAAATTTAGAAAACATCAATTGAAACTCAGAACATATCAATTGAAATTCAGAAAATATCATTTGAAATTCAGAATATATCAATTGAAATTTAGAAAATATCATTTGAAATTCGGAAAATATCATTTGAAATTCAGAAAATATTAATTATTATTCAGAAAACATCAATTGAAATTTAGAAAATATCAATTGAAATTCAGAAAATATCAATTGAAGTTCAGAAATCGTCATTTGAAATTCAGGAAATATCAATTGAAATTCAGAAACCGTCATTTGAAATTCAGAAAATATCAATTGAAATTTAGAAAATATCATTTGAAATTCAGAAAGTATCATTTGAAATTCAGAAAATATCATTTGAAATTCAGAAAATATCAATTCGTATTCAGAAAACATCAATTGAAATTCAGAAAATATCAATTGAAATTTAGAAAATAATAATTGAAATTCAGAAATCGTCATTCGAAATTCAGAAAATATCAATAGAAATTCAGAAACCGTCATTTGAAATTCAGAAAATATCTATTGAAATTTAGAAAATATCATTTGAAATTCAGAAAATATCGATTGAAATTCGGAAAATATCATTTGAAATTCAGAAAACATCATTTGAAATTCAGAAAATATCATTTGAAATTCAGAAAATATCAATTGAAATTCCGAAAACATCAATTGAAAGTCAGAAAAATGTAAACAGAATTTTTTAAAGAATCCGGCCAGGTAAATAATGTTATACCTAGGGTTTGGGATTTCCCGGACTTTTTTATTTCCCGGGAAATGGGAATGAAAAAATTTGATTCCCGGGAATCCCGGGAAATGTTTTTAAACAAAATTGTTAATGAAAACCACCTATATAAATAATTTTTGTTAAAAAAAACACTATTTCAGTACAAATGCAGTCTGTGTAGTGAGAATTCAAAGTATATCAGAATGTTGAACATTTGATTTCACATAAATTAATCGCAGCACTGCCAAATGAATTGCATGATTCCAGTAGAAAGCACCTACTACTGGACTGTCGGAAATAAACCGTTTCATCACACTTGGCCCATTAGATATGGTGGCCACAATGTTATTTTCCAAAGACAATTAAAACTCTTCTAGTCTTATTTCTACAATTCTTCTTATTTCATCAGCATTACATCTTCCTGATATATAAACCAACCCCAGGTTATAAAATTATTATCTCTTTTGTGATATTCTTGTCCATTCATCTAAGATTATAGTAAATCTCCTATTGTTAGAAATATTGCTCAATATTTCTTTTATCATGATATATTTTACATGATTGTAGTAATTTAATATAATGTTCTTTACATCGGTTTCTTTTTTTGCAATGCCAGGATTTTATTATAAAAACTTTCTCGAATAAACGAAGATCTAGTTATGGTGCGGATTGACTGCGGTAAATTTGGATACCATTTTAGGAAATGTTTGCCTTACCATAAAACCTTTAATGCCTATTCAGCTTACACTTTTTTCTTCGGGTACTTTGCTAATTTTAGCTTGTTGTTGTTTTCTTCAAGAGAAGTTGCATGACCATCAATTTTTTTATTTTTTTTTTTGTGAACCAAATTTAGATGTCGGATAACCAAATTTAGATACCACCGTTAACCATTAGTCTTTTCTTTTCACATTTATTAATGAAAACGTTACTTATAAAATTATTGGCCCTTAATATAAAAGAGTATTTTAAATTTAAAGTCGACTTTATTTTTAATCAAACGGTTTTGTTCATTTTGTGTATGAAAACCTTACAAAAATATTTATATTTTCAAATATTTTGATTGGTTGAAAATAAATTAACCAATCAGAATGCTCCAAAAATAAACCAAGTCAAGGTATACTGCCACCCAATATTTTAACTAAAGTCGACTTTACCTAAATTATACATTTGAAAAATTTAGATAGTAAGGGCGATTATTTGTAAAAAACAAAGCTTTTTTTCATATTTCTTTTAAACATTTTTCCAAGTTTTTAGGCTTTACTACACTCAAAAAAAAAAGTCAGTAAAGTCAGCAAAAAATGTTGCTGTGTCAGCAAATTTTTAGTCAGGAGCGTGCTTGCAAAAAAGTTGGTAATTTCAGCAAAAGGTTTGCTGAAAATCAGCGAGCTAATTTTTACCAAAAAAATAGTAATCTTCAGCAAAAGTTTTGCTAACACTTAGTCGACTGCAAATGAAAAAAATCCTTGCTAAAATCACTAAATTTTTTGCTGAATATTAGTAGACTGAAAAAAACTCAAAAAACTTGTAGCGAAATTTTACTTTAGTTAATTTATTTGCTGAAAATTTAAATATAGAATATGTGTAGAGTTGTTTTTCTTTTTTTGTCATTTCCGTTTCCAGACAAGCTGCGACATCTACATCTTGTCTATCTGGTTGTCGTCCACGCTATGCATGCGGTTTTCAGCACAATTTTTGCAGCAAAATAAATTAGAAAAACATTAGTTCAAAATTAGTTTAGTGCTAAAAATATATAACTAAAATTTTTGCTGAAAACGGAATTTCAGCAAAAAAATTGCTGAAAACTAGTACACTTGATATACAAGACGTTTTACTAATTTTTCTACTAATTTATTTTTTTGAGTGTACTTAAATTTTGAATAAGTTATGCGAAAAATGTTTATTAGTTGAAATGCTCCTAATTACTTGGCAAAGATTTTATTTGTGTGTCAAATAAATGTATTCCCTTTTAAAAGATTTTAACAATGAAATTTTTGTTTTGGTATTTAAAATGTTTTTTATGACTAAAATTAAAAAATCCTATTCAAAACAAAAACAATTTAAAAAATTTAATATTTTTAAAATTTCCCGTTTTTCCGGGAAAAATATATTATTTTCCCGGGAATTCCCGGCAAACTTTTCCCGGGAACCCCAAACCCTAGTTATACCCTATAAAAAATGTATATATGGATTTTATCAAAATACGTTTGATTAATAAGTGGGAGTAAAATTCATTTTATTTACGCGGGTGAGGATTATTGAAAATTTGTGTGCGTGAATGATTTTTTGTAGACTAAGTTCTTTCTTGTTACGAATTAGGGCTCCAAAAAATGTAAGGCTGAAATTTAAAGCCAAATAATAGTCTTTAATCTCAGCGTTACGTTTTAATGTCTAATGGAGCCATAATTCGTTACAAGAAAGAAATTAGTCTACATAAAATTTTATCTCGCGTGAGTACATTCAATTTTACTTATTTTGATAAAACTCATATATGAATTTTTTATAGGGGATATCTACCTGGACAGATTCTTTTAAAAAATGTGTTTACATTTTTCTGAATTTCAATTGATGTTTTCTGAATTTCAATTGATATTTTCTGAATTTCAAATGATATTTTCTGAATTTCAATTGATGTTTTCTGAATTTCAAATGATATTTTCTGAATTTCAATTGATATTTTCTGAATTTCAAATGACGATTTCTAAATTTCAATTGATATTTTCTGAATTTCAATTGATATTTTCTGAATTTCAATTGATGTTTTCTGAATTGATATTTTCTGAATTTCAAATTACATTTTCTGAATTTCAAATGATATTTTCTGAATTTCAATTGATATTTTCTGAATTTCAAATGACGATTTCTAAATTTCAATTGATATTTTCTGAATTTCAATTGATATTTTCTGAATTTCAATTGATGTTTTCTGAATATCATTGATATTTTCTGAATTTCAAATGACGGTTTCTGAATTTCAATTGATATTTTCTGAATTTCAAATGATATTTTCTGAATTTCAATTGGTATTTTCTAAATTTCAAATGATATTTTCTGAATTTTAATTGATATTTTCTGAACTTCAAATGACGATTTCTGAATTTCAATTGATATTTTCTGAATTTCAATTGGTATTTTCAATTGATGTGTTTACATTTTTCTGAATTTCAATTGATGTTTTCTGAATTTCAATTGATATTTTCTGAATTTCAATTGATATTTTCTGAATTTCAATTGATGTTTTCTGAATATCAATTGATATTTTCTGAATTTCAAATGATATTTTCTGAATTTCAATTGATATTTTCTGAATTTCAAATGATATGTTCTGAATTTTAAATGGAAATTCTGAATTTCAATTGATCTTTTCTGAATTTCAAATGGAAATTCTGAATTTCAATTGATATTTTCTGAACTTCAAATGGAAATTCTGAATTTCAATTGATATTTTCTGAATTACAGTTGCAAAAAGTGTATACTTATCCTTTATAAAAATTTAATAAAATTGAGTTTTTTTATAATTAAGAACGTTTTTTTTATATTTTTGTAAATTTTTTCAATAATACCGGTATATACCGGTATTAATGTTTTGGTATCGGTTATACCGATACCGAAGTGATTAAAATACCGTTACCGAAACAAACAAAAAATCGATACCAATGCCGATACCTATACCGTTATTCGTTTCGGTTGCCAACCTTGGTTTTTACAATACTAAGAACTCTACAGTAGACCACCCATGAAATGTATGAGATTTTCAAAAGTCCTTTTTTTGTTCGCTCCACCGGTAGTTTCCGATAGATTGGATCTCTCGGGGGCATACAGGCCAGTCAGTTTGAACTTTTGATCCTAAAAATTACTTACAAACACTTCAAAGCTTTTCTGCGCCATAACTTTTAAATCTTGCGTTTTTTGAAAATAGTGTATTTAATATAATATATAAATTTTTATGTAGAATAAGAAGACAAACACTTCCTTAATACTACACAGAACGAATTTACAAAATTCTAATTAAATTTTTAAACACCTTTCTCATATCAAATTTGTAAATACAAAAAAAACTTTTAAAAAAGGCACCAACAAAGAAATTTGTAAATCCAAAAAAAAATTAATTTTATTTTTTGTAACTTTGAATTTTTATTTTTACACAATTTTTAAATGAAAGATAACAATTTACAAACGAGCTACAAAAATTTCAAAGAAAAAAATTGTTGGGATTAAAATTTCAGTTTTAAAGAAAAAGTGATTGCTTTTACAAATTCCCATTGTTGGTGCCTACTGTTTTTTCTGTGTATACTTCTATCTAAGTATGATATGTAGGGAAGTTTTAAGGGAACAAAATCAAAATTTGTGTAAAGATTTCATTTTAAACGACCCTCGTTCAAATTTCGACAGAGACAATTAAGAATATATCTAATTTTCTTAATGTAATTACATTTGGAACATCTATCAGTTATTCCATGAAAAATTTATTAAAATTTGACTTTGAAGTATCGGTTTAGTATACATATATGTGGCATTCCACACCAACTGCCTCGCTACTGTAAAACGTATAAATGAAATACGTCATAGTCAAGGATCTATCTACATTTTACGGGGAAGCATAAGTTTGAAAAATTAATAGTTATACTTTTTCTAAATTTATTTATATCTGTAAAGTTTTTATTTTTAATAGTAAAAGGCTTTATTTTTTAATCATGTAGGTTGATATAGGGCATCGGGTTTCTCTAACACTTAATATATATGTATTTTGTTTATTTTTACTAGCAAACGCTGTAAAATTGCTTAGTTACAAATTTTATTTTTACATAAATGTTTCCTTCTACCAAAGAGTATACATAATAAAGAGATTGGGGGACTCTCTATCACTGAGAAAGGATTTGTTCTAGTATGTGCCTTGGAACAGGAACATACTCAAACCAATATCACCCAGCAAACATGGTAATACGAAGAAGATTCTCCGAACATATCGCCAGGAAGAAAACATTTATTGCCGTCAATATCAATTTCGTATTCCGGAAGTTTCCTCCGTCGGAAACAACTGTTACACTAAAACAATTGAAATCAATAACTCACTTGGAAGATAAAAGGGATATCGCTAAATAAACTCTCGGTACAATAAAAAAACGATTTAATTTTTTCATTATTAAATTTAAGCCTGAAAAACAATATCTGCATACATAATCCATTGACCAACTTATAAATTATCTTGATTTCATCTTAGCCGATTTTTCCGCGCAATTAATCTTAACCTTTCACGAGTTTATTTTCTATATATCTTTTGATTGTTTTTGTACAAATTTAGTTTTAATTTTTTCCAAATTGATAAAAGCTTTGAAACAAATTTGCTTTATCTTCCAAATGATACAAAGGTGATATTGCCGCAATATTGTCATAAAAAGTTATGACAAAAGATAAAATTTTTTAATTTTTTTTTTCCAAATATCGCCGAATTATCTTCCAAGTGATAAAAGGAAGACAATTTTAAAGTAAATACTACTTGATTATTTTCATTCAAATGACAAATTAAAGATATCGCTTTAATGTCTTCTTGGAAGGTATCTTTTAAATGTTTGCAGGGTCATTATGTGCGCTCTTTGTATGACTCAAAACATCGATTGTAACCAGGGATGGAAAATAATAATTTAGTTATAAAAATCAAGAATGGAACTATACTATGGAATTATACTATTCCAACAGTATTATAGCTCTAGATTATGAATTTTAAAAAACTTTGGTAGAAAAAAATAATTAAAAACTCAATCAGCGATTAACAATCTGCAAATGAATACAATGACGCAAAAATTTTCCTTTTTGCAAATATTTTTTTTCCCGATTTATTTTTTTTTTTTTTGCAAACTATGCACCAAACTTTTTTGTATAAAATTGGTACTATAGACCCTAGATTATAAATTTAAAAAAACCACACTTAAAAAATTGCAAAATAATCCCGGAAAGCGAAAAAAGGCTTTATGGTACAAAAAATTAATTAAAAAACTTAATCAGTGATTTTCATTCTGCAAACAAATATATCAATTTTTCCTTTTTGCAAATTTTATTTTTCGCGATTTTTTTTTGCAACTAGCCACCAAACTTTGTTGTATGAAATGTGTATTATAGCCCCTAGATTATACATTAAAAAAAAACGCACGTAAAGAATTGCAAAATAATAGCCGAATTCGAAAAAAGACTTTATGCTACAAAAATTTAATCCCTACCCAGCAAAACCTTGGTAATATGTTGGTATTACAGAACACATTACCTGGTAATACCATACCCCTTACCATTGCATTATTTCGTAACTAAAATGTAATGTCTTACGTATAATGTGCTGCATAACTACTGGGTAGTAATAGCAACTTATTACCAATGATATATTTAAACACCTCAAAGAAAAGAGTTACTTGTAATACACAACATGAGTTCTAAATAATAGCAGCGACTTATTACAGATGGGATATTTTAAAACTGTAAAATAAGGAGTTACTTTTAAAGTGATACGTGATCACTTAATAGAAGTAGCCACTTATTACCGATGGTGTATACAAATACCTCAAAATAAGGATTTATTTGTAATGCGATACATGAGTGTCATTTTCTATTTAAAATATTCGATACAAATAATTTATACCCAATAAGCACATAGCTTTTAAAAATTCAAGTGCTTTAAATTTTGCTTGAAGTAAAGTATATTTCAAATTCTAGCACTTGTTTATTTAACAAAAATATTTCAAACTTGAATTTTTGTTTCCCTTTTGCTGGAGTATGCTATTGAAATAAAATGTAATAAAAGTTGAATTCAAGCCTTGAAACTGGAAAACAGGGCTGGAATTGAACTTGATTTCAACTTGAATTCCAGTGAAAATGTTTATAGGGTATGTTTTATACATATGGAATTAAATATGAATATGCTTCGTTTTAGCATTTATAAAAAACCAACACGATAACATCTTATATTAATTCTTTTTGTAAGAAGTATGTATATATTTTTATACAGTAAGTAAGCGCATAATTTTAATGTGTTATTTCAGACCTGTTTGTAACACATTTTTTTGGCCTTACTTTAAGCTGTTATGTAAGTAGTATTGTGCTCAGTATCGGTTATGTAAGTGGTTACGTAACTCCTAACATGTAACATTAAAGTAACATGTTCTTATGTTGTTACCTAGCCCTCTTTTGGAAAGTACATACCTCTAATGACATGCCCTTGTTAAAATAATAGCTGTTGGAATAGCAAAGTAAGAGGTTACATACCTTAATTTCTTCTTACAAACCTTATTACCAGGTAATAGAAAGTTTTGCTGGGTAGGTTATATATTTAAAAAATCCGCACTTAAAAAGTTGTAAAATAACGGCGGAATTCGAAAAAGGCTTTACGGTACAGAAAATTAATTAAAAGAGGTAATCAGCGATCGACATTCTGCAAACGAATTGGTTTTTTCAATTCAGTGGACTTATTTTTTTTTTTTAATTCAGTGAACGTATTTTTTTTTTAATTCACTGATCGTAATTTAATTTTTTTTTAATTCACAGAACGTAATTTTATTTTTTTTAATTCACTGAGCGAAAATGAAATTGAACGAATTCAGTGGTGAATTAATTCAGTAAGGAATTAATTCATTTTTTTCCGTTCGATTTATAAAATTGAACGCGTTTACCAGTGAATTAATTCATTTGATTTAATAAAAAGAAATATTGCAATTGAATTAATTCTTTGAATTTGTTGTTTGATGAACGCCTTGAATTGAACGAATTCAGTGAATTACTTAAGAAAAGGAATTCATTCAATTCTAGAGAAAATTGAATTCCATTGGTAGTGAATTCATTCAAAAAAGAATTAATTTTTCAAAGCTCTGGCACTAAGGCCAAATATGGCCCGATTTCAACCAAAATTAATATGCTTCGTCCCTGGGATGATATAAGTTGGTAAATCGAATTTCATCAAAATATCTTAATATTTCCAACCTGTAGCGTGCATGCATTTTTAGGCTAATTTTGTATATCATCTGCTTAGCAGTTTAGTCAAAAATAAAAATATTTTGAGAATTTATTTCTTATAATAAGGAAATCCGATAAAGACTCCTATCTGAAAAGTCCAGAACTAATTTCCTACTTAACAATGCTTACATGATAACGCAAATTTTACACAAACATTGCAGTGAAGCACCACTCATATTTTGGAATTTCTGCAAGCTCGAAATCCATTTTAGACATATGGTTTCTAGGGAAAAGTTGCTTAGAATTCTTCGTAGAATCATTCGCCCCCCCTATGACTTTTTATTATTTTTGCCACCATACAAATTGACCCGCCCTAATACATATGCTTGAAAATTGCTGCCCTGGTGATATTTATGTGAGTTATATCGAAATTGTGCTAACATGCGTAAATTGAGAGTTAATGTTTTTTGTTATTAATTAAAAAGCGCTAAAAATATTTTTTTTTTACTCTTGGGGTCGAAAAAAGTACTCTTCAAATAATTTTTTGATACCGACATAAAAATCTTATTTCCCATCCCTGCTACAGACGCAACTAACCGTTACAGACTTTTAAGTAGGAGTTAGTGTTGCCACTTTTTGAATAATTATTCAAAAACGGGACTGTCTACACATTCCTTGGATAATTTTTGAATATTGACATTTTTGTGTAGTTTTTGTGTAATTTCACATTTTACTGAAAAATATAATAAATTTCATGCTTTCAAGTCCGACAGTAGGTAAAATGAGTTTCTTTGTGTACCATCTGCCACATATTTCCAATCTCTAATGTATTATTTTTGTAAATTTTTTCAACACGCAACCCAATTAAGTTAGAGGAATTCAAAAATATTGATTAATATTTTATTTGTATATAAACCCCGTATTTTGTTAATTTTTTGAGACAATATTTGTCTAACTGCTTGCAAAATAATACGTTTATCTTTCGAAAGAAATTTAGGTTTTTTATGATTTTGACTTTCTCATGACTGAAAAAACTAGTAATTCGATCAAACAAAAATTTTCTTAAAGAAGTACAATGGGGCAGATGAATATATCATTTAAATAATTAATTAATTAATTCCGCCTTATTTAACTTGTAAAGGCCCTTTCTTTTATAAATGACACCCTATAACTGACTATTTATATGACCTTTGCTGGTTAACTGTAAATATTAACCCAATTTCTTCAAATTTATATCATTTAGTGGATTGTAAATTAAGCGTCATTTGCTAACTTTCTACCGAATGAGATGATATTTTTCGAGATCTGTAAAAATTTCGGTAATTTTTTCTCACGTTATTAAAATTAGTTAAGCAGGCTTCAAAGTTTTCACATCCTAGATGTGTCTTTCTTTAGAGATGAATGGCACAACTCCCGTTAGGTCACGAAAATTAACCCTTATTATCCTAGCGTCGTCATTAGAAGTCTCAACTTCAAGATCCGATATTTTCAAAACAGTATTTGATTTAACAGCACAGTAAGACAGTACAAAAGATTAGCAATATCCTCAAATAAAAAACATCGCCTTGACATTACAGGGTTACCATACATTGCTTTCCAATTCTTAATATCGATTTTTTTTAAAACCTTAAAAAAATGAAAAAAAACCCTTAAATTTGTGTATTAATTTTTTTATTCTTGATTATTTACGTAGATTTTAATTAAGAGAACAAAGTAGAAATAAAATTTTGAAAAAATCTGGACCCATTTAGGAATGGGTTAACATTTCGAAATATATAGAAAGTGCATAAAAATATAATTTGGGTGCAGGTCTTTCCGTAGAAAAACTCGCACGATTCCTTAATTTTGTAGAATACTTGTTAAGCTCTACGACAATGTGAAATTCCATGGCCATCCAACCGGCAGGTAAGAAGTGGCTGAATTCTTTCCAAATTATTTCGATTCTGTACCACTGTGAGCAGTCTAAATGCATGCATTAATGTTTTTGACAAAAATATTGATTATTTGAAACTAATAGACGAATATTAATTTTTTGTGTAATTTTATACGGTTTTGGATAATTTTTGACCCAGAGCTGTGTAATTTATTGTTTTACTGGTAGGAGTAAACACGGATATTTTCTTATAAAGTTTAAACATTGTTTTTTTCTCATGTAAAATAAAACTATCTGAAGATCATATAATTTTCATAAATACTATTTAATATCTTTAAAATGTTTATAGAATAAGTACAACTAATATCTGTAATAATTTGGTTTAAATGGACCCGCTTTATTAAGACCTAAATATTTGGCTTGTTCATCAGTTAATTCCGTTAAATGACCATCGAATGTTGGCAAATGTAAACTGGCCACATATTCATCTAAAAAAGCATTATAAAGATATTATAAAACACAAAAACAATCCCTTTCTATTATATCTTACCCATTTTCTTGGGCAGCAGATAAACATCAGACTTATAACGTCCTGGGGCGGCATTAAGAAGTTCTACAAGGGCCAATGCCTGTGTGGAAGCTGTTATTGATACAACAAATGATGGTACAGAGGAGCACGACATATTTACCAATCTTCCTTCAGCCAATAGAATCATCATTTTACCATCTGGCCATATGACATGATCAACTTCAGAACGAACACGTTCCCATGTCAATTCTGGTGTATGTAAACTATTCTATAAGTATTAGTTTAGGGATAATGTCAGATCGTATTGGAATTAAAATATTGACGTATCTACAAAAACGTACCACATCTATTTCCGAATTAGAATGCCCCATATTACAAACAATACAACCATTTTTCATACGATCCATATGTTCTCGGGTTACGATATTTTTATTACCCGTAGCCGTAACTACGACATCAACATTGCGTATGACTTCAGTAAGTTTAACTACACGGAAACCATCCATGCTGAAAGATATGTATACAAACAGATTAATATATATGTAAGCTTAAACAAAGTTTTTTATTTGATTACCTGGCTTGTAGGGCACAAATAGGATCAATTTCTGTAACGTAGACTATACAACCCTGTGCTTTTAGACCTCTTGCACAACCTTTACCAACTTCACCATAACCGCATACAGCTACTTGTTTACCACCAAACATTATGTCTGTAGAACGTTTAAGGCTACAATAAAAAATTAAAATATGTTAAAACTTGATATAAAGCTACGGTCACATTAGGCAAATATTTGCCGCAAATATGTTTGAACATATTTGCTCAAAATTTGGTCAAATCAATACAGAATTTATTTTGTGGTCACACTACACACATTTATTTGACTCTTTTTGTTTGTTCAAACAACTTTCAAACTATAGGAAAACATAACTGAGGGAAAACATGTTTGCCCTATGGTCACACTTGAACAAATATTTGACAATAAAAATTGTTTGATCAAACTGGCATAAAACATAAATTTATTTTCCAAAAAATTAAAAGCTATAAAAAATTTGTAAATTAAAATAATGATGGAGGACAACGAAAGTTTTTTTGTTTTGTGCTGTGGAGCAGCATCTGCGGTACTTTTGGAAGTAGAGTTATTTAGAGCTAGAAGGGAATATATAAAAGAGTTTTTATCATAATAATTAATTTATGGTGCAGTTTAAGGACATAGCCCCGATTTTTTAATATTTTTTCTTAATGTAATACTTTTTGTGCTAATTTTTTTTTTATTGGCCACATCCCACTCACAAGCTATGAGACAAATTTTAGAATGTTCGGAGTAATGCCCGTACACTGAAGTTTAGCCCTTAATTTGTATTCATGCATTTAAACTCACAATTACTATCTGATTCAATTTCAAATCATTATTGGAAGTAGTTGGTTTTATTTGCTGATCTTCAGATCGTCGCACGAAACCCATGGCATTAAAATATTTCCACTTTGGAGCTTCCACAGCTCCCTGACGTGACTTTGTTTTGACTCTGCCAGCGTAGTCTCGAAATTGGGTTCGAAGATTGACCCAAAATTTTCGCTAATGTGGTGCCAGGCGCTTTCACGTAATATTTTATTGTGGTATCCTTCATCGCTTGCATTCCACAAATACGACCTGTCTTCTACAAACAAAATTAATCTGAAGACATCTTCATTATCCCAATCATTTACTACTTTCGGTTTAGTACTTGCTTTTTTAAAACCTGGAACTAGACAATCATCTTCCATTTTCTATAGCAATAAAATATACACATTATTTTCGGTTTATGTTAATACAGTATATTTACTTGTTTTTATTTAATATTATTTTTTTTTATATTTTTTGTGCGCCAAGTGACGAAACAGCTGTTTATTTGTTGATTTTATTAAAGTAAAGTCAACTGGGTGTTATTTTTAACGACAAATGCGCAAACATTTTACTTTTAACGATTTATTTTGAAAGACAAATCATATTGCTTAATTCTTTCCTACATTGTAAAATCGTGTAGTATTATCTGTCGAAAATGATTGTACACACAAAAAAATCTTTACCTAATACTAGGAAGTATATCAACCGCAAAAGTTTTCTTACACTAATAGAAAAAAATTCTGTAAAAAATTTAGTTAAAACGGCTCAAGTCGAGTTTAGGGGCACCTCACCGATTGGCCCCAAATTTTTACCACTGATAGAATTCTTTTTTGAGAGTCCTACGATATATTTTCTTTTTTTCGCGGAAACGCCTATGTCGGGAGTTATTTCGGTGCAAAGTTTGGAAATGGACTTGGCTATATCTTCGTCGTTTTTGGTCCAATTGGGACAATATATGTATATACTAGAGTGGGCCGATTTGTATGGACAAAAATTTTTTAATATTGTGTTAACTAACGTTAACTAACGATAATTGTCGGTTGAGTTACCAAAAAAGGGATTCACTATATTTTGGTTAACGATATTATTCGCTAAAAATGTTACCGACAAATTTCGTAAGAAATAAAAAAATGCCAAACAATTTGATAGAAAATATTTGTAAATAAAAAAACAAAATAAAAAACAACATTTGTATCAACTAAATTTTTTTTTCAACACCGGAGAACAAGAGAACTTTTTGTGGTTTTTTGCTTTCTATGGAGCTTAAAAAATATGGAATACCGTTCCATGTAGTTTTTTTTTTAAATCGCGAAAGCCTAAATGCGTTAAATTTAAAGTGTGTTTTTCACCCTACACTCTAAAAAATGTTTGTATATTTACTACTATAAAATGGGTAAAATTTTGTTTAATTTTACAAAAATTTGGTAAATATAAAAAAAATGCATAAACTTTTTTCATACACAATAATACACAAAGTATTTTTAGACATTATGTGTTTATAAATAAACACATTGTGCCTAAAATTATTATTGTTTTGTTAAATAAAATTTTTACGCAAAAAGTTGGTAAATATACTATCCTATAATAGTAATAAATACTCTGACATTTCAAATTGGAAAAAATTTAAAACAAATTATAAATAATAAAAAGAAAAAGCGAAAACGGATTATTTTTTGTGAATTACAACATTTCCACAAACACATTAGAGTCTTGAAATAGCAACATAAGCATGAAATTGTTTTTGGTAATTATTGTTAACGCAATAATTAAGTAGTAGTAGTCTTAACCTCATTTCAAAATTGAAAACGCCGTAAGAGAGATACGGTCTACGCAGGAACAACTGGGTGCAATGACTCCTTCTCAACAAAATGCCTTCTTTGCAAGGGAGGTAGTCAACCAACAACCATCAACAATAACGGGAGAAACCGCCGTAAGAGAGATACGGCCTAGGCAAAACAACTGGGTGCAATGACTCCTGCTCAACAAAGTCAGTATTCATTGAGTACTGCCTAACTTGCAAAGAAAGCATTTTGTTGAGCAGGAGTCATTGCACTCAGTTGTTCCTGCGTAGTCCATATCTCTCTTAAGGCGTTTTCTCCCGTTCCCAGCTAAATATTGGTAATGACACCTCATTACTATCTGCATTACCAAAAATGATATATTGTTACCTTTTGCATTATTTTATAATATAAAATAATGAATTCCTAATAACTGCCTATTGTATTCATTGTTTCTAATGACTTACTCGTATTAGTTGAAATAAGTACTTTTTACACAGTTAAATTTTTTTATTATATGTAAATATGTTTTCTGTTTAAATTTTTATGACGAGTCCTAAAATTACACACTAAAGAAAACTTAAATTTTTCTGAATGTATTTCCTTAGGCCAATAGTATTTGCCTAACTACTTATTTTTAAGAATCAAGTAAGCAATCGGATAACCACTTATAATTCAACTTTTTGTAAGCATGTGTATAACCACTTATTAAAAATCTCATAACTACTTATTTCTCATTTTTTCGTAAGCGAGCGGGTAAGCGTGACTACTTATAAAAACGAACACGCCAAACAAAAATAATGAGTTTAGACGCCAAAAAATAAGTTGTGCGGAGCTATGAATTTCTATTATATAACCACTTATTTGGTAATGAAAGATTTTGCTGGGTTGTAGCCCATAAGATTGGTTTGATCAGCTGTTTTATATGGTTATGGCACGTCTAATTGAGCCTTTACTGCCTCCCTTTCAAAGAAGGCATTTGCACCCATTCAATAGTTATAACAAAATTTTATATGAATTTTATACAAATGCCTTAAGATCCCAAAACGACTAATTGGGACATAAACGATTATGAGAGAATGGTAGCATTCGGCAGAGAAACCTTAAACTGATACCGGTGACTTGTAGCGCTTTGTGATTACTTACTCTGCTGAACGATGATTTCTGTGTTTTGTTTTTAAATACACTTTTTCTATAGTTTGCTTTTATTTTTTTTAATTTTTATTTTTGAATTATATTTGTATGTTTTTAGTTGTCATTCATACAAAACAATTTTTATTGTAAATTAACAACAACAAATGTATCACTTATTGATCAAAAGTAGCAAACATTTTTTACGCTACCAAAATATGACAGTGCTACCTAAGCGCTCAGACTGATCGGTTAGTGATCAGATCGTTCAACAGATAGTTGTACAACTGTTGTAGAGCTGTTGACTATTAAATTGTATCTGCCGAACGCACCCAATGACTCGGATATTATTATTAATAAAATACGTACCTACTAAAAATTAATTTATTTTATTTAAAAAAAATTTTTGGGTGGTGCTTAAAGTTAACACAACTGTTGTAAATGTACGCATTTTATTGGATTTTTACGCACTTTCTGTGGATTTTTGCGCATTTTTTGTGGATTTTTAATCATTTTATGCGTACATTTACACGTGAAACGTGCTTTTTTACACATAAATTTAGTAAATTAACACACTAATTTCAAAATTTCATTTAATTTTTACGCACTTTCAATGTAAAATTACAAATTACAATGTAAAATTACAAACTTAAACACAATGTGCGTATTTTTTTCAATTACGCGCATAGAGTAAATTTACTCAATTTATAGTAGGAGTTCAGTTTCCTATTATAAGTTGGGTAAATTTCAACAGAATTTAATTAGAGTGTATAGCAGTATTTTAGTATAATCCATAAGGTAAGTATGTAATAAAAGTGAATGAAAATTTAATTAAAAGTGTCTTTAAAGTCATTACGCGCCCCACGGCGGTTCTTGTCATTTTTTGAAATTGTGAAACTGTTGGATCGTTAGTGAAATTAAGGTTATTCAAGTGAATTGTACTTATTCCAAGTTAAAATAACCCCCGTTAATCGGTTACAAAGTCAGTGGCACATTTTTGCGAATACCGTGATATTCCCTGCTTTTCCAATTTAAATTTGTTCAGTGACTAAATTATATAAAGTTGAGTGATACGAAACTTTCGCGGTTTGCATAAGTGAAATATTTCGCACGTCTTTCTATTGATTAATCGCTTCGCTTTTTAAAGAAATTAAAAAAAATTGTTCAGTCGCATTTATAACACACACCTAAGGGATTTAATTCCAATACTTCTATAGTTTAAAAAATATACGTTAAATTTAACGCGAAACGCTAACAGCGATTCGAAAAAATATGTGATCCGGTATTCTATATTTCTATTTTTCTTTTATTTTGAAATAAGTTTATTTATATCCCAGCAAAAAAAAGACATGGGTTTAGCAATACTGCAGAACTAGAAGTGCATTTTTTAGTGATACTTGTATAAAAGTAATGGTAATGAAAATCCATGTCTAATTTTGCAATGAACATTAAAATTAATTTCATTACAATCACTTGAATGTAATGGAAGTGAAAACATTTCATTACAATTACATACATATATGCAATGGTAATGATCATTACAAAATAATGTTTGACTCCAAAAATGTCAATTTTTTGCCGCATTGATAATAACACTGTGCACGAAAAGGAGAATTTTTTTCCCGACAGGACTCAGTGGGTGAAACTAATTCGGGTACGCTGAATCTAGTGGTGCTAGCCATAGGTTTTCATAGGTTAGCGCTTAAAAAAAAGATATTTGAGTTTGAAAATTATGGTTTCAAGCTATAGACTCTAATTAAATTCTATTGAAATTTACCCAACTTATAGTAGGAAACTGAACTCCTACTATAAATTGGGTAAATTTACTCTATGTGCGTAATTGAAAAAAAAAATACGAACATTGTGTTTAAGTTGGTGCACAAATAATTTGTAATTTTACATTGAAAGTGCGTAAAAATTAAATGAAATTTTGAAATTAGTGTGTTAATTTACTAAATTTGTGTGTAAAAAAGCACGTTTCACGTGTAAATGTACTCATAAATGCGTAAAAATCCACTATAATGCGCAAAAATCCAAAGAAAGTGCGTAAAAATCCAATAAAATGCGTACATTTACAACAGTTGTGCTAACTTTAAGCACTATCCAAAATTTTTTTTTAAATAAAATATCAAATTAATTTTTAGTACGTATTTTATTAATAATAGGGTGAGTTCCTAAACGTCAAAACACATTGCAGTGTTTGCGGTTTTACTACTGTTTCGATACAAAGCAAACAAGTGTGTTGCTTACTTTGTAATAAAAACATGTCAACAAAGCATCAACAACATTTGTGATGCACAGTTTGCTTTTTATATGCGCATCAATTGCGTTTACGAATCCATGACTTTGTTCAGTTGCATTGCAAATGACGTTTTGGAACTCAGCCATAATATCCAAGTCATTCTCTCATAATCGTTAATCTTAATCGTTTTGGGATCTTAAGGCATTTGTATAAAATTCATATAAAAATTTGTTATAACTATTGAATGGGTGCAATGACTCCTGCTAAACAAAATGCCTTCTTTGAAAGGGAGGCAGTAACCGTCAACAATAACGGGAGAAAACGCAGAGATATGGCCTACGCAGGAACAACTGAGTGCAATGATTCCTGATCAACAAAATACTTTCTTTGCAAGTTAGACAGTACTCAATGATACTGACTTTGTTGAGCAGGAGTCATTGCACCCAGTTGTTTTGCCTAGGCCGTATCTCTCTTACGGCGTATTCTCCCGTTATTGTTGACGGTTGTTGGTTGACTGCCTCCCTTGCAAAGAAGGCATTTTGTTGAGCAGGAGTCATTGCACCCAGTTGTTCCTGCGTAGGCCGTATCTCTCTTACGGCGTTTTCAATTTTGAAATGAGGTTTGGACTACCACCAAAAACAATTTCATGCTTATGTTGCTATTTCCAGACTCTAATGTGTTTGTGGAAATGTAATTCACAAAAAATAATCCG
Organism: Leucophora obtusa; assembly: GCA_949987735.1. Taxonomy (NCBI): domain Eukaryota; kingdom Metazoa; phylum Arthropoda; class Insecta; order Diptera; family Anthomyiidae; genus Leucophora; species Leucophora obtusa. The sequence goes on from OX465295.1 coordinate 221,331,154, forward strand.
TTTTCGCTTTTTCTTTTTATAATTTATAATTTTTTTTTAATTTTTTTTCAATTTGAAATGTCAGAGTATTTATTACTATTATAGGATAGTATATTTACCAACTTTGTGCGTAAAAATTTTATTTAACAAACACTAGTAATTTTAGGCACAATGTGTTTATTTATAAACACATAATGTGTAAAAATACTTTGTGTGTGTATTATTGTGTATGGAAGTGTGTATAAAAAAGTTTACGCAATTTTTGTTTATATTTACCGAATTTTCGTAAAATTAAACAAAATTTTACCCATTTTATAGTAGTAAATTTACAAACATTTTTTAGAGTGTATAATATATAAAAGCTATAGTTATAAAAGTTATAAAAATTTAGTGTACCCGTTTTGCAAAGCTAGTGCAAAAAAGTGAATCCCAACTGTTACTATGTTAAATGAAGGGTTATATGAAGATCTATCCTCTGTGACACTAAAATTTTTGAATATTTTTAACATGGTTGGCAACCGGTAAAGTTAGTGATAGTGGATACCGTTATTTCAAAAGTATTTCGTTAGGGTATTTTAAGGTCATCGCTATTTTAAGTCATTTCGTTAAGTTATTTAACGTTAAAGGTATTTGAAACTATTTTCTTTGGTTATTTTTGGGTTAACGGTTTTTTAAGTTATTTCGTTAGTGGTATTTTAAGGTTAACGATAGTAATTTTTTTGAAATTTTTTGACAACTTTACGGACCGTCGCACAAGGCTTTGTCCCATAGGCAAAATTCAAAAAAAAATGTATGCGGAACGTTAGTGACTTATACATTTTTGAAGAGGTGACATAATACCCTAAATAAATATGAAAGAGGAATTCTGTATCACCTCTTTTTGTTAACAACAGAGGGCGCTAAAGTCAAAAAAATTTTGAGCTGAAATAGTTAAACGAAAATCTAATTTTAACTGCTTTACAAAAAAAATTGGCAAAAATTAATTTTTAAAGATAATTCTTTGAAACACGCTGGTTTTGTTACTCACTATATTCGCAATAAGCAGAAATTATTTTAAGTGAAAATTTTTTATAGAATAATATTTGGTGGTATCGAAAACTTAAGACATTTGTTGACTGGAAATCCCAAAGTTGCTTAAGTTTGGTACACACAAAAAAATATTGTTCAACTTTTTTCAATTAAAACGATTTGTTAAATTATTTGAAAAGGTGTCAATTAAAAATTAATCCAATGGATTAAATAATTGCTCAAAACTGCAATTTGCTTGACATTTTTTTTTATTCTACCACTCAAAAGCATTTCATAAAACAAGAGAAAAACATCAGCATATTGTTGTTGTTTTTCGTTTGCTTTATTTATGTAGTTATTTTTATAAATGTTAATGTATTAGTAACAGGGATGATAAAGTTGGTACTATATTACTCTTTATGGTACTATTAGAATCTCAAAAGTACTATGTTACCCTTAGCATTATTTGATACCATTTTAAATTATTCAAAATAAATAGTAAAAAATCGTAAGAAACGTAATTCAAAGGAAAGGTTTCTAAAATTTTGCAAAAAATATTAAACATTTATTTGAATTTAAGAGAAAATCTTTAAATTGTTGTGTTTTTTGTTTAGTTTTATTTGATTTAGTTTTCTGAATTGATATTAGTTAATTTAAATTGTGCGGTAACTTAATTTTTAGTAAATTGGACATGTTCGGGCATGTTGTTTGTTTTAATACCCAATCCATATATAGTTGTTTTCATTATAAGAAATAAATTTAAAAAAAGATTAAAATTTTATAATTTTTGACCCCGCTTTTTAAATATTAAAGATGAGACTGGGACGTCAAAATAATAGTCAACGCTGAAGATTGGATGCAAGAACCAAAGCGATAGAATAATATAAAAAAGATAATTGGGAAGAAGAAAGAACGAAATACACTATACAGAGTGAAGTGGATCTATATTATATTTTGAACCTTGTTTTAATGTACAAAAGCACTTTCATATATGTGCGTTTTTTTGTTAATTTATAATAAAAAATTAAATAAAAGTACTTTGCGGGTCGAAAAAGTACTATTTTTTAAGCAGGTTGGTACTATTTTGAAAATCCCAGTTATCATCACTGATTAGTAACTAGTATTTTATAAAATTTTATAAATTCTCGTTGAGTTTATTATTTTATTTAGTTAAATATTTCAATTTTGCCATATTAAATCTGAATATTCATTTATTCTAAAAAAAACATTACTATAATATAGGTAATGTAATTTTTAAAATTTTTTGTTTAAAAAACTAAAAATTTTTTTTTAAACAAAAAATCTAATTTTTTGAAATTTTTTGTTTAAAAATTTAAAATTTTTTTTAACAAAAAATCTAAAGAATTAATAATTGTTTTAAAACAAATATATTTTAATTTGGTTTTAAAAAAAAATTTTATAACAAATTCAAAAAAATTTTAAATTTGAAATTTTGTTTAAAAAATAAATAAATTAAAAATTATTTTAAATCAAATATATTTTTTTTTAGTTTTCAAAAAATTTTAACAGAGGTTATGCTTCAGAAAAAAGAAGAAAACTAATTTCTACGAGAGAACTTTTCACATAAGTATAAACAAATCTATCAACTGAATGAAAATTGAATGCAGCTTTTATTTTAATGGCATTCAAGCTAAAAATAAAGAAGTATATTTTTTATAGTTGGCATGGCAACTGCCACTTTATCCAGCTGATAGTTTATTTAGAAGTTCTACAATATTGATCAATTTTTAATCCAATGAATTAATTTTTAATCAAACTCATATAAAAAACCAATAAAAATCCTAATCCAATGTATCACTATTTTATTGAAAATTTATTCAATTAAAGTGCTACAAATTTTTAATTGAATGAACAATTTTCGTGATTGGAGGAATTTCAACGACAAAATTTATTGAATAGGCGGTTTTCATGATTGAAATTAGTTTTTATTTTTTTGTGTGTAGAGTAAAAAAAAAAAATATGGAAGAACGTCTTTTTTTTATTTATGATTTTAGGACATCTTGAAGCTCTTTAATAGAATTTGAAAATAAAATGTTTTTTTAACCGCACATTTATAAATTTTATACATTTTCCAAACAATTTTACCTGAGTTTTAACAAAGTTAGAAAGAGCCAAATTTTAAGGTACCACCAAAAATTAAAATAATAACATTTTTAGAAAAAAAAGAACTTGAGAATTGGGACACAAGCTTCGTTTTAATGTGGTGTAAAAATAATTTTAAAAAATTTCAAGAAACTTGAAAAAAAGTTTAAGTAATAACACTTTTTTTTTGCGGAAAACTTAAAATTTTATAAAGTTTAGTGAAATTTAAAAAAAATATAAAAAATAACGTCTATGTTTTTTTAAGATTAGGTAGCCCATAAGGATATATAAATTTCTGTAAAAAAAAAATTAAAATTTCGAACCGCAAATTTTAAATTTTTAACTTTTTCTACATAACCCAATTTTTCAATTTTATATAGATATATATGTATGTATGTAGATTAGAGTGGTCCAAAAAAAAAAAGTTGGAATTTTCACGCTCCACAACCCTACAAATATGCCACTTTGAAAAAAAATGTAGTCTGATCAAAAAAAATCACCAAAAAAGTCTTGTTTAGAGGTAGCACATCGCAATTAAAGTTTCGAGGTTGTACTTGTTCTATTATTTTTAATTAATTAAAAATAATGGAAAAAATGAGAAAAATTAAATATAATTATTATGATCGCGACATATCAAATCTAATATCTTTTTAGGTGTACATTACGAATATGAAATCAAAATTGAAATCGGAGTCGCGGATTTCGCGAAATTTGAAAATTTCATACAAAAAATTATCAACTTGGATCAGAATGTTTTCTTATATTTACCAATATGAAAATTTCGTTTTTGCATTAATATATATCTGTGGAATGTCCTATTATGTAAGATAGGGTTTTTGGTAGCAATAAAATTATAGCAACCTAAATAATAGCGAAATATTAAAAAATGTCAAATTTTAAGTTAATTTGCAAGGATATCTGTTATCCTTTTTAAAATTATAATCAGTGTTATATATAATGAAGGTCCTTGGTAAGTAAATTGCAAAAGTATAACAAATTGCACTTATCGTGTTATCGATAAATGCAATTTGTAATTAGGAAAATATCTCAAAAAATTTGAGTTTTTTTGAAATTTCAAAAACCGCGAATAATTCATAAACCACAAATTTTTTTTAAGTTTCGATTGCTGATTCATAATTTTCATTAAAATAAAGATCAGATTTGAGAAATTTGCGCATACAAGGCAAAAACAAGTTGAATTTTTAATTACCTACATCTTTTCGGAAAATTTCGAAAATTTTACTAAAATATGTATTTTTTGTATAAATTTAAAAAAAACCGCGAATTACTTAAAAGTTACTTAATTTTTTTAAGTTTTGATTTCAAATTCCTTATATTCACATTATTTAAGACAAGATTTAAAAAATAGATTACTGAGATAAGATCTACTGAGATCTGCCCAGATCTGATCTTTTTTACACGGGCAATTGGAATTATGAAAATATTTGGGGGAAATTTTAATAATATGACATAATATTGGATTCTGTACGAATTGTTTATTAGAATCAGTCATAATTTTGATCTTTATTTAGCACAAATAAACCATGATTCGTGGAAGGAAAATTTGACCAAAAAATGTGTATAAGGTCTTTCACAACAATTTTTTTAATTCTGCCGTTTTTAATAACAAATAATTTAAATTTTCGAATTTTCTGGAAAATTATAAGCTATATAAAGATATAAGACATACTTCACGTACTCCTGCAATATCTTAAATTGCAGTTAATGAGTATAGTTTTTTATTAACCCTCTAACCGGCCTAAGCTTTTTGGAAATGAAATTTATACCATGTGTTCCTCACGAAAAATAAACAATAAGTTCTTCTACAACATTTTTTTTTCGTTGCCTACTTTAGGCGATATGGGCCACAACAGTTTAAGGTTGAATCTCGAAAACTAGCGCATAAAAATTACTAGGCTTAGGCACAAATTATTTCTCTTACCAAGATATAATTGCAATAAAAAAATTACATTTTTTGTGCTGTTACTTAAGAGGATGTAGCGATTTTCGTTTTTTGAAAAATGCGAAATTGAGCGAAAATGCACCAAAACTTCAATATATATTATTCAAACTTATAAGCTTTGCTACCTATACCAAATATATTCTTTTTACCAAATTTTAAAAAAATCCGTCCATGCGCTTTGAAGTTAAGGCGATGTCCTTTAAAGGTGTCCTTATGGAACCCTGTGCGTCCTTGGACCAAAGTAAGGAACCTTTTGAATAGCTTAAGCTCCAATCTCACTTCGTGGTCACTATCAATTGTTTTATTCAATTTAAATATGTTTTTATAATTTTTGAAACTTTTGGTTATTTTAAAATATTTAATTTTTGAAATTTTACGAAATTTTATCTTTGACACTTTCTCGCTTCCAAACCGTGCATTGTATACAAAAAAATTCTTCACACAAAATTTTATAAATTATGTTTTCTGTTGAAAAAGTATAATTTCTTATTATAAAATACCCCTTTGGCGCATTTCTGGTCAATTTAATATACCCCGCCTAGAGGCGGGCTTGCCGGTTAGAGGGTTAAATGTTTTCTTATTTTGCTTATTTATTGAACCAATTTTTACTATTTAATAAAATTTAACCATAAAACTTAATCTACCACATTCTATTAAAAATTGTTGAAATGTCGACAGAGTCAGTTAACAGAGGTTAAGATTTATGCATACTGTTTAGATTCTATGGTAGTTGTTTAGACCAGTTAAATATTTCCTGCAGTACAATTTTTATGTACGCCGTATATTTTTTCCTCCGAGGAATATTTTTGGATTCATATTTTTTATTTTCCACAAAATTAGAAAATTCTAATTTTTTCAATTAACACAAAATTTTACAGACATGACAAAGCCCACCCCAGACCGGCCTAAGTCCGCCAATGGATATATGGGAGGTAGTCATTCATGTCCTTGCCCCGAATGAAACAAAATTAACCACTGAGTTAGGGGACACAATTTGACCGGCAGTAACCAATTTTCGCCTTATTCTGTTTATTGTAGCTAAAATTAAAAATTTTAGATTAAGGATGTATGGGAGGTAGTCATGTCCTTGCACCGATTTTGCTGAAACTTCGAATTTTTCTTAATTTACTTGTTCTGAACCAACACACCGAATTTCATTCTTCTACGATAACTCCTCTAATTTTGCCGATTTGACGAAGCGCTGTGCGTCGCTTTGTAAAACCTTATGTGTGTGTGTTAACAACAGCAATAGCTGTCCAATAAAAGCTGAAAGTCAATATTTCATGTATGATCTTTTGAGAGAAAGAATTAAAAAATTAGAGTTATTTCGTTAGGGTATTTTAGGGTTAACGATATTGTCAATTATTTTGTTAGGGTATTTTAAGGTTAACGGTATTTTGAGTTATTTCGTTAGTGGTAGTTTAAGGCTAACGGTAGTCATTTAAAAGGTTTTTAAATCGTTATCGGTTTTTACGGTTAGTGTTTGTCAAGCATTTTTACAAATGGTCCCAAATTAACAAAATCAATTTTTTTATTTTTTTTGGAAAACGTTAACCCGTGCCAAGTTGCGGCCGAAAATGGCCCAATTTGGAAAAAAAAGTGTATTATTATTATTAAAAATTCCCAAAATTCGAAATATTGAAAAATTTAGTATTTTGTTTCATTTATTCTTTTAATATAGTCAAATTGACTCAGACATGGAATTTTGACTTCATCAGATATCATTAACCTACTTTAGCCTGGAATCCAAAATGACCCACAAATTTGATAAAAATGCAAAAACGTGTTTTTTTAAATTATTTTAAAGATTTTTTAAAATACCTAATTTGGAGATGTCGATTGCTAGTTGTACCACATAATAGTTGATATTAAAGGAAAAAATAAATTGGAAAAATTATAGTTCGAATTTGTGTTTGGAGAGGCTGCTTTACAGGACATTTTACAAAAATTGCTTATTTTGTCAAAAATTTAACACAATTTGAATATTTTCATCAAATTATACATAGTTTTCGGAAAATATCACTTAAATTTGGTTAGAATATAATTATTTTACATTTATTTAAAAAAAATATTTAACCCTTAGTGGCCTGGGTTCAGAAAATACCCATGAAACTTAATATTAATTATGACTACGAGATTGTAAAGCCATTAAATTGATAAAAAAAAATTTCAACAGGATAAAAATAATTATTTTATATAACACGATCCATATGGGGTTAACTTTTATACTATTGGCCAAAAACGCCCCACTAGGAAATTTACAGAATTACACTTTTAATCATTTTCGGAAAAAATATCACTTTAAATGAAAAACAAAAAATTTGTTCCGCTTGACAAAAATTGTTAGTTTGAGTAACTTGATCCATATAGGGTTAATGTTCTCACTTTTCGCAAAAAAAAGACCCACTAGGAAATTTACAGAATAACAGTTATCAGATTTTTATTAAATTGGGATTAAAATAACACGTCATTTAAAAAAAAAACCTATCAAACGGGTTTCAAATCGATTTGTCTTATTGTTAACAAATTTTTAGCTGAAGCACTGATTTAAATATAGATTTCAGTTATATAGTTAAATATAAGAGCTGACCATTACCCGGTTTTAAGTCTAGCAAGTTTCACAACCTGCCTAACAGTCTACCCGGTCAGACCGAAAGACCGGGCCTGTGCGATAGAACAACGTACATTTTATATAAAAACGTACCTTTTTTCAAAAAAAAAAAAAAAAAAAATACTTTAAATGAATGTTTTTCGTTCGATTTGAGATCAAATGTTATATCATTTTCTATTAAATTATTTTCAAAGTAAGGAAAAATGATAAAATTTTTACAAGTAAATTATTGGCCTTATCGAATTTTTTCAATTTTAATTCTCTGTAATTTACTTGTAAAAATTTTATCGTCTTTCTTTAATTTGAAAATAATTTAAAAGAAAATGATATATGTATTTGATCTCAAATCCAACGAAAACATTCATTTACCAGTTAAAAGATGAACTATACACACTTTCATTCATCTTAACGTATTAGATACACTGAAAAATATAATTGAATATGCCTTATTGTTTAGTATCAACATGGATTCATGTTATAGGTTAAAAATAATTATAATATGCATTTAAAATTAACGGTTGGTTCGCTTTCGTTCAATAAATCTGTGATTCATAAGCTGACGATCGGAGCTGAATAGAACCAGCTGCGATATTTTAAGAATTAAAGTTCAAAGCAAAACCAGTAATAAAAGAGGATAGCATTGTTAAAATTTCGTTGAATTTAGTCTAATTGAGTTGTTTCAATTTGCTTATTTGTTTTACATTCAATGTAAACAGATCATCATGAATTATTAACCCTTTCAGCCCCAAAGTTGCCAACAAGCAAGTTGTTATGTACCTATAACTCCCGTTATACTTATTTTTTTATAACGAATTTTTTTACTCAGTAGCAGTGCAGTTCCACAATGGGTATATGTATAAATTTCCTATAGCAGGCTTTGATAGTGTTCATTTGCGAGTTGGTTTTTATAGTGTTCATAAATATTTTTTCTCACGGCAAATATTACGGAAAAATAAATTTTTTGTTTAAATTCCCAGCAAAATCTTTCATTACCATTCATGAAACTAAAAGTTTTTACTACTTATAATTCGGCGTCAGTACTAGTTATTTTTGTTAGACGAAGCTGTTTTTATAAGCAGTCTAGCTTACGGTCGGTCGACTACTTATTTAATTATAAAAATAATGTGATATTGGTAACTACATATTTTTTTACTCCTACTAAGTATATGAGTACCCGAGTAAAAAAGAGTATATATAACATATATTTTTTAATATTAAAATATATGATAATATGAAATATTGTTTGCGACCTTATATGTTTTTATATGGTGATATATTATACATTTTTTTAGAAATTTTCTCATATGTAATCATATTAAATCATATATCAGTATTTGCTTTATTGCAAATTGTGTATATAGGAATATATTATCGATAAAACCGTTCAAAATTTTATATATAAATAGATACGAAAAATATTTTTAATTTTATTTTTTATATAACAATATCGTCGGGTTGCCTGCAAGTAGTGTTATGTGTTCTTTAACAGGTTTTCAGGAGGGCGAAAAAACTGGTTTATATTATCCTTTTAATATATTTCATTGACATCATATGCCTTAATAACGATTGTAATAAATAAGGTCGTGAATCATTACGGCATATGATATCAATAAAATATCTTAAAAGGATAATATAAATCAGTTTTTTCGCTCTCCTGAAAACCTGTTAAAACCAAAAACATAGCACTTCTTGCAGGCAAGCCGACGATATATTTGTTAATATCAGACCCATGTTCGAGATTAACTAATATATTCGAGATTAATGTAATATTTGATCAAAAACAATTTTTTATATGCTTTACTCAATTTTTTCATTAAATTAATATTTTCTGAGCTTTTTTACTTCTAAAAGTTTTTTTTTTTAATTTAAAAAATCCAATTTAAAAAAATTAACATTTAAAATCATGGCCCGGCTCGTAATGGGTTAATAAGTCTAGGCATGTTGCATATCATTGGAAAGGTATTTCAAGTACCTCCCCAACGATATATATATATTTTTCTGGTCCGATAAGTTTTGAGTGGTATTTCTCCACTCAAAGTCCAAAGAAAATTCCCATATTTGATAAAAAATTATCTAGTCTTTGAAGAATAACAGATTTATACATTAACGTCTTTAATAGTTACTCATTATCAACAGTAGCCCTCGGCTGACAGTCAGGCATGTGATGAATATCGAAAACGATCTGATTTTCAATGGTAAATATTTTAGGATCTGTACAATACCAATTTATATTTTATTTCCTAATTTAGATGTCCGCCGTCAAAAAAAAAAAAAAAAATGATAAATAATAATTTGAAGCCAATTTGATTTTCGCGAAACAAATTATTCTAGATTGAAAAACTGTTCGTTTTCGATTTTCATTACACCCCTGAGTGTGTAGGACCCGAAATCCTGCTGCCCTCCAATTCAAAGTTTTTTTTTATCATTTAAATTTAATCATATCGTATTGGATTAACTTATATCCAATTTGATCCGGACAAAATTCGGATATAAGTTTATCATTTGATATAACTTTGTATCCTTGTAAATACAATTATATCCAATATGATACAATTTAATATAACCATTTTTCGGATGAAATTATATCCAGTTACATATTGCAAATATAATCATTCACATATAATTTTATATACACTTTTTTACTCGGGTAAGCCTTATTATTTAACAACTTGTAACCACTTATTTTTTAACTACGCATCAGCACACGAATAACTACTTATTTTGGTAATTACTTATTTTATATATTTTGGTAATGCAGCGGGTGCACAAATTTTGTGCGTTTTTTCATGCAGCGAATATGGACAACTACTTACAAAAACGACCTTGTCGAATAAAAATAATGAGTTTTGACACCGAATTATGTGCAGTAGACTCTAATTCTACTGCTTATTATTTAGATATTAATAATGAGCACCCATTACTGACATTTTGCTGGGTTAGTCTCAAAAATTGAGTGATGAATTAAATTCAAAAATCACACGGTTGGCAGGCAATACCGCTAAAATACCGTTATCGATTCAAAACCTTTCAACTGACTACCGTTACCTCTAAAATACAGTTATCGAAATAACCAAAATACCGTTATACTTAAAATACCGTTACCGAAACAACTGAAATACCGTTATCCTTAAAATACCGATACCGAAATAAATGAAATCGATACCCTTAAAATACCGTTACCGAAATAAATTTAATACCGCTACCCCTAAAATACCGTTACCGTTATTTTTAATTTTCTGCTTTTGGTAATTGCACGTGGTTATTGACTATTTTTCGTACATTAAGTTGGTAAATTGGTTCTGTTTTTAATCTCGTTTGTTTTTTATAAAAAAACAAAATACAGTTATCCTTAAAAAACTGTTACCGAAATAACTGAAATATCGCTAACCTTAAAATACCGTTACCGAAATAATCATAAAACCGTTATCCTTAAAATATCGTTACCGAAATAACTAAATAACCTTTATCCTTAAAATACCGATACCGAAATAAATGAAATAGCGTTACCCTTAAAATACCGTTACCGAAATAATCTAAAATAGCGTTACCCTTACCGATAACCGCATCGTTTCGGTAACCATCCATGAAAAATCAAAAAGTTTTATGTAGAGTTTAGTAATAGAAAAAATAAAAAATTTAAATCTTAACCCGTTCGGGACCGGTAGCATGTAAATGTTTGAACTTTTTGTTCAAAGCCATAAAAGTAATAAAAAGTATTTATTTGGTATTGTAATGGCAGAAGTCGGACACTCGTTTCTGCCAACACTCTAGCATTGAATTTAATAGAATTTAATTGAATTGTATAGAATTGAACGGAATTGAATTGAATTACTTTAGTATTACTCTTACCAAGATGAATAGAAATAAATAGAACATGGGAGAAAGCTATCATTTAGTTTGTACGAGCCACCCTAATGTTAAGTAAATAACGAACTCAGCAGCCAAAAAGGGTATAAAAGGCAGCACATCAAAGAAATCTTGATCAGTTGCTAGCAGCCGCCAACGCGTGCACAACTAACAAGGTACATCTCACTAATTATCCTTTTTTTTTCTAGCTCTTGAAGACACATCCTGCCTGTATCCTTTGAGGTCCTGCCCATATCCTGCGAGGTCCTGCACACATCCTTCGAGGTCCTGCGAACATCCTTTGAGGTCCTGCGAAGATCCTTTGAGGTCCTGCGAAGATCCTTTGAGGTCCTGCGAAGATCCTTCGAGGTCCTGCGAACATCCTTTGAGGTCCTGCGAAGATCCTTTGAGGTCCTGCGAAGATCCTTTGAGGTCCTGCGAAGATCCTTTGAGGTCCTGCGAAGATCATTTGAGGTCCTGCACACATCCTTCGAGGTCCTGTGAAGATCCTTTGAGGTCCTGCGAAGATCCTTTGAGGCCCTGCGAAGATCCTTTGAGGTCCTGCGAAGATCCTTTGAGGTCCTGCACACATCCTTCGAGGTCCTGCGAAGATCCTTTGAGGTCCTGCGAAGATCCTTTGAGGCCCTGCGAAGATCCTTTGAGGTCCTGCCACATCCTTCGAGGTCCTGCAAAGCGTCGAGTGTGTGCCGAGCGTTGGTCACCTCCTTTTTCTGCGTCGAGTGTGTGTCGAGCGTTGATCACCCCTTTTTCAGCGTCGAGTGTGTGTCGAGCGTTGATCACCTCCTTTTCAGCGTCGAGTGTGTGCCGAGCGTTGATCACCTCTTTTTCAGCGTCGAGTGTGTGCCGAGCGTTGGTCACCGCCCGATAGAACCCGCCCAACAGACCTCGTGAACGAAACTAGGTTGTCCTTCTCCCTCTGAGGCCTTCTTTTCTTTTCGTCCCGTTAGTCCTAAGTGTTTTGTTTGTAGATATAAGCCAATAAATTGAAATTTATAACGTTTAAGACCACGCCTTTCACTCTCTGTCACTAGATCAAACAAATTTCTGTGACGATCCCTACCCCCGCGAGCTTACCCCAGCTAACGGAGGAAACTCGTCGTTACAGTGGCGCCCGAGCAGGGACAGAGAGTTAAAGGTTTTTGATATATATCTACTACAAGAGCACCAAACTGAGGAATAAAAACTTCTAACAGCAAGTCAAAGAGAGAGAACGGGCTTACAGAAACTAGCTAATTGTTTTATTATTTAATTTCAAGTTTAATCCCTTAGAAAAATGGCCGCAACCGCAGAGCTTATATCTGAGTGGAAGGTACAATTCGATGGGGCAACCTGTCCCTTTGAATTTCTAGATAGGCTGGAAGAATTATCCGGTATGTACGCTGTGGATATGGACATCTTGCCACGCATGATGCCCTTACTCCTGACCAGCTATGCACTGATGTGGTTTAGAAACAACAATCGTTTCTGGAAAACTTGGTCCAGTTTCAAACGAGATTTTCTTAAGTTGTTTTTACCTGCGAGATACTTCGAACGGCTCGAAAATACGATACAAAATCGATATCAGAAGAATAAGGAGTCGTTCACGGACTACGTGCTGTCAATTCAAAATTTAATGAGGCACACTGAATGTACGGAGACACAACGACTAGAGAGGATCTACAGGAATTCCTTGTCCAGCTATCAGAAATTTATTCGAAGGAAAGATTTCGAAACCCTTGACGAGCTCTTGGAAATGGCGGCGGATCTAGAAAGCATTCAAGCAACCCGACGATACTCCCAGGAACATCACCGTCTGATAATCGCTGATAGCAATGTGCAATACTCACGTGAAGCCAAAGTCACGCAAGGCCAAAATATTATGACCAGCAAGGGTAGCCGTCAAGCACCTGAGAGTCGTCACGAACGGCATTTCCTGATATCTAGCGCCTCATCTGCTAACGTTAAGTCCGTAATTACCAAGCCCGGGATAATCGATAAATCATTGCCTATGCCTTCATCGCTCCATCAGATGTTACAAGCCAATTTATCGCCAACGTCATCCTGCTTAACCCCTGGTGCACAGAGCGGATCGCTTTCATCATCACCAGAGTCATATATACAGTGGTCCTCACCAACAGAGTCCTCTTCAACGTTATCATCGGAACCAGAGCCGTGTCTATCATTGCCGTCAATAACAGAACTGTTTCCACCGTTGTCCTCACCAACAGAGTCCTCTTCAACGTTATCATCGGAACCAGAGCCGTGTCTATCATTGCCGTCAAGAACAGAACTGTTTCCACCGTTGTCCTTACCAACAGAGTCTTCTTCAACGTTATCATCAGAACCATGTATATCATTGTCGCCAACACCGGAATTTTCTCCACTGCTGTCCTCACCATCCGAGCCTTATCTATTTTTGTCATCACCAGCGGAGTTAGCTACATCGTTTTCATTATCGCCACCACCATCTACATTTTCGTCGTCATCACCATTGCTGTTATCACTATCAAAGCCATGCGCCTCTTCAATATCATTACCAGAGCCATATCCGTTGTTATCACCAGAGCCATGCCCGTCGCTACCATCTCCACCAGAGTCCGTTCCATCATTGTCAACAAAACCAGCGCCGTGTCCAACGTTTTCATCACCCATAGCGTCATCGCCATCATTATCATCACCACCAGCAGCATCTCCAGTAGCATTCGTTTTGTCACGAGAATTACCAATATCAACGCGCACTAAGTTTAAAACACTATCGTGTTTACCCCTGAAAACACTACTGACCGTTTATCCTGGATTCATTATATCTCCAGATGGCATACCAAAAGATGTCGGACCCCCGCTTCAGAACCAAATTAACCGTCTCATAATGTTTCACAGGAAACACGCACGATTAAAATAATTGACATATCGGTACCAGTTGGGTTCCCCAGGGGGGGACCATGTGTAATGGCAGAAGTCGGACACTCGTTTCTGCCAACACTCTAGCATTGAATTTAATAGAATTTAATTGAATTGTATAGAATTGAACGGAATTGAATTGAATTACTTTAGTATTACTCTTACCAAGATGAATAGAAATAAATAGAACATGGGAGAAAGCTATCATTTAGTTTGTACGAGCCACCCTAATGTTAAGTAAATAACGAACTCAGCAGCCAAAAAGGGTATAAAAGGCAGCACATCAAAGAAATCTTGATCAGTTGCTAGCAGCCGCCAACGCGTGCACAACTAACAAGGTACATCTCACTAATTATCCTTTTTTTTCTAGCTCTTGAAGACACATCCTGCCTGTATCCTTTGAGGTCCTGCCCATATCCTGCGAGGTCCTGCACACATCCTTCGAGGTCCTGCGAACATCCTTTGAGGTCCTGCGAAGATCCTTTGAGGTCCTGCGAAGATCCTTTGAGGTCCTGCGAAGATCCTTCGAGGTCCTGCGAACATCCTTTGAGGTCCTGCGAAGATCCTTTGAGGTCCTGCGAAGATCCTTTGAGGTCCTGCGAAGATCCTTTGAGGTCCTGCGAAGATCATTTGAGGTCCTGCACACATCCTTCGAGGTCCTGTGAAGATCCTTTGAGGTCCTGCGAAGATCCTTTGAGGCCCTGCGAAGATCCTTTGAGGTCCTGCGAAGATCCTTTGAGGTCCTGCACACATCCTTCGAGGTCCTGCGAAGATCCTTTGAGGTCCTGCGAAGATCCTTTGAGGCCCTGCGAAGATCCTTTGAGGTCCTGCCACATCCTTCGAGGTCCTGCAAAGCGTCGAGTGTGTGCCGAGCGTTGGTCACCTCCTTTTTCTGCGTCGAGTGTGTGTCGAGCGTTGATCACCCCTTTTTCAGCGTCGAGTGTGTGTCGAGCGTTGATCACCTCCTTTTCAGCGTCGAGTGTGTGCCGAGCGTTGGTCACCTCCTTTTCTACGTCGAGTGTGTGTCGAGCGTTGATCACCTCCTTTTCAGCGTCGAGTGTGTGTCGAGCGTTGATCACCTCTTTTCCAGCGTCGAGTGTGTGTCGAGCGTTGATCACCTCTTTTCCAGCGTCGAGTGTGTGTCGAGCGTTGATCACCTCCTTTTCAGCGTCGAGTGTGTGCCGAGCGTTGGTCACCTCCTTTTCAGCGTCGAGTGTGTGTCGAGCGTTGATCACCTCTTTTCCAGCGTCGAGTGTGTGTCGAGCGTTGATCACCTCCTTTTCAGCGTCGAGTGTGTGCCGAGCGTTGATCACCTCCTTTTCAGCGTCGAGTGTGTGTCGAGCGTTGATCACCTCTTTTCCAGCGTCGAGTGTGTGTCGAGCGTTGATCACCTCCTTTTCAGCGTCGAGTGTGTGCCGAGCGTTGGTCACCTCTTTTCCAGCGTCGAGTGTGTGTCGAGCGTTGATCACCTCCTTTTCAGCGTCGAGTGTGTGCCGAGCGTTGGTCACCTCCTTTTCTAAGTCGAGTGTGTGTCGAGCGTTGATCACCTCTTTTTCAGCGTCGAGTGTGTGTCGAGCGTTGATCACCTCTTTTTCAGCGTCGAGTGTGTGTCGAGCGTTGATCACCTCTTTTTCAGCGTCGAGTGTGTGCCGAGCGTTGGTCACCTCCTTTTCTACGTCGAGTGTGTGTCGAGCGTTGATCACCTCTTTTTCAGCGTCGAGTGTGTGTCGAGCGTTGATCACCTCTTTTCCAGCGTCGAGTGTGTGTCGAGCGTTGATCACCTCCTTTTCAGCGTCGAGTGTGTGCCGAGCGTTGGTCACCTCTTTTCCAGCGTCGAGTGTGTGTCGAGCGTTGATCACCTCCTTTTCAGCGTCGAGTGTGTGTCGAGCGTTGATCACCTCTTTTTCAGCGGCGAGTGTGTGCCGAGCGTTGGTCACCTCCCGATAGAACCCGACCAACAGACCCCGTGAGCGAAACTAAGTTGTCCTTCTCCCTCTGAGGCCCTTCTTTTCTTTTCGTCCCGTTAGTCCTAAGTGTTTTGTTTGTAGATATAAGCCAATAAATTGAAATTTATAACGTTTAAGACCACGCCTTTCACTCTCTGTCACTAGATCAAACAAATTTCTGTGACGATCCCTACCCCCGCGAGCTTACCCCAGCTAACGGAGGAAACTCGTCACCTCCTTTTCTACGTCGAGTGTGTGTCGAGCGTTGATCACCTCTTTTTCAGCGTCGAGTGTGTGTCGAGCGTTGATCACCTCTTTTCCAGCGTCGAGTGTGTGTCGAGCGTTGATCACCTCCTTTTCAGCGTCGAGTGTGTGCCGAGCGTTGGTCACCTCCTTTTTAGCGTCGAGTGTGTGTCGAGCGTTGATCACCTCCTTTTCAGCGTCGAGTGTGTGCCGAGCGTTGGTCACCTCCTTTTCTACGTCGAGTGTGTGTCGAGCGTTGATCACCTCTTTTTCAGCGTCGAGTGTGTGTCGAGCGTTGATCACCTCTTTTCCAGCGACGAGTGTGTGTCGAGCGTTGATCACCTCCTTTTCAGCGTCGAGTGTGTGCCGAGCGTTGGTCACCTCCTTTTCTACGTCGAGTGAGTGTCGAGCGTTGATCACCTCTTTTTCAGCGTCGAGTGTGTCGAGCGTTGATCACCTCTTTTTCAGCGTCGAGTGTGTGCCGAGCGTTGGTCACCGCCCGATAGAACCCGCCCAACAGACCTCGTGAACGAAACTAGGTTGTCCTTCTCCCTCTGAGGCCTTCTTTTCTTTTCGTCCCGTTAGTCCTAAGTGTTTTGTTTGTAGATATAAGCCAATAAATTGAAATTTATAACGTTTAAGACCACGCCTTTCACTCTCTGTCACTAGATCAAACAAATTTCTGTGACGATCCCTACCCCCGCGAGCTTACCCCAGCTAACGGAGGAAACTCGTCGTTACAGTATAGATCTACATTTACACGAAGTTTGGTCGGAAAATTCTCAGCCAATTAAAGTTGGGGTCGAAAGAGTTAACCGATAAAGCAAAGAGTATACATTATAGAGAGATATTATGCTTCTCTTGAATCTCTCCAAAAAAATGCGAAGTCGATCAAACTCGCTAAACAATATTTTTCTCTTAAAATTGAGTTGAGTTACAACATGATTGATAAAAAATGATAAACAACATAAGTGATGATTAGTGATAAATTTGCCGGTTTTTGGTGAAATTATGCCCGCTTTGGGGTAAATTATGATCACTCTCCGTTTTACGCCCACTTTTTTTATACATTTTTTGTATTTTATGTATTATACCACTAATGGTAAGCAATTTTTTGTTTACTCTTTTAACATATTTTTCTCAAATTTCACAAAAAAAAAACAAATTACCATATTAGTTTGGGCTTTTTTGGAAATTTTTGGTTTTTGACCATTCTGAATGCTTCAAACCTTATTCTGGAATTTCAAACCCAATTTCTGTGCTTTCAAACCAAATTTCTGCAACTTCATACTAAAAATTCCCTTAAATAAAGCAATATTTACTCTTTTGTTGTTAATCGAGTTGGGGACAGCTTGCGAACAAAAGTAAAGAGGACCAGTTTGGCACGTAAGAGTAGCATGGAATGACTCTGATAAAGGCATAGGATACTGAGGATTGGTCTATAGCACCACCCGAAAATACGTATTCAATCCAGCTGGCCTTATCGATTTTTTTGAATTTTTATTCTCTGTAATTTATTTGTAAACATTTTATAATTTTTCTTTAATTTGAAAATAATTTTGAAGAAAATGATATAATATTTGATCTCAAATCGAACGAAAAACATTCACTTACCAATCAGAAGATTAACTATGCATACCTACCTTCATTCACAAAAATACTTTTTAAAAAATTACTACTTTTATTTTTACAAAAAACTACTTTTTGAAAAAAAAAATTGAGTTTTTTTCAGAAAAAAGTTGTTTTTCGAAGAAGGTACAATTTTCCAAAAGAAAGTAAATTAAAAAAAAGGACTTTCTCAATAAAAAAAAAAAATAATTTTTATAAAGAAAGGACTTTTTTCGGAAAAAAATACATTTTATAAACTGTACTTTTTTTAAAATAACTTTTTTTTGAAAAAAGTCCATTTTTATATGACAGTCTTTCTAATACAACAAACAGTATGCAATCTGGTTTTCGTCAGAATCATAGCTGCGTTACGGCTCTTGCGGAAGTAAGTAAAAATATACGGCAAGGACTGGAAAATGGAAATATTAACTTTTTAGTGCTTTTAGGCTTTCGATACGTTAGACCATGATAAACTCATTAAAAAACCGAATTACCTTTTTAGATTTACCGACACATCTACTAAACTTATATCATCATATCTTTCGAACCGCACACAATCGGTATTTATAAACGATGTACGGTCAGATAGCTTATCCCTTATTAGGGGAGTGCCTCAAGGTTATATTTTAGGTCCACTTTTATTTTCCTTATATGCAAATGATTTGCCAAAACAACTGACTAAATGTAAAATACGCAGATGACGTGCAACTCACTTTAAGTAGCCCAGTTCAAAATATTGCTTCAGGCATATCTTAAACAGAATCTACCTTTGGGCTTCTGCAAATCCTCTGTCTAAATCCGCGTAAATCTAAATGCATTGTAATACGTAAGAAAAGTATAACTCCCTCCATTTCGGAGGATATTGGTTTAAATGGAGAGAACATTGAAATTGATAACAACCTTGGGATAATTTTCAACAGCAACTTGACATGGACTGATCATATAAATTCACTGGTTGGTCAAACCTAAGTATGTAAAGCTACGAGCTGTCTGATCCACATAATATTTCACCCCGTTAAGAATAAGGGCATTACTTGCCAAGACGTACTTGATTCCCTCCCCCATGTATGGGTGTTAAGGTATCCCTTATAAAGTGTTTGGTCGATTTTCGACACGCATACCCCCCAACTTTTTTACAAATGGTCCAAAATTAACAAAATCTATTTTTTTTTTTTGGAAAACGTTAACCCGTGCCGAGTTGCGCCCAAAAATGGCCCAATTTGAAAAAAAACTGTATTATTATTAAAAATTACAAAAATTATAAATTTTGAAAATTTTAGTATTTTGTTTCATTTATTCATTTAATATAGTCAAAATGATTCAGACATGGAATTTTGACTTCATCGGATATCATTAACCCACTTTAGCCTGGAATCCAAAAACCCACGAATTGATAAAAATGCAAAAACGTATTTTTTTAAATTAATTTTGAAGATTTTTTAAAATGCCCAATTTGGAGATGTCGATTACTAGTTGTACCACATAATAGTTGATATTAAAGAAAAAAAAATTATTGTCATAAGAGAGGAGTACTCCCACTTCAACATTTTTTCAGTAGTTTTTGAACGAGTGCAAAGGAAGCTCTTTTTCACCAATTAAAAGTAAAAAAAAATTCTTCACAAAAAGAATTATATTTTTTTATTTTATATGTTTTCAGTACTATTTTTACAGGTGCATAAAAAGCAATTTCTCACCATTTTTTTTAAATATACATATTTTTAAAAAATTAAAAAATATTGAATTTAAACAAATTAATTATAAATATTAAAAAAAATAAAAAATATTGGTACCGCCGGGAAGCGAACCCGTGACCCTCTGTTTAGAAATGCCAAATGATACCAAAATCACTTTTTACAATCACTTTTAGAGCAATTACTCTTTAGAAGCAATACTTAAGTGATTTTTTGAAGTTGTTCACAATAACTCCTAAAAAAGCAGTAAAAATCTACTAACAGATACTTGTGAAGCATTGAACGAAGTAGTTTGTAAAGCATTATTTGCAATTCTTTTTTGCTGGGATGTTAAAACGCCGACTTTTTAATACAGATCTAAATTTAATTCCAATGCGGTGCAGTATTATAGTCAGCACTAAGTACGAATTTTAATATAACTTTATTTGAGTAAGAAATTTTCAAACTAAATTTCTTAATAAAGTAAAATTTGAATTTATAATCATGCTTTGTGCGGTTTTAAAACTCGCCCACTCAACAAAAAAGTTTGTAATGCGTACTGAAAATCTTGATGTTATTACTGGAAATTTAACTATTTTGAGCCTTGGGGCAACTCATGCCTACTGATTTGTAGTAGAATTAAATTAGTAGAAAAAATTAGTAGCTGCTGCTTAATTTTAGTAAAATTGCTGTAAATAGTAATTTAAAAATAATTTGTCAAAATTAGGAAAAAATACTCCATCCTATTTATAAAAAGCTTCATAAATGTAATGAAAAACAAAAAAAAACTTGATAAATGTGATAAAGTGTTTTTAAAATGCAAAATGAAATGTTTTTTATATTTATGAAATAATAGTTTCTCATGTATTTCTAACAAAAGTAATTATCAATGTAGACTGTTTAATAAAAGAAGCTGAATTTATTTTATAAAGGATTAAGGACCAGTTTTATGTTCAGCACTAAGAACGATTTTGTCTTAAATACTTCTTAAGTAAAATATCTAACTAAACTGGCCCTAAGAGTAAGATTTATTGTTCTTTTAAATATCTCTTAAGTACGAAATTTTCAAATCGATCTTAGTTCTGATAATAAAATTGGCCCTAATTTATTTAAAAAAATTTTCGAAAAAAAAACTAAAATAATTGAGAAATATAATATTAAAAAAAATTTTTTAAATAAAAAAAATTGTAATTTAAATTTCAACTAGGGCCGCACAAAAATCAGCAAAGAGCCGCATGCGGCCCACCGTTGAAATATATGATGAAAAATGTTTTTGATATCATGCAATGCATTTTACGTTATAAAACAATTAAGGAATCTAAGGAATATGTTATTAAAAGATATTATGATTATTTTCATAGTAATATCTTTCATAGTAGATTTTTAATAGAAATAAAAAAAAAACAAAATATAAACAAATTGCCATAAAAGTATTAATATAGAAGATTTTGTTTAAAATCTATAAAAATATGTTGCAGAAAATTTCATTAAGATTGTATAAAAATATGGAGATTGATAAATATGTAAAAAGACATATTTTTTAATTCGTCCAATTTTTCCCCAGTGCAGTTCTCTCTCTTCCTCACTAATAAAATTGCAAATCAATTTTGCGCATCACTGCTTTAGGTATATTTTACACATCCGTAAAGTATGTTACAATTTTATTGCGCTTTTTGCATTTGCTAAATACTTTTTATTTATCCACTCCAGCTTAGAAACGACAACAACCAACTATAATAAATAATAGTAAATGAAATAGCTTCATAGATTTTATGAAGCTCTTCTTTGGCTGAATGATTTATACATTAGAGGAGTGGCCTATTAATTTTATGAAGAGTTTCATTAATTTTATGAACTTTTCAAAAACATTGACTTTAATGAAACCCGTTTCATAGATTCTATGAAAAGTTTCATTGGACGGGTTCCGATGACAATTTTCATTGGAACTACGAAGAAATTCATTACTGAAGTGAAGACAATTCTCGCAGTGTACGATCAAAATCAATACGTCGGCGTTAAGGGTGTCAAATAAGAGAAAACTAACATTTGAAAGAACAACAAAATTTCTACGTTGGCGTACGACTTTTTTAGAAAAAGTTTTCGATGTAATAATTTAAAGTATAGTATTTTAACTTATTTCTTCTAAAATTAGGTGACTTTGATGCACACGAAACATAAAAGTTAAGACAAAATTGTAAAATATTAAAAACTTACCTATCTAAAATAGAATCCTTTACACTATAAAAATTATCAAATTTCATTTTCGTTACGGAATCATTAACATTAATGGCTGGTACTGTAAGTTTTCCCACTTTGGACATATGGTACAAACGATGCACGCCCGTTACGCTCTCTTCTACGATACCCTTAATTTCTTTAAAAAGATCGGGATATTTTTTCCACATCAAATGTGTAGCATCACCGCCATCGTCAAGTATCATATTTGGTTCCCAGCCACCAGAATTAATGCATTTATCTAGACACCACCAAAAATCTTCTTCCGTCTCACCTCTCCAAGCAAATATGGGTATACTAGCTTCAGCTAGAGCAGCAGCTACGGCATTCTACAATAGAGTAATACGAAATAATCCAGTCAAAATAGACCAAAAACGGAGTTAGTTTACAATACTTCGCGTAGAGCTGGAAATTGGTAAAAGTCTTAAATATACTGTAACGAATAAAATGTCAAAAGTCCCCACCGATCCAACACCTGCTAAAAAATTTATTCAGGGTCAAAAGTCAAAATGTAGTTTTTTTAATTTTTCTCGTAAACGGTAAGTGTTATCGTAAAATTATGTTGGCAAAAGTTGTGGATCATGTAATTGTCTATAAAAGTTGTTATGATTTGTTTTTCCTACATTTTCTACGCGGCACCAAAGGTGGTGGGGAAATGTGAGGATTAGGGTAACCTTCGTTATATGGGAAAAAAGATGGTGACCTTTGACCCGTCCCCCCACCCCTCCTGAAATGTTTGTTTGGGTATAAAAATACATCAAGCAAAAAATTTAGGTGACTTATAGCGGGAACACGTTCTGCATCGACCCTGAAGTTTGAATTTACAACGGCAAAACATTTCTTTTTTGCCTTTTTTGAAAACACTGGCTCTTAAATAACTATATTTCTGAAAAATGTCAACAGAATCGTAATCTGAACTGAATTACTTTTCTAACAAGGCATAAAAATCCACAATGAGTTGGAAAATATTTACGTAATTGCAATTCCCTCAGACCATTGTAGGGTTATATTTTTTTAAAACTTACAATGTTACGCTCCAGTTTTATTTTTAAAATCTATAAATATTCAGATATAAATTTTTGCCTCCCTTGGATTATGCTAACCTAGTCCCAGGTATGTGCAAAGAAGGGATTTTTTTGTAAATTTGCAATACTTTAATTTGTAGTAATAAAAAATTAGAAATTAACCCTTCTGGGGTCAAAATTGTCCAAAATTTATTAAATATAAAAAGTACCACTTGACATGGAAATCGATATAAAAACATTTAAGTAACCATTTCCTAGAAAAAGAATCAAAATTAACCTGTTTGGGAGTATGGTGTCAGAATTACTCAATTTTCTTTATCTGCAAATTTACAAAAAAAATCCCATTTTTGGCCATACCTGGGACTAGGTTTGCATAATCTGTGAGAGATTGAAAATTTTATATCTGAATATTTATATATCTTAGAAATGAAACCAGAGTATAATATTGTAAGGTCTTGAACAAAATATTTAATTTTTTTACGATTTTCCTAATTTATACTATTTTAACCCTACAATGGTCTGGGAGAATTGCAATTACTTAAACATTTTCTAACAGATTTTGGATTTTTATGGCTTGTTAGAAAGGTAATTCAGTGTAGAATACGATTCTAATCAAATTTTCTAGAAATGCAGTTACTTAAGAGCTAGTATTAAAAAAAAAGCCAAAAACTGATTTTTCCCCTTGTAAATCGTATTTCAGGGCCGATGCAGCACGTGTTCGTATTTTTTTTTAAATGATGTATTTTTATACCGAAACGACCATTTCCAAGGGGGCTACGGCCTTAAATTGTAAGTTGAAAAATAAGGTTCACCCCTAGAGTGCATTAGACCGTACCTCAAAAAAATGTTCGTCGTACACCCTCCAATATGAAGTATTTTTGCAAGGCAATTTAAAAAAAAAATTTCCGAACGTAGGGGTCGCCTTTTTTAATTCGGCATTTAAAGTCGGATTTTAAAGTGTGATATATCGAATTTTTGGCTCGAGGAGACCAGTGTTTTACTATAAAGGAAAAATCCAATGAAAAAAAAATTTAAAAGGCGACCCCTACGTTCGGCAACCAATATATAAAAAAAAATTATACTGGGTTTATCGAAAAACTTCCTTAGCAAAAGTTTGATGATTTTTTGCGAGCTATAATTTTCTGAAATTAGGGTGGTACATTAGGGTAGCAGCAACTGAGATCTGGTGGGTAATTACTAGAACGGGATACTTGAGGTCAAGGGTCCTTAGAGCAGAACACTGGTCTCCTCGAGAGAAAAACATCGATGCATCATACTTTAATATCCGACTGTAAATGCCAAAGATATAACGAAAAATGTAAAATGGCAAAAAAAAAAAATTTTTTTAAACCTCCTGGCAAAAATACTTTATATTTGAGGGTGTAAATATATAGATTTTTACAGGTCTTGACCTGTACCAAATTTCAAACTAAATACCGTTTACGAAAAAATGAAAAAACCCATATTTTTTACCTTTGGCCTTGAATACATTTTTAAGCAGATGTGGGGACGTTTGACATTTTATTTGTAACAGTGTATTCAAGACCTGTACCAAATTTCAGCTCTATGCGAATTAACTTAAACTGAAATGTCTATTTTGACTGGACTGCATTGCTAATTGCTTGTTCTTTAAGTTGTATATGTATCTTGATTTACACGATAACATAGGATGACAAAGTCTTAACTTTTAAAAATTAATAGAGTTCTGGCCATTAATTCTATAAATCTCGGACATGCTGATCGAAATGGCGTACTTTATTTTTTGATCTAAGTTGCAGATATTCCGCGAAATGTCTTTAAAATTTAGCGGGTTTCCCTCTAGTTTTTTTATATACAAAAATTTTCAAATGCTATCTATATGAATTTTTTTTGTGAAATAGAAGCACATGACCTGTAGTCATATTTATTGCTAACACTTGATGCACAAAACTTGATATTAAAACACTGTTTTTCGCGTTTTATGTGGATTTTTATGGTTTTTACAGTTTTAGCCAATTGAATCGCTGAATGCAAAATCGACATTAATAAATGTTATGCCTCAGTAAAGAAGCAATTAAAAGTAAAATATTTCAACAAAAAAATTTATTTATGTATGTATAGCGGCTTATACGTTAAAATCGCGTTTTTTAAAAAAAATTATATAGCAGCATAGATTTAGAAGTTGCTCCCAAAGTCAAACTTTTGGACGCGGAAAAATTGTACCTTAGATCGAAAAATAAAGTACGCCATTGTAATCAGCATGTCCGAAATAGTATATAGAATTTAGAGTCAGAACTCTCAATTTTTTACGTGTTATGTAATTTATATGGAAAAACTATTTTGATAAAAAAAAAACTATTTTGATTTCCATATAGCAACTGTGATATTTAGTCTATAGATAATACTTTTTTACTGTCATTTTTTATTTGCGATTATTTTTGCATTTATTTTTATTAAATTTAAATTTCTTTTTAATGCCACGGTGTATTAAAAATAGATTATTTTTTATACAATTAAATGTCAAATTTGAATGAAAAATTAGTTTTGAAATAAAAAATTTATCCCTGATTATGCTGGAAAATTTCAGGGAAATGTCGAATATGAAGCAATGAATAAATAAACCTGTTATTACATTGAGTTATACGTGACCTGGAAAGCCCGACTTAGAAAAATTCTGAGAAAATAATATTAATGAAAAATAAAATCGATAAAAGGTGGATTGAGTTTTAAGTAAATCAAAACATTTACATTAATTTATTGGTCTTTCTCGCGAAATTTAATGGCACAAAACAATTAACGTGTAAATCGAGCGTAAGTGTAAGTTATTATACCTGTGTTGAAAAAATGTTGCAAGCTGTCCAGCGTACTGATGCACCCAGTTCGATCAATGTTTCTATAAGAACAGCTGTTTGAGCATTGATATGAGTACAACCAACTATTCTAGCATTTTTAAGTGGTTTATCTTCACGAGCTCTTTTTCTTAATGTCATAATACCGGGCATTTCTTGTTCGGCAATTTCAATTTCTCTGCGTCCAAATGCATGTTGACTTGCTAATTTAACACAAAAGTCCGAAA
This sequence comes from Leucophora obtusa, assembly GCA_949987735.1. Lineage (NCBI taxonomy): Eukaryota > Metazoa > Arthropoda > Insecta > Diptera > Anthomyiidae > Leucophora > Leucophora obtusa. Next base: position 221,357,347 of record OX465295.1, read on the forward strand.
ATCCGCTACTATTGCATTGTTTTTTATCACGTGGAGATGTATCGTCTTCATCCGAACTGGCGGTAAAACATGCTAAAGTATTGTAAGATGTTTCATTAGAAAATAATAAATTTGTTTATATGATCCTTATTGTATTGTACTAAATTTTGTGTGTTTGTTTTGCAATGAAGGAGTTTAAGTGCTGAAGTCCTATCGTTATAAAATAGCATGATTTTTTACAACTTTTTATGGTTTAAATTAGAGATGGACAGGCATTGAACAAATTTTTGCGTTAGTATGTGAATCAAATTTAACCGTTGCCGGCTTTAAAAATATATTTATGTCAATTACAACCAAATTTCTTAAAACACTTGGATGAAAGAAAGGAAACTTTGATTGTAAAATGTTTTCGTAACAAAAACGAAGTGTTTTAAAAAATAGCCCCTTCATTTTTTTGCCTATATAACTTTTTTAGCTTTTTAAAATACAAAAAATAGTAATTTACTTTTTAGTAATTTTACATGTCTATTCCTAAGAAAATTCTGTGACTGTAATCCACATGTGTTTGTTGTTGCAAAGTCACTATAAATTACACGTATATTTATTAAAATTTTCGATTGAAAAATAAATAAAAACCTGATTTCGACGACATCACAATATTGACAAATATTTAAAATTTGAATTTTTTTAATTTAGTTGTTGTTTTACAGGTCTTAAAAGAAGCTTTTGACAGTCACAACTCATCACAACTGTGAATTTGCACCTTAGTTTAACATTCACAATTTGCTTACTTTTTTAATTTAGCATTTTTCGGTAGTAGTTTGAGTCGTGAATTTGCGTGATTAAATTAAAAATTTACTAAGCTGAACCATTTACAACCAGGTTTTGCGTTTTAAATTGAAGTTACCCAGCAAAAAAAAAGAGATGCCGTAGCAGTAGAAAAATCACTACATGTGATGATCTAGATGTACTTATTTTTTAACATAAACACACTTAAAATATTATTACAGTAACTGACTGTAGTTTATTTAAAAAGTTATCCGTACATTTATTTTTAAATGATTATACATTTAAAATACAAAGAAATATATCTTTTAACCCTTTAGAGAGTGGCGTACATTATAATGTACGTCGACTTCATCATCTTGTAACTGATTTGAATTTTAACCAAAGAGCTATTCATTTACTGTTATCGGTTCGTTATTTTGTTCTTATTTAAACTTTATGCAGGCTGTGAAATTTCAAAATAACGTGAGATCAGTAGAGTGCGCTTTGTCTTGTGATCATCACCGCTGCTGAGAACGTGTTCAAATTTAAAAATTAAAAAAAGGCTAAAATTTAGTCTCAAAAGTTGTGTGATGAATTAAATTCAAAAATTCAAAAAATTTAATGTAGAGATTAGTAATAGAAAAAATATAAAATTAAGATTTAAAAAAATGTTAACCCGCTCGGGGTTGGCAGCATGTTAATTTTTGAACTTTAGTTCCAAATATCTCCGCTAGGGGGTGCGGCAAAGCCATAAAAGCAATAAACAATATTTCTGGGGCATAGATCTACATTTCCACGAAGTTTGGTCGGAAAATTCCCAGCCATTAAAATTCCAGCCATTAACTGTTTTTGTCGTTTATTAAAAAAATAAATTACACATAAATACGGATTTTCTGTTACAGTTAATATTTTCATTTAAAATGTTTTGTTTAAAATAGAATTCCCTTTCGATTTCTAGGTCAGTTAAAAAACGAAATAAACTAAATATCATTTAAATTCTTTTCGTTCATTTAACCTTCTTTTTCAATTTTTAACTTTACAATTTTCTTGTTTTTATTTATAAAAAGTTTTTTATTTTCCATATTTCGCTACTCCAATGTGTATCATCTTAAGGAAATAACAATTAAATGAACAAATTATAAACAATTTGAAAGTTTGAAAAAATTTGAAAAGCATTTGTCAAATATAAATTGTATGTATACATTTATACCAGCAAACAAAGTTTTTTAGTATTAAAGTATAACAAACAAAAATAACAATAATTAACAATAAAAATGTGTTATAAATTAATGTAATGTGTGCTATTTCTTTTGTATTAAATATCTATATATCTGATATTGAAAATGTAGCTCAGAATTATAGATATTTAATACAAAAGAAATAGCACACATTACATTAATTTATAACCAGAGACCCAAAATAACTGTTATATTTCTAAAAAAGTCACCACCCAAATTTATTTAATTATAATATTTCAATAATGCCCTATATTTTATAAATCATATTGCACAAAAAAATCACAAAGTTTGGCAAAGATTTTAATTTTTTCAATTTTTATATTTTACTCTATAAATTTCTGTTGTTTTTTGATTTTTATTTTAAAACTTTTTATAAAAGTTACAGAATGATTTTTTTGAAAAAATTAAGCACTAACTTTTTTATTTGATAATAAAATAAAAATTAAAAATTGACCTAAATTGAATGCCGGAAGTTGCTGGAATATACATATTTACTCACTTTAAATCACTGTTCAATCTTTTATTAACACTAGTTGACATCATCAGGATATTATAATTGGTGAAGTCATTGGTTCCATGGCTTTTGATTTATATTCTTAATTGTTATTTTTTGATAAAGAAAAAAAATCACAAAATAACTTTTATTATTTTTGAAAAAATAAAAATCGTATTTGGATTGTTTTTGTTTGAATTAAAAATATAAATCAAACAGAGCAAATAAACAGAAAATTAAAAATACTCAAACAGGAAATAATTGTAAAACAATCACTTTTTTGAATAAAAGTTATAACTGTTACGTCCCTGTTTATAACACATTTTTATTGTTAATTATTGTTATTTTTGTTTATTATACTTTTATACTAAAAAAATTTGGTTGCTGGTATAAATGTATACATATAATTTATATTTGACAAATGCTTTTCAAATTTTTTCAAACTTTCAAATTGTTTATAATTTGTTCATTTAATTGTTATTTCCTGAAGATGCTACACATTGGAGTAGCGAAATATCGAAAATAAAAAACTTTTTATAAATAAAGAACAAACCTTAAACTCAAGAAAATTGTAGAGTTATAAATATTATTTATTCTTACGGATTTTGTAGTTAATTTTTTGAAATTTAAAAAAACGAAGGAAATGTAAAATTATTTTTTAAGGATTTTATAGTTTATTTATTAACATTTAAAAACAAATGAAAAGTTCTTTTGATTTAAATGAAAAGTCAGTAGACCGGGTTTCAAGTGATTTTTCATTTATTTTAAATTACATATTCAGTTAATTTAAACTACAAACTATTTTGAGTGTACTAATGATTTTAACATTGAGTTGTCATAGGAGAGGAGTACTCCCACTTAAACATTTTTTCAGTACTTTTTGAAGGATTACAAAGGAAGCTCTTTTTCACCAATTAAAAGTTAAAACAATTCTTGGAAAAAAATTATATTTTTTTATTTACAAGCTTTTTTATTGCCGCCACCGGGTATCCAACTTGCGAACTGACAATTACTAGTCTAGCGCTCTACATCAGAGCTATTTTATGATATGAAAGTTGACTGGCATAAAAACACCACTTTGTTACAGCGAGATATTGTTCCTTATTCTCTTCAATAAAAGTACTTACTAATCAAGTGTAAAAGGTGCACTCCAATTCAATATTGTTTTCAGTACTATTTTTACAGGTGCATAAAAAGCAATTTCCCATAATTTTTTTATATATAAAAAAAGTTAGAATTTTCACGCCCCACAACCCTAAAAATATGCCACTTTGAAAAAAAAATATGGTCTGATAAAAAATCATCAAAACAGTTTTGTTTAGAGGTAGCACATCGCAATTGAAGTTTCGCGGTTGTACTTGTTCTATTATTTTTAATTAATTAAAAATAATGGCAAAAATGAGAAAAATTAAATATAATAATTATAATCGGGACATATCAAATCTAATAATTGTAATTTACAAATATGAAATCAAAATTGAAATCGGAGTGGCGGATTTCGCGAAATTTTAAAATTTCATACAAAAAATGTTTAATTTTGATCAGGATGTTTTCTTATATTTACGACCATGAAAATTTCTTTTTTCCATTATTATATATGTATCTGTGGAATGTCCCAGTATGTAAGATAGGGTTTTTGATAGCAATAAAATTATAGCAAGCTAAATAATAGCAAAATATAAAAAAGTCAAATTTTAAGTTAATTTGCAAGGATATATGTTATAATGAAGACCCTTGGTAAGTAAATTGTAAAAGTATAACAAACTGGATTTTTTTTGATAACACCGTTTACAGGTAATTAGGAAAATACCTCAAAAAACTTGAGTTTTTTTGAATTTTCAAAAACCGCGAATAATTTATAAATTTTTTTAATTTTTTATTTTATTTTTTTTTTAATTTCGATTGCTGATTCATTATCTTCATTTAAATAAAGATCAGATTTGAGAAAATTGCGCATACAAAGCAAAAACAAGTTGAATTTTTAATTACATCTTTTCGGAGAATTTGGAAATGTTAACTAAAATATGTATTTTTTTGTATAATTTAAAAAAAAAAACCGCGATTTACTTAAAAATTACTTCATTTTTTTAAGTTTTGATTTCAAATCCCTTCTCTTCACATTAATTAAGACTAGATTTAAAAAAAATCGTTAAATAATAGCGTTCAGCTTAAGAAATAATAAGATTGAAAGTTAACCCTACTTTTTGTATAAATTACTCTAGATATAAATTACTTTTAATTCTTAAGAGGCAACTTTTTCCGCTACCTCTAAATAAAAGCGGATTTAGCTGAAACTTGGCACAGAGAATTTTTAGACATTAAGGAATAGGGGCAACATTGTAGAGATCACTTTCATATTTTTTTGGACGACTCTAATATACATACATATTTTTGAAATTCAAAAATTAACAAATATTGAATTTAAACAAATTAATTATAAATATTAAAAAAAAATTAATAAAATTAAAAAATAAAATAAAAAAATATTGATCCCGTCTCGAATCTGTTTGGAAATTCCAAATGATAGCAAAATCACTTTTAAGGATCACTTTTTAACCAATTGCTCTTTAGAAGCAATACTTAAGTAATTTTTTGGATGTTGTTCAGAAGCTATAAAAATATACTAACGGATACTTTGGAAGCAATGAAGGAAGTGATTTTTTGAAGTTGTTCAGAATAACTTCTAACTTTTGCTGGGTAGTTTAAGGTTTTTGCAATACTGACAGAGAAATATAAATTAATTATATCCGTTTTCAAATAAAAAAAATGCATGAAGTATTACGCCATATGCTTTTTTAACATTTAGTACTTAACTTCAGTTGTTTTAATGCAACAAACTCCAAAATTTTGGTACAAAAAAGTAATTGTTTATAGTGAAAATATTTGTTTAAATTTGTACCTGAACTAAATGAACACGTTGATGCTACAGATGATCGCCTTCTTGTTCTACTAGCTGCTTTAAGTGCTTCCGGCTGTGTAGATTCTTGCTAAAATTAAAAAAAAATAAGGTTAACTAAGATTTTAATTAAGACTTTATTGGATTGTACCTCAGCCAGCAATTTGGATACTTTTTTGAGGATTCTTATTCTATGAGTCAAAATCATACTTGGGAATTTTTCATTGGCATTGAAATTTAATTGGCATTACTTGAACTCAATACCAATGCAAAGCAATTTTATTACCATTCAATGCCAATGAAATATTTTTCAATTGGCATTGATTGAAACAATGGTAATGAAATTTACACCCAATGGTAATGAAATGTACATACAGTTGCGAGCATAAAAAATTCAACGCTACGCTAAATCATCTAAGTATGCTTTGATTTCTTCTAATGGTTTTTTAGTTGCGCTTATCTTTTGTTAATATATTCGTTGATGTGTGTTTTCATATTTTAAGTCGTTTAATTTGCATTTATTTATGTGAATTAGTTTTTACGAACTTTTTTTTTAAACTAGTGCCTATTTTGCGCGAGCAAAAAAAATGGAACGAAAGAATAATATGTATCAGGTAAGTATAAAAGTTTTATTTATTCACAAAATTTGAACTGAATTAACCAAAATTAACTAAATTGCTTATTTAAAAAAAAACAACTATCAAGTGATAGCCGTGCTGCTATTATTACAGCGCTTTGGGAAGCAAAACCTGTACTTGAAATTGGAACTATGTTTCAAGGAAACAAGTCCACTTTGTCACGAATTGCAACTCGGCATTAGGCTCGAGGTTATATTCATAGGAAAATAGGACGTGGAAGACCCCGAAAAACAATTAAAAGACAGGACAGAAATATGATCTCTACTGTTAAAGCGACCCCAATAAGACCGCCGTAGATGTTATGCAGTATGCTTCAGAACATTTGGGCGAAACCGTCAGAGTTCATACCGCACATAGACGCTTAAAGGAAGCAAACTTGTTAGCAAGACGTCCAGAAAAGAAACCCTTCATAAGTAAAGTAATTACAAAGAGTGTCTCGATTTTGGAAAGCGCCATAGGCACTAGGCAAAAGAACAATGGGCAAAGGTTTTATTTAGTGACCAAACAAAATCAAATTTATTTGGATCCGATGGATTGAAGTTCATCCTCAGACCATCAAATAAATGGTAATCTCCTAGATACTAGAAACATCGCGTTAAACACGGCGGAGGATGCCTTATGCTGTGGGGTATGAAATCGTTGTGTTAAATATAACACACTTATTTAAATTTTTATTTTGGGGTGTATTCACCCGTGATGGTGTTGGACCAGAAGTCAAAATTGAGGACAGAATAAACACAGAGGGTTACCACAAGAGCACATGCTTCCTCACATGCAGGAAAAAATGGCTGCTGGAAGCATATTACAATACGACAATGACCTTGAGTACACCGTTAGCTTAGCTAGGCAATTTCTAAGTAACAACGGTGTGGAAGTTCTACAGTGGCCAGCACAGTCACCCGATTTAAACCCCAAAGAGAATCTATGGGAGCTTGTAGACATCGAAATACGAAAGAAAAGGCGTTCAAATTTAAGGGATTTCAAAATTGTTGCCAAACAGGTGTAGCAAGGCATACCTTCACAAAATTGGTTACTCTCGTCAGGCACGTAGCTAGGGGGGCTTGGGGGCTCGAGCCGAAATGATTTGACAAATTTTGAATCGTAACAAAATACGTCAAAAGCAACATTTTTTAAAAAATGTAAAAAAGGATATTTATTTTTTGATGAACTCAAATACCAATTGGTAGTTTCAATGGCCTTGCAACTCTCTCAATAATTTTTATTTGAAAAAATATTAGGCGGCTTGGAACAGGAACGAACTCCGACTGGTTAATCAGGGATGGAAAAGGCTCACTTAATCGGGCTCTTATACCAAAAAATGTTAGATCGCTCTTACATATTTAAAAATGTAAGTACCTAAAAAATAGCTTTCCTTTGGCTCGTTAAAAAACATAAAAATTAAATATTTAGATATTAGCAAATATTAGCACAAATTGCAAAAAAAAAAAACATTTGCAAAAAGCGAAATTTTTGCAACAATATATTCGCTTGCAGAATGTCGATCGCTGATTACCTCTTTTAATTCATTTTGTGTACCATAAAGCCTTTTTCGAATTCCGCCGTTATTTTGCAATTTTTAAGTGCGGTTTTTTTAAATATATAACCTAGAGATTAAATTTTTGTACCATAAAGTCTTTTTTCAAATTCCGCTATTATTTTGCAATTCTTTACGTGCGTTTTTTTTTTAATTTATAATCTAGGGGCTATAATACACATTTCAGATAACAAAGTTTGGGGGCTAGTTGCAAAAAAAATCGCGAAAAATAAAATTTGCAAAAAGGAAAATTTTTGCATCAATATATTTGTTTGTAGAATCTAAATCGCTGATTACGTTTCCTAATTAATTTTTTGTACCACAAAGTGTTTTTTCGCGTTCCGCTTTTATTTTGCAATTTTTTAAGTACATTTCTTTTTAATTTATAATCTAGGGACTATAATACACATTTCATACAACAAAGTTTGGTGGCTAGTTGCAAAAAAAAATCGCGAAAAACAAAATTTGCAAAAAGTATAAATTTTTTCATCAATATATTTGTTTGCAGAATGTAAATCGCTGATTAAGTGTTTTAATTAATTTTTTGTACCATAAAGCCTTTTTTCGCTTTCCGCGATTATTTTGCAATTTTTTAAGTGTGGTTTTTTTAAATTTATAATCTAGGGTCTATAGTACCAATTTTATACACAAAAGGTTGGTGCTTAGTTTGCAAAAAAAAAAATAAATCGCGAAAAAAATATTTGCAAAAACGAAAATTTTTGCGTCATTGTATTCATTTGCAGACTGTTAATCGCTGATTGGGTTTTTTAATTATTTTTTTCTACCACAAAGTCTCTTTTCGCGTTCCTCTATTATTTTGCAATTTTTTAAGTGCGGTTTTTAAATTTATAATCTACGGAGTATAATGCCCATTTCATAAAACAAAGTTTGGTGGTTAGTTGCAAAAAAATAAAATTTTGGCATCGTTTGCAGAATGTAAATATTTTAATTAATTTTTTGAACCCCAAAGCCTTTTTTCGCATTCCGATATTATTTTGCAATTTTTTACGTATGGGTTGTTTAAAACTCACAATCTAGGGCTATAATACTGTTGGAATAGTATAATTCCATAGTATAGTTCCATTCTTGATTTTTATAACTAAATTATTATTTTCCATCCCTGGTTACAATCGATGTTTTGAGTCATACAAAGAGCGCACATAATGACCCTGCAAACATTTAAAAGATACCTTCCAAGAAGATATTTCATTTGAATGAAAATAATCAAGTAGTATTTAGTTTGAAATTGTCTTCCTTTTATCACTTGGAAGATAACTCGACGATATTTGGAAAAAAGTAATTCAAAAATTTTATCTTTTGTCATAACTTTTTATGACAATATTTCGGCAATATCATCTTTGTATCATTTGGAAGATAAAGCAAATTTGTTTGAAATCTTTTATCAATTTGTAAAAAATGAAAACTCAATTTGTTCAAAAACAATCAAAAGATATATAGGAAATAAACTCGTGAAAAGTGAAGATTAATTGCGCGGGAAAAATCGGCTAAGATGAAATCAAAATAATTTATAAGTTGGTCAATGGATTATGTATGCAGTTATTGTTTTTCAGGCTTAAATTTAATAATGAAAAAATTAAATCGTTTTTTTATTGTACTGGGAGTTTATTTAGCGATATCCCTTTTATCTTCCATATGAGTTATTGCCGGCAATAAATGTTTTCTTCCTGGCGATATGTTCGGAGAATCTTCTTCGTATTGCCATGTTTGTTGGGTGATATTGGTTTGAGTATGTTCCTGTTCCAAGGCACATAATAGAACAAATGCTTTCTCAGTGATAGAGAGTCCCCCAATCTCTTTATTATGTATACTCTTTGGTAGTTTCCGAAGCTTTCATAAATAAAATATACTTAAAATCCAGTTGCGAAAAACTGTTTTCTAAACAATTTTTTTAAGCTTTTTGGTGGCCATGAAACTGTTTTTATGGGTTTTTTTGTAAAAATCTTGAATAATTATGTGTACTAGGCATAATCAAAGAGGTTAGAAAATAAATAGAATGCAATCCTCTCTTTTACTAAGAAAAATTGATCAAATGTGACTGCAAATAGGAAACAGAAATTTTTTTCGCAACTTTTAATTGATACAGGTTTCCTGCTTGCAGGCACAAGCTGTTACTATAGGGTGATAATTTGGCATAATTCGACATTTTACAATTTTTTTTGCACCCTAAGTTAAGCATTATAATGTTGGCTTTTCACAATTTTTTTTTAAATTAAAATTATTAAATATCCATGAAAAAGCGTACTTTAGGAGAAACAAGAAATTTATTCTGGAAGTGACTGTAAATTAAATACATATATAAATTCGGATGTGTCCCAAGAAGCTTCTTGCATTATATTTAACAAAATTAGATTCTGCTGTTTTAGAAAATCCTGCAAAATGATCATCGCGGTCAGAATTAGTGTTTCAAACGCGAAATGAAAGTACACTGTTGCTAAAACAAAATCCTCAAAGTGTTTTGCATATCCAGCTCGGTTTTTAATTTGATGGCCTCTTGAAATATGTGTCTATTTTAATCACTTTCTTGTCACAAAGACGCACTATTAGTTGCTTTTTATTCATATTGTTTGTTATTAGCAGTTTGGTGTTAAAAATTGTCGAATTCTATTATATTTGCCTAATTCTAACACAATGCACTAGCATAAGTAGGGGGCATAGCCTGAGTGTAAGTCTATCGTAAAAAAAAATTAGAAATAGTGAGTAAAAATGTGAGGACATCCGGAAATTTTCACACAAAATAAAACATTTTGTACAAACAATCAGAATAAAATTGACAAGAATTGGGGATTATAGTTCACACAGGGGTATGGCATCACCAAAAACAAAAGTTATAACGACATCGTTATCAATAAATGGCACTTTGTTCAAAAAATTGACAATTTTCTTTTTTGATTTAAATTGAAATAATAACAAATAAAAAAGCAAAACAAAAAAAGGAATTCTCAAATCTTATTGTTTAGACATATTTTGCGATTTATTTTTCTTATTTTGCGCAGTTTTCAGCAAATTTTGAGTTTTTAAATATAGGCTCAGCTGATACTAAAGTGATACTAAATAGTAGCTCAGGTGATACAAAATTTCCTGGAAATTAGTCGACTAAACCATCACAAAGAATTTTAAATTTTTAGTTTTTTTTGATTTTCTCAATGCGAATAAAATCTACACTGCAGAAAGCAGTACACAATTTTCTAGGAAATATTTCTGTTTATTATAGCAGGAGAGTTCATTACACTATGCGACAGTCAAAATCGGGATGGGATGAAACCAACGGGAAATGTTATATCGGTCAAAAACAAGTTATACGTGTCCCGGCGTTTCGCTGGGTCACCCCTAGGAATCGAGATATATCTTTTTTTGACATAACTCGAGAACCACTAGTCCGATTTTGCTCAAACAATTTTAAAATTACAATACCTTTAATCTGTTCATATAAAGTTTTTCTATATACTCAACAGTTTTGCCGGTAAAAATAAATGTTTGTTACCGCTACCATAAAAATCAATAACCTTTTGTTTATTACTTTTTTTTTTAATATTTTAGGCAAAAATATTTTTTTCTTCATACATTTATTTTTACCGGCAAAACTGTTGAGTATATAGAAAAACGTTATATGAACAGATTAAATGAATTGTAATTTTTAATTTTTTTAAAATTGTTTGAGCAAAATCGGACTAGTGGTTCTCGAGTTATGTCAAAAAAAGATATATCTCGATTCCTAGACATGACCCAGCGAAACGCCGGGACACGTATAATTTCCTTTTTTACCGATATAACTTTCCCCGGTAGTTTGAACCCTTCCCGATCACTGACCCCTACCATTTGTCTCACAGTGTTATTTGTATTAAACTTAATTAAATTTAATCAAAAATAACTTTTGAATATATAACAATTTCTTTACTGCTTGTTTCTACTAATATTCAGCAATATTTTTTTACCCAATATTAGCAAGGTAAATTTGCAATTCAATTAAATGAAATTTAACTCAAATATTACTAAAACCAAAGAGTATACATAATAAAGAGATTGGGGGACTCTCTATCACTGGGAAAGCATTTGTTCTATTATGTGTAGGGTTTGGGGTTCGGGAATTCCCGGGCGGGAATTCCCGGGAAATCCCGGGAAAAGTTTGCCGGGAATTCCCGGGAAAATAATATATTTTTCCCGGGAAAACGGGAAATTTTAAAAATATAAAATTTTTTAAATTGTTTTTGTTTCGAATAGGATTTTTTAATTTTAGTCATAAAAAACATTTTAAATACCAAAACAAAAATTTCATTGTTAAAATCTTTTAAAAGGGAATACATTTATTTGACACACAAATAAAATCTTTGCCAAGTAATTAGGAGCATTTCAACTAATAAAGATTTTTCGCATAACTTATTCAAAATTTAAGTAGTAAAGCCTAAAAACTTGGTAAAATGTTTAAAAGAAATATGAAAAAAAAACTTTGTTTTTTACAAATAATCGCCCTTGCTATCTAAATTTTTCAAATGTATAATTTAGATAAAGTCGACTTTAGTTAAAATATTGGGTGCCAGTATACCTTGACTTGGTTTATTTTTGGAGCATTCTGATTGGTTAAGTTATTTTCAACCAATCAAAATATTTTAAAATATAAATATTTTTGTAAGGTTTTCATACACAAAATTAACAAAACCGTTTGATTAAAAATAAAGTCGACTTTAAATTTAAAATACTCCTTTATATTAAGGGTCAATAATTTTATAAGTAACGTTTTCATTAATAAATGTGAAAAGAAAAGACTAATGGTTAACGGTGGTATCTAAATTTGGTTATCCGACATCTAAATTTGGTAGGGCAAACATTTCCTAAAATGGTATCCAAATTAGACGCAGTCAATCCGCACCATAACTAGATCTTCGTTTATTCGAGAAAGTTTTTATAATAAAAACCTGGCATTGCAAAAAAAGAAACCGATGTAAAGAACATTATATTAAATTACTACAATCATTTAAAAGAAAGAATGATAAAAGAAATATTGAGCAATATTTCTAACAATAGGAGATTTACTATTTCTTAGATGAATGGACAAGAATATCACAAAAAAAATATTTGAACATAAGTATAAACGTAAACAATTCATTTTATAACCTGGGGTTGGTTTATACATATATCAGGAAGATGTAATGCTGATGAAATAAGAAGAATTGTAGAAATAAGACCAGAACAGTTTTATTTCTCTTCGGAAAATAACATTGCGGCCACCATATCTAATGGGCCAAGTGTGATGAGACGGTTTGTTTCCGACAGTCCAGTAGTAGGTGCTTTCTGCTGGAATCATGCAATTCATTTGGCAGTGCTGCGATTAATTTATGTGAAATCAAATGTTCAACATTCTGATATTTTTTGCTTTGAATTCTCACTACACAGACTGCATTTGTACTAAAATAGTGTTTTTTTTTTAACAAAAATTATTTATATAGGTGGTTTTCATTAACAATTTTGTTCAAAAACATTTCCCGGGATTCCCGGGAATCCCGGGAATCAAATTTTTTCATTCCCGTTTCCCGGGAAATAAAAAAGTCCGGGAAATCCCAAACCCTAATTATGTGCCTTGGAACAGGAACATACTCAAACCAATATCACCCAGCAAACATGGCAATACGAAGAAGGTTCTCCGAACATATCACCAGGAAGAAAACATTTATTGCCGGTAATATCAATTTCGTATTCTGGAAGTTTCCTGCGTCGGAAACAACTGTTACACTAAAACAATACTTCCAGGCATTATGAAAGCAATAACTCATATGGAAGATAAAACGGATATCGCTAAATAAACTCCCGGTACAATAAAAAAACGATTTAGTTTTTTAATTATTAAATTTAAGCCTGAAAAACAATATCTGCATACATAATCTTTTGACCAACTTATAAATTATCTTGATTTCATCTTAGCCGATTTTTCCCGCGCAATTAATCTTAACTTTTCACGAGTTTATTTCCTATTTTTTCACATTGATAAAAGATTTCAAACAAATTTGCTTTATATTCCAAATGATACAAAGGTGATATTGCCGCAATATTGTCATAAAAAGTTATGACAAAAGATAAAATTTTTGAATTATTTTTTTCCAAATATCGTCGAATTATCTTCCAAGTGATAAAAGGAAGACAATTTCAAAGTAAATACTACTTGATTTTTTTCATTCAAATGACAAATAGAAGATATCGCTTTAATATCTTCTTGGAAGGTATCTTTTAAATGTTTGCAGGGTCATTATGTGCGCTCTTTGTATGACTCAAAACATCTATTGTAACCAGGGATGGAAAATAATAATTTAGTTATAAAAATCAAGAATGGAACTATACTATGGAATTATACTATTCCAACAGTATTATAGCCCTAGATTATGAATTTTAAAAAACCATACGTAAAAAATTGCAAAACAATATCGGAATGCGAAAAAAGGATTTGGGGTTCAAAAAATTAATTAAAAGATTTACATTCTGCAAACGATGCCAAAATTTTATTTTTTTGCAACTAACCACCAAACTTTGTTTTATGAAATGGGCATTATACTCCGTAGATTATAAATTTAAAAACCGCACTTAAAAAATTGCAAAATAATAGAGGAACGCGAAAAGAGACTTTGTGGTAGAAAAAAATAAATAATAAAACTAAATCAGCGATTAACAATCTGCAAATGAATACAATGACGCAAAAATTTTCCTTTTTGCAAATATTTTTTTCGCGATTTTTTTTTTTTTTTTTGCAAACTAAGCACCAAACTTTTGTGTATAAAATTTGTTACTATAGACCCTAGATTATAAATTTAAAAAAACCACACTTACAAAAATTACAAAATAATCGCGTAAAGCGAAAAAAGGCTTTATGGTTCAAAAAATTAATTAAAAAACTTAATCAGCGATTTACATTCTGCAAACAAATATATTGATGAAAAAATTTTTCCTTTTTGCAAATTTTATTTTTCGCGATTTTTTTTTGCAACTAGCCACCAAACTTTGTTGTATAAAATGTGTATTATAGTCCCTAGATTATAAATTAAAAAGAAACGTACTTAAAAAATTGCAAAATAAAAGCGGAACGCGAAGAAAGACTTTGTGGTACAAAAAATTAATTAGGAAACGTAATCAGCGATTTAGATTCTGCAAACAAATATATTGATGCAAAAATTTTCTTTTTTGCCAATTTTATATTTTTGCAACTACACTCTAAAAAATATTTGTAAATTTACTACTATAAAATGGGTAAAATTTTGTTAAATTTTACAAAAATTCGGTAAATATAAACAAAAAATGCGTAAACTTCTTTCATACACACTTCCATACACAATAATACACACACAAAGTATTTTTAGACATTATGTGTTTATAAATAAACACATTGTGCCTAAAATTACTGTTGTTTTGTTAAATAAAATTTTTACGAACAAAGTTGGTAAATATACTATCCTATAATAGTAATAAATACTCTGACATTTCAAATTGGAAAAATTGAAAAAAAATTATAAATAATAAAAAGAAAAAGCAAAAACGGATTATTTTTTGTGAATTACAACATTTCCACAAACACATTAGAGTCTATAAATAAGCATGAAATTGTTTTTGGTAATTATTGTTAACGCATGTGGTAGTCTAAACCTCATTTCAAAATTGAAAACGCCGAAAGAGAGATACGGCCTACGCAGGAACAACTGGGTGCAATGACTCCTGCTCAACAAAATGCCTTCTTTGTAAGGGAGGCAGTCAACTAACAACTGTCAACAATTACGGGAGAAAACGCCGTAAGAGAGATACGGCCTAGGCAAAACAACTGGGTGCAATGACTCCTGCTCAACAAAGTCAGTATTCATTGAGTACTGCCTAACTTGCAAAGAAAGCATTTTGTTGAGCAGGAGTTATTGCACGCAGTTGTTCGTTATTGTTGACGGTTACTGCCTCCCTTTCAAAGAAGGCATTTTTTGAGCAGGAGTCATTGCACTCAGTTGTTCCTGCGTAGGCCATATCTCTCTTAAGACGTTTTCTCCCGTTATTGTTGACGGTTACTGCCTCCCTTTCAAAGAAGGCATTTTGATGAGCAGGAGTCACTGCACCCATTCAATAGTTATAAAAAAAAATTTATATGAATTTTATACAAATGCCTTAAGATCCCAAAATGACTAATTGGGACACAAACGATTATGAGAGAAGGACTGGGATATTATTATTAATAAAATACGTACCAAAAATTAATTTGTTATTTTATTTAAAAAAAAAATTTCGGTGGTGCTTAGAGTTAGCACAACTGTTGTAAATGTACGCATTTTACTGGATTTTTACGCACTTTCTGTGGATTTTTGCGAATTTTTTGTGGATTTTTACGCATTTTATGCGTACATTTACACGTGAAACGTGCTTTTTTACACACAAATTTAGTAAATTAACACACTAATTTCAAAATTTTATTTAACTTTTACGCACTTTCAATGTAAAATTACAAATTATTTGTGCACCAACTTAAACACAATGTGCGTATTTTTTTTTCAATTACGCACATAGAGTAAATTTACCCAATTTATAGTAGGAGTTCAGTTTCCTACTATAAGTTGGGTAAATTTCAACAGAATTTAATTAGAGTGTAGGGTAAAAAATGTTTAACTCGGCTTCTGCTTAACCAAAAAATAGAAAGTTATAAGCCTGAACCTTAATTTACACTATATTTGTGATAATTTGCCACAAGGGGCCTCTGGGCTTTTTATATAAGCTTCTAATAGGCATTCGCATCGAAAGGGGCTTTTGAAGATATATGGGTGAAATCAAAAAATGTGATAAGTTTTTAGGCCAAATTTCTTAATGGAATCAGTAAGTTAAGTCATTATAAACCTAATTGCAAAAAATCTCTTCTACAAGTTGTCGCAATAACTTTTTATGTACAATTTTATTTATTTTTTTTTGTGGTAACGGAGTTTACATTTCTGCATGCAAAAGATATAACAAAAAAAAATGGGTACGAATTTTCTTCAATTTATTAGTTTTTCGTATTTGTGTTTTCAACATGCTTTCCAATGACATATAATTAGTGTTTATCAAATTGGCGGTTTGGCGAATAAAAATACAATTCATTCCGCGAACATTTTTTTATTTTTTTTTTTTTAATTTTGTATTTTTGGTCTTTTTAAATGCTTTTCAAAAATACAAAATTTTTTAAAATCCAATTAGCGGTTGCGGAGTTACAAAATAATATATTAAAAACATAACATTTCGCGATCAAAAAATTCTTAAATTGTGTGAAACAAATTTAATTTGTCAAACTAATGTCAGTAATGGCTCGAAATATCGATTCCAAACCAATGAAATGCAAAATCAATCGTTTTTCGCTCCAGCAGTTTAGGTTAAAAAACTAATATTTTTTTTGATTTGACGCAAATTTATTAGTTGAATCATCTTTTGACTCATAAATATTAGTTGAATCACCTCTGTTTATGGTTATTTTAAAATATTTTAAACATTTACCTACATTTTTTTTAATGCAATCTGATGCAAACAATTTAGGTTACGGAGTTTACAGTTACAGAGTTTACATTTGGATACTTTTTTTATTTTCTTTCAGAAACGCTTTGTCAGAATTTTCTTTCCGAAACAAAATCGTATGATGTCTACAAGGTGAATCCAAATATGACATTGTTTTTCTTACTCGTTCAATAGTTTAGTGTAAAAATTAGGAACGGGGTTTACAACATTTTTTCAAATCTTATTATAGACATCCTTTTTCATCTTGAGAATGTTACATGCTGCAGAAAAGCTTCAAGTCTGTTATACTAGATAATTACCTACAGTCCAACGATCATTTGAGTGTAAATAACATTATACTTTTCGCAATATAAATAATAGATAACTCCAAAATTCTGGTGTATGCATTTTTATCAAAAATTATGACGAAAAATCTTTACAGAGTTGAAGTCGTGGTAGCTAAGATATACGAAAAAGTTTGTAAAATGTATTAATTTTTATTAAAAACGGCACTTTTCCTCTTCATAAAAATTCTTATAGTTAGTGTTTAGCTTTATTGGTTATTAAAATATAAGCTATTAAAGTGAAAAAACCTTATGAGTTACTGGTTACGGAGTTTACATTTGGCCTATAAAATTGGTCACAAATTTTATGTATTAACCAAAAATTGGTCAGATTGTTATAAATTTTGTAAAACAGGTGACAATGCGCTGATATATATCGAAATATGTAACTCAAATGTAATCCATGCATTAGAAATTAGGTGGTTACACGGTTTTTATCACATTTTTTGATATCACCCATATAAATTAACAAAAAATATTATATGTTATTTTCATAGAATAAAAATATATTACATATTAAATTTTAAGATGTGCTAACTAATAAAGTAGCGGGCTTGCCCGATACGACAAACTGCGTTTTCGGTTTAATTAAACCAAGTATAACTTACATCCCAAAAACTGGGCCTAAGGCATGCTAACAACGTAGCGGGCTTGCCGGCTAGTGACTAAATAAAGCACGTGATTTCATTTTTTAATAAAAAAAAGAAAATCATTTGTTAATGTGAAATTTCCTATTAACTTATCAAAATATTCCACTTCTTATTTTTAATTCTTGTGTCAACATTTAAAGCGATTAACAGACATATGTGAAATAATTTATTGCTAATTATAGTTTTTTTTGGTGTGAAAACATATTTTGTAAATATTTGTTTATTAGATTTATTCTCTTTGTTCAATTAATTCGCTAAATACATTTGTTATCATTAGGGCAACCAAAAAAAGCTCTAAAAGCAATGTTTTAAGCTCTTAAAAAAGGTTCGAAAAAACAGTAAAATAAGCAGTCAAAATTCAAAAACAAGCACACACAAAATAGAATCGTTGTGGCAGCCGAATTAGTCGCCAACCGAATTTTGGTAGTCACATGTACTATCACATTATTCGGTTGCAGCTATCGATATTTACAATCATACCTACTATACTACTACAATATAAAGAAGTTGTTGCAACCGAATCGAATTTAACATTCTGTAGATCCAACCGAATTCTTAAGAAATCCCAATCAAATTAAATAAAACACCGTTTCCATTATTTTTTTATTTGTTTTATTAATTAGTAGAACATAACAGAAATATCACAAAAAAAATTTAATAAAATACGAAAATTAAAATATAAACATTATTATTTAAGAAAAACAGAAAAACCTTTCGATGTTGAAAATCCCCAGATTCTGAAGGCTTTTTCCTTTAGCAAAATCCTCCGATTCTGAACCCATATCCCTACACAAAATCCCTTAGATTCTAAGGACAATTTCCCAAAGAAACCCCTCCCAGAACCTGATGGTTTTCCTTCTGGCAAAAGTCCTCAGAATACCACAGACTTTAAGAGTTTCCTCCAAAAAAACGGAGAGAACTTCACAAACTTTAAATGCTTACTACAACTCACTCTTTGAATGTTTACACCATATTTATTAGCTGTTTTTGTTTTCCAAAAATCATTACTAACTGTACGAATTGGCTTTTTAATTACATTACACTTAAATAAAAAAGTCTGTAAAAGTTACAGAAAAAACTGTAATATTACAGAAAAATTAACTAATATTAGGCCAGCAGACCGATTAGCTAATTTTAGCAAAATGTGTCTGTAATTATTAGTAAAGTCAAAGTTGTGGAAAAAATTTGTAATAGTTACTAAAATTTAGTATAATTTTAGTATATTCATAATGGAAATCAATTTGCTAAAATTAGCCAAATTTCTTACTAAATATTAGTGAAATTCATTTAGAAGCAAAAATTAGTAATTTTACTATATATTAGTAAAATTTCTGTAAATTTAAAATGGTAATAAAATAGTACTTATACTAAATACTAGTATGCATACTGTATTTTATTTCCAAAAAATCTAAAATAAAATCCATAAAAAATGCTTACGAATAGTAAAATTTTTTAAACAAACATTTATTTATTTTTAGTTATAAAATGAAATGTAATTTTAAATACGATTTAATTATAAGTAAAGTTTTAAAATTTAAATAGCTTTTAAATAAATGATACATTGAATGTATGTATATAAAAAGATAAAAAGATTTATTATAAATATATGTACTAAATAATAGGCTTTTGAGATCAATATCAAATTGATATTCACATTTAAATTAATTTTTGGAGTATTAATATATATAAGTATTTAAAAGAAAGTCACACATTCATTTAATGCAAATTTTTATAAGTATTCACTTTTAAAAATATTAAAAAAGTGACCAAATTTATTCCAAATTAATGTAGGTACATTTTATTATTTATCTATTACGCTCGGTTTCATATTTAAAGTTAACTTGAACTTAGCGATATTGAAAAATAAAATGTCAAAAATTATATACGAAATAACAAATTAAATAACTAATGGTTAACTCAAAAACATTCAGTATGAAAACCACCGTGTAGGTTTTTGAGTTTACTTTTAGTTAATCTATAATTTTTAGTTGTTTCGTACACAAATTTCTTGACATTTTCTTTTGTTTAATAGTGAAGTTAAAGTCTTCAGTATGAAACTCAGCTGTTAAGATTATAATTAGAAATTAAGAGTTTCAAAGTTAACAAAAGTAGGCAATTGTTATTTCCTTTAATTAATAAATTGATGCGAAAACAGCGAAAAATAACATGTTTTAAACGACTTAAAATGTGAAATTATCAAATTAACTAACATAGGAGTAAAATTTATAAATTTTTCTCTTCATTTATATTTTTTAGATGTCAGGCTAAGGATTGCTGTTGATAACTTGTCTTTAGGAAAATTGATTCCAAAAATATGTGATGAAGAGCAATACATGTTTACATTCAATCGGATATTTAATATGAAAAACCACATAAATATGAAAAAGACATGTTAAAGCCTGTAAAATACTTTCTAGTTTATAAGTAACAGTGTCAAATTTTACAAAAATATATTTATAAACTACGTGCTATTAAATCATTGATACCATTACCACGATCGCAGTATTCGCCTCCACGCTTAAAGGATACCCATACTTTATTCTTCCAAGCTTGACGTGGGCTACAAAACTGTAGATAACAAAATAGAAGTTAATTTTTGCTACAAATAAATTAATATAAAGACAATAAACTTACTAAAAATTCACACATAAATTCACTAACAGCTTGAATATTTGTACCCACTGTAAATATCTCATGAATAATATCTTCCAAACTAATAATGGGTGATTTTTTGACATTGATAAGAGCAAAACCTTTTTTAAATATCAATTCACGTATGGTACCAATATTTGGATACCTTCATTATCTTGTTGGTAGTTTCATCAGGCGGTTTTCATCGCATCTTTCGAACATTAACAGTTTGTATAGAAAAAGTTAGCATTTCCGGACATGTGTAATTCTTAACAAAGGTAGGAGAGTTGGTACCTCTTTTAAATTATATGCTCGTTGGTTTCATCAAAAATTTTCATGCCACCATTCCTCATAACCAACAGTAACTTTTGATTTGTTTTCTCTGCATCATTTCTATTTAGGATGTTACTATGTAGGACGGTGCGTTTATTACGAATTGCTGTGTTCTGCTTTAATGTAGTTCATAACAAAGGATTCGGCTCTGTGCCAAAACTTGAGTCGGGCCATACTTACACTTACACTTTTGGATATTTTGATTGACAAACAATATGCAATTTGGTTCGAAAATATGCCTCTGTTAAACCATTTGAGGAATCCCATAAAGGTGTCAGCATAATTTGCATATCGGTAGGCTTCCATTGTAAGGGTGTGATAGTTTTATGATAGGGACGTAAATCTTCAACATCAGTTCCAAAAATAGACTATAAACAATATGAGAAATTGTGTGTTAATATTTATGTTGTGAATATTTAATTTGAACATAACACAATACCTTTAAAACCTCTAACTCTTGGGTTTGTCTTTCTCGAAAGGATTCTTTAGTATTCATATTTATCACAATTTATTATTCAATATTTTCAAATTAGATTAACTACCTCACTTAAATGCTTTTTCTTCGTCTTATCACAAATATTTGCAATTTGTTGTTAACTGCTCCTGGTGCTGTGTTCACACAAATTTTCATAACTTTTCTATAATTGCTTTTATTTAAAAATTTTAATTGTTTATAATATATCAATTTCTTGAGTTTAGTCTTAACTTCATTAATGTAATATTTTTTAATAAAATACTTTTTCAATTCCAATAGGAAAATTAAATTTTCACGCGTTGTTCCAGATTTCTTCCAGAAGTATACAAAGAAAACAATTTTTCCGACAAGTATCAAATCAGAGATACAAGTCGAGTGGCGCAAAGTCGATACGCCGCCGCCGCCGACTTTTTTTTAGTAGTCGAGCCGCCGCCGACGTAAGCGACAGGTTTCGGCCTTTATTTGCTAGCTGGTCAAATCCGATTAGCCGATATATTTCTTTTATATTTTTTTACAATAATAAAAAAATTGGAAATAGAAAAATTGACAATAAAAACAGCTCTTTGTTCACTACAATATAAAAATCTTTGAGACAATTTTATCATCTGACTGAAAAATAATTTCATTATTTTATTTATTTAAACTTAATTTTTAATACTCTAAGAACGCCATTTTTTTACTATAAGCATTATCTTGAATTTTTTTATTCACGCATATATTTTTTGTAACTTTTTGTAATGAATTCAATTTTAAAAAATCGATTTTTGTTAACATCGGCTTCTGCCTAGAACTAGAAGAGCGAACTAGATCTTTTCAACAAATTAAATTAGAAAGAGCGTTCATCAAAATGATATACTTATACTTTTTAAGCTGCCTACATACGAAGGAACATTCGTCACAAAATGCCCATTTTTGATGAATGTTCCTTCGTGTATGTCAATGTATCGTGTTATCAAAATTTTTTGCTGCCTACACACGATGGAACATTCGTCACAGAGCATGTGTTTAATTTTTTTTTTTACTTTTTTTAGTACAGACGATGCCACACAACAAAATCTCAAACGAAACATAATTTCTGTTTGTTTGTCTGTCATATTTTATGTCCCATAATTGTCGAAAATTTTTATATTCATTTATAAAATTAATGCAGTTTTCATTATTTGTAATTGTCCCCAATTACAAAACCACCTCACATTACGACTGCTCTCAATGAACTAACACAGCAAAAACAGTAACATCGATACACACGATGGAAAATTGAGTTTGGAAACACAAAATATCAAAAAATGTTTATAACACGAATGTCAACACGATACATTGCCATACAGTGTATGGCATACACGAAGGGCATTTTGTGACGAATGTTCCTCCGTGTGTAGGCAGCTTTAGAATAGAAAACAATTGTACCATTTACAGTAAAATTCTTTTAAGCTGAACTTGGTTAAGACGAATTATCTGTTAATACGAACTAATTTCAAAGACGTTTTGGCATAAATTTTCGTATAAAAAACATCATCCGCTTTATGAAACGCTTCGTCATATTTATTGACGGTGAACGATTTATGAAGCAGTTTCATCAATATGATAACTCTTTTTTTCACCGAGTGTATATTCGTAAATTCACATGATAAAAATACATATTGAAAAAATTGCAAAACTAATTGTATTTATAGCAAAGAAATATTCGAAAAAGGCAAAAAAAAACTGGAATATAAACATTAAAAAACAACAAAAAAATTTAGAGAATAAATCTATTTTTATTATAAATGGAAAAAAACGCTTAAAAACCACTCGGTCTTTCTGGTAATATTGTAAGAAAAACTTCTATCGGGTTGTGTGTATTTGCAAAAAAAAAAATTTTTTAAACTTCCAAAATAAAAAAAGATTAGTAATTTTTTTTGCTAATTTTAGCTAATCGGGTTTCAAAATTTAGTAAAAATAAATTTGTAGATTTAGCAACTCAAATTAGTAAAAAATTCTGTAATTTGTAAAATGAGAATACCAAATTATTTTACTAAAAACCAAGTTTATACTAAAAATTAGTATAATACTAGTATAATAAGATTGGAAACCGTTTTACTAATTTTTATACTAACTTTTTTTTTTTAGTGTACCTTTAAAATGCCCTAATCCGCTTTTTAGCGCTAATTTTTATATATTCAAGAATTATATACATGTATATTAAATATTTTCAGTTCTATATATTTCGGACATGCTGATTACAATGACGCACTTTATTTTTCGATCTAAAGCACCGTAAGTTGTTTTTCACGTGGAAAAATTTCACTCAAACATTAACGGCTTGAAATAGTAATTTAAATTCTAAAAATGAACTTTTTTTGTGTAATCAGAAAGCCACAATCACAATGAACACAAAATGTCACTTTTTTCACAAGAAAAATATTAGTTTGTGTATTAAATTTGCGTGAAAACAAAGTCTACACAATTTTCACGTGAAACTCATTGTCGTGAAATAATATTTTTTTTTTTTTATATGGAGTATAAACCATTTTTCACGACAATGTGTTTCACGTGAAAATTGTGTTGAGTTTGTTTTCACGCAAATTTAATGTACAAGACTATTATTTTTCCTGTGATAAAGTGACATTTTGTGTTTATTGTGATTGTGTCTTTGTTATAAAATTAAAAAATTGTTCATTTATTTAAACTAAATTGCAATTTGAGGCATTTAAAGTTCGAGTGAAATTTTTCCACGTGAAAAACAACTTACGGTGCTTAAGGTACAGATTTAAATGTCTTTAAAGTTCGGCGGTTTTACATTTAGTTTTTTATATACAACATTTTTCAAATTCAATTAATATAAATTTTTTTCCACCACTGCATATAAGGTACCTTATTTGTAAGCGAAGAGCATTGCCTTGCTTTTTCATCATTCACTTGTGAATGTATTTCAGAAAATAGTCAAACTAGAATGCATGGAGCATTGTTGTGATAAATGATTTTATACATTATTTTGGCAGGTCAGTTTTTGCTGAGTATGAATTCAATTTGAATCAGCATCACAAGAATAAGTATAAACTTCACATACTTGCTTATTCTCGTATTGCTTTTTCTTGCGATGCTTATTCAAATTTCATTTGTAACAATTTTTGAACACTAAGCATTGATTATTTTGAGATAAGTTAATAAGCTACTATCTATTATAAAATCGCAGCCAGCAAACAAGCCTAAAAATGAATAAAAAAAGCTCAAAAAATATTATTAAAAGTTAAAATTTTTGTATGAAAGTGGTTCACCCAAAAAAGAATTCTTTTTTGATTAAAAAATTACTCAAAAAAATGATTTAAAAAAATTCGAAAGCCTCAAAAATTCATAATTTTTTTAAGCCTTTTTTGAATTGTTCACAAAATATTCAAATTTGTTTACATTTCTGAGTCATTTCTGAACTATCCTTTGGATTTAATAATCTGGCTCAATTTTTTATGTCTTTTATGATTCATTTTAGAAGGCTCATATTTTCATCCAAAATATGAGCAATTTTTGACAAAAAATTTGAAAATTTCAAAAAATGTGATTTATTTCAATAAGTTTTGACCATACTTGAGACTAGTTAATTGAATGGACCAATTAATTGATGATTTCATTGGCATTACAATTGACCAATGCCAATGAAATTTTTTGGCATTACAATTGATCAATGCCATTTAAATTCATTTTCAATTGGCATTGTTCAATGCCTAAATGCCCAATTATAATTGATGAAAAAAGCATTTGTTTTCATGTTTTGAAAAAACAACAAATTAAGAAAAAAAATTTAAAATTCGGGTATTTCTTATCTTATATTCGCTATTTCCTTAAGTTTACATTACTAGAGGCTGATCCATCTAGACTGACCAGGGTTAACGAAGAGTGAACGCAGTATACTTAATACAACTTGTTAAAATAGCGAATATTTATAATGTTTTTAGCTCTGAAATTTTTCAATTTTTGTCTTGATTTCCTTTTTTATAAAACAATTTTTTTTGTATACAATGCGTTTTTCGTCAATTATACAGTTGCGAGCATAAAAAATGCAACACTACGCTAAATCATCTAAGTATGCTTTGATTTCTTCTAATGGTTTTTTATTTGTGCTTATCTTTTGTTAATATATGTAAAAATGTATTTAGGGGTAATACTTT
This sequence comes from Leucophora obtusa, assembly GCA_949987735.1. NCBI lineage: Eukaryota > Metazoa > Arthropoda > Insecta > Diptera > Anthomyiidae > Leucophora > Leucophora obtusa. The sequence continues at coordinate 221,382,957 of OX465295.1, forward strand.
TTGGACAAATTTTTAATTTATTTGTGCGGTTTCCCTGTTTGATATTAGTTTTAAAAGGTCCCAGCAAAAAAAAAAATTGGATGTAATGCCTTACAAACTACTTCTTTCACTACTTCAAAAGTATCCATTAGTGTATTTTTACTGCTTTTTTAAAAGTTATTCTGAACAACATAAACAAATCACTTCTTTCATTGCTTCTAAAGTATCCGTTAATATATTTTTATAGCTTTTTTAGAATTACTTCTGAACAACATCCAAAAAATCACTTAAGTATTGCTTCTAAAGAGTAATTGCTCTAAAAGTTATCGTAAAAAGTGATTTTCGTATCATTTGGCATTTCCAAACAGAGGGTCGCGGGTTCGATTCCCGGCGGGACCAATACTTTTTTATTATTTTTTTTCATTTTTTCTTATCCTATTAATTTTTTTTTTAATATTAACAATTAATTTGTTTAAATTCAATATTTTTTTAATTTTTAAAAATATGTATTTATAAAAAAATTGTGCGAATTTGCTTTTTATGCACCTGTAAAAATAGTACTGAAAACAATATTGAATTAATTAGGATGCACCTTTTACACTTGTTTAATAAGTACTTTTATTGAAAAGAATAAGGAACAATATCTTGCAGTAACAAAGTGTTTTTATGTCACTCAACTTTCATATCAAAGAATAGCTCAGCAGTAGAGCGCTAGATTAGCAATCGTGAGGTCGCAAGTTCGATACCTGATGGCTGCAATAAAAGACTTTGGTAAAATAAAAAAATATATCGTTCAAAAAGTACTGAAAAAATGTTGAAGTTGGAGTACTCCTCTCCTATGACAACTCAATGTTAAAATCATTAGTGTTTATGTTAAAAAAGAAGTACATCTAGATCATCAAGTATAGTGTTTTTTCTACTGCTTCGGCATCTCTTTTTTTTGCTGGGGTTTTATTACAATTTTATAGATTATCGGAAAGGTTAAATATTAAAAGTAAATTACATCAATATTGTTTGGATTTGCAATGGAGTGCGCCATTTTAATATTGATCTTAGACTAATTTCAAAGCGCAACAATAATATCAAGCCCGATGGCTCCAACGCGAAATGAAAGTAAAATTCCAAAGGATTTTGCAAAGTTAGCTCGGTTTCCGAGTCGGTTGAGGACCCTATACAGACGGAGGTCCTGGTTCCTCTGGTGGAGCTATTCGGTGTGATAGGGGATATATCGGATAGGGAGACGAGGACAAGGTGGACAACCTTGACCAATTGTAGGATATCTCGGACCCTATGGCCACTGCCAGATCCGGGGAGGACAAAGATTCTTCTTGGATTTGGCAAGCGGACGGTCGGGATGCTTGTAGGGGTTCTAACGGGACACTGCGCGATAGGCCGAATGGCTGCGCGTTGGGGTTACGCCCAGGCGGACTACTGCAGGGCTGTGGGGACGAGGAGGAGGAGGAGACAGTACATCATCTGCTTTGTGAATGTCCGGGACTGAAGGAACGGCGACTCAGATATCTGGGGTGCAGGTTCTTCGACGACCTGGACAGTCTACGCGATGTTTCTCTGTCTGGTCTTGCGAACTTCTTAAGGGGATCGGGATGGTTCTAGATTTCTCGGGTCGTGGTATTTCTTTCCATGCGGGGGAAACTAAGGGAATCACAATGGGCCCTATGGCCTCCGAGTGAACTCGCCGTTCTGGCGGGCTCCCATTCAACCTAAAACCAACCTAAAACCTAGCTCGGTTTTTTATTTTATGACCTGTTGAAATATCTGTGTGGCGCGAAAGCCAAAAAGTGTTGCACATTTTTAGAGTTAGGAGCTCTCTCGCGTTCACAAATAAGTTAAATTTCAACTGTTCTTTTCGGTTCTTTTATTTTATTCGGAAATACCACTGACATAATATAATCTAATACTGATAGAAAAATCCTGAAAAAATAGCAAAAAAAAGTACCCAAAATTAGTTAAAAGGGGCCCTGCATAGAAAGCTTTTGAAATTAGTAAATCCTTTTTGCTAAATATTAGTAAAATAAGTACAGCAAAAATGCACCTGTTTTAGCAATGGCCTTGCAACTCTCTCAATATTTTTTATTTGAAAAAATATTATGCGGCTTGGAACAGGAACGAACTCCGACTGGTTAATCAGGGATGTAAAAGGCTCACTTAATCGGGCTCTTATACAAAAAAATGTTAGATCGCTCTTACATATTTAAAAATGTAAGTAACTAAAAAATAGCTTCCTCTTTGGCTCGTTAAAAAAAATTAAAATTAAATATTTAGATATTAGCAAATATTAGCACAAATTGCGAAAAAAAAAACATTTGCAAAAAGCGAAATTTTTGCAACAATATATTCATTTGCAGAATGTCGATCGCTGATTACCTCTTTTAATTCATTTTCTGTACCATAAAGCCTTTTTCGAATTCGGCCGTTATTTTGCAACTTTTTAAGTGCGGTTTGTTTTTAAATATATAACCTAGGGATTAAATTTTTGTACCATAAAGTCTTTTTTCAAATTCCGCTATTAGTTTGCAATTCCTTATGTGCGTTTTTTTAAATTTATAATCTAGGGGCTATAATACACATTTCATACAATAAAGTTTGGTGGCTACACTCTAATTAAATTCTGTTGAAATTTACCCAACTTATAGTAGGAAACTGAACTCCTACTATAAATTGGGTAAATTTACTCTATGTGCGTAATTGAAAAAAAAATACGCACATTGTGTTTAAGTTGGTGCACAAATAATTTGTAATTTTACATTGAAAGTGCGTAAAAGTTAAATAAAATTTTGAAATTAGTGTGTTAATTTACTAAATTTGTGTGTAAAAAAGCACGTTTCACGTGTAAATGTACGCATAAAATGCGTAAAAATCCACAAAAAATTCGCAAAAATCCACAGAAAGTGCGTAAAAATCCAGTAAAATGCGTACATTTACAACAGTTGTGCTAACTCTAAGCACCACCGAAAATTTTTTTTTAAATAAAATAACAAATTAATTTTTGGTACGTATTTTATTAATAATAATATCCCAGTCCTTCTCTCATAATCGTTTATGTCCCAATTAGTCATTTTGGGATCTTAAGGCATTTGTATAAAATTCATATAAATTTTTTTTATAACTATTGAATGGGTGCAGTGACTCCTGCTCATCAAAATGCCTTCTTTGAAAGGGAGGCAGTAACCGTCAACAATAACGGGAGAAAACGTCTTAAGAGAGATATGGCCTACGCAGGAACAACTGAGTGCAATGACTCCTGCTCAAAAAATGCCTTCTTTGAAAGGGAGGCAGTAACCGTCAACAATAACGAACAACTGCGTGCAATGACTCCTGCTCAACAAAATGCTTTCTTTGCAAGTTAGGCAGTACTCAATGAATACTGACTTTGTTGAGCAGGAGTCATTGCACCCAGTTGTTTTGCCTAGGCCGTATCTCTCTTACGGCGTTTTCTCCCGTAATTGTTGACAGTTGTTAGTTGACTGCCTCCCTTACAAAGAAGGCATTTTGTTGAGCAGGAGTCATTGCACCCAGTTGTTCCTGCGTAGGCCGTATCTCTCTTTCGGCGTTTTCAATTTTGAAATGAGGTTTAGACTACCACATGCGTTAACAATAATTACCAAAAACAATTTCATGCTTATTTATAGACTCTAATGTGTTTGTGGAAATGTTGTAATTCACAAAAAATAATCCGTTTTTGCTTTTTATTTTTATTATTTATAATTTTTTTTCAATTTTTCCAATTTGAAATGTCAGAGTATTTATTACTATTATAGGATAGTATATTTACCAACTTTGTTCGTAAAAATTTTATTTAACAAAACAACAGTAATTTTAGGCACAATGTGTTTATTTATAAACACATAATGTCTAAAAATACTTTGTGTGTGTATTATTGTGTATGGAAGTGTGTATGAAAGAAGTTTACGCATTTTTTGTTTATATTTACCGAATTTTTGTAAAATTTAACAAAATTTTACCCATTTTATAGTAGTAAATTTACAAATATTTTTTAGAGTGTACACCAATATGTGGGAAGGGTATTATGGGTTTGCAATGATGTTTCTAAATGCCAAAAATAATGGTATTTCTTTCAGATTTATCTCTATATGGGTGAAATCACAAAATGTGATAAGTTTTTGGGCCAAATTTGTGAGAAGCAAAAAGTGTTAATATTTCGGTTTTTCTTAATGGAATCAGCAAGTTTAGCAATTATAAACCTAATTGCAAAAAATCTCTTGTACAAGTTGCCGCAATAACTTTTTTTGCACAATTTTAATTTTTTTTGTGGTAACTGAGTTTACATTTCCGCAAGTAAAAGAAATTTACTTGCGGCAAATGCGTACGAATTTTCTTCAATTTATTAGTTTTTCGTATTTGGGTTTTCCACATGCTTTCAAATAAAATACAATTTGTGTTTATAAAATTGGCGGTTTCGCGAATAAAAATACAATTCATTCCGCGAAAAAATTTTTATTTTTTTTTTAATTTTGTATTTTTGGCCCTTTTACATGCTTTTAAAAAATATAAAATTTTTTAAAATCGAATCAGCGGTTGCGAAGTTACAAAATAATATATTAAAAACATAACATTTAGCGATCAAAAAATTCTTAAATTGTGTGAAACGAATTTAATTTGTCAAACTAATGTCAGTAATGGCTCGAAATATCCATTCCAAACCAATGAAATGCAAAATCAATCGTTTTTCGCTCCAGCAGAATAGGGTAAAAAACTGATAAATTTTTCTGATTTGACGCAAAATTATTAGTTGAATCATCTTTTGACGCATAAATATTAGTTGAATCGCCTCGGTTTATGGTTATTTTAAACATTTACCTACATTTTTTTGAATGCAATCTGATGCAAACAATTTTGGTTTCGGAGTTTACAGTAACGGAGTTTAAATTTGGTTACTTTTTTCGTTTTCTTTCAGAAACGCTTTGTCAGAATTTTCTTTCTGAAACAAAATCGTATGATGCATACGAGGTGAATCCAAATATGACATTGTTTTTCTTACTCGTTAAATAGTTTAGTGTAAAAATTAGGAACGGAATTTACAACATTTTTTCAAATCTTATTAAAGACATCCTTTTTCATCTCGAGAAAGTTACATGCTGCAGAAAAATTTCAAGTCTGTTATACTAGATGATTATCTATATTCCAACGATCATTTGTGTATAAACAACATTATATCATTTTTATCATTTTTATCTTAGATCTAATTTGATCCGAAGAATCGCAGATCGAATAAGATCCAGCAATATATTTGTGGATAAACTTAGATCTAGTTTGATCCGAAAAATGGCAGATCGATTTAGATCCAGTAATATATTTGAGGATAAACTTAGATATAATTTGATCTGAAAAATGGCAGATCGAATTAGATCCAGCAATATATTTTGGGATTTAGTAAGATCTAAATTTATCCGAAAATGGCAGATCGAATTAGATCCAGCAATGTATTTGGGGATAAACCTAGACCTAAATTGATCAGAAAAATAGCAGATCGAATTAGATCCAGCAATATATTTTGGGATTTGGTAAGATCTAGATTTATCCGAAAAATGTATTTAGGGAGTAAATACATCGAATTACACCTAGGAATATATTTTAGAATTAAGTTGTATATAACTTTATCTGGAAAATGGCAGATCGAATTAGATTCAGCAATATACTTGGGGATTAAGTAAGATCTAAATTTATCCAAAAAATGACAGATCGAATTAGATCCAGTAATATATTTCGGGATTGCGTAAGATCTGAACTTTTTCGATAAATTGCAGATCGAATTAAATCCAGTGATATATCCCATAAATTGTAGATCGAATTAGATCCAGCAATTTATTTCGGTATTAAAATGGCCGATCGAATTAGAAACAGCAATATATTTGGGGATTGACACTAAAACTGCCCGAGTAAAAAAGTGTATATAAAATTATATGTGAATGGATATATTTGCAATATGTAACTGGATATAATTTCATCCGAAAAATGGTTATATTAAATTGTATCATATTGGATATAATTGTATTTATAAGGATACAAAGTTATATCAAATGATAAACTTATATCCGAATTTTGTCCCGATCAAATTGGATATAAGTTAATTCAATACTATATGATTAAATTTAAATGATAAAAAAAAACTTTGAATTGGAGGGCAGCAGGATTTCGGGTCCTACACACTCAGGGGTGCGATGAAAATCGAAAACGAACAGTTTTTCAATCTAGAATAATTTGTTTCGCGAAAATCAAATTGGCTTCAAATTATTATTTATCGTTTTTTTTTTTTTTGACGCCGGACATCTAAATTAGGAAATAAAATATAAATTGGTATTGTACAGATCCTAAAATATTTACCATTGAAAATCAGATCGTTTTCGTTTTCGATATTCATCACATGCCTGACTGTCAGCCGAGGGCTACTGTTGATAATGAGTAACTACTGACGTTAATGTATAAATCTGTTATTCTTTAAAGACTAGATAATTTTTTATCAAATATGGGAATTTTCTTTGGACTTTGTGTGGAGAAATACCACTCAAAATTTATCGGACCAGAACAAAATATATATATCGTTGGGGAGGTACTTGAAATACCTTTCCAATGATATGCAACATGCCTACACTTATTAACCCATTACGAGCCGGGCCATGATTTTAAATGTTAATTTTTTTAAATTGGATTTTTTAAATTAAAAAAAAAACTTTTAGAAGTAAAAAAGCTCAGAAAATATTAATTTAATGAAAAAATTGAGTAAAGCATATAAAAAATTGTTTTTGATCAAATATTACATTAATCTCGAATATATTAGTTAATCTCGAACATGGGTCTGATATTAACTAATATATCGTCGGCTTGCCTGCAAGAAGTGCTATGTTTTTGGTTTTAACAGGTTTTCAGGAGAGCGAAAAAACTTATTTATATTATCCTTTTAAGATATTTTATTGACATCGTATGCCCTAATGATTCACGACCTTATTTATTACAATCATTATTAAGGCATATGATGTCAATGAAATATATTAAAAGGATAATATAAACCAGTTTTTTCGCCCTCCTGAAAACCTGTTAAAGAACACATAACACTACTTGCAGGCAAGCCGACGATGTTGTTATATAACAAGGGTGGGCACGGATTTGTCACCGAGGGCCAAATTATAGTTTTTCACAAATTATAAAGGGCCGCACCATACAGTTAAATAAAAAAGTAAAACTACTAAACTAAACGGAACTACTGCTTTACTTTTTTAAGAAAAATTTGGTTCTCAGCTCCATCTGTTCCCAAACTGGTTCCACAAGAAACGATTGTAAATTCAACTTTTTGAAACTTCAACCCTACACCACAACTTATTATTATACCCTACGCACTAGTGGACAGGGTAAAATTTTGTGGTGTTTGTATCACCAAAAAATATTGGACCCAGACCCACCTCTTAGTATACCGATCGACTCAGAATCACTTTTTGTTTCGATTGTCTGTCTGTCCAGGTATTCTTGTGCGCGCGCTACAGGTCGCAAATATTAAGATATCGTAATGAAATTTGGCACACCTACTTATATCGGCCCGTGAACGAAGCCTGTTGATTTTGGTTTGTATCGGTCCTTGGTTGGACATAGTGCCCATATAAAGTTCCCCCAGAATTGGATTTCCCCACGCTGCAGGTGACTCACATGTGCTCAAGGACAAAGCCTATTGATTCTAGATAAGATCGGTCCATATTTGCACCTATCGCCCATATTGACTATATTTCTGATTTTCTCTTAAATGCACCTAAAATTGGGTAAAACCAACTTTTCTTACCGTTACACTATTTCTGTTTTTTTTATAGACAAATTTTGACGCAAGTCCATTTTAAACCATTCGAATCCAAACATTCAACCATATTTAAAGCTTTACCATACCAGATCTTTCAACCATACTGGAGTAGGATATCATATTTTTCGCTTTAAATTATGTTTTTAATTTTCGGAATATTTTTTAAAGTTTTTCTTCTTTGAGCCCCGGAATCTGCCGAACTATCATTTAAAACTCAATGAATTATAAGAGAGTAAATAAGAAATAGCCTCCTTGATTAAATTTTTATTTAATAATTTTATTGCGCAGAATAAAAGAAATTGCAGGTTTTAAAGGGACACCATTCACTGAAGGACTAATTTAAATGGTGATTACCAGAGAAGATAAAATTGCTGTTTTTGCCATGTATTGCTTGTTTTACTCATATTTGCTTCATTTTGCTTTTTTGGATTTTCCGTGTTTTTGCTTTAAAATAGCTTTTTTTTAAGATTTTTGAGCTTTGAATTGATTTTTTAAGACTTTTTGTCCAAAAATACTTTTTTTGCTCACAAAAAAAAAATTTTTTTCTGTTAACTTTGAATTTTTTTTTGAAAAACTGCTGTTTTTCCAAGTTTTTTACTTTTGCTTTTTTCTTACTTTTTCTTCAATATATGTTTGCTTTAAACACATCGGATTTGGCTTTTTTCCGTCTTCTCTTGTGATTACAAACTAAAAATTTTGGTGGTCTTTATGAAATCCCGACCGGAATTGGATTGGAAATGTATCCGGTTCTGTAAACGAATTTATAAAAAACGAAAATGGCATTACAATGACATCATAAAACTTTTAATATATTTAAGTTTTAAAATATTAAATAAAAATATAATAAATGTATAACGCTTAAAATTTTTTATTAAATTTAATTAATTTAATGAAAACAAATTTTAATGGGATTGCAAATTTCCTCATCAAATCCGTAGACAGGATTTATAGAACCCAATATCGGAAATTTCCGTTTAAAAATTTCCGAAGAAAAATTAGAAAATTTCCTACATTTTTCTTACAGAAATTTACGATTGTTGAATTCTATAAATCAACTCTGAGGATTTCACGAGGAAATTTCAGATATGACTAAAATTTGTTTCTTAAAATAACATATTTTGACAGCCAATTTGTAGTTATTTATTTGTTACTCATATTCATTATATTTTCTGAAACATAAATATTTAAAAAGTTCTATGACGTCGGTTTAATGCCATTTCCGTTAATATTTATAAAACCGTTTACAAAAGCCAATCCAATCCGTTCCCAATCAAATTCTGGTATTTCATAAATACCACGTTGGTCAGTAATTTAAGTGCTTTTTCATGAATTAAAACGCTAATTTTTCACACAGTTCTAAATTCACTACAAATATTATTATAGTCGGAACTAATTTTGAATTTTGACTAAAACTCAAGTACACAATTTTCAAACAAAATTCGTACTTAAGTAAAATTTAGTATAAAGTGCTTAAGAGTTAGTTTAACATTCAGAACTAAAATCGTTTTGAATATTTCTTAAGTGAGAAATTTTCAAATCAAAATCTTAGTTCTGACTATAAAACTGGCCCTAAATTTTTATATAAAATTTTAGATATAAAAAATTAATGAAAATTGTGAAAAAAAAAATAAAAAATTTTAATTACAGCACTAAAATCAACAAATGGCCGCATGCGGCCCAATGGGCCGCATTTGCCCACCGTTGTTATATAAAAAATAAAACTTGAAATATTTTTCGTATCTATTTATATATAAAATTTTGAACGGTTTTATCAATAATATATTCCTATATATACAATTTGCGATAAAGCAAATACTGATATATGATTTAATATGATTACATATGAGAAAATTTCTAAAAAAATTTCTAATATATCACCATATAAAAACATATAAGGTCACACACAATATTTTATATTATCATATATTTTAATATTAAAAAATATATGTTATATATACTCTTTTTTACTCGGGTGTCGACAAAAATGACAGATAAAATTAGATATCGCATTATATTTGGATACTACGTAAGATCTCCATTTATTTGGGATTAAATAAGATCCAAGACAGATATTTACAACTGTTCAAAAAATAATACACTGGAAGAGCACTGATTTTATAAAAATTACAATATTTCTTCAAAATAAGGTTTAAACTCAGAAGGTCTCGAGTTCGATACCATTCACGGCTATGCATTTATTTTTTATAAAATTAATTTATTTTTATAAAGTTATAATTTCTTTTTCTATAAATGATTTTATAAAATTATATTAAAGGTATTCATTTAAAGTATTTACGCCTCGTATACTGTGTATATTTTGTAAGTTTACTCGATTAATATCAAAACTAGTTAAGAGCCCTGGTAAATATACGCTTACATTTTTGTGTGTAAACTTTTTCGTATTTATACATGGGTGATAAACTAAAACTTTTGCTGAAAACCGAATTTCAGCAAAAAAAATTGCACCAGCTGTCCTTTTACAATTTTCCAAAGTTAATAGTAAAAACAGAAACACAATTGCACTCTTTTGAGCGCTCTTAGCACGGGAACGCTTTTTGTTAAGAATGGTTCCCGCCGTAATATAAAGGAACAGACCTTTTATGTAAAAGACAAATTTCTTTTATTAACTGCTTGAAGAAAAATCGAAAATTTCAATATAAAAATGTTTTTTTTATACAATAAAATAGTCAGGGGCAGAAAATTTTATAAAAATATCTGAAAATAATATAACATTACAATTAAGAATAGCTAATAACCATAAAAGACAATGTATGTCTAAATTCACAAATGTTTTATAAAGTTCAAATAGGTTTACAAAAGAAAATTTTAATACACAATTTGTTCCATAAACCTCTAATAACTCTACAAAACATTTATGAATTTACACATTAATTTTTAACGCATTTTCTAATTTTTAAACTAACCCAGTGTAGAAAATCATTACCAGATATGTGGTTATGTAACTACATACTTGGTAATGGTAACTAGTTACTTTTGTTATTACATTTCTTACTACCTTTATATGGCGATGTCGCGAAAAATAATGAGTTATGGTTACTCACCAGCTTACGAAAAATTAAAAAAATATATCGTTACCTATGTGCTTACCAGTACTGACAAAAATAATGAGTCCAAAAATAGATTTTCAAAAAAATAAATTATATAAAAAAAAATATTTTTTATTGTATTTCTTTTTTTAAATAAAATTTGCTGGTGCGGGAATCGAACCTGGGTCTACAGATTGCCAGTCAATAGCTCTACCATCTGAGCTATATCGACATGTAATATTTAATAGATAAAAACATAATTGACACAAGTGCTGCACACAAGTAAGCTTACTCGCCAACATACAAAAAATCAAAAAATAAGTGGTTAAATATATCCTTGCCATTGTTAAAAAAATATTGAGTCTAAAATAGATTTCAAAAAACTTTCAAAAAAATTTAGAAAATTATTTTCTATTTGAAATAATGATAAAAAGAAGTCATTATCAGTAACTCATTATTATATGTTTTAAAATAATGCAGAAGGTAAGTGGGTGTCATTACTGGTAGTCCAAAAAATAATGATATGTAATTACTGTTTCTACACTGGGAAATTATATATTTCAAGTGTAATTTGCTTTCTAGGTGATTTCAATTTTCAAAAATTTTTGTTTTTTGTCAATATTTAAAATTTACTGCAATTCGTTTCTGATATGGAGTATGTTGTTTTACCATTTTTTTCCAAGCATGGATTCCGTGCGATATTTCTGGTTCCAATGCGAAATGAAATTAAAATTCCAGAGGAATTTGCAAAGTTATCTGAATTTTTTATTTTATGGCCTTAAAAAAAATTGATCCAGAGCATCGTGCAAAATGTACGAAATTTGCAAAATTCTAAACTATATCCACTCAGCAATGATTTACTTGTTAAAAGAAAAGTTTTGGTATCCATATTGCCCTATTTAGAACGTATTGTTTCCACGACATTGAATTTCTGATAAAACGCGAAAAATCGCGAATGTCAAAAAAATCTGAAACACGTGCTCACTAGTGTTTAACAATTTTAATTAAAAATATTTCCCGGGATTCCCGGGAATTAAATTTTTTTATTCCCGTTTCCCGGGAAATAAAAAAGTCCGGGAAATCTCAAACCCTAGTGCTCACTTAAATCGTCTGTAGATTATGATATCTAAGTTTTCATTTCAATCACAAATATCTCTGTACAAAAGAGTCAGAAATTTGTTTTTTTTTATAGAATATCCTTGAAAACAGGACATGTCAGGATATGCTTGAACATGTTATATATACCGCTGGACGCGCCTCTAAAAACCCTTTCATAAGATACCCATATTGAGTATGTTGTCTTCAGCTCAGATGCAAATTTCTTTCAAAAACTAAAAAAATACCTTTTTTAAAAATTGTCCAGCTCGTGAGATCTCATTGCTAGACCCGAAATATTTTGGTAATCATCATAAAACAAACCAAGGTTTATTTTGAGGGGGGTACTTTTTTACTTTTTATCGTGAGTTGGTCTAATATATGTATGTACATTATAAATATGAATGAATTTGAATATAAATTAAATTGATTATGAATGGAAAAAAGCATGCTGTACTTAGATGAGTAATTACAAATTAAAAAGAAAATTACCTTGTCGCAAAATCCCAAATCACAGACAGTTATCTCGTTAATTTTATTCATAATTTATTTTCTGCAACTACGAAAAGAAAAAAAAACATCATAAAAATTTTCAAAGCCATTTAAAATATTAAAGATAAATCCCAGCAATATAACCTTATTACTTCTTAATGAATTCCTTATTATCTGATACACAAACGTACAACTTTTAAAAGAATTTATTACAATAGTACAATGTAAACAAACTTTGCAAATAATTTCTCAGAAGTTGAGCTTTCGAAAACAAAACATTTCCATATCAAAAATTGAGACCCTAAAATTTTCACATATTTCTAAATTTCTATAAAAATATTAAAATTTAAAAAAAAAATTATAGAAAAGTTTTTAAATCTAAAGTTTTCTTTTTAATTCTTTTCAAAATAAAGAAAGATGTTACAATTTTCACAAGTAAATTACAAAGAATAAAATTTTTTGAAAGAATTCGATAAGGCCAGCAAGACAGAATACGTATTTTCGGCTTTCGCTACAAAGCCATCATCAGTATCGTTTGCCTTAAATGGGTTAATAATTGATGATCGTCTACTTATGTGAAAGATGAAAGCAAATCGAATTTGTTAACAACAACTCAACTTAGACTAACATCAACGAAATCTAACAATGCTATTTTTATCCATTGTTATTATTACTCTTTTTTTGCTTTGAACCTTAATTCTTAAGGTATCTCAGCTGATTCTATTCAACTCTGTGTATGATAACCACAGATTGTCTGAATTACAACGAACCGTTAAATCTAAATGTATGTTATTTAAATTATATTTTGCACCGTGTTAATGTGTTCTTAAGATGAATGAGGGGAATGTTTTTAGTTGATCTCTTATTTTGGAAATTAATGTTTTTAGTTTGACTATAGATAATAAATTAATATCACTTTCTGTAAACAATTTTAAATTTTTTTAAAGTACTACAAATTCTTCATAAAATTTGTTGTTTTAATATCGTTATTTGACATTTTTACACTCATTCAAAAATTGTTTAATTCTTTTTAATATATGGACTACCTATAATAAGAAAACCGAAAAACTGGTTAACCGGTGTTTTTGTAATTAACCGAAAACTGCTTTTTGAAAAGAATGTTCTTCTAAATACTCTAGCTTAATATGGTTACAATGACTTAGAGTATTACAAAAACTTGCCATTTTATTATAGGTAGCACCTGTATTAAAAAGGCATTTAAAACCGTTGGAATGGCTGTAAAGAACTCAAATAACGATATTAACAACACAAAACTTTTGCAGCATTGTAATATTTGTAAAAAAATACGGATTCATGTAAATGTCATATTTTAATTACACCTGTCTCAAAAGAATCCCGGCAAAAAAAATTGCAAGTAGTGCTTTACAAACTACTTCATTCAATGCTTCACAAGTATCCGTTAGTGTATTTTTATTGCTTTTTTAGAAGTTATTCTGAACAACTTTAAAAAATCACTTCTTTCATTGCTTCCCAAGTATCCGTTATAATATTTTTACAGCTTTTTTAGATATACTTCTGAACAACTTCAAAAAATCACTTCTTTCATTGCTTCCCAAGTATCCGTTATTACATTTTTACAGCTTTTTCAGAATTACTTCTGAACCACATCCAAAAAATCACATAAGTATTCCTTCTAAAGAGTAATTGCTCTAAAAGTGATCCTAAAAAGTGATTTGGGTATCATTTGGCATTTCCAAACAGAGGGTCCCGGGTTCGAGTCCCGGCGGGATTAATACGTTTTTATTTTTTTTTAATTTTTTTATTCTATTAATTTTTGTTTTTAATATTTATAATTAATTTGATTAAATTCAATATTTTTTTAATTTTAAAATTTTTAAAAATATGTATACCCGAGTAAAAAAAATTGATCTCGCGCAATATCTAATCATATCCAATTTTATATTGTCTAAGATCTGCTGTAATATCTGGCTGATCCAATTAGATCTCAAAATTGGGTGTATCCAATGATATTGTATTAGATCCCATTGTATATATGGGGATAAACTAAGATCAAGTTATATCTCAAAATTGGGAGGTTCAATGATATCTTTGGGGATAAACCTAGATATAATTTGATCCGAAAAATTGCGGATCGAGTTAGATCCAGCTATATATTTGTGGATAAACTTAGATCTAATTTGATCCGAAAAATGGCGGATCGAATTAGATCCAGCTATATACTTGTGGATAAACTTAGATCTAATTTGATCTCAATTTTGGCAGATCGAATTAGATCCAGCAATAATTTGTGGATAAAATTAGATCTAATTTGATCCGAAAAAGTGGCAGATCAAATAAGATCCAGTAATATATTTGTGGACAAACTTAGATCTAATTTGATCCGAAAAATGGCAGATCGAATTAGATCCAGCAATATATTTGGCGATTAAGTAAGATCTAATTTTATCCAAAAAATGACAGATCAAATTAGATCCAGTAATATATTTCCGGATTGCGTAAGTTCTTAACTTTTCCGATAAATTGCAGATGGAATTAAATCCAGTGATATATTTGGGGACTTGGTAGGATCTTAATTTATCCCATAAATTGTAGATCAAATTAGATCCAGCAATTTATTTCGGTATTAAAATGGCAGATCCAATTAGAAACAGTAATATATTTGGGGATTGACATCTAAAACTAGCCGACCCGAGTAAAAAAAATTATATATAATCATATATGGCATATATTACAATATATAATTATACATGTCGTTATGTATATCCATATATAATTATATATGACGTTTTTTCACAAAATTTTTCCTTATATTATGCCATATATAATTTTAACTAATTAGATATTGGCCTTCATAATATTAGATATGGCATATATAATTATATATTACATGACATGGTTGATCTTATTGCATATATAGTTATATATAGAACTATATCTTAATATATATGGTGGCATTTTAGCAATATATAATTATATATGGTATCATTTAAACAATATATAATTATATATGGTGACAGTTAAACTAGATATTATCATATATGGTGCCATTTAAACAATATATGGTCATATATTGTACCTCATAAACCAAATATTTAATTCAGTTCCAGATATGATAATATATGGTACTATATATAGTGCGATATATATGTATATATGGTGTTATTTAAGCTACCCGAGTAAAAAAAATTATATATAATCATATGTGGCATATATTACAATATATAATTAGACATGTGGTTATGTATATCCATATATAATTATATATGAGGTTTTTTCCGAAAAATTTTCCTTATATTATGCTATATATAATTTCATCTAATTAGATATCGGCCTTCATAATATTAGATATGGCATATATAATTATATATTACATAACATGGTTGATCTTATTGCATATATAGTTATATATAGAACTATATCTTAATATATATGGTGGCATTTTAGCAATATATAATTATATATGGTATCATTTAAACAATATATAATTATATATGGTGACAGTTAAACTAGATATTATCATATATGGTGCCATTTAAACAATATATGGTCATATATGGTACCTCATAAACAAAATCTTTAATTCAGTTCCAGATATGATAATATATGGTACTATATATAGTGCGATATATATTTATATATGGTGTTATTTAAGCTATATATTAACATATATGGTGCCATTCAAACCATATATTATCATATATGGTGCCATTCAAACCATATATTATCATATTTGGTGCCATTTAAACCATATATTGTCATATATGGTGCCATTTCAACAATATATGCTCATATATGGTACCTGATGAACGACATTTTTAATACAGATGCAGATATGATAATATATGCTACCATATATAGTACCATATACTTTGATATATCGTATCATTTAAACAACCCGAGGAAAAATAGTTACATATAGTCATATATGTGATTAAGTTATATCTGTATAAATATATAGTTTCATCCGAAGAATGGCCCGATATATTTTTATCAATTGTTTATCAATTTTTATCCAAATGTAACAGTTTAGATCTGACCTGATTAAATTATGTGTTAATCAGATGAAATTGTATCAGATTTTTGACCTGATACAATTCTATCGGTTTGATCGTAATTGGTTCAATTTTACATAAATAAAATATAATTGTATCCGACATTTACCTTATACAATTGTATCAAAGTTTTAAACTGATACCATGTAATATAAACCAATAAAATTGTATCAGGTCAAAAATTTGATACAAATTCATCTGATTAACACATAATTTAATCAGGTCAGATCTAAACTGATGCAATTAGATAACAACTGATACAAATAAGAACCGATACAATTTTATCGGGCCATTTCTCGGATCAAATGGTATATGGATGAATCTAAGTTATATATTACCATATAAAGCTCCATATTGGTGCCATTTAAACAATATATTGTCATATATGGTGCCATCATATATGGTAACTCATCAGCAACTACAATATTAACTGTATTTCAGAAGCTATTAAATGTATTTCAGAAATTTTAAATGTATTTTAGAAATTATGGAATGTATTTCAGAAATTTATTAATTGTATTTCAGAAATAATCAAATCTATTTCAGAACTTGTTGATGGTTTATCATAGTTAATGGAGAAAAATTTCTAAATTACATTTCATAATTTCTGAAATACAATTGATAATTTCTGAAATACAGTTTGATAATTTCTGAAATACAGTTGTGAATTTCGGAAATACAATTAATAATTTTTGAAATACAATTGATAAAACTGAAATTCAATTGACTAGTTCTGAAATACAATTCATAAATCTGAAAAATAATTGATAAGTTCTGAAATACAATTGATAAAACGGAAATTCAATTGATTATTTCTGAAATACAATTGATAAATTTTAAAAACAATTGATACAATTGGAAATGGTGTAGAGCGTTAAAAATATGTAAATAAAATTATTTTTTAAAAAAAATTCCATTTAATAAAAAAAATATAATTTTATAAAAACATTTACAGAAAATAAAATTATAATTTTATAAAAAGAAATTCTTTTGAATGGGGGAAATGTTTTTAGTTCATCTGTTATTTTTAAGTAAATGAATGTTATTTTAGTTTGACTCAAGATCATAAATTAATATCACTTTCTGTTTAAATTATTTTCAAATCACAGAAAGATGATACAATTTTTACAAGTAAATTACAAAGAATAAAAATTATTGAAAAAATTTCGATAAGACCAGCAAGGAGAATGCGCATTTTTATAAAAAAAATGCATAGCCGTGAAAGGTATCGAACTCGAGATCTTCTGATTTTAAACCTTATTTTAACAAAATATTTTAATTTTTATAAAATCAGTGATCTTCCACTGTATTATTTTTTGAACTATTGTCAATATCTGTCTGGGATCTTATTTAATCGCAATAAATACGTAGTACCCAAATATAATGCGGGATCTAATTTTAGCTGTCATTTTTGTGGATAGTTCTAGATGTCAATCTCCAAATATATTGCTGTTTCTAATTCGATCTGCAATTTATGGGATAAATTAAGATCCTACCAAATCCCCAAATATATCACTGGATTTAATTCGATCTGCAATTTATCGGAAAAGTTAAGATCTTACGCAATCCCGAAGTATATTACTGGATCTAATTTTATCTGTAATTTTTTGGATAAATTTAGATCTTACTTAATCCCCAAATATATTGCTGGATCTAATTCGATCTTCCATTTTTCGGATCAAATTAGATCTAAGTTTATCCACAAATATATTGCTAGATCTAATTAGATCTGCCAAAATTGAGATCAAATTAGATCTATATTTATCCCTAAATATATTGCTGGATCTAATTCGATGTGCCATTTTTTGGATCAAATTAGATCTAAGTTTATCCCCAAATATATAGCTAGATTTAATTCGATCTGCCACTTTTTCGGATCAAATTAGATATACGTTTATCCACAAATATATTACGGGATCTAATTTGATCTGCCAAAATTGAGATCAAATTAGATCTAAGTTTATCCCCAAATATATAGCTGGATCTAATTGGATCCGCCATTTTTCGGATCAAATTAGATCTAAAAATATCCGCAAATATATAGCTGGATCCGCCAATTTTCGGATCAAAATAGATCTAGGTTTATCCCCAAAGATATCACTAGACCTCCCAATTTTGAGATATAACTTGATCTTAGTTTATCCCCATATATACAATGGGATCTAATACGATATGATTGGATACACCCAATTTTGAGATCTAATTGGATCAGCTAGATATTACAGCAGATCTTAAACAATATCAAATTGGATATAATTAGATATTGCGCGAGATCAATTTTTTTTACTCGGGTATATATTATCATATATGGTGCCATTCAAACCATATATTATCATATATGGTGCAATTTCAACAATATATGCCCATATATGGTACCTCATGAACAATATTTTTAATACAGTTCCACATATGATAATATATGCTACCATATATAGTGCCATATATATTTATATATGGTGTTATTTAAGCAATATATTACCATATATGGTGCCATTTAAACCATATATTGTCATATATGGTGCCATTTCAACAATATATGCTCATATATGGTACCTGATGAACGACATTTTTAATACAGATGCAGATATGATAATATATGCTATATATTGATATATGGTGTCATTTAAACAATATTAATATATAGACATATATGGTATCATTTAAACAATATATTGTCATATATGGCACAATTTAAACAATATATGGTCAAATTTGGTACCACATCAACATTTTGAATACAATTCCATATATGGTTTAATTTGAGTAATGTAAAACTGTATGGCGCTATAAAAAATATTATCAGATATGTTACTTCATTAACAATATTTATAATACAGTGTCATATATTGTAATATATGTATATCATTCAATATATATTGATGTATGGTAATGGTACAATAATTCCAATATCAGTTGAGATACAATTTGTGGGTCCATATCAACAATTTGTTCACGTACATTTAACATATATATTTGTACATTTAAGTTATAATTTATAAACACTTTATAAAGTTAAATAGTTCCATAAACCTCGTCTAACTGTATAGAATGTTTATGAATATACGATTTAATATATAATAATTACAACTACAAATTGGTGCCATTATCTAAAATTTAATTTAATGTTAACTTATAATAAAATAAAAATGTATTTCCTAAAAATAAAAATATAGTGTTAATTAATGTTAATATACAATAGGTTTAAGTTTAACATCCCAGACAGAAAAATATAATTCGGCACAATGCTGGCAAACCGTTGGCGATGGTCGGTTATGCGTTGGCAGAACGTTGCATTAATTATCTTGGCAAAAAAATAGATTTCAAAAAACATTTTTGAAAAAATTGAGAAAACTTTTTTTAATATTTGCTTTTAAAAACATGAAATTTAACCCAGTCCACCAGATTGTCAGCCAAGACCTCTACACTCTAATCTAACGAGACTTGTTATAGATGTGTGATAGCTACAAATTAAATGAATGATAAAAGCATTTCGAGCTAACTTATAAGCATCAAAAAAAGGTATTCCAGAAATTATTAAATGTATTTTAGAAAATTTTAATTGTATATCACAAAATATTATTTGCACTTCAGAAACTACAATATTACGCAAATTTAATTATTTATTTATTTAGTTGTGTCCAGAAATAATGAAATCTATTTCAGAATTTCATAGCTAATAGAGAAAAATTTCTCAAATACATTTCATAATTTCGGAAATACGATTGATAATTTCTGAAATACAGTTTGATAATTTCTGAAATACAGTTGTGAATTTCGGAAATACAATTAATAATTTCTGAAACACAATTGATAAAACTGAACTTCAATTGACTAGTTCTGAAATACAATTCATAAATGTGAAAAATAATTGATGAGTTCTGAAACACAATTGATAAAACTGAAATTCAATTGATTGTTTCTGAAATACAATTGATAAATCTTAAAACAATTAATACAATTTGAAATGGTGTAGAGCGTCAAAAAGATGTAAATAAAATTATTTTATTCAAAGATTTCAATTTAATAAAAAAATAAATATATAATTTTATAAAAAAATGTATAGAAAAAAAAATTTTAATTTTATATAAAGAAATTAATTTTTTAAAAGAAATGCATATTGAACTCGTTACCTTCTGAGTTTAAACCTTATTTTAACAAAATATTGTAATTTTTATACAATCAGTGCTCTGCCAGTCTATTATTTTTTGAACAGTTGGCAATATATGTCTGGGATCTTAGTTAATCCCAAATAAATGGAGATCTTACGTAGTACCCAAATATAATGCGGCATCTAATTTTATCTGTCATTTTTATGGATACCTTTGGATGTCAATCCCCAAATATATTGCTGTTTCTAATTCGATCTGCCATTTTAATACCGAAATAAATTGCTGGATCTAATTCGATCTGCCATTTTTCTGATAAATTTAGATCCAAGTTTATCCCCAAATATATTGCTGGATCTAATTTGATCTGCCATTTTTCGGTTAAATTTTGATCCAAGTTTATCCCCATATATATTGCTGGATCTAATTCGATTAGGAATTTTTCGGATAAATTTAGATCTAAGTTTATCCACATATATATTGCTGGATCTAATTCGATCTGGCATTTTTCGGATAAATTTACATCCAAGTTTATCCCTAAATATATTGCTGGATCTAATTCGATCTGCCACTTTTTCGGATCAAATTAGATCTAAGTTTATCCACAAATATATAGCTGGATCTAATTCGATCTGCCATTTTTTGGATCAAATTAGGTCTTACTAAATCCCAAAATATATTGCTGGATCTAATTTGATCTGCCAATTTTCTATTCAATTTATATCCAAGTTTATCCCCAAATATATTGCTGGATCTAATTTGATCTGCCATTTTACAGATCAATTTATATCTAAGTTTATCCACAAATATATTGCAGGATCTAAATCGATGTGCCATTTTTCGGATCAAATTAGATCTAAGTTTATCCACAAATATATAGCTAGATCTAGTTCGATCTGCCACTTTTTCGGATCAAATTAGATATACGTTTATCCACAAATATATTGCGGGATCTAATTTGATCTGCCAAAATTGAGATCAAATTAGATCTAAGTTTATCCCCAAATATATAGCTGGATCTAATTGGATCCGCCATTTTTCGGATCAAATTAGATCTAAAAATATCCGCAAATATATAGCTGGATCCGCCAATTTTCGGATCAAAATAGATCTAGGTTTATCCCCAAAGATATCACTGGACCTCCCAATTTTGAGATATAACTTGATCTTAGTTTATCCCCATATATACAATGGGACCTAATACGATATGATTGGATACCCCCAATTTTGAGATCTAATTGGATCAGCTAGATATTACAGCAGATCTTAAACAATATCAAATTGGATATAATTAGATATTGCGCGAGATCAATTTTTTTTACTCCCCGAGTCAAGTTATATCTCAAAATTGGGAGGTCCAATGATATCTTTGGGGATAAACCTAGATCTATTTTGATCCGAAAATTGGCGGATCCAGCTATATATTTGGGGATATTTTTAGATCTAATTTGATCCGAAAAATGGCGGATCCAATTAGATCCAGCTATATATTTGTGGATAAACTTATATCTAATTTGATCTCAATTTTGGCAGATCGAATTAGATCCAGCAATATATTTGTGGATGAACTTAGATCTAATTTGATCCGAAAAAGTGGCAGATCGAATTAGATCTAGCAATATATTTGGGGATAAACTTAGATCTAATTTGATCCGAAAAATGGCACATCGAATTAGATCCAGCAATATATTTATGGATAAACTTAGATATAAATTGATCTGAAAAATGGCAGATCAAATTAGATCCAGCAATATATTTGTGGATTAACTTAGATCTAAATTTATCCGAAAAATGGCAGATCCAGTTAGATCCAGCAATATATTTGTGGATAAACCTGGATATAAATTGAATAGAAAATTGGCAGATCAAATTAGATCCAGCAATATATTTTGGGATTTAGTAAGACCTAATTTGATCCGAAAAATGGCAGATCGAATTAGATCCAGCTATATATTTGTGGATGAACTTAGATCTAATTTGATACGAAAAATGACAGATCGAATTAGATCCAGTAATATATTTAGGGATAAACTTGGATCTAACTTTATCAGAAAAATGCCTGATCGAATTAGATCCAGCAATATATTTGGGGATAAACTTGGATATAAATTGATCCGAACATTGGCAGATAAAATTAGATCCAGCAATATATTTGGGGATAAACTTGGATCTAAATTTATCAGAAAAATGGCAGATCGAATTAGATCCAGCAATATATATGGGCATAAACTTGGATCTAAATTTAACCGAAAAATGGCAGATCGAATTAGATCCAGCAATATATTTGGGGATAAACTTGGATCTAAATTTATCAGAAAAATGGCAGATCGAATTAGATCCAGCAATATATATGGGGATAAACTTGGATCTAAATTTATGCGAAAAAGTAGATCTAGGTATATGTGACCTTCTCCAAAAAAAGGGACCTAGTATGTCAAAAAACGGGTTTGGACTTAAGAGTGGATTCTGGTACCTAAAAGGGTGTAGAATAAGATGAAATGAGTTGAGGCACCTAACCATACCAAATCGCATCTCCCAACTGAAGGTGTGTTTAAAGTGATAATGCGTTATGAAACTTTAAATGCGTTCTTCTCAAAACTTATTTTTCACACACTAGGTCCCTTTTCTCGGAAAAGGTCACATATATATTTCAGAATTAAGTTGTATCTAACTTTATCTGGAAAACGGCAGATCGAATAAGATCGAGGATTATATTTGGGGATTACGTAAGATCTAAATTTATGAAAAAAATAACAGATGAAATTAGATCCAGTAATATATTTCGGGATTGCGTAAGATCTTAACTTTTTCAATAAGTTGCAGATCGAATTGAATCCAGTGATATATTTAGTGATTTGGTAAAATCTTAAATTTTCCCATAAATTGCAGATCGAATTAGATCCAGCAATTTATTTAGGTATTAAAATGGCAGATAGAATTAGAAACAGCAATATATATGGGGATTGACATCTAAAACTATCCATAAAAATGACAGATAAAATTAGATGCCGCATTATATTTGGTACTACGTAAGATCTCCATTTATTTGGGATTAAATAAGATCCCAGACATATATTGCCAACTGTTCAAAAAATAATACACTGACAGAGCACTGCTTTTATAAAAATTACAATATTTTGTTAAAATAAGGTTTAAACTCAGAAGGTCTCGAGTTCGATATGCATTTTTTTTACAAAATGAATTTCTTTTTATAAAATTAAAATTTTTTTTCTATAAATTTTTTTATAAAATTATATATTTATTTTTTTATTAAATTGAAATCTTTGAATAAAATAATTTTATTTACATCTTTTTAAAGCTCTACACCATTTCAATTGTATTAATTGTTTTTAAGATTTATTAATTGTATTTCAGAAATAATCAATTGAATTTCAGTTTTATTAATTGTATTTCAGAACTTATCAATTATTTTTCAGATTTATGAATTGTATTTCAGAACTAGTCAATTGAAGTTCAGTTTTATCAATTCTGTTTCAGAAATTATTAATTGTATTTCCGAAATTATCAAACTGTATTTCAGAAATTATCAATTGTATTTCAGAAATTATGAAATGTAATTTAGAAATTTTTCTCTATTAACTATGATAAACAATCAACAAGTTTTGAAATAGATTTGATTATTTCTGAAATACAATTAATAATTTCTGAAATACATTCCATAATTTCTGAAATACATTTAAAATTTGTGAAATGCAATTAATAGCTTCTGAAATACAGTTATTGTAGTTGAGTTACCATTTATGACCATATATTGCTTAAATGGCACCTTATATGACAATATACTGTTTAAATGGCACCATATATGATATGTTCCCTATTAAAAAAAATAATATGGAGCTTTATATGGTAATATATAACTTAGAGTCATCCACGTACCATTTGATCCGAAAAATGGCCCGATAAAATTGTATCAGTTGTTTATCAGTTTTTAACTTATTGTATCAGTTTAGATCTGACCTGATTAAATTATGTGTTAATCAGATGAAATTGTATCTGATTTTTGACCTGATACAATTTTATTGGTTTATATCACATGGTATCAGTTTAGGTACAAATAGATATATTTGTATACAAAATTATATAGTTATATCCCAATTTTGACCTGATATCAGTTTAAAACTTTGATACAATTGTATAAGGTAAATGTCGGATACAATTATATTTTATTTATATAAAATTGAACCAATTACGATCAAACCTGATACCATTACATATAAACCGATAAAATTGCATCAAGTCAAAAATCGGATACAATTTCATCTGATTAACACATAATTTAATCAGGTCTGATCTAAACTGATACAATTAGATAAAAATTTATAACCAATCGATAAAAATATATCGGGTCATTCTTCGGATGAAACTGTATATTTATACAGATATAACTTAATCACATATATGACTATATGTAACTATTTTTATTTGGGTTGTTTAAATGATACGATATATCAAAGTATATGGTACTATATACGGTAGCATATATTATCATATCTGGAACTGTATTAAAAATGTTGTTGAAATGGCACCATATATCATAATGTATGGTTTAAATGTCACCACATATGGTAATATATTGTTTAAATGATACCATATATCAATATATATTGCACCATATATAGTAGCATATATTATTATATCTGAAACTGTATTAAAAATGTTGTTCATGAGGTCCCATATATATGCATATATTGTTGAAATGGCACCATATATGATAATATATGGTTTAAATGGCACCATATTTAGTAATATATTACTTAAATAACACCATGTATAAATATATATTGCACTATATATAGTATCATATATTATCATATCTGGAACTGTATTAAAAATTTTGATCATGAGTTACCATATATGGCCATATATTGTTTAAATGGCACCA
Source organism: Leucophora obtusa (assembly GCA_949987735.1). Taxonomy (NCBI): domain Eukaryota; kingdom Metazoa; phylum Arthropoda; class Insecta; order Diptera; family Anthomyiidae; genus Leucophora; species Leucophora obtusa. Next base: position 221,408,435 of record OX465295.1, read on the forward strand.
TATATAATAATATATGGTTTAAATGGTACCATATATGATAATATATGGTTTGAATGGCACCATATATGATAATATATGGTGTGAATGTCACCGTATATGATAATATATTGCTTAAATAGCACCATATATAAATATATATCGCACTATATACAGTACCATATATTATCATATCTGGAATTGAATTAAAGATTTTGTTAATGAAGTACCATATATGACCATATATTGTTTAAATGGCAAAATATATGATAATATCTAGTTTAACTGTCACCATATATAATTATATATTTTTTAAATGATACCATGTATAATTATATATTGCTAAAATGCCACCATATATATTAAGATATAGTTCTATATATAACTATATATGCAATAAGATCAACCATGTCATGTAATATATAATTATATATGCCTTATCTAATATTACGAGGGCCGATATCTAATTAGATGAAATTATATATGGCATAATATAAGGAAAAATTTTGTGAAAAAACGTCATATATAATTATATATTGATATACATAACGACATGTATAATTATATAATGTAATATATGCCATATATGATTATATATAATTTTTTTTACTCGGGTATCCAGAAAAATGACAGATAAAATTAGATCCCGCATTATATTTGGGTACTAAGTAAGATCTCCATTTATTTGGGATTAAATTATATCCCAGACAGATATTGACAACAGTTCAAATAAATAATACACTGACAGAGCACTGATTTTATAAAAATTACAATTAGGTTGTTCATAAGGGGTGTGCTATCTGTTGTATCGTCCTAACAAAAAACAGAGGTGTTAAAATTTTTATTTGTGTTTAACAACGATTTTCTATTCAGTTTTCTATCTGTTAGCACACTCAAACATAGGACACTAAACATACGTTAAAATTTTGTATCGTGCTATTCTCAAATGTTGAATTTTTCAATTTAATTTTTAACGACTCTGTTTTTTTGTTAGAACGATACAACAAATAGCACACCCCTTGTGAAAACCCTTAATATTTTGTTAAAATAAGGTTTAAACTCAGAAGGTCTCGAGTTCGATAGCGTTCACGGCTATGCATTTTTTTTATAAAATGAATTTCTTTTTATAAAATTATAATTTTATTTTCTATAAATGTTTTTATAAAATTATAATTTTATTTTCTATAAATGTTTTTATAAAATTATATTTTTTTTAATTAAATTGAATTTTTTTAAAAAAATAATTTTATTTACATCTTTTTAACGCTCTACACCATTTCCAATTGTATCAATTGTTTTTAAGATTTATCAATTGTATTTCAGAAATAATCAATTGAATTTCAGTTTTATCAATTGTATTTCAGAAATTATTAATTGTATTTCCGAAATTCATAACTGTGTTTCAGAAATTATCAAACAGTATTTCAGAAATTATCAATTGTATTTCAGAAATTATGAAATATATTTCAGAAGTTTTTCTCTATTAATTATGAAATACAATCAACAAGTTTTGAAATAGATTTGATTACACAGTACAACAGCCAATCTGGGGGGTGAGAAATTCTAAGTCAGAGTGATGGTACTAGGTCAGTATAGTAAAACCCTCAAAGGGTTTGGCGTTCGTATGTGTCATTTTTTTTTATGACCTTTTAAATTTTTTCCTTATCTTGATGTTTTTTCGCTTAGTTGTAACTCGAGAACCACTTGTCCGATTTTGATGAAACAAATTTAGAAAAATTTAGAATTACAATTTCTTTAATCCGTTTATATAACATTTTTCTTTATAATCAACAGTTTTGCCGGTAAAAATAAATTTGTGGAGAAAAAAAAATATTTTTTTGCCTAAAAATTAAAAATTTTTTTTTTTAAATTCATAAAAAATTTTAATTTTTAGGCAAAAAAATATTTTTTTTTCTCCACAAATTTATTTTTACCGGCAAAACTGTTGATTATAAAGAAAAATGTTATATGAACGGATTAAAGAAATTGTAATTCTAAATTTTTCTAAATTTGTTTCATCAAAATCGGACAAGTGATTCTCGAGTTACAACTAAGCGAAAAAACATCAAGATAAGGAAAAAATTTAAAAGGTCATAAAAAAAAATGACACATACGAACGCCAAACCCTTTGAGGGTTTTACTATACTGACCTAGTACCATCACCCTGACTTGGAATTTCTCACCCCCCAGACAATAATCCCAAAAATGTTCCATAGTGTTATTTCTGAAATACAATTAATAATTTCTGTAATACATTTGATAAATTTCTGAAATACATTTAAAATTTCTGAAATACACTTAATGGTTTCTGAAATACCGTTAATATTGTAGTTGCTGATGAGTTACCATATATGACCATATGTTGTTTAAATGGCACCATATATGACAATATATTGTTTAAATGGCACTATATATGGTATATTTTCCCTATTAAAAAAAATAATATGGAGCTTTATATGGTAATATATAACCTACAGTGATCCATGTACCATTTGATCCGGAAAACGGCCCGATAAAATTGTATCAGTTGTTTATCAGTTTTTATCTAATTGCATCAGTTTATATCTGACCTGATTAAATTATGTGTCAATCAGATGAAATTGTATCTGAATTTTGACCTGATAAAATTTTATTGGTTTATATCACATGTTATCAGATATATTTGTATACAAAATTATATAGTTATATCCCAATTTTGACCTGATATATTGTATCGGTTTAAAACTTTGATACAATTGTATAAGGTAAATGTCGGATACAATTATATTTTATTTATATAAAATTTAACCAATTACGATCAAACCTGACACCATTACATATAAACCGATAAAATTGTATCAGGGCAAAAATCAGATACAATTTCATCTGATCAATACATAATTTAATCAGGTCAGATCTAAACTGATAAAATTAGATAAAAATTGATAAAAATATATCGGGCCATTCTTAGGATGAAACTGTATTTTTTTACACTCAACCAAAAAAGTCTGTAATGGCTACTGAAAATTTTGCTGTTATTACGGGAAATTTAACTGTTTTGAGGCCAGCGGTATTTTTTTCTAATTTTAGCAACACATGTCTGCTGATCTGTAGTACAATAAAAATAGTAGAAAAAATTAATAGCCGCTACTAAATTTTAGTAAAATTTATGTAAAATGCAATTCAAAATCGATTTGCTAAAATCAGTTAAAAAACTTACTAAATATCATAATTTTAGTACAATAAAATTAGTATAAATAATTAGTTACAGCTACTAAATTTCAGTAAATTGTTGTAAACTGTAATTTAAAATCAATCTGCTAAAATTAGCAAAAAAGTCTACTAAAAAATAAAAAAACTGTAAAATCTAAAAAAAAAAAATTTTTCTTTCGATTGTAACAAGCGTATAATTACTTCATCGTACTTGAAATTTGGAGTCAAAATTGCAAACGGTTCTCCAGTTATTGCCGTTTTATGCATTGGAGATGCAATAAAATTTTTTGGGTGTTATTTCTAAGCTAAGAATATATCAATAGTAACAAATATAAACTAAACAAGAATTGTAAAAAATAAAAAAATAAAATATTTTTAAATTAGTATATTTTTCTGCTAAATTTAGCACTCGGTTTTTAAACATTAGTAAAATATTTTTCTGAAATCAGCAGCGAAAATTAGTAAAAAAATCCGTAATTTGTAATAAGAGAATAGCAAAAATGATTACTAAAAATAAAAATTTTACTAATAATCAGTATAAAAATAGTATAGTGCGATTAGAAACTGTTTACAAATTTTTTTACAAACTTTTTTATCTGAGTGTACAGATATAACTTAATCACATATATGACTATATGTAACTATTTTTACTCGGGTTGTTTAAATGATACGATATATCAAAGTATATGGTACTATATATAGTAGCATATATTATCATATCTGGAACTGTGTTGAAAATGTTGTTCATGAGGTCCCCTATATGAGCATATATTGTTCAAATGGCACCATATATGATAATATATGGTTTAAATAGCACCATATGTGGTAATATATTGCTTAAATAACACCATACATAAATATATATGGCACTATACATATTTTCTTATATTATCATATCTCGAACTGTATAAAAAATGTTGATCATGAGGTACCATATATGACCATACATTGTTTAAATGGCAGCATATATAATAATATATGGTTTAGATGGCGCCACATATGCTAATATATTGCTTAAATAATATCATATATAAATATATGTGGCACTATATATAGTGGCATATATTATCATATCTGCAACTGTATTAAAAATTTTGTTCATGAGGTACCATATATGACCATATATTGTTTAAATGCCACCATATATGATAATATCTAGTTTAACTGGCACCATATATAGTTATATATTGTTTAAATGATACCATATATAATTATATATTGCTAAAATGCCACCATATATATTAAGATATAGCTCTATATACAACTATATATGCAATAAGATCAGCCATGCTATGTAATATATAATCATATATAAAGTAATTAATATTATAAAGGCCAATATCTAATTGGATGAAATTATATATGGCATAATATAAGGAAAAATTTTGGAAAAAGTCGTCATATATAATTATATAAGGATATACATAACGACATGTCTAATTATATATTGTAATATATGCCACATATGATTATTAGGGCGATTTTCATCGTATTCTAGGATCAAAATAAGAAACTTTGCCGAAGGAACCATACCTCTAAAACGAATTCTACTACCCCCCAACTGTTGACTTTTGTCCCGTAGGGTCAAGTTTTGAAAAATCCCACTTTGACCCATTTAGAGTGCCCCAATCGAGTTCAAATGTATGACCGACCCCCACTAACTTTGGAGGGCCGATCCACCCATGCCAGTGGCACACCCCCTGGAACTCCCCTGGGGGGTTCCCCATACAAACATTTTAAAAAATCACCATTTTTGGCACTTTATTTTATTATTTTTTATTTATTTTATTTATTTTTATTATTTTATTTATTTTTTCTCTTTAGAAATTTATTTAGTCAGAACATATGTAAATGAAAAAATTAATTTAACTTAGTAATAGAAAAGAAAATAAAAAAAATTACTGTTTGAAGTCTTTTTTGCTTTCAAGTCTGGGCAATTTCGCACGGCTCTCTAATGTCGTCACCATAACAGCCTCTACATTTTCCGGTATAACTCGTTTGGAAACGCTAGCTAGCAATTGAACGTGTCGTTCTGTTGCAGGTCGTAAAACAGGTTGTGTGGGTTTTTTAAGCCACACAAGACACAGCTGCATGTCGTAAACTTACTTAAGCTAAATCGGTTACAGATAGAATTGAGCATAAAATTATCATAAAGGATTTTCCAGAAGTAATAAAAGGCGCACTTGCTTAACAGAATTTGTGGTCAGATTAACGTTTAATTTACATTTAAGTACTTTATGGGCAGTTTTGAGAACAAAATCGGTTACAGGTAGAATTGAGCATAAAATTATCATAAAGGATTTTCCAGAAGTAATAAAAGGCGCACTTGCTTAACAGAATTTGTAGTCAGATTAACGTTTAATTTACATGTAAGTACTTTATGGGCAGTTTTGACAACAAAATCGGTTACAGGTAGAATTGAAATTACCATTTCATTCTTATTACCTCGTCTCCTAGACCATATATAACGCAACAGTTTTTGTGAATGCATTAAGTCGTTGTGAAGAACTCGAAGTGTGAAGTGCTAATTTGAGATAAAAAAATATTTTTAAAAAAATCATTCCAAATCAAGAAGTTTACAATGAATCCACCATCCTCTACACCGCAAGATGAAGCAATAACAACATCAACAACTATCGAAAACCCAATGAGTCATATACCCAGGCATGATGTTACTGTTTTTGGTGTGTCTACTGATTTGACTGATCTTAATTTACCAACCCATCTGGATATCTTGAGATATTATTTTTACTTGAGCGAACAAAAAAAGTTGTCCTATAAAGCATTCACTATTCAAGTACAAGATAAGTTGATTGGAATTTGGGAAAAACTTGGTATGGAAATAATGCTGAAAAAAAGTGTATGTAATAAATTGAATAGATTGCTTGACAAATATCAAGAGCAAATCAAGAGAAGAAACAAACCCCAACAATTTACAGAGTATGTAAAATCTCTGGAAACAATTTTTTTCATTGGAACATGTAAATGCGATTTGAAGGCAGCTCCATGTGCATGCGGTTTGGTTCCCGAACGCCTCAAAGAGTTTATGCACGATCAACATAATCAGAGAAGTCTAACAATGGATGGATTTGCGATGGAAATTGAAGAGCAAGGAGCAACGTATATGTCATCAATGCCAACATACCAAGATCCCGATGATTCAACATACGCACCGCCACCGGTTCAAGAAGATTTGGATATAAGCACAAGTTCACAATACACACAGAGATACGATTGTTTTAACTTTGCCTTGGTATGTGACAGATTTGGCGTGCCTGATAGAGTAGCATCAGCAATGGGAACAGCTCTTTTCCAAGATTTTAAAATGAAATGGCAAACCTCTCATCATGGATAAATCGAAAGTTCGCCGAGAAAAAGAGAAATACAGACAAGAAGTGCTTCGCAAACGGTTAGATGATACCAATTTGTAGCATTTTCATTCGATGGCAGAAAAGATGATACTTTAACGAGAGATACAATTGATGAGAAGTATCATACTAGAATGGTAAAAGAACCTCATCTTGTTATTTTGAGAGAACCGAATTCTGAATTGATTGGTTACGTAAGACTGGAACATGAAACCGCTGAATACAAAACAACCAAATTAAATGATTTTTTCAACGATAAAAATATATCACTGGATGCATTAATTGGCATATGCACTGACGGTGAGCCAACAAACACTGGCCCAAACGGTGGAATTATACGACGATTCGAATTGCTGTTAAAAAGACCATTGCATTGGTTCGTTTGCCTTCTACACTTCAACGAACTTCCGTTTCGGCATTTGTTTGAAGCTTTGGATAAATCAACCAGCACTGGACCAAGATCGGCAACCGGAAAATTGAGCCGTCAAATCGAAACTTGTGAAACTCTTCCGGTAAGTTATTGCTATCACTCATTTATTATAATTGTCAACCGTTTTTAATTGTTTTATTTTTATATGTTTTCAGGTGGTGGACGGCTTTCAGAAAATTGAGTTGAAAAATATGCCCCCTGCTCCAGAAAAAATTGAATTTTCCACCGATTCCAAGTACTTATACGACATGGCCCATGCAATTTCTAGCGGCGTGGTTTCAGTGGATCTGGCAAACATCAAACCAGGGAAAATTGTACATTCTCGGTGGCTCACCAAGGCCGCTAGACTATTACGATTATATATGACAACGGAAAATCCAGATGCAAATTTAAGAATACTGGTTGAATTTATAATTACATGTTATGTGCCAATGTACTTCAATATCAAGTATTACAGCTCTGTCGTGTACGGTAGTAGATTATTTTTCAAATTCATTAGTTGGTCAAGATTTCTAGAACCTCGTTTACGCAAAATTGTCAATAAAGTAATTACAGATAATTCATATTATGCGCATTCGGAAAATATCTTGTTATCAATGTTGTTTGATGATAGCAAAGAAAAGCGCGACTGTGCTATCAAGATAATTCTACGCTATCGAACCGATGTTGACGACCCAACGGGACTTAGAGCTTATAAAAACCAGATATAAACTTTTATTGCACAAGTTACACGGAAATGATCAATATGAATGACATAAATGACATATTTGAACCACCATTCACGCGAAGCATTCCATACGATACTTTGAAAGAATATTTAAATCAAGATGATCCACCGTTTAATGAGCCAAAAATTCCATCACACATACAAGAAACAGAACGACACGTTCAATTGCTAGCTAGCGTTTCCAAACGAGTTATACCGGAAAATGTAGAGGCTGTTATGGCGACGACATTAGAGAGCCGTGCGAAATTGCCCAGACTTGAAAGCAAAAAAGACTTCAAACAGTAATTTTTTATTTTTTCTTTTCTATTACTAAGTTAAATTAATTTTTTCATTTACATATGTTCTGACTAAATAAATTTCTAAGGAGAAAAAATAAATAAAATAATAAAAATAAATAAAATAAATAAAAAATAATAAAATAAAGTGCCAAAAATGGTGATTTTTTAAAATGTTTGTATGGGGAACCCCCCAGGGGAGTTCCAGGGGGTGTACCACTGGCATGGGTGGATCGGCCCTCCAAAGTTAGTGGGGGTCAGTCATACATTTGGACTCGATTGGGGCACTCTAAATGGGTCAAAGTGTGATTTTTCAAAACTTGACCCTACGGGACAAAAGTCAACAGTTGGGGGGTAGTAGAATACGATTTTCCCTGAGCCATTTTTTTTCCTCCCCACAAATCGACCCGGCCTAATGATTATATATAATTTTTTTACTCGGGTATATAAAAAAATGGTGAGAAATTGATTTTTATGTACCTATAAAAATAGTACTGAAACCAAAATTGAATTGGAGTGCACCTCTTACACTTGTTTAATAAATACTTTTATTAAAGAGAATAAGGAACAATATCTTGCATTAGCAAAGTGGTGTTTTTATGCCAGTCAACTTTCATATCAAAGAACAATAAAAATTTTTTTGTAAAATAAAAAAAAATATAATTTTTTTTTCCCGAGTAAAAAAAATTGATCTCGCGCAATATCTAATTATATCCAATTTGATATTGTTTAAGATCTGCTGTAATATCTAGCTGATCCAATTAGATCTCAAAATTGGGTTTATCCAATCATATCGTATTAGATCCCATTGTATATATGGGGATAAACTAAGATCAAGTTATATCTCAAAATTGGGAGGTCCAGTGATATCTTTGGGGATAAACCTAGATCTATTTTGATCCGAAAATTGGCGGATCCAGCTATATATTTGCGGATATTTTTAGATCTAATTTGATCCGAAAAATGGCGGATCCAATTAGATCCAGCTATATATTTGGGGATAAACTTAGATCTAATTTGATCTCAATTTTGGCAGATCAAATTAGATCCCGCAATATATTTGTGGATAAACGTATATCTAATTTGATCCGAAAAAGTGGCAGATCGAATTATATCTAGCTATATATTTTGGGATAAACTTAGATCTAATTTGATCCGAAAAATGGCACATCGAATTAGATCCAGCAATATATTTGTAGATAAACTTAGATATAAATTGATCTGAAAAATGGCAGATCAAATTAGATCCAGCAATATATTTGTGGATTAACTTAGATCTAAATTTATCCGAAAAATGGCAGATCGAATTAGATCCAGCAATATATTTGTGGATAAACTTGGATATAAATTGAATAGAAAATTGGCAGATCAAATTAGATCCAGCAATATATTTTGGGATTTAGTAAGACCTAATTTGATCCGAAAAATGGCAGATCGAATTAGATCCAGCTATATATTTGTGGATAAACTTAGATCTAATTTGATCCGAAAAAGTGGCAGATCGAATTAGATCCAGCAATATATTTAGGGATAAACTTGGATGTAAATTTATCCGAAAAATGCCAGATCGAATTAGATCCAGCAATATATTTCGGTATTAAAATGGCAGATCGAATTAGAAACAGAAATATAATTGGGGATTGACATCTAAAAGTATCCATAAAAATAACAGATAAAATTAGATGCCGCATTATATTTGGGTACTACGTAAGATCTCCATTTATTTGGGATGAAATAAGATCCCAGACATATATTGCCAACTGTTCAAAAAATAATAGACTGGCAGAGCACTGATTGTATGAAAATTACAATATTTGTTAAAATAAGGTTTAAACTCGGAAGGGCTCGAGTTCAATATGCATTTCTTTTACAAAATGAATTACTTTTTATAAAATTAAAATTTTTTTTTCTATAATTTTTTTTATAAAATTATATTTATTTTTTTTATTAAATTGAAATCTTTGAATAAAATAATTTTATTTACATATTTTTGACGCTCTACACCATTTCCAATTGTATTAATTGTTTTAAGATTTATCAATTGTGTTTCAGAAATTATTAATTGTGTTTCCGAAATTCACAACTGTATTTCAGAAATTATCCAACTGTATTTCATAAATTATCAATCGTATTTCCGAAATTATGAAATGTATTTGAGAAATTTTTCTCTATTAGCTATGAAATTCTGAAATAGATTTCATTATTTCTGGACACAACTAAATAAATAAATAATTAAATTTGCGTAATATTGTAGTTTCTGAAGTGCAAATAATATTTTGTGATATACAATTAAAATTTTCGAAAATACATTTAATAATTACTGGAATACGTTTTTTCGATGCTTATAAGTTAGCTCGAAATGCTTTTATCATTCATTTAATTTGTAGCTATCACACATCTATAACAAGTCTCGTTAGATTAGAGTGTAGAGGTCTTGGCTGACAATCTGGTGGACTGGGTTAAATTTCATGTTTTTAAAAGCAAATATTAAAAAAAGTTTTCTCAATTTTTTCAAAAATGTTTTTTGAAATCTATTTTTTTTTTTGCCAAGATAGTTAATGCAACGTTCTGCCAACGCATAACCGACCATCGCCAACGGTTTGCCAGCATTGTGCCGATTATATTTTTCTGTCTGGGATGTTAAACTTAAACCTATTGTATATTAACATTAATTAACACTATATTTTTATTTTTAGGAAATACATTTTTATTTTATTATAAGTTAACATTAAATTAAATATTAGATAATGGCACCAATTTGTAGTTGTAATTATTATATATTAAATCGTATATTCATAAACATTCTATACAGTTAGACGAGGTTTATGGAACTATTTAACTTTATAAAGTGTTTATAAATTATAACTTAAATGTACAAATACATATGTTAAATGTACGTGAACAAATTGTTGATATGGACCCACAAATTGTATCTCAACTGATATTGGAATTATTGTACCATTACCATACATCAATATATATTGAATGATATACATATATTACAATATATGACACTGTATTATAAATATTGTTAATGAAGTAACATATCTGATAATATTTTTTATAGCGCCATACAGTTTTACATTATTCAAATTAAACCAATTGTATTCAAAATGTTGATGTGGTACCAAATTTGACCATATATTGTTTAAATTGTGCCATATATGACAATATATGGTTTAAATGATACCATATATGTCTATATATTAATATTGTTTAAATGACACCATATATCAATATATATGGGACTATATATGGTAGCATATATTATCATATCTGCATCTGTATTAAAAATGTCGTTCATCAGGTACCATATATGAGCATATATTGTTGAAATAGCAAGATATATGACAATATATGGTTTAAATGGTACCATATATGGTAATATATTGCTTAAATAACACCATATATAAATATATATGGCACTATATATGGTAGCATATATTTTCATATGTGGAACTGTATTAAAAATATTGTTCATGAGGTACCATATATGGGCATATATTGTTAAAATTGCACCATATATGATAATATATGGTTTAAATGGTACCATATATGATAATATATGGTTTGAATGGCACCATATATGATAATATATGGTTTGAATGGCACCATATATGATAATATATATCTTAAATAACACCATATATAAATATATATCGCACTATATATAGTACCATATATTATCATATCTGGAACTGAATGAAAGATTTTGTTTATGAGGTACCATATATGACCATATATTGTTTAAATGGCACCATATATGATAATATCTAGTTTAACTGTCACCATATATAATTATATATTGTTTAAATGATACCATATATAATTATATATTGCTAAAATGCCACCATATATATTAAGATATAGTTCTATATATAACTATATATGCAATAAGATCAACCATGTTATGTAATATATAATTATATATGCCATATCTAGTATTATGAAGGCCGATATCTAATTAGATGAAATTATATATGGCATAATATAAAGAAAAATTTTCGGAAAAAACGTCATATATAATTATATATGGATATACATAACCACATGTCTAATTATATATTGTAATATATGCCACATATGATTATATATAATTTTTTTTACTCGGGTTGTAAAGAATTTTTTTTAATTGGTGAAAAAGAGCTTCCTTTGCACTCGTTCAAAAAGTACTGAAAAAATGTTAAAGTGGGAGTACTGCTCTCCTATGAGTTGTCATGTTAAAAAGAAGTACATCTAGATCATCAATTGTAGTGCTTTTTCTACTGCCGAAGCAGTATCTCTTTTTTTGCTGGGTATGTTTTAGTATTTTTCGTACCAAAAGATGTCTCAAGAAACATCTGAAATGCACTGTTGTCAATTTGCCAATTTTCTCCTTAGATTCAGCGATTTTAATATACTTCAAATGGAAAAAATTGTCGATTAACCATAAAATTTTGCGATTTTTAATCAGGATGTTTTATTTTGCTGTTTTAATTTTATATTTTTTACCTACACGATCATAAAAATTTATATACAGTCATATAGAGTAATATCTTGTTTTATCTTATAATATGTGATTATATATGATGTCATGAATAGCCATATATAATTATGTTTCTTATGTGGTACCTTATGTAACCACCCGAGTAAAAAAAATTATATATAATCATATGTGGCATATATTACAATATATAATTAGACATGTGGTTATGTATATCCATATATAATTATATATGAGGTTTTTTCTTAAAAATTTTCCTTATATTATGCCATATATAATTTCATCCAATTAGATATCGGCCTTCATAATATTAGATATGGCATATATAATTATATATTACATAACATGGTTGATCTTATTGCATATATAGTTATATATAGAACTATATCTTAATATATATGGTGGCATTTTAGCAATATATAATTATATATGGTATCATTTAAACAATATATAATTATATATGGTGACAGTTAAACTAGATATTATCATATATGGTGCCATTTAAACAATATATGGTCATATATGGTACCTCATAAACAAAATCTTTCATTCAGTTCCAGATATGATAATATATGGTACTATATATAGTGCGATATATATTTATATATGGTGTTATTTAAGCTATATATTATCATATATGGTGCCATTCAAACCATATATTATCATATATGGTGCCATTCAAACCATATATTATCATATATGGTACCATTTAAACCATATATTATCATATATGGTGCAATTTCAACAATATATGCCCATATATGGTACCTCATGAACAATATTTTTAATACAGTTCCACATATGATAATATATGCTACCATATATAGTGCCATATATATTTATATATGGTGTTATTTAAGCAAATATTACCATATATGGTGCCATTTAAACCATATATTGTCATATATGGTGCCATTTCAACAATATATGCTCATATATGGTACCTGATGAACGACATTTTTAATACAGATGCAGATATATGCTACCATATATAGTCCCATATATATTGATATATGGTGTCATTTAAACAATATTAATATATAGACATATATGGTATCATTTAAACAATATATTGTCATATATGGCACAATTTTAACAATATATGGTCAAATTTGGTACCACATCAACATTTTGAATACAATTCCATATATGGTTTAATTTGAATAATGTAAAACTGTATGGCGCTATAAAAAATATTATCAGATATGTTACTTCATTAACAATATTTATAATACAGTGTCATATATTGTAATATATGTATATCATTCAATATATATTGATGTATGGTAATGGTACAATAATTCCAATATCAGTTGAGATACAATTTGTGGATCCATATCAACAATTTGTTCACGTACATTTAACATATATATATGTACATTTAAGTTATAATTTATAAACACTTTATAAAGTTAAATAGTTCCATAAACCTCGTCTAACTGTATAGAATGTTTATGAATATACGATTTAATATATAATAATTACAACTACAAATTGGTGCCATTATCTAAAATTTAATTTAATGTTAACTTATAATAAAATAAAAATGTATTTCCTAAAAATAAAAATATAGTGTTAATTAATGTTAATATACAATAGGTTTAAGTTTAACATCCCAGACAGAAAAATATAATCGGCACAATGCTGGCAAACCGTTGGCGATGGTCGGTTATGCGTTGGCAGAACGTTGCATTATCTTGGCAAAAAAATAGATTTCAAAAAACATTTTTCAAAAAATTGAGAAAACTTTTTTAATATTTGCTTTTAAAAACATGAAATTTAACCCAGTCCACCAGATTGTTAGCCAAGACCTCTACACTCTAATCTAACGAGACTTGTTATAGATGTGTGATAGCTACAAATTAAATGAATGATAAAAGCATTTCGAGCTAACTTATAAGCATCGAAAAAAGGTATTCCAGAAATTATTAAATGTATTTTAGAAAATTTTAATTGTATATCACAAAATATTATTTGCACTTCAGAAACTACAATATTACGCAAATTTAATTATTTATTTATTTAGTTGTGTCCAGAAATAATGAAATCTATTTCAGAATTTCATAGCTAATAGAGAAAAATTTCTCAAATACATTTCATAATTTCGGAAATACGATTGATAATTTCTGAAATACAGTTTGATAATTTCTGAAATACAGTTGTGAATTTCGGAAATACAATTAATAATTTCTGAAACACAATTGATAAAACTGAACTTCAATTGACTAGTTCTGAAATACAATTCATAAATGTGAAAAATAATTGATGAGTTCTGAAACACAATTGATAAAACTGAAATTCAATTGATTATTTCTGAAATACAATTGATAAATCTTAAAACAATTAATACAATTGGAAATGGTGTAGAGCGTCAAAAAGATGTAAATAAAATTATTTTATTCAAAGATTTCAATTTAATAAAAAAATAAATATATAATTTTATAAAAAAATTTATAGAAAAAAAAATTTTAATTTTATAAAAAGAAATTCATTTCTGAGTTTAAACCTTATTTTAACAAAATATTGTAATTTTTATACAATCAGTGCTCTGCCAGTCTATTATTTTTTGAACAGTTGGCAATATATGTCTGGGATCTTATTTAATCCCAAATAAATGGAGATCTTAAGTAGTACCCAAATATAATGCGGCATCTAATTTTATCTGTCATTTTTATGGATACTTTTAGATGTCAATCCCCAAATATATTGCTGTTTCTAATTCGATCTGCCATTTTAATACCGAAATAAATTGCTGGATCTAATTCGATCTGCCATTTTTCTGATAAATTTAGATCCAAGTTTATCCCCAAATATATTGCTGGATCTAATTTGGTCTGCCATTTTTCAGATCAATTTATATCTAAGTTTATCCACAAATATTATAGATATTGCGCGAGATCAATTTTTTTTACTCGGGCATATATTCTTATTTATTGTCTTTTATAAGATTAGATATCAACCACCCGAGTAAAAAAAATTATATATAATCATATGTGGCATATATTACAAAATAAAATTAGACATGTCATTATGTATATCCATATATAATTATATATGACGTCTTTTTCCAAATTTTTTCTTTATATTATGCAATATATAATTTCATCTAATTAGATATCGGCCTTTATAATATTAGATATGGTATATATGATTATATATTATATAGCATGACTGATCTTATTGCATATATAGTTATATAAAGAGCTATATGTTAATATATATGGTGGCATTTTAGCAATATGCAATTATATATGGTGTCATTTAAACAATATATAACTATATATGGCGCTAGTTAAACTAGATGTTATAAAATATGGTGCCATTTAAACCATATATTATCATATATGGTGGCATTTAAACAATATATCGTCATATATGGTACCTTACGAACAAAATCTTTAATACAGTTCCAGATATGATAATATTTGCTACTATATATAGTGCCATATATAAAAATGGCATATATTAAACCATATATTATCATATATGGTGCCATTTCAACAATATATGGCCATATATGGTACCTCATGAACAACATTTTTTATACAGTTCCAGATATGACAATATATGCTACTATATATTGTATAGTACCATATGCTTTGATATATCATATCATTTAAACAACATACCATGTATGGTGCCATTTAAACAATATATTGTCATATATGGTAACTCATCAGAAACTACAATATTAACTGTATTTAAGAAGCTATTAATTGTATTTCAGAAATTATAATTATATTTCAGACATTATCGAATGTATTTCAGAAATTATTAATTGTATTTCAGAAATAATCAAATCTATTTCAGAATTTGTTGATTGTATTTCATACTTAATAGAGAAAAATTTCTTAAATACATAATTTCTGAAATACAATTCATAATTTCTGAAATACAGTTTGATAATTTATGAAATACAGTTGTGAATTTCGGAAATACAGTTAATAATTTCTGAAATACAATTGATAAAATTGAAATTCAATTGACTAGTTCTGAAAAACAATTCATAAATCTTAAAAATAATTCATAAGTTCTAAAATACAATTAATTATTTCTGAAACACAATTGATAAATCTTAAAAACAATTGATACACTTGGAAATGGTGTAGAGCGTCAAAAAGTTTTAAATAAAGTTATTTTATTAAAAAAATTCAATTTAATAAAAAAATATATATCTTTATAAAAAAATTTATAGAAAAAAAATTATAATTATAATAGCCGTGAACTGTATCGAACTCGAGACCTTTTGAGTTTAAACCTTATTTTAACAAAATATTGTAATTTTTATAAAATCAGTGCTCTGCCAGTGTATTATTTTTTGAACATTAGGCAATATCTAGCTGGGATCTTATTCAATCCCAATTAAATGAAGATCTTACTTACTTTATCTTACTTTATCTGTCATTTCTGTGGATACCCTATTAAAAAAATTAATGAAGTACAACATACAATCATATCTTTTCTTGATGCCGGCCAAAATAAAATTTTTTTAGAAAAATGGTGGATCGTACTGCAGTAATTTAGATCCACCTTGAATTTAATATGATGAATTACGATCCGAAAAACGAGTTTATCTAATTATATAAAATTGGATGTGACATAATGATAATCAAGAAATAATTTCAATAGAATGGACCGTTTAATACAATCTGAGCGATATCTGAATGAATTATTTTTGTCTAATGGTATCAATTAAAATGTAACTTTTTGTATTAAATCTAATGTTATATAATTAGAGTAACCCATTTTTTCGAACTGCCATTTTTCGAATCAAATTAGATCTAAATTTATCCCCAAATATATTGCTGGATCTAATTTGATCTGCCATTTTTTAGATCAATTTATATCTAAGTTTATCCCCAAACATATTGCTGGATCTAATTCGATGTGCCATTTTTCGGATCAAATTAGATCTAAGTTTATCCCCAAATATATTGCTGTATCTAATTCGATCTGCCACTTTTTCGGATCAAATTATATCTAAGTTTATCCACAAATATATTGCTGGATCTAATTCGATCTGCCAAAATTGAGATCAAATTAGATCTAATTTAATCCACAAATATATATCTGTATCTAATTCGATCCGCCATTTTTCGGATCAAATTAGATATAAGTTTATCCGCAAATATATAGCTGGATCCGCCATTTTTCGGATCAAATTAGATGTAGGTTTATCCCCAAAGGTATCATTGGACCTCCCAATTTTAAAATATCCCGAGTAAAAAAATTAATCTCGCGCAATATCTAATCATATCCAATTTGATATTGTTTAAGATCTGCTGTAATATCTAGCTGATCCAATTAGATCTCAAAATTGGGTGTATCCAATGATATCGTATTAGATCCTATTGTATATATGGGGATAAACTAAGATCAAGTTATATCTCAAAATTGGGAGGTCCAATGATATCTTTGGGGATAAACCTAGATCTAATTTGATCCAAAAATGGCGGATCGAATTAGATCCAGTTATATATTTGTGGATAAACTTAGATCTAATTTGATCCGAAAAATGGCGGATAGAATTAGATAGAGCTATATATTTGTGGATAAACTTAGATCTAATTTGATCTCAATTTTGGCAGATCGAATTAGATCTAGCAATATATTTGTGGATAAACTTAGATCTAACTTGATCCGAAAAAGTGGCAGATCGAATTAGATCCAGCAATATATTTGGGGATAAACTTAGATCTAAATTGATCCGAAAAATGGATTTAATTTGATCCAAAAATGGCAGATCGAATTAGATCCAGCAATATATTTGTGGATAAACTTAGATTTAATTTGATCCGAAAAATGGCAGATCGATTTAGATCCAGCAATATATTTGGGGATTAAGTAAGATCTAAATATATCCAAAAAATGACAGATCAAAAATTAGATCCAGTAATATATTTCGGGATTGCGTAAAATCTTAACTTTTCCGATAAATTGCAGATCGAATTAAATCCAGTTATATATTTGGGGATTTGGCAAGATCTTAATTTATCCCATAAATTTCAGATCGAATTAGATCTAGCAATTTATTTCAGTATTAAAATGGCAGATCGAATTAGAAACAGCAATATATTTGGAGATTGATATCTAAAACTATCCAGAAAAATTGCAGATAAAATTAGATCCCGCATTATATTTGGGTACTACGTAAGATCTCCATTTATTTGGGATTAAATAAGATCCTAGACAGATATTGACAACAGTTCAAAAAATAATACACTGGCAGAGCACTGATTTTATAAAAATTAAAATATTTTGTTAAAATAAGGTTTAAAATCAGAAGGTCTCGGCTATGCATTTTTTTTTTATAAAAAGATTTTCTGAGGAAAAAAAATTTGACATATCAAAAAAATCATTTTCTAGGCGCCCAAATTTCAATATTTTGCAATTTTTAAATAAATGTTAGATTAGCGCCATCTTGCGTTGGCTTTTTGAAACAACTAATGAAGTTGTAAACGATATAACATTACAACCTTTCCAGAAAGGTATTACTTATGAAAATCGGATAAAAAATGTGTGTGTGATATAAACCAATTTTATTGGTTTATATCACATGGTATCAGTTTAGGTCCAAATAGATATATTTGTATACAAAATTATATAGTTATATCCCAATTTTGACCTGATATCAGTTTAAAACTTTGATACAATTGTATAAGGTAAATGTCGGATACAATTATATTTTATTTATATAAAATTGAACCAATTACGATCAAACCTGACACCATTACATATAAACCGATAAAATTGTATCAGGTCAAAAATGAGATATAATTTCATCTGATTAACACATAATTTAATCAGGTCAGATCTAAACTGATACAATTAGATAACAATTGATAAAAATATATCGGGCCATTCTTCGGATCAAACTGTATATTTATACAGATATAACTTAATCACATATATATCAAAGTATATGGTACTATACATGGTAGCATATATTATCATATCTGGAACTGTATTAAAAATGTTGTTCATAAGGTACCATATATGAGCATATATTGTTGAAATGGCACCATATATGATAATATATGGTTTAAATGGCACCATATATAGTAATATATTACTTAAATAACACCATATATAAATATATATGGCACTATATATAGAATCATATATTATCATATCTGGAACTGTATTAAAAATTTTGATCATGAGGTACCATATATGGCCATATATTGTTTAAATGGCACCATATATAATAATATATGGTTTAAATGGCACCATATATGCTAATATATTGCTTAAATAACACCATATATAAATATATATGGCACTAGATTTAGTGGCATATATTATCATATCTGCAACTGTACTAAATATTTTGTTCATGAGGTACCATATATGACCATATATTATTTAAATGCCACCATATATGATAATATATAGTTTAACTGGCACCATATATAGTTATATATTGTTTAAATGATACCATATATAATTATATATTCTTTAAATGCCGCCATATATATTAAGATATAGCTCTATGTACAACTATATATGCAATAAGATCAGCCATGCTATGTAATATATAATCATATATACCATATCTAATATTATAAAGGTCGATATCTAATTAGATGAAATTATATATGGCATAATATAAGGAACAATTTTGGAAAAAGACGTCGTATATAATTATATATGGATATACATAACGACATGTCTAATTATATATTGTAATATATGCCACATATGATTATATATAATTTTTTTTACTCGGGATAACTTGATCTTAGTTTATCCCCATATATACAATGGGATCTAATACGATATGATTGGATACACCCAATTTTGAGATCTAATTGGATCAGCTAGATATTACAGCAGATCTAAAACAATATCAAATTGGATATATATAATTAGATATTGCCCGAGATCAATTTTTTTTACTCGGGCATATATACTACAAATAATGTGATATGACAGATCTGTTATCATATACGATTATAAATGATCATATATAACATAATATGTGATCACATATGGTAGCTTATAAGCTATATATTTTGAGATATAATAATGTATGCCCAAAAATATGGGGTCACCTCTAAAAACTATTCTTGCAAAATTTCGGTTACTACATGACAGTTATTTATGTAGTAGTTATTTTAACTACAATTGCAGCTAATTTACTTAGAGCAAAATTTGTGAATCTTTTGACAGTTAGTTTTTTAAAAAACTACAAAAACTACTACATTGTAGTAACCCAGTGTAGAAATGGTAATGACATATCATTATTTTTTGGACTACCAGTAATGACATCCATTTACCTTCTGTATTATTTTAAAACATAATTTTGAAATTTAGTATTATCTGAGCAACTATTTAGTATCCGTTTAGTATCAGCTGAGCTTATATTTCAAAAGCAAAAACTGTTGAAAACAGTACAGAATTAAAAGTAAACAAGCGCTAAATATGTTTGACTAATAAAATTTTATTTGCTTTACTTTTTTTAAAGTTTTTTGTTTGTTTTCATTTAAAATTTGAATAAAAATGAAAAGTGACAGTTTACTGAACTTATTTTTTTGGTGATGCCATAGCCCTGATTTATATAACTGTCCTATATAACTTTTGCATAAACGAAAAAACAAACACACCACAACAATAATTTTTCAAGCACAAAATTTGAGTCTTGCAAAAGTTTAAGTTTTAATATCGATGGTAACCTTTACCAATTAAAAACAAGGCATACAAAAATGTTTGCAAGCATTACTAATAGCAGGTGATTTTCAACTCCATCCTTCGAAGATTGAGAATTTGTATCGAAAAATGTATATTTTTATTGCTTTTTTAGAAGTTATTCTGAACAACTCCAAAAAATCACTTCTTTCATTGCTTCCAAAGTATCCGTTAGTATATTTTTACAGCTTTTTTGGAATTACTTCTGAACAACATCCAAAACTCACTTAAGTATTGCTTCTAAAGAGCAAATGCTCTAAAAGTGATCCTAAAAAGTGATTTTGGTATCATTTGGCATTTCCAAACAGAGGGTCGCGGGTTCGATCCCCGGCGGGACCAATATTTTTTATTTTATTAATTTTTTTTAATATTTATAATTAATTTGTTTAAATTCAATATTTTTTTAATTTTTAAAAATATGTATAGAGATGAGAAATTTATTTTTATGCACCTGTAAAAACAGTACTGAGAACAATATTGAATTGGAGACAATATACTTGTTTAATAAGTACTTTTATTGAATAAGGAATAAGGAACAATATCTCGGAGTAACGAAGTGGTGTGTTTATGCCATTGATCTTTCATATCAAAGAATAGCTTTGCGTTAGAGCGCTAGACTAGCAACTTTTGTAAAATAAAAAAAATAAAATTTTTTTTGCGCATAATTTTTTTTTAACTTTTAATTGGTGAAAAAGAGCTTCCTTTGCACTCGTTCAAAAAGTACTGAAAAAAGTTAAAGTGGGAGTTCTCCTCTCCTTAACTCAATGTTAAAATCATTAGTGTTTATGTTAAAAAAGAAGTACATCTAGATCATCAATTGTGGTCCTTTTTCTACTGCTTCGGCATTTCTTTTTTTGCTGGGTAGTCTTTGCTAATAGCAAAAATTTAATAAAATAGAGAGGCTTCAATTCTCTCAATTATGGAAAAAAATATATATAGAGTGTGGCTGCAAATAGGAAATTTTAATTTTTTTGAGATTTTTTAATAATAAAATGATGTTTTATAATGTTTGATACATTTCATCATATTTATTATAATTTAAACATAAAATATAACAATTGAACTTTGAAGTTGCTTAAAATTAGCCCTTTCCCTGTTTGCAGACACAATTTTTGAACATAGGATGAGAGAATTACATAGCCGTTGCTAGTAGTAGCAACACTTCATAATCATTTTACTTGGCACAAACCCCTAATAATAAACTAAAAACGTTCATTTAGGTTAAGGGTTTTCATATCAACTCGATTTCTACTCATAAACAGTGTAAACCTGGTATGTTTATGAGTTTAATGTCAAACTACATACATAAAAAATATGGTTTGTATTTATACAAGGTTTACAAGGAATTTGTGAGTTTATATGAAAACCCCTATTATCTCAATTATTCATTGATTTAAAATGATTATCAATTAACCACTGATTTATAAAATGAATAATTTTATGTGGAATTTTTGTTAAAGAATTAACTATTTCCAGCTCTGACTTGGCAGAACTTATTTTTAGAATGAGAGAATGAGTGAATATTTATTGGACGTAAAAAAAGTTCGAAAATAAAAAAGTGGTTTAAATTTCAACAAAACAAAGACATAAGAAAAAACAAATGTAAAGTTAACTCGTTGAGTTTGGTGTTGTTTTAAGCCGATAAAAAAATTTTTTTTTAATTTTTTTACATTTAAAGTTCTAAGTTTGAAATTTCTGACGTGAATATGCCTATAAACCAATTCGGAAATAAGTTAGACTGAGTAAAAAATGTGTTATTGCGTTGCCTTTATTAAAATTTTAGTCACTGTACTTTGGAGGTAATTCCTAGAAATAATCTTTATTACTATCATTTTTGCAATGTTTTATTGAAAAATATTGCTGCGACTGGAGAACAATAGCAAACAGCAAAAACAACGCCAAATAATTGAAATAAATTAAACTAAAGTGATAAAACCACTAATTTAAATACGCGAATTAATAGCCGATTTCAACGTACATATGATGCTTTCTAAGCCAACTGTCCAGCTAATAAAGGTATGTATGTATGTCTTATCAATGTCAAACTGACAGTATTTATTGACCTATATTAGGGCTGTCAAGACTTTTTTCGCTGCGTGTAAAAAATAGACTCATTGTTTTATAAAAATGTGTCGCGTGCCACTTAAATTTTATTTTCCTTTTGAAAATTTTTAAAATTTGGAAACATTTTTTTTAACAATTTTTATCAAATGAGTGTTTCCGCGAAACTTGTAAAAACAATCTTCATAATTTTTTTTTTATACTTACAATAATAGAAATAAATTGTAAAATGAAACCTAGAGGAAAAAGTGTTTAATTCAGAATGTTTACTGAATATGTATTAGTAAGATAAAAAGAGCAAGAAGAAATCTGTTAAATATATTTAATTGCAAATAACAAACTACCCTGCTTAGTAAGCAAACAATCTTGGCTAATATTAATACATCTACAAAATTTTAGTCATACCCAAGTAAAAAATATGATATGGAGCCATATGAAGTTATATTTAATTATATAAAATCTTTTATGTTATTAGATATAATTATATCCGAAAAATGAGAACATCTTATTGTATCTTATTGTATCGAATTGTATACAATTGTATACAATTTGATACAATTTTATGCAATTCGATACAATTGTATCCGAATTTTGTCCTCATCCAATTACATTAAATTATATCTTTTTGTATAAAATTATATAAAATGTTATAAAAATGGACATAGTTTGATACAATTATATCTAAAAATTTACTTTATACTTTAGATCATATTATATATGACCACATCTAACAATATATAAAAATATAAAAAAAAAAAAACAATTTTTGAATATTTTAATGCAAAAATTAAAATAATTGTTGAATATATAAAAATTATTTTTTTAAATAAAAAAGATATGCAATATCTGGAGATCAGACCTGGGGCATTTTAATTACAATTGCAAATAAATGTAATTGAAATTAAAAAAAAACTCAAATATATTTCATGTAATTGTAATTGAAAATTTTCAATTACAAGTAATTGTAATTGAAAGTGATTCCAATTACAAATTTCAATTACATTTAGAATTAAAGTGTTTTTTGTTAAAATTTTGTAGAAAAAACTGACTGGGATAGGTTGGATAGGCGTGGATAAATATAAAAAGAATACGTCATGTTGGGCTGACCCCTCACTTGTGCTTTTTCTCATTATTTCTTTTCCGAAAAAATGTAATTGTAATTGACATTTTTTCAATTACAATTATATGTAATGTATAATTGAAAATTTTCAATTACAAATTACTTGTAATTGTTTTTTTTTTTTAATTACAATTACAAATAATATGTAATTGTAATTGTAATTGAATTTTTTTCAATTACAATTACATGTAATTGTGTAATTGCATGTGTAATTAATTTCCAAATATAATGATTAACCCAAAGGTCTGCTGGAGATCCTATAATTTCGATAAATCTTCGATTAATTTTATCCAGATTTGCCATGACAATGCATTAAACATGAACAAAATTTTCTTTATTTTTAGGAATTTTAAAATAAAGTTAACAAGACTTAAATTTTAAAGTTAATAGGATTATGTTATACAACCAAGATATAAGAAAAATAGTAAAATATTACAAAATAGTAAAAATCACTAAAAATATATGATGCAAAAACTAAACTCACACACGAATCATGCACGGGTTATATATTCTTATTCACGCTCACGCACGAATCAAGTACAAATTATATTTAATTATTACTCACGATCACGTGTGAATAACGTGACCCACGAACATTTCTAGTCACGCGCCAATCCCTAGTAATTACTAAATCTAAAACTAGTTCAAAATCATTGTTAACATAGAACCACATATAATATAATACGGTTTTACACATGTGTGCAATATAATAGATACATTAAAATTTTTTCTAATTTTTTCTCGATGCCTTTATTTTTAAAGATCAAAATAGTGGATAAATTCATCCCAAAATGCGAGGAGATTGTTCAGAAAATGGTGCAGAATTTAAGCGCAATGGCCGTTTTTTTATTTTGTAACTTGTTTTAAGTAGGCGCGGCTTTTAATAAAAAGAAGCGATATCGACCTTCTATCAAATTACATAGTAAAATTTAGCCAGCACTGGTAGGATCTATACAAACTGTATATTTTTGGAAATTCTATATTTCCTTATTGCATTATCTTTATCTACAAGTAGTCTCCAGACTTAAAATGACAGCGCCTTAAACATGATCAGATTTTTCTTTGTTTCTTGCGATTTTAAAATTAAGTTAACAACACTAAAACTTTAAACTGAATGGCCTTATTCTATACTTACCGCGATATAAAGCTGCCTACACACTAGGGAACATGGTTGAGGGAACAAAAAATATCAAAAAATTTTGTAAACACGAAATGCACGCTCTCAACACGCACACACACACAATCGCACTCACACATTCACAAAAAATGCTCTCTTTTTTTAAGTATGTTCCCTAGTGTGTAGGCAGCTTAACAAATCAGACAAACTTTTTTTACGTTGTAGTATAAAGCATTCCGTGTTTAAATTTCAGTTTTGTTAACTTTATTTTAAAATTGCTACAAACAAGAAAAATTTAGTCATATTTAAGGCACTGTCATTTTAAGTCTAGAGACCATTTGTAGAAAAAAATAATGCAAGACTTAAGGAAATATTATAAGAATTTAAAAAATACACAGTTTTTACAGAACTGATCAGTACTCGCTAAATTTTACTATGTAAATTGATAGAAGGTCGATATCGCTTATATTTCATTAAAAACCACGCCTACTTAAAACAAGTGACAAAATACAAAAACAGACGTCACGCTAAAATTCTGCACCATTTTCTGAACAAACTCCTCAAATCACTTTCAATTACAATTACAGTTACATGAAATGTAATTGAGTTTTTTTTAATTTCAATTACATTTATTTGCAATTGTAATTGAAATGCCCCAGGTCTGATCTCCAGATATTGCATATCTTTTTTATTTAAAAAAATAATTTTTATATATTGTTAGATGTGGTCATATATAATATGATCTAAAGTATAAGGTAAATTTTTAGATATAATTGTATCAAACTATGTCCACTTTTATAACATTTTATATAATTTTATACAAAAAGATATAAAATTTTTTTTTACTCATACGTAACGTATAATCAATGAGGTTGCTATATCAGTTAAAATATTTATAATTAACCACCTGTGAATTTTTGCCCACTTATTGTTCTATTGCGAATTTTGTGACTACATTTGTATTGAATACCTGTGTGTGAAAAAGTACTGGTTACATTTTACAAAATTCGCAATTCGGTTTGGGCAGAAATTGAGTAAGTGTTCGGAAGTAAATAAAACCTTTTGTAATTTTTTTAGAACAAACGATTATGGGGAAAAAACTAACTGCCTGTTTTTATAAAAATAATCAGAAGAATTCGTTAAAACATTTTTCGAGTGATTCTTTTTATAAAAACAGGCTGTTAATGTTTTCTAAAATTTGACTTAAGCAAAAAATTTTCAAACAAAATTTCGCAAGTTGCATTTAAGGCAAAAATCGTTTTTAGGTCTGGTTATCAAAATATTCCTTTTACTGAATGGGATTAAAAACCTAAAATTTGTTCTTAACCTTCAGCACTACACTAAGAGAATTATTAATGAATTTTTGCATAAAGCCAGATATGTGGTTATGTAACTATATATCTGGTAATGGTAACTAAATAGTTACTTTTCTTATTACATTTCTTATTACCTTTATAAGGCGATGTCGCGAAAAATAATGAGTTATGCTTTCACACCAGCATACAAAAAATCTAAAAATATATCATTACCTATATGCCTACCAGTACTGACAAAAAGAATGAGTCTAAAAATAGATTTTCAAAAAAAAAGTTTTATGAAAAAAATATTTTTTTATTGTAAATTTTTTTTTTAATAAAATTTTCCAGTGCGGGAATCGAACCTGGAACTCCAGGTTGCCAGTCAATAGCTCCACCATCTGAGCTATATCGACACGTAATGTTTGATAGATAAAAACATAATTGACCTGCTGCACACAAGTCAGCTTACTCGCCAACATACAAATAATCAAAAAATATGTGGTTACATATATCGTTACCAGTGTTAAAAAAATATTGAGTCTAAAAATAGATTTCAAAAAATTTTCAAAAAAATCTGGAAGATTACTTTCTATTTGAAATAATGCTAAAAATAAGTCATTATCAGTAACTCATTATTTTATGTTTTAAAATAATGCAAAAGGTAAGTAGTTGTCATTACTGGTAGTCCAAAAAATAATGATATGTCATTACCGTTTCTACACGGGGTTTTTGAAGACAATTTCATTGGTTTACTGTAAAATTTCATAAAAAGTCTTCCAAAAAAATTCAATTTGTGTATTTACCTAAATATATGTATTGGGAGAGTATTTGCCGAATAGTATCTTCGAACATGTGTAATTTTCAGATTATAGGGATTTACATTTTTGGAAAATACAATATTTCTGATTTTGAGGAAATCTCTTAAAAAAATTTAAGATTCTAATAGCAATTTATTACGATAACTTTTATTTTCTAAGAAACTCATCCCTAACATTTAAAAGACTCGTTTATAGAAATATTACTCAGATTGTGAGGACTCTTCCGTAGAAAACCACTTAGATTTTCAAGATATTTATTTTACATAACTTTTTTTCTGTATAGGAATTCTACCGTATAGGAACTCCCCCTGATTCTTGAAATACATTTTACGATATAAAAATCCTCTATGAATTTCTACATTTAATTAATGAATGGAATTGGTCCATTGAATACTTTAATTTATTTAGGGTGAGTAACTTATTTCCAACATAAACAAGGTTAAACATTAACCACAGATATTTCCATATAAACTTGACATTCATAACTTTGGTTAAGAAATAAACTCAGTTTATTTTAAGATAACTTAGCAGTTTTTAATGTAGTTCATAAAGTTTTAACAGCAATTTAATATTATTTATGAAAAATGTCATACACCCAGTGTAGAAAATCATTACCAGATATATGGTTATGTAACTACATACTTGGTAATGGTAACTAGTTACTTTTATTATTAAATTTCTTATTACTTTTGTATGGCGTTGTCGCGCAAAATAATGAGTTACACACCAGCATACGAAAAATCAAAAAATATATCGTTACCTATGTGGTTACCAGTATTGACAAAAACAATGAGTCTTACTGGTTGTTTTTATAAAAATAATCAGACGAATTCGTTAAAAAAAATTTGTGAAAAGATTAATTTAAAAACGTTTTTCTTTCAAAATATTTGCAAAAATGTTTTAGGACATATATGTAGAACATATGCGGCTAAAAAATTTTAAATAAAAATTTTCTTAAGTTTGTGTTTGTGTTTGTCTTCTCTGATAATGACGCAAAAAATTTCCTTTTTGCAAATATTTTTTTCGCGATTTTTTTTCCAAACTAAGCACTAAACTTTAGTGTATAAAATTGGTACTATAGTCCCTAGATTATAAATTTAAAAAAAACACACTTAAAAAATTGCAAAATAATCGCGGAAAGCGAAAAAAGGCTCTATAGTACAAAAAATTAATTTAAAAACTTAATCAGCAATTTACATTCTGCAAACAAAAAGATTAATGAAAAAAATTTTTCTTTTTGCAAATTTTATTTTTCGCGATTTTTTTTTTTTGCAACTAGCCACCAAACTTTGTTGTATGAAATGTGTATTATAGACCCTAGATTATAAATTAAAAAGAAACGTGCTTAAAAAATTGCAAAAAAAGCGGAACGCGAAAAGACTTTGTGGTACTAAATATTAAGTAGGAAACGTAATCAGCGATTTAGATTCTGCAAACAGATATTATATTGATGCAAAAATTTTCCTTTTTGCAAATTTTATTTTGCGATTTTTTTTTTTGCAACTAGCCACCAAACTTTGTTGTCCCTATCCCTAGATTATAAATTAAAAAAAAAAACGCACGTAAAGAATTGCAAAATAGTAGCGGAATGGGAAAGAGGCTTTATGGCACAAAAATTTAATTAAATCACTTAATCATAAGTACATTGATGCTAAAAATTTCCTTTTTGCAATTTTTTTTTTTGCAATCAACCAGCAAACTTTATTTTATAAATGGGTATTATAGTCCCTGTGTTATATATTTAAAAAAAAAACCGCACCTAAAAAGTTGCAAAATATCGGCGGAATCCGAAAAATACTTTATGGTACAGAAAATGAATTAAAAGAGCTAATCAGCGATCGACATTCTGCAAACGAATATATTGTTGCAAAATTTTCCCTTCTTGCAAATGTTTTTTTTTTGCAATTTTTGCTAAATAAATATTTAATTTTAATTTTTTTAACGAGTCAAAGAGGAAGCTATATTTAAGTTACTTTCATTTTTACATACCCAAGTAAAAAAAATTATATGGAGCCATATGAAGTTATATTTAATAATATGTAATCTTTTATGTAATTAGATATAATTATATCCGAAAAATGAGAACGTCTTATTGTATTATATTGCATCGAATTGTATACAATTTGGTACAATTTGATACAATTTTATGCAATTCGATACAATTGTATCCGAATTTTGTCCTCATCCACTTACATCAAATTATATCTTTTTGTATAAAATTATATAAAATGTTATAAAAGTGGACATAGTTTGATACAATTATATCTAAATATTAACCTTATAGTTTTTATCATATTATATAGGACCATATCTAACAATCTACATACAAAAATTATTTTTTTAAATAAAAAAAAATTTTCAATTACTTGTAATTGTAATTGTTCTTTTTTGAATTGCAATTACAAATAATATGTAATTGTAGATGTGTTTTTTTCAATCACAATTACATGTAATTGCATGTGTAATTAATTACAAAATGTAATGGTTAACCCCAGGTCTGCTGGAGATCTTATAATTTCGATAAATCTTCCCTTACTTTTATCCAGATTTATCATGACAGTGCAATAAACATGAAAAAAATTTTCTTTTAATTTAGTAATTTTAAAATAAAGTTAACAACACTGAAATTTTAAAGTTAATAGGATTATGATATATAACCAAGATATAAGAAATCAGTCAAGTGTACGTTATAGTATAGAGAATTTCGTATTAAAGCTTCA
The DNA here is from genome assembly GCA_949987735.1 of Leucophora obtusa. Classification (NCBI taxonomy): domain Eukaryota; kingdom Metazoa; phylum Arthropoda; class Insecta; order Diptera; family Anthomyiidae; genus Leucophora; species Leucophora obtusa. Next base: position 221,438,708 of record OX465295.1, read on the forward strand.
GCGTTGTTAATTTTTTTTTTTGACTCATGCTCCTAAACAAAAACAAATTACTCACGTACGAGCATTTCGTTTCTTACTCAGCACACATGAGTATATTAAAAACTTGCAATCAGAAAATTCTCACGCAAAACAGTAAAAATTACTAAAAATATGATGCAAGAAATAAACTCACACACGAATCATGCACGGGTTATTATTACTCACGCTCACTTAAGTATAGTAATTATTACTGACGATCACGTGTGAATAACGTGACTCACGAACATTTCGTGTCACGTGCCAATCCCTAGTAATTACTAAATCGAAAACTAGTTATAAATCATTGATAACATGGAACCAAATATAATATAATACGGTTTTATATGGACCTTATATATTTTTATATAAAATCACTTTGAAAAAATTGCCTATGTGGGAAGATATATAATTATAGATGATTTTATAAAGAACGTTATAAGTTATATATGGGTTCATATTCGTCAATATATAATCATAACTAACACAAATTATAAAATATTTCTTATATGGATCCACATAGTGTATGTATAGTGTCATACTAAATTATATATAAACGTATATGTAATTATATCTTTTATATGTTACTTTATGTACTTATATATAGCACATACATATATATGTAGGCCAGTATGTAATAATATAAAATCACATATGTCTCCATATTAAAACCTTTGAGGAAAAAATATCTAATATATGACTATTTAAAAGTATATATGCTTGAATTTAAAAGCATATGTGGCCATATGTAACTATAAGTTACTATATTCAATTAGATAAAATAATATTTGATTATATCAAAACTTTTTTACTCGGGTATGTAAGAGCGATCTAACATTTTTTGGTATCCCGAGTAAAAAAGTTTATATAAAATATATTTGCAATATGTAACTGTATATAATTTCATCCGAAAAATGGTTATATTAAATTTATCAAATCGGATATAATTATATTTACAAGGATACAAAGTTATATCAAATGATCAATTTATATCCGAGTTTTGTCCCGATCAAATTGGATATAAGTTAATACAATACGATATGATTAAATTTAAATAATAAAAAACCTTTGTATTGCAGGGCAGCAGGATCTCACGTCCTACACACTACCATTCGCAGGCTACTGTTGATAATGAGTAACTATTAAAGACGTTATTGTATAAATCCGTTATTGTTGAATTCTTTAAAGTTAGATAATTTTTTCGCAAATACGGGAATTTTCTTTGGACTTGGAAATTTTTTTAAAAATATTTTAAGTTTTTTTTATTTTAAATAAAATTTTAATGATTAGCCCGGCAATGCATTTCTTTTTTGTTAGAGGCTCATAGTTCCCGATTTATGGAGCTGAAAATGATCTATAACAATATTCAATTGCTTATTTCTCCACTCAAAACTTATCGGACCAGAACAAAATGTATATGTATGTCGTTGGAAAGGTACTTGAAATACCTTACCAATGATATGCAACATGCCTAGACTTATTAACCCATTACAAGCCGGGTCATGATTTTAAATCTTAATTTTTTCTTAAATTGGATTTTTTAAATTTAAAAAAAAACTTTTAAAAGTAAAAAAAGCTCAGAAAATATTAATTTAATGAAAAAATTGTGTAAAACATATACAAAATTGTTTTTGATGAAATGAGTTTCGAACTTGTGTCTGAGGTTAAGTAATATATTGTAATAGGAAGCCCCATAATATTTTTTTCTATAAAAAATATTGAGAGAGTTGCAAGACCATTGTTCCAATTTAGCATAATATTTAATTTCAACCGTATTTGAACTAATTTTGCCATATAATTTTTAGTTATTTGTGTCTTTTAATTTTAAAAATTTGACAGATAATTAAACCACAATTGCTTTCAATTATTATTTTTTTGGGTTTCCGCTAACAGTCTCACATATAGGTGGCGATATTTCTAATATTTTTATCGTATAATCATAAAATACCTAATATCTCGGAAACTTAACTTAAATTAAGAAAAATTCGTTACCACATATGTACCTACATATCGTCGACCGGCCTGCAAAATGTCACATGTGTTTTTTAATAGATTTTCAGGAGAGCGAAAAAACTGTTACAAAATATACTTTTAAGATATTTTATTGGCATCATATGCCTTAATGATTCACGACCTCATTTAGTAAAATCATCATTAAGGCATATGATGCCAATAAAATATCTTAAAAGTAGATTTTGTAACAGTTTTTTTGCTCTCCTGAAAATCTATTAAAAAACACATGTGACATTTTGCAGGCTGGTCGACGATATATACCAACGGTGGGCAAATGCGGCCCTTTGCTGATTTTTGTGCGGCCCTTGTTGAAATCCAAATTTCGATTTTTTTATTCAAAAATATTTTTTTTAAATATTTTATATCGCAAGTTTTTTTAAGTATTTTTTTTTGAAAATTTTTTAGATACAAAATTAGGGCCAATTTTGCAGTCGGAACTAATATCGATTTGAAAATTGCTTACTTAAAGATATTTAAAGGAACAATCGATCTTACCTTAGGGCCATTTTAGTTAGAAATTTGTCATTTAAGACAAAAATCGATCTTTGTTCTAACTATATAACTGGCCCTTAATTATTTACAAAATAAATTCCACTTCTTTTACGAAACAGTCGACATTCACAAATGCATGAGAAACTATCATTTCATAAATATAAAAAAATGTCATTTTGCATTTAGAAAAAAAAGTTATCACATTTGTTTTTTTTTTTGTTTTTCATCACATTTCGAGTGGTGCAGTAAAATTTGTTGCTAATTTTACCAAATAATTTTTAAATTACAGTTTACAACAATTTTATTAAAATTTAGTAGCGGTTACTAATTTTCTCTACTAATTTCATTTTCCATACTAAAAATCAGTAGGCTTGAGTTGCTAAAATTAGCTAAATATACCGAAGGGCGCAAAATACAATCGTTAGTTAAATTTCCATTAATAAATAACATCAACATTTTCAGTAAACGTTATAGACTTTTTTGTTGAGTCGGCGAGTTTTATAGTCAGCACACAGCACGAGTTTAACCTTAAATTTTACTTAAGTACGAAATTATTTTATTGCTCAAGTAAAGATTTATTAAAATTCGTACTTAGTGCTGACTATAATACTGCACCGCATTTGTCTTAATACTGGACCGCATCGGTCTATGTGAAAACGTCGGCGCTTAAATTATCAAAAGCACTCAAATTACTGACTAAACCTTTAAGTTTGTAATCATCCTTAAAATTAACCTTTTACTGCATACATAGTGTCCCTTTAAAGGGGCGGGATTTTTTTTGCTGTGCGCAAAGTAAATAATTGTTAAATAAATAATCGAATCCAGGATGATATGAATTTTTATGTTTTTGTTGTCGGAAAAATAATTAGTCTCTTATAACTCTTTGAGTTTTCAAATTTTCGTTGGCCGATTCCGCGACATCGCGGGTCAATGCAAAAACTATAAAAAATGTTTTACAATAATGTTTAAAATATACAGCCTTACTATCAATATTTTCCAAACGTATATTTTAGTTAAAGTAGACTTTAGTTAAAATATTGGGTGGCAGTATGCCTTGGCTTGGTTTATTTTTGGAGTATTCTGATTGGTTAATTTATTTTCAACCAATCAAAATGTCTGAAAATACAAATATTTTTGTAGGGTTTTCATACACAAAATGAACAAAACCGTATGATTAAAAATAAAGTCGACTTTAAATTTAAATTATTCTTTTATAGTAAGGGCCATAATGTTTATATAATTCAAAAATACCAAAACAGAATTTGTAAAAGTTGAGTTTGCTATGAATTCTTGTGGAATCAGTTTTGGAATAGCTGAATTTTTTAAACCGTTTTTTCATTTACAAAAAAAAGCAATTAAACATTAGTTCCTTCCGCATTCGTTTTACTTCAAGATTTGTAGTTTTCTTTTTTTTATTTTATGGTGCGGCCCTGTATAATTTATGAAAAACCACAATATGGCTCTCGGTGACAAATCCGTGCCCACCCTTGATATATACTAATTATAAACCCCTTATACTCGCAGTAGTAAATATGGGCCTGTCTCGGGTCAGATCCAAACGCAGATTTCGTGCAACATTTCGTCAGAAATTTTTAGTTCAATTTCTTTTAAATTTAACTCAAATTTCTTAGTTACCCAGTTTAGAAACTGGGTAACTAAGAAATTCTTTTTTTTACTGCCAGTAACGACACCGACTTACTTTCTGCATTATTTTAAAATATATAATAATGAGTTGCTAATAACTAGTTACGTTTTCCATTATTTCAAAACGAAAAATAATGCGTTGCCAATGATGATTTATTTTTATTATGATTTTGAATATAATGTTCTACCCAGTGCAGAAACGGTAATGAAATATCATTATTTTTTGGACTACCAGTAATGACACCGACTTACTTTCTGCATTATTTTAAAATATATAATAATGATTTACTAATTTTTTCATTATTTCAGAATAAAAAATAATGTATTATTTTTTTATCATTATTTCAAAAATAAAATAATGTTCTAGATTTTTTTGTAAATTTTTTGAAATCTATTTTTACACTCAATATTTTTTCAACACTGGTAATGATATATATATGTAACCACATATTTTTTGATTTTTTGTATGTTGGCGAGTAAGCTGACTTGTGCGCAGCAATTCAATTATGTTTTTATCTATAAAATATTACATGTCAAGATAGCTCGGATGGTATAGCTATAGACTGCCAGTCTGGAGTCCCAGGTTCGGTTCCCGCACGAGAAGATTTTATTAAAAAAAATTTTTACATTAAAAACTATTTTTTTTATAAAACTCATTTTTTTGAATAAATAAAAGTAACTAGTTACCATTACCAGGTATGCAGTTACATAACCATATATCTGGAAATTATTTTCTACACTGAGAGATTTTTTTGTTAATTATTTTGAAATATATTTTTAGACTTTTAGTATTTTGGCGGGTAAGAGTACTTGTGCGCAGCCGGTCAATTATGTGTTTATCTATCAAATATAAGATATCGAGATAGCTCAGATGGTAAAGCTATCGAAAGCCAACCTGAAGTCCCAGGTTCAATTCCTGGCACGAGCAAATTTTATTACAAAAAAAAATTACAATAAAAAAAACTTTTTTTTCAAAAACTATTTTTAGACTCATTAGGGGTTTTCATATAAACTCGTAAATTCCTTGTAAACCTTGTATAAATACAAACCATAATTTGTATGTATACAGTTTGACATTAAACTCAAAAACTTACCAGGTTTACACCGTTTACGAGTAGAATACGAGTTTATATAATGTATGCTGGTGTGTAAAACTCATTATTTTGCGCGACATCGAAAAGTAATAAGAGATGTAAAAATAAAAGCATGTAACTAGTTACCATTACCAGGTATGTAGTTACATAACCACATATCTGGTAATGATTTTCTACACTGGGTAATTTAACTAGTTTAAATTGCCAAAATTTAGGTTACCTAAATTTAGTAGAGCATGATTCTCAAATACATTGAAAATTCTGCAGGCGCAAATATAAGTACTATTTTCTGTTACCTTAGCTGAATTCTCAAATATTTGTACGTGCTTTTTTATGAGTGTAATACTCAGCAACTTTTTTTTATTTTAGCAGAGTATATTGTCATTAAATATAGCAAAAATTTTGTATATTTCAAATATTTTTTCTTGCTGGTTTTATTTTACTAATGATTAGCACACACGTTATGCTGATTTAAGCATTTTTTCTCCAAAATTAAAGTTTCAGTCACATTTTTATCTCTCCAATTCGAGAGCTTTTTTCCCATCAAAATATTAAGAAACAATTCCATTCCCACAGAATATTTGCGATATGCAATATTTGCTTCAGAACTAAGCCGAGTAACACTATAAAACTTTCTGTGTATAACAAACACATCTGAGCTTTTTTCTAAAATAAAAAATTACAAAAAATGTTGGCCGATTCTTATATTGAGTTTTAAAATACACTAAAAATTCAGAACTAGTTCTGAATTTAAAAAAAATATTCTAGCATTTTTCAAATTCCATTAAATTATAATAAACAATATTTGTCAATATTTAACCCCGCCACTCCGTCCACTTTATGGAAAATTGAAAGAGTTTCTTCAATTTTTATTTGTGTCATATATGACAGCCAATGTTTTAAGTTTGCCATTGGTATGACATGCTTTTTCTAATAGCAGTATAGTTGGCTTCGAAAGCATCATATGTACGTATGATAAACTAAAAATTTATATACGACAAGAATTAGTTAAGTTGAAAATGAATTTGTTGCGAATTTATTTATGGTTTTTGTTGTTGTTGTTTTTGTATATTTAAAAAATAATTCAGATATTTCACTTTCAGATAAAAATTAAATTTCACACAACCAAGTCCAAAGTAGGTAATTATACCCTACACTACTATGTGGTCAGGGTATATTAAGTTTGTGCTGATGTTTGTAACACCAAAAAATATCTGAGCTAGACCCACCTTTTAATATACTGGTAGACTCAGAATCACTTTTTGTTTCGAGATCTCGATATCTGTCTGTCCATCCGTCTGTCTGTCCATGCATTTTTGTGCGCACTTTACAGGTCGCAAATATTAAGGTATTTTGATGAAATTTGGTACATAGACCTATGCCGGCCCAAAGACGAAGCCAATTGATTTTGGTTAATCGGTCCATGTTTACAGCTAGTGCCCATATAGAGCTCTCCCCCAAAATTCGCTAGGTTACACGCTGCAGGTCGCAAATATTTAGATATTTTGATGAAATTTGGTACACCGACCTATGTCGACCCAAGGACGTAGCCTATTGATTTTGGTTAAAATCGGTCCCCCCCCCAAAACTTGCTTGGTTACACGCTGCAGGTCGCAAATATTAAGATATTTTAATTAAATTTGGTTCGCTGACTCACATGGTCCCAAGGACAAAGCCTACTGATTCTAGATAGGATCGGTCCATATTTGGACCTATCGCCCATATGGGCTATATTTCCGATTTTCTCTTCTTTTATCATTTTATAGAAAATTTGGCACAATTCCCATTTTAACCCATTCGAATTTCGGATCCAAACATTAGTTGGCTTTTAACCAGACTGGTGTAGGGTATTATGTAGTCGGCATGCCCGACTTTAACTTTTTTACTCGTTTTGAACTTTATTTTTGACCATGGGCCTCATTTGGAGCTTTTGCTAATAAATACCCTTTTTTATATTTTTCCAATTATTTTGTTATAATGCCATTTTTACGTATACTTGCCAAAAATTAGTAGTCGCTACTTAATTTTAGCAAAATTGTTGAAAACTGCAATTAAAAAACGATTTGCTAAAATCAGTTAAAAAACTTACTAAATATCAATAAATTTAGTATAATGAAATTAGTATAAATAATTAGTTGCAGCTACTAAATTTCAGTAAATTGTTTTAAACTTTAATTTAAAATCAATCTGCTCAAATTAGCAGGAAACTGTACTAAAAATAAACAAACTTTAAAATCAAAAAAAAATTAATAAAAAAAAATTTTTTTTTTTCGATTGTAACAAGCGTATAATTACTCCATCGTACTTGAAATTTGGAGTCAAAATTGTAAACAGTTCTCCAGTTATTAGCCATGGATGGTAACCGAAACGATGTGGTTATCGGTAAGGGTAACGCTATTTTACATTATTTCGGTAATGGTATTTTGAGGGTAGCGCTATTTCATTTATTTCGGTATCGGTATTTTAAGGATAAGGGTTTTTTATTTATTTCGGTAACAGTATCTTAAGGATAACGGTTTTTTGATTATTTCGGTAACGGTATTTTAAGGTTAACGGTATTTCAGTTATTTAGGTAACGGTGTTTTATGGATAACGGTAGTCAGTTATTTCGGTGCATCCCGCAATTTTTTTTTACAAAAACCAAACGAGATTAAAAACAGGACCAATTTATCAACTTAATGTACGAAAAATACTCAATAACCACGTGAAATTACCAAAAGCAGAAAATTAAAAATAACGGTAACGGTATTTTAGGGGTAACGATATTTCTTTTATTTCGGTAACGGTATTTTAAGGGTATCGATATTTCATTTATTTCGGTATCGGTATTTTAAGGATAGCGATATTTCAATTATTTCGGTAACGGTATTTTAAGGTTAGCGCTATTTCGGTAACGGTATTTTAGGGGTAACGGTAGTCAATTGGAAGGGTTTTGAATCGATAACGGTATTTTAGCGGTATTGCCTGCCAACCCTGTTATTAGCTTTTTATTCATTGGAGATACAATAAAATTTTCTAAATGTTATTTCTAAACTAAAAATATATCAATAGTAACAAATATAAACTAAACAAGAATTGTAAAAAATCAACGAATTCTTGTAAATAAAATTTTTTAAATTAGTATATTTTTCTGCTAAATTTAGCACATGGTTTTGAAAAATTAGTAAAATGTTTTGCTGAAATCATTAGCGAAAATTAATAAAAAATATCCGTAATTTGTAATAAGAGAATATCAAAAATGATTACTAAAAAAAATCGTACTAAAAATCTGTGTTAAAATAGTAAAGTGCGATTGGAAACTGTTTACAAAGTTTTTATTAACTTTTTTATCTGAGTGTAGTTATGACATAAGTGCAGTTCTATCTTAAGCATTAACAAGAAACCAATGATGGTTGACAACCGGAGCGAAGATGGTATTGGTCCCCATTTTGTTGTTTTTTTCGGTATCGGTAGAGATCAGTGTTACCAGAAGCTTTCATTCTAAATATGCTAAATCACAAAAAAAAAATTATATTAAATTCTGCTAAATCGCGAAAAAAGAAAAATTTGCTAAAAATATGCCAAACAAAAAATTACAAAAATGTTGAAATATTCATTATGCTAAAAATCTGCTAAATTACCACATACAAAAATATGCTAAAAATCTGTTAAGTTTTCGAATTAGACAAGAACTTTTGACGGTTTTTTTAATGCGTTTAATCATTAAAAAAAGTAGTGTATTTATTGTTGAAATAAATAGTAAAAACTGAATCTTGCATGGACAAAAATATGCTAAAAATCTCCTTTTGTCAAACGAAATATTCCAAAAAGCATTTAGCATATTTTTCTGAAAAAAAATATGCAATTTTCGAACTCAATCTGCTAAATCTAGCAGAAAATATGCTCAAATAGCAACACTGGTAGAGATACATACCGTCACCGAAGCATCAACACTGTTACGTAACGGTATTATTGAAAAATAGCGTTTTAGCAAAAAATTAAGTTTGTGTTAAAAACACAATGTTGTCAACGCAATTTAAAATTTGATAATTGATTGATACATTTATTAGTTTTTTCTTATTATATGGACCTCATGCAACAACAAAATCTAGCATCATAATTTTACCAATAACTCACAATTTCGGATATTTTGTATATTTTATCGGATATTTTGTATATTTTTATATATTTTTTAAAAATTTCTTTTTGCCAAAAAGGTTTTAGAATACATGTAGTTTTTAATTCAATAGTTTCGATATTGGTTATTTATTTTAGCACATTTAATTCATTTAATGCAATTATTGTTTATCCCGATAAAAAAAAATTTAAAATAACGAATATGCAAGTGCTTGTGCAAATTTAAACGTAACTGCTAATTATAGAAAACATATGATTTTCTTTTATTAGTTACACATAAATAGATATAACTAGACTGCTAGATCTGTCAAAACAACAGAGTAGTATTTTGGAAGTTGACAAAGCAAATTGTGGTAAACAATTTTTTGTTGTTTTTGTTTTTTCTTTAATATTTTAAATGTTAAATGACGCTCCTAGACGAGAACAAGAAATTCTCATTGAGTTTGTGATTTAACCTAATAAATATTTCTAGAAATTCTAAAACGTCGTCCCCTGACGATTTCCTTAGGCAAGAATGAAATCCGGATAGGCACATGCCTGCAACAGATTATTTTTCACAATTTGCCAAATAAGTTTTGGGATTTTAGCACATTTATTTCATTTAGTTAAAATTTGTTCTTTTATATTAGCGAATAAGTGTTAGATTCGGATAACGAAATTAAATTTTTAAAATTTAAAAACAAAATGTGATTTTTTCAATAAAATATAATAAATCCAAAAATAAATCCAATGGTTAAAAAAGGCCTATTCATAATACGTGAATTAAACGGCATTTTGGCTTTCCTGAACAAGTGTGTATTTGTAGATAACCTTATTAAATATAAGCCCTCGATATGTAAAAAACACATTGTGATGTTTCTAATTGAAAAGGGAAACAAACAATAAACAAACACATATCTTTGAATATCAGCTGATAGGTAACTGGACTTATGTGATATATAACATAGATGATTACAAAACACAGCTAGAGTTCGTAAGTAAATGTCATCTTAATTCAATAAATCATCGTGGATTAGTTCTCTTGTAGTTTTTCATTTTAAGTTGTGAGTTAGATATGAGATATTTGTAAATAAGACGCTAAAAATATTGATAAAGGTCGTAGCTGAACAAAAAATACATATTCATTTCAAATGAAATTTTTCCAGAGCAACAATGAACTTCTCCACACAGAGAAAAAATATGCCATTTTCCAACTGAAATTCGGTTACGTCTACTAAAATAGGTTGGTGCAACTGAATATTGGTTATCACAACAAAATTCGGTTTATACAACTAAATTTTAGTTGCAATACCCAAAATATTTAGAAATCACATTCCAATATGGTTTCACCAACCGAATTTATTGGTTGTAGCAACCAAAATAGGCTTAGCAATTCGGTTGGCAATTTTTTTTCCTGTGTGTGTATTAGCACAGGCTGAAGGTTTTTTTTTGGGAAATTTGCTCAAATTTGCTTTTAAATAGGGGAAATTTATTTTGAAATCAAAGAAATCCGCACAGTTTGTAGACTAATTTGCTTTGAAAACAGGGAAATTCTCCCTTTGCAATCTGCATAAAATTTTGTTGGGGCCGTGAGGTTAACCGTCCCTCTATAGTATTCTTACCCTATGCTACATTTTCAGCCGATTTGGTTGAAACTTGACACGTGATGATTTATAAACACTTCATACGATATTTAGACATAAAGCTTGTTCACATAACCACATATCTGGTAATGATTTTCTACACTGGGTAGTTAACATTACAACCCAGTGTAGAAAATCATTACCAGATATGTGGTTATGTAACTACATACTTCCCAGTGTAGAAAATCATTACCAGATATATGGTTATGTAACTACATACTTGGTAATGGTAACTAGTTACTTTTGTTATTACATTTCTTATTACATTTCTTATTACCTTTATATGACGATGTCGCGAAAAATAATGAGTTATGGTTACACACCAACATACGAAAAATCAAAAAATATATTGTTACCTATGTGCTTACCAGTACTGACAAAAATAATGAGTCTAAAAATAGATTTTCAAAAAAATAAATTATATAAAAAAAAATATTTTTTTTTTGCATCAAAGGAATTAAATATGCTAAAAATCCCAAACGTATTTAACAAATTGTGAAAAATAATCCGCTGCAGGCATGTCCCTATCCGGATTTCATTCTTGCCTAAGGAAATCGTCAGGGGACGACGTTTCTAGAATTTCTGGAAATATTTGTTAAGTTAAATTACAAACTCAATGAGAATTTTTTGTTCTCGTCTAGGAGCGTTATTAAACATTTAAAATATCAAAGAAAAAACAAAAACAACAACAGAAAATTTTCCACAATTTGCTTTGTCATCTTCCAATGTACTACTCTGTTGTTTTGACAGATCTAGCAATGTAGTGACATCCCTTCATGTAGAAGCAACAATAGAGAACAATGTTTTCTAAAGTGTCAGTAACATTTAAATTTGCACAAGCACTTGCATATTAGTTTTTTTATTTTATTTTATCGGAATATACATTAATTGCATCAAAGGAATTAAATATGCTAAAAATCCCAAACGTATTTAACAAATTGTGAAAAATAATCCGCTTTTTTGTATTTTTTTTAAATAAAATTTGCTGGTGCGGGAATCGAACCTGGGTCTACAGATTGCCAGTCAATAGCTCTACTATCTGAGCTATATCGACATGTAATATTTAATAGATAAAAACATAATTGAAATGCTGCACACAAGTAAGCTTACTAGCCAACATACAAAAAATCAAAAAATATGTGGTTACATATATCCTTGTTTAAAAAATATTGAGTCTAAAAATAGACTTCAAAAAATTTTTAACAAAATCTAGAAAATTATTTTTTCTTTGAAAAAATGATAAAAATAAGTCATTATCAGTAACTCATTATTATATGTTTGAAAATAATGCAGAAGGTAAGTGGGTGTCATTACTGGTAGCCCAAAAAATAATGATATGTCATTACCGTTTCTACACTGGGAAAGTATGTAGCTACATAAACAAACATCTGGTAATGATTTTCTACACTGGAAAGTTACCCTTTATTCATATATTTCTTATTATGTCGATATTAACTCAGCTATGTCTGTTTTAAATTTCAATGCAATCGGACCACTAAGTAAGAAATGGCACTAATATTTTCAACAATTTTGTGAAATATTCCTCTGTGCGCTCTGTGCCAAGTTTTGTCTAAATCCGCTTTTTTAGAGATCGCAGAAAAAGTTACCTTTTAATTTGTCTCTAGAGTAATTTATACAAATAGTAGGGTCGATTTTACACTGAATTCTTTCTTAACCTATCGGCAACACAATTGGGAGTAATTAATTTTTCTGTAATGATCATTACTTACTTTCATTACCATTACATATTTTAATGAAAAAAAGTTCATTAAATGTAATGAAACATTTTTTCATTTCCATTGCATTCAAATAATTATAATGAAATTAATTTTAATTTCCATCACAAAATTGGACATTGATTTTCATTATAACTACTTTTATATCGTACAAAGGTAAATGTTTTTATTTTTTCGTGTCCTTTAATTTGAAATTCAAATTCAAATTTTGAATTCATAGTATACACAGAAAAAATTAAAGTATTTGTAAATACAATCAAAAATTTAATTGAATTCGGACCAAATAAGAAAATCGTTATATCAGTTAAATTTTTTTGTAAAGTTTTAATTGAAAAATTTTCAATTAACGTTTTAATCATATCAATTAAAAATTTAATCAAAAATTCTCAAAATTTTGAATTAAGTTATGGCGCTTTTATTAAAATGTGTGATATAAAAAATATAATTAATAAATATTTATTAATTTTCTTATGTTTTTGAATGATTTGAGACACACTTTTGTAATTTTTATATCTGTAATAGAAGCAAAAATATTAATAAAACAAAATAATATCAATTTACGCATCGCATATTAAGGCCCGATTACTGAATGTCCTATTACAATTTATCCGGCAGTTAAAGTCCTACACTGATAGAATTTTGTGCATAGTATTAATGAATTTGTTCATTAATCCAATGATTTTTTTCATTGAAAAGTCCCCAAAGAACGCGTTCATTAGATCAATGAAACATATTCATTAAATGAAAACTTATTGAAAAAAATGAATTTTTTTGCGTTACTTTTTTTTATTTATTTTTATTTTATTTATTTTTATTTTATTAATTTTTATTTGTACATATATTTCTTTTTCGTTTCTATAACGTTTTTGACATCTCCCTGAAGTCGACTTGAACCCGCAATCACCAGAATGTAAACATTATCGCGTTACCAATTGATCTAAATAGCCAAAACAAAATGATGTCATTATTTGGACTTTTATATTTAAATAATTTCAATTTGCAACCCTAGCGTTCATTACTGGAACATATATCTATTTTAGTAATTAGCAAATTCAAAACCCTTATAAAAATTATAGCATATTCTTATATAATGAAAAAATTCATTAAATTAATGAATTTTTCATTAACTCAATGAATTTTTTTCATTAAATCAGTTAATTCAGATTAATGAAACCGATTCATTAATAGTATGAACGAAAATTCTATCAGTGTAGTTAGTAGCTAACTGGACACTCAGTAAGCGTTTTTTTTAATATGTTGTCAAAAAATATGATAAAACTTTTAATTGAAAATTAATTTGAAATCAAAGAAAATTTTAATTAAAATTTTATTGGCAATAATTTTTTTCTGTGTACCTATTCCTTGCTTGAAGCTCAGATAATGATTGTTCCTTATTCTCTTCAATAAAAGTACTTACTAATCATGTGTAAAAGGTGCACTCCAATTCAATATTGTTTTCAGTACTATTTTTACAGGTGCATAAAAAGCAATTTCTCATATTTTTTTTTTATATATATATAATAATGTATTAAAGTATTGAATTTAAGCAAATTAATTATAAATATTAAAAAATATTAATAAAATAAAAAAATATTGGTCCCGCCGGGAATTGAACCCGCGAACCTCTATTTGGAAATGACAAATGATACCAAAATCACTTTTTAGGATCACTTTTAGAGCAATTGCTCTTTAGAAGCAATACTTAAGTCATTTTTTGGATGTTGTTCAGAAGTAATTCTAAAAAAATTGTAAAAATATACTAACGGATACTTTGGAAACAATGAAAAAAGTGATTTTTTGAAGTTGTTCAGAATAACTTCTAAAAAAGCAGTCAAAACACACTAATGGATACTTGTGAAGCAGCGAAAAAAGTAGTTTGTAAAGCATTACTTCTAATTTTTTTGCTGGGTAGTAATTGATATGCCGAAAAGTAATATGAAATCCAAACTTAAAAAAATTGGTTAACTTTTAGGTTGTTCGCATTTTTTTTTATTATACACAAAAGTATATATTTTGGTTTAAATTTCCAAATTTTCTGAAAGGATGTAAATAAAAATCTAACTTGCCTTATGTAAAAAATTTCTCAAATCTGTAAGCAATTTTTGTGAAGATTGCGAAACTTCAGTCGAAATTTTAAAAATGGTAGCTTTTCAATTATTCGCGTATTTTAAAAATTCAAGAAAAACTCAGTTTTTTTAAAATATTTTCCTAGCTACCTGAAAACGATGTCATCGAAAATTCAAACTTGTTATACTTTTGCAATCTTTCGTTATAAATGATTTTTCAGAAGAAGGAAAAAACTGTTATATTCCTAAATTCCTTAAGTATGAAGTAATCTATCGTCCACAATATTTGTTAAATATAATTACTAGGGCAAGGAATTTCATGCACTTAAAAATGGAAAATATGCGCCTAAAATATGCGGCTAAAAAAGAAAAATATGCATTAAAATATATAAGAAATATGCACTAAAAACTATTATTTTTGCAAAAATAATGCAATTTAAAACTTAAAAATATATTTAAGTTAGTTATTTTGCAAACAGACACAGAACTCAAAGATTTTCCATAGGTCAATAAGGTTTTTAAAATTGTTTATTTTGATTAAATCGAAATATAAAAATTAGAATTTTTTATATTTTTTTACAAAATAAAAAATGCTCCAAAAAATTAAAAAGCACACAATATGCATTAAAAAGGCACCAAATATGCATTTAATGTCAAAATATGCAAAAACATGCATTTATGACAAAATATGCAAAAATATGCAACTACAAATCGATGCCATTTTGTTCTAAATTTGATGATTCGGATAAATATTAATCCATATCAGTTTTGGACTATCGACAAAAAACACGCATTTGCATGAAATTCCTTACCCTAATAATTACTAAACATTATATAAAAAAAATGAAACATTTTATATTATTCGCGGCTCCATAGGGCATTTTGTCCAATAAAGCTTATTGCAACTGAAATTTTCGAATATTTTTATGCCGATAGAGCGTATTGCACAGTAATAAAAATTTGATCTAATTTGCAATTTTTTAAAGTTCGAACGTCATGTCAATCTGAACGATTTTCGGTTAAAATTGACTTTGAGCATTACTATTTGTATTGAAATCGGAAAATAATTGACCTTAATTGCAATTTTATTAATGTGTCAATGTTTTATTTATCGTGTTTTTTAACATATAAGAATTTATTAACAAAACAATTAAAAATAAAGAAAAGTTACAGAAAAATATTATTAGATTTCGACATTTCTTCATTTCTTGCTGTTACTTTGACTTCATCTGAACCAAATTACCATAAAAGTAATGATTATTCTGGTGGCTTTAAATCTTGTAGATGTTTCCATTTGCTAGGCTAAATTGGGAATTGAATGAAAATTTTTTATAGGGTGCATTTAATAGACGTACCTGATACAAAGGTCGAAGTGAGATCAGATTTGTATAATATTTTGGCAAAATTCTAAAGAAAATGCCTTGCAATTAATTTACTTAAATTTCAAATTACACCATTTCAGGTACATACGAGGGGTACTATTTATATTTCGGGAATAGCGAATAATAACAAACATTTTTAAATGAAAATGGCTTTATTGTTTTCAAAATATTACCCTTGATGATCAATACACTTTTGCATTTGTTCAAACCATTTTTAATAGCAGTTTTTCCATTCCTCTTGAGACACCTCCAAAACATGGTTTTTGAATGCTTCAACTGCTTCTTCGGCGCTTGCAAATCGTTGACCACGCAGTTTACCTTTGATATTCGGGAACAAGAAGGAGTCATTGGGTGCCAAATTAGGACTGTACGGAGAATGAGTCATCAATTCGATGTTTTGACTGCTCAAAAATTCACCTGTTTGACGAGATGTGTGAGAGCTCGCATTGTCATGATGGAGAATGATTCGTCTTTGGCGGTTGGTTTTACGAATTTCTTCGAAGACTCCGGCAAACAAATGGTCGTGTACCACTCAGAATTGACCGTCATATGTTGCTCAAGCGGAACAGTGGCCACATGATCCATTTGGCCGAAAAAACAGGCCACCATTTGCTTCGCTGTGCTTCTTCCCCGAACAACTTTTGTTGGTTTTCGCTCGTTTTGCAATACCCAAACGGTCGATTGCTATTTTGTTTCCAGCTTATACGCATATATCGCTGATTCGTCACCCGTCATGATTTTATACACGTCTTTTGAAGCACCACGGTCGAACTTTTTAATCATTCCCTTACACCAATCGACCCAAGCCTTTTTTGAGCGATTGATAAATTATGGGGTATCCAACGAGAGCAAATTTTTTTTACAACTAAGTGTTCATGCACAATCGAATGTATTGAAGTGGAATTAATCTGCAAGGATGCCTCTATCTCACGATATGTCACATGACGATCTTGCATTATCAGTTCACGCACTGCATCGATGTTTTGTGGCACAACAACCGATTTTGGACGACCTTTACGGAATTCGTCGGCGACCGTACTACGATCACGATTGAATTTAGTATACCAGCGATATACTGTGGTTTTTGATGGTGATTTATCGCAATACAAAGAACTGAGTTCATCGATATATTCTTCTTCAGATAATCCACGTCGAAAGTTGTGAAAAATAATCCAAAACCTTCTCTTGAAATTTCCATTTATTGGCCAAATTGATTTTCTTAACTCACTGTAAACAAAACAAATAACACTTGTACATCAAAACCTTGTGAGTAGGTTTATGCTAAAAAATGTCAGATTTTATTATGGTGTTGCCAGATTTTAGCTATTGGCATTAGTGTTGCCAGTTCCCGAAATATAAATAGTACCCCGTAATAAACATCCCACAGTGGTAGACCAAAATTACACCAAAGATCGTTGTAAAAAAAATAGGAAAGTCAATATCTAAAAGCTCCATTTATTAGAATACTATAATTTTTTTCTTAAATCGCAGCGGTGGTCAAAAATTAATCTATTACTTTAATATATTAGACACAGTTCTATATTATTTTGTAGGGTACAATTTTGTTCAATATATTATATTTTTATTAAGTCGATTACCAAAATGTTCCGATAGACCATATTCCATTCAAAAAAATTAAGTCTTATGTCCAATAGAGGAATAACAAATAATGAAAAAAGGATACTAAACTACATTTTTTCTTTCCGAAATTCTTTTTAAGAGATGTAACTATCATCTGTGAAGAGTGTGCCATTAAAAAGTCATTTTCGAAAAATCTTCCGATGGAGCGTATTGAATATAGGCTCTCGACATATTGATTTTAATTTTAAAAAGGATAACAGATATCAATTAGAAATTTATTAATTCAGTTCGAGGCCAATTTCCTTACTATGAATTGACATAACAAGTACTGTTTTCCAAAAATTCATATTTTTCTTCATCAGAATACTCTTCTGACAAATATTTCAGAGTTTTTGCTTTCAAAAACCTCTACACTTTCAGGAATGAAAAGACGATCGTTTCGGAGATTTTCCAGGTCCCCTTCATCAGTCTTCTTTAGAAAGTGGTGGCAGTAGTGCAATGCAATTTGAGGCATCAAAATCTCATATTAAATGTAGTCTGCTACATTAACAAAATGGGAATGGAGCAAACAATTATATATGTTTTCGAAGTCTTCTGCAAGGGTCGAAAAAACAATTTTTATTTTTTAAATAAAAGTTAAAAATCAACACTTTGACAACACTCTCACAGTACGCAGAAAACGTTTTTGCCTTTTCTTGTACTGACAAAGAAGAAGGGTAAAAATAAAATTTGTATTTAATTTATACCGATGGTATGAAATACAAAAACAAAAAACTTTCATAATATTTCTATTGTTGGCTATGCTTTGCAGAAGCCTTCGAAAACATATTTTATTGGTTGCTCCATTCCCATTTTGTTAATGTAGCAGACTACATTTAATATGAGATTTTGATGCTTCAAATTGCACTACTGCCACCACTTTCTAAAGAAAATTGATGAAGGGGCCTGGAAAATCCCCGAAAAGATCGTCTT
Source organism: Leucophora obtusa (assembly GCA_949987735.1). Lineage (NCBI taxonomy): Eukaryota > Metazoa > Arthropoda > Insecta > Diptera > Anthomyiidae > Leucophora > Leucophora obtusa. The sequence continues at coordinate 221,457,441 of OX465295.1, forward strand.
TTCATACCTGAAAGTGTAGAGGTTTTTGAAAGCAAAAACTCTGAAGTATTTATCAGGAGAGTATCCTGATGAATAAAAACAGCAGTTTTTGAAAAAAAGTACGTATTATGTTAATTCATAGTAAGGAAATTGGTCTCGAACTGAAATAATAAATTTCTAATTAATCAATTAAAAAGATCGAAAAAACAATTTTTATTTTTTAAATAAAAATTAAAAACCAACAATTTGACAACACTCTCACAGTACGGAGAAAGCGTTTTTGCCACTTCTTGTTTTGACAAAGAAGAAGGGTACAAATAAAATTTATATTTAATTTATACCGATGGTATGAAATACAAAAACAAAAAACTTTCATAATATTTCTATTGTTGGCTATATGCTTTGCAGAAGACTTCGGAAACATATTTTATTGTTTGCTCCATTCCCATTTTGTTAATGTAGCAGACTACATTTCAAAATCTCATATTAAATGTAGTCTGCTACATTAACAAAATGGGAATTGAGCAAACAATTAAATACGTTTTCGAAGTCTTCTACAAAGGTCGAAAAAACAATTTTTATTTTTTAAATAAAAGTTAAAAATCAACACTTTGACAACAGTACGCAGAAAACGTTTTTGCCTTTTCTTGTATTGACAAAGAAGAAGGGTAAAAATAAAATTTGTATTTAATTTATAGCGATGGTATGAAATACAAAAACAAAAACTTTCATAATATTTCTATTGTTGGCTATGCTTTGCAGAAGCCTTCGAAAACATATTTTATTGGTTGCTCCATTCCCATTTTGTTAATGTAGCAGACTACATTTAATATGAGATTTTGATGCTTCAAATTGCACTACTGCCACCACTTTCTAAAGAAAATTGATGAAGGGGCCTGGAAAATCCCCGAAAAGATCGTCTTTTCATAACTGAAAGTGTAGAGGTTTTTGAAAGCAAAAACTCTGAAGTATTTGTCAGGAGAGTATCCTGATGAATAAAAACAGCAGTTTTTGAAAAAAAAGTACGTATTATGTTAATTCATAGTGAGGAAATTGGCCTCGAACCGAATTAATAAATTTCTAATTAATCAATTAAAAAGATCGAAAAAACAATTTTTATTTTTTAAATAAAAATTAAAAACCAACAATTTGACAACACTCTCACAGTATGGAGAAAACGTTTTTGCCACTTCTTGTATTGACAAAGAAGAAGGGTACAAATAAAATATGTATTTAATTTATACCGATGGTATGAAATACAAAAACAAAAAACTTTCATAATATTTCTATTGTTGGCTATATGCTTTGCAGAAGACTTCGAAAACATATTTTATTGTTTGCTCCATTCCCATTTTGTTAATGTAGCAGACTACATTTAATATGAGATTTTGATGCTTCAAATTGCATTGCACTACTGCCACCACTTTCTAAAGAAAACTGATGAAGGGGACCTGGAAAATCCCCGAAACGATCGTCTTTCCATTCCTGAAAGTGTAGCGGTTTTTGAAAGCAAAAACTCTGAAGTATTTCTCAGGAGAGTATCCTGATGAAGAAAAATAGCAGTTTTTGAAAAAAGCACTTATTATGTTAATTCATAGTAAGGAAATTGGCCTCGAACTGAATTAATAAATTTCTAATTAATCAATTAAAAAGGTCGAAAAAAACAATTTTTATTTTTTAAATAAAAATTTAAAACCAACACTTTGATAACAGATATCCTTACAAATGAACCTAAAATTTTAAGATGAATGGGGGAAATGTTTTTTAGTTGATCTGTTATTGTAATTTACTTGTAAAAATTGTATCATCTTTCTTTGATTTGAAAATAATTTAAACAGAAAGTGATATAAATTTATGATCTAGAGTTAAACTAAAATAACATTCAGTTACTAAAATTTTAATTTTTAATCGACATAAAAAAAAAAATAATAATTTTTAAAACTTTTCATACACTCAATGAAAAAGTTTCATTAAAACTAGATTTATAAAATATATGAAGTTTTTCGTCAAATTTAAGAAATTTTTCAATTACTTTGTGAAGAAAACTTTATTATTTTACTGGAGAAATTCCTTAAAACTTCATCAAAATTTTGAACTTTTAGCGCTCAAACGATGCGCAAAAAGTTCCGGACACGCTAATAGACAGACAGACGCACCGACGTGGCTAGTCGACTCAGAAAGTGATACTGAGTTGATTGGTATACTGCCCGTTATTTTTGGCAGTTGTAAACATTAGCAAAAACTTAGAATATACTGTTCCACAGAGTGGTTCACAGAAGAATATTTCACAAAATTGTTGGAAATAATTCGGCCATTTCTTTCTTAGTGGTCCGATTGCAATGAAGTTTAAAACAGACATTTCTGAGGTAATACTAAATTTAAGTTTAGACGTTGGACCTCACAGACCCTCCGGGGTTGGCAATATGCACCCCAAAACAGGGTACGTTTTCCATAAAAAATTTTGACCGCTCGCCATTTTTCCATTTCTTATTCGATTTTCATAAATGAATATATTGTTATCTGCTAGTTCAGGCCCATAAAAACATTTTACTTGTGTGGGTTTTCTTTTATAGTTCCCGAGATATTCCCATTTGAAAATGTAAAATTCCAAATTTTGTGCGACTCATGTCCAGTTTTTCTCGAATAGCGGGACCAAACCACGGCCAATTTTTTTTAAATATAAGCTATTTAACCAAATAAGTTTTTGAATAAATACAATAAATATGCTTTTAATTATGTAGCGGAAGTATTTGTAAATACTTCAACATATACAAAATTTACTAGATGAGTCCCTTCCAATTCCTGCTTCAGCAAAAAATTTTAAAATCCCATTTTTCGAGATTTTAATTTTATTTTTGGGAATTGTGGGATTGCTTATTGCAAATCTTAAATTCTGACATCAATTTCTCATTTGTGACTTTAAAACCTATTTAAGTCCAAAAAATCATTTGATTATGTCCAATAATAAATATTTTATTGAATAGTAAAAATTTATATTTTAACAAAAACCGCAATTTTAACCTTCCTCTTAGGATTTCCGAATATTTAGTCATTAGAAAATGTCATAATCTACAGGTAATTTTCTTTCCAGCGGTACCAAACACTTATATGGTGTCTTTATAACTCATTGACAAAAAATCTTCAGAAGTTACCCGTTACTCATATATTTCTTATTATGAGTCTTTGTCTTATCTTACATATATGGGAACAATAAAAAGTGCCTTATTATGATCTTTATTAATGAAAAAATTTAGCTTTTGTTATTTCTTTAACTTTTTAAGATTTGTCAAGGAGTTATAAAGATTGTCAAGGAGTTATAAAGATAGCATATAAGTGTTTAGTATCGTTGGAAAGAAAATTACCTGTAGATTATGATATTTTTAAAAATAATCCCATTTTGTGCTATTGGTAAAACTAAAAATTCGGAAATCGTAGTAAAAATTGCGGTTTTTGTTAAAATGTAAATTTTTACTACTACCCTTAACTATAAAAAGTCATCTCTTGTAAGAAGGTTATTACTATTCAAAATTAGACCTTATTTTTAATAAATAAATTCCATTTCATAAAATCGCCTATACAGTAGACGCTCGCAAATTAGAGCTTTCAGTAATTCGAACGTCCAGAAATTAGAATCAATGTTTGCAATACATTAAACGCTCTGAAATTCGAATTTAAAATTCTAATTTCTGAGCGTTTTTTTTTTTTGGTTATTTGAATACACAGGAAATCCCCAATTTATTTTTATTCTGTTTGAATAAAGTAAAACTAAAAAGGGGAATCACCAAATTATATATGTTTTTCCCTATTTGTTTTTTTTTTTTGTCGCATTTATGTACATTTTTGGCAAGTTTATTTGTGAAATTTGATACGCGTGTACATATTATTTGGCAGTCTCTATTAAATAGTGAAAGTGTATCATTTAAAATGTTAAATAAACGTAAAAAAACACTTTATCATTGGAAACTAAATTCAAAATATTAGAAAAGCTTGACAAAGGCGTTCAAGGGAACCGGTTAGCCCTAGATTTTAATGTGACAACATCTTCAATCAGCTACATCAAATCACATAGAACAGCAATATTAAATGCTGTTTCAAACACATATCAGGAGGCAAACAATAAATCTTTGCACAGCGCTGAATATCCAAAAATGGAAAGTCGTCTGTATGAGTGGTTTTTAAATCAACGAGAAAAAAAGTGTACATTGACTGGGCCAATATTAAAAGAGAAAGCTAAACAAATATTTAGAGAGGAATATCCCGATAAAGATGAAAATGCATTCCGGGCAAGTGATGGATGGTTTACCAAATTTAAGAAGCGACATGGTATCCGTTTTTTAAAAATTTGTGGCGAGATTCCTTCCAGTGATGTTGCTTCAGTCACTCCTTTTATTCATCGGTATCGTGCAAAGATCGCTGAGATGGGTTTAATGGAGTCACAAATATATAATGTCGACGAAACCGGATTATTTTTTCGTTGCCTACCAGACAGAACCTATGTCTCTGCTTTTGAAAAAAACGCCCCTGGACATAAAATTCAAAAAGACAGAATTTCAGTCCTACTTGGTGCAAACTCTGATGGATCACACAAATTAGTTCCATTGGTAATTGGAAAAGCAAAAAAACCCAGGTGTTTTAAAAATTTCAATAATCCTCTGCATTACAACTTTTCAAAAAATGCTTGGATGACTTCTCGGATTTTTCACGAATGGTTTCACGGAATATTTATTAAAGAGGTAAACAAAAATATTGATTTCAGGTTCAGTACATAATTTTAAAATTTTTTTCAATTCACAGGTGATCCGCTTTTCTCAGGAAAATAATTTGCCTCCGAAAGCCATTTTGCTTATAGATAATTGCTCCGCTCATACACCCATTGAGAAACTTAAAAGTAACGATGGAAAAATAGTTGCATTATTCTTCCCACCAAATGTGACAGCAGCTTTACAACCAATGGATCAAAACCCTATTAAGTTAACAAAGCTCAATTACAGAAGTATGTTTCTTTCTCAGTTAATTGCTGAAGGTGGTGAACTGAAGAATCATTTGAAATCCCATTCGATCCGCAATGCTATATTATTACTGAAACAAGCTTGGGATGCGGTACCACAAAGTGTTATGAAGAAATCTTGGTCAAAGTTGTCCAATTGGGACTCTAACCAATACAACAGCGACGATGACGTGCCAATAGCACAATTGTTGCAAATAGATCAGGACTGCAACGAAGTTATTCAGATAAATCAAGCTCTTTTAAAAGAAATAGCTCCCAACGATTGCATCGGTATAGAAGACATCGACAGATGGAATGAAGATATGTTTGATGACGGATCTGTTTATGTTCTGAGTAGCGATGGTGAGTCTTCAGATAGCAGCGAAGACGACGTTGTTGCAGTATCATCAGTTGTCTCTAATACTACAGCCATTGAAAGCGTAAATAATTTAATAAAATGGTGCAATAACAGTGAATTGTTTGCAACTAAGCACATAAGTAATCTTTTGGCTCTCCGTAATGATATTTCGGATTTAAAGAAACCAAAAAAACAAACAAATATAACTGATTATATGTCAAACAAAGGTTAGTTGTTAACTTGGCCATTGTTTAATTTTAATTGTTTAATTTTTTTTAAATACAGTTTTTTAGTTTTTAATTAAAAAAAATACATGTGATGTAATTGGACTGCATTGCTATGTTTTGTTGCCATTCGTTTTTTTTTTTTATATTCATATTTTTAATTTAAAAAAATACATTTGATGTATTGGACTGAATTGTTGTGTTTTGTTTTCTTGTTTTTATCAAATAAAATTGAATTAAAAAATATTAAAAAGAGTTTTATTTAAGTTTTTGGAAGTAAATTTACTCAATTTTTTTTCGAAAAAAAACGTCCAGAAATTAGAATAATTCAGAAATTAGAATTGCCTCAAAAACAAAGCGGTTCTAATTTGCGAGCGTCTACTGTATTTGGAAACTATGACAGACAGAGCAAAACGGACAAAATGTTTGCTCTTCGAACTATCAATATATGTAAGTATTTAAATATTAACCAGGTCAGTGGAAGATCCAGAGACTCTTAAATCGTAATAATCTGAACAAATAAATGAATGTTCTTTGTCAGATTTGAGGTCATACAAGTAAACTACAGAGAAGAAAAATTTAAAATATTTGATAAGGCCAGCAGGATAGATTATGTATTTTCGGGTCCCGCTACAGACCGATCCTCAGTATCCTATGCCTTCATGGGTTAATATTTGATGATCTATTTATATTGAATTTAAACAAATAAACACATGTAATCAATTCAATTAGACTTACATCAACGAAATTTTTAACAACCCGATCAAAAAAATGTATATATAGTCGTATATAATAATATCTTGTTTTATCTTTTAATATGTGAGTATATATGTTGTCATGAATAGCCATATATAATTATATGTTTCTTATGTGGTAACTTATATAACCATATATTTTTATATATTGTCTTTTATAAAATTAGATATCAACCATATGTATATTAGGGATATAACTTTTTGCAATATTTTGCAAATATCAAAATGGCCCTAGCATAGTCGAATAGGCCATTGAAAATTATATAAAAAAATGCTATTACTTTTTCGCAGTTGTCAAAAAAGTTCACCCACCAAACGTGTTTCAAATATTCCGAGTTTGTGTTTAATACTTAAAAACAATGGATTTTAAAAGAAGTCGTGGGTGAGGTTTTTTATCCGAAATGACCCCAAAATTATTTTTTCGTAAATAACACAACCTTCGCCATCGCGTGGTGCTAGGGCCAAAAATTGGTTATACCCCTAATGTATATGTTATACATAATGAGATATGACAGATCTGTTGTCATATATAATTATAAATGATCATATATAACATAATATATGATCACATATGGTGGCATATAAGCCATATATTTTGAGATATAGTAATATATGCCTTGTTATAAAAATTTTTTGGTTGTACGATGTAAGATATTTTTATATATAATTATATATTACATTAAATGATATAAGATATGATTATATATGATTCCATATATGGTGCAAGATTAACAATATAATTTAAGATATGATTATATATGGTCCCACGTCAGTAATATTTTCTATGTGTTTAATATATAATTATATATAGTCACATATTACCTGAGAGACCCTACTATCGAATCCCAGCTCGGGCACAAAAAAAAATTTTTTTTTTACTTTTTTAACTCAATTTAATTTACCTGTAAATATTCTTTTAAGAGATCTTAAAAAAATTAACCCATTTACTGCCAACAGCACCTGAAAGTTATGTTTACTGCAACTTGGAATTAATAATATTTTAATATGTTATTATACATTGTCATATATAACCGCACACATAATTATATATGTGACTGAGGTACTATTATCGAATCCCAGCTCGGACACAAAAAAAAAATTTTTTTTTTTACTTTTTTTAACTCAACTTGATTTACTTATAAATATTTTTTTTACAGATCTTAAAAAGGTTAAACCATTTTCTGTCAACAGCATCCGCAAATTATGTTTTCAATTAATAGTATTTTAAATATATAATTAGATATCGTAATATATAATAATTTCGTTAAAGTTCTGAATTTGAGTTCTTGCAGAGCGAAATGATTTTTTTTTTTGTAATATTTGTACATACAATTTTGGCAATATTTTAATTTTTGTACTCCTACCCTTAATACAAACAAAACAATTTGTGAAAAGTGTTGGATAAGAGTATTTTTTCCAAAGGATTGCTAAGCTTATATATGTCATACCTTATTTAAAATACATTTATATTACCTTTTAAATAACATGTATATTATTGCTCTTATCCCATTATTAATTTCGCAAATACAGACTGTTGATATTTAGATTTTTGAGCCATATAAATCGGTGCCTCGAACCTTCAACAAACATTTTTTTTTTTATCTTATTCACCAAAAAATTTCCGTCAGTGGAAAACATTTAAGATTTTTAATTTTTGTTTTTTTGAAAGAATGTTATTAAATTTTTTTATAATTCATCTATATATATAAATTTATAGAATAATATATAACTCAGTAACACGAACAATGTTGTCTCATATAGTCACCCAGTGTAGAAACGGTAATGACATATCATTATTTTTTGGACTACCAGTAATGACACCCACTTACCTTCTGTATTATTTTAGAACATATAATAATGAGTTACTGATAATTACTTATTTTTATCATTATTTCAAATACAAAATAATTTTTTAGATTTTTTCGAAAATTTTTTGAAATCTATTTTTGGACTCAATATTTTTTAAACACTGGTAAGGATATATGTAACCACATATTTTTTGATTTTTTGTATGTTGGCGAGTAAGCTTACTTGTGTGCAGCAGGTCAATTGTGTTTTCATCTATTAAATATTACATGTCGATATAGCTCAGATGGTAGAGCTGTTGACAGGCAATCGGTTCGATTCCCGCACCACCAAATTTTATTTAAAAAAAAAATACAATAAAAAATATTTTTTTTTATATAATTTATTTTTTTGCAAATCTATTTTTAGACTCATTATTTTTGTCAGTACTGGTAAGCACATAGGTAACGATATATTTTTTGATTTTTCGTATGCTGGTGTGTAACGACAACTCATTATTTTTCGCAACATCGCCATAAGAAATGTAATAACAAAAGTAACTAGTTACCATTACCAAGTATGTAGTTACATAACCACATATCTAGTAATGATTTTCTACACTGCGCAGTCATGTTGTATAGCAGTGTTTGGGTGAGTGAGTTAAGTGGCCGACTACAACGCCAGCAACCTGGGTTCAAATCCTGCCGACGGCATTTTTTTTTTTATGAAATAAATATTTTTTAAATAATAAATGTTTTTTTTTAATTTTTTGTGTTATTTTTTAAATTTTTTTAAAATTTAAATAATTCCAAATATATCATAGGATAAATTTTGATCTCAAATTATCCAATTCGATCTGCCAAAATTAGCTTATCCGTTTGCATCCAATTGGATGTAAATTAATCCCATGGGATATTTTGGGATCTATCAGGATCTTAATTTGATATTATTGGATATTATTGGATCTCCCAATTTTGAGATCTATTTGGATCTTATTTAATCCTGTAATATATTTGAGGGATCTGATTGGATATTATTGGATATTACTGGATACCCCAATTTTGAGATAAACTTGGATAAGATCATATATCGATCTATATCAAATGATATATGATTACATATGCTAGATAAAATGTTGTTTTGACCGGGAATGCTATTTTTATCCTCTGTTATTACTAGGCCACCCAAAAAGAAGCCTGAGTATGTCTTTTATTTGAAAAGATTTGTGTGCAAAAATATTAACTGATTTCCCCCAAATTTGGCACATTTTATTAAAGTATTTATTAAAGATCATGTGCCAAGTTTTAACCGAATCGCATCAAATTTATAATTTTGAAATAAGTTTTTCATATAATCATATTTTTTGTAAGCCTTGGCTAGCAGATTTCAAAGTTCTTATAAATTTAAATTCGGTTTATAAAGATCAATTTCTACAAGCTTTAAGTTTTTTGCATACCCAAGACCTCTTGGTTGGCCCATGGTAAAAGCTTAGGGTTGAAAGTACTTTCGCTATGGCTCCTTAACACCAGCAGTCGAATTTATAATTTTATAAATATTTTATTCATTATACTTTTTGAAAGTAGTGTATGTATTTAAATAATATTTTCAAAGTGATTTGCATACAAATTTTCTATTTAAATATCTGTATGTAACAAGATATATTTCTAAAAATTTTGTATATCGTAGTCAGTGTTGCCAAAACTTATTTAAGAAAAAATGCTAGATTTTTTGCATAAAAATGCTAAAAAATGCTAAAAACTAAAAAAATATGCTAGAAAAAATATGCTAAAAAATTTTTATAAAAAAATGTTTCAATTTGTTTAAAAAAATACTATTTTAGTGACTTTTTACAATTAGACTGAAAATAAGTCATCTCTAATTATAAATTCAGTTCATTTTATTAACTAAAATTATATAAAAGAAAAATTAAAAACAACTCAAAACTTAATTCTTGTAAAAAAGTTCAAAAATCCTTTAACCCTTTTTCCTTTAACATTTTTTCATATATGATTTCTAAAGGCGTGTACATTTCAAGAAAAATACCAAAAAAAATTATTTTTAAAAAAAGGTGATTTTTATTGAGAAATATGGTTTTTTGCCAAATTTCTAAATTGTGATTATTTTAAAGTGTATGAAAAAAAAAAAAACAAAAAAAAAATCTATAAACTGTATATTTATACATTTATTGTCGCCAAACTGAATTTTATTGCGAGAATACCACTTTAAATATTTAAACAAATATTTTGGAATATTACACTTTTTGTAAAAAACGCGTGTTTTAGATTTTTCACAAATATACAGAGCAAAACCAAGATTTTTACTCTAACTGTTTAAAAATTCTGCGCTAAAATATATGAGCACTATGTACAGAAGGGGCCTCTAATGCCCAAAAATGCAGTTTTCTGCATCAAGGGTTTTTTTTATTAAAACACCGGTATGTTGTCAAATAGCTACACCATGCATTTAAGGGTTAAAATAAATTTATTATTATAATTGATTTCCCAAATGTGTCACTGAAAATATGTGATCTCAATAATTAAAGGCGGATAAACAAAAGTAATTCAAAATGTTTTATTTCTAAAATAGGTGGTAATGTGGAATACTTTGGCGTGTAATATGAATTTCCCATTCAGCCTTAATTTATCTACTCCAAATTAATTTAATAGTTTTTATTCCACTCTCTGTTTACCGTTTTCAAATTTCTGCATCTTTGGGCTTACCTGCATGAAATTCTTTAAAAAAATTATTTTCGCGATCAGGGTTAATACTTTTTGTGGTGTTGGTTGACGTTGTAAGATTTTTGGTATGATTAAATGAAAAGTGTACTGGTGTTACAGTAAAAAAATCAAAATTCACTGAAATTCTTAAAAGATAGGAATTTATCACAAACGCTATCCACATTGCCCTCTATGACACAAACCTAAAAAAATCAATAAAAATTGCAAAGATTAAAAACGAACCTTATCAACATTTGGCAATTCTATTAATTCTATTTTAAACTCTATTCTTTAAATTATTATTATTTTTTTTTTACCAAAAATTGGAGTATTTTGTGCAAAATCACCACTTCGCCATAACAACAACAAAAAGTAAAACGAGTAAAAAAGTTAAAGCCGGGCATGCCGATTTAAAATTTTAATATTAAGGTACCATAAAGCAATATTTTTTAAGCCTGGATCAGCAAGATGTAAACGTAAACGTATCTCTGCATAGCTGAATTAATAAGTTATATAAGAACAGAAGATGTGTTGTTTTTTTTTTGTTTCATTCTTATGCATTCAATATAGAGCAAACGTAAATACACAACGAAAATCTGTTGTGAATAGATTTTTGTTGTGTATTTACGTTTGCTCTATATTGAATGCATAAGAATGAAACGAAAAACACAACACATCTTTTGTTCTTATTTAACTTATTAATTCAGCTATGCAGAGATACGTTTACGTTCCTTAATGTTTTACATATTTAATCAAATTTGATAAATTTATAATTAAAAATGATCCCAGAAATATAAAAATTAAATTTTTTTAGTATCCGTCAAAATTTTTAATTGCGAATATCGCGAATACGAGAGCTAAATTTGAAAAACTGCTATCACCATTGAATTTAGCGTACTCGAATTAGCTTTACCAGTACGGTTCCCAGCTTGTTAAAATTTGCGACTGCACAGTGTAATTAACGTGTACGTATAAAAATTGTTCCTAGTACTTACTCTAAAAGTAAAAAATATATTTCTTTTTCATATTACATTTAAATTCAAATTAATGTAGAATATTCTAAAAAAAAAAACAGAAAATAAAACCGTAAAAAATGCTAAAAATATGCTAAATTTTGTTGGAAAAATGCTGAAAAAAATGCCATATGCTAGATGCATTTTTTTCATGCTAAATGAATTAAAAAAATGCTAAATCTAGCATTAAATATGCTAAATTGGCAACACTGATCGTAGTATGAAATCAATAAGCCGTGAGTTACAAAAAAATCAAAATCGACATTTTATGATGCACCGTATCAGAATACACACTCCTGCAAAATTTTCCTACGACTAAAAACGAGGATTTTAATTTGCAAAATTTAATTAACAAAATTCTCAAAGCCCAAGTGCAAGCGCAGAGAAAACCTTTGGAAAACTAATACTCAAAGGGGTAAGTTTCATAGCTCTGTAAATAATCACTGATGCCAACTTGGTGCTTTTGTAATTAGATTTATGCTGCGTTTAAATTTGCTTCGAAAACTTATTTTGGGCTGGTTTTCGATCATTTGAATGATATTATACTGCATTATATGATATAAAAATTAGATATCGAAATATACATCTCTTATCATATTACATACACTAATAGAAAAAAGTCCGTAAAAAATTTAGTTAAAACTACTAAAAGTTAGTTAAAAATGATGCTGCAGAAAAAAACTGTTAAATTAGCAGATTATTTTTGCTATATACTAGTACCTAATAAAGGAACAGCAAAAATAAAACTGTTAAATAGACAGAATTTTAGTTATATTTGAGCTAAATTTTTTTAAAGTGAGAATAATAGCAAATTAGCCTTCCAAATCAGCAAAAACTTTTGCTAAATAATTAGTAGCCTAAAAAATTTTAAATTTTCAAAGCTTTTTTTCGAATTTTTATTTTAAATGCAAATAAAAATAGAGCCTTTTGAAAATAGCAGTTTTCAATTTTTTAGCAAATATTTCTGCTGATTTTAGCAGAATAGACTGCTATTTGCATTCAACTAAATTTAGCCTAAAAATAGCTAAAGTTTTGTAGATATAACAGTTTATTTTTACTATTTTTAGTCTACAAATATTCAGCAAAATTTTCTGCAGATTTTACAGTACAATTTGATATCTTCAATTAACTAAAAGTTAGCCTAAATATAACTAAAATTCTGTAAATTTAACAGTTTTAATTTTGCTGTTCTCATTTTACTAGTATTTAGTAAAAAAAAATCTGCTAATTTTAGCAGTTTTTTCTGCAGCATCATTTTTAACTAACCCAGCAAAACTTTCTATTACCTGGTAATAAGGTTTGTAAGAAGAAATTAAGGTATGTAACCTCTTACTTTGCTATTCCAACAGCTATTATTTTAACAAGGGCATGTCATTGGAGGTATGTACTTTCCAAAAGAGGGCTAGGTAACAACATAAGAACATGTTACTTTAATGTTACATGTTAGGAGTTACGTAACCACTTACATAACCGATACTGAGCACAATACTACTTACATAACAGCTTAAAGTAAGGCCAAAAAAATGTGTTACAAACAGGTCTGAATAAACACATTAAAATTATGCGCTCACTTACTGTATAAATATATATACTTACTTCTTACAAAAAAAAATTAAAATAAGACGTTATCGTGTTGGTTTTTATAAATGCTAAAACGAAGCATATTCATATTTAATTAATATTTACTCAGATTAATATAAAGTTAACAAAAAACATAAAAGATATTTCAGTCAATATGTATAAAACATAAATTATTTGTATCGAATATTTTAAATAGAAAATAACAATCATATATCGCATTACAAATAACTCCTTATTTTGAGGTATTTGAATACACCATCGGAAATAAGTGGCTATTTCTATTAAGTGATCACGTATCACATTAAAAGTAACTCCTTATTTTACGGTTTTAAAATATCCCATCTGTATTAAGTCGCTGCTATTATTTAGAACTCATGTTGTGTATTACAAGTAACTCTTTTCTTTGAGGTGTTTAAATATATTATTGGTAATAAGTTGCTATTACTAGCCAGTAGTTATGCAGCACATTATACGTAAGACATTACATTTTAGTTATGAAATAATGCAATGGTAAGGGGTATGGTATTACCAGGTAATGTGTTCTGTAATACCAACATATTACCAACGTTTTGCTGGGAATTTTTAGTAACTTTTTCTGCTATTTTTACAGATTTATTTCTATGAGTGTAGTATCATATGGTCGAAATACACTCCAAAACTGGTTTTCAAATGTAAACGCAGCATATGTGACCTTCTCCGAGAAAAGGGACCTAGTGTGTGAAAATGAAGTTTTGAGAAGAACGCATTTAAAGTTTTATACAGAGCTTTGAAGAATTAAATCCTATTTGAATGAATTCACTACCAATCGAATTCAATTTTCTCTAGAATTGAATGAATTCCTTTTCTTAAGTAATTCACTGAATTCATTCAACTGAATGCGTTAATCAAACAACAAATTCAAAGAATTAATTCAATTGCAATAGTTCTTTTTATTAAATCAAATGAATTAATTCACCGGTGAACACGTTCAATTTTATAAATCGAACGGAAAAAAATACTGAATTAATTCACCACTGAATTCATTCAATTTCATTTTCATTCAGTGAATTAAAAAAAAATAAAATTACATTCAGTGAATTGAAAAAAAAATAAAATAAGTTCACTGAATTAAAAAAAAATAAAATAAGTTCACTGAATTCAAAGCCTGTTTTCTGCCGTTCAGTAGAAGAAAACAATAATGTACAAATAAAAGTTTTAAATAAGCAATTTTACAGCGTGTGCTAGTAACAAATTAGAAACCGGATGCTGTTTATCAACCTGCATGATTCAAAAATAAAGCCTTTTACTATTAAAAATAAAAACTTTACAGATATAGATAAATTTGGAAAAAAATATAACTATTAATTTTTCAAACTAGTTAGATAGTTATATTTTTTTTCCAAATTTATCTATATCTGTAAAGTTTTTATTTTTAATAGTAAAGGCTTTATTTTTGAATCATGTAGGTTGATAAACAGCATCCGATTTCTAATTTGTTAATTTTTACTATCACACGCTGTAAAATTGCTTATTTCAAACTTTTATTTGTACATTATTGTTTTATTCTACTGAACGGCAGAAAACAGGCTTTGAATTCAGTGAACTTATTTTATTTTTTTTTAATTCAGTGAACTTATTTTATTTTTTTTCAATTCAGTGAACTTATTATTTTTTTTTTTTAATTCACTGAATGTAATTTTATTTTTTTTTTTAATTCACCGAATGAAAATGAAATTGAATGAAATCAGTGGTGAATTAATTCAGTAAGGAATTAATTCACTTTTTTCCGTTCGATTTATAAAATTGAACGCGTTCACCGGTGAATTAATTCATTTGATTTAATAAAAAGAACTATTGCAATTGAATTAATTCGTAACAAAATAAATCGAACGAAAGCAAATATGAATTAATTCCATTCAATATATGGTGCTTAGTGAATTAATTCATCGAATTTCTAATTCAGAATTGAAAAATTGAATTAAGGAATTAATTCTTCAAAGCTCTGGTTTCATAACGCATTATCAACTTCACTATCGATTTTCCCAAGTTCGTTTTGTACATTTTTATGGGGTAAATAAATTTTTATCAGAAATCTAACTCATTTCATCTTATTCTACACCCTTTTAGGTACCAGAATCCACTCTTAAGTCCAAACCCGTTTTTTGACACACTAGGTCCCTTTTCTCGGAGAAGGTCACATATATCTTATTATAAAAGCACCAAGTTGGCATCAGTGTAAATAATACAAAAAGTGGAAATTTTTCTCCAAATATTATTTCGATAACAAAAAATAAGCTTAACCTTAAAAAATTTCGAAAAATTTTGTTTATTTTTAATTTTAGGAAGTTTTTTGCTTGTAACTTACGGCTTTTTTTGATTTCATATGACGATATGTAATGCATTACAAACTTTGTTTACATTCTAAACTGGGTCACTTGTAAACATTGTCACACACTGTAGTTTTGTGTAAAAACATGTTTGATCAGACTTTAATTTTGTTACTAAATATTTATTAATAATATGTATTATTATTTTTTATATTTGGTTGTGTTTTTGGTAGTGGCGAGTTTTGTTGTACTCACATCAGAAAAAACAAATATAAAACCACCGTATTTTAATCGCTTCAATAACAAGAAGAACAAAATAAACGTCTACACTCCACTGAAGCGAGAATACAACTGATTTAGTGGGCCAGTTGGGAAAACGATCATATGCATTAGACAATTTTTTTTTCTATTGAACGACACAATTATGATTGTTATCTCCTTGTTATCGCTTCATTCTTGGCAATTAATTTGAGAACAACCTGAATTTGTATATACATGCAGGCAGAGCCTTGAAAGAATTAATTCAATTCGTGCTCAATTCCGCGAAAACCATTCCGTGAAATCATTTCCCTAGATTTAATTCATTAGTATGCAGAATTAATTTATAATCTTTTTATACGTAGTGGTGTAGGGTATACCTATCACCAGGCGCGGATCCAGGATTCGCTCCAGGGGGGGGGGGGGGCTAAACATTTTTTATATCTTATGTGGTAGTCATATCTATAGATATTTTATGAACTAGAGGTTTTAATACGTGTTTTAGCATAGGTTTGCCAAGTTGTTCCAAAGATTACCAAACAAGGGTTCAGAAAAATCTGTTTAACCCCATTTCGACATTTTTTGAACGTTCAGTTAGTTTTTTGTCAGTGAAAATCTGTTTCATTAGTGTGGTCCTCTATTTTCGTTAACGATTTTATAAATATAGCTTCTAACTTAAGACAACTGTCGTTTGAGTTAAAGTAAAGCTTATTCGGTAATTTTTGACAAGAAACTACAAAATTAATTTGTTTTAGTTGTTATGAAAATGTAAGATTTAACCAAAAATTGTTAACATAAACTTAGAAAAATTTTCTATTAATAAGTTAACGATATATTTTCCATATTCAACAATTTTTTTCGTTAACTATCAAATTTTATCACAAATAAGTTAAGAAATCGCAGTACAGAATCCGAACTATTTTTAAGAGAAAATATTTCTAAAATCGCAAACTTAGTACGTTTCAAAATCATTTAAAAATTAAATAATATTTTCATAGCCAACACAATGGAGATTCTTATACGGAAAAAATTATCACAATATGATAATAGGAATACGCCGTAAATTGTAAATTTTTTTGCAGTATCTGTGAATCTTTTATAAGAAAAATGACTGCAATTCCTACAACTTTCATATCAAACCTAGAATATTATAAAGGGTGGTTAAATTTTAAGGGCCGATGTTGAATGTGAACCACACCTAAACGTCAAGTTTTTTCTGCATTTTATTTGACATTTCTCAATTTCAGACTAACTCAATTTGAACCATGGAAAGATACACAATCGAGCAACGCGTTAAAGTTATTCAGGCTTATTATGAAAATGGGCGTTCAAATCAAAATGCATTTCGTGCACTTCGTGATTTCTTTGGTCAGCATAATCGACCAAATGTGTCCACAATCGGGAGAATTGTGCACAAATTTCAGCAAATCGGATCTGCAGGAAGTGTGAAAACACCTGTTTTTTGTGATTGGTGCGGTTTAAGGGCTGACGGCGTCATCGGGCCGTACTTCTTCGAAAATAAGGTTGGCCAAGCAGTTACCGTGAATGCTGTTCGCTATAACGGACTTCTTGTGGCCAGGAAATTGAGAATGTGGACCTGGATGATATGTGGTTTCAACAGGATGGTGCCACTTGCTACACAGCCAACGAAACAATGGCTCTTTTGCGCGAGAAATTCAATGGCCGTGTTATCTCACGTGGTGGCGATGTCAGTTGGCCGCCAAGATCATGTGATTTGACACCGTTGGACTTCTTTCTACGTCGATAAGCCAGCAACAATTCTAGAGCTAAAGGATGAGATAATTCAGCACATTAACGGCATAGAACCCCAATTATGCCTCAGCGTCATCGAAAATTTGGACCATCGGATGGAGGTGTGCCGCCGAGGTCGCGGCGGCCATTTGGCCGATATTTTGTTCCATACATAATTGAACCATACCAATATTATCATATAAAAAGAAATGACAATAATTTCCTAACTAATTTGTGTTTTATTCAAAATCAACATCGGCCCTTAAAATTTAACCACCAACCACCATATGAAGCTTTTTCGTCAATTTTAATAATTTTTTTATTTATTTTGTTAAGAAAATTTTATTAGTTTAATGAAAAATGTTATTAAAACTCGTCGAGCAAAACTCTCTGTATGTAGTGTTAATGAGTGTTTTTAGGGAGTTACCTCAATCGACATGTCCTTGCTAAAATAATACGTTATATAATAGAAAATTAGGAAATCTCCAATCGCATACCTTACACTCTAAAAAATTCTTGTAAATTCACTACTATAAAATGAGTAAATTTTTGTTTAATATAACGCATAGTGAGTAAATATAAACAAAAAATGCGCAAAACTATTTTGTACGCATTTTTATATACAATAATACACACATAATGTAATTATAGGCATTTTATGTTTATAATTAAGCATGTTGTGCATACATTTTTTTATTTTGTTGATAAATGTAAATCTTACGCACAAATTTTGTAAATTTACTAACTTGTAATAGTAATGAAAATATATAGAGATTGACATTTATAAAAATTCAAGAAATATTAAAATATAAAAAAAATGTTTCAAAATAAATTGTTTTGTTATAAATTTTTACTAAATCGTGGCTTCAGCTGGACTAGTAATTGTTATATATCTGTACAACATCTACAATTGAGAGGTAACGATAAATTTAGTCTGTCTTTAAATGATTTCGATTCACATCATTATTTCTTTCCAGGCTTGTGGAATTTGACTACGGCGAATTAAGATTGTTCATTAGTAGTGCTTTTGTAAAAACAAAGCCTCAGATTATGATTAAGTTTTTTTTCTAGAAAAATTCTAAGGATTCGAAGGGGTTTTCCCACAGAAAAACCCTCACAACTTTTTCAAAAAAGCCTCAGATGCTCTGAAAGAAAACCACTGAAATTCTAAGCACCTTTTCCGAATTCTGAGGACCCTCATTATAAAAAAACCCCCAGATTTAGAAAAATTTTTCTTCCATAAAAACTCCAATTCTGAGGAAGGCTCACTTTCTTAAGACTTTTTCCTATGGCAAATCATTCGTTGACTCTGAGATATTTCCATAGAAAAAAGTCCTCAAAATCTGTGGTTTTTTATATGAAAATCTTATGAATCTAATGATTTTCCTGTAGGAAAAAGAACAAAGAAACTGAGGCTTTTCCTGGGGAAATAGCTTTTTCTATAGCGAAAAGGTCTTATAAGAAGATGGTTTTTAGGAAAAAAGTGACCAGAATCTTTGGCTTTTCCTACAGGAAAAGTACTCAGAGGCTTTTTCAATGAAAAAAAATGTTCCGAATCGAATGTATGTCGAAAGAGAAATCTACTCAGAATCTGAGGCTTGTATTAGGCTTAAATAATATTATAACATTTATAGTCAATACAACATTTTAAAAATAATTTTATTCTTTTATTTTTGGGCGGTATTACGTATTTTATTTGGTAAATTTACGCACAAAAGTAGTAAAATTACACATCTTTTTTGAAATTTTTTCACGCAGTTTTAATGTAAATTTTAATTAATTTTAAGTAATTTGTTTCATTTACGCACTGAGAGTAAATTTACCGTATTTATAGTAGGAGTCCAGTTTCCTACTATAAGTTGGGTAAATTTAGACAAAAATTAATTAGAGTGATAGCTTCTTTTTATAAAACTCATTACCGGGTAATAATAGAAGGTTTTATTGAGATTTGGTAACTTTTGCCGCAGAATTTTATCCCATATCCGAATTTTATTAAAATCGGAAAGAACACATCGTGATAGTTTAATCGTTAGTTGTTTATTTTCTTTAATTTAAAGGTTTTATTTCCAAATTTTTCGTATGGGAAGCCTTTAAAATTTTAGGTTATTCTTCTTGTAAAATGATTTTTTTTTATTCAAAAGTTGTAATAATTAGGGCCAGTTTCATAGTCAGAACAAAGGTTGATTTTTTCTTATATATTTTAAAGTAAGAAATTTGTTTTTCTTAAATATTTCTTAAGGCAAATATACACGTTCAATATTATTGATCAATGTTTTTGAAATCAACCGATCAGAACAAAGTATTTATTTAAAAATAAAATGTTCCGATTGTTTGATTTTTGGAAAATTGATCAATAATATTGAACGTGTATGCCCTACTTTAATAAGAAATTTTTAAAGATGCTAGTTCTGATTATAAAACTGTCCGTTTGGCACTGATTCTATATTAAACCTACTAGATTTGGAAACATTTTTGTATTCGAAATACTCTTTCACACTGGAACCTTTTTTATATTCTAGGTTTGATATAAAAATTGTAGGAATTGCAGTAATTTTTCTTATAAAAGATTCACAGACACTGCAAAAAATTTAACAATTTACGGCGTATTCCTATTATCTTATTGTGAGAATTTTTTCCGTATCAGAATCTCCATTGTGTTTGCTATGAAAATATTATGTAATTTTTAAATGATTTTGAAACGTACTAAGTTTGCGATTTTAGAGATATTTTCTCTTAAAAATAGTTCGGATACTGTACTGCGATTTCTTAACTTATTAGTGATAAAATTTGACAGTTAACGAAAAAAATTGTTGAATATAGAAAATATATCGTTAACTTATTAATAGCAAATTTTTCTAAGATTATGTTAAAAAATTTTTTGGCCAAATCTTACATTTTCATAACAACTAAAACTCAAATTAATTTTATTAAAGGAATTAAATATGCTAAAATCCCAAACGTATTTAACAAATTTCCTTAGGCAACAATGAAATTTAACAAATTGTGAAAAATTATCCGTTGTAGGCATGTCCCTACAACGGATAATTTTTCACAATTTGTTAAATACGTTTGAAATTTTAGCATATTTAATTCCTTTAATGCAATTAATGTATATCCCGATAAAATAAAATTAAAAAGAACTAATACGCAAGTGATTGTGCAAATTTAAATGTTACTGACACTTTAGAAAACACTGTTTTCTATTGTTGTTTCTACATGAATGGATGTCGCTACATTGCTAGATCTGTCAAAACAACAGAGTAGTACATCGGAAGATGACAAAGCAAATTGTGGAAAATTTTCTGTTGTTATTTTTGTTTTTCTTTGATATTTTAAATGTCTAATAACGCTACTAGACGAGAACAAGAAATTCTCATTGAGTTTGTAATTTAACTTAACAAATATTTCTAGAAATTCTAAAAACGTTGTCCCCTGACGATTTCCTTAGGCAAGAATGAAATCCGGATAGCGACATGCCTACAACGGATTATTTTTCACAATTTGTTAAATACGTCTGGGATTTTAGCATATTTAATTCCTTTAATGCAATTAATGTATATCCCGATAAAATAAAATTAAAAAGAACTAAATAGCAAGTGCTTGTGCAAATTTAAATGTTACTGACACTTTAGAAAACACTGTTTTCTATTGTTGTTTCTACATGAATGGATGTCACTACATTGCTAGATCTGTCAAAACAACAGAGTAGTACATTGGAAGATGGCAAAGCAAATTGTGGAAAATTTTCTCTTGTTGTTTTTGTTTTTTCTTTGATATTTTAAATGTTTAATAACGCTCCTAACGAGAACAAGAAATTCTCATTGAGTTTGTAATTTAACTTAACAAATATTTCCAGAAATTCTAAAAACGTCGTCCCCTGACGATTTTCTTAGGCAAGAATGAAATCCGGATAGGGACATGTCTAAAACGGATTATTTTTCACAATTTGTTAAATACGTTTGGGATTTTAGCATATTTAATTCCTTTAATGCAATTAATGTATATCCCGATAAAATAAAATTTAAAAAAAAAAAATTATTTTGTTGGTTCTTATTAAAAATTACCGAATAAGCTTTACTTTAACTCAACCCACAGTTTTCTTAAGTTAGAAGCTATATTTATAAAATCGTTAACGAAGATAAAGGACCACACTAATGAAACAGATTTTCACTGACAAAAAACTAACTGAACGTTCAAAAAATGTCGAAATGGGGTTAAACAAGAGTACGGATATCTGTTGTTTTTGAAATTTTTTTTTGGGTCTTCCGAGAGTTTAGACGGGATTTTTAAGCTTTAAAGCATTTTGTAGAAAAAATAGCGACCGATTAATCTAATTAAATCGGTCGCTTCTATAGTTTCTGCTATAGAACGAAAACTTTGGCCTCTTTCTCTTAAATAGTAAAGAATTGCCATGTTTACTTTCCGTTAAAGTCACTAAAATTAAATATAAAGAAAAAACGAGTTAAAAGGTTAAAGTCGGGCATGCCGACTATACAATACCCTACACCAGTCTGGGTCAAAGCCAACTAATGTTTGGATCCGAAATTCGAATGGGTTAAAATGGGGCTCGTGTCAAAATTTTCTATAATGTGAGTCAGCGCACCAAATTTCATTAAAATATCTTAATATTTGCGACCTGCAGTTTGTAACCAAGCCAATTGGGGGGACCCTTGTATGGGCACTAGTTCTAAACATGGACCGATGTTCACCAAAATCAATAGGCTGCGTTATCGGGCCAATATAGGTCTGTGTACCAAATTTCATCAAAATATCTTAATATTTACGACTTGCAGCGTATAAACAGTATAATTTTGGTAGGACCCTTATATGGGCACTAGGTCTAAACATGGACGGATGTTCACCAAAATCAATAGGCTGCGTTATTGGGCCAATATAGGTCTGTGTACCAAATTTCATCAAAATATCTTAATATTTACGACTTGCAGCGTATAAACAGTATAATTTTGGTAGGACCCTTATATGGGCACTAGGTCTAAACAGGGACCGATGTCCACCAAAATCAATAGGCTGCGTTATTGGGCCAATATAGGTCTGTGTACCAAATTTCATCAAAATATCTTAATATTTGCGACCTGCAGCGTATAAACAGTATAATTTTGGTAGGACCCTTATATGGGCACTAGGTCTAAACATGGACCGATGTTCACCAAAATGAATAGGCTGCGTTATTGGGCTAACATAGGTCTGTGTACCAAATTTCGTCAAAATATCTTAATATTTACGACCTGCAGCGTATAAACAATATAATTTTGGTAGGACCCTTATATGGGCACTAGGTCTAAACATGGACCGATGTTCACGAAAATCAAACTTGTTCGTCCTTGGGCCAACATAGGTCTGCGTACCAAATTTAATCAAAATATCTTAATATTTGCGACCTGTAGAGTGCGCACAAGATTGCATGGACAGACAGACAGACGGACGGACAGACGGACATCGTTAAATCGAAATAAAAAAAAATTCTGAACCGATCGGTGTACTATAAGGTGGGTCCACGACCAATATTTTTTGGTGTTACAAACATCAGCACAAACTTATAATACCCTGACCACATAGTGGTGTAGGGTATAATAAGGAGGTGTACTTATTATTTTGACCATATGTGTCCATAAGAAAAAATATATATTTTAAATGATAAAATACACAATATACAAAAAAAACACAAGAACAGAAATCCTCAAAAATACTTAAAAATATGGATAAAAACCCCAAACTTTTCTGAAATCCCTCCCCACGAAAATCTGACCAATAACCGAAGTTCAAATCCGCAATTTGGGGCGAAATCCCCTTATCTGACAACACTGCTAAAGCTGTGTAATTTTTTGTTTTACTGATGGCAACACTGATTGCCACATAGTTTTTTTGACGTTTTCTTTCTTGTTGTCTTCACGGTACTTTGATTGAACGGTACTTTTTAATAAATCGGCCGTTTTTTATAAACAGAACTTATTTAACAAAGACACAAACCATAATTTAACAGAAAACCAAGAAAACGAACAAATGAAACTTTCAGTGTTGCCAGAAAAAGTTTCCAGCGTTGCTACTAAAGTTTGTGGTATGTTCCCATTGACAAGTTGAAATCCCCAAAAAATCCCCAAAACAAATTCATAAATCCCCAAATACTTCCCCAATATTGTTTTTAATACGAATTTGAAAAAAGCCAATTTTTATTGAAAACTATTAGTATCCGACCGAACAGTTCGGCCAAAAAGTGACATTTGGTCGATTTTCTGTTACCCGACTAAAAAAGATGTAATATAATCATATATCACCATATATAAACCCATATATACGTCCATATCTAATTTGATCCGAATATTGGAATATATAATTATATCAAGCGAGATACGCATGTTATCTAACCTGCTACAATTTGATCCGAAAAATGGGTCTATCTAACTGCATCAAATTATATATAAATACATATAATTTGATGAAGATTCTCAAAGAAAATTTTAGTATATATTGTTGAGATGACTTATTTCTTAAAAAATGACTTATTTCTTATTTCTTAATATTTATAAAAAATTTTCCTAATAAACTTGGAAATAGCTGACAAAATAAAACATTACAAAAATTTGTCGGAACTTTTTCTAGGTTAGAGTTTGGGTCTTTCTCATAAAATGTGTCTTTCTTATAAAATAAAAAAATTAACTTTCACAATTAATTTTTTTTTCACGGAAAAATAAATCAACTTAAATCATATTTATTTCAACATATGTTTGTCTAATTTTTTTTTTTTAATTTAAAAGTAAAAATAATTATTTCGACCTTTAATTCCACAATGAAAAAACTAAATTTTTTCTTTTTTATTTCTCTACAATTATTTTTATTTTAATAAAGAGTATTTTTCCAACTATTTGAAAAATATGTGTTAAATGCAATTATAAACTTCACAATTTCCTTGAGCTTAAGGTTTGTTTTTTAAATATAAAAAGTTTTTTATTTTTGATATTTCGCTACTCCATTGTGAAGCATCTTCAGGATGATACAGATCCACAATTTGTGAGTTTTTTTTTTAAATTTTTATAGTGCAATTAAACTTTATAAAATTTTGTATAATAAGATGTCAGATATAATTACATATAAAATTAATACAATTTTCTATTAACTTTGTTATATATTTTGATATAAGATTGCACAGGTTGAAAATTACAAAGGGGCCAACACTGACAAAGCACCGAACGCCCAAATGATAACACTGTCCCACGGTGCTTTCCTGGCACCCAAATGATAACACTGATCTATTTAATTCTTTGCAAAGTACTGAGATGGCACCAAGAAACACAAAAATCAAGTGTTTTCTCTGCCACCAAATTATGAGCCCTCATCACTGAAGAATTTCAAATTACTCTAAAAACAGATGATTATTGGAGTTATTGTATTGTGGAGTCGAAAATTATTTAAATATTCACTCGCTTCTTTTTCATGATTATATGTAATGTCATATCAAACATATTTATAAAAGCAAAGTGTTAATATAAATGTATATGGTTATATAAAGCCAACCATATAAACATTTATTATTATATCAAATCATATAAGATTATATGGAAACTTTTTTAGACGGGTATTTGAAAGCATTTTGTAAAAATTTTCATGCTGGTAAAATGTTTGTTGAGCCGATTTAATTCGATATGAAGTGTTAAGTTTAAGGAAAACTCCGTGGTTTAGCCGTAAATTTAATTGTTCGGCCACCGAACTTTTTTCGATTTGGCCGAACAGTGAATTTGTTGCTTAACTTCAGACTTTTCCTTAAGTTTGACCCTAAAAATGCATTCTAATCGGCCCAACAAACATTTTTCCATAAGCAAAATTTGTCCATAATGCTTCAACATACCAAATACCGACAAAATACATTTTCTGTCCGAACTGTTCGATCGGACACTTAAAACTGTATTTTATTTGTTAATAGAATATTGGGTGTATAACTTAAAAATGTTGGATTTTTGGTAAATTTTGGGCGTTTTTTTTCATTTATTTAGTGTATGGACATAAAAATTCCTTACAGACTATGATTGAATCAAAAATATAATATAAATATTTACTTACTATATAACATTCATGGGAAAGTGAGACCCCACGGGCCGCATTCGGTCCGTTAACCAATTTCGTGCGGCCCTTCATTAATTTTAAAACAATCAGAAATTTTTTTTTAAATTTTAAACAAAATTAAAAAAAAGATTAATTAAATAAAATAAAAAATATATATATATTCAGAATTTAAAAAATATATAATATAGAAAGCATCGATAACAAAATAAACATGCAATGGAGCCTCAAAAAACTTACACCGATCAGCAAATATCGACTTTTTTGTACATACTTTCTCTAAAACTTATTGCAGTATTTTCGCCTCCTACAAACGAAAAATTCCTTCTCTTTTATTTAAACCTTAAACATTAGAAATATGACTGAATGTGACGCAGAAGTATGTACTTAGGAGTCTCTTATTTTTTATTAGATTGAATTAAAAAAAAATTACCTTTCATTTTAGGAATTGTTTAAGGCTGTTCTACGGACCTGGTAAGGATCTTTTAAATCTACTTTTGAAAATTGTCTGCTATTTTTATATGTTTATTATTTAAAAATGACTTTGCATAAATTTTTTCCCGATATTAAATAGTAAGATTAGAAGAGCAAAAATAAACTGTTAAATATAATAATAGACATCCTGCTAAAATCAACAATATATGATGAAAAATAGTAGACTGCTGATTTCACAAAAATAGATTTTTATTCTGTTAAAACAATTTACAAATTTTTGTATTTTTTATTCTATTAATATTCAGCAAAATTTGTTGCTGATTCTATCAGATTAAATTTTTATTTCAATTAACTAAAATTTAGCTCAAATACAACTAAATTTCTGCTTTATTTTTGCTATTCTGTCTTACTAATACTTATTTAGCAAAGAAGATCTGCTTATTCCAGCAGTTTTTTATGCAAGGTAATTCTTATCTAATTTTTAGCAGCTTTAGCAAGACCAACGATCCCATTTTTGACGGGATTATACCGATTTTTAAAGGCTTGTGAACACTCTAAAAAATGCTTTCAAATTTACTACTATAAAATGGGTAAAATTTACGAAAATTCTGTAAATATAAACAAAAAATACGTCAAATTTTTTTATACACACTTTCATACACAATAATACACACACAAAGTATTTTTAGGCAATATATGTTTATAAATAAACACATTATGCCTAAGATTAATACCCCTTTTGTTAAAACAACTTTTTACGCACAAAGTTGGTAAATATCCTAACATGTAATAGTAATAAATATTCTGACATTTTGGAAAAATTTTAATTGAAAAAATTTAAAAAAAATTAAAAAAAGCTAAAAGCGATTATTTTTTGTGAACAGCAAATATCAACCTAAGAATGAAGATGTTGTTGGTAATTATTGTTGGCACATGTGGTTGTGCAAATCTCTTTTCAATTGCTTTTATTTCAATAGTAATAACAATGTTTTGTTATACCAATGATACAGATATTAACATTTTATATAAATTTAATTTAAATAATTTGTCTTTGATTTCTAAATAAATTGCATTATTTTTATTTGAAATCGTTTTCGTTTAATTTATTTTATTGTAGTATACTACTCATTATTAATAAAGTAAGTGCTAACAATTAATTTATTGTTTTATTTAAAAAAAAAATGTTTTTGGGTGGTTTCACTTTAAACACTGCTGTGGTAAATGTACGCATTTTTGGGGGATTTTTACGCATTTTCGTGGATGTTTACGCATTTGTGAGTATATTTACACGTAAAACATGCTTTTTTACTAAAAAAAAAATTTAGTAAATTAACACATCAACTTCGAAAATTCTTTTAATTAATACGCACTTGCAATGTGAAATTACTCAGTATTTGAGCACCAACTTAAACATAATGTGCGTATTTTTTTCAATTACATACACAGAGTAAATTTACCCTATTTATAGTAGGAGTACAGTTTCCTACTACAAGTTGGGTAAATTTCAACAGAATTTAATTAGAGTGTAGCATTGAATTTTTATCCCACTTTTAAAGCAAATAATTCCGCCTTATCCCAATTTTTTAATATGATATTCAACTTTTGAATAAAGTTTTCATAATTTATTTTTTCTAGAGTTCCAAGGCAGCAAACGATCCCAAAATTGAATCAGAAAAGTGCTCAAAATATACTATTAAACTTTCACTTGTTTGAAAGTGCTGCATCCTAAAGTTCTTCTTTTTTGATTCAAAAATTACTCAAAGAAATATTTAACAAAATTCTTTGCAAAATCTTGGTTTTTTTTTACATTTAATATGAAATTCTGATGCTTTAATTCGCATTGCAGTGAAGCCACCACTTTCTAAAGAAAACTGATGAACGGGACCTGTAAAATCCCCGAAACGATCGTATTTTCATTCCTGAAATGGTACGATAGAGGTTTTTTAAAGCAAAAACTCTGTGAAGTATTTGTCAGTAGTGTATCCTGATGAAGAAAAATAGCAGTTTTTGAAATTGTTCAAAAAATATTGAAATTTATTTATATTTCTAAGTCGTTTCTGAATCATTAAACTCAGATAAAAAAGTTAGTAAAAAAATTTGTAAACAGTTTCCAATCGCACTTTAGTATTTTTATACTGATTTTTAGTACAATTTTTCTTTTAGTAATCATTTTTGCTATTATCTTATTACAAATTACGGATTTTTTTACTAATTCAAGCTACTGATTTCAGCAAAATATTTTACTAATTTTTCAAAACCGAGTGCTAAATTTAGCAGAAAAATATACTAATTTAAATTTTTTTTTTTGATTTTTTACAATTCTTGTTTAGTTTGTATTTGTTACTATTGATATATTCTTAGTTTGGAAATAACACTCAGAAAATTTTATTGTATCTCCAATGCATAAAAAGGTAATAACTGGAGAACCGTTTGCAAGTTTAGCTCCAAATTTCAAGTACTATGAAGTAATTATACGCTTATTACAATCGAAAGAAAAAAAAGTTTTTTTTAGATTTTACAGTTTTTTTATTTTTTAGTACACTTTTTTGCTAATTTCAGCAGATTGATTTCAAATTACAGTTTACAACATTTTACTGAAATTTAGTAGCTGCAAATAATTATTTATACTAATTTCATTGTACTAAAATTATAATATTTAGTAAGTTTTTTGACTGATTTTAGCAAATCGATTTTGAATTGCAGTTTACATAAATTTTACTAAAATTTAGTAGTGGCTACTAATTTTTTATACTAATTTTATTGTACTACAGATCAGCAGACATGTGTTGCTATAATTAAAAAAAAATACCGCTATATAATATTTAGATTCCCGATTTATTTGTAGATTAAAATTGATTTCATTTAAATGTATCAATAAATCTAAGATTTCTAAACTCAGATAAAAAAGTTAGTAAAAAAATTTGTAAATAGTCTCCAATCGAACTTTACTATTTTTATACTGATTTTTAGTACAATTTTTTTTAGTAATCATTTTTGCTATTCTCTTATTACAAATTACGGATTTTTTTACTAATTCTCACTGCTGATTTTAGCAAAACATTTTACTAATTTTTCAAAACCGAGTGCTAAATTTAGCAGAAAAATATACTAATTTAAATTTTTTTTTTTGATTTTTTACAATTCTTGTTTAGTTTATATTTGTTACTATTGATATATTCTTAGTTTGGAAATAACACTCAGAAAATTTTATTGTATCTCCAATGCATAAAAAGTTCATAACTGGAGAAACGTTTGCAATTTTGACTCCAAATTTCAAGTACGATGAAGTAATTATATGCTTGTTAAAATTGAAACAAAAAATGTACTAAAATTATGATATTTAGTAAGTTTTTTAACCGATTTTGAATTGCAGTTTGCATAAATTTTACTAAAATTTAGTAGCGGCTACTAATATTTTCTACTAATTTTATTGTACTACAGACCAGCAGACATGTGTTGGTAAAATTAGCAAAAAATACCGCTGGCATCAAAACAGTTAAATTTCCCGTAATAACAGCAAAATTTTCAGTAGCCATTACAGACTTTTTTGGTTGAGTGTAGGTGGGACATAAAATGGAATAAGAGATAACAAATCAGGACAATCAATTACACGATTAATTATTTGAAATACCAATAACGCCTATTGGTATATTCTGTGATACTCCAGAGTCTGCAGCCCTAGAAATAAGCATTTAGATCTATATGAAGGAATAGGATCAACGAAGGCAAAAGAACTTAAGGCAAATTTAGTAAATATCCTCTGTATTCTGTCGATACGAGGAACATGAGTAGTGATTGTTGTTTAATTTTTTCATTTTTATTTTTTCTTCCTAATGCAGTCTAACACTGCTTGTGTTAGTTGCTTTATTTATTAGATACATAACATGCAGTGGTCTATTCCATAAAGGGTGTTCTGGTGTCAATAGTGTTCGTGCTTTTAATGTTTTAATTTCATCAAATAATATTGTTTATAACTGCAATAAATGCGTTAAAGGATCTAATAATTTAATTGCTATGATAACAAGTTTGTCAAATGAAGTAAGAGAATTAAAAACGTTATTCGATGCCTGTATACAGTGTTACCATATATTTTTTTTTAGAAAAACTGTAAAGAAAAAGTGTTTCTTTATAGAAAAACTGTTTTTCGAAAAGATTTTAAAAATCAGAAGAAATTCTGGGATCCCGAAGTATCTTCGGACAAAAATATTATCCCAGGGTCTCAATTTACAAAATATCGAGATTTTAATAATTTATGCCTAAATAGTAGACATTTATAGTAATTGACTTTTTGCACAGCTTCCTAATTAAAGTTTTTTTTTTAAGAATTTTGGTCTCCTAGGCCCGAATCTGAAGTTAAAAAGTTCATCGATTCAAACAAATTACTTACTTGATAATTATTCTCTTCCATATTCCTCAAAATTTAACGGTTTATATTAAAATTAAACCAATTTTTTCTGAGTTCAAAGCTGGAATTAAAAAAAAAGCTGGAGTAGATCCTCCATGGCGTCCGTAATGTGATGGCATAAGCCCTGTTCAACCCTAGCTTTAAATGTCGGCAAGACAGGAATAATTTTAAAAATATTTATACATATTCGTATTTGTAAAATTTTGAAATTTCTTTGTAGTATGTGTATCAACAAATTTTCTTTTAAAAAATAAAAATATAAAATTTTTTTCAAAAATTTCATACGATTCCCAGTGTAAAAAATCATTACCAGATATGTGGTTATGTAACTACATACTTGGTAATGGTAACTAGTTACTTTTGTTATTACATTTCTTATTACCTTTATATGGCGATGTCGCGAAAAATAATGAGTTATGGTTACACACCAGCATACGAAAAATCAAAAAATATATCATTACCTATGTGCTTACCAGTACTAACAAAAATAATGAGTCTAAAAATAGATTTTGAAAAAAATAAATTATATAAAAAAAAATATTTTTTTTAAAAAATAAAATTTTTTTTCTAGCAAGTTTGTTTACATTTACGTGTTAGTAACCATTCGTAAGGGCGGATTATGGGACCGTAAACAAAAATGTGATGTAACTGTACTGTGCTGTAGCTAAAAAGTAAACGACATTACTATTTAGCATCCATTTCATGTGGTTTTATATTTTATTCTAAATTTTTCCATTTATTTTATAATTCTTATTCCTTATTTGTTGTTTGAATCAATTTCCTTTATTCGTTTTATATTTTTTCCGACTAAAATCATTCAGCTGTTTCGATGACGGATAGAAAATTCTGATTTCAACAGAATGATCCGGCAAGTACGTTTCCATTTACGTGTTAGTAACCATTCGTATACACTTCTTCTTGTGGTTTTGAAACAGCTGATTCGTTACAGTTACGTTTGGGTAACTCACCCTGTATACATTTCTTCGTGTGGTATCGAAACAGCTGATACGTTACAGATACGTTTACGGTTGGGTAACTCAGCCTTAAAGGCTTCACAAGCCTTATTCACAAGAAGAAATGTATACGAATGGTTACTAACACGTAAATGTAAACGAACTTGCCGGATCATTCTGTTGAAATCAGAATTTTCTATCCGGCATCGAAACAGCTGAATGATTTTAGTCGGAAAAAATATGAAATGAATAAAGAAAATTGATTCAAACAACAAATAAGGAATAAAAATTAACAAATAAATGGAAAAATTTAGAATAAAATATAAAACCACATGAAATAGATGCTAAATAGTAATTTCGTTTACGATAATCTATAAGTGTACTTTTTAGCTACAGCACGGTACAGTTACATCACATTTACGTTTACGGTCCCATAATCCGCCCTTTAGTCTTTCTCTACATGATGATGATTATATTCCTAATGATGTTATTGCTACTATTAAACCAAATGATGTTATTGCTGCTACTGAGCCAAATGATGTATTAAATTCTAATGTGCGTGTCAGTGTTGTCAGATAAGGGGATTTCGCCCAAAATTGGGGATTTCAACTTCGGTTTGTGATCAGATTTTCGTGGGGAGGGATTTGGGGATTTCACAAAATTTTGGGGATTTTACACATGTTCTTAAGTATTTTTGGGGATTTCTGTTTTTGTCTTATTTTTTTGTATATTTTGTATTTCATCTTAATTTAAAATATATATTTTTTCTGATGTACATTATTTTGTTAACTTTAAAGTTGGCAATAATAGAAATTTTAAAGAAATGACAGCCATATTATAAACAGGTCGATTTAAATGACTGAACGGTTATTAAACAGTCTAGTCTGCACATTCCCTAAATCGTGTTTTAACATTAATTTTATGACTCGTGGAGACGTCAAGTAAACCAAAATATTGTTTGTAGACTACTCTAAGCATACACGCAGAAAAAAGAGATGGTTGGATATATTTACAGGCAATTATATATATGTTTATAAACTACTATACTTATGTTTGAGGTGTGTTTCCAATTATTTTATTTTTATCGTTATAATACGTATGTCTCCAGGCAAACACTGTAATGTTTGAATGGTAATATTTTCCCACTTAAACAAAAATATATTTGCATTTTTATTTTATCATTATTATGTTTGTGAAGTGCAAATATAATAATGATAAATATATATATGTTTGCATGGAAACATTTATATATTTGCGAGTAGATGTATTTCATATGATTCAAATATACATATGTTTACAGGCAAAAATATTATATTTGCTGGCAAACATATTATTTTAAAAACACGGCAAATATATTTTGACAGTTCTTCCAAACATATATATATCACCAGCAAATATGTGTCCTGCAGGGCGATTTTTTTCAGCGTGTAGTGCCTTGTACAAAGCATGCAAAGTTTACCACACTCTCAATGAAGGACTTTTAATTTTTTTTGTGTGCCATGATTTAACTATTTTTTTTATGATTTATAGCAAAAAAATGGGTTTTTAGTAAAAATCCCATTTATTCCAAATATGCGTTTTTTTCAAATCAAGAGTGGCCAAATTTTAGAAATATTCATTACATTTTGTGGAGTAATGCGTTGGACTATTACACGTTAGGTTGCAGGTTCGATCCCCAACCAAGGCAACATCAATTTATGAAAAATACTAATATGCCTGCAAACATTTATATATTTGCGAGTAGATGTATTTCATATGATTCAAACATACATATGTTTACAGGCAAAAATATTATATTTGCTGGCAAACATATTATATTAAAAACACGGCAAATATATTTTGAAAGTTCTTCCAAACATATATATATCAGCAGCAAATATGTTTCCTGCAGGGCGATTTTTTTTAGCGTGTATGAGTTTTTTCTATCCCTCATACATCGCAGCGTCCTCCTTCAGTGTTCCCATAGCACTTAACCCCACCGAAGTAACAGGGCTATGAACTAAAAAGCTTCAACAAATTTCGCCAACTCTTCATCAGATGGCGCGCAACAACTGTTCTAATATTCGACATCTCGCGCAATTACAGTGTTGCCATATTTGAAGCCCTACATTTCACATTTCACTTCTTCTCTATTCCCTTTCCAAAGGAAGCAACACGTTAATTACAAAGAAGAATTTCCTAAGTGTTGCTTCTCTTTAAAAAAAAATGTATTCCGTGAATGAATATTAAAGAAAATATAAATGTTGAAACTTATACACCTTTTGTAATTTTTCACTTTTCGAAAAAAGACAATCGCGAATCAAATCGGGATTTTTTAGAATTTCTAGGAAATAAAAACGGCAGTCTTTAAGTGGGTACATAGAGTTCCATGTTAAAAAATATAATTAAAACAGAAATCCAAAGGGCAGGTTTTGTCGTGGAATGGTTGATATATATATTTTTTTATAGTAAAAATAAATTTGATAAGTTTTTTCTAAAGAAACTAAAATAATGCATACTTAATCTGACTGAATGTGTTCATTTTAATGTTTTTATATTAGTTTAAGTCTATATTAATACTTTCGTGAATTGATTGATTGAAAATCATTATCTCTAATATTAACAAATAAAATTTAATTTTCAGTAAAAATGGGTTTTTATATCAAATTCGATTAAAAACAATATTGGGGAAATATTTTGGGATTTCGAAATTTGTTTTGTGGATTTTTGGGGATTTCAACTTGTCAAATGGGGATATGATCACAAACTTTTCTGGCAACGCTGGTGCGTGTACGGAGAGCTAGCATCTGTTGTTCTCAAAACTCTAGACAATACTGCAGTGGTGTTCAGCAGTGTTGCCATTTCAGTGCTTTTCGGGTATTTTTTGGTGCTTTTTTCCTTCTCGTACCCGGTGATTTTTTACAAATACCCGTTTTAAAAAAGCGGGTATTTACAGTGCTTTTTCAAATTTTTACCCTTTTTACCCGTTTTCACAATGCTCATGGTGCTTTCCTGCCTTCAAGAGTTGG
Organism: Leucophora obtusa; assembly: GCA_949987735.1. NCBI lineage: Eukaryota > Metazoa > Arthropoda > Insecta > Diptera > Anthomyiidae > Leucophora > Leucophora obtusa. The sequence continues at coordinate 221,492,030 of OX465295.1, forward strand.
CAACACTGGTGTTCAGCCCATAGGACAATTGTCCCTGCTCAATTCACATGTATTCTTACGCTCTTGCTTTTAGTCGTCACTGAAACAGCGACGAACGAACATGAGTACGGATATACGCAGATTTTTTTTTAATGTACTGAAAAAAAAATTAATAACAATATAGGACAAATATTTTATGATTATAAATGCAGATTAAAAATATTTTATAAATATGTAAATACATTGAAACCATTGATATTGATTTAAAAAAATTGAAAACCTTTTGTTTTACATAGAATAAAAGAAGCCACCCTTATGTATGTATGTATTTTTTTTCTTTCAAAAATTGTATTTTGTTTATTTTTATTTCTTTAAAACAGTGTAGTATTTATTTATATTTTCCGAAAGTACCTACTTCGTTTTTTACACAAAACATTTTCATATTTTTAATAAAAAATAAATGCATACAGATTCTATTAACACATTCAACATTTCTTACAGTGCAATTCTCATTTTCCCACCAACACAACTACATTTTTAGTTTTGAACACCACTGCAATACTGTTAGCTCAGCTTCAACTGCATACTCTCAAGCAGACAGTAATATCCCAGTTAACAATACTGGATGGACTAATGTTAACTACAAAAAAAAAGAAATGTAAGCCTGTGGTGTTTGGAGAAAATAATTCCAAGGACTTAGAAGTTATCGCTAATAAAAAATGGGCGCATATTTCCTCATTTAAGCCCAGCGTAACAGCAGAACAAATTCTGAATTATGTAGCAAAAGGTGCTAATATTGGCAAAACCCATCTAAAATGTTTTAAATTGGTTTGAAAGGAAACTGAAAAAAGTAAAAGTGCGTCCGTTCTTGTTCTTTCAAAAGCCTATATCTTAAAACATGTACAATAATAATTACTATTTATAATTATTTTATAGTTTAATCATAGTCTGTAAGGAAATGATGTTCCATAGACTGAATAAAGAATAATAATAATCAGGGCAAGTTTAAAATGGCACAAAAAAAGTTGAAATTGGCAGGCAAAATGTCACGAAAAAATAGTAAAATTGGCACAAAATACGCAAAAATGGCACGCTTATTCCAAAAATTTTAAAGTATAATAATTGATTTAAGTGTTTTTCTGAATGTTTTTAACAAAAATACAATAATGAAGGAATTTACCGTTGAACTGCTAAAGTACATTCGCCGTATTTTATTTTTTTATTTTAACAAAATTAACAAAAGGATAAAAATAGCATTGTTAGATTTCGTTAATGTTAGGCTAAGTTGAGTTGTTAACATATTCGATTTGCTTTCAAATTTCACATAAGTAGACGATCATCAATTATTAACCCATTCAATGCAAATGACACCGATGATGGCTTTGTAGAGAAAGCCGAAAATACATATTCTGTCTTGCTGGCCTTATCGAATTCTTTCAAATTTTTATTCTTTGTAATTTACTTGTAAAAATTGTATCATCTTTCTTTAGTTTGAAAATAATTAAAAAAACAGAAAGTGATATTAATTTTTGATCTGGAGTCAAACTAAAAAACATTCATTTACCAAAATAAAAGATCAACTAAACTTCCCCTTATTCATTTTATTAAATATTTAAAAAAATATGGTTTTTTGTAAATTTTTTTAAAAAATTATTTACAAAGATTGAGTTTTTACTGAATTTTATAGCATTTTTTTAATGAAAAGTCTAAAAAATAGACAAACCGGCTTTTTTTTGTAGGGATTTGTAAACATTGCATTTTTATAAAATAGTGAAAAAATGGCATTTAATGGCAAATGCCAAAAAAACTTGCCCTGATAATAATAATAATATTACAGGAATTACAAATAACCGCAGCATACTCCAACTTCGACCCAACAAATGTATTACAAATTACCTCAATATGATAAGGTCAGAAAAGACATAAGAATTCCTTCCTAAAAATGTAAGCATTTTATAAGCTTTCGGAATAATATAATCAACATTGATACAATAAAAATTTATTCAAAGTATTGGCCATCGTTAGATATGACCTTTTCTCATCTTTCTGGCAACATATGGATTCCGCGCCAAAAGAACTGCTCATATTTTTAGGTCAAGAACGATTCACGCCAGTTTCGGATACCCTGTTCTGAAGAGAAACGTATTCCAGTGAACGTTCTGCATCGATCGAAACTGCGCAAAGTCTGCACTTTAAGGCGGGTGAAGCAAAACTTCCCAACTACTATTTTCTGAATATTTTTAACTGGTCTTGCAAAATGCGGCCGCGTATTGTCATGATGAAATATTACGGTTTCATATCTGGTCGCATATTTCCGGCGTTTTTCGGCCAATGCTCGCATCAACTAAATAAATAATGTTCGGTACAGGTCCCATGTGATCGTCTGGCCCGATTTCAGCAGCTCATAATAGATAGGATATTCGGCTTTTGCGTTGTAATACCCCCAATTCAACATCCTCGATTTTTTTTGACTGACCTAAGCGGTCTTTGTCTTCCATATCCAAATCACCACTTCTAATATATCTTAATGGCGTAACGATATATTTAGTAACCAGCTTCCGTATAAATTTTTTTTAAATTTTGATTCTTATTGTTAGTGCATTTATCTGAATCCCAATCAATATGGGATTCGTTTTAAATTACTTAATACAACTACCAATCTCCCTGCTTTAACCTTTCTCATGCGGAAACAATTTTGAATAAGTCACGAAATACTTATCCGATAAAAGTAATATCGTTGGTTTCAATGACCATTGTTGAAAAAATTGAGTTAGCTATAAATCATATGTAATTGAAATAGTTTTTTCTGATTCCGAATCCCATTTCACGATATCTCGTATCCTATTTCAGGTATCCAATTTTGCACACAACAAGGGAAAAGTGTGAACCTTTTAATCCTTTTTCTCTATAATGACTTTTTGCCATACGGATCATTTCAAAATAAGCTGGTGATATGTTCGTAGCTCTTTTAGACTCAGGTTCGCTATATTTTGTATGTGTATTCTAAGCATAAACATACATATCGTCGACCGGCCTGCAAAATGTCACATGTGTTTTTTAATAGATTTTCAGGAGAGCGAAAAAACTGTTACAAAATCTATTTTTAAGGTATTTTATTGGCATCATATGCCTTAATGATTCACGACCTCATTTAGTAAAATCATCATTTCTTTCTACAAACGGTAATAACATATCATTATTTTTTGAACTACCACCAACTTATCTTCTATTTTAAAACATATAATAATGAGTTACTGATAATGACTTATTTTTATCATTATAAATATAAAATAATTTTCTAGATTTTTTTGAAAATTTTTTTAAATCTATTTTTAGACTCAATATTTTTTAAACACTGGTAAGGATATATGTATGTAACCACATATTTTTTGATTTTTTGTATGTTGGCGAGTAAGCTTACTTGTCAATTATGTTTTTATCTATTAAATATTACATGTCGATATAGCTCAGATGGAAGCAAAATCCAGCACCAGCAAATTTTATAAAAAAAAAAATACAATAAAAATATTTTTTTTATATACAGTGTGTTCGTTTACTCCAAATTCTTACTACTTTTACTACAATTCGAAAGTCTTGTTTTCTTTTTGTATTAAATTTTTCCAGCTGTAGTAAAAGTAGTAACTTGTAGTAAGTAAGCGAACACGCCTATAATTTATTTTTTTCAAAATCTATTTCTAGACTCATTATTTTTGTCAGTACTGGTAAGCAAATAGGTAACGATATATTTTTTGATTTTTCGTATGCTGGTGTGTAACCAAGGTAAAGGTAATAAGAAATGTAATGACAAAATTAACTACCCGGCTAAAAATCGGCATATATGGATTCATACAGGTTTAATGTACGCTCGTGCTTGCTCATAAACCTGCATTCTTTTCCATACATGAATACATTAATCTGCATACATGCATCCATATATCTTCACACATGTGCATTAACGAAATTTGAGGTAATATCTGCATGCACATGTATGAACATATATGAATGCACGTATGGTGATTTATGTATCCATGAATGGACATATAAGCATGTTTATGAGCATGCATCAACATACATTAAACCTGAATGGATCCATATATGAAGATTTTTACCTGAGTAGTTACCATTACCACGTATGTAGTTACATAACCACATATCTGGTAATGATTTTCTGTTCTGGGATACATTAGATATTTTTAGACAAATTTAAAATTTTTGTATTTATTTCAAATGTAAGTAGTGTGTTTGGCAAATTAATATTCAAGGTTTGAGAATGGTTCTACATAATTTAAATTCTACACCTATTTTTAAATAACAATAAACAAATATACTATGTTAAAATTTAAATAACTGAAATACCGTTATCCTTAAAATACCGATACCAAAATAAATGAAATATCGATAACCTTAAAATACCGTTACCGAAATACATGAAATAGCGTTATCCTTAAAATAACGTCACCGTTATTTTTAATTCTCTACTCTTGGTCACTGCACGTGGTTATTGAGTATTTCACATAAATTAAGTCAAATAATTCGTTTTGTTATACCCTACACCACTACGATGTCCGTCTGTCCGTCCGTCTGTCTGTCTGTCCATGCATTCTTGTGCGCACTCTACAGGTCGCAAATATCAAGATATTTTGACGAAATTTGGTACACCAACTTACGTCGGATGACGCCTATTGATTTTGGTTGAAATCGGTCCATGTTTAGACCTAGTGCCCATATAAGTGTACCCCCCAAAATTTTCTTTTTACACGCTGCAGGTCGAAAATACGAAGATAATTCAATCAAATTTGGTACACAGACCTATGTCGGCCCAAGAACGGAGCCTATTGATTTTGGTTGAAATCGGTCCATGTTTCGACCTAGTGCCCAAATTTGGTTCGCTGACTTACATGGTCCCAAGGAAAAAGCCTATTGATTCCAGATAGGATCGGTCCATATTTGGACCTATCGCCCATATGGGCTATATTTTCTCTTCTTTTATGATTTTATATAAAATTTTGACACAAGTCCGTTTTAACCCATTCAAATTTCGGATCCAAACATTAGTTGGCTTTAAGTCAGACTGGTGTAGGGTATTATATAGTCGGCATGCCCGACTTTAAACTTTTACTCGTTTTAACTTTAGTGTGGTTTTTGCAAAAAAAAAAAAAACATACGGTATGTACCGAAATAACTGACTACCGTTATCCTTAAAATACAGTTACCGATATAACTGAAATACCGTTAACCTTAAAATACCGTTAGCGAAATAACCCAAATATCGTTATCCTTAAAATACCGTTACCGAAATAACTCAAATACCGTTATCCTTAAAATACCGATACCGAAATAAATGAAATAGCGTTACCCTTAAAATACCGTTACTGAAATAACCTAAAATATCGTTACCCTAACGATAACCGCATTCGTTTCGGTTATCATCCATGAATAGCAAATTTAACATCGTCAACCTCGTCATTAAAAGATGCCTTACCAAGAGTGAATTCGGAAGCAGTAGGGTACAGGGGGGATCCTTCCCCTCTTTTTTTCAAAGCACTGTCATTTCTTAACCCCTAATTATTTTTAAAAAATTACTTTCAAATTGAAGATCTACATATCTTGGCTTTAATTTCTATGATTTTTATTCTAATTATGTACTTTACATATTTCTAATTTACTACTTAACATATTTCAAACATGTAGAAAAATCTTATAGAGCATTTTAGGCAGGGATGCACCAACTCTTTGTAGCTACAGGGGCCATCTGGTGATTGTGCCCCAGAAACAGGCACTAACATAAAATTAATATTTTTCACACTTTTTAAGCATTTATTAAAATCAAATTATTATTATTTGAAGGCTTAGGATCATAGGTCTAACATAATGAAAAATTATTTTTTTATCACACGATTTGAGGAAGTTATTGAAAAATGTAGTTGCTTTCAATTATTTTTTTGGCACCCCAAAAAACACTAAAACACGTCTGTCTGCGACCACATGTGATGGAAATTCGTCAAAGTGGATGTCAAGGAAAGGTAATTGAAAAACGAATAAAATATATTTTTTCCAATTTTTTTATCTCCCTTAACATCGGAGAAAAATGGGATTAGTGTATGAGCCCCGCTGGCGAAGGATCCCCCCTCTACCCTAACCCAAATCGGCGTAACTTCCCCAAACCTGGGGGATATTCGCCAAAAGAGCTACTTAAACACAATTTCAACAAAAATATTGTTAATACGGCAAAGTAAATGTTTTAATGACTGAAATAAATAATTTAGAATAAGTTCTTTAAGGTATATTATTCTTTTTAATAAATAAATCTCCACTACATTAAAAAAAATAATTTAAAACTATAATATAATGATTCTTCAAAATTACAAAAAACTGAATAATTAATATAAATTTAAGAATGAACACGATTGTACTAATTTACTATTAAACATATTTTAAACATATAGAAAAGTCTTATAGAGCATTTTAGGCAGGGATGCACCAACTCTTCGTAGCTCCAGGGGCCATCTGGTGATTGTGCCCCAGAGAGAGGCACTAACATAAAATTAATATTTTTCACACTTTTTAAGCATTTATTAAAATCAAATTATTATTTTCTGAAAGCTTAGGATCATAGGTCTAAAATCCCAGCAAAATATTGGTAATGACACCTCATTGCTGTCTGCATTACCAAGAATGATATATCATTACCTTTTGCATTATTTTGTAATATAAAATAATGACTTCCTTATAACGGCCTATTGTAGTCATTGCTTTTAAATATAAAATAATGACTTACTTACAATAGTTTAAATGATACTTTTTACAAAGTTCAATTTTATAAATTTATATTTATTACAGTAGACGCTCGCAAATTAGAACCGCTTTGTTTTTGAGGCAATTCTAATTTCTGAATTATTCTAATTTCTGGACGTTTTTTTTTCGTTTCGTTTCCAATGATAAAGTGTTTTTTTTACGTTTATTTAACATTTTAAATGATACACTTTCACTATTTAATAGAGACTGCCAAATAATATGTACACGCGTATCAAATTTCACAAATAAACTAGCCAAAAATGTACATAAATGCGACAAAAAAAAACAAATAGGGAAAAACATATATAATTTGGTGATTCCCCATTTTAGTTTTACTTTATTCAAACAGAATAAAAATAAATTGGGGATTTCCTGTGTATTCAAATAACCAAAAAAAAAAAACGCTCAGAAATTAGAATTTTAAATTCGAATTTCAGAGCGTTTAATGTATTGCAAACATTGATTCTAATTTCTGGACGTTCGAATTACTGCAAGCTCTAATTTGCGAGCGTCTACTGTAATTGTAAACATGTTTTGTGTTAAAATTTTTATGGCGAGTTCTAAAATTACACACTAACAAAAAATTTAATTTTTGTGAATGTATTTCCTGAACTAATAGTATTAGTGTAACTCTTAAGTTTTAAGAATCAAGTAAGCAGTCGGATAACCACTTACAATTCAACTTTTTGTTAGCATGTTTGTAACCACTTATTATTCAGAATCTCATAACTACTTACTTCTCATTTTTTCGTAAGCGAGCGGGTAAGCGTGACTACTTATAAAAACGACCACGCCAAACAAAAATAATGAGTTTAGACGCCAAAAAATAACCACTTATTTGGTAATGAAAGATTTTGCTGGGATAATGAAAAATTATTTTTTTATCACACGATTTGAGGAAGTTATTGCAAAATGTAGTTGCTTTCAATTATTTTTTTGGCACCCCAAAAAACACGTCTGTCTGCGACCACATGTGATATAAATTCGTCAAAGTCAAGGAAAGTAATTGAAAAATGCACAAAATATATTTTTTTCTAATTTTTTATCTCCCTTACCATCGGAGAAAAATGGGATTATTGTATGTGTCCCACTGGCGAAGGATCCCCCCTACACTCAGATAAAAAAGTTAGTAAAAAAATGTGTAAACAGTTTCCAATCGAACTTTACTATTTTTATATTGATTTTTAGTACAATTTTTTTTTTTAGTAATCATTTTTGCTATTCTCATATAAAAATTACGGATTTTTTTACTAATTCTCGCTGCTGACTTTAGCAAAACATTTTACTAATTTTTCAAAACCAAGTGCTAAATTTAGCAGAAAAATATACTAATTTAAATATTTTTTTTTTGATTTTTTACAATTCTTGTTTAGTTTATATTTGTTACTATTAGGGTTTGGGGTTCGGGAATTCCCGGGAAATCCCGGGAAAAGTTTGCCGGGAATTCCCGGGAAAATAATATATTTTTCCCGGGAAAACGGGAAATTTTAAAAATATTAAATTTTTTAAATTGTTTTTGTTTCGAATAGGATTTTTTAATTTTAGTCATAAAAATACCAAAACAAAAATGTCATTGTTAAAATCTTTTAAAAGGGAATACCATAGATGGGAATACATTTATTTGACACACAAATAAAATCTTTGCCAAGTAATTAATATAAAAGAGTATTAAAAATTTTAAATTTAAAATACTCCTTTATATTAAGGGTCAATAATTTTATAAGTAACGTTTTCATTAATAAATGTGAAAAGAAAAGACTGGTTAACGGTGGTATCTAAATTTGGTTATCCGACATTTAATTTGGTTTACAAAAAAAAAAAAAAATTGATGGTCATGCAACTTCTCTTGAAGAAAACAACAACAAGAATAACGTTTCAGCTAAAATTAGCAAAGTACCCGAAGAAAAAAGTGAAAGCTGAATAGGCATTAAAGGTTTTATGGTAGGGCAAACATTTCCTCAAATGGTATCCAAATTAGCCGCAGTCAATCCGCATCATAACTATATCTTCGTTTATTCGAGAAAGTTTTTATAATAAAAACCTGGCATTGCAAAAAAATGAAACCGATGTAAAGAACATTATATTAAATTACTACAATCATGTAAAAGATATCATGATAAAAGAAATATCGAGCAATATTTCTAACAATAGGAGATTTACTATAATCTTAGATTAATGGACAAGAATATCACAAAAGAGATATTTGAACATATGTATAAACGGAAATAATTCATTTTATAACCTGGGGTTGGTTTATATATCAGGAAGATGTAATGCTGATGAAATAAGAATTGTAGAAATAAGACTAGAAGAGTTTTATTTGTCTTTGGAAAATAACATTGTGGCCACCATATCTAATGGGCCAAGTGTAGAGTTTGCTAAAAACCGAAAAAATTTAAAACCGCGGTTTCGGTTATTTTTCGGTTTTCTTATGATATTAATTTAATATGTATAAAAATTAAATTGTATAAAAATTAAAAATTAAATATTTTAATACATATTTATTAAAATTCGATTGAATTTCTCACTCGAATAAAGCCAATAAAGCCATAGCCGGGGGGAAAAATGCGGAAACCGTTATACATTAAAATGTGTATTCTTTTTTCGGCAAATAAAGCTGTATTTAAAGAGTTAAAACCGAAATTTAGCAGTTTTTTTTAAATAATAAGGGTTTTCACAAGGGGTGTGCTATTTGTTGTATCGTTGTATCGTCCTAACAAAAAACAGAGTTGTTAAAAATTAAATTGAAAAAATACAACATTTGAGAATAGCACGATACAACATTTTTACGTATGCTTAGTGTCCTATGTTTGAGTGTGCTAATAGATAGAAAACTGAATAGGAAATCGTTGTTAAACACAAATAAAAATTTTAACAACTCTGTTTTTTGTTAGGACGATACAACGATACAACAGATAGCACACCCCTTATGAACAACCTTAATATAATAATAAAATTTTATACAATAAATTTCGCGGCCTACGAAATAAAACTTTTTTAAAAATAAGCGGTGAAAATCTGAACTGAAAACTCTATACATGACTTTTTGGTGCAATTTTTTTTCTAAAATTATAACCCTCAGAAGCTAAGCCCTTTTCGAAATTCAAGACTCAATAATATGTAATTTAATTAACTATTTTAATTGTTTTTAGTATTTTTTAAAAACCGACTTATTTTTGTCGGTTTTGGTTTCGATTTTGAGGCTTCAAAAACCGCGGTTTCGGTTTCGATTAAAACCGAACAGCAAACTCTAACCAAGTGTGATGAAACGGTTTGTTTCCGACAGTCCAGTAGTAGGTGCTTTCTGCTGGAATCATGCAATTCATTTAGCAGTTCTGCGAGTAATTTATGTGAAATCAAATGTTCAACATTCTGATATTTTTTACTTTGAATTCTCACTACACAGACTGCATTTGTACTGAAATAGTGTTTTTTTTAAACAAAAATTAGTTATATAGGTGGTTTTCATTAACAATTTAGTTTAAAAATAATTCCAATTTTTTCATTCCCGTTTCCCGGGAAATAAAAAAGTCCGGGAAATCCCAAACCCTAGTTACTATTGATATATTCTTAGTTTAGAAATAACACTCAGAAATTTTTATTATATCTCCAATGCATAAAAAAGTCATAACTGGAGAACCGTTTGCAATTTGAATCCACACACAAAAAAAACTATAGGTAATATTGCCTAAAATTATAGGGTGATACTACCTATTTTCAAAGGCAACATAGAGTTTGCTATGTTTTACGGCAATATAACAACAAAGAATAGGTAATTTCCCTTTGACTTTTATGTTCGAAAAATCACCTAAACTTTTTGTTAAATTAACTAAAAAAATAGGTGCATTTTCATGTAGGCAAAATATTGGTAATATAACTTTGATATTTTGTATTTTTTATTGCAGAAACAACCCTAATAATAAAATTCTTTATTTTATTGTATCTTAATTTATTTATTATATTTAAAAACAGATAAACGTACATCTTAATTTAACAAATGACTTTATAACGCAAATTACAGATATAATTACTAGAATATTTACAAATAAATTTATGCAGGTATTCTATAAAAAATCTACAAAATCTGAGGTTTTTTTTATAGAAAAAGTCCTAAGACATTGAAGAAAATGTTCAGAGTCTAAGTTTTTTGTACAGGGAAATGACTTCGGAATCTGAGTGGCTTCCATTGGGAAATTATCGTCTGAATCTGAAAGTTTTTTCAACAGGAAAAAGTTATCAGAATATAGACTTTTTCCTCAGAATCTGAGGATTTTTACTTAGAAAAACGTCCTCTGAATCTGAGGGGTTTTGTATAGGAAAGTGTCCTCGGAATCTAGGCTTAACTGGTAGAAAAACCCAGAGATTTTGTGAACTTTTTTATAAAAACTCTTAAATTCTGATATCAGATACGAAGGATTGTTTCGAATATAGAAACCCCTAAATTTTTGCCTTTTCTATAGAAAATTCCTCAGAATCTAACGACTTTTTTTGATAGAAAACCTCCAGATTCTGCGGATAGATATATAGGATAGATTTTGAGGACTTTTTCCTGTGGAAAACTCATATTCAAAGGAGTCTTTCCTTTATATTCGAAGGATATTTTCCAATAGAAAATCCATCAGATCCTAAGGACTTCTGCTTTAAGTTTCTTAAGACTTTTAACTATAGAAAAACCATCAGAACCTTCAAGTTCTGTAGACTTTTTATGTAGAAAACCCCTTAGGTATTCAGGACTTTTTCGGCAGAAAAACGCTCAGAATTTGAAGAATTCTTCTGACAGAAAAACCCTCATATTCTGAAGAAGATTCTGCAGAAAAAAACTTCAGATTATGAGCACTTTTTCTGCTGATTGCAAAAATTTTTGGTAATAGAAAAAATTTCAGATTCTAAAGATATTTTCTTATGGGAAATTGTGGAAAAACTGTCAGATTCTGATGACTTTTTAGTAGAAAAATCCTCAGATCCTTATGAGTTTTTTTCAACAATCACTCAGGCCCTGAGGACTTTTTGTTTTATTAGCTTTTGTGTGTACCATTTTTAAACCGAAATATAAGATTGATTGGGACGTTTAAAAATACCTGTTCTTTAAATTTATTTCGTTTTCAAATACCGAACTTGAATCCGTTTTTTGTTAAACTTTAAACGTTGGAAGCTATATTAAAAAAATAGTTAGATAAATTCCTTATTATTCACAAATTTAAAGCAAAAATTACCGTTATAACAACTCTAGATAAATAATTTTTTGAATTTCCACTGTCTCTCAAACCATGATATAAAATATGGGAAGACTTATTAGGCCAAAAATCTCTGTAATTGTAGGAAAACTGCATATATATAAATGTATCAGTTAAAATCACAGCAGCTAACTGGATATTCAGTAATCGGGCCTAAGTCATGTATCTTTTAAGAATTGGAGATGAAATTCATCTTATTTTATTTGCAGACCTTAAAAACACATTTAAACAATAAATTAAAGCTATAAGCAAATTTCGTTTACAAAACTATGTTACATACCTGTAAAATATCTAACTTTTATTTATTTTTTCAAATAAAAATAAAAAAATATATTCTATTGTTGTTTGCCGAGAATGAACAGAAAAATAATTTTATTTTTGACATTATATATTTCACAACATTTTTTCGAACGGTTGCCTATTTCTGAAAGTAAAATTTACATGACAAATATGTAAACTCAATACCTACTGGAATAGGTAACAAAATTATTTTGTGTAAATTTATATAAATAGGGGGTACCTATGCCAACCAAAGCAATATACGCTAGTGTATTTTTTTGTGTGCAAATATTTTTTTTTAGATTTTACAGTTTTTGTTTTTTTAGTACAATTTTTTGCTAATTTCAGCATATTAAATTACAGTTTACAACAATTCACTGAAATTTAGTAGCTGCAACTAATTATTTATACTAATTTCATTGTACTAAAATTATGATATTTAGTAAGATTTTTAACTGATTTTAGCAAATCGATTTTGAATTGCAGTTTACATATATTTTACTAAAATTTAGTAGCGGCTACTAATTTTTTCTACTAATTTTATTGTACTACAGATCAGCAAACATGTGTTGCTTAAATTAGCAAAAAATTCCGCTGGGCTCAAAACAGTTAAATTTCTCGTAATAACAGCAAAATTTTCAGTAGCCATTACAGACTTTTTTGGTTGAGTGTACCCTACCTCTTATATCTTCGCTTAATGGTTTCACTAATTTTACTGAATTTAAGTAAGGGAATGAGTGGTAAAAAGAAGTAGTAATGTAAAGTATATAGCGGGTCCTCTCCAACATAAATATTACCATATTTATGCGTAACTACTCTCAACCAAAAAAGTCTGTAATGGCTACTGAAAGTTTTGCCATATAACAGTCGGTTTTGAAAAATTAGTAAAATGTTTTGCTGAAATCAGCAGCGAGAATTAGTAAAAAAAATCCGTAATTTGTAATAAGAGAATAGCAAAAATGATTACTAAAAAAATTGTACTAAAAATCAGTATGAAAATAGTAAAGTACGATTGGAAACTGTTTACAAATTTTTTTACTAACTTTTATCTGGAATGTACCCTATTTCAGATTTTCATTGCATTTGTAACATATCGAATTATTATTATTATTATATAACCCTTATGAAATTGTATGCCAATATACCGATGTTCGTCTTTTTTCTTTTATTCATCTTTATGTTTTCTCATTTAATTTTTTTGTGTTAATTGCAACAAAGACACTGGAGGGTATTAAAATATCAATAAATCTGAGTTTTCGCGAAATTCGAGAGTTTTCGCGAAATTCGAGAACAAAGTTTGAAAGCACTGCCACTGGCACTGTATCTGTTTTAGGCTTTAATCAAAGCTATAAAAAAGCAGTAAAAAGTTGTACTATTTCCAAGCAAGCAATATTTTTTGCTATTCTATGACGAGATTAATATCTGGTATGTGACTAAAAGGCGTTTTCGATTTATTGTTTTAATCATCAAGATTTAAAATACATCAGTTACAGTTCAAAGTAAAAATGCCCAGGCAGAAAAATACGATCGGCACAAGGTTGGCATAGCATTGGCGATGGTCGGTTATGTTGGCAGAACGTGGGATTAACAATCTTGACAGTATTGTCGTGTTACCCGATTGATAACAGCGGCCAACCGTTGGTTGGCGCTAACTTACCAACGTTTTCACAACGTTGTCAAAATTGAAAAAAATGTGGTCTAAAAATAGATTTTGAAAAACTTTTTTTTGAAAAAAATTAAAAAAATTGTTTTTAGTATTTTTTTAAAAAACATGATTCTGATGGGAATTGAACCCAGGTCGCCAGGTTGTCAGCCGCGATCTCTACACACTAAGCTAACAAGACTTGTAATATCCAAGAGCTAACAAATTACATTAAAGGAATTAAATATGTTAAAATCCCAAACGTATTTAACAAATTCTGAAAAATAATCCGTTGTAGGCATGTCCCTATCCGGATTTCATTCTTGCCTAAGGAAATCGTCAGGGGATGACGTTTTTAGAATTTCTGGAAATATTTGTTAAGTTAAATTACAAACTCAATGAATATTTCTTGTTCTCGTCTAGGAGCATTATTAAACATTTAAAATATCAAAGAAAAAACAACAACAAAAAATGTCCACAATTTGCTTTGTCATCTTCCAATGTACTACTCTGTTGCTTTGACAGATATAGCAATGTAGTGACATCCATTCATGTAGAAACAACAATAGAAAACAATGTTTTCTAAAGTGTCAGTAACATTTAAATTTGCACAAGCACTTGCATATAAGTTTTTTAATTTTATTTTATCGGGATATACATTAATTGCATTAAAGGAATTAAATATGCTAAAATTTCAAACGTATTTAACAAATTGTGAAAAATCATCCGTTGTAGGCATGTCCCTATCCGGATTTCATTCTTGCCTAAGGAAATCGTGATTTTTCAACCTGGCAACGCATCAGGTCTTAAAAATCCACTTACTCAGGGATGTTTTCAGACTGAAAATACTAAAGCTATGGAATGATCCATATATTTTAGGGATAAGAGCCGAATTTAGAATACCTACGGAATTTTGTTGTGTAATTTTTTTTACAGAAAATCGATAGTATCAAACATTTTTTGATCTTAAAAGAGCAGAAACTCGTGTTTAAAGACCTATGAATGAACGAAATTGGTGGACAGTGGGCAATGGTGGATGGGATTTTTGGTATTAATTAAAATCAGGTCGACTTTACCTAACATTCAATTATTTTATTTAATTTTTTACTCAAATGCTTTCAACTTCCAAATCCATTTTTCTGAAAGTGCGGCTATAGTTATGAAACACTAGTAAAAATAAAAATGGCGATTTAAATTAATCTACGTTAAAAAAATTTTATTTTTTTGTGGAAATATATGTCTTTTAGATGTAACCTCACATATCAGCTGTTTTATAGTGCGGCTATAGTTATGAAACGGAATGTATAACCTACTCCTCGATTTGAGAAATACATTTACAACACGGAGGAAAAAGACGTTTTTGTATATTTTTGGAGGTAATTATATGTATGTTTACAAACTACCACATATGTATTTGGAGTATGCTTCCAATTATATTGTTTTTATAGTTACTATACATATATTTCCCGGTAAACATGGGTTTATTTGCAAATTAGTCATATTTTGTCATCTAAGAATACATATTTTTGAATTTTTAACTTTATAATAATTATATTTGTGGGATACAATTAACATATATTTGGAAAAACGGCGAATTTCCATTCTTGATACATATAAAGTTGTATGTAGCCACTATAACTTTTGTAGTTGGTAATAATCGTTTAGTTTAGCTAGACTGTATCTAGTCAGAAAATTTAGTGATATTTTTCCTTTATTTATTAATTTTATTGTGAAAAATGTGAAAAATAAATTAGTATAAATAAAACATAAAATTGTGTTAAAAAGAAAAACAAATTATTTAATTGTGTATTGCAGATTACTAGTGGACTGGAAAAAGGTAAAAAAGGAGCAAATGAAATGAAAATTAATAAATAAAAAATAAATGTATATTTAAAAACATACTTGGGACCGGTTTATTGAATGTTTCAATTAATTGAAATTTTTTCAATTGGCATTGTTAAATGCCTAAATGCCCATTTATAATTGATAAAAGAAGTATTTGTTTTCATGTTTTAATAAAAGAATAAATTAAGAAAAAAATTAAAAATTCGCGTATTTCTTATATTTTTTTTATATTACAATGCTTTTTCTTCAATTATATGTGCATTTCATTACCATTGTTTTCATCAATGCAAATTGAAAAAAATTTCTTTGGCATTAAATGGTGATGAAATTTGTTAGCATTGACATTGAGATAAAGTAATGCCAATTATATTTCAATGCCAATGAAAATTTCCCAAGAATGATTTTTGGTAAAAGTGGTAATATTTATAGACAATAATATGTTAACCATAACAAAATGTATTTCAGAGACCCTTCTTTTGATTTTCATTGTTTGCTGATCGGATATGTACTTCCGAATTTATTTGAGTTTCCATTTTCACCTCTAAAGCTCCACCCACAGGAAAGAAGGTGGGGCCGATTAAAAATATCGTATTCTTTAAATAAGCTTAAAAAGTACAATATTGGGGGAAAAATTAGGGTCATCCCCGTAAACTCCACTTGCTCCCCAGATATACTTTTAATCACAATTTTCATATGAAAATGGTTCGCCCAAAATAAACCTTGATCTTTGAAAATACAACATAAAACGGGCGGTAACAAGGGGCAAACAAAATTAAAAAATTTTTAACTAATCTTTAGCTCTGGGCGGTGACTGGCATAACTTTTTTTTATCGACCCGCTCTAGTCCACACTACAGAATGTTTCCCTCAAACATTTTCCGTAAAAAACGAACAATAACTTTCCCTCAATTTTTACTCGACAAAAAAGATATTTTTCACACCAAAACTCTTTTTCCCTTAGAAACACCATATAGCATCTATCTTGCACTAAAAAATAGGTCTAAAATGGATACAGAGATACAGTTCCGGATTTTGAAATAAATTGCGTTTTTGAAATCCTGAGTTAATTTTCTCTCAATGAAGTACCCACGCTAATATATAAGTGGTCACGGGGGCTCAAGATGCCGAGAACCCGGTAACCCCAATTAAAAAAAAATATTCCTTAATTCCCCTGGGAAATATTTTTTTGGTTTGACCGATGAAGTTCAGTTTTTCCCCAGAAACAAACAAGATTTTCGTTCTTTATCTCCATGAATAAATAAAATATAACAAAATATTTCTCCCATGGATATCGTTTCAGTTGTTGCCTTAATTTCTGACAGTATTTGAAGCATTTAATTTAATTTACTTCGAGGCTACTAAATAATGCTTTCATATGTTTGTATTGGTATATCTTATTCTCTTAATCTCTGTCTTTACAATATTTCACCTTAATATTGAAATGTAAAAAATTTTATAGATATGTTAAAATTATTTATAATGCGAAAAAAATAATTTGCACCAGTTTATTGGGGTGTTAATTTAGGTATTTAATGGCGTCTAAATAAATTATTTACTGGACACCATTATTAGATATAATTAAAGGACATTTTCATGTTGGCGTATATAAAATGTAATCAATTGTCTTACGATGATGTGATTGCAATCAATATTTCAATTGATTTAATCAACCCCTACAAAAGCAAGTTGAATATAATGGACAATTTAATAGATTAGAGGGATGCTGGCATTCGCCTCATTAAAATTTTTGCAATGAATACATTAATACTCGTACAATGCAACAAAATGGAGTCTAAATGACGGTCAACACCTACATTATTATCAACAGGGATGAAACTATAATTTTACCTCAGCAAGAATATTTTTTAAGGGAGCAAACAAATAATCGAAATTTCCTTTAGTCGCGATTACGATTTAAAAATATGCCGTTAATCGTGATTATCGATTAATCGCAGTGTATTTAATCATAATGTAACGTTTTTCTTTTAAATAGTTTTCAAAAAATTAAATTCGATAAGAAGATGCAATTACCTGTGAAACAGCTGATATGTGAGGTTCTAAATAATTTAGATTAATAAAAGACCTTATAAAATTTATTTCTGTAACGTGAATATAATTTAAATCGCAATTTTTATATTTACTAGTGTTGCATAACTATTTATAAGCGCATTTTCAAAAAAACTGATTTTAGAGCTAAAAACATTTGAGTAAAAAATTAAATAAATTAATGTTAGTTAAAGTCTCCCTGATTTTGAGTAATACCAAAAATCCCATTTGGCATACACCATTGTCCACTTTCCATTAATTTTATTACCATGTGATAATTTATTGGCCATCAAAAATGTAATTCTGCCCTTTTGAGATCAAAAACTGTTTGATATTATCGTTTATATAATACAATTCCGTTGGTATTCTAGATTCGGCTGTCATCCGGAAAATATATGGGTCATTCCATAGCTTTAGTCTTTTCAGTTTGAAAGCATTCCTGAGTAAGTGGATTTTTAAGGCCTGATGCGTTGCCAGGTTGAAAAATCAGTTTTGTGAACATTTTGTCTTAAAAAATGCATAAATTTGTATTCCAGGTTTTAAGCATACTCCAATGATCTCATCCGTGTATCAGGAAGAGCTTTAAAGAATTAATTACTTTTTGAAATGAGTTCCCAAAAATTTAATTAAATTTTTTAATTCAAGGAATGAATTCATTAATAAGTTCAAAGTTCAAAGAATTCAAATTTAGAAAATGAATTCCCTGACTAAAGCATAAAGTATTAAAATTAAAGAATTCATTCAACACGATTTAATTCAATTTTAAGTCAAGGAATTCATTCAATTCCAGTTAATTCAACTTTTGTTCAAGGAATTAATTACCTAGGGAATTCATTTCCTTGTACATTTAATTCCCTGAAGGAATTAACTATTTCGTTTAATTCCCTAAGGAATTAAATTTGTCTTTTAATTCCTTGACGAATTAAATTTTTCGTTCAATTCCCTAAAGAATTAACGTTTTCGTTTAATTCCCAAAGGAATTAAATTTTTCTTTTAATTCCCTAAGGAATTAACCTTTTCGTTTAATTCCCTAAGGAATTAACTTTCTATTTTAATTACCTAAGGAATTAATTTTTTCGTTTAATTCCCTGAGTTTAAGTTTTCACTTAATGCCCACGTAGGGCTTTAAAGTGTTACAATTTTTTCTTTATTTTTCAGCTCTTCCGATAATTTGTATAATTGGTTTAACTTAAACGAATTTTAATAAAGTCTATGTATACCTCCTTCTTTTTGTGATGGACCAACACTCAGGGGATGCCCCCTATTAACGCAGTGCATTGTGTTGGTATTAGGAAAATAGGTTATGAGGAGGAGGAAAGGAGTAGTGTTTGTGGATATTTGATTTAAATTTCTCAACATTGTAAGTAACATGTAAGACTTCTGCGGGGAGTTAATTCCACATATGGCTAGTGCGATTGATAAACGAATTCTCTGTGTAATGCGTCGTGCGATCCACTGAACAATTGAATACAAACGGATGTCCTCTACTTGATAAGCGAGTATTACGAATAAAAACTTGGGCTTTGGGGACAAATTCACTTATCTCAGCAGAGCACTTCCCATGGTAATATCGATAGAACAGGGTCATACAACCCACATTCCGACGATGCTCCAATGAGTCAATAGAGCTGGATACCCTACTGTCATTGATAAGCGCCAACGCCCTCCTTTGCACACGGTCCAGAAGCTCCAAAATAGACTTCGAAGATCCTGCCCATGTGTGGGAGTTGTATTCCATCTTCGGTCGGATATAGGTGGTATAAATAGTGAGTAAATCCGATGGAGTGAAGTACTTCTTGCACCGACGTAAAAAACCTAGACACTTGAATGCTTCTTTCGACACCTGAAAAACATGTTTATTCCAACGGACATCACAATGAATTTTCATGCCCAAAACATCAAGAGTATCCGATTCCTCAATATCGATATCACCCATATGTACAGTGACAGCGTTGCACCCGCAGCCCTATGGGTCAACATACAACATTGGGTCTTGCGTGCATTAAAGTCGACCTTATTCGCACGACCCCACACCGAGATTGTAGAAAGGTCACGATTCAGTGTGTCATTCATAACCTGCCTTTTGCCCTCAATCTCCTCAGTGCTTGGCCTACGATCGAAGGAAAATGAATGACAAATGTTGCTGTCATCTGCGAAAGAGTAGATAGGTTTGAAAGTTTGACCAAGAAGATCATTGAGAAAGATAAGAAATAGGGAAGGAGAAAGAACAGAACCCTGCCGTACGCCTGACTTCAGCTGAAACTCGTCGGATGAGACCCCATCTATAACAACACGAATAGTGCGATCTCTGAGAAAGCTTGAAATAAAACGAACGAAGTCATTACCCACACCAAAAGCAATAAGCTTTGATATAAACGCCCCGTGCCACACACGATCAAAGGCCTTTGAAATATCCAGAGCAACAACTTTGCTCTCACCAAAACGGTGGATGGACCGACTCCAACGCTCTGAGAGGAACGCTAACAGATCTCCCGCGGAACGATTTCTACGGAAGCCATACTATCGGTCATTAAGAAGTGAGTTGGACTCTAAATAATTCACAAGATGGTAATTAACCATACTCTCCATCGCCTTTGAGAGCGCAGAGCATATTGCGATCGGTCGGTAATTTTCAGGGTTGTTAGCCGCACCCTTTTTAGGGATTGGCTGGACATTGGCAACCTTCCAGCACGAGGAGAAAACTCCCGCATGGTATGAAGCACTAAAAAGGCTTGCCAATGGACGCGCTAGCGTCGAAGAGCACTGTTTCAGCACCAGTACTGGTATACCATCCGGCCTCGATGACTTATTTACGTTGAGGTCAGGAAGAACCCTTTTAATTGCTATAGCTCGAAAGAATATCTTAGGCATAGTACTCGACACTCTTTCAAGCTCGGGCAGTGGTTAATCGCTTTCCGGCAGGAATGAATTATCTGCAAACATCTCAGCTAAAAGGTTAGCTTTATCAATCGGTTCAGTGAATATTTGGTCATCCCTTAACGAATGACCAAAAGCTCTTACTACCCCGTGGAGCAGAAAGAACTTTAGTACGAAGACGTTGCTCGTAAAGAAACTTTTCACGACTAAGTACTGTGGAACACTCATATCTCGCCCGTTTGTGAAGCAGATCAGTATTGGCGTTCTTATTATCCCACCAATTTTTGAACGCTAACTCTCTGGATCTGACTGCGTTCCTGCAAGTCTGGTGAAACCAACATTTATCTTTTGGTTTAACCGAAATTTGCTTCGAAGGAATGTTCAACCATTTTCGCCGCGGCATCTATATTGTCGTCGAGGAAACAGAGTTTCCAATTAAAATGCCGGAAAAAATCTCATCACAGCGTGCTTTTTCGTAAATAAGAACTGAACATTTCGCAGCTGTTGTCGAAACGTTTCGAAGGACAAAGAACGAAAAAGATGCGGAAATGGTACAGTGGTCCGAATTCCCAAGAGGTGCAAGTGTGCTTACTTCATATTTGTCTGGATGTGAAGTAAGGACAAGGTCAAGCGTATTCTGGTGTTCACCTTCAACACACGGAATGTGCGTTGGTCCATTCAGTGATTGTGCTACGTGGTTGTGCGCGGCAAAAAGCTCAACATAAAGGCCCTCGGGAGTTGTATGGCTGGAATGGCGATGCCAGGCAGAGTTGTGAATATTAAAATCGCCAGCAACAACGATTTCACTACACGGGCAACTCTCAAAAATTTTAGAAATGAAATCAGAAAGGACGTCGAAGCCATTAAGGGTATTCGTTCTCTCCATGTTTGGGCTTCTGCATAAGAACCCGAAATGCAATATATATGTACTGATTTTAAATTTAACCCAAAGTGAGTTAAATTCCGTATCATTACAGTTTAAATGTTGCTGATTCTGGTACACAACATCATCGCGAATGTACATAGCAAGGCCCCGATGAAAGATAACTCCTTAGGGAATTAAACAAAAAAGTTAATTCCTTAGGGAATTAAACGAAAATTTTAATTCCTTAGGGAATTGAACGAAAAAGTTTATTCTTTAGGGAATTAAAGGAAAAATGTAATTGCTTAGGGAATTAAACGCAAAAGCTAATGAATTCCCACGGAATTCATTCCCTAGGGATTTAATTCCTTGACCAAAAGTTGAATTAACTAAAATTGAATAAATTCCCAATTTGAAATTTTAATTGTTCTTGGGCTGTAGTGGTGGGTTGGAACTCGACCCTAGATGGATGCTACGCGAGCTAGCTGGCAACGCCACTACAGTGCCATTGGAGGCACATAACACTATGGCCAAAAGTTGAATTAACTAGAATTGAATAAATTCCTTGGTGAATGAATGCATCAAATTTTATAAAGGAATTAGAAAAAAATTAATGAATTTCTTTAAGATAAATCGAATGAAAAAAAGGAATTCATTCACTTCCTTAAGTTTCGTAAGGGAATTCATTCCCAAAATATAAATTCAGTTCAAAAAAAGGGAATTAGGGAATTAATTCTTCCAAGCTCTGGTATCAGCTAGCATTATACACGCAGGAAAAAGATGTTTCTGTATATGTTAAGAGGTAATTATTAGGGGATTCAAATTACTCGGGTTTTGCTTTGTTCGAGTAACCGAGAAACTCGATTTTGAGGTTTTGAAATTACTCGATTAATCGTGTAATATTTTAAAATTACTCGAGTAACTCGATTAATCGTGTAAGGTTTAAAATTACTCGAGTAACAATTTTATTTCATTATTTTTTCGCAAAAATTATCAATTTTTTGTAGGTTTATTAGTAACAAAACACAACAAATTATCAATTAAAATGAATCCATAAGTAGAAATTTAAAAAATTGTTTAGATCATTTATTTAAGTAAACTATAAAATCTAAGAGAGGTCTGTTAAACACTCGTTTACAAATAATTTGTAGCGCAGTATTCTAAAAAATTAAAAAAAAAAGGATGGCTTAATTTAAAATGAACCCAACTAAATTGTTTTATTTCTTAAGAGGAGAAGGATAAAAAATAAAATCTAAAAACTGTGAATTTGTGTGAATGAAATTTTTTAGTGATAAAAAATGCATTCAAATAAGTTTTAGATTTAAAGTTATTTAGATTCTATTAAGTTTTTTTCATACCCCTTTAAAAACATAAGAAATAGAGTTATGTGCTTTTTGTATGTAGTAAGCCTTGGATGTTTTTACTTAAAGTTAAAGAGATCTTCTAAAAATATACAGTTAGGGTGTTTCGCTTTTTAAAAGACTTTCCTTAAATTTTTATAAAGGTCTTCTTTGGGAATTCTATTTTGATTACACAGTACCTTCAAATATAGTAAAATACAGACCATCAAAAATATAATTCCTAAATTAGATTTTTAGCCCAGATTAAATTTTGAACGAATCCATAAGCATTTAAATTCCATCACTATTTTATTCAAAGAATCAATTTGATTTTTTGGATTCTTTTCATATACTTAAACGAACTGATTCAATTTTAACAAATTAATTTAACCAATAATGGTTGCCTTCAATATCGAATCAAATCATAAAACAAATAAATTCTTTAGAAATTGAATCAATATAAATTTATATAAATCATATCTCACTTTATTCAATTTCAAATCGTTGTTGTACAGTGGTTATGATTCAGAAAATGATTATAAGTATTATTTAAATTCAAACTGTAATTAGCTCTATTGTGAATGATTTAAGCTATTTACAGGTGTTTTTTGCTCTTTCTCTAGCAGTTTTCTCTCTCATGTAGATGTGCCTTAAGAGAAATTGCTAGACTATAACAAGTCAGAAAATTTAGTCATATTTTTCCTCCTATTTATTAATTTTATTGTGAAAAATGTGAAAAAATAAATTAGTATAAATAAAAAAAAAAAAATTGTGTTAAAAAGTAAAAAAAAAAAATAATTAATTGTGTATATCAAAGTATTAACTTATTATAGGAGTATTTTAATTAATATTTGTTAATAAGAATAAATAAAAATAAATGAAGAGATTGTAGTTATTGTTTTTCAATGAAATATTTCTATTAGATTTAAAATTCTATGTGATTTATAATACATTTAGTTATTAAATAATCGCCAAATAGTAGATGTATTAATTTTACTTTTTAGGTTTTTCCATTAAAATATGGAGAAACTTGGAGAGTAAAATAAATACACCTATTGTTTGGCATATATGAATAACTACTTTATAACTAAATATATTATTTGTATATTTGCATGGAAATATAATTTTTTATGACTCAAATATTATATGTTTGCTTCCAAACGTATATACATATATGTATATATATATATTAGACCGAATCACAAAAAAAAGTAAAAAAAGTGCCCCCTCAAAATAAATCTTGGTTTGTTTTATGATGATTCCCAAAATATTTCGGGTCTAGCTGGACCATTTTTTAAAAAGGTTTTTTTTTGTTTTTGTAAGAAATTTGCATTTTAGCTGTAGACAACATACTCAATATGGGTATCATATGAAAGGTTTTTTTGAGGCGCGTCCAGCGGTATATATAACATGCCCAAGCGTATCCAGACATGTCTTATTTTCAAGGATATTCTATAAAAACAAAATTTGTTGACTCTTTTGTACGGAGATGTTTGTTATTGAAATGTCAAACTTACATGTCATAATCTGTAGTCGATTTAAGTGAATACGTGTTTCAGATTTTTTTTGAAATTCGCGATTTTTCGTGTTTTATCAGAAATTCAGTGTGGAGGAAAAAATGTGTTCTAAATAGGGCAATATGGATACTAAAACTTTTCTTTTGATAAGTAAATCATTGCAAAGTGGATATAGCTCGGAATTTTGCAAATTTCATATATTTTTCGTCATCCTATAAACCAAATTTTGTTAAAATTTTCGAGTTACTGTAATCTGCATTTGAATTCAGTATCTAGTTGATGTAAGATAAAAATGCAACTTAACAGAAAAAAATCCAGCACGCGCTGTTTTTGGCGGAATATCTTTTTTTCGGGAAAAAAAAATTTTATAAAATTTTAATAATAATTTTAATTCAGTTTCTGGTAGATGTTAGTAAAAAATGCAATTTAACAGAAAAAACCCAACACGCGCTTTTTTTTAATTTTAATTTTATTTATTTATTCAGTCAGTCTATGGATACAAAATTCTTTACAGACTATGATGTTACAATTTTAGAATATTAATTAATATTAATTAATACATTATTTTATTAATTCACAAATTTAAACCCATCAAAATAGAATATAAATATTGCTTAAAGGCAGATTTTGATGCACAAAACTCTATTTGCGGTTTTAAATGAATTTGTTGATAATGATTAATATCATTCAGTTGAATAAACGTGCGGGTCAAAATGCTATTAAGACCATAATTGGTACGATGTAGCGGTACATTAAAAATATTATTATACCTAACACTTCTAGGTGGAACAGGAAATCAAATAAGACAAAGCAACTCTGAACAGTCAATACCACCACTAATAATATCAAAAACAAATATAGCAGATTGCAATAACCTACGAAACTCAAGGGTTTCCAAACCTATTAATAAGCTTTTAGATCTATAAGAGTGTATAGGATCAACAAACGTAAAAGATGAGATTGCAAATTTAACAAATTTCCTTTGCACTCTATCAATACGCGAGATATGAGTTCCACAATGTGGAGCCCATATAATAGCTGCATACTCTAATTTTGATTTGACAAAGGCAGTATACATTTTTTTGGCGGAATATCTTTTTTTCGTGAAAAAAATTATTATAAAATTACATTTAGAGTCAGCATATATTTAGATTTTTCTTAAAAAAATTACAGACACGCGTATTTTTATAAAATATTTTATTTAATAATAAACCTACAAAAAATTCCATAAATTTTTTTTATTGAATTGGGGTAACTCCAAATTTTATCAAAACTTGGTACAGAGCACCGTGAAAATGTATTAAATTACCAAATTCTAATATATATCCATTATTTACTTATCCAAAGGAAAGTTTTTATATCCATATTGCCCTCTTTTAAACATATTTTCTCCACCATATTGAATTTCTAATAAAACGCGAACAATCGCGAATTTCAAAAAAGCCTGAAATACGTGTTCACTTAAATCAACTAGAGATTAAGATATGTAAGATTGACACTTAAATCACAAAATACTTCATATAAAAGAGTCAAAAACTTGTTTTTTTTTGTAGAATATTCTTACAAACAGGACATTTCTACACTCACAATATTTTATCCTTAAAAAAAAAACCTAAAATACATATTAAATTAATTGAAAACACTATTAAAAAAAGGACTACTGATTTTTCATTATATTCAAACCATTTTGCTATTTATTTTCAAACATTGTTTAAACAATCCAGAAAAGAAATAAAAATAATTGAAAAGTCTATTAAATTAATCCTCAATTTTTTATTTATTTAATTTTTAATTTAATTTTAATTAATTTTTTTCACATATCCTGCACAACAAGATTAAATCTTATAATTAAAGTACAGGAAAGCAGTTTGTGGAAATTAGACATTGCAAATTTTATAAAACTTAAAACTACATTTTAACATATAAGTATCATAATTTATTTTATTATCACAAATTGTTAAAAACAAATATAAAATAATTTGGTAATTTCGTCAAAATGTCAACAAAGATAGAAACAAAACTAAATATCGGCAAACAAATTGAAAAGAAATTGTTTAAAGTTGTATGCGTTGCTGTTGAGTTGTTGGTTTGCTGTAAGGTATCTCCAAAGACGTGCAGCATTTATATAAAAATGCCATTCAGACACATGATATCGATGATTTGGTAGTATAGTCTTTTTACCCCTAGGGGATAAGGCAAATTCTATAACAGTATACAGATATAGAGGGTTTTTCTTGTAAATAATTTTATGGTAAAATAAAAGTACCCGAATTTTTAGAAGATTTTCAAAAGATACGCCATAGAGTTTAGTCGCAAATGATGAAATACGTTCAAGCCTCCTTAATCCATAGACATATCTGACAATATTGTTGTACAACACAGTTAACTTGCGCTTACTAACAGCATCACAATTTTCAAAAAGCTCACAACCATATATTAAGCCAGGAATTAGATACGATTTTGCGAGTAGTATTCTAATTTTTAATGGGGTGAAAAACTGTGTTGACCAGAGGGACCTTAATTTAGCATAGCTTTGACCAACAAGTGAGTTTATATGGTTTGTCCAAGTTAAATGTTTGTTAAACAGTATTCCGAGATTTTTAGCTACTTCAACGATCTCAATTCTTCCTCCATTTAAAACTATTTCACTCTCCAAAACCGGTACACTACGTTGTCTATGAACTAATATACACTTAGATTTTTGTGGATTTAGACAAAGCCCATTTGCTGAAGCCCATGAATGTATTTTATCCAGATCATAATTAATGTTCTTAATGTTTTCCTCAATCGATTGCATTGGGCTACTCAAATACAATTGGACGTCATCTGCATACATGTGCAGTTTACAATATGATAGCTGATTAGGCAAATCATTCACATACAACGAAAAAAGGAGAGGGCCAAGAATCGACCCTTGTGGCACTCCTCTAGTAAGGGTTAACGAATTGGACCAAATATCATTTACAAATACAGATTGCGTACGTTCAGATAGATATGAAAATAAAAGCTGAGTTGCTGTAGAAGAAAATTTGAAAAAATTTCTTAATTTCATACATAAAATGAAGTGGTCCACCATATCAAAGGCTTTAGAGTGGTCGAGCAGTACTAGGAAATTTACTTTACCATCATCTAGTTCACGTCGAATATTTTCCGATACATCGATCAAAGCTGTGACACAGCTATGATTTGGGCGAAAGCCAGATTGTTTATCGAACATCAGACCTTTATTCTCTATATATTTACTGATTTGCAAATGTAAAATCTTCTCTAATACTTTTGAAAGAAAGCATAAAATGGCAATTGGTCGAAACTCAGTATTTGTTTTCGGGATTGGTATAATTTTAGCGTGCTTCCATTTCAGCGGAAAAGTGCTTGTGGTAATGATGGTATTAAAAAAATGTGTAATATACGGCAGAAGAAATGGCATAATTATCTTTAAAAATTTTGGGTGCATATTATCGTATCCTACTGCTTCGGATTTTATTAATGAAAGAGTTGTCATAATATCAAACTGGGTGACACAAGAAAATTCAAACATATCATAATCGAGACCGGAGTTGTTTGTAGTTGACATGAAATTGTAGAAGTTATAGTTAATTTGAACCACTGGTAAATTAGTAAAGGCACGGTTTAAATCATTAGCATCAATATAGAAGTTGTTAGTTTTTTCAACCTTTCCAATGCCGATTTCACGGATAGTTTTCCAAGTTTTTTTCGAATCAATAGCCTGTTCAAAGCGGTTTGAGTAATATTCTCTTTTTGCTATTCTAATTTTATTATTGACCTTGCTTCTAGCAACACGATATTCAGCTTTCAGTTCGGGAGTTTTGAATCTTTTCCATCGTGAGTACGCCACATCTCTTTTTTCAATAAATAGTTTTATATCTGCTGAAAACCAGGGTTTACTATTTCCCGTAATGTTTTTAGATTTTAATGGGACAGCATCATCGTAGAGTCGCTGAATATTATTCTCAAGAAATGACAATTGTTGATCAACATTAGACATAAGATAAATATTACTCCAGTCAATTTGAAAAACATTATGACGTAACAAATTATGGTTCATACGCTTAAAGTCTCGATAGTAACAGGTCTGATCTATTTGTTGAATTCGGAAGTCATATGTTAAAAATATCAAATCGTGCTTTGAAAAACATGGTGCTGAAACCTGGTCATACAATATAACATTTGATTTGTTAGTAACAAAGAAGAGATCAAGCAATGTGCTACTTGTAGTTGTGTAGTGTGTTGGAATAGTTAGGTTGACAGGCATGAGTCCGAGCGATGACATTTCATCCAAAAAAATAGATTCGCTTAGAATATTGGAATTGAAATCGCCAGATATTACAATATCGTCATAGGCAACAGTTAGAGTTTCCAATTTTAGTAAAAAGTTAGTAAAAGATATTCTTTTATGTGGCCTGTAAACGCATATAATAGCTGCATACTCTAATTTTGATTTGACAAAGGCAGTATAAATTTTTTTGGCGGAATATCTTTTTTTCGTGAAAAAAATTATTATAAAATTACATTTAGAGTCAGCATATATTTAGATTTTTCTTAAAAAAATTACAGACACGCGTATTTTTATAAAATATTTTATTTAATAATAAACCTACAAAAAATTCCATAAATTTTTTTTATTGAATTGGGGTAACTCCAAATTTTATCAAAACTTGGTACAGAGCACCGTGAAAATGTATTAAATTACCAAATTCTAATATATATCCATTATTTACTTATCCAAAGGAAAGTTTTTATATCCATATTGCCCTCTTTTAAACATATTTTCTCCACCATATTGAATTTCTAATAAAACGCGAACAATCGCGAATTTCAAAAAAGCCTGAAATACGTGTTCACTTAAATCAACTAGAGATTAAGATATGTAAGATTGACATTTAAATCACAAAATACTTCATATAAAAGAGTCAAAAACTTGTTTTTTTTTGTAGAATATTCTTACAAACAGGACATTTCTACACTCACAATATTTTATCCTTAAAAAAAAACCTAAAATACATATTAAATTAATTGAAAACACTATTAAAAAAAGGACTACTGATTTTTCATTATATTCAAACCATTTTGCTATTTATTTTCAAACATTGTTTAAACAATCCAGAAAAGAAATAAAAATAATTGAAAAGTCTATTAAATTAATCCTCAATTTTTTATTTATTTAATTTTTAATTTAATTTTAATTAATTTTTTTCACATATCCTGCACAACAAGATTAAATCTTATAATTAAAGTACAGGAAAGCAGTTTGTGGAAATTAGACATTGCAAATTTTATAAAACTTAAAACTACATTTTAACATATAAGTATCATAATTTATTTTATTATCACAAATTGTTAAAAACAAATATAAAATAATTTGGTAATTTCGTCAAAATGTCAACAAAGATAGAAACAAAACTAAATATCGGCAAACAAATTGAAAAGAAATTGTTTAAAGTTGTATGCGTTGCTGTTGAGTTGTTGGTTTGCTGGAAGGTATCTCCAAAGACGTGAAGCATTTATATAAAAATGCCATTCAGACACATGATATCGATGATTTGGTAGTATAGTCTTTTTACCCCTAGGGGATAAGGCAAATTCTATAACAGTATACAGATATAGAGGGTTTTTCTTGTAAATAATTTTATGGTAAAATAAAAGTACCCGAATTTTTAGAAGATTTTCAAAAGATACGCCATAGAGTTTAGTCGCAAATGATGAAATACGTTCAAGCCTCCTTAATCCATAGACATATCTGACAATATTGTTGTACAACACAGTTAACTTGCGCTTACTAACAGCATCACAATTTTCAAAAAGCTCACAACCATATATTAAGCCAGGAATTAGATACGATTTTGCGAGTAGTATTCTAATTTTTAATGGGGTGAAAAACTGTGTTGACCAGAGGGACCTTAATTTAGCATAGCTTTGACCAACAAGTGAGTTTATATGGTTTGTCCAAGTTAAATGTTTGTTAAACAGTATTCCGAGATTTTTAGCTACTTCAACGATCTCAATTCTTCCTCCATTTAAAACTATTTCACTCTCCAAAACCGGTACACTACGTTGTCTATGAACTAATATACACTTAGATTTTTGTGGATTTAGACAAAGCCCATTTGCTGAAGCCCATGAATGTATTTTATCCAGATCATAATTAATGTTCTTAATGTTTTCCTCAATCGATTGCATTGGGCTACTCAAATACAATTGGACGTCATCTGCATACATGTGCAGTTTACAATATGATAGCTGATTAGGCAAATCATTCACATACAACGAAAAAAGGAGAGGGCCAAGAATCGACCCTTGTGGCACTCCTCTAGTAAGGGTTAACGAATTGGACCAAATATCATTTACAAATACAGATTGCGTACGTTCAGATAGATATGAAAATAAAAGCTGAGTTGCTGTAGAAGAAAATTTGAAAAAATTTCTTAATTTCATACATAAAATGAAGTGGTCCACCATATCAAAGGCTTTAGAGTGGTCGAGCAGTACTAGGAAATTTACTTTACCATCATCTAGTTCACGTCGAATATTTTCCGATACATCGATCAAAGCTGTGACACAGCTATGATTTGGGCGAAAGCCAGATTGTTTATCGAACATCAGACCTTTATTCTCTATATATTTACTGATTTGCAAATGTAAAATCTTCTCTAATACTTTTGAAAGAAAGCATAAAATGGCAATTGGTCGAAACTCAGTATTTGTTTTCGGGATTGGTATAATTTTAGCGTGCTTCCATTTCAGCGAAAAAGTGCTTGTGGTAATGATGGTATTAAAAAAATGTGTAATATACGGCAGAAGAAATGGCATAATTATCTTCAAAAATTTTGGGTGCATATTATCGTATCCTACTGCTTCGGATTTTATTAATGAAAGAGTTGTCATAATATCAAACTGGGTGACACAAGAAAATTCAAACATATCATAATCGAGACCGGAGTTGTTTGTAGTTGACATGAAATTGTAGAAGTTATAGTTAATTTGAACCACTGGTAAATTAGTAAAGGCACGGTTTAAATCATTAGCATCAATATAGAAGTTGTTAGTTTTTTCAACCTTTCCAATGCCGATTTCACGGATAGTTTTCCAAGTTTTTTTCGAATCAATAGCCTGTTCAAAGCGGTTTGAGTAATATTCTCTTTTTGCTATTCTAATTTTATTATTTACCTTGCTTCTAGCAACACGATATTCAGCTTTCAGTTCGGGAGTTTTGAATCTTTTCCATCGTGAGTACGCCACATCTCTTTTTTCAATAAATAGTTTTATATCTGCTGAAAACCAGGGTTTACTATTTCCCGTAATGTTTTTAGATTTTAATGGGACAGCATCATCGTAGAGTCGCTGAATATTATTCTCAAGAAATTACAATTGTTGATCAACATTAGACATAAGATAAATATTACTCCAGTCAATTTGAAAAACATTATGACGTAACAAATTATGGTTCATACGCTTAAAGTCTCGATAGTAACAGGTCTGATCTATTTGTTGAATTCGGAAGTCATATGTTAAAAATATCAAATCGTGCTTTGAAAAACATGGTGCTGAAACCTGGTCATACAATATAACATTTGATTTGTTAGTAACAAAGAAGAGATCAAGCAATGTGCTACTTGTAGTTGTGTAGTGTGTTGGAATAGTTAGGTTGACAGGCATGAGTCCGAGCGATGACATTTCATCAAAAAAAATAGATTCGCTTAGAATATTGGAATTGAAATCGCCAGATATTACAATATCGTCATAGGCAACAGTTAGAGTTTCCAATTTTAGTAAAAAGTTAGTAAAAGATATTCTTTTATGTGGCCTGTAAACGCAGCCAACAAGCATTTTCCTTCCAAAAGATACGATTTCGACAAAAATAAATTCAACTTTATCTTCCTTGGACGAGTTTAGGCAAAGTTTACAAGATATGTTATCTTTGACGAAAATGGCAACTCCACCAGCGTGACCATCTCTGTCGTTTCTAAATGTTTTGTATCTGTTTAAATTAATAAGACTGTTGGGAGTTTCTTCAGAAAGCCAGGTCTCAGAGACGCAAACGATATCAACGTTCGAGTTTTCAAAAACTAATCTAAACTCATCGACCTTGTTGTTTAAGCTTTGGGCGTTTATATGTGTGATTTTAATACCATTTCTATGCTTTGCAAATATTTTCACCATGTTTATTGTTATGTCTTTGGAGATTCCAGTGTAATTTTCATCATCCTCCATAATAATATATTCCTTCGAAGCAAGCACAACTGACAAAATGTAAAAAAAAAACGATTTTGTGGTTTGTTTTTTCATATTTCAAAGTTTTTTTTTGTTTCGATTTTCAAAACACTACACCATACACAACAGACACGTTCATATTTTTATTGGCTATGTTTGTGTGTATGAGTAAAGAATTTCTTGTAATTTGAATTGAAATAATTTTGTATAGGTATAAACAAACTATTTTAACAAAAAAGAAAACCGAAAATATTTGAATTTTTTGTTTTAAAACAGAAAACAACGAAATTATTTAAATAATTTTTTATAAAATTAGAAATCTAAAAATAGAATATTTGACTGAAAATAACAACTCCTACAGACGATACATATTTTTTTCTGGTTTGTTTTTTATTGGTTGACAAAAAAAGTTAAACAATATGTTTCAATGTATTTTAATTGATTCTTCAAATGAAAACAAACTTTACCTATTACTTTTTAAATAAACCTCAATCGGTTATGGAAAATATAATGTGATTGTAGGAATGATTGAACATGTTATGCGCCTCAAAAAAACCTTTCATATGATACCAATATTGTGTATATTGTCTTTAGCTACATATCAAAATTCTGCCAAAAACTAAAAAAATACCTTTTTTAAAAACGGTCCAGCTCGTGAGATCTCATTCCTAGACCCGAAATATTTTGAGAATCATCATAAAACAAACCAAAGTTTATTTTGAGGAGGGCACTTTTTTGCTTTTTTTTTTGTCCATATAAGTTGAGTGGATCTAATATATATGTTTCTCGATAGCGCCATTTCATTTTATCCAATCATTCATATATTTACAGGCAAATATATATATGTTTGCATGCAAATATATATTGTCTAATATTTTCTCCAAATATATATGGGTGAAATCAAAAATTGTGGTAAGTTTTTGGGCCAAATTTGTGAGAAGCAAAAACTGTTAATATTTCGGTTTTTTCTTAATGGAACCAGAAAGTTTAGCCATTATAAACCTAATTGCACAAAATCTCTTCTACAAGTTATCGTAATAACTTTTTTGCACAATTTTAATTTTTTTTGTGGTAACTGAGTTTACATTTCCACAAGCAAAAGATATAACAAAAAAATTGCGTAAGAATTTTCTTCAATTTATTGGTTTTTCGTATTTGGGCTTTCAACATGCTTTTCAATAATAGTAGTAATATTCTTCATTTTCATAATTCAGCAAGATATATATTAAAAAAAATCAATAATTGGTATTCAAACATTCGACCATGACTTGATGTCGTCGGTCGGCAAATCTCAAATAAATTACGTGCTGTGCAAAAATATTACAAATTTTTAGTAATTAAATTCATGCCAATTGAAAAAAATTTCATTGGCATTGAATGGTAATGAAATTTTTTGGCATTAGCATTGAGATCAAGTAATGCCAATTAAATTTCAATGCCAATGAAAAATTCGCAAGTATGCATTTTGCTTATCAATAATTGTCCGTAATATTTATTTCTTAAAGCTTGCAGGAGATTTTTTCGGTTTTCATGCCATTGGCCCTTAGTGGTAAGACTTTCTGACCAATTAATATTATACTCTGCCCCTATTGTATTGAGGTTTTTTACCCATAAAAGCGGATGTTGTAGTAATTTTCGTGTTAATTTATGTGGTAGTCCATCTTTTCAATAATATACAATTCGTGTTTATCAAATTGTCGGTTTCCCGAATAAAAATACAATTTATTCCGCGAAAATAAATGCTTTTCAAAAATATAAAATTTTTTAAAATCCAATCAGCGGTTGCGGAGTTACAAAATAATATATTAAAAACATAACATTTCGCGATCAAAAAGTTCTTAAATTCTGTGAAACAATTTTAGTTTTTCAAACTAAAGTCAGTAATGGCTCGAAATATCGATTCCAAACCAATGAAATGCAAAATCAATCGTTTTTCGCTCCAGCAGTTTAGGGGAAAAAACTGATAACTTTTTTTGATTTGACGCAAAATTATTAGTTGAATCATCTTTTGACGCATAAATATTAGTTAAATCACCTCCGCTTATGGTTATTTTAAAATATTTTAAACATTTACCTACATTTATTTGAATGCAATCTGATGCAAACAATTTTTGTTACGGAGTTTACAGTAACGGAGTTTACATTTGGTTACTTTTTTCGTTTTCATTCAGAAACGCTTTGTCAGAATTTTCTTTCCGAAACAAAATCGTATGATGCCTACAAGGTGAATCCAAATATGCCATTGTTTTTCTCACTCGTTAAATTTTTTGGTGTAAAAATTAGGAACGGAGTTTACAACATTTTTTCAAATCTTATTAAAGACATCCTTTTTCATCTTGAGAATGTTACATGCTGCAGAAACACTTCAAGTCTGATTACATACAGTCAAACGATCATTTGAGTATAAAGAAAAATAATACTTTTCGCAATATAATTAATAAAGGGTTCTTCAATAAGAGCGCTACAAAAGTTTTTTTAAATAAAACAAAAACGGTTTTGGATATCAATGAAATTCTTTATTCCTGTGAAAGTACGTTCGATGCCATTATGTATGGAAATCGATCTCTTTTGCATGGCCACCACGGGCACGCTTGCAGAAGTCCAGACGCTGAACCCAATTTTCGACGGTTTTCAGGCATAAATCGGCCGATATTCGTACGAAGTTCATCAATCGTCGCTGGCTTGTTGGCATAGACCATAGATTTGACGTAGCCCCACAGGAAACAGTCCAATGGCGTCAAATCGCACGACCGAGGCGGCTAATCGACTGGACCATTTCGTGATATAACACGTTCTACAAACTTGGTTTGCAATAAATTGATTGTGACATTCGCTGTGTGGCTTGTGGCGCCGTCCTTTTGGAACCACATGTCCTCCAAGTCCATATCATCCAATTGGGGCCAAAAATATTCGGTTATCATTGAACGGTAGCGATTCCCATTCACAGTAACGTGCCGGTCTTGATCATCACGGAAGAAGTACGGCCCAATGACGCCGCCGGCCAATAAACCGCACCAAACAGTAATTTTTTGGGGATGCAATGATGACTCATGGAGTACTTGTGGATTACTGTCTGACCAATAACGCATATTTTGTTTATTGACGAAGCCATTCATTATGACGACCATAAATTGGACGTAGCGCTCTTAACGTTGAGGCCACTGACTCCGAATTTCGGTAGTAAATTTTAATAATATCGACTCGTTGTTGGCTCGTATATCTTTCCATCACGAAATGGCAAACCTTACTGAAGAGAAATGTCAAAAAAGCGGCAAGAAATATGGCGTCGTTTGCTGTCCCTGTCTTTCTACTTTTGTAGCGTCCCTGTTGAAGAACCCTTTAGATAACTCCAAAATTTTGGTGGATGCATTTTTACCAAAAATTATGACGAAAAATCGTTACAGAATTGAAGTCGTGTTAGCATAGATATACGAAAAAGTTTGTAAAATGTATTAATTTTTATTAAAATAGTTACTAAAATTCTTACAGTTAGAGTTTAGCTTCATTGGTTATTACAATATAAGCTATTAAAGTTGAAAAACCTTATGAGTTACTGGTTACGGAGTTTACATTTGGCCCATAAAATAGCCCTATGCTCCTTATGGGAACGATGGGATTATATATATAAAATGGGTCACAAATTTTATGTATTAACCAAAAATTGGTCAGATTGTTATAAATTTTGTAAAACAGGTGACAATGCGCTGATGTATGTATATCGAAATATATAACGCAAATGTAATCCATGAAATTAGAAATTAGACCCATATATATTACCGTATTAACAAAGAAGTAAGATGGTATTTGTATTTGCTTATTACCGATGGTGATACAATACAAAATATCAACAAAAACAAAAACTTTCAAAATATTTATATTGTTGGTTATGCTTGCAAAAACTTCGAAAACAACAGCAACAGAGTTATTGAGATATTGGAAGTTGACAAAGCAAATTGTGGTAAATTCTTTGTTGCTGTTTTTTCTTTGATATTTTGAATATTTAATAATGCTCCTAGACAAGAACAAGAAATTCTCATTGAGTTTGTAATTTAACTTAACAAATATTTCCAGAAATTCTAAAAACATCGTCCCCTGACGATTTCCTTAGGCAAGAATGAAATCCGAACCGGGACATGCCTCCAACAGATTATTTTTCACAATTTGTAAAATACGTTTGGGATTTTAGCACATTTAATTCCTTTAATATTTACACATTGTTTACTCTTGTGGTGTAACGATTTCATTTGAATTTTATTTGTATTTACCAACACTATCATTTTTGTTTACTTTTATATTTTTACGGTGTACAACACGTTCAATTGTCTTGCTAGATTGTTCGAGAATAGACGCTTCGTGATTAGTATAGTTAAAGTTTTGTAATATAGTATAAGTTTAATAAGCGTAATAAAATTTGGCAAATTAAACAACTCACTACAAATTGGTGACCCCCGACGTGCGGGCTTATGAACTTTTCGGAAATAGTTACAAATAGTAAACACAAATTTTATGATGGCTGGTGAAAACGACGGCAAGGAAATAAAGGCAAACGCCACCACTGCTACCGGCAGCAACACTACGACAATCAACCCGAGCAATACTACACCCAACGATGCCAACCAAATAGTTAATCGCGTAGCTGTCAAGGTTCCACCATTTTGTCAGGACCACGCTGAGATATGAGCTAGCTAAATTGGCAGATAAAAAAAATGATAGTGTTGGTAAATACAAATAAAATTCAAATGAAATCGTTACACCACAATACAATGGAAGTTGGCGAATTTCAGCATTTAGCGGCTGTGACAACATCACGATCATTACCACCTGTTGCCTCTGAAATGGAAAAACGGCTTGAGCGCCTCGAGCAACAAATAAATAGTCTTTTTACTAACAACAACAATTATAAACGTCGTTCACAATCTGCGTCAAACAAATAGTTCTTCAAACCAGACAGGGGATCAACTCTGTTGGTATCATCAAAAATACGGAGAAAATGCACGTAAATGTCGTGAGCCTTGCACTTACGCAAACAAATCATCAAAAAACTAAATCAGCTGGTATTACAACTTTTATTTCCTGGTAACAAAAAGAATGATAAAAGTCACATAAATTGGACTACCGACGCACACTGGAGATTTTTGTATGGAGGTAAGGAAAAAAATATATTTGTCAAAAAATGTAGTGATTTCATCACAAATTTAGTTTTATTTATATAGTAATACACAAAAGTAATCAAAATAAAGAAAGTTAGAGAAATGTATATCGTTACCTACAATGTAAAAAGCCCTAACTAACAAAAAAATTTAAATGATTTTATTAATTTTTAATTTATTTTAAATCTATTTTTAATTTCATCACAAATTAAGTTTTATTTATATAGTTATACACAAAAGTAATCGAAATAAAAAAAGTTAGAGGAATGTATATCGTTAACTACAATGTAAAAAGCCATAACTAACAAAAAAATTTAAATGACTTTTTTTATTTTTAATTTATTATTTATTTTAAATCTATTTTTAATTTATTATTCTAAAAGAGCCTTAACTTCGTCGCTTTTAACACTATGCTTTTTCTGGCTAAATGAAGGAGTCAAATGTGAGATCATGGTATCTGATGTTACCATCATTCGGTGCATCATATCTTCGTTCGTGGCAATTCGACTGTATTTTCTGGAGTGTCTAAGACGATATTTTTTATAGTCTTTGTTACGACTTTCCTGAGCCTCTTCGGATAGTAAGCATACAGGAAAAATACACTTTTCAATTATATCTTTTCCATGAATCAGAATTTTGTGAAGTGTAGGTGGCATATTGTACCACTCGTACAGTGCAACAAACTATTTTGCCGTCTCCAGACAAAAATCGCCAAATTTTTTTGGATCTACTACCTCGGTGATTGTTATAGCTTCGAGAATTATTGAAAATCTCTTGATTATGTTTTCATCTAGGCTTCTTTTATCGGACGAGTATTTGAGTCGACTCTCCCACGTTTAAATTCAATATTATAAGCTACATGCAAAAGACACTCCATTAGCTTAATACGCGCATGAAGTGGTGACATACCAAATTGTAGAGCTTGTTCATTTACAGGCATAGCTTGAACTTCTTCGATTTTATTCATCTTGGATGTTGTGGCTCCACAAATAAAACAAGAAGATGCTGCTGGTGTTTCTGTTACTGATTGTGCTGTCTTGCCGCCAATCATTGTAAAATATAATTCATGTTTTACTTTAAAGTTACGATTATTTACTGTTAACTCAAATTCTTTTAGTTGAGATATCTCCTCATCGACTCTTCTCTTTTCTTCTCGTATAACTTGAGGTGTCTCTTTAACGTATGCAAACTGTAGTGTTCTACAATACTGTGTGGAAGAAGGTTTATTGTTCTTCCATACTAATTTATTTATGTCATCACTTAATGCTAATTTAAGTGGTACAACTGATGTCATATATAAATGAGAGTCAGAAATTTGATCATCTGAAAACCCCTCTTGGTATTCGCTTTGACTAGATGCCCCATCACATCCCCATTTATAGTACATTGTTGGATTTCCGCTTTCAATTTTATTTATTTCCTTTACTGACTTGGTCTCTAGGACTCTTTTAGCAGTATGATCCAACAGATTTTGCAGAGGTACACTGCCTGAACTTTCAGTAATAGAAATTCCTTGAGGATAACTGTTAGTTTTTTCTTTCGTGAGTTCTTTGTATGGTACGAGTATTTTGTACCCTTCATTTTCTAACCAATGCATTAGATACTCGTATTTTTCTTTTGTGAGTTCAAGCTTTGTAAACATCCCCAAAGTTTTTAATGTACAAATTTTGTGGTTGGTTTTACCACATGCTCTAGTTTCGTTTAAGCCAACGTGCGATTGTTGCAAAAACTGTTTTAATTTTGTTCTGTCTTTGTCAAACTCCAGAAGCTTCGAGCATAAAACCCCATGTGAAATAGAGAAACTTTCCATTGTCGTAAAACTCTTGGGCCTTAGTTTCAGTTATAATTAAAAAACCGGAGAAAAATCGCTTGTACTTTTCGCGTTCGTCGGCACTTGTTCAATGACAAAATCGATCAATGAACACCTATAAATACTACGTATTTTTCAATATTTTACTGACAGGTACTTATGAATGGGCGCATATTTCGAAACGTTGCAAAACATGAGGGTGCAATTTGTGTAGAAAAATCATTCTGTTACTAACGGAAAAACCCAAATAAATGTGGGTGCAATTTCTGTAGAAAAATCATGCAGGTAACTAACGGAAAAACCCAAATAATTAAAAAAGTCCAATTTCCTTTTTTCCTTTTAATTGTCCACGCAAATTTATTAGCGCTTATTACTTTGCTACTGCAATCATAAAAATCAAATAACCTTTTGTTCATTACTTTTTTTTTAATTCTGAGAATCATAACTTCATACCTCTACTTAATTGTGAATAAAAGCGAAACGCTTAGGTTATGCGACTTTACGTAAAAGAAATAGGACTTGAC
Source organism: Leucophora obtusa (assembly GCA_949987735.1). Taxonomy (NCBI): domain Eukaryota; kingdom Metazoa; phylum Arthropoda; class Insecta; order Diptera; family Anthomyiidae; genus Leucophora; species Leucophora obtusa. Next base: position 221,532,158 of record OX465295.1, read on the forward strand.
ACTTTTTTACCGTTTTGGATTTTTTATGAATTAAAAAAAAAAAATTTAATTTTTTAGGCAAAAATTATTTTTTTTTTCTTCATACATTTATTTATAAAATCCGACAAGTGGTTCTTGAGTTATGTTAAACAAAAGAGCCTTATCAGAATTGAGTCCCGAATCAATCAGCTGAAAAATGTTGTACTTTGTAATGCAACAAATTGAGAGGTGGCACCTGCTGGCACTTGAAATTGATTAAAAATGTAAAAACAGATATGAGACAATGTATTAGTAGTGATTTTCAACTGTGGGAAAGTATGGCTAAAATTGCAGGTCCACATGTTTGGAGAAAAAAGTGATATTTGTTATATGTTCATAAAAATAAACAAACAAAAAAAAACTTAAGTCTCTGCAGAGTTTATTTTTTCAATTTTAGTATACAGAAATATCCTACTTTAAATAAAAAATAAAAAGAAAAACGTTACCTCACATAATAAAATAATATTCGTTTTGAAATTCTTAGGTTTAAATTAAGTTGGTTCGGTAAAACATAAAAGTACTGAGTTTGATACGGCTATAAAAAAAACTAGCAGTCAGATCGGAGTAATTCTTTTTGATTTGATTGTACCATTTAGTCTAAAATTTCAAAATATCACTGCATATTGCATGAAGAGTATGTTGACAATTTGACTTTTTTCCGCGAAATCCCCATTGTGCGACGCTGAAATATGCTTTTGAGTCCTGTAAAGAGGAACTTGCTAACGCCACCCTGTTGAATTACATGGCTCCAAATGGAAAATTAACACTCACAACAGATGCTTCTGATGACGCCGTGGGCGCGGTCCTGCAACAGATAATAGACGGCCAAACTTAAACCCGCTCGGATTCTATTCGAAGAAACTTACATCTTCTCAGAATAATTATAGCGCCTATGATCGGGAATTAACTGCTATATATCAAGCAATATAACATTTTAAATACGCACTTGAAGGTAGAGAGTTTGTGGTATTTACTGATCATAAGCCTATCGTTTTCGCATTTAAACAAAAAGTGAAAAAGCATCGCCTCGAAGGGCTCGTCAACTTGATTTTATTGGCCAACATACCATTGATATCCAACACTTGCCAGGTGCGGACAACAACGTAGCTGACTTGCTTTCACGCATCAATGAAATACAAGACATTATAAATTTTGAAGAGATGGCTATACAACAACAGTCCGACCTGGAACTACACAATCTTTTAAAAAAAAGTAAGGATAAATCGATTACTCTACCAAAATTAGCCATTCCAGAAGAATTATATTTCCATATTTTACGTGACCGGATAAGGCCTTATGTACCAAAAAGCTTTCGTGAAACTGTAATTCGCAAGATTCACTCTTTGTCACATCCTGGCATCAGGGCAACTAGGAAATTGGTAGCGGACCACTATGTCTGGCCTTCGATGTCAAAAGATGTAACTACATACGTTCGCTCATGCATTCCCTGCCAAAAATCAAAGGTATATCGCCACACGAAATCACCCTTCAACGATTATACATCAGTTGACGTTCGGTTCAAGCATATTAATACCGACATCGTTGGCACGATGCCAACATCGAATGGTTTTCGCTACTGTTTGACTTGCATCGACCGATTTTCAAGATGGCCTGCTGCGATCCCAATGGTTGATGTAACTGCGCAAAATTCGCCAGCGCCCTTATCGATGGTTGGATATCGACATTACGTGTTAAGTACTACTGATTTAGGACGCCAGTTCGAGTCAGCTGTTTTTAGAGAATTAATGGAGATGTTTGGAGTTAAACATTTTCGTACCACTCCATACCATCCTCAGTCGAACGGTATCATAGAGCGCTGGCATCGATCATTGAAGGCTGCTATAAAGTGTTCAAGGACTATTAACTCATAAAAAAAGCCCATACAAATAGTACAAAATTTTGCTAAAATAACAGGAAATAGTACCTGAATTTGCGCCAGCAGAATTTTCAATGAAGTTAAAAATCATGGTCTGCTATATTTAGGTAAGCTAAAGTTTACATACTACTAAATATACGGACAATTTCAGTTAAATTAGGTAGGAAATTTGAGTTAACTTCAGCAGAAATTTTACCTGATTTAACTACAAATTTCTGTTAAAATGTCGCTTAAAATTTCGACTTCCGGGATCTGACGCTAGACGGGCCCATATTTATTATTGGGAGTGTATGTGTCTAATAAGGGTTACTTTATAGGTATAGACTGACGAATTTTTGTCCATTTTGCTCTATGTCGCTTAGTTTCTGAGATACAAACTATTTTACGATCTTATAATAAAAAAAATTAAAATATAGCGCCATCTCTATGTGATGTTGATAGCAGAGACACAAAAATATATACAAAAAAACTTTTAGAAATGACTCCCTCCCTCCTGATAAAATTTTCATAATTTTCTAAATTCAATAATCCCGGTAGCTTTTGCTATCTGCAGGTTTTTATAGGGAGCTCTGAAAAGTGAGCTTTTTCGGATTTCAGATTAGTATGAAATTTGGGTATTTGATAGAGTTAGAAATGTAAGATCAAACTATCTCATACTTTCGTCCACCTTGGGCGAACCCATTCTAATACCATGTTTTGACCTCTTAACCTTCGCACTCCTAAAGCTTTTTACATACGTAGTATACTGAAACCCACCCGGGTGGGTTCTTCATATTTTACACACATTTTAAATAAAAAAAAATGCATTTACTCCAACAAATAATGGGTTACATAATGGGTTAATGAAGAAGATATGAAAAAAAGAATAATAACAAAAAACTATAGAAAGTATGGCTAACAATACATACCGTGAAGCATACGCATAAATATGCGTAATTTCTTGTTCAAACTTCTTGTAATTTGTATCAACAAAGTATTTAAAAAAAGGACTAACAATGAATAATAAATCTTAGATAAATTTGTCAAAATATTATTGTATTTTGAATAATAAATGAATAAAAACAATATTTTTAAAAAGTAATTATGCTTTCTGTACTATTTTTATACTAAATTGTGATAAAAAATCCAATATTCTGAAACATGTCCCCTGGGTGGGTTTCAGGCGACAACGTAGAAAAATTTAAAAACTAAAGAAAAAAAGTATAAATAATATTCGAATCTTGAATAATTTAACAGTTTCTGATAAAAGTAAAAAAATTAGTCACTGAGTCGAAAGCATTTTTTGTTTTGACCAAAAATCGTAAAGTTATCGATTATTGAAAATCTAAAAAACCCACCCGGGTAGGTTTCAGGAGTGTGAAGGTTAAATTACCGAGATAGTCAAAAACCGTGAGATGTTCATCTTAGAATTTTTCTTTCTACAACATATTGAAATTTCATCAAAATTGTAGTGTTTATTATTAAGTAATTTCCTTGTTAGATATAACTAATTATTTATCGCCAAAAAAGGTTTCAACTATGCATGCGCGGTTCCAGCAATTAATATAAGGGGAAAAATCATACGCCACAGTAGACAAATACATTGAGTTGGCCACTGAGACGTATGATTTTTCCCCTTATATTAATAGCTGGAACCGCGCATGCAACCATGGGATTCTTATAATATTTCTTTAGTGCTAGTTTTGTGATCAGAACTAAGATCGATTTGTTTCTTAAATACTTCATAAGTAAAAAATTTTTAAACAATATTTCTTAAATATTTAGGAGATTTTTAATAAAAAAACGATCTTAGTTCTGACTATAAAACCGATCCTTAGATTCCAACAAATTATCTTCCTAGGAAACCACTTGATATCTTTCCAACCAAAATTACAGAATTAATTGATATTTAAAAAAAATAATATTTTAATACTTTTTGCCATTAGAATTATATTTACAAGAATTATAAGTAGATGTTTTAAAATTCTGGGGTGGTCAAAAAGCATTCTAGGGTGGGATTTGCCCACCCCAGACCAGCCTAAGTCCGCCAATGGTTTTGCATCGTATATTTGTGAAAAATCTAACACACGCGTTTCTTTTTTTTACAAAAAGTGTAATATTCAAAAATGTTTGTTTAAATATTTAAAGTGATATTTTCGCAATAAAATCAATTTTGGCGACAATAAATGTATAGTACATAGTTTACATATTTTTTTATTTTTTTCATACTCGTTAAAATAATCACATTTTAGCTGTAATAATATAATATATTAGGCAAAAAACTATATTCTTCAATAAAAGTCACCTTGTTTCTAAAATAATTTTTTTTTTGGTATTTTTCTTGTCATTCTGAACTTTAAATTAGCGGTACATAAATAAACAAACAAAAAACACGATTAGCCAATTCATTGCATACATTTTCAGGAATGTACTTTCTATAATTTCTTGATACGAATTGTAAAGGGTTTCAGGAATATTTTTCAACGCTGCCAATTTTAATCAAAATGTTACTATCGCATTTCCTCAAATATTCATAAAACTCTTGGAAATTGATATCAAAATTTTATTTGACTCTAATAATATCAGGGAACCCAGCAAAACCTTGGTAATATGTTGGTATTACAGAACACATTACTTGGTAATACCATACCCCTTACCATTGCATTATTTCATAACTAAAATGTAATGTCTTACGTATAATGTGCTGCATAACTACTGGGTAGTAATAGCAACTTATTACCAATGATATATTTAAACACCTCAAAGAAAAGAGTTACTTGTAATACACAACATGAGTTCTAAATAATAGCAGCGACTTATTACAGATGGGATATTTTAAAACCGTAAAATAAGGAGATCACTTAATAGAAATTACCGATGGTGTATTCAAATACCTCAAAATAAGGAGTTATTTGTAATGCGATATATGAGTGTTATTTTCTATTTAAAATATTCGATACAAATAATTTATATGTTTTATACATATTGACTGAAATATTTTTTATGTTTTCGTTAACTTTATATTAATCTGAGTAAATATTAATTAAATATGAATATGCTTCGGTTTAGCATTTATAAAAATCCAACACGATAACATCTTATTTTAATTTTTTTTGTAAGAAGTAAGTATATAGTTTTATACAGTATGTAAGCGCATAATTTTAATGTGTTATTTCAGACCTGTTTGTAACACATTTTTTTGGCCTTACTTTAAGCTGTTATGTAAGTAGTATTGTGCTCAGTATCGGTTATGTAAGTGGTTACGTAACTCCTAACATGTAACATTAAAGTAACATGTTCTTATGTTGTTACCTAGCCCTCTTTTGGAAAGTACATACCTCCAATGACATGCCCTTGTTAAAATAATAGCTGTTGGAATAGCAAAGTAAGAGGTTACATACCTTAATTTCTTCTTACAAACCTTATTACCAGGTAATAGAAAGTTTTGCTGGGAATGTACATTTTTATAATTTATTGATACGAATTATTAAGAGTTTCATTAATATTTTTCAACGCTCCCAATTTGAATCAATATATTACTGTCGCATTTCTTCAAATATTCATAAAACTCTTGACAATTCATATCAGAATTATATTTGGCTCTAATAATATCAGAAATAATTTCTGGATTCAATTTATTTCTTTTTCGGGTCCTCTGCGCCTTGATTTAAGAAAATATAAGTTCTACGCAGAGCTTTGAAGAATTAATTCCTTAATTAAGTTTTTCAATTCTGAATTAAAAATTAGGTGAATTAATTCACAAAGCACCACATATGAATGGAATTAATGGTGGTGGCGTATTAGTTCGACGAACTGGCCGATGAAAGAGAATAGAAGGAAAAAAGAATGGAATTAATTCATATTTGTTTTCGTTCGATTTATTTTGTTACGAATGAATTCAATTGCTATAGTTCTTTTTATTGAATCAAATGAATAAATTCACTGGTGAACGCGTTAAATTTTATTTATAAATAAAATTTGTAATACGAGTACTAAACAAATTACATAAGTGTTAGAGAAACCCGATGCAGTTTAACAACACCTACATGATTAAAAAATCAAGTTCCAAACAACATCGGGTTTCTCTAACACTTCATATATAATTTAAGCCCAAACCATATAGCGAAAGTGACAGTGGACAGTGGCAGTGCTGTCAAACTTTGTTCTTGATTTTCGCGAAAACGATTTAATATTTTTAAAAAATTCTTATTGTGTCTTGTTTATTTAGAAATTTTTCTAATTTCTCGGCAGTGACAAATAGAGAAGATACAAAAATTGCTTTATCGATAAAACGTCGCACTGCGGTCGACACTGCGATTATGTGGTTTAGGCTTTATTTTACTAGCAAACGCTGTAAAATTGCTTAGTACTCGTATTACAAATTTTATTTATAAATAAATGTTTTCTTCTACTGAACGGCGGAAAGCAAGCTTTGAATTCAGTGAACGTAATTTTTGTTTTTCAATTAAGTGAACGTATTTTTGTTTTTATAATTATCAAATAAAACCAAATCAAAAAAATTCAGTGAACGTATTTTTTTTAATACTGTGAAGGTAATTTTTTTTCAATTCAGTGAACGTAATGTTTTTTTAATTCAGTGAGCGTATTTTTTTTTAATTCATTGGACGTATTTTTTTTTAACTGACTGAACGAATTCAGTGAATTCATTCAAAAAGGAAGTAATTCTTTAAAGCTCTGCGCTGGCCTTATATGCTGGTAAGCAAAAATAAAACTCAACAAGTTTTTTCACTTCATAGAAAACATAATTTTTAATAAAAATAATCGCACCAAAACTTGTTATCAGTCGTGTTAATTGAATTTAAGTTTTTTACATAATTTTTCATAACAAGGAATTCATTAAATACATTTTCATCATTAAAAGCAATGTTATTTTTTTTTTTAATTCAACAGTTGGCTCACTGCTGATGAGCTTCACATTTTGGTAATCAAAGTAAGTGATGCCAAGTCAATTAATGTCAACAATTGAAAAGTTTAGAAGCAATAAAATAAATTATGAAGAAAAGTGCAAAAAGTAGGACAACCCCGGACACTTACTGAAAAAGAAGGAGAACTGGCCCGGACGCCCTAAAAATGAGGACGGTGTCCGGGGAAAAGAGGACGGATGTCAACCCTAGGTGAGATAAATAGCTTAGATTTATAGGTTTTTAAAAAAATAATTAGTTAATATCTAACAAGGAAGTTACTTTAAACTAAACACTACTATTTTGATGAAATTTCAATATGCAGTAGAAACAAAAGTTCTAAGACGCACATCCCACGGTTTTTGACCACCTCCGTAATTTTAAGTGGTCAAAATATAGGGTTTGAATGGGTTCTTCCGAGGTGGAAGAAAAAATTAGACAAGCTTATCTTAGATTTATTTTCTTTACCAAATATTTAAATTTCATAATCTGAGAGTATAGCTTGGAACACATTTTTTGTACGAGGGTTTTCTCTTCAGAAAAATGCATGTACTTTTCGGAGTTTTCTATAAAAACATGGAGATTTTGATAGGACAAGCTAATTTTGAAAACTATGAAAATTTTATGAGATGGTAAGGAGCCATTTTGAAAAGTTTATTTTGTATGAAAAAATTTTAAGCATAATGTCGAAGGTGTTTTTTAAGATTAAGAGTCTGAGAATGGGCAAATTAAAAGCCGAACATAAATGGGTCCCTTGCCCACCCCAGAAAAATGGGCTAGGTATGCCTATGGGCTTTACTCAATAAGCGCTACAAAACTTTAAGTGAAATCAAAGTCAAGGCTTACATTTTGTTTAAATTTTACTCTGATTTTATGACTTACTCCAGCATAATTAATATACTGATCATACACTCAAAAAAAAAGTCCATAAAGTCAGCAAAAAATTTTGCTGTGTCAGCAAATTTTTAGTCAGTAGCGTGCTTGCAAAAAAGTTGGTAATTTCAGCAAACCTCTTGCGAGCTTATTTTTAGCAAAAAAATAGTAATCTTCAGCAAAAATTTTGCTAACATTTAGTCGACTGCAAATGAAAAAAATCCTTGCTAAAATCACTAAACTTTTTGCTGAATATTAGTAGACTGAAAAAATCTCAAAAAACTTGTAGCGAAATTTTACTTTAGTTAATTTATTTGCTGAAAATTTTAATAAAGAATATGTGTAGAGTTGTTTTTCTTTTTTTGTCATTTCCGTTTCCAGACAAGCTGCGACATCTACATCTTGTCTATCTGGTTGTCGTCCACGCTATGAATGCGGTTATCAGCACAATTTTTGTAGCAAAATAAATTAGTAAAACATTAGTTCAAAATTAGTTTAGTGCTAAAAAAATATAACTAAAATTTTTGCTGAAAACGGAATTTCAGCAAAAAATTGCTAAAAACTAGTACACTTGATATACAAGACGTTTTACTAATTTTTCTACTAACTTATTTTTTTGACTGTAGGCGTACCTAGACCATTTTTCTGGGGTGGGCAAGAGACCCATTAATTTTCTGCTGTTTATTTGCCCACTCTCACACTCTTAATCCTAAAAATTACTTTTGGCATTATGCTTACAATTTTTTCATACAAAAAAAAACTCAAAAATGATTCCTTGCCTTCTAATAAAATTTCCATAATTTTCAAAATAAAGTAATCCTGGTAGCTTAAAATCGCCATGTTTTTATACAAAACTCTGAATAGTGCATTTATTTTTCTAAAGAAAATCTCGTACAAGGAATGTATCCAAGCTATTCTCAGATTATTATGAAATTTAGATATTTAATAGAGAAAAGAAATCTAAGATCAACCTGTCCATACCCCATATTCTGACCACTTAAATTACCGAAGGGGACAAAAATAGTGAGATGTTTATCTTAAATTTTTTGTTTTTACAAAATATTGAAATTTCATTAAAATAACATAGTAGTGTTTAGTTCGAAGTAACTTTCTTGTTAGATATAAACTAATTATTCGTTTAGAAAACTGTGAAATCTAAGATATTTAACTCACCAAAAAAAGATTCTGCGTTATTTTTCTATTATTGAACAACTTTGCGGTTCTAATAATTTTTCTTAAAGAAAAACTCTTGTAGTCAATTGTATAATCAGAACTAAAATGGATTTGTTTCTTAAATATTTCTTAGGTAAGAATTTTTCAAACAACATTTCTTATTTAAGAAATATTTAAAACAAAAATCGATCTTAGTTCTGACTATAGAACTGACCCTTAGATTTCAAAAAATTCTCTGCCTAGGAAACCAGTAGACATTTTCCCAAACCAAAAACACAGGATTAATTGATATTAAAAAAAAAGTAATATTGTGATTCTTTTCCCCATCAAAATCATAGATAAAAGAATTGTAGGTAGATTTTTTAGAAATTCTGGGGTGGGCAAAAATCAGTCTAGGGCGGGCTTAGCCCACCCCAGACCAGCCTAACTCCGCCAATGATATTGATAGAAATAAATCTGTGCAAATAGCAAAAAAAAGATGGTAAAAATTAGTTAAAAATGGCCCTGCAGAAAAAAATGCCGAATCTGTTTAGTAAATTGTAGTTAGATAAAACGGAAAAAATAAAACTGTAAACTCTACAAAATTTCAGCTGTATTTGGATTACATTTTAGTTCGTTTTAAATGAGAACTTACCCTTTTCATATTAGCAAAAAAAAAATTATCTCAATATTAGTAGACAAAACACATAAAGAAAAAACTATTATTTCTATAAACTTTTTGTTATAAGTTAAACTTAGTTAAATGCCAATAATATTCTATCCTGCTGAAATTAACGAAAAGTTTTGTTGAAAAATTGTTAATTAAGACCTGTTAACTTATCCCAAAATAAAATGAGTTTAGTGCTTAACCATAGTTTTGAATCTCAAATATCTGTGGTTAACGTTTAACCATGGTTACATTCGAAGAAAGTTACTCGCCCTAAGTATAATTCAAAAAGTCTAAAGTCATTGAAATCGGCCGAAAATTTAAGAAGCCAAAGGTTCCGAAAGCTTGTTTACACTCGAGATGGCCTACTTTGGCACGCTGGTGCTATTAATAAAAGAGGGTGACTACAAATTTTTCCAAAAGCCTTATTCCTACTCTACAATATTCTATAAATTTTCTCCAAATCGGACCATTAGTTTAGAAGTTGTGTATTTATTACCACTTCTCTCAGTTTAAAACCACTGTGTGTCGTAGACATTTTAGAGTTTTTATGTCATATTTCACTGTTTTGTTTTCCAATAGAATTAGCAACACTTGCTTAATTTTTTTCTATTGTGTTATATCAGCAAAAACAAAATTTACTTTTAAGCCATATGGTAATAAGTAACAAAAGTCGAAAAGTCAAAAGCAAAAGTCGACTTTCCGACTTTTGCATCACAAGAAAGTCGATTTTCAAAAAGTAGAAAATTTTCGCAGGTATGAGGTAGAAGAATATTCTAACTAAATATATGAAAATATAGAAAGTCCGAAAAAACTATTTTTGAATTTTTTAATGTAAAAATTAAGATACATATTGTTCAACTTTTTTATCAAACAATAAAAAGCAAACCAGAAAAAAATATGTATCTTCTGTACGAGTTGTTATTTTCAGTCAAATATTCTATTTTTAGATTTCTATTTTTATAAAAAATAATTTAAATAATTTCGTTGTTTTTTGTTTTAAAACAAAAAATTCAAATATTTTCGGTTTTCTTTTTTGTTAAAATAGTGTGTTTATATACAAAATTATTTCAATTTAAATTACAAGAAATTCTTTACTCATACACACAAATATAGCCAATAAAAATATGAACGTGTTGTGTATGGTGTAGTGTTTTGAAAATTAAACAAAAAAAAACTTTCAAATATAAAAAAACAAACCACAAAATCATTTTTTTTACATTTTGTCAGTTAAAAATTGGTGATTGTTTTAATAGACTTTTCAATTATTTTTATTTCTTTTATCGATTGTTTAAACAATGTTTGAAAATAAATAGCAAAATGGTATAAATATAATAAAAAATCAGTAGTCCTTTTTTTAATTGTGTTTTCAATAAATTTAATATGTCTTTTAGGTTGTTTTTAAGGATAAAATATTGTGAGTGTATGAATAACGATTTCAAGTGTTTATAGTTCGAGTGGAAATTTTAGTAACCCAGCAAAACCACATATTACCAAATAATGGGTAAAGTAATGTATCGCCATAGAGTTGGACTGGTTACTTTACACCTTACTTCACTGATGAATTTTACAGGCGATGAGCCTCAAAGTAATGTGTCATTGTTAACAGTATACTTACAAAAAATTAAGAGTAATGGGTTACCTAGTTGCAGATAGATATTAAAAAAGTAATTGGTTACCCATATGATTACGAAGAGGCTGAGAACAATTGGTTACACATATAATTATAAGGACTGAAATTACCCTATAATTACACAATTTAAATAAAAAAATTATCTAAGTAAATAATTTTTATATTAAAACAATATATTTTGTAATAGTAATTACTTTATATTTATATATAATGCATTATGTAATCAACATTCGGTAGCCCATAACTTAATGTTTCAAAATAATGATACATGTGTGCAGTATACATTACAAAGTAATGCATTATGTAATCAACTATAGGTAACTCATTACTCTGTGTTTCTAAATAATGCTCAAGGTAAGGATTATACATTACAAAATAATGCATTATGTAATAAATTTTCGGTAACTAATTACTTTATGTTGAACAATAATTATACTTGTAAGGAGTACACATTACAAGGTAATGCATGAGTTTGTCGCACCCATTACCAAAGTTTTGCTGGGAACTAGTAAAATATATATACTTTTTTAGACATTTTTTTTATACCAACATATATTTTACAAGACTTGGATATGTTTTGCAAAATAATTTACATATTTTACTAGAAAATTGTAAAATTAACTTGGAATTTACGTAGTTGTATAATTTCATAGCGATAATTTTATTTATTTTTAATTAATTAAAAAAATTTTTTTTTCTTAAAATCCCAGTGTAGAAACGGTAATTACATATCATTATTTTTTGGACTACCAGTAATGACACCCACTTACCTTCTGCATTATTTTAAAACATATAATAATAAGTTACTGATAATGACTTATTTTTATAAGTATTTAAAATAGAAAATAATTTTATAAATTTTTTTTTAATTTTTTGAAATCTATTTTTAGACTCAATATTTTTTAAACACTGGTAAATATAATTGACCTGCTGCACACAATTAAGCTTACTCGCCAACATACAAAAAATCAAAAAATATCTGGTTACATATATCCTTACCAGTGTTTAAAAAATATTGAGTCTAAAAATAGATTTCAAAAAATGTTCAAAAAAATCTAGAAAATTATTCTCTATTTGAAATAATGATAAAAGTAAGTCATTATCAGTAATTCATTATTATATGTTTTAAAATAATGCACTAGGATGTCGATATAGCTCAGATGATAGAGCTATTGACTGGCAATCTGTAGACCCAAGTTCGATTCCCGCACCAGCAAATTTTATTTAAAAAAAAATACAATAAAAAATATTTTTTTTATATAATTTTTTTTTTTTTAATCTATATTTAGACTCATTATTTTTGTCAGTACTGGTAAGCACATAGGTAACGATATATTTTTTGATTTTTCGTAACAATATCTCATTATTTTTCGCGACATCGCCATAAAAAGGTAATAAGAAATGTAATAACAAAAGTAACTAGTTACCATTATCAAGTATGTAGTTACATAACCACATATCTGGTAATGATTTTCTACACTGGGATTCTTAATTTGGCTGATATTTTACATCGTTGGTAAAAAAAAATACCAGCAATATGAATAGGTAGCAGACCTTGAACAAGATAATTCTTTTTGGAATCAATTTACATAAAAATTTATTCATGATTTGATATTGAATAAAGTGAGATAATAGCCATTTTTATACCCTCCATCCCACTGTGCAGGAGGGTATATATCAGTTTGTCATTCCGTTTGTAACTCATCGAAAAATAATCTGGGACATAAAAAAAATATATATTCTTGATCGTTATCAATAGCGAAACCGATATGGCCGTGTATGTCTGTTGAAATCACGATCACGCTCAAAATAGTTGTGCTATGATGTTAATTTTTAGTCCAATTTCTTAAGCAGAATGGTATTGGAAATAAGCATATTTGGTCCAGACGTTTAAAAGTTATGAATGAAAATGTAAAAGCACCTCTAGAATTTTCCATATTAATATATTAACTGTGTGTTGTTGTTGTTGTTGTTACTGAATAAAAAAAAAACATACATACACACCCAGACCTGGAAAGAGATAATTCTTTTTTGAATTTATATGCACAAAATTGGATTCATTTTATAAATTTCTGAATAATTCATAATGCCTTTAAATCAATGATTGGACATTGAATAAAGTGAGATAAGATTTGTTCCTATTTGTGTTGATTCAATTTTGATTCAATTGAATAATTTGGACGTATGTTGGATTTCGAGGCACCTCACCGATTGTGTCTAAACTTTTACTACTGATGTAACTCTCTTTTGGGGGCTCGAAGAAATTTTTTCTTCACCGAAAAGCCTGTATGGGGAGTTGCTTCGGTTTAAAGTTTAAAAATGAACTTTACTATATTTTCTTCATTTATGATAGGGTTGGAACAATATGTACACCATTGGAAAGGTAATAAAAATATCTTTAGGATAGCATTTTTTTGTTGACCCATTATGATTCGGCGTAGGAATTTTAATTTTTTTGTTTTTTAAACTATATAAGAACAAAAATTGTGCTTATAAGTATGTTATCAAGACGAAAAGCTTTCATTTGATATATAGATCAAGTTTTTATCACTTCAAACACCGAAGATATTAGAGGTCAAAATCGTGAGATTTTTTTTATTTCAAAGTATGGCTAACTTTTGACGAATGAAAACTCTCAATACCGACAATAGGTTTAAAATGTGTTTACTACCAAAATACGTTCGATTACCGATGAGTTAATTCAGTATAATTGTTGGTTAGAGTCAAAGTTGTATCTTTTGTACCATCTGCAAAAAAATTAGGTTTGACTTCTAATATCTTCGGTGTTTGAAGTGATAAAATATGAACTACATCTCAAAAGTTTTTAATCTTGAGAATATATTAATAAGTAAAAAATTATGTGGTAGTATAAGGTGGTTTTTATAAAAACGGTTTACTTTAAAAAATCTAAAAAAATAAATCTCATTCGCCGGTAATGGGTAAGCAAACAAAAAAAAATGTCGTCCATAAGATATTTTTACTATCTTTCCAATGGTATATATATATTGTTACAATCCGACTATAAATGACTTAGATATAGCTAAGTCCATTTCCAAACTTTTCACAGAAATAAACTCCCTACAGAGGTCTTTCCGCGGATTTTTTTTTTCAAATCAGCTTGAAAAGTACTACAACGGGGTAAAAAAAAAATTCACTGAGATCAACTTATTGCAAAATTGAGATTTAAAATACGAATTAAGGAATTATTATTATATTATTTAAAGGTCTGCACACATTTATATGAATAACATAAGCAGTGTTGCCACATTATGGGTAAAGCATGGATGATAGAAATTATTAAATTGTTTAGTTTTTCACTAAAATTTCAATTCAAATGAATGAATTGAGAAAGTTATCAAATTTGTAAATAAAAAAATATATTATACATAAAAAAGAATTTAATTCATAAACTAGCCAATAGATAGTGGGTCTATGAATACAACTTAGCAATTACTTCAAAGCATTGTTGGTAGCAGAAACGGTGCGATTATCAGTGAGGGTAAGTAACGCTATCATAGATTATTTCGGTTACAGTATTTTAAGGATAATTGTATTTCGATAACGGTATTTTAAGGTTAACTGTATTGCAATTATTTCGATAATGGTATTTTAAGATAACCGGTATTCAGTTATTTCGGTGCATTCCGCAAATTTTTTTTACAAAAAAAACAAAGTAAAGTAAAATAAATTTATTAACTAAGTGTATGTAAAATTCACAATTATGACGTGGAATTACAAAAACTTTAGACTAAAAAATAATGGTGTTGTAAGGATAATGGTATTTCATTAATTTCGGTACTGGTATTTTAAATGTATCGATATTTGAATCTATAACAGTATTTTAGCGATAGAGCCTACACTAAAAAAAAAAAAGTCAGTAAAGTCAGCAAAAAATGTTGCTGTGTCAGCAAATTTTTAGTCAGGAGCGTGCTTTCAAAAAAGTTGGTAAGTTCAGCAAAAGTTTTGCTGAAAATCAGTGAGCTGATTTTTACCACAAAAAATAGTAATCTTAGCAAAAGTTTGGCTAACACTTATTCGATTGCAAATGAAAAAAATCCTTGCTAAAATCACTAAACTTTTTGCTGAATATTAGTAGAATGAAAAAAATTCAAAAAATTTTTAGAGAAATTTTACTTTAGTTCATTAATTTGGTAAACATTTAAATATAGAAATTGTGTAGAGTTGCTTTTTTAATTATCATTTTCGTTGTCTGTACTACATCCAGACAAGCTGCGATATCTTCATCTTATCTGTCTGGTTGTCATCTGCGCTATAATTGCGGTTATCAGCACAATTTTTTTAGCAAAATATTTTAGTAAAACATTAGTTCAAAATTAGTTTAGTACTAAAAAAATATAACTAAAACTTTTGCTGAAAACGGAATTTCAGCAAAAAAATTGCTGAAAACTAGTACACTTGATATACAAGACGTTTTACTAATTTGTCTACTAACTTATTTTTTTGAGTGTACCAACCCTGCCTCAATGTATGTAATTACTTTTGGCTTATGAATGACTTAACATTTAATTCATCCGTTGACTTGTAGAAGAGCATGAAATATTAATAAAAATAAAAATTTTAGACTACTCGCAAACTGACTAAAATTGTGAAGTTTGCATAAAAATTCCAATATCAATTTTTTATTCATACGAGTTAATGAATTGATTCACAGCGACTGATCATCCACGAATTAAACCGATACATCAGAAAAGTGTATTAATCTATACATGCTTTGAAATTCTTCCGTTATACAAATAAGCTATTAACGTACACAAAAAAATCTTTACCAAGTAATTAAGAAAATTTCAACTAATAAAGTTTTATCGAATAATTTATTATATTGTATATGCCAAAAAAACATTATTTTTGTTGAAGTGCTCCCAATTGCTTGCCAAAGATTTTTTGTGTGTATTTAAAAAGCGCAAATAACACTTGATTTTTGAAAGACTCTAAAATAAGATTATTTTTAAATCGTTCACATGTGATCATAACTGACTCTTATTTACAAGCTTTTTAAGTGGTTTGTTTTAAAGTTAATTTTTTTCTCTAAATTTTATGAAGATTCATATGATACTCAAAAGTTCATCATAAATGCTGCATATTTAAAGAACTTTTCTTTGTAATAATAATAATATAACGCCCAGAACGATTGAACAATTGAAATTGCCAAATCACTTTTTTTTAAGTTTACTGATGAGGTTATTACCTTTTTTCGGAGTTCAAATTGTAATACTTAATATCAAGGTTGGTTACCGTTATCGTTATAATACCGTTATCGCTAAAATACCGTTTCAAATTGAATACCGTTACCGTTATCGATACCTCTAAAAAAAATTACAAATACCGTTATCGTTACCGATACCGTTATTTTTATGAGTAGTTACCGGTATTTTACCGGTATTTATTATTTTATATAAAAATTACAATTTTTTTATTTTTTATTTTATAATCGTGAGTGTTTTTTTTTTACAAAAAATTTATAGATAATAATTTTACTTATTAAAACTACCAGTATTGAATTTATAGCTTAAAATCTGTATTTTCAGTACTTAAAATTAAAAATATGCCATGTTTTTACTTGTTTCTATATGTTTTTAACATAATTTTTAATACCGGTACGTACCGGTATTGCTGTTTCGGTAACGGTATACCGTCTTAGATACTGTTACCTTTACCGTTACCTAAACAAACGAAATCCGATACCATTACCGTTACCCTTACCGTTATCCGTTTCGGTAACCAACCTTGCTTAATATATTAATTGAAGTCATTTATAATTTCATATTTTTTGCGTAATTTTGTCTACACTTTTGGGAATTTTGAATCTTGCTTGTGGCAGCACTGAGATTAAACAAGATTAAACTGAACTATTTACTTGTAGTGGTGGAAAAAATCATACACATTTGTTGCACAGTGGATTGACCGAATACAAAATGGGTAAAAATTCATACTTGTTTGTACTTAGTAGAATCCCCGAATAAAAACACTAGGATGGAGGGTATCTAAAGACTTGGGCTTTAGCCCGCTTGTTTCTAATCACTTGGATTTAATAAATCCAAAAAGTAGTTCTAAAAGTGCTCAACAGATTGAGTTAGATTCTCCTTATTTTAAAAAGAATTTTCTGGCTTCTTTCACCCTAATTTGTACACTCAAAAAAATAAGTTAGTAGAAAAATTAGTAAAACGTCTTGTATATCAAGTGTACTAGTTTTCAGCAATTTTTTTGCTGAAATTCCGTTTTCAGCAAAAATTTTAGTTATATTTTTTTAGCACTAAACTAATTTTGAACTAATTTTTTACTAATTTATTTTGCTACAAAAATTGTGCTGATAACCGCATTCATAGCGTGGATGACAACCAGATAGACAAGATGTAGATGTCACAGCTTGTCTGGAAACGGAAATGACTAAAAAAGAAAACCAACTCTACACATATTCTATATTTAAATTTTCAGCAAATAAATTAACTAAAGTAAAATTTCGCTACAAGTTTTGAGTTTTTTTCAGTCTACTAATATTCAGCAAAAAGTTTAGTGATTTTAGCAAGGATTTTTTTCATTTGCAGTCGACTAAGTGTTAGCAAAACTTTTGCTGAAGATTACTATTTTTTTGGTAAAAATCAGCTCGCTGATTTTCAGCAAACCTTTTGCTGAAATTACCAACTTTTTGTATGCACGCTCCTGACTAAAAATTTGCTAACACAGCAACATATTTTGCTGACTTTACTGACTTTTTTTTTGAGTGTAATACCGAATTCGATGATGAATGATTTTACTTTGACTTTTAGTTTTTAATTATATTTTAAATAAAACAGCGATAGACAGTCTGCCTTCTCAGTTTTACCACTTCAATTTATATTTTTACACAATTGAAATATTCCACTGCAATATTTAATATTCACTAATTGTATTTAATTAAATTACTTACAGTAGAGTCAAAAATTGCCATTTCTATTTCAGCTATTTCTCCATGTACCAGATGGAAAATATATATTTGGTGATGTGTAGTTTTTTTTTCTAAACATATTTCATAAAAAAATTTAATAAAAACCTTTTATTTGTTAGTTTTTCAATTTTCTTGTTTCTCTTTTAATTTTCATTCGTATTTTTTTTCTGACATTAAATTAATAGGCTGTTTCATATATTTGTGCTTTTATTGTGGATTTATTAAATCCAGCTTTTTTCTTGGATTTAATAAATCCCCTTTTTTGTATGAAAAATTCTAAACCCAGGTGATTAAAAAAACGCTAAATGATTTGGTCTAATTTATATTGATTCAACTTTGATTCGATTAATAATTTGTTTTAAGTATGAAATAATTCGCATAGTAAATATAAATCAAATCAGAGCTTTAAAGAATTGATTCTAAAAGAATTATTTTCAAAGATGATTAAAAAATTTTTTTTTTAAATTGTCGAATCAAAAAAATATAAAAATAATTCGCACGAATTATTTCTATATTTTTTGAATACGAACTAATTTGAAAGACGTTTTGCCATAAGTTTTCGTATAAAAGACATCTGTTATTACGAACCCGCATTATGAAAGTCTTCATCATATTTTCGAAAACTTCTGCGATATGAAAAATATGATGATGAAAATAAAAAACGGTAAAAATATAACCCTTTAAAAAAAATAATAAAAAATTTTGAGAACGAAGTAGTTTTTATGAGTAAAGAAAAACATTTTAAAGGGAAAAATCTAAGAAATGACATTACAAAGAACAACAAATAAACAAAATTATATTTTAGCCCAAAAATGAAAATTACAAAAATTGGGAAATAAGCAAATATGAGTAAAAATGGCAAAAAAAAAAGCTTAAATTCAAATTTGTCTTTCTAACGATCATATAAAGAAATTTACTTTCGAGTTCACAATCAAAAAAAGTACATTACTTCGAATATACCCAGCAAATATGGACCGATACTATCTAAAATCAAAAGCCTTTTTCCTTGGGACCATGTGAGTCAGCGAACCAAATTTTATTGAAATACCTTCGCGACCTGCAGTGTGTAAACAAGCCAATTTTGGAGGGACCCTTATACGGGGACTAGGTCTAAACATGAACCGATTTTAACCAAAATCAATAGGCTTCGTCCTTGGACCGACATAGGTCGGTGTACCAAATTTCTTAATATTTGCGATCTGTAGAGTGCGCACAAGAATGCATGGACAGACAGACGGATGGACATCGATAAATTGAAACAAAAAGTGATTCTGAGGCGATCGGTATACCAAAAGGTGTGTCTAGGTCCAATATTTTTTGGTGGTACAAACATCAGCACAAACTTATTATACCCTGTCCACTCGGGTGCTCGAAAAAATTTTTTTTTCAGTTTTTGATCATGCTACCCCCTGGAAATATTTATTTGGGTGTAAAACTTCGTCCCCAAAAAATTAGGATAATCGGACATTGGGAAGGCGTGAAGTTTGGAACACGGATTACAAGGGGACTTTTTGACTTTTTGTGCATTTTCTCGAAAACATTGATATTTTAAAACTAATTCGAATTAAAAACATTAAACGGAGTAAATTCTCTTTGTAATAAGTAAAGCAACAGCAACTTAAATCGGTTAAAAAACAGCCGAGTTATTACAATTTCCCCAGGCAAGTGATGTGTCGCAGACCACTTAATCAAGAAACTCGGGTCCAAATTTTAGAAATCTACTACAGAAACATTTATTTATTATATAAGTTCCAAGAAACACAGATAAGAAGTATCTTTTTCTATTGTGTTTTGCTAACTCGCTTTAAACTAGTGGAAAAAAGGTCAGAATTCTTAAACACTGTTTTTAAATCTACTATTTTAAAATTTTTTTTAAAGAAATTTTAAAAAATTAACGTTTGGACTTTAAGGTTTTATTAAGAACATATTAGAGATTAAAAATTACAATAATTGTAGGACTTCCTTTTTTCATTTGGCTGGGGCAGGGATTTATTTCAACGGATTTCGAGAAAACAGCGATTTTTGGTATTTAAATATTTAGCTTTTAGGCAAGTTCTTTTTTTTTTCTTTTAATTCCACATGACACAAGACTAAATACTTCAATCCTGAAAATTAGGGCAAAATATGTGTAAGGTCTGAGGTCAAATTTTAGGAGATTGTAATTTTTCTTAAACATATTAATCTAATATGAAATTAAACTAAGAATATTATTTTTAGATCAAGAAAAATGATATCAATATCCGCTGAGGAATATCTGTTATATTAATATTAAAAAAAATTTTAGTCTCCTAAAATTTGACCTCTGACCTTACACAGGTACAATTTAATGTATTTATATTTCGCCGTAATTTTCAGGATCGAAGTATTTAATATTGTGTTGTTATATTCTGTCCAAAACCATGTGGAATTAAGAGAACAAAAAAGAAGATCTTGCCTAAAACTACCCGAGTAAAAAAAATTATATATAATCATATGTGGCATATATTACAATATATAATTAGACATGTCGTTATGTATATCCATATATAATTATATATGACGTCTTTTTCCAAATTTTTTCCTTATATTATGCCATATATAATTTCATCTAATTAGATATCGGCCTTTATAATATTAGATATGGTATATATGATTATATATTACATAGCATGGCTGATCTTATTGCATATATAGTTATATATAGAGCTATATCTTAATATATATGGTGGCATTTTAGCAATATATAGTTATATATGGTATCATTTAAACAATATATAACTATATATGGCGCTAGTTAAACTAGATGTTATCATATATGGTGCCATTTAAACCATATACTATAATATATGGTGGCATTTAAACAATATTTGGTCATATATGGTACCTCATGATCAAAATTTTTAATACAGTTCCAGATGTGATAATATATGCCACTATATATAGTGCCATATATATTTACATATAGTGTTATTTAAGCAATATAATACCATATATGGTCCCATTTAAACCATATATTATCATATATAGTGCCATTTCAACAATATATGCTCATATATGGTACCTCATGAACAACATTTTTTATACAGTTCCAGATATGATAATATATGCTACTATATATTGTATAATACCATATACTTTGATATATCATATCATTTAAACAACATACCATATGGTGCCATTTAAACAATATATTGTCATATATGGTAACTCATCAGAAACTACAATATTAACTGTATTTCAGAATCTATTAATTGTATTTCAGAAATTATAATTGTATTTCTGAAATTATTAATTGTATTTCAGAAATAATCAAATCTATTTCAGAATTTGTTGATTGTATTTCATAGTTAATAGAGAAAAATATATTAAATACATTTCATAATTTCTGAAATACAATTGATAATTTCTGAAATACAGTTTGATAATTTCTGAAATACAATTGATAAAACTGAAATTCAATTGACTAGTTCTGAAAAACAATTCATAAATCTGAAAAATAATTCATAAGTTCTAAAATACAATTAATTATTTCTGAAACACAATTGATAAATCTTAAAAACAATTGATACAATTGGAAATGGTGTATAGCGTCAAAAAGATGTTAATGGGCGCTGTGGTGTAATGGCAAGCGCGTTGGACTGTTACACGTGGGGTTGCGGGTTCGAGCCCCAACCAAGGCAACATCAATTTATGAAAAATAGTAATATGTATGAGCTTTTCTATCCCTCATACACATCGCAGTGTCCTTCTTCGGTGTTCCCATAGCACTTAACCCTACCGAAGTAAAATAATATAACAGGGCTATGAACTAAAAAGCTTCATTAAAGTTCGCCAACTCACCATCAGATGGCGCACAACAACTGTTCTAAAATTCAACATCTCGCGCAATTACAGTGTTGCCATATTTGAAGCCCTTCATCTTTCACCACCTTTCACTTCTTCTCTATCCCCTTTCCAAAGGAAGCAACACGTTAATTAATAGGAAGAATTTCCTGTGTTGCTTCTCTTTAAAAAAAAAAAACAAAAAAATAAAATAAAATTATTTTATTAAAAAAATTCAATTTAATAAAAAAAAATATAATTTTATAAAAATTTTATAGAAAAAAAAAATTATAATTTTATAAAAAAAAAAATGCATAGCCGTGAACGGTATCCAACTCGAGACCTTCTGAGTTTAAAGCTTATTTTAACAAAATATTGTAATTTTTATAAAATCTGCCAGTGTATCCCAACAAACCAAACGATATCGTTTCGAATTCGTAACGATATTATTTCGATGATACGTTTGTCCGAGAATGATATCATTAACGATTCATAAGTAATAGGTACTTTGAAGAAAAGTGCACATTCGTTAATGATATCCTTTTTTCATGAAATAACGATATCGTTATGATATCGAAAATATCAGGCAGTGCGATAATATTTTCGTCATATTGCAAATTTTTTGTCGTTATTTTATCACTATTCGATGAAAATATGATATCATTGACGATTTCGAAATAAAGAAGTATATATGATATCTTTAACGAATAAATTAGAACAAGCAAATATGATTTTTTCAGAAAATTTATCGTTATTTTGAAAAATTATGATATCATTACTAGTTCATATTTTTGTATCATAAACGATAGCAAATATAATACTTAATATGAATTCGTTAACGATACTGTATCGTATCATGGTTTATTGGGTTATTTTTGTCTAATGGTATCAATTAAAATGTAACTTTTTGTATTAAATCTAATTTTATATAATTAGATTAACCCATTTTTTCGATCTGCCATTTTTCGAATCAAATTATATATAAGTTTATCCCCAAAGATATTGCTGGATCTAATTTGATCTGCCATTTTTCAGATCAATTTATATCTAAGTTTATCCCCAAATATATTGCTGGATCTAATTCGATGTGCCATTTTTCGGATCAAATTAGATCTAAGTTTATCCCCAAATATATTGCTGGATCTAATTCGATCTGCCACTTTTTCGGATCAAATTAGATCTAAGTTTATCCACAAATATATTGCTGGATCTAATTCGATCTGCCAAAATTGAGATCAAATTAGATCTAGTTTTATACACAAATATATATCGCTGGATCTAATTCGATCCGCCATTTTTCGGATCAAATTAGCTTTAAGTTTATCCGCAAATATATAGCTGGATCCGCCATTTTCGGATCAAATTAGATCTAGGTTTATCCCCAAAGATATCATTGGACCTCCCAATTTTGAGATATAACTTGATCTTAGTTTATCCCCATATATACAATGGGATCTAATACGATATGATTGGATACACCCAATTTTGAGATCTAATTGGATCAGCTAGATATTACAGCAGATCTCAAACAATATCAAATTGGATATGATTAGATATTGCGCGAGATAAATTTTTTTTACTCGGGTAAATAAATTCCAAAAATCGTTGTTTTCTCGAAATCCGTTGAAATAAAATCTCTCCCCAGCCAAATGAAAAAAGGAATTACTACAATTTTTGTAATTTTTAATCTCTAATATGTTCTTAATAAAACCTTAAATTCGAATCGTTGATTTTTTAAAATTTGTTTAAAAAAATTTTTTAAAATTTATAATTGTAAATTTGAAAAAAAGGACAGTGTTTAAGAATTCTGACATTTTTGGTACTAATTTAGAATGATTTAACAAAAGACAATAGGAAAAATACTTCTTATCAGTGTTTCCTGGAATTTAAAGAATAAAAAATATTTCTGTAGTAGACTATTTCAATCAATTTTAAAATTTGTACCCGAATTTATTGACAGTTGCCTGGGGAAATTGTAATAACTCGGCTGTTTTTTAACCTATTTAAGTTTTTATTGCTTTATTACAAAGAGAATTCACTCCAAATCACGATTCCTTAATGTTTTTAATTCGAATTAGTTTTAGAATATTAATGTTTTCGAGTCAAATTTTCCCCTTGTAATCCGTGTCCCAAACTCCAGGGCCGATGCGGCTCGTCTTCCCGATATCCGATTATCCTAATTTTTCTGGTGAACGTAGTTTCACACCCAAATAAATATTTCCAAGGGGTAGCCCGATCAAAAATTCAAATTTTATTTTCCTCCCCTACTGTCCACGTAGTGGAGTAGGGTATAATTAGCATAATATTAGTATAATTGGAAAACCATTTTAAAAATTTGTATACTAACCTTTCTTTTCGTGTAGCATTCTTATACCGTTTAAACTTTTGAGATGCAAAAAGCAGTCTAAAAGGTATGGTGCTCCAACGTTATATAAGTAATGTAGAATTTTTAAAAATTAAGCATTTTATATTGAAAAATATGGTGACTACCTTAAAAAAAAATAATTGAAAATATTGCAAAGGCGCGTCCCAAAAAGCGATGAATGTAGTTTGAATCAAAAGTATTAAGGGTTTCAGAAAAATTAATTCAAAAAATTAAAAGGGGAAACAAATGCACTCAAAATTTGCATTTCTGGACAAACATTATTACTAAAGGCTGAGTTACCCTACCGTAAACGTATCTGTAACGAATCAGCTGTTTCGATACCACAAGAAGAAATGTATACGAATGGTTACTAACACGTAAATGTAAACGAACTTGCCGGATCATTCTGTTGAAATCAGAATTTTCTATCCGGCATCGAAACAGCTGACTGATTATAGTCGGAAAAAATATGAAATGAATAAAGAAAAATGATTCAAACAACAAATAAGGAATAAAAATTAGCAAATAAATGGAAAAATTTAGAATAAAATATAAAACCACATGAAATAGATGCTAAATAGTAATGTCGTTTACGATAATCTATAAGTGTACTTTTTAGCTACGGCACGGTACAGTTACATCACACATACGTTTACGGTCCCATAATCCGCCCTTAAAACTAATTAAATACAAATATAGAGTCGTCTATCTAACACAAAAATGTTTTTTAAATTATTAGATTCCGACAGGAACAGTGTTGCCACAACTCTTAGATGGAAATATGCTAGATTCCTAAAAGATTTCTGCTAAAATCTGCTAAATCCTAAAATAAAAAATATATGCTTAGAATATGCAAATTAAAAAATCGAAATTTTTTATTATATTCATTATGCTAAAGATCTGCTAAATTTAATACAAAAAATATGCTGAAAATCTGCTAAATAATTTTTTTAGTATTATTTAATAAAGTCTTATTAATGGAAAAATCTTTTTTTAAACAATGTTTATAAAAAATTATATTTTAATACTTTTTTTAACTATCTTAGAATAAATATAAAAGTTTACCCCTTAATTCATAAATGCTTTCAAAAGTTATAGGAGGTTTATCGAACAAATTTTATGTGAAGAATTTGTTTTGTAAACCTCCTAGAACTTTGCAGAGTGTTTATGAATTGAGAGGTAAACTTTTAAATTTATTCTAAGATACTTTAAAAAAGTATGAAAAGATAATTTTTTGTAAATACTGTTTAATCTCTCTTTGAGACTAAAAAAATAAACTTTCTCATTTAATTTTTTCACAATAAACATAACTGATTTTAAGTTTTTGCAAGATTTTTTTTATGGTTTTTGTAGCATTTTCAAATTATACAATACTACTAAAAAAGTTTACATTCAAAAAAGAATTGTATAATTACGCATTAAATAAAAAGTTATGAAAATATTAGCCGCTTATTCTAATCAGTTGAATTTAATAAATCCAAAAAGTAGTTCTAAAGGTGCTCAACAGATGGGGTTAGCTTCTCCATATTTTAAAAAAATTTTCTGTCCGACACTTCTTTCACCCTAATTTTTAATACCCAATTCGATGATGAAGGATTTTACTTTAACTTTTAAGTTTTAATTATATTTTATATAAAACAGCGATAGACAGTCTGCCTTTTCAGTTTTATCACTTCATTTTATATTTTTACACAATTGAAAAATTCCATTGCAATATTTAACATTCACTAATTGGATGTAATTAAATCACTTATAGTAGAGTGAAAAATTGCCATTTCTGTTTCAGCTATTTCTCCATGGCCAAGATGAAAAATATGTATTTGGAGAGGTGTAGTTTTTTTTTCTAAACATATTTCATAAAAAAAATTTAATAAAAAGCTTTCATTTGTTAGTTTTTTTGTTTTTCTTTTAATTTTCATTCGTATATTTTTCTGACATTGAATTAATAGGCTGTTTCATATATTTGTGCTTTTATTGTGGATTTATTATTTGCAGCTTTTTTTTGATTTAATAAATCCCCTTTTTGTATAAAAAATTCTAAATCCAGGTGATTAAAAAAAACGCTAATTGTTATTGTTATAAATATTGTTACATAAAAAATTATTTTGTTAAAAAATATGCTACAAATATGCTTTTATTAAATAAAACAAAATATGCTAAAAAATTAGCTTTTGTCCAACAGAATATGCTAAAAAGCAGTTAGCATATTTTTACAAAAAAAATATACAATTGCCCAACTCAATCTGCTAAATCTAGCAGAAAATATGCTAAAATGGCAACACTGGACAAGAACTATGGAAAATTTGGGTGCTCAAAGTGAGACAAATTATACTTTTTTAGATTTTTTAAAAAATTAAGTTTTTAGAATTTGTGGAAATAAAAATGGATATGTATATGCAAAATATAAAAAAAAATCGGGAGAACCTCGGTAAGTTATTTTATAAACCCCATGGAATTTGTGATATATATTGTTTATTAATAAAATTTTGGTACATAGTTTACGACTTAATATACATTTTAACTTAATATAACAATTAATTAAATAAAAAGATATAATTCTTAAAAAAGTGATTGTTACAATTATTCATTTGATAAATACAACAAAGTTTTACGTTATTATTAAAGTTAGTTAATATTTATTATTAAAACTTAAACAAATATTTTTATATTTATATAACAATATAATAATAACTATGTTACTTCCATCACAGACACATCATACGATTATACTTAATGAAAATATTATACATTTATAGAAGAAATAGTAAGCTATCTAAATGTATAAAATTAATGAAGGAAATCCCATTTTAGCCAATTAGTACTTTTTAAAAGATTATCAGTTCTTTTTGTTAATTATTTGTGAGCCGATTTCAACCGATTTTTTTCTTTTTTCTGGTTTTGTTAAAAACCGGCTACTTTTTCCATTAAATACCAGGGCAGGAAAACACTAACAGCTACTGCTGCTACACATGTGGCACATAGCATCACGGTTGAGGATAAATTTCCCAATGTCAGACCACTTTCATGAAGTTGATCGTAATCTTCATGGGGTTGTTTTTCAAATTCCAATACCTCAACATCAAAACGGAAACGTATTCTGGACCGGGGTGATTCTTTGCGCCACACTAAGTGACCAGAAGATTCACGACGTTCCAAACTCCATTTGGGATCATGTATACCACCGGTCATATCCATTTAGATGTAAGATAATCTGCAAGTGAAATTGAATTGATTTTTTATAAATATAAACTTTATAAACTAAACATAAGTTAGTTTTGGTAGTGGAGGAAAAAAGTACATTTTAGTGTTATCTACGATATTCCTTAAGAGTGCTTTTTCACATCAAAACCAAACTAAATGTAATTTAAAATTACTTTTTTTAAAGCACTCTGAATACCTGAAATAGCCCAATAGCCGATACAGGTCAATTTAAGATTTATTTTTTCTATCACATACGAAGATTTCAGTATAATCTGAGTTTATTAATGTAAAATGCTTTCTTTGTTAGGGAAGATTATTTGTAATTTAGTGATTACTCAAATACTAACATATTCGCATAATTTAGCTTTCTTGCAAACAAAAATGTTTAATTTCAAACAATTAGAAATCACCACAGAAGTATGGTGCCTATTCCTACTTGTGACTCATTGTGGCCGGCATACGTCACGTCTAGATGTACGTCTTTTTTTAACATAAACACTAATGATTTCAACATTGAGTTGTCATAAGTGAGGAGTACTCCCACTTCAACATTTTTTCAGTGCTTTTTGAACGAGTGCAAAGGAAGCTCTTTTTCACCAATTAAAAGTTTAAAAAAATTCTTTAAAAAAAATTATATTTTTTTTTATTTTACAAAAGTTTTTTTATTGCCGCCACCGGGTATCGAACTTGCGACCTCACGATTGCTAGTCTAGTATTCTACCGCTAAGCTATTCTTTGATATGAAAGTTGACTGGCATAAAAACACCACTTTGTTAATGCGAGATATTGATATTCTCTTATGAAACAAGTGTAAAAGGTGCACTCCAATTCAATATTGTTTTCAGTACTATTTTTACAGGTGCATAAAAAGCAATTTCTCACGATTTTCTTATCTCTATATACATATAAAAGAATAACGTGACTGACTGGCTGACTGACTCACTGATTCTCTGACTCAACATCGCCCAGCCCAAAAGGCTGAAGATAGGAAGTTGAAATTTGGTATGTGGGTTCCTCCTCCAGCGCAGACATCCGCTAAGACGGGATTTTTGCAAATTCCTACCAGAACGGACAAAAAGGGGGAAAGTATCCCCCATGGCGGCCTGTTAAAACCTCTTTCCCTAGAAACTTGAAATTTAAAATATGTGTTCTTTGGAGAATGGGCTAACTTATCTGGACAGTATTTTTTGGAATTTCAGACAGGGACGTTGTAAAACTGAGGGTTCAAAGTGCCCCTCCTAACGGCCTGCCCAAACCGCTGGAGCTAGGAAGTTGAAATTTGCTATGAAGATTTCTCTTCTGTCATAGACATACACTAAGACGGGGTTTTTGGAAAATCCAACAGGGAGGGCCAAAAAGGAGAGAAGCCTCCCCTAGATGGCTTGCCTAAACTACTGGAACTATAATTCGGTACGGTCGGTTCGGTTCCAGCGTAGACCACCGCTAAGTCGGCATTTTTGGAAATTCCTACCAGGAGGGGCAAAAAGGAGGACAAAAAAAGTTCTTTTTTTTTTAAATAATTACCTTTCTCCAAAAATGCACCTTTTTCAAAAAATGTATATTTTTCCTAAAAAAGTACCTTTTTCCTGAAGGAGCACCTTTTTCTAAAAAAGTACCTTTACCCTAAAAAAGTATCTTTTTCCATAAAAGGCCTTTTCCCAAAAAAGTACCTTTTTCAAAAAAGTACCTTTTTCAAAAAAGTACCGTTTTGCAAAAAAGTACCCAATTCTAAAAAAAAGTACCTTTTTCCAAAAAGAAGTACATTTTTCCAAAAAAAAGTGCCTGTTTCCAAAAGAAGAACCTTTTTCCAAAAATGTACTATTTTCCAAAAAAAACTACATCTTTCCAGAAAAGTACCTTTCTCACAAAAAAAATACATTTTCCAAAAAAGAAGAATATTAAAAAAAATAGATTAAAAAAAATAAAAAATATTGGCCTCGCCGGGAATCGAACCCGCGACCCTCTGTTTGGAATGCCAAATGATACCAAAATCACTTTACGATCACTTTTAGAGCAATTACTCTTTAGAAGCAATACTTAAGTGATTTTTTGGATGTTGTTTAGAAGTAGTTCTAAAAAAGCTGTAAAAATATACTAACGGATACTTTGGAAGCAATGAAAGAAGTGATTGTTTGAAGTTGTTCAGAAGAACTTCTTAAAAAGCAGTAAAACTGCACTAACGGATACTTGTGAAGCAGTAAACAGTAAAAGCAATAGTAAGTAGAAGTAGTTTGTAAAGCATTACTTCCAATTTTTTTTGCTGGGATGTTATTATTTGTGGCTAATGTGGCATAACATAAAGTTGTATATTTTCATATATAATTTCATTAACATAAATAAAATTATGCAACTTATATCTAATAACATTGAATCATTTTCCGAATTAAATTATATAAAATTTTATATGGTTATACTATGGTATAGCAATTTATATAATATATAAGTATTAGAGTGTTTTTTGAATTCTAGATTTTCGGATATCATAACTTTTTAGAAGGTTTTTGTGCCAATAAAAATAATGGCGTTTTTATTTTTGAAAAATTCCAACTCCTTCAACCCCCTCTCGGTGGCTAAAATCGCGAATTTTTGGTACCTTACTTTGTAGAACAGAAACCGCTAAATATATTTAAAATCTGACTTCACAAATCGATTCCACATGAAAAATTAGGCTTATAAGCAGTTTTTTACGCTTTAACAATGCACCGGATAGCCATTAGGGTGGTCGGAAAAAATCGATTTTTTTATTCTTTAATTTTTATTATCTTTTCAATATACACAATTAAAGAGGATTCTTTCCTGAGAAAATCGAAGTGAAGCGAAAAATTCCTTCTTCTTTATTTAAACCTTAAAGCACCGTAAGTTGTTTTTCACGTGGAAAAATTTCACTCGAACTTTAAAGGTCTCAAATTGCAATTTAATTTATAAAAATTAACAATTTTTTAATTTTATAACAAAGACACAATTACAAAATACACAAAATGTCACTTTTTCACAAGAAAAATAAGTCTTAAATATTAAATTTGCGTGAAAACAAAGTCTACACAGTTTTCACGTGAAACTTATTGTCGTGAAAAATCACTCTTTTTATATCGAGTATAACAGTTTTTTTAATGGAAATGGAAACAATTTACTATGCTTAAGCCTGGGAAAAATACTCTTATTTTTTATGAGTTTGAAGTCAAAAAAATTTCTGCGGACCTCGCAAGGATCTCTAAAATCGACTTTTGAGAATTGTCGTTGAAGCACTTAAATTTGGTAAAACAGTTAGACGCAGTAAAATTTTATTCATACACTCAAAGAAAGAAACCTGTGAAAATAGCAAAACAATTGGTAGCTTTTTCTGCCATTTTTACAGGTTTATTATTTAAAAGTGACTTCCCAGCTAAAAATCGACATGCATCATATATGTCCACACATGTGCATTAACGAAATTTGAGGTAAAATCTACATACATGATCATGCATGTTCATGCGTGTCCATGTGTGTTCATACATGTACACACATGTAGATATTACCTCAAATTTCGTTAATGCACATGTGTGGACATATATGATGCATGTATGGAGATTTATGTATCCATGTATGGACATGAATGAATGTTTATGAGCATGCATGAACATACATTTAACTTGTATGTATTCATATATGTCGACTTTTATCTGGGTTTGTAAGATTAGAAGAGCACAAATAAACTGTTGAATATAATAATAGCCATTCTGCTAAAATCAACAGACATATAGGATGAAAAATAGTAGACTGAAGGTTTCAGAAAAATAAAGGATGTCTCAGTTAGAATGCACTTTTTCATTTTGAAATAAAAACACGTATTTTTGAGATCGTTGTGATTTTTTATTGGATTGTAAGGAAGACATGTTCTGATTAAGTATAAAATAAAATATCCGTCAAATGGTCCCCACAGCTCTGATGACAGGCCATCACTCTTTTCATGAAAGTTTCCATAACTTTTTCACAGAGATGTGGCTATTTCTCACCGATGATGAGTTGGATCTCGGATTTGAACTCTGGAATTGTTTCTGGTTTATTTGCATATACACGAGATTTCCCCAAAAAAAAAATTACACGGCGTTAAATCGCATGACCTTGGTGGCCAGTTGACATCAGAATTTCTTGTGATAATTTGTTCTGGAAATTGTTGCTGCAATAATTCGATTGTTTCATACGCTGTGTGGCAGGTGGCGCCGTCTTGCTGAAACAACATGTCGTCCAGATCAATGCTGTCAAGTTGAGACCATAATAACTCCGTTATCATGTTGCTTTAACGAATGCTGTTCACAGTCACTGCAATTTCGACCTAATCTTGAAAAAAGTAAGGCCCAATTACACTGCCTGACCAAAATCCGCACCAGACAGTTGCTCGTTGTGGGTGCATTTGTTTCTCATGGATTTTATGAGGATTTTCTGAGCCCCAAGTTCAACAATTTTCTGTATTCACGAAGCCATTCAGATGGAAGTGCGCTTCATCGGAGAAGATGACTTTTTTCGAAAAATTGGCATTGACTTCACTTAGCTCCATTACCCATTGAACGAATTGCCGGCGCTTTCCATGGTCTGCTAGTTTGAGCTCCTGAGTAAGCTAAATTTTGTGCGCATGAAGGTGGAGGTCTTTTGTCAAAATTCGCTGCGTAGTGCTTCGTCAAATTTGAAGTTATTGAGAGCGATGACGAATTGATAAGTCTTATTGGCCCTATTGTTTTACTTATATGCTGTACTAAAAAATTATTGATTTGTTGAACCAATGATCATAAATCTTGATTCACACGCTATCCATCCATATCTATTATTTCCCTGTATTGAGGATACGAAATGTCATTTTCAAAAGAGAATTTACAAAAATTTTACAATTCATATCCCCAATACTAGGTAATAGTAAATAGGGATTGTAAACGTGTTAATTGTCCTTAACTCTTTAAATAATTTTTTTTATGATTTTGTCATCCCGTGTCATTTGGCAATACCTAAGTTTCAATTTTGTTCAATACCCCAGCAAAATCTTTCATTACCAAATAAGTGGTTATATAATAGAAATTCATAACTCCGCACAACTTATTTTTTGGCGTCTAAACTCATTATTTTTGTTTGGCGTGGTCGTTTTTATAAGTAGTCACACTTACCCGCTCGCTTACGAAAAAATGAGAAATAAGTAGTTATGAGATTTTGAATAATAAGTGGTTACACACATGCTTACAAAAAGTTGAATTGTAAGTGGTTATCCGATTGCTTACTTGATTCTTAAAAATAAGGAGTTAAGCAAATACTATTAGCTTAAGGAAATACATTCAGAAAAATTTAAGTTTTCTCTAGTGTAATTTTAGGACTCGTCATAAAAATTTAAACATAAAACATATTTACATATAATAAATAAAAATGTATAAAATTTAACTGTGTAAAAAGTACTTATTTAAACTATTACGAGTAAGTCATTATTTTATATTTAGAAACAATGAATACAATAGGCCGTTATTAGGAATTCATTATTTTATATTATAAAATAATGCAAAAGGTAGTGATATATCATTTTTGGTAATGCAGATAGTAATGAGGTGTCATTACCAATATTTTGCTGGGACAGTTATTGAAAATCGAATAAAAAAAAATGTTTATAGAGAACCATATGTAAATATATATAATTATATAAGGCATTTATAATTATATATTGGACCATATAAAATTATATATAATTTTATACGGCACCATACGGCAATACGCTTCATATTTTTCTTTCAAATAAATTTTTGGGCTAGAATAGTGGTTTTGTGCGCTCCCGATTTTGTGCTTACTTTCATTTTATCGAACTTTATCCAAAAATAAATGCACACAATGTAAATCTTTCAAATTTTTAAATTTGTTTTAAATTCATTCATAATCGAAAATTTTGTACTACACAGGTAGGGCCAGCACTGGCAAAGCACCGAAATTAATGGTATGAGTGCTTGTTAACAGTGCTTTCCCAACGCCCAAATGGTAACACCGTTCACAGTGGTGCTTTGCGAAGCCCTGGGAAACCACCCAGAAAAATAAAAATCAAATGCTTTCCCAACGCCCAAATAAAAGAATTAAAGTGCTTTTCCGACACCCAAATGATTACACCGTTCCATTTAATTATTTGCAAAGTATTGAGAAAGCACCAAGAAAGACAAAAATCGGAGGTTTCCCTGCCACCAAGTTATGACCCCTAATTACTGAAGCATTTTAAATTACTCAAAAAATAGATGATTCTTGGAGTTATTGTATTGTGAAGTCAAAAATTATTTAAATACACACCCCTTTTTTGAGCTTCCTTTTCAAAACCAATAATGTTTTTGGAAAACAAGGGCTGGGAAGCCACCCTTTTTAAGCGTTGATTAAGCGTCCAAATTTAGTGGTTTGCCAGTACTTTTTTAGTAAGACTGTGGTCTACTTGTGCCTTGCCAGTATTTCTTTTTTGTATACCTGGGTAGTATTATAAGTTTCCTAAGGGTACAAAAAACGTGAGCAAAATTAAAAAAAAAAGAAATCAGATACGTGCCTGACTGGCTGAACTTTTTTTGACCCTTCTACTCTATTTCTCAGAGCCCGTCATTACTTGGCTTTACAGTACATTGTTTTGCAAAAGTTATCTGTCACTTCTATATTTGCTAATAGTGTTATACAATACAATGTGTTTACAATAGCTTATCAATAAACAATACATGTGATCTTTTTTTGCTAAAATTTAGTACGCTATTTAGGAAAGTTCAAATTCTAAAAATATAATGTATCGTATTATTAAAAAAAATAACTGCATTGGCCATATATTTTATACAATATTCAGTATTTAATATATAATTGCTTACTTATAAAATCGTATAGCAACAAAAAATGGAATATGGTTTTAATTTACTGGCGTTGTTAATATTTAATTTAACACTTAAGCACACACCTGTTATAGAAATGTATGTTTTGTTGTTTCTTTTGCATGATACCCCTTAATATTTTGATTTACTGTGATATAATTGGGAATTCAGCTTTTCTAAATAACTTTTTATGGGCTTTTGATTGTTAATTTTTTTTTTAAAAACTTTTGGAACTACAGTTGTGGACACGAATTTAAGTCAATTCACGTTTTTTCTAATTTTATTGTTGTTTCCTTTATTTTTAAAGAACAAAATAGTGGCTAAATTCGCCACGAAAGGCAAGGAGATGGTTCAGAAAATTGTACAGAATTTTAAAGTAATGTTTGTTTTGTTATTTTGTCACTTGTTTTAAGTGGGCGTGGCTTTTAACGAAAAATTAGCGATATCAACCTTTTATCAAATTACATAGTAAAATTTAGGCAGTACTGATCGGTTATGTACCAAAAATTGGGTCCGCATAGAACCCGAGGGAGGAA
Organism: Leucophora obtusa; assembly: GCA_949987735.1. Taxonomy (NCBI): domain Eukaryota; kingdom Metazoa; phylum Arthropoda; class Insecta; order Diptera; family Anthomyiidae; genus Leucophora; species Leucophora obtusa. The sequence goes on from OX465295.1 coordinate 221,566,957, forward strand.
TTTGTAAGTTTTTTTAATAATAGCACTGAAAAAAAAAGAAATCAAATAAAATTTATTAGAAATTAAATTTTCTTTGGATCAAATAACACCCCAGCATGGTATGCATGTTAAAACTACCAAATTTTTATTAAGGTCAACGAATTTATGTTGACAAGAGAAAAGTGCATTTTCTAAACTAATTTTTTTAGATACAAACTTATCAATCAATTGGCTACAAATTAGCCGTCAGAACAAATTTTTTTCTCTTTGTTAATATCTAAATGAGTTCTGCCATAGAAAAACATTCATATTCTGTTTCCGTTTTTCTACAAAAACACGTAAGATTACACTGTGATCGGGTTCAAACTACCGGGGAAAGTTATATCGGTAAAAAAGAAGTTATACGTGTCCCGGCGTTTCGCTGGGTCACGTCTAGGAATCGAGATATATCGATTTGAAGTAAGTAACTATCATATAGGGGAAATTGTCACCTTTGGTGGTCTTTTTTTTGACATAACTCGAGAACCACTAGTCCGATTTTGCTCAAACAATTTTAAAAAAATTAAAAATTACAATTCCTTTAATCTATTCATATAACGTTTTTCTATATACTCAACAGTTTTGCCGGTAAAAATCAATGTATGAAGAAAAAAATATTTTTTGCCTAAAATATTAAAAAAAAGTAATAAACAAAAGGTTATTTAATTTTTATGGGCGGTAACAAACTAAAAAACGATCATATATGTGCGTGGATAATTAAAAGGAAAAAAGGAAAGTGCACTTTTTTAATTATTTGGGTTTTTTCCGTTGGCTACCTGCATGATTTTGTTACACAAATTGCACCCACATTTATGAGTGGTCATGTTTTAGCACGTTTCGAAAAATTTAAAACGCACACGAATTAGGTATATATCCACCCTTAAAACATGCGCCAATTCATAAGTACCTCTCAGTAAAATATTGAAACTTACGTAGTTTTTATAGGTGTTCATTGATCGATTTTTGTCATTCAACAAGTGTCTCCGAACGCGTAAAGTACGATTTTTTTAAAGTGACGAAAAAGTAATAAAAGTATAAAACCGAAATGAGTGCAAATTGTCTAGAAAATATCAATTTATTTTGTTACGTTTGTGGCAAAAGAGCTTTTTCAACAGATACTGCATTACTCACTGAGCAAGTGGAGCGTGCTGTTAAACTTTATTTTGATTCCGAAATAATTCGCGGCGTTTCGTGGGCCCCAGACAAAATTTGTAAAACGTGCTACAATGCTCTTAACTGTTAACTGTTACGCTTGCGCAAAGAAAATATGTGGAGTTAATCGTAAAGGCCTTAACGAAGAGTTTACATATCTGTTAGAAGTGCACAAATACCTCAACCGCATTCGGATGAAATACCAATTCCACCGCTTCCAAGTCCTGACAGAGAAACTTCTTTTTCTATTGAAACAATGGATCAATCGGATTTCACCTATAAACCAACACCAAAAGCCGGCCCATCGAACAAAATAATTCCAATATCACAAACAAGAATGGGCAAGATTGTTGCAGAATTAAACCTTTCTCAACGTGAAGCAGAAAAACTTGCCCAGCTTTTGAAAGAAGGCAATAATTTGGAGCCTAATGTCAAATTCACCGGATATCGAAGACGACAATTGCTATTCCAACGGTACTACACACTCAACGAAGGGAACACATTTGTTTACTGCCACGATATAAAGGGACTGATGGAGGCGATGGCCATTAATTATGTCGCAGCTGATTGGCGAATGTTCATCGATTCTTCGAAATCAAGCCTGAAAGTCGTTTTGCTACATAAATATAATAAAAAACCAAGCATTCCCATTGGCTACAGCACAGACATGAGCGAAACATATGATTCGATGAAAATAATTTTGGATAAAGTTTGCTACACTGATCACATGTGGCGGATCAGTTGTGATCTGAAAGTCGTGGCGATGCTAAGAGGTCTCCAAGGAGGCTATACGAAAAACATGTGTTTCTTGTGTCTTTGGGATACCCGATTTAAAGGAAACCAATACGAAACGCATGACTGGCTTCCTCGAGATCCAACGGAGAAAGGACACAACTGCGTAAATGATCCACTGGTGCCAATGGAGAACGTCCTCATGCCCCCTCTCCATATCAAACTGGGAATCGTAAAAAATTTCATCAAGGCCATTGTGAAGCAACCGAAAATTCTTGATTGTTTGAATAATATTTTCCCACGAATCAGCGAAGCAGAATTGAAGGAAGGTGTTCTGAATGGGCCGGATATACGAAAGCTCATGAAATCAAAGGAATTTAAAGGTGCTTTAGACGGTAATGATTACTTTGCGTGGGGGGCAGTCATACGATATTTTTTGGGAAGTACGCGAGCACACAATTACCCCGGTCTTGTGACCAAGATGTTGCACTACTTCCAGAAAATTGGAGTGAATATGTCCCTCAAAATTCACTTCTTGCATCACCATCTCGAATTCTTCAGCAAGCAGCTAGCCTCAGAGTCGGATGAACATGGCGAGCGCTTCCATCAAGTGGCAATGCCAATGGAAACGCGATATAAAGGCAAAAGGCTCGATTCGTTGCTGGCTGAAATTTGTTGGGGTCGCAAAAGACGTACGATCCCGACAATGAAGATGAAGAAGAAGAATATACAATGGGAGTTTCCTCCGAGGGTAAGTCACAAAAATGAAGTTAACTGACTGATTAAAAACAATTGATTTTTTCCAGATGAAGACAGATCCTCATCCGATACAGACTCTGAACAAGTGGGCGAACCATCGATTTTTATAACCTATGTATCTATGTAATAACCTAATAATTACCTGTAATAATTTTTAATTTTACGTGTTAATAATAAATAATATATAATAAATATTATCCAAACTCATTGAAACATAAAATCAATATTCTTGTCAAAATAAGATACCTTCACTTAATTGTGAATAAAAGCGAAACGCGTCCATCGATTTTCATGATCTATGTCTCATTTTATTTAAAGGTTATGTGACTTTGCGTGAAAGTAATACGACTTGCCTTTTTTCCGTTTTGGATTTTTTATAAATTTAAAAAATAAAAAAATTTAATATTTTAGGCAAAAAATATTTTTTTTCTTCATACATTTATTTTTACCGGCAAAACTGTTGAGTATATAGAAAAACGTTATATGAACAGATTAAAGGAATTGTAGTTTTTAATTTTTTTAAAATTGTTTGAGCAAAATCGGACTAGTGGTTCTCGAGTTATATCAAAAAAAAGACCACCAAAGGTGACAATTTCCCCTATATGATAGTTACTAACTTCAAATCGATATATCTCGATTCCTAGACGTGACCCAGCGAAACGCCGGGACAGGTATAACTTGTTTTTGGCCGATATAACATTTCCCGTTGGTTTCATCCCATATTAAAAATGTTTTAAGCCAAATTTACACTACAACCAAAAATTCAAAAACTACTAGTCTTTATTTGAGTACAAATCGTCGGCCGGCCTGCAAAATGTCACATGTGTTTTTTAATATATTTTCAGGAGAGCGAAAAAACTGTTACAAAATCTACGTTTAAGATATTTTATTGGCATCATTAAAGATTCACGACCTCATTTAGTAAAATCATCATTAAGACATACGATGCCAATAAAATATCTTAAAAGTAGATTTTGTAACAGTTTTTTCGCTCTCCTGAAAATCTATTAAAAAACACATATTACATTTTGCAGGCCGGTCGACGAAATGCCACATTTTTGAAAATTTTAAGGTTTGGTGTACTTTTTTCTATTGAAAATTCAAAAATTCTACGGCTATTTCCTTTCGAAGTACCCACATACTTATATAAACCTTCAGATTTTAATGATTTTTTCCGGAAAACTCTTTAGCTTATGATGACGTTTCCAAAGCTCAGAAAATAGAATCGTTCTCACAACCGAACAATTAAAATTTTGTTGTCAAGGTCAAATAACTGTTGTATCAGATAATTAGTATGTATTAGATTAAAAAATTCATATGTAGAAAAATCATTTACAGTAATTTTGACTTAGCTGCACAACCAACTTTTGCAAGAATTTTTGTGCAGGTATAGCAATACAGACTGAAAACAAACAAAACAAATGAAGCTAATGATGACAACTTTGTGCTTTGCACCAGATCTTGCGATTTTTATGGTTAAAAAACGACTAAATAAGGATATTTTTGTCACAAAAAAGTTGACATATTTATTTTATGTGTGTTTTTTTTCTAGAATTAAAAACAAAGCAAAACACAAGAGGCAGCTAACGGTGATCTTTTTTATGAAAATAATGTAAAACTGCCAAAAATATGAGGCAGTTATCTTAAATGCGCAGGTACAAAAAGTGCACTTAAAGAAGACAATTGAGTACATAATTTTGTAAATAGAAACGAAAATAACATTTTGTGCAGTTATAGCAAATGAGCACTTAAGAAAAAGGCAGTTAAATAAAAACTACTGTAGTTTGAATGCTTTCTAGTAGAGAAAACCACTTACATTCTCAAAAATGTATCCTCCTATGTAGAAATCGAAATATATATGAACATACATGATCATACATTGATTTGTATATGACCATTCATGGGAATACATAGTCATATACGTTCATGTCTAGGTCGATGTGTGACTATACATGATCTCATACACTTACATATATCTTCGGATCCGAAATTTGAGAGTATATGACCGTAAATGTTCATATATTACCATATATGCTCATATATGATTCATGTATGATCATATATGGCCATATACCTCAATATATACGGCAATGTATTCCCATGCATGATCACATACAAGCCAATGTATAATCTTGTATGTTCATATATATTTCGATTCTCATATGGGCTGTCAAAAAAAACTCAGATAGTACTTGCATTTGGCTTTTTTATTAAAAAAATATATTATTACTTCTCAACAACATCGAAAAAATCACTTAAGTATTGCTTCTAAAGCATAATTACCCTAAAAGTAATCCTAAAAAGTAATTTTGGTATCATTTGGTATTTCTAAACAGATGACCGCGGGTTCGATTCCTGGAGGGACCTATATTTTTTTCTATTTGTTTTTTAATATTTATAATCAATTTGTTTAAATTCAATATTTCTTTTAATATTTCAATTTTTAAAAATATATCAAATAAAAATGATGAAAAATAGCTTTTATATACTTATACTTATGAAAATACTCTGAAAACAATACTGTATTGCAGTGCACCTTGTGCACTTGTTTAAAATGTACTTTTATTAAGGAGAATAAAGCACAATGCCTCGCAATGAAAAAGTGGTATTTTTATGCCAGTCGACTTTTATATCAGAGAATAGCTGAACGGTAGAGATCTAGACTATGTAGCAATCATGAGGTCGCAAGGTCGAAGAATTTTTTTTTACTTTTAATTGGTGAAAAAGAGTTTCCTTTTCACTCTTTCAAAAAGTACTGAAAAAATGTTGAAGTCAATCCTCTCCTATAAGTCAATGTTAAAATCATTAGTGTTAAAAAAGAAGTACATCTAGATCATCAATTGTATTGCTTTTTATACTGCTTCGGCATTTCTTTTTTTGTTTGGAACAAGTGCAAGTTTTTTTGGCTTTTGCATAAATTCAATTTTTTGCCATTTGTCCAATTAATTTGTAAAAGTGAGGGGAATTTTCAGTTGATCTTTTATTCTGGTAAATGAATGTTTCTGTCTTGCTGGCCTTATCGAATTCTTTCAAATTTTTATTCTTTGTAATTTATTTGTGAAAATTGTATCATCTTTCTTTAATTTGGAAATAATTTAAACAGAAACCCAGCCAACACGACAATACGAAGACGATTACCTAATCGTATTGCCAGGATGAAAAATTTTATTCCGGCAACAATCCTATTTCGGAAGATATCCCATTTGGTAGAAAACGTGTCCCGAAAGCAATACTTCCAAGCAATTCTCTTAGAAGACAAATTGGCAATACTATAAATATTGCGAAAATATCATCTGGAAGACAAATAGCTAATATCGCCAGATAATCCCCCAGAAGATAAACATACGATTTTGTATTTTCCGTTAATACTTTATTTAAAACTTAATATTTCCTTATAATTTACATAGATTCATTAACAATTGAAATTATTTTATTTGCTCACTAACAATTTTGGCCTCCTTGGCTTTGTTTTTCCTTGCATCATCTTATGTAGAATTCCTAAAAAAGAAATACAAATAAGTGAGTTTTATTTGCAGTTTTCATTTGGTGCAATCAAAGTCTACTTACCTCAAGCGGCCCATACATTAAGAAACATTGAGTAGAAACACACAAACACACATTCACAAAAAAATGGGAATTTTTTCACGAATATTCCTTAATGTATGGGCCGCTTTAGCTTAAAATGCATGTTCTTGTTTTCTTAACCAACTGCGAAGGCTTTTAAATTTGGCTGATTCCAGCAACTTTGTTAAAATTTTGTTTCAAATTCTTTTTTAATTTATTTAAATTGATATTAAATTTTTACAATTTATTTGTTTTTCTTCCGGAAGAAATAGAGATGATATCTTCTCAATGAACTATTTCTAATATCGCCAAATTATCTTCCAGCTGATAAATAGACGATATGTTCAGAAACTACTTTAATATTTTTTTATGACGATATAAGATATTGCCGTTATATCTTCTTGTCGATATTTCTTCCAAATGCTTATTGCACAGAAAAAAATAATTCATCAATAGAATAAACTTTTTCATAAACTGTATGAATTTAACATGATATTTTTTCCCAAAACTTTTTCATACGGTGTATGAACTTGTTCATACATATAATGAAAACATTCTTGAATTTTTTTTTAAATTTTTTTGCACAAAATAGATGAATTTTAACTGGGAATGAATTAATACAGACGAATAATTGTGTTTTTAGTTTTTATTAGCAATTTTATAAAAATCAACAATCTATTATGACAATATACATATTTTATCTTACATATTGATGCACTAACTAATGCACTACTGATTGCACAAAATTTCATATCACCAGCATACTTCTCTTACAAAGAACGCTTTTACTTAGTATCCAATTCGCGGTTGTGGTGTGTTTATTGAAGCAAACTTGGAACCTGGGTTTCACCTTAAAACAAACAAAAGTTATTCTTGATTTAGGAAAAATTTAACAAAACAAAATTGCCTTTTACATACCTTTTCAATTTTATTCGCTTTCTGGTCCAAAATTTCCTTTTCTGAGATAATTTACCAAATGTTAATAAAAAACAGAAAATTTTGACAATTTATTTATATATATTTTTTTCAAACTAACTTGTTTTAAAATGAAATTTTTGTACATGAATTCATTCATTAATAGTAAAAATTTGTTCATACATAGTATGAACTAGGGATACCGATCCCGAAATCCCGATCCCGAAAATCCCGGGATTTTCGGGATTTAGAAATCCCGAAATCCCGGGATTGGTCTTGAAAAAATCCCGGGATTTCCGATTTCATTATTTGGCATATTTTATCTCTTTTTTTATTTGTTTTCATTCGACCTAAATCACATAAATCTAATATCTTATTAAATGTTATTAAAGAACTATTTTTTCCCATTCATAAATAACAGATTAAAATAGATTAGAGATTAAATAAATCTGAATAAAAACCTTAATAATTTAAAAACTTTTATTCAGTTGTGAAACTTTTGAAAATCGTATTTTAGCTTTTAACGGACATGTTCTTATTTATTTTATTGATGATTTGCTAAAATCATAACTTCATGCAAAATAATTTTGTCGACTAAAAGCAGTAAATTTTTGTTAAATTAAAAAATGTAACAATCTGCCTTTCGGAAATCATCAGAGGTATGTTCTTAATATTTTTGTTAGTTGATTTAAAAAACTAATAGTCACTAAATATTTCTGATGATTTCAGCGAGTAGTTTGTATTTGCATTCAACTAATTTTAGCCAAATATAACTAAAAATTTGTAGATATAGCAGTGTTTTAGCTACTTTTGGTTAAAAAGTTTCTTCAGAGGTAAACTGCAATTTGCTTAAATTTAAGTCATTGGTATATTTCTTATATTTCGGAAATTTAACAATTATTTAGTAAATAAGTTCTGTTGATTTCATTAGTTTTTATCGCGGAGCCTTTTTTGCTAATTTTTGGTAGCTTTTTCTGCTATTAAAGTCAGATTCACAATGCTGTGGTACTCCACTCTGAGTGGATTTTGTTCCTTTCTTTTTTGCACTTATATATTTTTTGTATCATGCTATCTCTATTTTATACCCTCAACTCTGCAGCGTGGAGTACTCCAGCATTGTGAATCCGGCTTAATTTATTTCTTCATACTGCAAGAAATAATAAGTAGATTTATAATGAATTATTTAAATTTTTAGGGTTTATTTCAGCTATTTACTTTTAAAATTAAAAATATGATGAAACAAGAAAATCCCGAAACCCCGAAAAATCCCGAAATCCCGAAAAATCCCGGGATCCCGATAAATCCCGGGATCCCGAAAAATCCCGGGATCCCGGGATTGAAATTTTCAAAATCCCGAATCCCGGGATTTGTAAAAACCAGTCCCGTTCGGCATCCCTAGTATGAACTCAAATCAATGAAAGCTGTTCATACTATTTATGAACAAATTTGGTTCTGCTCTAAATCATAAATAATTTATGATCTAGAGCAGAGGGTATCGATCCCCCTTTGTCTCGCTCAATCGGCTCTCTTTTTATTTGTTCGCGAACTCGGGCACAAGCAAAAAAACACATTGTGCTTGTGTAAAATCAAAGAGCGTAAAATAAGGAGAAATTCCAACTATAATACAGGGAAATTCCGGGGAAATTAGATGCTTTTAAGAGGAATGAGATAATTTCCTAATGCGTCATAATTTAATTTACTGTGTTCACTGTTAGCATTTTTGGCCGAAAAACACAAAATTTAACATGAAAAGCGCTAGGAATCGAAAAAAACGTAATGTATACAGAACCAAATTTGTTTATAAATACACAGAAAAAAATAATTCATACATGGAATGAATTTTTTCATAATCTGTATGAATCTAACATGATATTTTTTTTATAAAACCTTTTCATTTGAGGTATGAACTTGTTCATACATATAAGAAAACTATTCATGATATGAAGTGATGAAAATTATGATATGTATGAAATGTTCCTACATTGTATAAATATTTTTATTTATGGTTTGAAAATAAAAGGGTTTTTCTGCAAAAAATTGGTAACTTTTAAGGAATAAATAAAGAAAAAATGATATTTTATAAACGTCATTTATTGCTGTATCTTAATACAAATTTTTCACTTAAATTGTGGATACTCGTAATTGAATGGAAAATCGCGAAAGTTTCGTTAATTATTTTTACGTCAGCCCCTCTGATCTTTTGGAAAGTTGCATTATGATTTTGATTATTTGTGAACTATTGTGGTTTAATTTCCCTTCAAAAAAGCACGGTAGATTAATTTTCAGCTTCGTCAATTTTTACACATTTCATCTGGAATAAAAAATTAACGCTTAACATTAGATTGATATAATAACAAGATGTGCTTAAATCTGAAAAAGTTACCTACCTTTCACAACCACAAGTTGACTTAAAACCATGAATAAGAAGCTCCTCCTCCATTTATTTGTTATTTTTGTTTTTATGTAAAATTTAACATCCCAGCTAAAAATCGACATACATGGATCCATGCATGTTGAATGTATGTTCATGTCTGCTCATAAACATGCATTCATGTCCATACGTGGGTACACAACTCTCCATACATGCATCATATATGTCCACCAGTGTTACCATATATTTTTTTAGAAAAACTGTAAAAAAACTGTTTCTTTATAGAAAAACTGTTTTTCGAAAAAATTTTAAAAATCATAAGACATTCTGGGATTCTGAAGTTTCCTGGCACTAAAATATTACCCAGGGTCTCAATTTTCAAAATATCGAGATTTGAATAATTTAATTGCCTTTGGCATTTATAGTAATCGACTTTTTGAACAGCCTTCCAATAAAACTTTTTTTTTGAGAATTTTGGCCTCCTAGGCCTGACTCTGAAGTTAAAAAAGTTCATCGAATCATCCTTCCGAGATGTGAACCTTTTTTTATTAACCCCTGACTTAGTATAGAATGCTTTACTGGTCAGTGTTGTACTTCAAAATATTTTTTATGGATTTGCATTCCACATGAAATTACTTTTCATTTTATTGAGTATTGTTATTTCGGGAATTGTTTGACAGTGTGTAAAACCCCTTAAAAAAATACGTTTTTTGGAATTGTCCTTGATCATATTTGCAAGAAAAGCAGTAAATTGTTATCCAGAATTGGCAAATATTTATTAAAAAATAAAAAATCAATTTCGGACTTTTTTGATGAGACATTGTTTTAAAATTTTTTTCAAAAAAATATAAATTTCTAAATTATCCGTGAAAGGATCTGAAAAGTTCGGCTAAAAAATCTCCATCATATCTATGCCGTGTCAGATATGGTTTAGCCAATTTTATCCCGTGCTAATTTTTGATGAAATTTGTTATCAAAATGTTTCGTTTTTCCAGTAAGCATATTTTGTTGTATTATATTGGCATTTTTAAGGTTATTTATGTTTCGATTTGTACCTAATTTTTTACATTATGAAAGTTTTATTGTAATTTTTGGATCATATGCATAATCACTTTCTAAGTTTATAAATGTCTTATACAAAATTCATTTTATAAACTTGTTATAAGATTTTCAAATTATTATGCATAAGCACTTCTATATTTTAATTCTTAAATTTTAGTTAAAAAAATTAAAAAAAATTGTAAATGAAACAAATGCAGGCGGTTTTCATCGCCTCTTTCGAACATTGACAATTTGTATCGAAAATATTAGCCTTTGCAGCCGTGTGTAATTCTTATGGCTGAATTTTCAATACAAATTAAGAAGAGAGTGATTTAACAGAGGTAGGGAGAGTTGGATAGTCTTTTAATTATATAGTCGTTGACAAATGTGCCGATTTAATATGAAAAAACTGTAAAAAAAATCCATGAATTTAAAAAAAACTGTTTTTTACATGAGAAAACTGGAACACTGTTAGACATCCCAAAAAACTGTAAAAAACAGTTAAAACTGGCTATATGGCAACACTGATGTCCACACACGTGCATTAACGAAATTTGAGGTAATATCTACATTAGGCCGGGTCGATTTGTGGGGAGGCAAAAAAGCCCATGGCTCGGGGAAAATCGTATTCTAGGGATCAAAATAAGAAACTTTGCCGAAGGAACCATACCTCTAAAACGAATTCTACTACCCCCCAACTGTTGACTTTTGTCCCGTAGGGTCAAGTTTTGAAAAATCACACTTTGACCCATTTAGAGTGCCCCAATCGAGTCCAAATGTATGACCGACCCCCACTAACTTTGGAGGGCCGATCCACCCATGCCAGTGGCACACCCCCTGGAACTCCCCTGGGGGGTTCCCCATACAAACATTTTAAAAAATCACCATTTTTGGCACTTTATTTTATTATTTTTTATTTATTTTATTTATTTTTATTATTTTATTTATTTTTTCTCCTTAGAAATTTATTTAGTCAGAACATATGTAAATGAAAAAATTAATTTAACTTAGTAATAGAAAAGAAAATAAAAAAAATTACTGTTTGAAGTCTTTTTTGCTTTCAAGTCTGGGCAATTTCGCACGGCTCTCTAATGTCGTCGCCATAACAGCCTCTACATTTTCCGGTATAACTCGTTTGGAAACGCTAGTGATGGAATTTTTGGATCATTAAACGGTGGATCATCTTGATTTAAATATTCTTTCAAAGTATCGTATGGAATGCTTCGCGTGAATGGTGGTTCAAATACGTCATTTATGTCATTCATATTGATCATTTCCGTGTAACTTGTGCAATAAAAGTTTATATCTGGTTTTTTATAAGCTCTAAGTCCCGTTGGGTCGTCAACATCGGTTCGATAGCGTAGAATTATCTTGATAGCACATTCGCGCTTTTCTTTGCTATCATCAAACAACATTGATAACAAGATATTTTCCGAATGCGCATAATATGAATTATCTGTAATTACTTTATTGACAATTTTGCGTAAACGAGGTTCTAGAAATCTTGACCAACTAATGAATTTGAAAAATAATCTACTACCGTACACGACAGAGCTGTAATACTTGATATTGAAGTACATTGGCACATAACATGTAATTATAAATTCAACCAGTATTCTTAAATTTGCATCTGGATTTTCCGTTGTCACATATAATCGTAATAGTCTAGCGGCCTTGGTGAGCCACCGAGAATGTACAATTTTCCCTGGTTTGATGTTTGCCAGATCCACTGAAACCACGCCGCTAGAAATTGCATGGGCCATGTCGTATAAGTACTTGGAATCGGTGGAAAATTCAATTTTTTCTGGAGCAGGGGGCATATTTTTCAACTCAATTTTCTGAAAGCCGTCCACCACCTGAAAATATATAAAAATAAAACAATTAAAAACGGTTGACAATTATAATAAATGAGTGATAGCAATAACTTACCGGAAGAGTTTCACAAGTTTCGATTTGACGGCTCAATTTTCCGGTTGCCGATCTTGGTCCAGTGCTGGTTGATTTATCCAAAGCTTCAAACAAATGCCGAAACGGAAGTTCGTTGAAGTGTAGAAGGCAAACGAACCAATGAAATGGTCTTTTTAACAGCAATTCGAATCGTCGTATAATTCCACCGTTTGGGCCAGTGTTTGTTGGCTCACCGTCAGTGCATATGCCAATTAATGCATCCAGTGATATATTTTTATCGTTGAAAAAATCATTTAATTTGGTTGTTTTGTATTCAGCGGTTTCATGTTCCAGTCTTACGTAACCAATCAATTCAGAATTCGGTTCTCTCAAAATAACAAGATGAGGTTCTTTTACCATTCTAGTATGATACTTCTCATCAATTGTATCTCTCGTTAAAGTATCATCTTTTCTGCCATCGAATGAAAATGCTAACAAATTGGTATCATCTAACCGTTTGCGAAGCACTTCTTGTCTGCATTTCTCTTTTTCTCGGCGAACTTTCGATTTATCCATGATGAGAGGTTTGCCATGGATATCTTTCATTTTAAAATCTTGGAAAAGAGCTGTTCCCATTGCTGATGCTACTCTATCAGGCACGCCAAATCTGTCACATACCAAGGCAAAGTTAAAACAATCGTATCTCTGTGTGTATTGTGAACTTGTGCTTATATCCAAATCTTCTTGAACCGGTGGCGGTGCGTATGTTGAATCATCGGGATCTTGGTATGTTGGCATTGATGACATAGACGTTGCTCCTTGCTCTTCAATTTCCATCGCAAATCCATCCATTGTTAGACTTCTCTGATTATGTTGATCGTGCATAAACTCTTTGAGGCGTTCGGGAACCAAACCGCATGCACATGGAGCTGCCTTCAAATCGCATTTACATGTTCCAATGAAAAAAATTGTTTCCAGAGATTTTACATACTCTGTAAATTGTTGGGGTTTGTTTCTTCTCTTGATTTGCTCTTGATATTTGTCAAGCAATCTATTCAATTTATTACATACACTTTTTTTCAGCATTATTTCCATATTAAGTTTTTCCCAAATTCCAATCAACTTATCTTGTACTTGAATAGTGAATGCTTTATAGGACAACTTTTTTTGTTCGCTCAAGTAAAAATAATATCTCAAGATATCCAGATGGGTTGGTAAATTAAGATCAGTCAAATCAGTAGACACACCAAAAACAGTAACATCATGCCTGGGTATATGACTCATTGGGTTTTCGATAGTTGTTGATGTTGTTATTGCTTCATCTTGCGGTGTAGAGGATGATGGATTCATTGTAAACTTCTTGATTTGGAATGATTTTTTTTTAATATTTTTTTATCTCAAATTAGCACTTCACACTTCGAGTTCTTCACAACGACTTAATGCATTCACAAAAACTGTTGCGTTATATATGGTCTAGGAGACGAGGTAATAAGAATGAAATGGTAATTTCAATTCTACCTGTAACCGATTTTGTTGTCAAAACTGCCCATAAAGTACTTACATGTAAATTAAACGTTAATCTGACTACAAATTCTGTTAAGCAAGTGCGCCTTTTATTACTTCTGGAAAATCCTTTATGATAATTTTATGCTCAATTCTACCTGTAACCGATTTTGTTGTCAAAACTGCCCATAAAGTACTTACATGTAAATTAAACGTTAATCTGACCACAAATTCTGTTAAGCAAGTGCGCCTTTTATTACTTCTGAAAAATCCTTTATGATAATTTTATGCTCAATTCTACCTGTAACCGATTTAGCTTAAGTAAGTTTACGACATGCAGCTGTGTCTTGTGGTGGCTTAAAAAACCCACACAACCTATTTTACGACCTGCAACAGAACGACACGTTCAATTGCTAGCTAGCGTTTCCAAATGAGTTATACCGGAAAATGTAGAGGCTGTTATGGTGACGACATTAGAGAGCCGTGCGAAATTGCCCAGACTTGAAAGCAAAAAAGATTTCAAACAGTAATTTTTTTTATTTTCTTTTCTATTACTAAGTTAAATTAATTTTTTCATTTACATATGTTCTGACTAAATAAATTTATAAAGAGAAAAAATAAATAAAATAATAAAAATAAATAAAATAAATAAAAAATAATAAAATAAAGTGCCAAAAATGGTGATTTTTTAAAATGTTTGTATGGGGAACCCCCCAGGGGAGTTCCAGGAGGTGTGCCACTGCCATGGGCGGATCGGCCCTCCAAAGTTAGTGGGGGTCGGTCATACATTTGGACTCGATTGGGGCACTCTAAATGGGTCAAAGTGGGATTTTTCAAAACTTGACCCTACGGGACAAAAGTAGTAGAATTCGTTTTAGAGGTATGGTTCCTTCGGCAAAGTTTCTTATTTTGATCCCTAGAATACGATTTTCACTGACCCATGGGCGATTATTAAATCGACCCGCCCTAATCTACATGTACGTGCATGTGTGTAAATGTATGAACATACATGAACGCGCATGAACATGCATGATCATCCATTTAGATATTACCTCAAATTTCGGTAATGCACACATAATGTCATACATGATTCATGTATGGAGATTTATAATTCCATGTACACAGAACCAAATTTGTTCATAAATAGTATGAATTACTTTCATTGATTTCAGTTCATAATTTGTATGAACAAATTCATACGATATATGAATTTTGCTTGATTTTGAAAAGTTATAAAAAATCTAGTCAGTTTGAATACAATTTTGTTTTAAATTCAAAATAAAAAAAAGCAAAATTTTTTGAAAAATGGAATTGCTTCAAGATCTTATTAAGAAACGCGTGAAATATTGCAAGGGTATGTTAATTTTGGAAAAACTTCTGTGGACATTACTTTACAATTTAGTTTCCTTTATTCAAAGGTATAAAATGCGCAAAAAGAATACAACAAATGGCTTTACTCTGTCCTTGAAAGTAGCACTTTGGAGCTTATTTGCAGTATATAAAATATTAAATTAGGATCTGGTCAACTAAAGGTATTTACAAATGTATCCAGGAGATGGATAAATATAAATAAATAATTTTATTATTTTTATCTCTTTAAAATTGGACGGATTTGTTAGGGAAACATTCATTCTAGATGCCATATCCAGATTAGATTTATACGTCAATTATGCTGCTGAATACCGTTATAAAAATGTACCAACTCAATATAGTTTCTGACGTCTACATTAATTCTGTTATTTTCCGTGAGATTTTGGCAAATATCAGTGACAACGCTCTTGTTAGATGCAAATGAATCACTACTCTTATCATAAAATAATGAATAGTAGTCACAGTTTAATACCTATATTGTAATTTAAAAAAGATACTATATTTTGTATATTTTCAATAATTTACTACTGAATAAATATATTAATGCGAAAAGTACTGTTATTATGTGCGTTCACATTTGTCAAAAGTTTATACACCCAACAAATTTTATTCCTAAATGTTATTAAATTGTTCATAATATGTATGAACAAGTTCCTACATTGTATGAAAAAGTTCATACATTGTATGAAAAAGTTTTGGGAAAAAATAGTAATGTAGGATTCATACATATAATGTACAAATTTATTCCAGGTATGAATTATTTTTTTCTGTGTATGGTCATGAATACAAGTTTATGAGCATGAACGAACATACATTTAACCTGTATGGATCCACATATGTCGATTTTTAGCTGGGAATATAAAAATATGATTGACGTTTTTTCCAATTTTATTTCAAAGTTACTTGTTTTGAATTTATTTTTTTATTAAGATTAAATTCACACAGGAAAAAATAATTCATACATGTAATAATTTTTTTACTAAACTGTATGAATCTAACATGGAATTTTTTTCCCAAAACTTTTTCGTTCACTGTATGAATTTGTTCATACATGTTAGGAACTTTTTTATAAAATTATTTTTTGTAATTTTTGAAAACGTATCGACTTTCCCCACATTATATGAACATCTTTATTCCTGGGATGAATTAAAAGTACACAAAATTATATTTTTCTAAAAAAAAACGTTTATATTGGCGATTTAACAAGGATTAATAAGGAACTACAATAAATTAAATAATATAACACAAATATTAATCGTTAATATACTATCACGTCCCAGGCAAGCATAAAAACCATTACGCACATTAATCGCGGAACATAGGAAATAATTAGATGATACAATTATAACGCTAATTGCACTTATGTATAAATGGTTAACGGAAACTGACTGATAGGAAATAAAGTATGTTCAACACCGCGATTTCCATGGGTGTTTATTGATACCATTACAAAATTTGCAGTTATCTTGAAATATAAAAAAGCCATTATTGCAGTAAAATATTTTTGTTAGAAAAACAATTTTGTACAAACCTTTTCAATAATAGTGTTAAAACAAATGCAAAATTTCCCATAATTAGCGGTTTTTGATATTTTTAAAAATTTGTTATTAAAAAAAATAAATGAAATTGACAATTTTTTTCTATTTTGATTTCAAACTAACTTGTTTAAAATTTTTATTTTTTGTAAATTAATTCTTTCATAAATGATAGAAAATTGTTCATACATGTTATGAATTGAATGCAATGAATGCTATTCATACAATTTATGAATAAATTTGGTTCTGTGCATGAATAGTATAGATTTGTTCATACATATTATGAACTTGAATCAATGACTGCCATTCATACTATTTATGAAGAAATTTGGTTCTGTGTAGTATGAATAGCTTTGATTGATTCGAATTCATAATATGTATGAATAAATTTATACAATGTATGAATTTGTTCTAAATTTTTCATATTCAAAAATATTTTAAAAACACATTAGTTTGAAATAGGAAACAAAAGAAATTTTCTTTTGTTTTGGAAAATAAATTTATCAAATAATTGCTAAAAAGTTTACATGGATGGCGTGGAGGTATGTGCAATTTTGATTTATATTACATTATTTATTAAAGCCCCGTTCACATTATCACGCAAGTGCTTATACTTTTCTTCACACAAGTATGACAAAAAGTATGCTGAAATTGTCTGGTTGCCAAAAAAGTATAAAAGAAAATCTTTTCAGTGTTCAGAAGGTTATCGACACAACAACAACAACAAATAAATTAAAACAGTCAATTTTTCTTCTATTATTACTTTTTTTCACCACTAGTTGTTTTTAATCTTTGTTTAACATTTATTTCGTAATAACACAACACTTGTTTATGAAATATTTCAAAAAATTAATCGTGTCAAAAAATTGTGACCGTATTTTAAAATGTGTGCACCCATTTTGACATGTGTGTAACCAACAGTGTTCACTATTATACATTTTCGTTATACAACACATTTCTGACATGTATAACACACTTGTGTGATAATCTAAATGGGGCTTAGACAGCAGTTTTTTATTCTTTTAAGCAACCACTTCTAGTTGAAATAAACAATGGCCCATTTCGTAGAAGAAACATAATTTTGGATAATGTCAATTCTCAAGCGGTAAATTCATTTAGTCTGCAGATTGTTCTTAAATCAACATGTTACTTGGGGCTTCCTGAAATTGTTCAAGATACGCTAGCAGATTGTTCATCTATTAAATATTTTTTTTTTATTTACGAGTATTTAATCTTCTTATTTAAAATTTTTGTGATCATTTTTAAATAAATAAGCATAAAAATACATCGCATATGGACCCAAATAATCGCTTTTATTCAAAAAATCAGCCATTCATTTAATTTACAAGAGAAATAATTCGATTATTTAAAAAAATCCGTCATGACTTTTTTCATTATATGTATGAACAAGTTCATACATTGTATAAAAAAGTTTTGAGAAAAAATTATAATGTTAAATTCTTACATATAATAAATAAATTCATTACATGTATGAATTACTTTTTTCTGTGTAGTGTCTACAAATGAAATAAAATATGCAATAAAATTTTAAAATAATTTGGTATCTCCACCACACATTAGGTTTAATATTTTTTTTATCAATAACTTCAAAATCAATCGCAGAGAAATTTATTTTATGAAAATTTATATTTTTATGTAGGGAAAATGATGAAAGCATACTTATTAAAAATTTGTTCATTAAAATTCGTGGACTTTATCAAGTTTTGTATAAATTGTGTACTTCATTGTGTTAATGATGTTGTGTTAGAAGTTGACAACACTCATTTTAAAGAAGAATGAAAAGGGAAATTTTACGTCATCACATTTTTCTCCTCAAAGTACCCACAACATCTTTTGTGTGCGCAAACTGTTTTCACCCGGTTTTTATTTGCTCGCCCGAGTTCGCTAAAAACATAAGCGAGTCATAGGAAGGATCGTCTCTTTCTATATGTATACTATTTAACGTAACTTATTCGCGTTACTTCCTAAAAACGTTTGCTGCCGTACGTTCGATTATAACGGAACAATTATAAACATAACCTCCCAGCAAAACCACACATTACCAAATAATGGGTAAAGTAATGTATCGCCATAGAGTTGGACTGGTTACTTTACACCTTACTTCACTGATGAATTTTACAGGCGATGAGCCTCAAAGTAATGTGTCATTGTTACCAGTATACTTACAAAAAAATTAAGAGTAATGGGTTACCTAGTTGCAGATAGATATTAAAAAAGTAATTGGTTACCCATATGATTACGAAGAGGCTGAGAATAATTGGTTACGAATATAATTATAAGGACTGAAATGGGAATTAGTTACCCTATAATTACACAATTTAAACCCAGCAAAATCTTTCATTACCAAATAAGTGGTTATATAATAGAAATTCATAGCTCCGCACAACTAATTTTTTGGCGTCTAAACTCATTATTTTTAAGGAAATACATTCAGAAAAATTTAAGTTTTCTCTAGTGTGTAATTTTAGGACTCGTTATAAAAATTTAAACATAAAACATATTTACATATAATAAATAAAAATGTATAAAATTTAACTGTGTAAAAGTACTTATTTAAACTATTACGAGTAAGTCATTATTTTATATATAGAAACAATGAATACAATAGGCTGTTATTAGGAAGTCATTATTTTATATTATAAAATGATGCAAAAGGTAATGATATATCATTTTTGGTAATGCAGATAGTAATGAGGTGTCATTACCAATATTTTGCTGGGAATAAAAAATTATCTAAGTAAATAATTTTTATATTAAAACAATGTATTTTGTAATAGTAATTACTTTATATTTATTTATAATGCATTATGTAATCAACATTCGGTAGCCCATTACTTAATGTTTCAAAATAATGATACATGTATGCAGTATATATTACAAAGTAATGCATTATGTAATCAACTATAGGTAACTCATTACTCTGTGTTTCTAAATAATGCTCAAGGTAAGGATTATACATTACAAAATAATGCATTATGTAATAAATTTTCGGTAACTAATTACTGTATGATTCAAAATAATGATGAAGGTAAGGAGTATTCATTACAAAGTAATGCATTATGTATCCAATTATCGGTAACCAATTACTTTATGTTGAACAATAATTATACTTGTAAGGAGTAGACATTACAAGGTAATGCATGAGTTTTTCGCACCCATTACCAAAGTTTTGCTGGGGACCTGTGAACCGTGTCATCGAAAAATCCAATTGGTCATACTTTTGCAATTTACTTACCAAGGACCTTCATTATGTATATATGACAAATTAACTTAAAATTTGACTTTTTCGCTATAATTTAACGCGCATAATTTTATTGTTAACAAAAATAGTATCTCACATAACACGACATTCCATAGATATATATTTATGCAAAAAATAAATTTTCATAGCAGTAAATATAAGAAAACTTGCTGATCAAACTTGAATATTTTGTGTATGAAATTTTAAAATCACTCAAAATTCGCGACTCCGATTTCAATTTGGATTTCATATTCGTAATGTACACCTAAAAATATATTAGATTTGATTTGTCGTCATCATAATATTTAGTAGTATATTTAATTTTTATAATTTTTCCCATTATTCTTAATTAATTAAAAATACAACTTTGCACAACCTTGAAACTTCAGTTGTGATAAGGGTTGCCATTTCCATTTTGAGAAAAATAGGACGTCAACCTCAAAAAAGGAGGATATTTGTCTTAAAAAAGAGGAAAATTTTTTTTTTAATAAATTAATTTTAAAAAAATCAACAACGCGATAAAATATACAAATAAAAATTATTTTTAAAAATAAAACTATTTTTATTCCCACTAAAAAAATTCACAAAAAACTAAAAAATCATTCTGAATTTTATATTAGTTGTACATAAATAGAAAACAACAAAAACAGCAACGATTAACCAATTCATTGCATACATTTTCAGGAATGTACATTTATATAATTTCCTGATACGAATTGTAAAGGGTTTCTTGAATGTTTTTCAATGCTTCTAGTTTGAATTAGTATAGTACTGTCGCATTTCTTCAAATATTCATAAAACTCTTGAAAATTCATATCAAAATTTTATTCGATTCTAATAATATCAGAAATAGAACTAGAAATAGTTTCTGGATTCAATTTTTTTTCTGGCGTCCACTGCGTCTTGATTAAAAAAAAAACTTCACAAAACAGATTAAAAAAATCATTCCAATAATATCAGAAATAATTTTTGGATTAAATTTATTTCTTTTTGGCGTCCACTGCGCGTTGATTAAAGAAGATATACGTTCTAGGTTGGCATTATGTGCTGGTAAGAAAAAATAAAAGCAACAATTTTTTTCATTTCATAGCAAACATCATTTTTAATAAAAAAAATTTAAGTTTTTAAGATAATTTTTCAGGATAAGGAATTCATTAAATAAATTTTCATGATTAAAAGCAATGTTAATTATTTTTTAAATTAAACAGTTGGCTCACTGCTGATAAGTTTAAAATTTGGCAACTAAAGTAAGTAAAATAAAAGCGACAAAACAGGGATGCCAACAATTCAAAAAAATTTATGGAGAAAAGTGCAAAAAGTAGGACAACTCGGACACTTACTGAAAAAGAAGGAGGACTGCCCCAGACGCCCTAAAAAAGAGGACCGTGTCCGGAGAAAAGAGAACAGATAGCAACCCTAGTTGTGGACTGATACCTCTAATCAAAACTTTTTTGGAGATTTTTTTAGCTAACCAAATTTATTTTCATAATGACATATTTTTAGGGTTTAGCGAGAATTCCGACTTTTTTTGGAACACTTTAATGTACATACATACATGCACACAGGAAGCGCTTTAGACCAACTCTCCTGCGCACAGTGGAATAGAATCATAATATTTTGAAAATGATGTTGCGCACTGTAGTAGCCGAAGTAACTTATAGCGTAAGTTTAGAAGGCAGATAGACAGACCCACCGAGAGCTGTATCATTCTACTTTAAAGACACATCGAACATGTAAAGATTTTTCTTAAACATTTCTTTCAGAACAAATATGGTATTTGAGACTTTTTTAAAGAATGATCCTTCTATGAAGGATATATAACCAATATATAACAAATATAACCAATTACTTTCTAATTACGGAGCAGAAATTTGAAAACAAAAAGCTGGACATTTTCCAAGATGTCGCTAATGCGATGACATAATATAAAGGAAATGGAATAGATAGTGAATTACAGGGTGTCATTCATACACTCAAAAAAAAAGTCAGTAAAGTCAGCAAAAAATGTTGCTGTGTCAGCAAATTTTTAGTCAGGAGCGTGCTTGCAAAAAAGTTGGTAATTTCAGCAAAAGGTTTGCTGAAAATCAGCGAGCTGATTTTTACCAAAAATATAGTAATCTTCAGCAAAAGTTTTGCTAACACTTAGTCGACTGCAAATGAAAAAAATCCTTGCTAAAATCACTAAATTTTTTGCTGAATATTAGTAGACTGAAAAAAACTCAAAAAACTTGTAGCGAAATTTTACTTTAGTTAATTTATTTGCTGAAAATTTAAATATAGAATATGTGTAGAGTTGTTTTTCTTTTTTTGTCATTTCCGTTTCCAGACAAGCTGCGACATCTACATCTTGTCTATCTGGTTGTCGTCCACGCTATGCATGCGGTTCTCAGCACAATTTTTGCAGCAAAATAAATTAGCAAAACATTAGTTCAAAATTAGTTTAGTGCTAAAAATATATAACTAAAATTTTTGCTGAAAACGGAATTTCAGCAAAAAAATTGCTGAAAACTAGTACACTTGATATACAAGACGTTTTACTAATTTTTCTACTAACTTATTTTTTTGAGTGTAGTAAAAAGGCGGGTGTCATTCCTGCCGGAAAGCGATCAACCACTGCCCGAGCTTGAAAGAGTGTCGAGTACTATGCCTAAGATATTCTTTCGAGCTCGAGCAGTTAAAAGGGTTCTTGCTGACCTCAACGTACATAAGTCATCGGGGCCGGATGGTATACCAGCACTGGTGCTGAAAAGGTGTTCTTCGACGCTAGCTCGTCCATTGGCAAGCCTTTTTAGTGCTTCGTACCATGCGGGAGTTTTCCCCTCGTACTGGAAGGTTGCCAATGTCCAGCCAATCCATAAAAAGGGTGCGGCTAACAACCCTGAAAATTACCGCCCGATCGCAATATGCTCTGCGCTCTCAAAGGCGATGGAGAGTATGGTTAATTACCATCTTGTGAATTATTTAGAGTCCAACTCACTTCCTAATGACCGACAGTATGGCTCCCGCAGACGTCGTTCTACGGGAGACCTGTTAGCGTTCCTCTCAGAGCGTTGGAGTCGGTCCATCCACCCTTTTGGTGAGAGCAAAGTGGTTGCTCTGGATATTTCAAAGGCCTTTGATCGTGTATGGCACGGGACACTTATTTCAAAGCTTATTGCTTTTGGTGTGGGTAATGACTTCGCTCGTTTTATTTCGAGCTTTCTCAGAGATCGCACTATTCGTGTTGTTATAGATGGGGTCTCATCCGACGAGTTTCAGCGGAATTCAGGCGTACCGCAGGGTTCTGTTCTTTCTGGTTCCCTATTTCTTATCTTTCTCAATGATCTTCTTGGTCAAACTTTCAACCCTATCTACTCTTTCGCAGATGACAGCAACATTTGTCATTCATTTTCCTTCGATCGTAGGCCAAGCCCTAAGGAGATTAGGAGCAAAAGGCAGATTATGAATGACACACTGAATCGTGACCTTTCTACAATCTCTGAGTGGGGTCGTGCGAATAAGGTCGACTTTAATGCACGCAATACCCAATGTTGTATGTTGACCCATAGGGCTGTGGGGTCAACACTGTCATCTGTACATATGGGTGATATCGATATTGAGGAATCGGATACTCTTGATGTTCTGAGCATGAAAATTCAGTGTGATGTCCGTTGGAATAAACATGTTTTCAGGTGTCGAAAGAAGCATTCAAGTGTCTATGTTTTTTACGTCGGTGCAAGAAGTACTTTACTCCATCGGATTTACTCACTATTTATACCACCTATATCCGACCGAAGATGGAATACAACTCCCATATATGGGCAGGAGCTTGGAAGTCTATTTTGGACCTTCTCGACCGTGTGCAAAGGAGGTCGTTGGCGCTTATCAATGACAGTAGGGTATCCAGCTCTATTGACTCATCGTCGGAATGTGGGTTGTATGACCCTGTTCTATCGATATTACCATGGGAAGTGCTCTGCTGAGATAAGTGAACTTTTCCCCAAAGCCCAAGTTTTTATTCGTAATACTCGCTTATCAAGTAGAGCGCATCTGTTTGTAGTCGATTTTCCAGTGTATCGCACGACGCATTATAGAGAGAATTCGTTTATCAGTCACACTAGCCGTATGTGGAATAAACTCCCCGCAGAAGTCTTCCCTGTTACTTACAATGTTGAGAAATTAAAATCAAATATTCACAAACACTATTCCCTCTTTCCTCTCCTCATAACCTATTTTCCTAATACCAACACAATGCACTGCGTTAATAGGGGGCATCCCCTGAGTGTTGGTCCATCAAAAAAAAAAAAGAGAACAGAAAGTTAATTATGTCTGAATCGCTTAATTATTTACAAAATAATTAGATTTTGGCCCAATGTATTTAACAAATTTTTTTCCGATCAAAGTCTAGTAAAATAGCCGCTTTTTATAATCACTTGGATTTAATAAATCCAAAAAGTAGTTCTAAAAGTGCGCAACAGATGGGGTTAGATTCTTCCTATTTTAAAAAGAATTTTCTGTCCGACACTTCTTTCACCCTAATTTTTAATACCGAATTCGATGATGAAGGGTTTTACTTTAACTTTTAAGTTTTAATTATATTTTATATAAAACAGCGATAGACAGTCTGCCTTTTCAGTTTTAGCACTTAAATTTATATTTTTACATAATTGAAAAATTCCATTGCAATATTTAATATTCACTAATTGGATTTAATTAAATAACTTACAGTAGAGTGAAAAATTACCATTTCTAATTCAGCTATTTCTCCATGTCCAAGATGGAAAATATATATTTGGTGAGGTGTAGTTTTTATTTTCTAAACACATTTCATGAAAAAATTTAATTAAAACCTTTTATTTGTTAGCTTTTTTGTTTCTCTTTTAATTTTCATTCGTATTTTTTTCTGACATTAAATTAATAGGCTATTTCATATATTTGTGCTTTTATTGTGGATTTATTAAGATTTAATAAATCCCCTTTTCGTATGAAAAATTTTAAATCCAGGTGCTTAAAAAAACGCTAAATGTCAACTACAGCAAAAAAAATCAACGCTAGGTTAGGAGTATAGATACAACCTTGCGGCCTCTTCTATATTTCTTTTTTTATATGGCGATTTGACACTTAAAAACGCGTTGCGGAAATTAAAACTTAATTTTTCTACGTTTTATCTCATACTCACATATTTTCATTCTCACTCTCCTTTCAATGTTGCCATATTTTCAAAAAATAATCCCATTATTTGGTTATGTTCAGAGATGGAAAATTTTAAACGATTGAACTTTTATTTTGAAAAATCCTTGTTTTTCATGTTTATTATTAATTTCGAACTCATTAGCCCTTCATTTTAATTTAATAATCTTTACCGAAGTTAAAATGAAAAAATTAAAAATTGTTCTATACCGAAACAAAAACTTCATTTCCCATCCCCGGTGCTATCCACACACACAACACATATACACTAGGGTTCTCCTAGTGTATATGTGTTGTTTTTTTTAGTTTTTGACCGGGCTACTCCCTGGAAATATTTATTCGGGTGTAAAACTACGTCCCCCAAAAAATTAGGATAATCGGATATCGCGAAGGCGTGCCGCATCGGCCTTGAAGGAAAGTATGACTTTTTATGCATTTTCTCGAAAACATTGATATATAAAACCAATCCGAATAAAAACCATTATAGAATCGTAATTTAGAGTGAATTTTGTTTGTAATAAAGCAATAAAAACTTAATCGCGTAATAAACAACCGATGTGTCGCAGACCACTTAATCAAGAAATTCAGGTCCAAATTTTAAAATTCATTGAAATAATCTACTACAGAAACATTTTTTTATTCTATAAGTCCCAAGAAACCCAGATAAGAAGTACTTTTTTCTATTGTATTTTGCCAACTCGTTTTAGATTAATGCCAAATAGGTCGGAATTCTTAAACACTGTAAATAGATAGAACTACAATTTTAAATTTTTTTAGAGAAATTTAAAAAAATCCACGACTGGACTGGTTTTATTAAGAACATATTGGAGATTAAAAACTGGGGCAGAGATTTTATTTTAGCGGATTTTTAGAAAACAGCGATTTTTAGGATGTATTTAGCTTTTAGGCAAGTTTTTCTTTTTTCTTCTTTTAATTCCAAATTTTTTTGGCCGGAATATAACAACACAAGTTAAAATACTTCAATCCTGAAAATTAGGGCAAAATATAAATACATTAAATTGCCCCTGTGTAAGGTCAAATGTCAAATTTTAGGAGATTTTAATTTATTTTATACATATTAATATAAGAGATATTCCTGAGCGGAAATTAATGAAACTTGTTAGTATTATTTTTCTAGATCTAAAAATAATATTCCTAGTTTTAATTTAGAAAATTGTGCTCTTTGGGCTTTTTTGACCCTATGATGGAAATATACTAATGCTGATTCAGTTCGGCATTAGGCCCCAACAGCACTAAAGGGTTAATTTTCTGAAATTAATTTGAGAATATTATTTTTAGATCTAGAAAATTATATCAAGAAGTTTCTTTACATCCACGTAAAGAAAATATGAATGTATGTATAAAAATAACCGTCACCGAAGCCGCAGTTATTTATTTTGTTTTCTCTCACGGCAGCGGAATCCACATCCGCAGCCGCGAGGTTGTATCTCTACTCTAAAAGCTCTAATTTACAATTTATTCCTTTTTATAATTTATTTTGTCGCACCCTACTGTGTAGCTTCTTCATATTTGTTTGGCATGTTGAAATAGTTTAAGTCAAATGCAAATGATTTGTTGTTTTTTGCTTTGTTTTATGTATACAATTTTGTAATATTTTAAATATTCAATACTATTTTTAAGTTTTTCTTTCGTTGAACACAAACATATTTTTTAAAATTTATATTGTTCGATAGAGTACATCCCAACTAGCATTTGAAATTATTGATCATATTCGAGTCATTTATTACTCCTCTGGACGATTAAAATTATCACAATTAAGCTCGTGGTCTGATCAAAAATTATTGTTTTGTCGGGAGAAAATGGTATCCTAACCGCGACTCTTCTTGATGAGTCTTTTCTGACTCGCTTTTCTGGTCAGTTTCGACTCATTTCTGACTCGTATTTCTAATCATTTGCGAGGCTTCTTCGAGTCATTTTTTAGTAGTATTGCTAATTATTTGCGAGTCATTTTTAGTCGTATTTCTAATCGTTTGCAAGTCTTTTTCGAGTCATTTTTCAGTCGTATTTCTAATCGTTTACGTTACAAAAAATAAAATATTTATTTAATATAAATTATTATTTAATTAAGTTTATTAAAATTAATACAATAATATAAACAAAATTATAATAAAATAACAAAAATGTTTGTTAAAAAAATCCATTTTTACAATTAGCTTAGTTCGATGTGCTCCCGGAAATTTTCCTTAGAACAAATTTTTTGGTTCTATTAATTTTTCGGTTTCTTTTTGCTTTTAATTGTTTGGCTGACATTATCTTTTTTTTTTATTTAAAAATCACTTTTCACTTAAATTGAAATATATTTACTTTTTTAAACAATACTACTTTACATTACGCTTCCACTAAATAAACAAAAAAAGTTATAACGACATCGTTATCACTAGATGGCACTTTGTTCAAAAAATTGACAATTTTCTTTTTTTATTTAAATGAAATAATAACAAACAAAAAAGCAAATAAAGAAAAGGAATAAAGCAATAAAGAAATTATTTGAACATATCTTGCGCTTGATTTTTTCTTATTTTGCGTAGTTTTCAGCAATTTTTGAGTTTTTAAATATAGGCTCAGCTGATACTAAAGTGATAGGAAATAGTTGCTCAGGTGATACTAAATTTTAGCGCCCCCTACCGGTGAGTAGTGTAAGTTTTGATTTCCTATCTCTATAATTAATAGTCTCTGAGTTTTTCATCATCCAGCTGCGCAAAATATACTAAAATAACGTTCAAAATAATCACATTTCAGACACCTGTATGATCAATTTGCGATTGATGTAGGTTTTGTTATTGTAATTCAAATAATTCACTTTTTAAGCATTAGCGTGAATCATTTTCGAGTCTTTTTTCAAGCGCGCAGGTGTTTAATCAGTATGTGGTCATCAAAAGTGCTTGAAGAAGACTCAGATGATTTTTGACAAAACAATCGTCCAAATGCTAAGTGGGATATATGTATTAATACTTATTTTTATGTCGAATGTCGAATATTTAGTGTCATTAATAGCTTTTCGCCATACTTATCGATATTTCATACAAATTAATGATGTCGTTTGACCATGCTGATAATATACTCGTAATTATGTTTACAAATTTAAAAAATTGGAGACGCACTTACCACTAATTCTAAATATGCGTAGAAAACCTGCAAGGGGTCTTGTGGTTTTGTATTTTGTTAATTTAAATCATTTATTTAATAAGTACGTATTTACATACATATATATATATATGAAATTTTGTTTAAGTGTACAAGAACCTACTACTACATTATTTTGTATTCGTATTTCCTGATAACGTAATAGATATTGTGGACTTGAGAACTTTGAACAAAACAATTTTTTTTGTACTATTGTAGATGAATGAATATATATGCTTGTAAATAACGCGTCAGGGATGGAAGTACATATGTATATACAAACATATGTACAGTAAAATTTTCTTTTAATGAACTCTTTCTAATTTCATACGATCTTAACAAATATCAATTTGAAAACTGATTACTTAATGCAATTTAATATAAAACAAGTGTGTTAAATTCAGTTGTTCTGAATATTTTTATACACTGCGAAGACAACATAATTCTGACTTTTAAAAACATTTTAAATTTGAAGTCAAAATTCCAGCTTTCCAGTTATTGTGTTTTTCTGCATTGGAGATACAATAACATTTTCTGATTTCTATTTGCAAACTAAGACTATATCAGTAATAACAAATATAAACTAAACAAGAATTTTTAAGAAAGCAACGATTTTTATTTTTCTTTTTTGAAAAACCAACAAAACTAACTTTTTACAGCAAAAATACTTTTTCGGCAGTGATTAGGATATTCAATCAATTAATCGTTATTCGATTAATCGAAGAATCTTGCTTAAAAATTGTTCGAATAATTTAAAATTGCCAAATTTCAAATAACGAATAATTTAACACGATTATTCAAAATTAGTAAAAAATTACAAAAATGCTTAAAAAATACATATTTTTTATTAAAGTAAATATGCTTAAATCAAAAAACTTGTTTTACAAATTAAAAAAAATTATTTTCTGTAGGCTTGTGCCTATCCGAATTTCATTGTGGCCTAAGCAGGTCATCACTGGGCGACTTTTTGGGATCTCTACAAATATTTGTTAGCTTAAACTTAATGGGAATTTTCTGCACTCACAATATATTTTCCATAAATGATTAAAGTTTATTTGAAAAGTAATAGGTAAAGTTTGTTTTGAATTGAAAAATCAATTAAAATACATGGAAACATATTGTTTAACTTTTTTTATCAGTCAATAAAAAAAACAAACTATTCTATTTTTCGTTTTCTATTTATAGAAAAAATAATTTTAATAATTTCGTTGTTTTCTATCTTAAAACAAAAAATGCAAATATTTTCGGTTTTCATTTTTGTTAAAATAGTTTGTTTATATACAAAATTATTTCAATACAAATTACAAGAAATTCTTTAATAAAAATATCTTAAATATTACTGAAAAACAAAAAGAACAAGAAATTATCACAGTTTGCTTTGTCATCTTCCAAAATACTACTCTGCTTTTTGACAGATCAAGTAATGTAGTAATAACAACATATAACCAAAATTACATTGATCTCAATTACTACATTTTTTATTTTTATGAATTTTAGAAGAGTTACTGAAATTATTTTTTATCTCTTTATAAAAAAAAAATATGTATTATAATATTAAAAATGGCTGCTTTAAACAACTGTTACGAAATACAGTACTTTTCGTTAGCTGTTTTTTAAATAACTGCCATAATAGTTGTTCTGTAATTTTCCATAGAAAAACAACCATAAAAGAAGTTAAAGCAACTACTGATTACTGCACAAACAACTGTCATGCAGTAACTGTTAAACGTTTTTAAGTATACAGAATTTTAAGGTTGCATGAATTGAAATCTGCATAAAATTAGACCTGAGTGTATTTTCACAATGTTTAAATTACTAAACACATTTTTTTAATAAAATTAGAAATAAAAAAAATGCTTTTTTTTTAAACAAGACTTCAACAAGTTTAAACAAGTTGGCAATCGATACCTTTATAATACCTTTATCCGTTTCGAAACCCTTTCAAATTGATAACCAATACCAATATCGAAACCCTTAATTTAAAAAATACCGGTATTCAAAAACCTTTTCCCTTAATACCGGTATCGTACCGGTATTGAATCGGTTTCCAAAAAATAATTTTATTTTACATTAATTAGAAAAAACAATTTTTAAAAATTAAAAACCTACAATTTTTTTACGTTTTTCACAACAAAAATATAAATTTTTTCATACCAAAATTTAAAATTAATTGAACTCTGTGTTTTTAATAAAAAATCGTATTGCTAGCAGGCGTATGCTATTATATTTTAGTTTGGTTTAGAAACATTAAGGGTACTCACGATGGGTATTGTAAACGATGCAAATGATTGCAAAAACAACGATTGCATCAACAGAACAACAAAATGTATGTATTTGCAATTTCCTTTATTTTTCTTCATTTGCAATAAAAACCCCTGTAGCAAAAATCACTTATAATCTAAGTTGCAAATAAAACAAAACATCTGTTTTTAACATATCATCCGCCATATTATTATTTATAAAATAAGAAAATGTAATAAAACGAATTGCTTGTGATTTTTTATTAACGTAATTTTTTTTTTTAATTACCCAAGTAAAAAAAATTATATGGAGCCATATGAAGTTATATTTAATTATATATAATCTTTTATGTAATTAGATATAATTATATCCGAAAAATGAGAACATCTTATTGTATCTTATTGTATCGAATTGTATACAATTGTATACAATTTGGTACAATTTTATGCAATTCAATACAATTGTATCCGAATTTTGTCCTCATCCAATTACATCAAATTATATCTTTTTGTATAAAATTATATAAAATGTTATAAAAGTGGACATAGTTTGATACAATTATATCTAAAAATTTACCTTATACTTTAGATCATATTATATATGACCACATCTAACAATATACAAAAATTATTTTTTTAAATAAAAAAGATATGCAATATCTGGAGATCAGACCTAGGGGATTTCAATTACAATTGCAAATAAATGTAATTGAAATTAAAAAAACTCAATTACATTTCATGTAAATGTAATTGAAAATTTTCAATTACAATTAATTGTAATTGAAAGTGATTTCAATTACAAATTTCAATTACATTTAGAATTAAAGTGTTTTTTGTTAAAATTTTTGTGCTTTTTGTCATTATTTCTTTTCCGAAAAAATGTAATTGTAATTGACATTTTTTCAATTACAATTATATATAATGTATAATTGAAAATTTTCAATTACAAATTACTTGTAATTGTTTTTTTTTAATTACAATTACAAATTGTAATTGCATGTGTAATTTCCAAATATAATGATTAACCCAAAGGTCTGCTGGAGATCCTATAATTTCGATAAATCTTCCATTACTTTTATCCAGATTTACAATGACAGTGCATTAAACATGAACAAAATTTTTTTATTTTTAGTAATTTTAAAATAAAGTTAACAAGACTGAAATTTTAAAGTTAATAGGATTATGTTATACAACCAAGATATAGGAAAAATAGTAAAAAATAGTAAAATATTACAAAATAGTAAAAATTACTAAAAATATATGATGCAAAAAATAAACTCACACACGACTCATGCACGGGTTATATATTCTTATTCACGCTCACGCACGAATCAAGTAGGAATTATATATTCTCAGACTCACGCACTTGAGTATAGTAATTATTACTCACGATCACGTGTGAATAACGTGACTCACGAACATTTCTAGTCACGCGCCAATCCCTAGTAATTACTAAATCTAAAACTATTTCAAAATCATTGTTAACATAGAACCACATATAATATAATACGGTTTTATATGGACCTTACATAATTTTATATAAAATCACTTTGAAATAAATGCTTATGTGGGATGATATATAATTACACTATGCGACAGTCAAAATCGGGATGGGATGAAACCAACGGGAAATGTTATATCGGTCAAAAACAAGTTATACGTGTCCCGGCGTTTCGCTGGGTCAACCCTAGGAATCGAGATATATCTTTTTTTTGACATAACTCGAGAACCACTAGTCCGATTTTGCGCAAACAATTTTAAAAAAATTAAAAATTACAATTCCTTTAATCTGTTCATATAACGTTTTTCTATATACTCAACAGTTTTGCCGGTAAAAATAAATGTTTGTTACCGCTACCATAAAAATCAATTACCTTTTGTTTATTACTTTTTTTTAATATTTTAGGCAAAAAATATTTTTTTCTTCATACATTTATTTTTACCGGCAAAACTGTTGAGTATATAGAAAAACGTTATATGAACAGATTAAAGGAATTGTAATTTTTAATTGTTTGAGCAAAATCGGACTAGTGGTTCTCGAGTTATGTCAAAAAAAAAGACCACCAAAGGTCAAATCGATATATCTCGACTCCTAGGGGTGACCCAGTAAAACGCCAGGACACGTATAACTTCTTTTTTACCGATATAACTTTCCCCGGTAGTTTGAAGCCTTCCCGATCACTGACCCCTACCATTTGTCTCACAGTGTTATAGATGATTTTATAAAGAACGTTATATTGCTATATATATTAAGAAATCATGAAATATTGTAGATATGGAACCATATTAAGTTATATATGGGTTCTTATTCGTCAATATATAATCATATCTAACACAAATTATGAAATATTTCTTATATGGCTCCAAATATAGTTTTATATTATTATGTATAGTGTCATACTAAATTATATATAAACGTATATGTAATTATTTCTGTAATATGTTACTTTATGTACTTATATATAGCACATGCAATTATATGTAGGCCTGTATGTAATAATATAAAATCACATATGTTTCCATATTAAAACCTTTGAGGAAAAAATATCTAACATATGACTATATAAAAGTATATCTGCTTGAATTTAAAAGCATATGTGGCCATATGTAACTATAAGTTACTATATGCAATTACATAAAATAATATATGGTTATATCAAAACTTTTTTACTCGGGTATTATTTTATTATTTTTATTTTTATGATTTACAAATTTTCTCAAAAAATACGATTTATTTTTACTTTTGTCGTAAATCAAATCACAAATTTAGCTATTTTCTCGTCAAATCTAGCGATATTTTACCATTTTCAGCTATTTTCTAGTGATTTTTTAGTTAGATTTAGCGATATTTTTAGGAAAAAGTTGGCAACAGTGAACAAAATAGCTCATAAAGCAAATATGCAATTGATCTTAAAAAAGACGCTCACGATATGTCACAATTTGCATAGCAAATTAGCAAATTGCAAATATGCACATGTACCATCGTGAATCACCTTATTGTGTTTTTTTACAACAACACATAATTTATTGTGAAAACAAAATTCTTCAATAATACCGGTACGTATTGGTATTGATGTTTTGGTATCGGTAATACCAATACCGATACAAATGAAATACCGTTACCGATACCAATACCGAAACAAACAAAAAATCGATACCGATACCAATACCGTTATTCTTTTCGGTTGCCAACCTTGCAAGGAATTAACAAAAGCTCTTTGAAAATGTTTTCTCATCGATCTCGTGAAAACTTAGATATATATTTAGCGTGTTTTTTAATCACCTGGATTTAGAATTTTTCATACAAAAAGGGGATTAATTAATTCCAAAAAAAAGCTGGATTTAATAAATCCACTATAAAAGCACAAATATATGAAACAGCCTATTAATTTAATGTCAGAAAAAAATACGAATGAAAATTAAAAGATAAACAAAAAAATTTAAAAACTAACAAATAAAAGGTTTTTATTAAATTTTTGTTATAAAATATGTTTAGAAAAAAAACTACACCTCTCCAAATACATATTTTTCATCTTGGACATGGAAAAATAGCTCAAATAGAAATGGCAATTTTTCACTCTACTGTAAGTAACTTAATTAAATTCAATTAGTGAATATTAAATATTGCAGTGGAATATTTCAATTGTGTAAAAATATAAATTGATTGGTAAAACTCAGAAGGCAGACTGTCTATCGCTGTTTTATATAAAATATAATTAAAATCTAAAAGTTAAAGTAAAATCATTCATCATCGAATTCGGTATATTATTAGGCTATTATCTCACGTTATTCAATATCAAATCATGAATAAATTTTTATGCAAATTGATTCCAAAAAGAATTATCTTATTCAAGCTCTGCTACCTATTCATATTGCTGGTATTTTTTTTACCAATGATGTAAAATATCAGCCAAATTAAGAATCCCAGTGTAGAAAATCATTACCAGATATGTGGTTATGTAACTACATACTTGGTAATGGTAACTAGTTACTTTTGTTATTATTATATTACATTTCTTATTACCTTTATATGGCGATGTCGCGAAAAATAATGAGTTGTCGTTACACACCAGCATACGAAAAATCAAAAAATATATCGTTACCTATGTGCTTACCAGTACTGACAAAAATAATGAGTCTAAATATATTTTTCAACAACAAAGCATTATATAAAAAAAATATTTTTTATTGTATTTTTTTTTTTTAAATAAAATTTGCTGGTGCGGGAATCGAACTTGGGCCTACAGATTGCCAGTCATTAGCTCTATCATCTGAGCTATTGACATTTAATATTTAATAGATAAAAACATAAATGACCTGCTGCACACAAGTAAGCCTACTCGCCAACATACAAAAAAGCAAAAAATAGGTGGTTACATATATCCAGTGTTTAAAAAATATTGATTCTAAAAATAGAATTTAAAAAATTTTAAAAAAAAATCTAGAAAATTATTTTCTATTTGAAATAATGATAAAAATAAGTCATTATCAGTAACTTATTATTATATGTTTTAAAATAATGCAGAAGGTAAGTGGGTGTCATTACTGGTAGTCCAAAAAATGACGATATGTCATTACCGTTTCTACACTGGGATATGCCATTTTAACTCTACAATGGTCTGGGCGAATTACAATTACTTCAATATTTTCCAACCGATTTGGGACTTTTATACCTTTTAAGAAAAGTAATTCAGTCTAGATTACGATTCTATTAACATTCTCCAGAAATACAGTTATTTAAGAGCCAGTATTTTCAAAATAAGCCAAAAAAGCTATTTTCCCCCCTTGTAAATCGCATTCAAAACTTTGAAGTGCCAGGGATAGCTTAAAAATTCTTCGATTGAGCTGAAATTTTTTCTCACAAAATAAGCCTCGGGGAGCGGGATACGGAACAACGTTAAAAATAAGGGCCGGTCTACTAAGCATGAAAAAAATTATCGAATATTAAATTTTGACCTGAGATGTCTGTTTTGAGTGCATTAGTTTGACTCGACGGAATAAATTATATAAACATTTTATATACCGTTGAATAGATAAATAAGTTTTATTTGTTAATATATAAAAAAATATTAAAAACTATTTCACATAATAAACACCCCGGTAAAAAAACCAGAAAAAATTACAATCCATTTTATTTCAAAATATTACATAGAAATTTTACTTTTTACGTAAAAATAACTATTAACAGTAACGAAACGATTTTTTTAGTGTATGACAACTGTTTATCATTTAAAATCAAATTTTACAAAAATAAGTAATTTTCATATATTTTTTTACCAATAAAAAAATGCTTTTAAAAATATGACCTTTTCCACAAAATGTGCTCCCCTGTCGATGTTCCTGAGCGAGTAGGGGGAAATTTAGGGGCAAATCCTTTGGAACATGTTTACTTATGATTCAAAATTAAAAAAATTGATCTCAGTGGCGTGACTTTTGTTGCCACATTCAAAAACATTAAATTTTGTTTAAAAATTCATCATTTTCGACCAATGCTGAGCGTAGGGTGCATGCTCAAAAATGTTCTGAATTCGACTATTAAGCATTTCTGAAGCTCATTATTTTAGAAAATGTCCAAAAATGTTAAAAAGCTTTTAAAAGCTTGGATATAAAAGTGAATGAAATAACCCCCTTTTTGCAAAAAAAAATGCCATTTTCAGGACACGTTTAAAATTTTTGACTTTAAAAATCTATCACTGCTAATCGACTCGAGATAATTAAAAATAGCTTTCATTCTAAAATTTAGAAAGGTCATGACAATGACACAACAAAATTTCAAACATGTTCTGATAATGCAAAACTTATTGGGAAAAAACCAAAAAAAGTCAAGTTAAAAAATGAAAATTTTGAAATTCAAAGTTAAATATTTTTTAAACCATAGTATCTGGTACTTGAAGCATGTTTTTAATTTATCTTATAACATGAATTACAAAAAGTCTAAAATCAGTAAAATCGGTTCGCATTTGTAAAAGTTGTACGACAATAAAGCTTTTGTATACCCGAGATGGTCAACTTTGACACCCTGTAGCACACCCTGTGATAAAACAGGGAGAACTAATTTTCTTAAAACCTAGGTCTTTCT
The DNA here is from genome assembly GCA_949987735.1 of Leucophora obtusa. Taxonomy (NCBI): domain Eukaryota; kingdom Metazoa; phylum Arthropoda; class Insecta; order Diptera; family Anthomyiidae; genus Leucophora; species Leucophora obtusa. The sequence goes on from OX465295.1 coordinate 221,603,699, forward strand.
GTTCAGCTCTTGTGAACATGTTTTTTCCGATTGGATCAGTAGTTTAGAAAATCCATAATTATTACCATTTCTTTTTTGGTTTGGAACCACTGTGTGGCGCAGAACATTCTGGACAGCCAATTGAAGTCAATACACCCGAAAATGTCCTCATCCGCCATATTCTTTGGATTTAGCGTCCAGTGATTATATAAAGAAATGGTTCGGTGAAAAGTGATTTAGCTCCAGCGATCAAATTATTGCTCAAACAAATATCTATTTTGAGGACCTCGAGGAATTATATTTTTTGGAAGGAATAAACAAATTGGAGAAACGTTGGATTAAGTGTATTACGCTAAAAGGAGACTATCCCAGCAAAATCTTCTATTACCAGGTAAAGGGAAATGTAATAAGAAACCAAAAATTGTCACTAGTTACACTTTGGTCGCATAACACATTATTTTAACATGGGGGTGTCATTGGGGGTAAGTGCTTGCCTAATTCGTACCGGTATAGGCTAAAATAAGTGATTACGAAGGAAGTATTGAAATAAGTTGTAACTTGTAATATTAAATTCACTAGTTAGCTAAAATAAGTACATACTTTTATAGAGTGAAGTAAGTCATTCAACATTAGTACATATTTCATTGGTTACATATAGGGAATAAACTAAAGACGTTACCAATAATGACTTTGTTTAAAAGTACACCGATACGAGCAATGTAATTAGATTAAAAATTTTTATTAAATCGTACTTTCGCATAATAAGTAATTATATTATGCAATACCAATAACTTATTATTTTTACCCTTATTAATAAGTTATTATAAAACACAATATCGGTTATATATTATTATAAAGGCTCCAAATAAGTAGTGATACATCTCTATATCGGTAACTTATTATTTTATACCTCTAACATAAGTATTGATGTATTACAATATTAGTAACGTATTACTTTAGGTTTCTAAGTAAAACCAAGGGTAAAGGGGTACCCATTGCCAGGCAATGCGTGAAAAAGGTCAAACCCATTACCAAGGTTTTGCTGGGATGTTGGAAAATAAAAACTTGGTTTGCCACAAAAACTGTATTTTATTCAACAAGTCACGGACTTATGTATCCGCCCTCGTGTGTAAAAACAAATCTATATATATTCCCATCGTTCCTATAAGGAGCATAGGGCCTTTTCGGTTTCGATAATCATTTAGTTTTAAGACGAAGTAGCTGATTAGGCTTCCGCATCCGATCCTGGTGCTGGGGCTGCCAGCTGCCTTCCAGGCAGGCATTGACGTTGAGTTTTTCAAAGGGTATGCTTGTCTTCTTCCTTCTACTTCCTGAGACATTGATCTAACTCAGGGTACTCTGTCGATAAAAACTAAGTTTCAGAGATAGTTAACTCCTACTGACCTGAGACGTTATCTTAACCATCAGGTTACTTAGCCGCCTTCTCACATTTGCTGGCTTTGAACGGGTGTTCGACAGCCATTTCCCAGGGAATACCTGGCCTAAAGCCGGAGGTCGTGAGCTGCATAGACATTGCAACAAAGGAATCGTTCCTGGCCACTACCAAGTGAGTGGCAATCAAGAACTTTCCACCTTTACTTACAATGCCCATTCCCAAATGTACCTACTAGGATATTCAAATTACTCGGGTTTTGCTTTGTTCGAGTAACCGGGTAACTGGATTTTGAGGTTTTGAAATTACTCGATTAATCATGTAAGATTTTAAAATTACTCGAGTAACTCGATTATTCGTGTAAGGTTTAAAATTCTCGAGTAACAATTTTATTTCATTATTTTTTCGCAAAAATTAACCATTTTTTTAGGTTTTATAGCTTATTAGTAACAAAACACAACAAATTAACAATTAAAATTAATCCATAAGTAGAAGTTTAAAAAATTGTTTAGATCATTTATTTAAGTTAACTTTGAAATCTAAGAGAGGTCTGTTAAATACTCGTTTAAAAATAATTTGTAGCGCAGTATACTAAAAAGCTAAAAAATATTGGATGCCTTAACTTAAAATGAACCCAACTAGATTTTGTATTTCTTTAGAGGAGAAGGATAAAAAATTGAAATTTTTTAGTGATTAAAAATGCATTCAAATAAATTTTAGATTCAAAGTTATTTAAATTCTATTAAGTTTTTTTCATACCCCTCTAAAAAAATAAGAAATAGAGTTATGGGCTTTTTGTTTGTAGCAAGCCTTTGATGTTTTTACTTAAAGTTAAAGAGATCTTTTAAAAATATATAGAGTTAAGGTGTTTTGCTTTTTAAAAGACTTTCCTTAAATTTTTAAACAGGTCTTCTTTGGGAATTCTATTTTGCTGGCATAGTACCTTCAAATATAGTAAAATAAATTCAAAAATATAATTCCTTAATTAGATTTTTAGTCTGATCAAATTTTGAACGAATCCATAAGTATTTAAATTCCATCACTATTTTATTCAAAGAATTAATTTGATTTTTGCTGATTCTTTTCATATAATCAAACGAACTGATTTAATTGTAACAAATTAATTTAACCAATAATGGTTGCTTTCAAATAAATTTTTTCAATATAAATTTGTATAAATCATATCACAATTTATTCAATTTCAAATCGTTGTTTTACAGTGGTTATGATTCAGAAAATGATTATAGTATTTAAATTCAAACTTTAACTGAAACATTACTTTAAAATTTATAAAAAAAATAAAAAAGTAGTCAGCAAATTAAAAACAAATTGGTATAAATTAAAAAAAAACGTCTTTTTAGATTTTAGTTACACGATTTATCGACCGAAATTACTCGAGTAATTCGTTACTCGAAACTGGCCATTTGAAATTACTCGAACAAGTTTTTGAAAGGAGTTCGTCGATTAATCGAGTAACGGTTAATCGATTGAATACTAAAGACCTGCAAATGTTGAACTATACAACACAGCGACATGTGTCGCATCATGCAAGTGTAATGTCTTGATATGCGCTCACACATGTTTTAAGCGGCCTATATGCGATCAAGCATGCTGTACAACATTTACAGCATTTGATCGTGTAATGTCTTGTTTGATGGAAATTACAAAAACAAATACACGGAACCATCAAGCCAAGCTGTACAGCATGCTTGATCGTCTCTAGAGCCTATAACAATTACATATGAAGACACTATCGAACAAGTTCAAATCAAATCTATGCATACTTTTAACAGTGATTTTGCATACATGGACATCAACGCATGAAATTTTTGATAACGACATTTTTACATAAAATGTCGAATTGCGCAGTACTTTATTGAATCTACCGACATACATATGTATGTATGTACAGAGCTTTAAAGAATTAATTCCTTTTTGGAATGAATTCCCAAAAATTTAATTCAATTCTTTAATCCTAGGAACGAATTCATTAATAAAACATAACATATTCAATCATCATTCCTGTGATTGAATACAAAGAATTCAAATTTATAGAATGAATTGCCTCTCCAAAGCAGAAGAATTAAAAATAATTAATTGAAGAATTAATTTAATAAAAATAAAACTTTACAGATATAGATAAATTTGGAAAAAAATATAACTATATAACTAGTTTGAAAAATTAATAGTTATATTTTATCCAAAATTATCTATATCTGCAAAGTTTTTATTTTTAATAGTAAAAGGCTTTATTTTTGAATCATGTAGGTTGATAAACAGCATCCGGTTTCTAATTTGTTTATTTTTTACTAGCACACGCTGTAAAATTGCTTATTTAAAATTTTATTTGTACATTATTGTTTTCTTCTACTGGACGGCAGGAAAACAGGCTTTGAATTCAGTGAACTTATTTTATTTTTTTTTTCAATTCAGTGAACTTATTTTATTTTTTTCCAATTCAGTGAACTTATTTTATTTTTTTTTTCAATTCAGTGAACTTATTATTTTTTTTTTTAATTCACTGAACGTAATTTTTTTTTTTTTTAATTCACTGAAAGTAATTTTATTTTTTTTAATTCACTGAACGAAAATGAAATTGAACGAATTCAGTAGTGAATTAATTCAATAAGGAATTAATTCACTTTTTTTCCGTTCGATTTATAAAATTGAACGTGTTCACCAGTAAATTAATTCATTTGATTTAATAAAAAGAACTATTGCAATTGAATTAATTCGTAACAAAATAAATCGAACTAAAGCAAATATGAATTAATTCCATTCAATATCCATATATTGAATTAGTGAATTAATTCATCGAATTTTTAATTCAGAATTGAAAAATTTAATTAAGGAATTAATTCTTCAAAGCTCTGCACTAAGCATTAGAATTAAAGAATTCATTCACAAGGAATTCATTCAATTCTAGTTAATTCAACTTTTGGTCAAGGAATTCATTCAATTCGAGTTAATTCAACTTTTAGTCAAGGAATTAAATTTTTTCGTTTAATTACCTGAATTTAAGCTTTCACTCAATGCCCATCTCTTAATGCTCTATCTCGCTTAGTTTTTGAGATAGAGGCCATTTTGTAAAATGACGATTTTTTTAAATGGCCCGTATCTCGAAAACTAATCGAGATAGAGAAAAACGGACGAAATTTTTGCTCCAGAGGAGTATTAACACACCCCGATAATACAAATAGGCTAGGTCTTGTAACGCTTCCGATTGATCCATTTCTATAAAACAGTCACGTGGGTCACCGTGACTGTTCATAAAAATTGATTCCTGGGCATCGCTCTCTCAAAAAAAGGGAATTAGGGAATTAATTCTTCGAAGCTCTGTGTACGTATATGTATATTAGAGTAGTCCAAAAAAACGTGAAAGTTGGAATTCGCGATCTCCACAATGTTGCCCCTATTCCTTAATGTCTAAAAACTCTCTGCCCCAAGTTTCAGCTAAATCTGATTTTATTTAGAGGTAGGCTAAAAGTTACTTTTTAAAAATTAGTAATTTTTCTCGAGAGTAATTTATACAAAAAGTAGGGTTGCCTTTAAATTGAGTTAATTTAATTCAGCTCTCATACTGCAGACTACATATGTATGCGGATGATGTCCAATTGTATTTAAGCAGTCCTGTACACTCAATTCAAGAAGCTATTACGAAAATTAATTTGGATTTAAATAGAATATATATATGGGCTACAGCAAACGGGATTTGTCTCAATCCGCAGAAATCCAAATGTGTTGTAATTCACAAGCAACGAACTGTGCCAATTATCGAAAATGAAATACATATAAATGGAGGAAAAATTGAGATCGCAGAAGCGGCCAAAAACCTTGGTATCATTTTCAACAAACATTTAATATGGACAAATCATATTAACTCTCTTGTTGGTCAAACCTACGCTAAGTTAAGGCCTCTTTGGTCAACACAGTTTTTTACTCCTTTGAAAGTGAGAATACTGCTCGCAAAGTCATACCTAATCCCCGGTTTAATATATCGTTGTGAACTTTTTGGGAATTGCGATAGTACTAGTAAGCGCAAGTTAACCGTTTTATACAACAATATCATCAGATATGTTTATGGCTTGAGAAGGATTGATCATGTGTCATTATTTGCCACAAAACTCTATGGTGTATCTTTCGAGAGCCATCTTAAGATACGAGTACTTTTAGCTTATCATAAAATTATTTATACAAAGAATCCTCCGTATCTTTATGCCCTTATACAGTTTGCCATATCTCAAAGGGGAAGAAGGACAATAATACCTATGCACCGATATCATGTATCTGAATGGCATTTTTACATAAATGCTGAACGTCTTTGGAGAGATCTTCCAGCAAACCAGCAGCTCAACAATTTTTTACTTATGTATTAGAATACGGTTTAATTTTTATTATTATTTTTTTTACAATTTGCAATATATGTTTTCCCCAAACTGCTTTCCTGTACTTTAATTATAAGATTTACTCTTGTTGTCCAGGATATATCAAAATAAATAAATAAATAACCTGAGCGCTATAACAATATCAATTTCTTTTCTAATCTAAGTAGTCTTAATTAATGTGCAGAAAAGGAATATGAAACCAAAACTTAAAAAAATTAAGTAACTTTTAAGTAGTTCGGGTTTTTTTTTTTTAATTATGACAAAAGTCCAGTTAAAATCCAACTTGTTTATCCCTTATATGCGCAAATTTCTCAAATCTGATCTTTATTTTAACAAAGATTATGAATCTGCAATCAAAATTTAAATAAAATGTATGGTTTATAAATTATTCGCGGTTCTTGAAAATTCAAAAAAACTCAAGTTTTTTTAGGTATTTTCCTAACTACCTGTGTAACGGTGTCATCGAAAAATCCAATTTGTTATACTTTTGAAATTTACTTACCAAGGACTTTCATTATATATGATACTGATTTTAATTTTAAAAAAAATAAGAGATATCCTTGCATATAAACTTAAAATTTGGCTTTTTTTTATATTCCGCTATTATTTAGCCGGCTATCAAAAATTCTATCTCATATAATAGGACATTCCATAAATATACAGTAAAACTGGCTTAAGGCGATCTCCGGGGGACTACACTCTAATTAAATTCTGTTGGTATTTACACAACTTATAGCAGGAAGCTGAACTCCTACTATAAATTGGGTAAATTTACTATATGTGCGTAATTGAAAAAAATACGCACATTGTGTTTAAGTTGGTGCACAAATAATTTGTAATTTTACATTGAAAGTGCGTAAAAATTAAATGAAATTTTGAAATTAGTGTGTTAATTTACTATATTTGTGTGTAAAAAAGCACGTTTCACGTGTAAATGTACGCATAAAATGCGTAAAAATCCACAAAAAATGCGCAAAAATCCACAGAAAGTGCGTAAAAATCCAATATAATGCGTACATTTACAACAGTTGTGCTAACTTTAAGCACCACCCAAAAATTTTTTTTAAATAAAATAAATTAATTTTTATTACGATTTTATTAATAATAATATCCAAGTCATTCTCTCATAATCGTTTATGTCCAAATTAGTCATTTTGGGATCTTAAGGCATTTGTGTTAAATTCATATAAAAATTTGTTATAACTCCTGCTAAACAAAATGCCTTCTTTGAAAGGGAGGCAGTAACCGTCAACAATAACGGGAGAAAACGCATTAAGAGAGATATGGCCTACGCATCATGCTTTCTTTGCAAGTTAGACAGTACTCAATGAATACTGACTTTGTTGAGCAGGAGTCATTCCACCCAGTTGTTTTGCCTAGGCCGTATCTCTCTTACGGCGTATTCTCCCGTTATTGTTGACGGTTGTTGGTTTACTGCCTCCCTTGCAAAGAAGGCATTTTGTTGAGCAGGAGTCAATGCACCCAGTTGTTCCTGCGTAGGCCGTATCTCTCTTACGGCGTTTTCAATTTTGAAATGAGGTTTAGACTAACACATGCGTTAACAATAATTACCAAAAACAATTTCATGCTTATGTTGTTATTTCCAGACTCTAATGTGTTTGTGGAAATGTTCTAATTCAAAAAAATAATCCGTTTTCGCTTTTTATTTTTATTATTTATAATTTTTTTTCAATTTTTTTCCAATTTGAAATGTCAGATTATTTATTACTATTATAGGATAGTATATTTACCAACTTTATGCGTAAAAATTTTATTTAACAAAACAATAGTAATTTTAGGCACAATGTGTTTATTTATAAACACATAATGTCTAACAATACTTTGTGTGTGTATTATTGTGTATGGAAGTGTGTATGAAAAAAGTTTACGCATTTTTTCTTTATATTTACCGAATTTTCGTAAAATTAAACAAAATTTTACCCATTTTATAGTAGTAAATTTACAAACATTTTTTAGAGTGTAGATTCATTAGTTCGTTGTAAGCGAGGTTCGTATTAACCGGGGTAAAATTGATTTAAAATGTTTTAGTTATCCACAAAATATTTAAATTTCCTTGAAACAACTTTGGTTTCCTAAATATATTGTTTGCAATATATTTCAAAAAATGTCTGTGTGTTCGGTTTAAAATTTGTCAGAAAACAAAAAAATATAGAAAAAATTGTCGAATTTTGTAAAGTTCGTATTAAAAGTGGAAAATTATATAGAAATTTGTTTGTGGAACTATCACAAACAGTTCGTTTCAACCGAGTGTTCGTCTTAAGCGAGTTTGTATTAACCGATGTTTTTTATATTGAAATTGATGTCGGGACTTCTAAATTAGTTCGTATTAACCGAGAATTCGTCTTATCCGAGTTCGTATTAAGCGAGTTATACTGTATATTAATGCAAAAAAAATTTTCATAGTGGTAAATATAAGAAAACTTCCTGATCAAAGTTGGACATTTTTTGTGCGAAATTTTCAAATTTCGCAAAATCCGCGACTCCGATTTCAATTTTGATTTCGTATTCGTAATGTACACCTAAAAGTATATAAAGACTCCATTAGTCTAGTAATATTGTAAAGTATAGTGTCAGCTGTTTACTTTTAGTTACCCGGTGTCTTCAAATGCAATAAATTATATGATATGAAATGTCAAAACCATTGCAGCGAAACGTCAAAATGATATCAATTGCGGAGTGGTGGAGAACACTTGACCATTTCATGGATAGGAAATATCGTAGATTTTTCTTCGAAAAACACCAAATTTTATGAAACATTAATGTTTACCGACAAATAATAAAAAACTAAACACTTTTCCATTCCTTTTTACCAAATTTTTTGTTGTTTTTCTATTACAAAATTAAAATGAAAACTAAAAGTGACATTTGATCTCTGGCATCATTGCAAGATCCGATGGCATGTCAGCGATATCATGATATTGCAATAAAATTGAAATTGAGTATCTTCACTTGAGATGAGAGCATTTTGACAATTGCTTGCTATCATTTTATTGCATGTCAAGACACTAGGTTAATAACAGTATACACAACTACTTAGTTTGGAAGTACATTTGAGGTAAGAAAATCTATTGAAAATAGATTTCTACTTCACGATACCTCATTTCGCCGCACTTTACTTCCAAACTAATTTTGGCTTTAGATTTGATATGTCGCGATCATAATAATTATATTTAATTATTATAATTTTTTTCCATTATTTTGAATTAATGAAAAATAATAGAACAAGTACAACCTCGAAACTTCAATTGCGATGTGCAACCTCTAAACAAAACTTTTTTGGTGATTTTTTGTTAGCAGAGCATATTTATTTTCATAATGGCATATTTTTAGAGTTGTGGAGCGCGAGAATTCCAGCTTTTTTTACCAGTCTAATGTATACACAATAAATTTTAAATATGACTGGCTCTGTGCTAAATATAGTAAAGTTGCATATTTTGAAGTGATAACTTCTCACATATGCAGTGACAATGACACGGACTTACTTTCAGCATTATTTTAAAATATATAATAATGAGTTACTAGTAAGAAGTTACTTTTTCTATTATTTCAAAACAAAAAATAAAGCATGACTTATTTTTTCACAATTTCAACTACATATAAAAAAAACTGTTCAAGATTTTTTTTGTATTTTTTTTTTTTGAAAATCTGTTTTTAGACTTGATTTTTAAAATTGATTATTTTAAAAATCTATTTTTAGACTCATTATTTTTGGCAATACTAAGCATATATGTAACGACTTATATTTTGCGCACATCGCCATTCAAAAATAATAAGAAATGTACACAGAGAGAATTCTGCTAGACGAGTTTTAATGAAAATTTTTAAAAAACTAATGAAGTTTTCTTAAACTAAAAGAAAAATTTCTTAAATTTTATGGAAAAGCTTTATATAATGAATGAATCTAGTTTTAATTGAACTTTTTCATTGAGTGTATTTAATTAAAATTAAGTTTTTCACAACATTTTTTGAAAAATTACAATATTTCGATGAAAAGTTTCAATGGACGAGTTCCAGTGAAACTTCATTGGTTTTATGCGAAAATTTTTTAATATCATGCAGATAATTCTCGCATGTAATAAGAGAATTTACTAGTTACCATTACCAGGTATGTATGTAGTTACATAATCACATATTTGGTATATTTAGCTTCAAAAACTTTAGGTAAATTTTAGTTTATGTTATATTCCTTGTCCTAAAAATGGTATAGTTGCATTTTTCGAATTGACAAATTTTTACATAGTTATATACAGTTTAACGCGCTTAATACGAACTCGGATAAGACGAATTCTCGGTTAATACGAACTAATTTAGAAGTCCCGAAGTTTTGGCAACAATTTCAATATAAAAAATATCGGTTAATACGAACTCGCTTAAGACGAACACTCGTTTAAAACGAATTGTTTGTGATGGTCCCACAAACAAATTTGTATTTAATTTTCCACTTTTAATACGAACTTTACAAAATTCGACAATTTTTTATATATTTTTTTTTTTTGTTTTCTGACAAATTTTAAACCGAAGACACAGACATTTTTTCTTAAATTAGGAAACCAAATGTAATTTTTTAAAGTTGTTTCAAGGAAATTTAAATATTTTGTGGATAATTAGAACATTTTAAATAAATTTTACCCCGCTTAAAACGAACCTCGCTTACAATGAACTAATTAATCTAGTCCCCCGGAGTTCGTCTTAAGCGAGTTTTACTTTAATAGTTATTGCATCCGATTCCTCAATACCAATACTACCAGACTAAAGATTCTATAAAAAATTGACGAATATCGTCCACCTTTCGAAGTTAAATTTGATGAAAAATTATTGAAGTATTTCAAAATAAAATCTAATATGACCAATTCGATTTAAAATTGTAGTTTAAGAATTATTGAGAATTATATCACTCTATAGTGAATCAGAAATAAAATTCAAAAGAGGGATTGTATTCTCTGCAAGCTCTGACTTCAATGTTCATTAGTACAATAAGTACAATGACAAAAATTACTTTTTGTACTTGTTTTTCTTTGTAGCTTTAATTTTAATTTAATTAATTTTATTTGCTATAATTGATTAAATTGAATATTAATAAACTCATACATTTGATTATAAATGAATACACATTGTTACAGTAGAGTTAATAAAACTAGCGTCGTCATATGATGATATAACTTAAAAAACCGATATATTCAGATCGATAATAAATCTGAATAAAACACAAAAAAGTACACAAATTTAGATAGAATAACAAATAACAAAATATAAATTATAATTCTAGGGTTGCTACATAATGATTCAAAATTTTAAATTTTTTAATAGGCTTTAAAAAACACACAATAAAAATTAAAAAAAAACTTATTAAAATAGAGTGTTTATTTTTTTTATCTTCATTATTCAGGTAAAGTAAAACTTAGGGTCATTCACACGTTGACTACCCCTATCTACTATTCCCCAGTATTGGGTTATCATAGATAATTATCATGCCCAGAACAAGAAGAGTCCTTCATATCGATGCTAGTCATTTAAACAGATGAATTTAAAGACCTCACAGCCCTATGAGTCACATACATAATTGGGTCTTACGTGTTTTTAAATCGACCTTATTCACAAAACCGCACTCAGAGATTGTCAATTTTTTAAAAAATTATTTTATTTTAAACAATCTTTAATATTTTAAACAATCTTTGTGAATAATCTGCCTCTTGCCTTAACCTCTAAAAAGCTTACCATACGATCAAAAGAAAATTAATGAAAATGTTGCTGTTATCTGCGAAAGAGTATGATGAAAAAAAAGAAAAAGAGAATTTAACTGAAACTCATAAGATGGGATCTCATATTATCAACTTGTACAGAGCGATTCCTGAGAAAGCTCGAAATAAATCCAAAAATGTCATTACCTACACCAAAAGTACGCGATGCCACACGATCAAACACCCTGAAAATATCTAAAGCAATCCTGCAAAATTTTAATCCAAAGGTTAGCTTTCTCAACCGGCTCAGTGAATATTTGCTCACCCATGATAAGAGTTGGGATCACTGAACTACTTAGCATTGTTCCTTTTGCTTTTAACGACTGATCAGAAGCTCTTGCTGCCCAAGTGAGAGGCAGAAAGAACTTTAGCATGTTCGTGAAGAAATTTTTCAAGTATTGTATAAGTACTATAAAAAACTCGTCTGTTTGCGAATCTGTATCTGACAGCGTTTCTGCAAGTCTGGTTAAACCAATATTTACCTTTTCCCCGGAAATTATGTCTAAAAGACAATGTCTGCAGCGCCTGCAGGAAATTTAGCAAAGACGTCCTAAAGGCAGGTTTGCACTTTTTTGCACTACCTATTTGTCAGCATCATAAGAAGTTTTTCGCAGTTGACGCCAACCAATTTCCTTTTTGTCAAAATCAATAGAATTTTTTCTTAATTCGCGCTGACCCATTGCGCATTTGTCAGTATCATATTAATTTTCTTAATAAATATGTAAATAAAAAATATTAAATAAGAAAATTATTTTCACCAAGACGGCGATTTTAACCGCGATCCCCAAAACTAAAAGCATATCGATGTCTGAAGGTTGAAGAGTTAACTACACTTAAAATAATACGTCAGTATAAAAATCTTTCAAACCGATTTCAAATCAATTTGACTAATTTTTAACAAATTTTTAGTTGAAGCACTGATTTAACCAAAGATTTTAGTGTTCCTCATTTAACACAATATTAAAAATTCTCAGTAATTTAACTAATTTTGAGTGTTAATTTTCAAAATTATTTAAAACTAATTTTTAAGACCCATTCGTTAAATTTTCAAAATTTATTGTCAAAAAATTATATTTTCATGTTACTGTTATTAGCCGGTAGATGGCTCCACAAATGTATCCGAAGTTTCAAAGATGGCGCTACTTCTTTACCTCCCGATTTTTCAAAATGGCCAATAAAGCAAAATTGATGAAAATTTCGACTACCCCTAACCATAAAATACCCCAGCGAGAGGGGTTATCTCTATCTAAAAATGGACCTTGGCGGGCCCTTGGACCCTCGGGAATTTTTAATAAAAATTTTCCACTTCACAAAATGGGCCATATCTCGAAAACTAAGCCAGATAGAGCAAAACGGACGAAACGGACTGGACTGCCCTTATATGCCCTCACATGATATGGACTAGGCCCGGGGAGGGTCCCGAGACCCTAAATTTGGATAAATTATACGAATCATTATAATTACAGATAAAACTGTAGTTTTACAAATTTCTTACTTAAATTTAGATTTGTTAAATTAAACAAAAGAATTTGTTAAAATCAACAAATTTTATTTTAAGCTAAAAAACAGGAATAAATTTTGTTAAAGTAACAAATTTTTCTGTCCAGCCAACAGACGTATTATTTTGAGTGTTTTGTATACAATTTTTTGTGTAATAAACTAATAGAAAAAGTCGATTTAAAACTTGTATATAATAAATTGGAATTTAAAAAAAAATGAAGTTGAAAGGAACATTCAATAAAATCGATATCAGCTGTATTTTCGTTCATACCTATCAACGTTAAGTATTTATAGCAAATCTACGTTAAACTGATTGGAGTATCAAATTTTTTTAAATAGTAAGTATTTATGATAGTTCCGGTATAATCGAACGTACTTCAGCAAAACTTTTTAGGTAGTAACGCGAAGAAGTTACGCTAGGTGTGAAAATGTATAAACGTTGAGTTTTCAACGTTGATAATTATCCACGTTGTAAGTTAATGTGCATACGAAAAGATATATATTAGTTTTCGTCTAAAACACGTTTTTATGCACTTTGTGCTTTTTTAAAAGTTAACGGATATAGTTAAGTCGAAAATACAGCTATCATTGAAATAAAGGAAGAATTAAATAAAATTAAGGCCCTGTGCGAGATGGCTAAATAAATTCTAATTAAATAAACAAAAGGGTTAAATTAAATTGACAAAAGGGTTTAAAATTTCTTTGACAAATTTTTTAAAACTTTTTCAAATTCCATAGAAATTTGGAAACCTGAATTTAGTTTAGATTTTATTTAGCCAGTTTGCACCCTAAATAGTCGAATTTGAAAAGTGATATGTAAGTTACTTTAAACGGCATTCACCCCTAAATCCTAAACAGATTATATTATATTAGTAAAATAGGAACAGCAAATTTAAAACTACTAAATATACAGAATTCTAGTTATATTTGAATTAAATTTTTATTAATAGAAAATAACAAATTAACCTGACAAAATCAGCAAAAAATTTTTTTAAATAATTATTAGCTTAATTTCTAAATAAATATTAGCAAAATTTATTCTTTAAATGCAAATAAAAATCTAAAAATAAAAATTTTAAAAGAACGGTTTACAATTTGTTAACCAATATTTCTGCTGATTTTAGCAGGATGTACTGCTATGTGCACTCAACTAGATTTAGCTTGAAAATAACAAAAAATTTTGTAGATATAATAGTTTGTTTTTACTATTTTTAGTCTACTTATATTTAGCAAAATTTTCTGCAGATTTTACAGTACAATTTGTCGTTTTCAATAAACCAAAAGTTAACTTAAATATAACTAAAATTCTGTAAATGTAACATTTTTTTGCTTCTCTTATTTTACTAGTATTTTTATAAAAATTTGCTAATTTCACCAGTTTTTTCTGCAAGGTCATTTTTAACTAATTTTTAGCTGCTTTCTCTGGTATTTTTACAGAATAATTTCCATAGCGAGTGCTTAAATACTAGTTTTAGATCAACACGTGTTTCTTTCTTTTCTTTCTTTCATTTATTATACCCTACACCACTATGTGGTCAGGGTATTATAAGTTTGTGCTGATGTTTGTAACACCAAAAAATATTGGTCGTAGACCCACCTTATAGTATACCGATCGGTTCAGAATTTTTTTATTTCGATTTAACGATGTCCGTCTGTCCGTCCGTCCGTCTGTCTGTCTGTCCATGCAATCTTGTGCGCACTCTACAGGTCGCAACTATTAAGATATTTTGATGAAATTTGGTACGCAGACCTATGTTGGCCCAAGGACGAACAAGTTTAATTTTTTTGAACATCGGTCCATGTTTAGACCTAGTGCCCATATAAGGGTCCTACCAAAATTATATTGTTTATACGTTGCAGGTCGTAAATATTAAGATATTTTGACGAAATTTGGTACACAGACCTATGTTAGCCCAATAACGCAGCCTATTGATTTTGGTGAACATCGGTCCATGTTTAGACCTAGTGCCCATATAAGGGTCCTACCAAAATTATACTGTTTATACGCTGCAGGTCGTAAATATTAAGATATTTTGATGAAATTTGGTACACAGCCCTACATTGGCCCAATAACGCAGCCTATTGATTTTGGTGAACATCGGTCCATGTTTAGACCTAGTGCCCATATAAGGGTCCTATCAAAATTATACTGTTTATACGCTGCAGGTCGTAAATATTAAGATATTTTGATGAAATTTGGTACACAGACCTACATTGGGCCAATAACGCAGCCTATTGATTTTGGTGAACATCGGTCCATGTTTAGACCTAGTGCCCATATAAGGGTCCTACCAAAATTATACTGTTTATACGCTGCAGGTCGCAAATATTAAGATATTTTGATGAAATTTATTACATAGACCTATGTTGGCCCAAGGACGAAGCCTATTGATTTTGGTGAACATCGGTCCATGTTTAGAACTAGTGCCCATATAAGGGTCCCCCCAAAATTATATTGTTTATACGCTGCAGGTCGCAAATATTAAGCTATTTTGATGAAATTTGGTACATAGACCTATGTTGGCCCAAGGACGAAGCCTATTGATTTTGGTGAACATCGGTCCATGTTTAGAACTAGTGCCCATATAAGGGTCCCCCCAAAATTGGCTTGGTTACAAACTGCAGGTCGCAAATATTAAGATATTTTAATGAAATTTGGTGCGCTGACTCACATTTTAACCCATTCGAATTTCGGATCCAAACAATACACCAGAGTGGTGTAGGGTATTGTATAGTCGGCATGCCCGACTTTAACCTTTTTACTCGTTTTATTTGATTTTCCAGCACAACAAGAATGAATTCTTATAAATGACTGTGCTGGAAGATATATTCCAATTACAATTTTGAGTAGTCAAATACAAATACAAAATTAAAAATATCAAATTGCTAATTAAATTGAGTTATATAATCAATAAAATTAAAAATAAAAATAATAAAAATAAACAAAAATACAAACATAATTATAGCTGTGTTTTCGACTTAACTATATCCGTTAACTCATAAAAAAACACAAAGTGCATAAAACGCGTTTAAGACGAAAACTGACATATTACTTTTCGTATGCACGTTAACTTTCAACACGGATAATTATTAACGTTGAAAACTCAACTTTTATACATTTTCACATCTACCGTAACTTATTCGCGTTACTTAGTAAAAACTTTTGCTGTTCGATTATAACGGAACAATTATAAACATAACCTGTTTAAAATTTTTTTATTCTACAAAAAACGGTTTAACGTAGATTTGCTTTAAATACTTAATGTTGATATGCATGAGACAAAATACAGCTTGTATTAAAATTGAAATCATTACATTATTTTATTTTATTTGAACAATATTAAAATTTCCATTTTAAAACGTTGTGTGTTGCTAATACTTTGAATATTATTGGGCAGATTGTTCCAAAGACGGGTGGTATGATTAAAGAACTGTCTCTTTGCAAAATTATAACTGAAAGGTGGTGGGACAAGTCCCGTTCCACGTGGAGATCTTGCAAAATGTATATATTCAAATAGTAATTCGGCTCTTCTAAGTATATAATCTTATGGATCAATATAATCTTATGGAACAACTAGGTGTGAACTATTTATATTATTATATATTTATATTATTTATGAACGTGTAAAGCAATGAACTAACAAATAGAAGGTTCCTGTTAGAATCTTGGTGAGTGTGATAACAACTAAAACAAAATTTTAGTTTTAAATAAAAGAAAATTAATTACAAAGAAAGGAAAGCATAATAAAAAGTATTAAAAAAGGGGGAAAATTAATTGCGAAAATATTTTTTTAGCGGTTTTTAAATTTTAGGTGAACTGAGAGAAATATCTGCGTGATATTAATGAATTTTTGCATAAAACCAATGAAGTTTCACTGGAACACGTCCATTGACTCTTTATTAAATAAATGGAATTTTCCATAAAATGTTGCGAAAAATTTAATTTTAAATATTTATTAAAAGTTTCATATACTAAATGAAAAAGTTTCATTAAAACTAGATTCATAAAATATATGAAGCTTTTTAATCAAATTTAAAAAATTTTTGATTTGCTTTGTGAAGAAAACTTTATTACTTAGTTTACTAAAAATTTTGATTTTAACTCGTCCAGCACTCATCTCTGTGTGGTGGTGACAAATTTCTGAACCATTTTGGAAATGCCAGTGAAAGCTTTCTGAAGAGTCGTCAATTATGCACCACACCGACCCCCTGCTGAATTAACCTGCTGACATTTTTTCGTTTGTAAGCGAGTCAGCAGTGATATGAGTCGTCAAGAAGACGTCTTTATGCCATTTCCAACTGGCAGGCATTCCAATTTAATACCGTCGCAATAGGATTGCGAATTCAAGATCGCCTATATATTTGCACATTTTGTACATTAATAATTTATTGATTTTTAAAACAGTTGTTATTGTTGTTTTTAATACCCGGTATGTTGATTAACATTAATCAATTGAACTCGTTGCTGAAAAATCAATGAACTACAAACACTTCAATAAAATACAAAAAAAAATGTATACGAGTCACACGTTATAAAAACACAACTTGTATTCGATTTAGAAAGAATCTTTGAAATAGTATGTAGTAGTAAATTAGTCTTTGTTTAAAATTTCTTTAGAATGCAGTTTTCGAAGAAGTGTACTTCTTTGTTAATTTTTCTGTAGTAAACTGTATTACAGATAATAACACAAGCGGAAAATTACTATTTTTATGTGGATGTGTTCCAAATATTGCATATTCTTTCTTTCATTTAGAATTGTTCTAAAATTGTTTTATTCGACCAATTAGGAACCAACGGTAGTACAGTTTTTGATACCGTTGTATTTTTCGATGTGAACTCAGTGTTGCCAGGTTAATTGGGTACAAAATCGTCAAATATTTTTGAAAAAATCGTCAAAATCGTCATTGCGTTTTGACATATCGTCAAAATATTGTTAAAAATCGTCAGAACTTTAATAATCATATATTTTTATTATTATAACCATAAAATCACCCGATTTTCGGTGGCAGCTGTAATTTAAGAAAAATTCTAAAACTTTAGTTTTTTATTTTATTGGTTGAAGTGAAGGAAACTTTCAATGTAAATTGATTTTGTAATAAAAACAATTTCTAATAAAGTTCACTTTTAAAAACATTTTTCGTATCGAAAAAATTTTAGATTTTAAAGTACTTAGTACAGAGATATTTCACAGGTGCCTACTAAAGAATATAAATCCCTTCGTAAAACACGTTACATTCATTAGAGATTTTGGGAAAAACCTTTTTAAATAAAAATAATTACCAGATTCTGTGTTAGTTTTCCTACAATAAAATTTCAGATTCTAAAATTACTCCCTTAAATAAAAATATGATAAAAATGTATGAGTTACTTGAATAAATTTTCAGATTTATTGATTTAGATAATGGAAAAATAACGTATTTTTGAATAATTGTTGCTATATTTCCTATTGAAAAAAATCGTCATTTTGAATAGTATAAATCGTCAAACCGTCATTTGGCTATTTCCGATAGCAAAAATCGTCAAAATGACGATAAATCGTCAAAACTGGCAACATTGTGTGAACTCTTCTCATAAGTTCTAGAATACAGATACATATACATTAGGGCGCCCATGGCTCAGTAAAAATCGTATTCTAGGATCAAAATAAGAAACTTTGCCGAAGGAACCATACCTCTAAAACGAATTCTACTACCCCCCAACTGTTGACTTTTGTCCCGTAGGGTCAAGTTTTGAAAAATCCCACTTTGACCCATTTAGAGTGCCCCAATCGAGTCCAAATGTATGACCGACCCCCACTAACTTTGGAGGGCCGATCCACCCATGCCAGTGGCACACCCCCTGGAACTCCCCTGGGGGGTTCCCCATACAAACATTTTAAAAAATCACCATTTTTGGCACTTTATTTTATTATTTTTTATTTATTTTATTTATTTTTATTATTTTAATTATTTTTTCTCTTTAGAAATTTATTTAGTCAGAACATATGTAAATGAAAAAATTAATTTAACTTAGTAATAGAAAAGAAAATAAAAAAAATTACTGTTTGAAGTCTTTTTTGCTTTCAAGTCTGGGCAATTTCGCACGGCTCTCTAATGTCGTCACCATAACAGCCTCTACATTTTCCGGTATAACTCGTTTGGAAACGCTAGCTAGCAATTGAACGTGTCGTTCTGTTGCAGGTCGTAAAATAGGTTGTGTGGGTTTTTTAAGCCACCACAAGACACAGCTGCATGTCGTAAACTTACTTAAGCTAAATCGGTTACAGGTAGAATTGAGCATAAAATTATCATAAAGGATTTTCCATAAGTAATAAAAGGCGCACTTGCTTAACAGAATTTGTGGTCAGATTAACGTTTAATTTACATGTAAGTACTTTATGGGCAGTTTTGACAACAAAATCGGTTACAGGTAGAATTGAGCATAAAATTATCATAAAGGATTTTCCAGAAGTAATAAAAGGCGCACTTGCTTAACAGAATTCGTAGTCAGATTAACGTTTAATTTACATGTAAGTACTTTATGGGCAGTTTTGACAACAAAATCGGTTACAGGTAGAATTGAAATTACCATTTCATTCTTATTACCTCGTCTCCTAGACCATATATAACGCAACAGTTTTTGTGAATGCATTAAGTCGTTGTGAAGAACTCGAAGTGTGAAGTGCTAATTTGAGATAAAAAAATATTAAAAAAAAAATCATTCCAAATCAAGAAGTTTACAATGAATCCATCATCCTCTACACCGCAAGATGAAGAAATAACAACATCAACAACTATCGAAAACCCAATGAGTCATATACCCAGGCATGATGTTACTGTTTTTGGTGTGTCTACTGATTTGACTGATCTTAATTTACCAACCCATCTGGATATCTTGAGATATTATTTTTACTTGAGCGAACAAAAAAAGTTGTCCTATAAAGCATTCACTATTCAAGTACAAGATAAGTTGATTGGAATTTGGGAAAAACTTGGTATGGAAATAATGCTGAAAAAAAGTATATGTAATAAATTGAATAGATTGCTTGACAAATATCAAGAGCAAATCAAGAGAAGAAACAAACCCCAACAATTTACAGAGTATGTAAAATCTCTGGAAACAATTTTTTTCATTGGAACATGTAAATGCGATTTGAAGGCAGCTCCATGTGCATGCGGTTTGGTTCCCGAACGCCTCAAAGAGTTTATGCACGATCAACATAATCAGAGAAGTCTAACAATGGATGGATATGCGATGGAAATTGAAGAGCAAGGAGCAACGTCTATGTCATCAATGCCAACATACCAAGATCCCGATGATTCAACATACGCACCGCCACCGGTTCAAGAAGATTTGGATATAAACACAAGTTCACAATACACACAGAGATACGATTGTTTTAACTTTGCCTTGGTATGTGACAGATTTGGCGTGCCTGATAGAGTAGCATCAGCAATGGGAACAGCTCTTTTCCAAGATTTTAAAATGAAAGATATCCATGGCAAACCTCTCATCATGGATAAATTGAAAGTTCGCCGAGAAAAAGAGAAATGCAGACAAGAAGTGCTTCGCAAACGGTTAGATGATACCAATTTGTTAGCATTTTCATTCGATCGCAGAAAAGATGATACTTTAACGAGAGATACAATTGATGAGAAGTATCATACTAGAATGGTAAAAGAACCTCATCTTGTTATTTTGAGAGAACCGAATTCTGAATTGATTGGTTACGTAAGACTGGAACATGAAACCGCTGAATACAAAACAACCAAATTAAATGATTTTTTCAACGATAAAAATATATCACTGGGTGCATTAATTGGCATATGCACTGACGGTGAGCCAACAAACACTGGCCCAAACGGTGGAATTATACGACGATTCGAATTGCTGTTAAAAAGACCATTGCATTGGTTCGTTTGCCTTCTACACTTCAACGAACTTCCGTTTCGGCATTTGTTTGAAGCTTTGGATAAATCAACCAGCACTGGACCAAGATCGGCAACCGGAAAATTGAGCCGTCAAATCGAAACTTGTGAAACTCTTCCGGTAAGTTATTGCTATCACTCATTTATTATAATTGTCAACCGTTTTTAATTGTTTTATTTTTATATATTTTCAGGTGGTGGACGGCTTTCAGAAAATTGAGTTGAAAAATATGCCCCCTGCTCCAGAAAAAATTGAATTTTCCACCGATTCCAAGTACTTATACGACATGGCCCATGCAATTTCTAGCGGCGTGGTTTCAGTGGATCTGGCAAACATCAAACCAGGGAAAATTGTACATTCTCGGTGGCTCACCAAGGCCGCTAGACTATTACGATTATATGTGACAACGGAAAATCCAGATGCAAATTTAAGAATACTGGTTGAATTTATAATTACATGTTATGTGCCAATGTACTTCAATATCAAGTATTACAGCTCTGTCGTGTACGGTAGTAGATTATTTTTCAAATTCATTAGTTGGTCAAGATTTCTAGAACCTCGTTTACGCAAAATTGTCAATAAAGTAATTACAGATAATTCATATTATGCGCATTCGGAAAATATCTTGTTATCAATGTTGTTTGATGATAGCAAGGAAAAGCGCGACTGTGCTATCAAGATAATTCTACGCTATCGAACCGATGTTGACGACCCAACGGGACTTAGAGCTTATAAAAAACCAGATATAAACTTTTATTGCACAAGTTACACGGAAATGATCAATATGAATGACATAAATGACGTATTTGAACCACCATTCACGCGAAGCATTCCATACGATACTTTGAAAGAATATTTAAATCAAGATGATCCACCGTTTAATGATCCAAAAATTCCATCACACATACAAGAAACAGAACGACACGTTCAATTGCTAGCTAGCGTTTCCAAACGAGTTATACCGGAAAATGTAGAGGCTGTTATGGCGACGACATTAGAGAGCCGTGCGAAATTGCCCAGACTTGAAAGCAAAAAAGACTTCAAACAGTAATTATTTATTTTTTCTTTTCTATTACTAAGTTAAATTAATTTTTTCATTTACATATGTTCTGACTAAATAAATTTCTAAGGAGAAAAAATAAATAAAATAATAAAAATAAATAAAATAAATAAAAAATAATAAAATAAAGTGCCAAAAATGGTGATTTTTTAAAATGTTTGTATGGGGAACCCCCCAGGGGAGTTCCAGGGGGTGTGCCACTGGCATGGGTGGATTGGCCCTCCAAAGTTAGTGGGGGTCGGTCATACATTTGGACTCGATTGGGGCACTCTAAATGGGTCAAAGTGTGATTTTTCAAAACTTGACCCTACGGGACAAAAGTCAACAGTTGGGGGGTAGTAGAATTCGTTTTTTCGGCAAAGTTTCTTATTTTGATCCCTAGAATACGATTTTCCCTGAGCCATGGGCGATTTTTTTGCCTCCCCACAAATCGACCCGGCCTAATAATTATATATGGATATACATAACGACATGTCTAATTATATATTGTAATATATGCCACATATATATATAATTTTTTTTACTCGGGTTGGTTATATTTTCTAATTATTTTTTTGATAGTAGCCTTTGAACATCCAACCAAATCACCAACTTCCCTAAAAGGTTTTCCTTCATCTCGAAGCTTTATAATAATTCGGCTCTTATCCAAACTCATTTCTTTCCCTATTTGCTTAATTTTTTAAAATTTACACTTTTATTTATGCAAACAAATTTACTAAATTATTTTTATCAATATAACTGTAAATTTACAAAAATAAATTAACAATTGGGTGCCATGTTTCAGCACTTGACTCTTTATTTGTGGGTAGTGTGTATACTTTTATGTGTACTTTTGCTCGTTTAGACAAGGTAAGAAGCAAATTAAATTTTTTTACATACCCAGCTAAAAATAGACATATATGAATACATACAGGTTAAATGTATGTTCATGCATGCTCATAAACATGCATTCATGTCCATACATGGATACATAAATCTCCATACATGCATCATATATGTCCACACATGTGCATTAACGAAATTTGAGGTAATATCCATAGTATACTGTAGTAGCCCCACTCATTAAAAAATTGAGAGCTTGTCCGTATCTCATGTAGTTGTAGTGGTATTAAGAACCATATGTACAAGTAAAATAACAAACACTACTTAATTTTTTCAAATGACAGAAAATGAGTAAAGCTACTACTATATTATACTATGGTAATATCTACATACATGATCATGCATGTTCTTGCGTGTCCATGTGTGTTCAATGAATGCATGTTTATGAGCATGCATGAACATACATTTAACCTGTATGTATTCATACATATATGTCTATTTTTAGCTGGGTACTTAATGTTTTAAATGAAAAGAAATATACTATTTTACATAATATTTTTTTTTCGGAAATGCAATTATATTTCAAAAAACTGGATTTTCAAGGGGATATGTGTACTTTTCTATGCCACTTAGGGTTTGGGGTTCGGGAATTCCCGGGAAAAGTTTACCGGGAATTCCCGGAAAAACGGGAAATTTTAAAAATAGAAAATTTTTTAAATTGTTTTTGTTTGGAATAGGATTTTTAATTTTAATCATAAAAAACATATGCTCCTTGCAGGAGTAAAAGGTACAAATATATATAAAAAACATTTAAATACCAAAACAAAAATGTCATTTAGCGTGTTTTTTAATCACCTGGATTTAGAATTTTTCATACAAAAAATGGATTTATTAAATCCAAAAAAAAAGCTGGATTTAATAAATCCACAATAAAAGCACAAATATATGAAACAGCCTATTAATTTAATGTCAGAAAAAAATACGAATGAAAATTAAGAGAGAAACAAAAAAATTGAAAAACTAACAAATAAAAGGTTTTTTTTAATTTTTTTTATGAAATATGTTTAGAAAAAAAAACTACACCTCACCAAATACATATTTTTCATCTTGGACATGGAGAAATAGCTCAAATAGAAATGGTAATTTTTCACTCTACAGTAATTTAATTAAATCCAATTAGTGAATATTAAATATTGCAATGGAATTTTTCAATTGTGTAAAAATATAAATTGAAGTGATAAAACTGAAAAGGCAGACTGTTTATCGCTGTTTTATGTAAAATATAATTATAAATTAAAAGTTAAAGTAGAATCCTTCATTATCGAATTCGGTATTAAAAATTAGGGTGAAAGAACTGTCGGACAGAAAATTTTTTTAAAATAGGAAAAATCTAACCCATCTGTTGAGCACTTTTAGAAATACTTTTTGGATTTATTAAATCCAAGTGATTAGAAAAAACGGCTATTGTTAAAATCTATTAAAAGGGAATTAATTTATTTGACACACAAAAAAATCTTTGCCAAGTAATTAGGAGCATTTCAACTAATAAAGATTTTTCGCATAACTTATTCAAAATTTAAGTAGTAAAACCTAAAAGCTTGGTAAAATGTTTAAAAGAAATATGAAAAAAAAGTTTTGTTTCTTACAAATAATCGCCCTTACTATCTAAATTTTTCAAATGTATATTTCAGTTAAAGTCGACTTTAGTTAAAATATTGGGTGGCAGTAAACCTTGACTTGGTTTATTTTTGGATTGGTTAATTTATTTTCAACCAATCAAAATGTTTGAAAATATAAATATTTTTGTAAGGTTTTCATACACAAAATGAACAAAACCGTATTATTAAAAATAAAGTCGACTTTAAATTTAAAATACTCCTTTATATTAAGGGCCCATAATTTTATAAGTAACATTTTCATTAATAAGTGTGATATTTTCAAGTAAGTTTACTTTATTTAAAACTAATATATTATTTTATATTAAAGAATAAAATGTCAGGAGTATGGAAATACTTCACAAAAAAGGACAATGCCGCGCAGTGCAATATTTGCCTTAAAAGACTAATGGTTAACGGAGGTATCTAAATTTGGTTATCCAATATCTAAATTTGGTTCACAAAAAAAAAAAATTGATGGTCATGCAACTTCTCCTGAAGAAAACAACAACAAGAATAACGTTCCAGCTAAAATTAGCAAATTATCCAAAGAAAAAAGTGTAAGCTGAATAGGCATTGAACGTTTTATGGTAGGGCAAACATTTCCTGAAATGGTAACCAAATTAGCTGCAGTCGACGGAATGTCATTCCGCACCATAACTAGATCTCCGTTTATTCGAGAAAGTTTTTATAATAAAAACATGGCATTGCCAAAAAATGAAACCGATGTAAAGAACATTATATTAAATTACTACAATCATGTAAAAGATATCACGAGCAATATTTCTAACAATAGGAGATTTACTATAATCTTAGATGAATGGACAAGAATATCACAAAAGAGATATTTGAACATACATATATATAAACGGATATAATTCATTTTATTACCTGAGGTTGGTTTATATATCAGAAAGATGTAATGCTGATGAAATAAAAGAATTGTAGAAATAAGACTAGACGAGTTTTATTTGTCTTTGGAAAATAACATTGTGGCCACCATATCTAATGGGCCAAATGTGATGAAACAGTTTGTTTCCCACAGTCCAGTAGTGGGTGTTTTCTGCTGAAATCATGCAATTCATTTAGCACTGCTTAGAGTAATTTATGTTTAATCAAATGTTCAACATTCTAATATTTTACTTTGAATTCTCACTACACAGACTGAATTTGTACTGAAATAGTGTTTTTTTAACAAAAATTACTTATATAGGTGGTTTTCATTAACAGTTTTGTTCAAAAATATTTCCCGGGATTCCGGGAATCAAATTTTTTTATTCCCGTTTCCCGGGAAATAAAAAAGTCCGGGAAATCCCAAAGCCTAGTGCCACTGTATATATTAAGGTAGGTCGTTTCAGAAGAAAAAATTGAGTGGCCTCCTGAAAAGAAACTTTGGCATTTTCTAAGAATATTCCCGAAATATTTGATGTTTTGCGATAACCGTTAGTGAGCTGGACCAATTTTAAAAAAAGGTCTGCTTATTAGTTTTTAAAAGATACAAGAAACAAAATATATCAAGATTGATCTATTTTGTTTCTTTTGATTGATTAATTAAGGAATTCAGTCGATTTGGTCACATACTTTCAATGATCCGTTATTGACAAATTCAAAATTTTTAGTGAGTTGTTTCTGTAGAATACCATTTATTCAAAATTTGACCTTTAAGCTGCCTACACACGAAGGAACATTCGTCAGAACATGGGTATGTTCTAACTAATGTCTGTATCAATGTTTAGTGTTGAAATTCGTGTTAAAACTTTTGTGCCTCAAATATCAAATTTTTTGATATGTATTTTATGTTTCCAAACTCAATGTTCCATCGTGTGTATCGATGTTTACTGTTTTTGCTGTGTTAGTTCATTGAGAGCAGTCGGGCTGTGAGGTGCTTTTGTAATTTGCGCAGTAAAAAAAAAATAAAAGAGGTGAAAATTGCGACAATTACAAATAATGAAAAGTGGATTAATTTTATAAATGAATATAAAAATTTGCGAGAATTATGGAACATAAAATGTGATAGGTAAAAAAAAACTAAAAAAACAGCAGCATTTGTAAAATTAACAATTAACAAATTAATTAAATTTGATTTTCCTCCGCATATATTTGATGTGATTGGTTCGACAAACAAACAGAACTGATGTTTCGTTTGAGGTTTTGTTGTGTGTGGCATCGTCTGTATTAAAAAATGTAAACAAAAATAAATCACATGTTCTGACGAATGTTCATTCGTGTGTACGTAGCTTTAAAATAATAAGATAAGCTTACAAACGAGTAAATGTGGTATTATGATCAGTTTCATTATTTTTAAGAAATCAGCTCAAAAATAGCTATACTAATGAAAAAAGTGTGTTAAAGTTTTAATTAAAACTACTAAAAATTAGTTAAAAATTAACTTGCAGAAAAAACGACTGAAATAGTTTTTGCTAAATATTAGCATTGGTTAAACCAATAGAAATGAAATGTACACCAATGCCCTAAAGCAAGCAATTATAATTAAAGAAAAAACCATTGTATAAAAAAAATTATTTTGAAAAAAGGGGAAATTGAGGCAAGAATGTAAAATTTGAGAGCTATAACATTGTAAAGTTGTATAAAGTATACGCTGTTCACTCTTCATTGGCAAATTAGGCTAGATGGATCAGCCTCTAGTATTTACCAAATAGCGAATATGTAGATAAAAAGAACGCCAATTTTTAATTTTTTCTAAATTAGTTCTTTTATAAAAACAAGATTTTTGGTTGTTGTAAAAATGGAGCAATGGTCTAGGCTTAAACTTACTTCTTAAAAAGTTTTGCTGACAATGTCAATATGAGCCTGACATACGTTCAATTATAAGCATCAACTGTTAAAATTTTTTTAACGGTCGGTTTAAGATAGTGTTGCTTAAAATACTTAACGTTGATACTGCCTCAGCAAAAATAAAAGTTAAAAAAGATTCTATATCACTGTTAAGGATTCAGCAAAATTTAAAGTGATAACGGCTTCGTTTTTTTCTTTAATTACCATTTGGTTAAGTATCTAATGATTTTAAGGATCCGATTTTATTGATCAAAAATAACTACAACTGATGATAAGTATCCAGGTAAAGTAAAACAAAATGGAATGAAACTGGTATTTCATAATACAAATAGGCCAGGTCCGGAAAAACTCCAGAAAGATCCATTTTTGCATTGCAGCTACAGAGTGAATTTTTATTTTTTTAAACTATATTAATTAATACTACAAAACGGACAAGATTTTTGTTCCATTGAAGTATTAACTCACATCGATAATACAAATAAGTCAGGGGTCCGCAGCTCACCCGGACAGGTTGACTTTTTATATTTTTAACAACTTTAATGACAAATCAAATTAACACACTCCAATAATCGAAAGGAATACTGGTCCAAATCGGAAAGATATCTCCTCGGCACTCCAAAAATGTTGTGCTTTTTGTGATAAGTCGCTTAGTCTCTCGAAAACTAAGCTAGATACGGCAAAACGAACAATCATTCCTCCTATCTTCCGTTGGCCGCTTGTATTTTTAAACGTTGTTAAGGCACTGGTTACGATGGTAAAACAACAGATATTTTTTAATTTGACTATAAATTAAATTCAGAAACAAAACTAATAAAGAACGAGAGAGAAAGAAGTAAAAGCCAACTGCTGTTTTAATAACTGTGCTGGACTCAAATATGGACACATTAATTATCTAAACCCGTGAGAAATATTTAAAACTCGGTATATTAGGGAAAATTACCTTAGATTTTTCATACGGCAACTTATTTAAGTTTTGAGCAAGTTCAGAATTGTAAATTATATTTGCTTTTAAAGAGGATGTCAAAAATGAACCTGGTATTTGCGAAAATTGTATCTGGAAAATGTTAGCTTCGAGTCGTATATGTCGTTAGTTACTTAATATAATATTACAGAACTATTTTATTATTATTAACAAATATATAAATCAATTAAAAGATTACACTTAGATTTTCCCCACAAAATAATAATTTTGGTCCAACCAAAACGCACGATGTTAATTGTAAATAAAACAAAAAGTTTTCAGAGAATTATCTTAATATTTTTTGTTATGATAGAAGGATCTATGACAATTATGTGCGAAACAAAATATCGGCCAAATTCTCGCCACGGCTTCGGTGGCATACCTCTATCAATGACTCTGAGACATAATTGAGGTTCAATGTCATTAATGTGCCGAATTATATCATCCTTTAGCTCTTGAATTGTTCTTGGCTTATTAGCGTACACTTTTTCTTTTAAATGTTCCCAAAGAAAGAAGTCCAACGGTGTCAAATAACATGAAAGTGGCGGCCAATTAACATCGCCACGACGTGAGATAACACGGCCATTAAATTTCTTGCGCAAAAGAGACATTGTTTCGTTGGTTGTATGGCAAGTGGCACCATCCATATAGCGAACACCATTCACGGTAACTGCTTGGCCGACCTCTTTTCGAAGAAGTCCGGCCCGATGACGCCACCAGCCCATAAACCGCACCAAACAGTCGTTCTTTGTGGACGCATCGTCTTTTAAACAATCACTCGTGGGTTCTCATTTGCCCAAATGCGGCAATTCTGCTTGTTGACGAATCCACTGAGGTGAAAGTGTGCCACGTCGCTGAAGATGAGTTTATTTGTAAAGTCACCATTCACTTCTCTCTGTTCAACCAACCATTCGGCGTATTGACGACGCTTGAAATGGTCAGTAGGGTTCAGCTCTTGAAACAATTGAACCGTGTAAGCATGTAAATTCAAATCTTTATTAAAAATTCGCGTCAGTGATGTTCGTGAGATGTTCAATTGTTGAGCACCACGACGAATCGAGGTCGACGGCTCTTCTGCTACACTATCGCGAACAACAGCAATGTTTTTCGTAGAAAGAACTGGACGAGCATGCACAGGTGTTTTCACATTTCCTACAGACCCGGTTTGTCAAAATTTGCGCACAATTCTCCGATTTGTCGATTATACTGACCAAAGACATCACGAAGTGCACGAAATGCATTTTGATTTGAACGCCCATTTTCGTAAAAGGCTTCAACAATCTTAACGCCCTGCTCAATTGTGTACCTCCATGGTTGAATTTGTCAAACACTGAAACAAAGAAATGTCAAATTAAGTTGGGCAAAAAACTTGACGTTAAGGTGTGACTTACAATTAACATCGTGCATTATGGTTGGACCACCCTTTAGATTTAAATTTTTGTATTTATGTAAACTCTCAAGTAAATAATAAATTGGGAAATAAATTCAAACAATTTTACTAGTTATTTATGTATTACAACGAAAATAAAATCTTGGAAAAGTCGAAACGGATTTGAAAGCTGAAAATCTCCTTATACCACATGAATTTCATGTTGTTCAGGATAACTTCCCAATTCCATCTGATGGCATAATAGGTATAGATTTCATACCAAAATATAATTGTCTACGCGATTATTGAAGCGACAAGGAAGAGTATTCAGATGATATCGCTTTAGAGATGCGAAATGCAACGCAAATCAACTCCATATCTTTTTCTGCAAGATCTGAGGTGATAAGACTTATCAATATTCAGATTAGTGAAGATGAAGTATTGATTCCCCACCAAATGTTACAAAATTGTGATTATATTGCGAGTACAATAACTTATACATCAATACCACTCGTTAGAATTGTTAACACACCAAGTGAGAATATTATTATTTCAAATCCTCAGATACAAACAGAAAGTCTAAACGATTATCGAAAGGATGGAGAATAACTGGAAATATTATCCACAAATTTTTCAAAATTTGTCGAGGACAGATTGAGGTATATATGCTCTGAATTTGCTGACATATTCGCATTAAAATCTGAGAAAATAACTGCTAATAACTTTATTAAAGATATACATAAATATATAAACATATACATGAAAAATATCGAATACCACACTCCCACAAAGAGGAAGTTAATAAACAAGTGGATAAGTTGATTAGTGATGACTAGGGCAAGGACTTTCATGCAAATGCATGTTTGTAGTCAGTGGCCCAAAAATTATTTTGACCAAATACTTTTCCGAATCAAAGAATTTGCAAAAAAATGGCATCGATTTGTTGTTGCATATTTTTGCATATTTTGCTTTTAAGTGCATATTTTATGATTTTTATTGCATATTTTGCACATTATTGCATATTTTTTAATATTTTTAAATATGAAATTAGATTTAAGAATTAATACTTTAAAACTAAAAAAAATTCTAAAGAATTAATTATTTGGAAGCTCTGTTGGTAATATAACACTACACTGGAAAGAGAAACACATAGTATACAATATGTTGTCATCCACTAACACATTTTTTATAGATATAATTTTAAATTAACGTTTTCGGGTGTTATTGCTCACAAACAGAAAGTTGAAAAATTTTATAAAAATTATTTTAAGGAAACTAGTCCCTGAGCATTAATTTCTGCCACTTTTTTTCTCTGAGTTACGAAAGTGAGTACGATTTTAAAGTACACATCACAAATTATAACCAGATATGAATCAGCTGATTTGGGCAATATGGCCGACAGAAAATGAGCAAAACAAAAAGAAAAAATTTAAGAAAAACACAAAAGATAAATCACAATAATCTAAAAAGAGACAGATATATACAAAAAATGCGCAATAGAAAACGTATGGAGATTTTATATTGTTATATCCCTCTTGACTTGACTTCCATGTAAACAAAACCATACGGTTCGAGAATACTTTTTTGACACCTGTCATGAGTTTCACATCTGGTATTAATCTGTGGTACACATATTTAAGTTTTATTTTATAATAAAGTTTTTTTCAGGTAAAATGTCACACACAAAAATATATTTAACTGTGTGTATTTGAAGACATATTCAGTGTGTTCGTTTACTCGAATTTCTTACAACTTTTACTACAATTTACTTTTTGTATTGAATTTTTCCAGCTGTAGTAAATATAGTAACTTGTAGTAAGTAAACGAACAAGCTTATTGTAACCGATACCTGAATTTTTACGATTATGTTAGTTTTAATAAATATAATTAAAAAAACATTTATTTTTAATTGCATATTTTTTGGTTTTTAGTGCATATTTCGTTATAAATGCATATTTAAGTGCATATTTTCCGTTTTATAGTGCATAATTTAAGAGCATATTTTCGATTTTGAAGTGCATGAAAGTCCTTGCCCTGGTGATGACATAGTCGAACCATCAATTTCCGAATATAACAATCCGATTTTATTAGTACCGAAAAAATGATTACCGAAGAATAAATAAGACGCTTAAAGCTTATGAATTCCCACTTCCTCGCATAGCTGATATTTTATGTAGATCAATTAACCCTTTCGAACCCAACTTTAAATGGCTGGGAATTTTCCGACCAAACTTTTTGTAAATGTAGATCTATGTCAAAGAAATCTTTTTTATTACTTTTGTGGATTTGCCGCACCCCCTAGCGGAGATATTAGGAATTAAAGTTCAAAAATTAATATGCTGCCGGTCCCGAACGGGTTAAGATTTTTTAAAAGTTTTAATTTTATATTTTTTCTATTACTAAACTCTACATAAAATTTTTTGATTTTTTGAATTTTCTTCATCACACAATTTTTGAGACTAATTTAAACAAAAGTTTTATTTTTCTTTAAATTTTGATGTGAGAAAAAATGTCTGTTGACACTATGAAAAATAGCTCGCAAATGAACACTATCAAAGACTGCTGTATGAAATTATACACAGGTATTGTAGAACTTCAATGCTACTGACAATGAGTGAAAAAATTTGTTAGAAAAAAAATATAACGGAAGTTGCTTGTAGGCAACTTTGGGGTCGAAACGGTTAAGTAGAGCTAAATTTTTCTCCTGTTAAGATTTAGTATCTGGTTTTCATCGGATAGAACTAGAAGAAGATTCTAGGGATATTACATATTTATCAACTGAAAAAGGTTCCTTTAGATTTAAAAGACTTCTACATGGTATAAAATTCGCACCGAATTCATTCCAAAGAATGATGTCGTTAGCTTTTTCCGGGCTGTCGCCAGCCGAATCATTTTTGTATATGGATGGTCTTGCAGTAATCGATTGCAGTAATCGATTGCATATTTTGCAGAACTTAAGACATGTATTTGGCATGTGTTGAAAATATAATCTCAAATTGCATCCAGATAAGTGTTAATTTTTCTGTCGTGAAGTGACATTCTTAGGTTACAACTGCACGGACAAAGGCATTACGCCTGATGACAGTAAATATTCGGTAATTGAAAATTTATCCGACACCTAAATGCATTTTGCAATTATTGAAGAATGTTATACCTAATTTTGCCGAGTCATCGAGACATTTGACTAGATTGTCTAGATTACTAAAGCTGTATTTTATCTCATGCCTATCAACGTTAAGTATTTAAAGCAAATGTGCGTTAAACCGATTGTAGTAAAAAAAAATTTTAAACAGGTTATGTTTATAATTTTTTTGTTATAATCTAACGTACGTTAGCAAAAATTTTTAGGAAGTAACACGAATAAGTTATGTTAGATGTGAAAATGTATAAAAGTTGAGTTTTCAACGTTGATAATTATCCGTGTTAAAAGTTAACGTGCATACGAAAAGTCATGTGTTAGTTTTTGTCTTAAACACGTTTTTATACACTTTGAGGTTTTTTATGAGTTAACGGATATAGTTAAGTCGAAAACAGAGCTTAAATATCTTGTAACAGTTCCAATACCCAATAAAAGAGCGAAAAGTGTAGCCAAAGTTATATGAAATACTAATACAAAGTGTTATATGGTCCGATGGGAAATATTCTAACGGATATGGGTACAGAATATGTGAATTAAGTTCTTCCAGAACTTTGTGATCTCTTGAGTATAGAGAAATTGACATATACAGCATATCACCATGAATCCTTGGATACAATTGAAAGATCACACATAACACTCAACGAATATCTCGGGTGATATTTGTCCATTGACAAGTCCGACTGGTTAAAATTCTTTACACATTACTATAACACTTCGTCATCAATAGTTCATGGTTATTGTCCATTCGAATTAGTATTTGGTAAAATACCTACTAACTTTGGCGTCATGAACCAAGGCCAGGTGGAAGAAGTAAAGTACAGGTTACATGTTTCGAATCAGAGAGCTCAGAAATTAGTTGATAAAGCTAAGCGAGCAAATAAATTAATTTTTCTGAATATCAGTATATAAAATAAATAATTTCTTTTTAACCAAAAAAGGGAAGGAAAAATCCACTAACTTCCAAATGAAATTAAATTTTTTAATATATAAAAGAATGATCAATTGGCTACTGATCATTCTTTTTCTTAAAAAATAGGGAGGTGTTGGAGATTTATATTATTTTCTGATTGGTTAATAACACTATGCGACAGTCAAAATCGGGATGGGATGAAACCAACGGGAAATGTTATATCGGTCAAAAACAAGTTATACGTGTCCCGGCGTTTCGCTGGGTCACGCCTAGGAATCGAGATATATCTTTTTTTTTGACATAACTCGAGAACCACTAGTCCGATTTTGATCAAACAATTTTAAAAAAATTAAAAATTACAATTCCTTTAATCTGTTCATATAACGTTTTTCTATATACTCAACAGTTTTGCCGGTAAAAATAAATGTTTGTTACCGCTACCATAAAAATCAATAACCTTTTGTTTATTACTTTTTTTTAATATTTTAGGAAAAAAATATTTTTTTCTTCATACATTACATACAAGGGAATTGTAATTTTTAATTTTTTTAAAATTGTTTGAGCAAAATCGGACTAGTGGTTTTCGAGTTATGTCAAAAAAAAGACCACCAAAGGTCAAATCGATATATCTCGATTCCTAGTGGTGACCCAGCGAAACGCCGGGACACGTATAACTTCTTTTTTACCGATATAACTTTCCCCGGTAGTTTGAACCCTTCCCGATCACTGACCCCTACCATTTGTCTCACAGTGTAATGTTTAGTTCCTAACCCTGATTTTAATTTTTCTCTCATTATCATATCTTTGCTTTTTATGTTATCCTCATCAATACTCTTTATATATTTTTTGTTAAACTACTTAAATATCATAGCAGTATTTTCAATTCTTGTTATTACCAACGACTACATAATTAAAAGACTATCCAACTCTCCCTACCTCTGTTAAATCACGCTCTTCTTAATTTGTATCGAAAATTCAGCCATAAGAATTACACACATCTGTAAAGGCTAACATTTTCCATACAAATTGTCAATGTTCGAAAGAGGCGATGAAAACCGCCTGGTTATATATATACTAGCTTTGAAATTTTGTAACATTAAATTATTTCTTCATTCTTGTATTAATTAACCTTGAACTTGAATCATTGTACATTTATGTTTTCTGCAAAACAACCAAAAGTATAGCATTGCTGCTTAATAAAACTGAAATTTTATTATTAAAAATCAAAAGTG
Organism: Leucophora obtusa; assembly: GCA_949987735.1. Classification (NCBI taxonomy): domain Eukaryota; kingdom Metazoa; phylum Arthropoda; class Insecta; order Diptera; family Anthomyiidae; genus Leucophora; species Leucophora obtusa. Next base: position 221,638,568 of record OX465295.1, read on the forward strand.
AAGTTTTTGATTATTTCTCTTACCGGAGGTGTAGTGCGTTTGATTAGTCCACATGATATCCACACTGCACTAACCAAATAACTGAATAATTATTAAGCGTAGGAAATGCATTGGTAGCATTTCCCCATAGAACAATTATTAAGTCCGTAAGTATTAATATAGTTTTCGGCTAAAATAAAATGCCCAAAAACTACTAGTTTTTGTCCAGTCTAATTATACAACCAATTAAAATTGGAATAATTAAAAAAAATTCAGACTAAGGAGTGTAATGTTTCAAATCTCGAAATTTTAAAGTAGGCTATGTTCCAAATCATTAAAACTAAAATGAAAAACTTTATAGGAAAATATTCAGTAACTTCATAAAATTGTGTCAACATAACATTTTGATTCCTTTGATTGATACTTTTTCAGCAATTATGAATCAATTGGAACGACGAAAATTAATTATCGACAAAAGATTTGAAAATGGCAAGAAGTACGGTAGATCCAGTCCTGAAACGTTATTTTGAAACATCCATCGGCATTGAAAAGTTTGGTTTGAAGTATCTCGTTTGGCATGGAATTTGCCAATGTGGCGAAAAGACATCTTCATATATAATAACAGGTACAATTAACGGAGATGTGTACAGGAAGAGCGCCTAAAAATAAGATTAACACCTTTTATTAAAAACACGTTAGATCTACTCTATGCTGGCCTGATTTGGCTCAGCTCACTATGCGTCAATTACCTTAAATCTGCTCAGAGCTAATAATATTAAATTTGTTGAAAAAGACCTGAACCCACCAAATGTTCCACAATGTCGAACCATTGAAAGGTATTGGACTCTAATAAAAGCGAAGTTAAAGAAGACAAAATAGACTGCTAATTATATAAAAGATTTTGAAAAAAGTGGAAAGTTGTAACAAACAGCACTGTCAAAAACTTAATGGAAGGCATTCGGAAAAAAGCTAAGATCGGAGTGGACCACAAAATGAAATGGATATTTTTTTGTTCTTATATACTTTTAATACTCTTATTTATCAGACAAAATAATAAAAGTAAAAATAACTATTTATTTAATTGTTGTTTTTGTCTTACAAAATTTCCAGATTTGAGAAATTACACTCCTTATTCATTTAAAAATTCAAATTATGGTTGGATTGTGCGTGAAATTTCTATGTGTTTTGTATTTGTAGCACATATTTAATTTTTGAATGTAGAGAAAAAAGTGGGTGTTCTTTTTTGGAGGGTCTATAATATACATGATATTTTTTTACTGGCATTGCAACTTGATTAATGCTAATGCAAACAAATTTCGTTACCATTTACTGCCACTTCTGACATTGGAATTTATCCTACGCAAATAGAAATTGACAATGGTACAAAAAACATTGTATGACAATGGTACCAAAAGCTAAGTGTTGGAAAAGTACTTATTTGTGAGCGCCTTGCCAACGTTTGCAAAAAGTGCTTTATCAATAATTGTTTTAAAAAACTTACAACTGGCAAAATGTCGGTTCAAAGCGATTGGCAACGTTTACTAAACTGTTTTGAAAGTACTTATTTTATAAAATTTACGACTGCATATAAAAAAATAACACTGGCAAAATTTTGGATAAAAGCGTTTTTCGCGATTTATCTAACTTTTTGACCATTTATTCTTACCCAGGTTCAAAAGTTCTGAGTGAAAATGTGAGGACACTTCGAAATTTTCTATACAAAATTTGCTTCGTCAAATGTACAATACTGAAATTTGTATTGCAGTGAAAAATTTGCATAAAGAATTTTAAGGTGTCCTCACATTTTCAATCCCAACTTTTGAACCGTAAGATGGAATTGGATTATTTTTAACACAAAGCTTTTTGGTAGAGTAACAAACAACTTAACTAAAATTGAACGGTAAACAAATTTAAAAAATCGAGTGTTTTGGGGTGCTTGAAACCATAATTTTCAAACTCAAATACCTTTTTTCCAAGAGCTAACCTAGAAAAAAAGGCTAGCACCACTAGATTCAGCATACCCAAATTAGTGTTACCCACTTGGTGCTCCACCTGTCGGAAAAAGTCTCCGTTTCGTCCACAGTGTAACAAATGTATCACTATTTGATCAAAAGAAGCAAACATTTTTTACGTTACCAAAATATGACAGAGCTACCTGAGCGCTAGCGGTTAGTAATCAGGTCGTTCAGCAGACAGCTATAAAACTGTTGAATATCAAAGTGTATCAACTAGGGATGCCGAACATGACTGGTTTTTACAAATCCCGGGATTCGGGATTTTGAAAATTGAATTCCCGGGATCCAGGGATTTTTCGGGGTTTCCGGATTTTCTTGTTTCATCATATTTGAATTTTAAAAGTAAATAGCTGAAATAAACCCTAAAAATTTAAATTATTCATTATAAATCTACTTATTATTTCTTGTAGTATGAAGAAATAAACAAATTAAGCCGAATTCACAATGCTGTAGTAATCCACGCTGCAGAGTGGAGTGTGTAAAAGAGAGATAGCATGATACAAAAAATATATAAGTTGCAAAAAAGAAAGGAACAGAATCTACGCAGAGTGGACTACTACAGCATTGTAAATCTGACTTTAAACAAAGACTACACTCATAGAAATAAGTATGTAAAAATATCAGAAAAAGATACAAAAAATTATCAAAAAAGGTCCGCGAAATACAAAAACTACTGAAATCAACAGAACTTGTTTACTAAATAATTGTTAAATTTCCGAAATATAAGAAATATACTAATGACTTAAATTTAAGCAAATTGCAAATTACAATTTACCTCTGAAGAAACTTTTTAACCAAAAATAGCTAAAACACTGCTACATATATCTACAAATTTTTAGTTATATTTGGCTAAAATTAATTGAATGCAAATACAAACTACTCTGCTGAAACGATCAGAAATATTTAGTGACTGAGTTTTTTTAAATCAACTAACAAAAAATATTAAGCACATACATACCTCTGCTGATTTCAGAAAGGCAGATTGTTATATTTTTCTAATTTAACAAAAATTTGCTGTTTTTAGTCGACAAAATTATTTTGCATGAAGTTATGATTTTAGCAAATCATCAATAAAAAAAAGCTAAATTACGATTTTCAAAAGTTGCACAGCTGAATAAAGGTTTTTAAATTATTAAGGTTTTTATTCAGATTTATTTAACCTGTTATCTATTTTAATCTATTATTAATGAATGGGCAAAATTAGTTCTTTAATACATTTAATAAGATATTAGATTTATGTTATTTAGGTCGAATATAACAATGAAAACAAGTAAAAAAAGAGATAAAATATGCCAAATAATGAAATCGGAAATCCCGGGATTTTTTCAAGACCAATCCCGGGATTTTCGGAATCGGGATTTCGGGATCGGTATCCCTAGTATACCGATCCCGTATGTAGGTACTATTTGACAATTGGAGATGGTATGTACTTTTGTTGCAAAAATTAGTGCCACACAGAGAGAATTTTGCTGGACGAGTTTTAATGAAATTTTTCAGTAAACTAATGAAGTTTTCTTCACAAAGTAAATGAAAAATTTCATATATATGATGAAAAAGCTTCATATATTTCATTAATCTAGTTTTAATGAAGCTTTTTCATTGATTGTATGAAAGTTTTAATAAATCAAATGAAATTTTTTACAACATTTTATGAAAAATTCCATTAGTTCAATGAAAAGTTTAAATGGACGAGTTCCAGTGCAACTTCGTTATTTTTATGCAAAAATTCATTAATATCATGCGGATAATTGTCTCAGTGCAACAATATTACAGATGGCAAATTAAGCTCAACTCTACGAGATTTCTATTCCGTGTAGATGTTCATCAATAAATAAATAAAATAATTAATTCATTATGGAAATTACGAATAATCCTAAAAATCACTTCATTTCCAGATTTCAGAACTATGTGTCGAATCTATTAAAGAGAGAATTCATTCTAAGTTCTGTTCGTCAATAAATTAACCAAAAGACCTTCACAAAATTGATCAGTGGTTTTTGTTGTTTAGAATTTCAATAACATTTCCAACAAAATGAAAAATTAAAAAAAAAATATATAAAATATTAATATTCTACAATAGTTTAACACAAAAAAACCATAATTTGTTTAAAAATTTGCACACGTACATGATTATGTATTTCTGAGTGGGGTATCCAAAAGTACGTTGTATGTTGTTGTTTACTATCGTAGTTTCTGTTGTCTACTGATGAAGTATTTACAAATAAATCAAAGCCGTCTCTCTAGTAAATATTGCTACTGCTGCTGCAACTAAGTAGTAAATATCTAACACAATTTATAGATTTTGTCTTTGGTGTCGAAAATAGTTGTAGGTTGATGTATTTATATACTGTAGTTTTTTTCGCTCCGCTAATTGTTCAATAAAAATACTAACTAACTAATATTTGGTTGGTAAAAGCAGTTGTTTGATTTTGCAATCATTAAACGTTTTTTTAATAAATATTTCAAAATGTACACAAACTCCAAATTTTGTTCACAGACAAGATTTTTAATAACATTTAAACACTTCTATTTAGCTCTACTTTAACAAAACGATTTGGATGTCGACTAACTACTTTAAAGCGATCAACGACAACGAACTTGGGCTAGGTATAAAAGCACACTAAATTATTTATTTGCAAAAATCTAGCTAAGCCCCCCTTGGGCAACAAAATATACCATATTATTGCTGTTCCCACTTATACACTTACAGTAGCAAAGTAGCTACTAGTCAAAAGCAAATTTTGCTCATACTAACACTTTAGTAATGTAGTCATACATATTTAATAGATACGTAATCAAAAGCAGCAGCGCTACAAAAACAATTAATAAATAAAGCCAGTATGGTGAGTGAGTGACCTTAGAAATGTCGTGCCTCCATCATTTCTCTCCAACTTACAACGGTTGATTGTATGACCAACACAGGCCCCCCATTTTAAATAAGTAGTATCAGGTCATGCTAACTACACCAGTGATGGGATTCGTGGTACAATTGTGCCAAATTTAGCACAATCGAATGTTGATTAGTACACTGCACTATAGGTGATTTGATCCATTTTTGTAGCAAAAAGTCATTTTTCGCACATTCAAGAATGAATTTTATTTTGTTGGTATTCAATTAAGAACACATCAAAGCAAATAACGGCAAGTTTTGTTTTTGTAAAAAATTAACAACGACTGCTTAGCAAGTGGTCAAAGTCATTGGCTCATATGAATAAAAAATAGATATTACTAATAGGGGGAAATACAGGGTTTTTTAAGCAATTACTTCACAAATCTAGTCTGCTTGGGAGTAGACTAGAAAATTAATTTTTTAATTTTCGTTTACATTTCATGCCATTCTACCAGCCAATTGGTAAATTTTGAGTTAAAAGCCATTCCTAAGCCCAAAGTAATTACTTCGAAGTAATTGCTAAGTTTTATTCATATGACCCATTGTTTGTGAGCAAAGTGTTGAACGCAGTATACACAGTGCAATATGATCAAATTTTTAAATTTCTTTAAATAGTTAAAAAATTACACAAATTTAAACTAAATATTGAAAACAAAAGTGATAGTAAGTGCTTAATGGTTCAAGAGAAAGATTTTATTAAAAAAAAAATTTTTTTGGCGAAAAAACTCATACTTCTGACATAACTTTTAATTCAAATTTTTTTTCTGAAAAATGAACTTTGGATAAGCTTTTAAAAAGTTGGCCGAATTTGGCTGTGTTTAAACAATCAGAAGCGTGCACGCATTTAACATGTTAAATGAAAAATTTTGAGTTTAACTTGTCAATTTCATGTTGCGATTTTTTGCGTTTTTTGAGAAATATCATTTTTGGTAGGCAGCCTCCGCTTGCAAAATAGCGAACTTGTGGAAATTTGGTTGGATGAGCAAAAGAAGGAGGAGAAGAATACTACTGTTTACAATTTTATTGTTGGTAAAGCTGAATGCGACAATGTTTTGAATGAGGAATCGGCTTATGGGAAGGATAAAGTGCGAATTTTTTGTAAGAATGTCTCAGTTATATGGGAGAGTTCTCATAGGAAGATAAACATATTTCAGATGCAAAACGAACTCTGGCTAAACGCTGAATTTATTTTGGCAATTAAAACTAAGCCAACTACAGCTTCAATAGGGCTTTCAAAGAAAGAGTATCCTGAGAAATCTGAACGAACAAAGAGGAAATTTTAAATAGCTTTATTAAACAATAAAAATTAAATTAAAAATTAAATGAAATTACTTTAGAGAATGTTATGTAAAGCAAAATTTTAAATAGCTTTATTAAAAAAAAATTGTTTCTACAAAAGTATCTACTTGTTCAATATTCTGCTATAATGCCCGATGTAAAAAAGAAATATTTTTTTATTTTGTTTTTTGAGATTTTGGACAAAAAAAGGTTTGTGTTTTACACAGTTAACATATTTACCCAAGCAAATCAGAAGAAATTTTAAAATTTACGCCGCCATATTGGATCTGCCATTTTGAATTTGAAAAATTTTACCTCAGATTTGAAATCAGCAACCTCGAAATCCCCGTATACCAGTTTTCATGCAAATCAGAAGAAATTTAAAAATTTACGCCGCCATATTGGATTCGCCATTTTGAATTTGAAAAATTTTACCTCAGATTCGAAATCAGCAACCTTGAAAACCCCCGTATATAGATTTTCGTTCTTATTCAGTGATTCCTTATAGTTTTGGCCAGAAAATGGGGTCATGGCACAATCGATATTATTTTAGCACATTTTGGTTATTTTCAAAATTTAATAGAAAATGAATTTATTTAAAAAAATAATAATCCAATAATCCAAATAAGTAGTGATATATCTCTATATCGGTAACTCATTATTTCATACCTCCCACATAAGTATTGATGTATCACAATATTAGTAACGTATTACTTTAGGTTTCTAAGTAAAACCAAGGGTAAAGGGGTACCCATTACCAGGCAATGCGTGAAAAAGGTCTAACCCATTACCAAGGTTTTGCTGGGAGTATTTCAAAATTGAATTTTTATTTCCCTTTTGCTGAAGTATGATTGAAATAAAATTTAATAAAAGCCTTGGAACTAAAAAAAATGCTGGCATTGAACATTAACTCTAAGGGAAACAAAATGCAACTCTCTTTAAAAAGACGTTTTTATAATTTTTTTTTTCAATAGGAAAAATTATGAAAATATTTTTCTTTAAAAAAAGTTTTGTAGATTTTGGCAAATTTTTAAGTGAAATAGAGCTTTTTCTATAAAAAATAAAAATAAATTTGATATTTTCTTGGCCAGGTTGAAATTTTAATTTTGGCACAACGAAGGCCCATTTAGCAGAGCTGTAAATGAATCATTGTTTTTTGAATTAATTCGCGAATCATTCATGCATTAAATTAACAAAATTTTGAATTAATTCTTTTCACAAAAATCACGAATTGAATGAAATTTGAATCAATTCACATGAATTTGGCAAATTGAATTGCAATTTATTTCCGTTTATTTGAATTGAATTGATTTTGAATTAATTCAAATTAATTATAAAAATGAAAAATGAATTGCAATAAAATTATTAATTGCTTCTTGAATATTAAATACGTTTTTGTCGTTCAACGTTGACATACCAAGCACCATGTTTACTTTGATTGCAATTCATTTTTGATTTCATTAATATGAATTGCAATTCATTTCTAATTCATTTGAAGTAATTCAAAATCAAGTCAATTCATTTCTGTCAAATTCATTTGAATTGGTTCAAATTTCATTCAATTCTTCTCCTTGGTGAAAAGAATTAATTCAAAATTTAGCTAATTCGTAATGAATTGAAATCAAAAAAGAATGATTCATTTATAGCTCTGCTATTTGACACAGTTTAGTCACAGAGTTGGCACAAAACAAAAACTTTTAAATTCCATCACTGAACTACACATGTAAATGTTTTTATACAATCTTTCTTATTGATCCAATAGAGTGCTCACAGTTTCTGATTTTTTGTTTAATTTTCGTTTTTAGTATTTTTATACCCTGCTCCCGTTTTGGAAATTGACCTCTTCTGACATTTCACATTTATGACCTAGTTTACTGAACTCTTTTTAAAACCACATTTCGTTGATACATATATCCTACAAGAGTGTAAACATTTTTTACAAGGAAACGTTATAAAGTTCTTATGATTACGAGATACTGTGATTACCGAACATGGTTTCTATCAGGGATGATAAATGGCTTTTTGGAAATAGTACCAATAAGCTTAAAAAATAATACTTTTTCGGACTCCACAGTACCAAAAAAAAAAATTTTTTTTATTTTGTAATTTTCTTGTAATGAATTAACAAAAAATGTAAATACACATGTGAAGGTTCTTTTGTATATTAAAACAAAATTCAAAATATATTATAGATGTAAAAACTGGATTCACAATGCTGGAGTACTTCACCCTGCATAGTGCATTTTGTTCCTTTTTCCGCAGCGTAGAGTATTTTTAAGGCCCAATCTCATATTGAATACTTAAAAAGCGGGATCAGAACTTATATAATTTTAAACTTTTTTGTATTTATTTCTAACATTAAAAAATATATAGACTGGGCACTTAAACGATAAACATGACCGAACATGTCCAACTTTTGCTGCTATTTTTCCAGTTTTCATTACACTTGTCAAAAATAGACAATAAGTAATTTGTCTTACAGTTAGTGGCTTGATAAATCATCTCGAATCTATACTTTATTATTATTTTTAAGTGAAGAAGAATATTTTCATGTCAAAAGAAGCGAGCAGGTAGTCCCATAAGAGTAAAATGATTTAGTCTTGTGAGCACTGTAGATTTTTTTTATATTAAATTATTCTGTTTTTTTCCAAAAACTACATTTGTATAAGAAATTTTTGTTAGTTGGGCTGAAGTCTTAAACTTTCCTGTTATTTGTCATCGTTAGGCTTTGAGGAAACTTCTCCCGAAAAGCATTTTCTACTTATATCTCAAATAAGTGGCAACTTGCATCCACAACATTTAACAATTCGCAAAAATCATTCTAAATCTCCTAAATTTTAGACAAGTTTAATACAAAAATGAGTTTGTTTCCCAACCCTAAACATGAGATTGGGCCACTAAATAAATATGTGATCTGCCAACATATCCTAATTTCATTCTGATCATAGGGAAACCCATCGGTAAAGCTCCTTTGTGAGTCAAAGTTGACTCAAATAAGAAAAATTAACCAACAAATCCAAAATCTTTGACCTCTACTGAAAATTTGTTAAAGTTTACTTAAAATGAAGTTACCATACAAATTAAATTAATTAACGCCAACCGAAAAAAAAAGAATTTAAATAAAATAAAACTCAGTGAGCAGAATAAGCAGGTCATTTTTTGGTTTAAGTTCTATATAAGCGTGGTATACAAAAATTACAATTTTTAGAATTACTTTTGAATTCCTAATTTTAAATATTTTTTGTAATATTTTAAAAATCTTTTCTTAGAAATACGTTTTTTTAATTTTTTTATTTTGTATTTTGAAAATTTAAAAATAGTACTAAATGAGTTGGTACTATAGTACTTTTTATGGTACAATTAGAACCTCAAAAGTACTATGGTACTCCTTAAGCTGCCTACACACTAGGGAACATACTTAAAAAAAGAGAGCATTTTTTGTGAATGTGTGAGTGCGTTTGTGTGTGTGTGAGTGTTGAGATCGTGCATTTCGTGTTTACAAAATTTTTTGATATTTTTTGTTCCCTCAACCATGTTCCCTAGTGTGTAGGCAGCTTAAGGAGTAACATAGTACTTTTGAGGTTCTAATTGTACCATAAAAAGAACTATAGTACCAACTTTATCATCCCTGGTTTCTATATCACTGTAAACAAATAAGCTTTTATTTCATTAAATTGGTATGTGTGCGTGAGCCAACACTCGAAAAGCTTTAGTTTATTTATTAATTATCGTAATACAAGTACACTCCAAAAAGTTTGTCTGTAGAAACTACTGAAAATACACAGTTCAAAAAAGATATATGCAGTTAAAAAGTCGACAAATAACTTACATTTTTATAATTTTAACTTAGGAAACACTACCAGCAAATGCATTAAAAATAATAATCATGTCGTAAAATTAATTGACAAGTATGTACTACAAAAATTTTAAAACAACTAACAAAATAGGTAAGAACTACTCTTTTGTTACACCGGACTAAAAAAGTTTTGATATAATCTTATATGATTTGATATAATTATAAATGTTTATATGTTTGACTTTATATAACCATATACTAAGGGTAGGCACGGATTTGTCACCGAGGGCCATATAGTGGTTTTCATAAATTATACAGGGCCACACCATAAAATAAAAAAAAAAGGAAACTACAAATTTTTAAGTAAAATGAAAGCAGAAGGAACTAATGTTTTTTTTTTGTAAAACAAAAACATTTTTCATATTCATCTATTCCAAAACTGGTTCCACAAAAACTCATTGCAAACTCAACTTTTTTCAAATTCTGTTTTGGTATTTTTCAATTTCATAAGTACTATTAAACATTATTGGAACACTTTTTTTATAGTTTTTGTATTGATCCTCGGTGACGCGGAATCAGCCGACGAAAATTTTAAAACTGAACGAGTTATAAGAGACTGAATTTTATTCTGTCAACAAAAACATCTGTAAAAATTCATAGCCTCCTGGATTGGAATTTTTATTTAACAATTTCGTTGAGCACAGGAAAAAAAATCCGTTCCTTTAAAGGGACACTAGGCACTAAAGTGTTAACTTAAACGATGATTACGAACTTAAAGATCTAGTGCGTAATTTGAGTGCTTTCGATAAATTAAAACGCCGACTTTTACACGCAGACCAATGCGGGGCAGTATTAACACAAATGCGGTGCAGTATTTTAGTCAGCACTAAGTACGAATTTTAATAAATTTTTGCTTGAGTAAAATAAATATTCAAACAAAATTTTTCGCTAAAGCAAAATTTGAGTTTAAATTCGAGCTTTGTGCTGACTACAAAACTCGCCCACTCAACGAAAAAGTCTGTAATGGCTACTGAAAATTTTGATGTTATGTCTGGAAATTTAACTATTTTTCGCCCTTCGGTATATTTTACTAATTTTAGCAACTCAAGCCTACTGATTTGTAGTATAATAAAATTAGTAGAAAAAAGTAGTAACCGCTACTAAATTTTAATAAAATTGTTGTAAACTGTAATTTAAAACTTATTTGCTAAAATTAGCAACAAATTTTACTGAATATTAGTATCACTCGAAGAAAAGCCTCCGTCATATTTATAAAAAACCTTCATAAATGTGATGAAAAACAAAAATAAAACTTGACAAATGTGATAGTTTTTTTCAGAGGCTATTAATTATGAGACAGGAAATCAAAACTTACACCACTCACCGATAGAGGGTGCTGTAATTTAGTATCAGTTGAGCAAATATTTAGTATCAGTTGAGCATATATTAGTGTTTCCAATTCGGTTAATCGATTAACCGATTCCTCGATTAATCGCCTCTATTTCGATTAATGTCGAAACAAATAATTTAAAACTCAAATAATTATTCGACCCGAATAATCGGTTAAAATTGGTCGATTAACCGGTTACATTTTTAATATGGAATTTTTCCTTAATTTTTTCCCAAAACTTCACAATTTTCTTAATCTGGGCTACAAAATTACCAGAAAAGCTTAGAAAAAACAAATACTAACTAAAATAGCATCAAATTCTTTAAAAATCGTGTGAAATAGGTCCTTAAGCCTTTAAATACCTTTTTCGAGCAACCGCAAACAAGTCGACATTGTACCATCAGACTCCCAATTTTTAATAAAATTTTGCGCAAATGTTTTAAAAAAAAATATGTATCAAAGTTTCTATTTGTAAAAAAGCCTTAAGAACATAGCAAAAGGCCAAAATGAAGGTGTTTTCTAAAACTTCACAAAACACACGACTGGCTGGAGGATGCTTTATGAAATAAAATAGACAATTTTGCATTACTGTTTCAATTCTTTTACAAATTTAAACTAATATAAATTATATCTCCATGTCCTTTAAGACAAGTCTGCATTTGTTTTAAAACTGTTACACAATTAACATGTTAATTCTGTAAGAACTTTAACTTTTCTTATTTTTCCTAAGAAAGTGTACATACACATCGGTTCAAAACCACATCAATTCTAAAACATGTTCCACTAGAGCAACATTGAACCCGCACTCGTTTCAATGAATTTAAATTCGAATTAAAACAAATAACCTAAAGTTAAAAAATTTTAATATATATAGAATTTGACTTCTGTAACTGCACACTCAGTGAATTGATATGCTATTGATGAATTTATACACTGATTCAATTAAGTTTCGCTGGAATTCGTCTATTGAAACTTTTAATTGAATTGATGCAATTTTTCATAAAATTTTATGAAAATCTCTAATATGATATTGTCATATTAGATTTTTATTTGTTGTTTCAAAAAGGGTTGATCATTTTCATGATAGACAATACAATTGTTTCGTAGACATCACTCTACTCTTCAGTTGTCCGCTAAGAAAATGATAACTTTCCTACTCAAAACGAGACATTACATAAGGTACAAAAAACCAACGGGATGAGAATTTTGTACTTTCGTATATGAACTGTCTGATTTGGTAAAACCAGTTATAAATCAACTCCTTTTTGAAAGCAACAATTACATAAAAGTACCCTTTGGGTACTATTTATATGTATGTCTGTTGTCAATACATTTTGTAAAAACAACTAATTTTAAACTCAAAACAAAATAAATATTTGAATGAGATTTTAGCCGTGGTGTGCTTATTTTCAACAATTATTTTAATTTTTGCATTAAAAAATACAAAAATTGTTTTTTCGGACTTTCTATATTTTCATATATTTAGTTAGAATATTCTTCTACCTCAAGTCCAAACTCTAATATGATATTGTCATATTAGATTTTTATTTGTTGTTTCAAAAAGGGTTGATCATTTTCATGATAGACAATACAATTGTTTCGTAGACATCACTCTACTCTTCAGTTGTCCGCTAAGAAAATGATAACTTTCCTACTCAAAACGAGACATTACATAAGGTACAAAAAACCAACGGGATGAGAATTTTGTACTTTCGTATATGAACTGTCTGATTTGGTAAAACCAGTTATAAATCAACTCCTTTTTGAAAGCAACAATTACATAAAAGTACCCTTTGGGTACTATTTATATGTATGTCTGTTGTCAATACATTTTGTAAAAACAACTAATTTTAAACTCAAAACAAAATAAATATTTGAATGAGATTTTAGCCGTGGTGTGCTTATTTTCAACAATTATTTTAATTTTTGCATTAAAAAATACAAAAATTGTTTTTTCGGACTTTCTATATTTTCATATATTTAGTTAGAATATTCTTCTACCTCAAGTCCAAACTCTAATATGATATTGTCATATTAGATTTTTATTTGTTGTTTCAAAAAGGGTTGATCATTTTCATGATAGACAATACAATTGTTTCGTAGACATCACTCTACTCTTCAGTTGTCCGCTAAGAAAATGATAACTTTCCTACTCAAAACGAGACATTACATAAGGTACAAAAAACCAACGGGATGAGAATTTTGTACTTTCGTATATGAACTGTCTGATTTGGTAAAACCAGTTATAAATCAACTCCTTTTTGAAAGCAACAATTACATAAAAGTACCCTTTGGGTACTATTTATATGTATGTCTGTTGTCAATACATTTTGTAAAAACAACTAATTTTAAACTCAAAACAAAATAAATATTTGAATGAGATTTTAGCCGTGGTGTGCTTATTTTCAACAATTATTTTAATTTTTGCATTAAAAAATACAAAAATTGTTTTTTCGGACTTTCTATATTTTCATATATTTAGTTAGAATATTCTTCTACCTCAAGTCCAAACTCTAATATGATATTGTCATATTAGATTTTTATTTGTTGTTTCAAAAAGGGTTGATCATTTTCATGATAGACAATACAATTGTTTCGTAGACATCACTCTACTCTTCAGTTGTCCGCTAAGAAAATGATAACTTTCCTACTCAAAACGAGACATTACATAAGGTACAAAAAACCAACGGGATGAGAATTTTGTACTTTCGTATATGAACTGTCTGATTTGGTAAAACCAGTTATAAATCAACTCCTTTTTGAAAGCAACAATTACATAAAAGTACCCTTTGGGTACTATTTATATGTATGTCTGTTGTCAATACATTTTGTAAAAACAACTAATTTTAAACTCAAAACAAAATAAATATTTGAATGAGATTTTAGCCGTGGTGTGCTTATTTTCAACAATTATTTTAATTTTTGCATTAAAAAATACAAAAATTGTTTTTTCGGACTTTCTATATTTTCATATATTTAGTTAGAATATTCTTCTACCTCAAGTCCAAACTCTAATATGATATTGTCATATTAGATTTTTATTTGTTGTTTCAAAAAGGGTTGATCATTTTCATGATAGACAATACAATTGTTTCGTAGACATCACTCTACTCTTCAGTTGTCCGCTAAGAAAATGATAACTTTCCTACTCAAAACGAGACATTACATAAGGTACAAAAAACCAACGGGATGAGAATTTTGTACTTTCGTATATGAACTGTCTGATTTGGTAAAACCAGTTATAAATCAACTCCTTTTTGAAAGCAACAATTACATAAAAGTACCCTTTGGGTACTATTTATATGTATGTCTGTTGTCAATACATTTTGTAAAAACAACTAATTTTAAACTCAAAACAAAATAAATATTTGAATGAGATTTTAGCCGTGGTGTGCTTATTTTCAACAATTATTTTAATTTTTGCATTAAAAAATACAAAAATTGTTTTTTCGGACTTTCTATATTTTCATATATTTAGTTAGAATATTCTTCTACCTCAAGTCCAAACTCTAATATGATATTGTCATATTAGATTTTTATTTGTTGTTTCAAAAAGGGTTGATCATTTTCATGATAGACAATACAATTGTTTCGTAGACATCACTCTACTCTTCAGTTGTCCGCTAAGAAAATGATAACTTTCCTACTCAAAACGAGACATTACATAAGGTACAAAAAACCAACGGGATGAGAATTTTGTACTTTCGTATATGAACTGTCTGATTTGGTAAAACCAGTTATAAATCAACTCCTTTTTGAAAGCAACAATTACATAAAAGTACCCTTTGGGTACTATTTATATGTATGTCTGTTGTCAATACATTTTGTAAAAACAACTAATTTTAAACTCAAAACAAAATAAATATTTGAATGAGATTTTAGCCGTGGTGTGCTTATTTTCAACAATTATTTTAATTTTTGCATTAAAAAATACAAAAATTGTTTTTTCGGACTTTCTATATTTTCATATATTTAGTTAGAATATTCTTCTACCTCAAGTCCAAACTCTAATATGATATTGTCATATTAGATTTTTATTTGTTGTTTCAAAAAGGGTTGATCATTTTCATGATAGACAATACAATTGTTTCGTAGACATCACTCTACTCTTCAGTTGTCCGCTAAGAAAATGATAACTTTCCTACTCAAAACGAGACATTACATAAGGTACAAAAAACCAAAGGGTACTTTTATGTAATTGTTGCTTTCAAAAAGGAGTTGATTTATAACTGGTTTTACCAAATCAGACAGTTCATATACGAAAGTACAAAATTCTCATCCCGTTGGTTTTTTGTACCTTATGTAATGTCTCGTTTTGAGTAGGAAAGTTATCATTTTCTTAGCGGACAACTGAAGAGTAGAGTGATGTCTACGAAACAATTGTATTGTCTATCATGAAAATGATCAACCCTTTTTGAAACAACAAATAAAAATCTAATATGACAATATCATATTAGAGTTTGGACTTGAGGTAGAAGAATATTCTAACTAAATATATGAAAATATAGAAAGTCCGAAAAAACAATTTTTGTATTTTTTAATGCAAAAATTAAAATAATTGTATTTTATGAAAATTTTCATATTATTTATTAAAAATGTCATACACCCAAAGAAGTTTTTTTAGAAAGAGATTCATAAAAATTGTGAAGCTTTTTCATAAAATTTAATAAATTTGGCTTTTACTTTTTGAAGAAAACTTCATTAGCTTATTGAAAATTTTGTTTACAGCTCGTCCGATAAAATTCTCTCAGAGTAAGTACGCCGAAACTTTACGTTATTTTTTTACTGTTAATGGCCTTTAGTAACGAAAAAGATACTGAGAAACAAAGTAAATTGGTATTCTCAATTAATTGAAATTAATCTCAAAGAGAACTAAAATTTTTTTATCGATGCCTTTAATGAAAATTTCGTAGCTGTAGGAATAATCTTATTAAAATTTAAAAAACTTTAGGTATAGCATTGCTTAACCCTTTCAGATCCAGCATACAAGATAAAATTACAAATATTTTCAATACTAATAGGTTTATAGTAAAGTGTTGTTTTTTTAAACGCGTCGTATAGACCAAATACAATTAATATTGTCATTAATATGTATTTTTGTTAATTCTAATTTAGTAGGTTTGAGGTTAATAAGAAGAATAAACCTTCCTCAAAAGTTATAAATACATTAAATTTGCAAATCAGACTAGATCTAGTTTCTGCCTTTTTATGGACAGGCGTTATCAGTGATCTTCCATTAAATTGTATTATTGTTTATATTTTTATTGTCAGATTGTCTCTATATGAATAATTTCAGAAGTGATCAAACAGACATATAGAAACATTCTACTTCAGATTTTCTCTGTTTATCTTCTTATTTCCTCCGTGTCACCTTTTCACAAATATTGCCACATTGACGTATGGTTTGTACGTACAAGTGCAGGCAATTTGTGTATATTGGAGACGGACAGCCAACAGGGCATTTTTATTTTTTATGGTAAATTGTTGTTTTTTTCAAATAGGTTTATTTAGATAAAAAATTTCAGTTATACTTTTAGCTAAATTATATTTCATAAAATATGAATGGCACCAGGAAATTTTAATAGTTTTAGTACCATTTTACCTTAAAGTTATAAAATTAATATATTTTTGCAAGCTAGTTGGGTCTGAAAAAGTTAAATGCAATATTAAATTTTATAGTGTCAGTATTGATTAAAAATCACATTCAAAGAAATTTTGTATCTAATCTTTTCAGATTTTTAAATTTTTTTCTAAATAAAAAATCTACGTTATGTAATCGATATGTAACAGTTTTAGGTTTGCTATTCTTAACTTACTAATATTTTGTTATTTTCAGCAGTTCTTTCTGCCATCTTCAACGAAATTTTAGTAGATTTAGCAACATTTTTACAGACCTTTTTTTAAAAAAATCTCAGATCCCGAAACTTTTCAACTTTCGAATATGAAAATTTTTTTATTAAATACATCGTATTCATATATGACGTTAATATTTAATGAAAAGAGTCAGCTTTTTGTGTTTTAATTAATATAAGTTAATGAAATACATTAATTTAGCATTAAACGATTAACCGCCAATTTTCTCGAATAACCGACCCGAATAACCGGTTAATCCATTTTAGTGATTTTTCGAATAATGCATTAACCGGTTAACCGCCTATGTCGAATAATTGGAAACACTAGCATATATTAAAAAACTCAAAAACTGCTCAAAATAAGGAAAAAGCAAGAGCCGAATATATTCAAATAATAAAATTTGGAGATATCAGTTTGTTTTTTTGCTTTGTAGTTTGTTATTATTTAAATTTAAATAAAAAAAAGGAAATTGTCAATTTTTTTAACAAAGTGCCATCTAGTGATAACGATATTTTTATAACTTATTTTTTTGGTGAATCCATACCCTGGTTTTTTTAACGCAAAATAATGTTTTTTTATATGTATTTATGAAATTATATTCCGAATGTACACTGTTTCGTAAAATAAGTTGAATTTATTTTGTAAAGAATTAAGAGCCAGTTTTGTAGTCAGAATTAAGATCGATTTCATCTAAAATACTTCTTAAGTAACAAACTTCTAACTAAAATGGCCCTAAGGGTGAGATCGATTGCCTTTAAATATCCTATAAGTAAGAAATTTTCAAATCGATCTTAGTTTCGACTATAAAATTTGCTCTAATTTTTTATCTAAAAATTCTAAATATACATTTATATATATAAATATGTTTGATATAACGTTATATATATGTGACGCGCAAAATAGAAAGGGATCTAAGGATAGAAAGGGACCTAAGGTCAGGAGAGCATGGGATCGGTCTCATTCGATGCTCAGATGTTGTCCACAAAAAAAAAAATTGATTTTTTTACCCTTAGGTCCCTTTCTCTATGCGCTGTCACATATAATCATATACGATTTGGTCTCCAGCCATATATTAAGAGATCTGCGATATAATTTATATATTATTATATATAATGGTGTATAAGCTGATATAAACAATCTTATATCAAAATATATAATAAAGTTAATAGAAAATGTATTAATTTTATATATAATTGTATCTGACATGATATCTAATTATACACAATTTTATAAAGTTTAATTGCACTATAAAAATTTAAAAAAAAATTTAGAAATTGGGATCTGGTTTTGAAGTTTGCACTTTGACATATAAATTAATGTTTATAATTGAATTTAACAATCTATTTTTCAAATAAATATTTGGCAAAATACTTCATTAGATTAAAAATAAGTTTAACCCTTAAATGCATAGTGTAGCCATTTGACAGCATAAGTTTTTTAATAAAAAAACCGCCCTAATGCACAAAACTTCATTTTTTGGCCATTGAGGCCCTTGGTGTACACAGGTTTCTTATAGTTTAGCGCAGATTTTTTAGACAGTTATTGGGAAAATCTTGGTTTTGCTTCGTATATTTGTGAAAAATCTTAAACACTCGTTTTCTTAGAAAAAGTGTAATATTTAAAAATGTTTATTTCAGGCACCCGATATTAATACTTTTAAAACGGTTTATTTTGTTTTTTCCCAAAAAAAAAAATAATCACTTGTGTTCAAATGAATTTATTTTTCTTGATGGATATTTTGTTTTCATAAATTTTTTTATTTTTTGTTATGTTTTTTTTAGTTTTTTCTGATTACAATTACATATAAATTTTGTAAAAATTCGTAAAACAACATTCATATGGACACATTTCTGCATCCAATGATATATACCTTTGCGTTATTAAAAAGTAATAAAAATTTCTACAAAGCATGATAGGCTGAATAATTTTGTGCAAAAGAGAAACTGTGGTCATTAAAACCATAGGATTTGTGAGCAACTAACCACAAAAACTGCACTTAAAAAATTAAAAAATAATGGCGGAACGCGAAAAAAGGGTTTATGGTACAAAAAATTAATTTTGATATTTAATCAGCGATTTACATTATGCAAGCAAATATATTGATGCAAAACTATTCCTTTTTGCAAAATTGTTTTTCGTAATTTTTTTTTTTTGCAATCTAACCGGCTAATTTTGGTATAGGATATATGTATTATAGTCCCTAGATTATGGGTTTTAAATAAACCCCACTTAAAAAATTGCAAAATAATGGCGGAACGCGAAAAAAAAACTTTATGGTACAAAAAATGAATTAAAAATCCTTATCAGAAATTTACATTCTGCAAACAAATATACTGATGCAAAAAATTTTCTTTTCCGAAAATTTTTTTCGCGAACTTTTTTTTCAGTTCAGTCGTGACAGTCGTGTGAATAAGTCGATTTTTGCCAATGCAGTCTAACACTTTTTGTGCTAGTTGCTTAAGTTCTGTTAGTTGCGCTTTTGTAAAATGCATAATTTGCAATAAACTATACCATAAATCATGTTCAGGCGTTGATAATGACGATAATGATTCAATAAATTCCTCGAAAAATATCAAAGAGTATATATTATAGACAGAAATTATGCTACTCTAGCTCTCTCGAAAAACAATCGAACTCGGGGCAACTCGATGTACAACATTTTTCTTTTAAAATTAAGTTGAGGTGCAACATTTTTATGTTGAGTTGCAACATTTTGTGTATTTAGTTATGGTGGAAGGATGCCATATTTACAAAAAAAGTAAAAAGTATAAATTTGCCGGTTTTTGGTAAAATTTGCCTGTTTTGGGTTTAATTATGCCGAGTTTTTATTATAAATGTTATAAGGCCAATAAGGCATAGGACGAATATCTTTATTTCCAACATAATCAAGATAAAACGTTAACCACAGATATTTCCATATAAATTTGACATGGATAACTATGGGTAAGCATTAAACTTAGTTTATTTTAAAATGAGTTAACAGTTAAAGAAAAGTAATTTTTTTCTAAAGTGCAGTTTATGGGCATAAATCACTCTGTTCAAAATTTTTATCGTAGGTAGATATTTCTATTTTGAGTTCAAAAATACAAATATTTTTTGTTGGAAACCCCTACTTTCGAGTGGGCGGGGCTCTAAAGTTGAAAAAAGCCAACGTTGATAGTTTGCCGCGCAAACACATCTAATATATTAATAAGGATGGGTGCGAACTGGCTAAATAAAATCTAAACTAATTCAGGTTTCCAAATTTCTATGAAATTTGAAAAAAATTAAAACAAATTTTTTAAAGAAATTTTAAACCCTTTTGTCGAATTGTATTTAGTTTAGAATTTATTTAACCATCTCGCACAGGGCCTACTTACAAATTAAATTTTTTAATACACAATCTTCTGAAATGAAACCTTTTTTTCTAAATGAAATGAAACCTTTTTTTCTAATTTATAAAAGTTAAAATTTATTAAATTTTAAATTGAGCCGTAATGGGTTAAATAACATAAAAAACGTTAATGTCACATGAAAGATATTTTAAATACCTTTCCAATAGTATGCGTCCTGTCCAAATCCGACCAAAAATCGCACAGTTATAAGCAAGTCCAACTTCAAATTTTGAACCGAAATAACTCCCGAGATAGGCCCAACCGACAAAAAAGCAAAGTTGTTTTGCAAGCCCAATTAAAAGTTTTACCTGTGGTAAAAATTTTGACCCGATCGGACCAATTTTTTTATGTTTTTTATTTATTTTTGGAGATTTTTTCATTTCCATCTGAACCTGGCATTTTTAACACAAAAATTGGGTAAAATTTATATGGCAGCACATATTTCTGACATTTCTGCACATTAAATCAATTTCCGTACTTTCAAACCAAATTCCTGCAATTTCATTCAAAAATTCCCTTAAATAAGGGAATATTTACTCTTTGGTTGTAAATCGAGTTGGGGACAGCTTGTGAACAAAGAAAAAGAATACCAGTTGAGTACGTAAGAGTAGCATGGAATGAGTATGCCAATAGTGGGTATTATAAGTATTTTTCTAAAATTATTAAATATAATGAATAGATTGGATGAGTCAAACAGATTTGCGGTGGTATGAGTATGATGACGACGTTGGATTCCTATTTATTGCAACTTAAGATTATAAATCAACTTCATTGTGAGTACGAATGCGTCAGAGTGGTTGAATTTCAATGATTTCTACTCACTTATACTTTAAATTTCATGAGTGACTCTGAATAGCAAAAAATCGATTCATTGCTGATCTCTGGTATATATGTACATAATTATTAGAGAAGACAAAAAAAAAACAAATCCGATGTGTTTAAAGCAAAAAAAACTAAACTTTAAAACAAAAAAATCAAAATTAAAAAAATAGGAAAAACAACAATTTTTTTATTAAAAAAGTTCAAAGTTAAGAGAAAAATATTTTTTTGTGAGCAAAAAAAGCATTTTTGGGCTAAAAGTCTTAAAAAAAGAAATTTAATCTTAAGAAAAAGCTATTTTAAAGCTAAAAAAAATTAGAAAAAATGCAAACAGAAGCAAATAGAAGCAAAAAAAGCAAAAACAGCAATTTTATCTTCTCTGATAAATGTATAAGTACACTAGGGATACCCATTACGAAATCTCGATTCCGAAAATCTCGGGATTTGTAAATCCCGAAAAATTTCCGGTTTCATTATTTGGCTTATTTTATCACTTTTTGTATTTGTTTTTATTGTTATATTATTAAAGAGTTAATTTGCCCCAGCAGAGATTTGTGCTTAATATTTTATGTTAGTTGACTTAAAAAAACTAAATATTTCTGATGATTTAAGCAGAGTAGTTTGTATTTAATAAACTTTGCCAAATATGGTTAGAAATTTGTTGATATAGCAGTGTTTTTGGCGACTTTTGGTTAAAAAGTTTTTTTTCAGAGGTTTCAGATGTAAATTGGAATTTGCATTTACCTTAATTTAAGTCATAAATATATTTCTTATATTTCGTTAATTTAACAATTAGTAAGGAAACAAGTTCTGCTGATTTCAGTAGTATTTATCGCGGAACCTTTTTTGCTAAATTTTAGTAGCTTTTTCTGCTATTTTTACATATTTATTTCTATGAGTGTAGTTTTTGTTTAACGTCACGATGGTGTAGTACTCCACTCTGAGTGGATTTTCCTTTCTTTTTCGAACTTGCATATTTTTTGTACCATGCTATCTCTATTGTAGTCCACTCTACTCTGCAGCGTGGAGTACTCCAGCGTTGTGAATCCGGCTTAATTTGTTTAATTTCATATTACAAGAAATAAATAAGTAGATTTATAACGAATTATTTGAATTTTAAGGGTTTATATCAGCTATTAATTTTTAAAATTAAAATATGATGAAACAAGAAAATCCCGAACCCCCAAAAAATCCCGAAAAATACCGGGATCTCGAAAAATACCGAGAGCCCGGGATTTAAAATTTTAAAATCCAGGAATTTTCCAGTTTTTTTATGAAACATACAGTTTGTTTTAGTAGGTTTGAGGTTAAGAAGAAGAATAAACCTTCCTCAAAAGTTATAAACACATTAAATTTGCAAATCAGGCTAGATCTAGTTTCTGCCTTATTATGGACAGGCTTCATCAGTGATCTTCCATTAAATTGTATTATTGTTTATATTTTTATTGTCAGCTTGTCTCTATATGAATAATTTCAGAAGTGATCAAACAGACATATACAAACATTCTACTTCAGATTTTCTCTGTTTATCTTCCTATTTCCTCCGTGTCACCTTTTCACAAATATTGCCACATTGACGTATGGTTTGTACGTACAAGTGCAGGCAATTTGTGTATATTGGAGACGGACAGGGCATTTTTATTTTTTATAGTAAAGTGTTGTTTTTTAAATGCGTCGTATAGACCAAATACAATTAATTTTGTCATTAATATGTATTTTTATTAATTCTAATTTAGTAGGTTTGAGGGTAAGAAGAAGAATAAACCTTCCTCAAAAGTTATAAACACATTAAATTTGCAAATCAGACTAGATCTAGTTTCTGCCTTTTTATGGACAGGCTTCATCTTCCATGAAATTGTATTATTGTTTATAGTTATTTATACCCTACACCACTATGTGGTGAGGGTATTATAAGTTTGTGCTGATGTTTGTAACACCAAAAAATATTGGTCCTAGACCCACCATATAGTATACCGATCGGCTTAGAATTTTTTTTTATTTCGATTTAACGATGTCCGTCTGTCTGTCCATGCATTCTTGTGCGCACTCTACAGGTCGCAAATATTAAGATATTTTGATGAAACTTGGTACACCGACTTTTGTCGTCCTTGGGCCTATTGATTTTGGTTAAAATCGGTCCATGTTTAGACCTAGTGCCCATATAAGGGTCCTACCAAAAGTATATTGTTTATACGCTGCAGGTCGCAAATATTAAGATATTTTGATGAAATATGGTACACCGACTTATGTCGGCCCAAGGACGAAGCCTATTAATTTTGGTGAATATCGGTCCATGTTTAGACCTAGTGCCCATATAAGGGTCCTACTAAAATTATAAGGTTTATACGCTGCAGGTCGCAAATATTAAGATATTTTGATGATATTTGGTACACCGACTTATGTCGGCCCAAGGACGAAGCCTATTGATTTTGGTGAACATCGGTCTATGTTTAGACCTAGTGCCCATATAAGGGTCCCCCCAAAATTATATTGTTTATACGCTGCAGGTCGCAAATATTAAGATATTTTGATGAAATTTAGTACACAGACCTATTTTGGCCCAAAGACGAAGCCTATTGATTTTGGTGAACATCGGTCCATGTTTAGGCCTAGTACCCATAAAGGGTCCCCCCAAAATTGGCTTGGTTACAAACTGCAGATCGCAAATATTAAGATATTTTAATGAAATTTGGTGCGCTGACTCACATTATAGAAAATTTTGAAACAAGCCCCATTTTAACCCATTCGAATTTCGGATCCAAACATTAGTTGGCTTTTACCCAGACTGGTGTAGGGTATTCTATAGTCGGCATGCCCGACTTTAACCTTTTTACTCGTTTTATTGTCAGATTGTCTCTATATGAATAATTTCAGAAGTGATCAAACAGACATATACAAACATTCTACTTCAGATTTTCTCTGTTTATCTTCCTATTTCCTTCGTGTCACCTTTTCACAAATATTGCCACATTGACGTATGGTTTGTACGTACAAGTGCAGGCAATTTGTGTATATTGGAGACGGACAGCCAACAGGGCATTTTTATTTTTTATAGTAAAGTGTTGTTTTTTCAAACGCGTCGTTTTTTTAATTTAATACAGTTTTCCAGTTTTTTTATGAAAAACTATTTTCTAGTCCATGCATTTTTTAATATTTTTTCATATTAAAACAGCATATTTCTTTCCATTTACTGTTAGCTGTGTGTGTGCGGCAAGCTATCAGTGTTGTTTAGCTTAAAATTATTTTCAAAAATTATTATTCCTGCTTTCCCGGTTAAAAAAGTTCATATATGATCATATATATTTTTTATATGATCATATATGGTCATCCATATTCGTACATACTAGAAAAATGAACCTACATCTCCATATATGGACAAATATGGTCATACAAATTCATATATTATTTTGTATGGTCGTCCATATACGAGTATGTTCATATTTTATGTGTATTATCATCTATTTTGTTAGGAAATTGTGTTTTCGATAAAAAGAAAAGTTCCTTTAAGTGGTAATACTCGTAACATTATATTTTTTTATATATTTGTCATTTTTATCGCACAAAGCGGTTTATTTTGTTTTACTTCAATAAAGATCAAATTTCAAAACGCAAAAAAATGTTGCGACAAATTTTTGTTAAAAAACAAAAATACAATATGTTCAATGTCTCGATTTCGAAACCGCCAACAAATTTGTTCACAACAAAACTAAATCAGTAGTAGAACATATAATTCCCTTTAATGTTTTGTACGATTTCAAAATAATTAAAATATAAGATAATAAGATAATCTTATTGTTTTATATTTTAATTATTTTGAATTATAATTCTATTAAACATATTATACAGGTTGGAAATTATATTTGTAAGATAATAAACATACCCGAGTAAAAAAGTTTATATAAAATTATGTATGAATGGATATACATATTTCCAATATGTGACTGGATATAATTTCATCCGAAAAATGGTTATATTAAATTGTATCAAATCGGATATAATTATATTTACAAGGATACAAAGTTATATAAAATGATCAACTTATATCCGAGTTTTGTCCCGATCAAATTGGATATAAGTTAATACAATACGATATGATTAAATTTAAATGATAAAAAAAACTTTGTATTGGAGGGCAGCAAGATTTCACGTCCTACACACTACCAGCCGCAGGCTACTGTTGATAATGAGTAACTATTAAAGACGTTATTGTATAAATCCGTTATTGTTGAATTCTTTAAAGATTAGCCCCCGTATACAAAATCAAAAAGCATATTCCCCTTATGGGAATTTGTGTGTAAAAAAGTTAGCAGCAAGTTAGTTAGCATACACTTTGTCATTTTGAATACGGGTGTAGATCATTTCTTCTCAAATATGGGAATTTTCGTTGTACTTATAAATTTTTTTTTAAATATGTTAAGTTTTTTTTATTTTAAATAAAATTTTAATGATTAGCCCGGCAATGCACTTCTTTTTTGTTGGAGGCTCATAGTTCCCGATTTATGGTGCTGAAAATGATCTATAACAATATTCTAAATTGGATTTTTTAAATTAAAAAAAAAAACTTAAAAGTAAAAAAAAGCTCAGAAAATATTAATTTAATGAAAAGCCCAAACCACATAGTGAAAGTGCCAGTGGACAGTGGCAGTGCTCTCAAACTTTGTTCTTGAACTTCGCGAAAACGATTTAATATTTTTAAAAAATTCTTATTGCGTTTTGTTTAAACACAGCTTTTATTTATTTATTTTGTTTACTGATATATGATTTAATATGATTATATATGAGAAAATTTCTAAAAATGTTTCTAATATATCATCATATAAAAACATATAAAGTCGCATACAATATTTAATATTATCATATATTTTGATATTACAAAATATATGTTATATATACTCTTTTTTACTCGGGTATGCAGTTACATAATTAACATTCTTAGGTTTGTTTTATTCGAATTTTGTATAAATATTCCATACAAATTTAAGCATTTATAAAACTTTTAAGTAGGTATAAATTTAGCTTCTTAAAAATTAAGTAGTTATAAAAATGCTACCAAGTCTTAAAAATTCTTGGCTTTTCTCTTTCAAATGTAAACAAAAATATTTGTCATAAAAATATTTGAAATTTTAGAATTTTTTATTTCACAAAATATTAAAAACAACAAAACCCAACAAATGAATTATACGTTTGTAGGTAAAGGTACAGCACACACAAGATTATTGCTCCATTTCGAGTTCCGGCGAAGTCTTTATACGAAAACAGCTTTTGTACAAAGGCGACCCCAAATATTTAAATTTTGTTTGTTTACAAAAAATAAAAGAAATCAGGTAAGTACGGATAGTCGTTTTATTACAAGTCGTTATATTTAGATATAGGTATAAAATTCGAAAAAAACCTCTTGTTTTTGAAAATAAAATTTTTTATTTGAAATGCAGCAAAAAACAATTTGATTTTAATTCAATAAAGACAATTTTTTCATAATTAACTTAGAAATTTCTGAAAAAATCGTTTTTGGTTTAACTTACATCCCAAAAACTCTGCCTTAGTATAACAAATGTAGAAAAAGGAAATAATTTATAATCATATATGACCATACACATATCAGCATATGCTGACATAAATAAGAGTATTCATATGTACTTCCATGTATGTACATTAGAGTCGTCCAAAACAAACATGAAAATTGGAATTCGCGGTGTCTACAATGTTACCCCTATTGCTTAATGTCTTAAAACCCTCTGTGCCAACTTTAAGCCAAATCCGCTTTTATTTTGAGCAGAAAAAGTTATATTTTAATAATTAGTAATTTGTCTCCAGAGTAATTTATACAAAAAGTAGGGTTGCCTTTGAATTATTTCTTAACCTTATTCTTAATTAATGTGCAGAAAATGAAAATGAAATCACAATATTGAAATTGTTGAAAATCTAAGCAAAAAGTAAAAACTTTAATGGTAGATTTTCTTCAAGAAATGACACAAACTTTGTTTACTGATTAACCACAAATTGACAGTAACTCCCAAGGTGCATGCAGTATTTCACCATATATTGGAATTTTGTACTAAAACAGACACTAGATTAGGACCTTCGAGTGAACAGGCTTCAGAATCTGTTTAATGTTTAAAATGGTTTGGCACAGGTTTCAACGAACAACTTGTGATCCACATTACGCAGAATGGCTACAAACAGCAGTCTGTGAGTATAATTCACTTCATATTTAAAGTTTATTATGTATATGTGCTGTATATTTTAGATAAAATAAAAACAAAAAAATATTAATGTATCAATTTAACAAGTTTAATGGGGGATTTAGTAATTGGTTTAATCTGAGATTTGGACGACACTTTTATGTAGTTTTCATCACTAAATCATATTTTAGGTCTTACAATATTTTTAAATTGTGTTTATTTAATTAACAATAGAATTTTTTTTTTAATGGAAACTAACGTATTTTCCTGGGTTTTTTGTATTTTTTGTCAAGTATTTAGTTTAGCAGTTGTTTTTTCAAGAGTTTCCCAATGGCCCCCAATTTTTTTAAACGAAAAACTTTGAATGGTCATAACTTTTAAATTCGTCTACAGATTTTTTAAAAATGCTTTTATTTTTAATCATAAATATACACACAGAGAAAAAATATGCCATTTTCCAACTGAAATTAGGTTACATCTACTAAAATAGGTTGGTACAACTGAATATTGGTTATCACAACAAAATTCGGTTTACATAACTGAATTTTAGTTGCACTACCCAAAATATTTAGGAATCACATTCCAATATGGTTTCACCAACCGAATTTATTGGTTGTAGCAACCAAAATAGGCTTAGCAATTCGGTTGGCAATTTTTTTTCCTGTGTGTAGTGTATTCAACTCCTATACTCACTTTTTGTGGAGCATTTTTTTTGTCAATACCTAATTCTTGACCAACCGTGATATATTTTATATAAATATTCTAAAACAAGTACTTTTGCAACCGGTACCAGAACCAGTTCTATAGCAGGTAGAACCAGCTATAGAGGTAAAGAATCTTTTACTATTGAATTCGTCAAATACCACATGCAACTAACTGGTATTGTAACTTAAATTAGAACACTTTTATATGACAAACGCGACTAGATTTTTAAAATCTTGAAATTTGGAAAATTAAGCTCCAGAGATTATTTTTTGACTTATGTCGGTCAAATACGAATTCTATTAATTTTGGTTGAGATCGATTTTCTCTTAAATAACCTAACATAGGCAAGTTAAAAACTGATTTTATAATTTTTTACCATTTTAAAGCATATGTAGGCCGTCAAACTTTCGGCAAGCCCGACTTAAAATTTTTTTACTGGTTTAAGAAAAAAATACAGTTTTTCTATCACAAAACCATTTTTTCTTACAGTTTTTCTAAAAAATATTTTGTAAGCAGATTTTAAAACAGATTCGTTGCGACAACCTTGCCAATTGAATATTTTCATGGAAGAATTCAATCTTACATTCCCAGCCTGGAAGAATAAAGGCTTCATTAGTCTAATCGTAAAGTAAAAAAACGTATCTGTAATCAATTCAATGTGTTAAAATAATATAGAAATATATTTTTATCTTTTTTCTATGCATTGAAACTTTTGTCAAGTAAAATCGTAAAAAAGTTCTGTTGAAAATAGAAATTTTATATTTTATTACTTGATATTTAATTCTATGTACAAGAAAAGGATAAAAAATACAATATTTTTATTTTTTTATACTCTTTTTATTCATTATGAGAATGATAGGTTACTTTTTTTACGATACTTCCAAACTAATTTGGGCTTAACCGGTAAAATAACAAATAAACTTGATTTTTCGCATGAATTACTCAAAAACTTAATAAAGCTTACCAAATTTTTAATTTTTTCTGCAAAGTATACTCGAATAGTCTACTTAATTTCTAATTTTACCAATATCTTGACATCAATTTCTTGTAAATATGAGAAAATTCAAGAAAAAACGTCGATAATCTAAAATTGCTCCTATGCTTATTTGCGTTCATATAATAAATAAGAAAATCCCTGAATTTTTGAGAAATAA
This sequence comes from Leucophora obtusa, assembly GCA_949987735.1. Classification (NCBI taxonomy): domain Eukaryota; kingdom Metazoa; phylum Arthropoda; class Insecta; order Diptera; family Anthomyiidae; genus Leucophora; species Leucophora obtusa. Next base: position 221,668,003 of record OX465295.1, read on the forward strand.
TCCCGATATTCTGAATTTTGACAATCCCGAAAGTCCCTGGATTCGGGATTTCCCGTTTGGCATCCCTAACGTATACTATGCACTTACCTGTGTTATTCGAATATTTATCATCCCCATTATGTTTTGAAAAATAATACTGTTTTCATGTCAACAGTTAAATTTTTTTTTAAGATCTCAACTCTCTTATTGAAATGAGTGCGATGATAACAATAGAAAGGCAAACAAAAAATCATAAACAAAAACACAAACTAAAGTAAACAAAGTAGAAATTAATTAAAGTTAGTGAACACCGACTATTGGATACTGTGCATCATCGCATAATTTGATTCATATTGTAGAGGCCAGAATAAATGCTAGTAAATAAAAGGAGTTTAAAGAGTAGAGAAAACAGTAATCTGAATGAAATTTGCAAGGGAAAGCAATTATCTGATGGGTGCTTTAATGGGGGACCGGGTCCAAATTTGGAACAATGTTTATTCATATTTCGGGTATATTTTCATTAAAATCGGAGGGAATCCATCGCGATAGATAGTTTTTTTATATCTTTTCTAAAGAGGAGTTTCTTCTTACATATATATTCCACTTATTGGAGAAATGTAGATAGAAAAGAGTTATGTATATTGACAGAAAGGTCTATTTTTCTATCAAAATACATACCTAATACTTTTGGGCAAGTGTGCTCCCTAAAATAATTCAATCATCAGTAATAATTCTAAAAACGAATCAATAAAATTTGTTTTTGATTCGCGAATCATCATATTTTTTGATTCACGAATTAAAATTGTAGTTTTATGAGTTTTACGAATCAATTTTAGTCATTAGTAGGGCAAGGAATTTCATGCAAATGCATGATTTTTCTCGATAGTCCAAAACTAATATGGATTAAATATTTATCCGAATTATGAAATTTAGAACAAAATGGCATCGATTTGTAGTTGCATATTTTTGCATATTTTGTCAAAAGTACATGTTTTTGCATATGTGACGCGCAAAATAGAAATGGACCTAAGGATAGAAAGGGACCTAAGGTCAGGAGAGCATGGGATCGGTCTCATTCGATGCTCAGATGTTGTCCACAAAAAAAAAAAATTTATTTTTTACCCTTAGGTCCCTTTCTCTATGCGCTGTCACATATATTGACTTGAAATGCATATTTCGTGCCTTTTTATGCATATTTGTGCATATTTTTAATTTTTTAGTAACATTTTTTAAATTTGTTAAAAAAATTAAGATTTTCATATTTTGATTAAAAAAATTTTGTTTTTGTTATTAAAAACAAAAGCTTTAAACTCGGTGTTTATGTGAAAAATAACTGAATTATATACTTTTTATATTTTAAGATGCCTAATTTTTGCAAAAATAAGTATTTTTAGTCCATATTTTATATGTTTTTAATGCATATTTTTCTTTTTTAGCTGCATTTTTTAAGCGCATATTTTCGTTTTTTAAGTGCATGAAATTCCTTGCCTTAGTCATTAGTATATCTGTAAGAAATAAACTTCCATTTAATACATTGATTTAACAATTATTTTTACTACAAAATTAAATTTACTCCTAATAAATCAATGATTTAAAATCACTCAAAAAAGTTTGACAGTTGTTTGTGTAGTAATCAGTAGTTGCTGTTTTTAATAGAAATTACAGTTGTTTTTCTATAGAAAAATGCAAAACAACTTTCATGACGGTTATTTAAGAAAACAACTAACGACAGTACTGTAATTTCGTAACAGTTGTTTAAAGCAGTTATTTGTACCAAAACAGTAATTTTACAGTAAACAATTATTTTTGGTAGTTCTTCAAAAAATAAAAACTTTTGTTGATTTTTTTTGAATTTTAAAAATGTTTGTTTAGTTTATATTTGTTATTATTTATATATTTCTAGTTTGCAAATAAAAATCAGAAACTTGTATTGTATCTCCAATGCATAAAAGCACAATAACTGGAAAACGGTTTAGAATTTTTACTTCGAATTTTAAATAGGCTGAAGTAATAACACATATTTTTTTAATCGAAAGAAAAAAAATAATTTTTTTTATTAAAATATACTTTTTTAAACAAAAAGAATTGACTCTAAAAAACTGTAATTTCTTCAGTTGTTTTGAAAATTTTGTAGTTAAAATTTATCAGTTAAAAATAACAAAAGTTTTACTTATTTTAAAGGTAAATACCTTTGTCGCCTTTTTAACTGCATGTACCTTTGTTTTAACTGTCACTTTCAGTAGATTCTACCGAGAAACTTTTGTGAGTGTTGTAATAGATTCTTTTAAATGAATTAAAAAATAGGCATTAATTCAAATAAAAAAATAAATAAATCACGCGAATTTTCTTTAATTTCTTTGATTCGCGAATTTATTTATAATTTATTTTCTTGGATCATCTTTGAAAATAATTCTTTTGGAATCAATTGTTCAAAGCTCTGCCCTAGAGTCATTCTTGTGAATAAAAATACAATTTTTTTTAAGTTAATTCCGAAATCCCAACTCCGTGTCTTATACAATTATGTCTAAAATCTCTTAGAACATATTGTTGATGGCACCATACATAATTGAATTTGTAATGGACCATATGTAATCATATCTGAATTTAATTTAGAAATGCACTCAAAAAAGTTTGACAGTTACTACATGACAGTTGTTTATGTAGTAATCAGTATTTGTTGTTTTTAACAGTATTTACAGTTGTTTTTCTATAGAAAATAGCAAAACAACTTTTATGACAGTTATTTAAGAAAACAACTAACGAAAAGTACTGTAATTTCGTAACAGTTGTTTAAATCAGTTATTTTTAATATCATAATAAACAACTACCAAAACAGTATTTTTACAGTATACAGTAGTTTTTGTTAGTTATTTAAAAAATAAAATATTTCCCTGAACTTTTTTGAATTTTAAAAATTCTTGTTTAGTTTATATTTGCTATTATTGATATATTTCTAGTTTACAAATAAAAATTAGAAACTTGTATTGTATCTTCAATGCATAAAAGCATAATTACTGAAGAACGGTTTGGAATTTTTACTTCAAATTTTAAATAGGCTGAAGTAATACCACATATTTTTGTAATCGAAAGAAAAAAATTATTTTTTTTACTAAAATATAATTTTATAAACAAAAAGAATTGACTGTAAAAACAGTAGTTTTTACCGATTTTGTCATTTGTTTTGAAATTTTTGTAGTAAAAATTTATCAGTTAATTTTACGACATTGGTAGTTATTTTTCATGCATTTGTTAGTTACTCTTCAACAGTTAAAAATAACAAAAGTTTTAGTCATTTTAAAGGTAAATACCTTTGTCGCCTTTTTAACTGCATATACCTTTGTTTTAACTGTCACTTTCAGTAGATTCTACCGACAAATTTTTGTGAGTGTGGGACTTCGCATATTTATTTTTGTGTCTATCAAAAATTCTGAAAAAAAAATATTTTTAATATGCTCACAATGTTAAATTATAAACTAACTCATATATAATTCTATATTATTTATACAGTTAGATATATACAATAACTATAACTATATATAGCACGATATGAAATAATATATTACTGGATATGCCTTCATGTAAAAAGTTTTGTAGCAAATCAAAGCTACATATATAAAATTTCATTGATTTTCGGATATCATCACTTTTTTAAAGTTTTTGCATAGAAAAAAAGAATGGCGTTTTTTTCTTTTTTATTTCAACTCCTGAAAATGCAAAAAAAAAGTTTTCTAAATTAAATTTTGTTGTAGAATCGAATGGTAAAGTCAGATATCCTATAAATATCGCTGTTTTTGCTCTGGAGGAAAAGGGTCTTAAAATCAGCGTTTTTGGTCGACTTGTGCTAGTGGAAGGAGTTGAAATAAAAACGAAAAAAAACGCCATTCTTTTTTTATGCAAAAACTTTAAAAAAAGTGATGATATCCAAAAATCTAATTACTATAATAAGTAAGTATATATGCTTTAGGCCAGTTTACATTATAATATTTTCGGTAAGATTTTTTTTTTAACCTATTTTAATTGAGGAAGAATGTGATGACATTTTTCTATTTTGTGGCAATGGTTACACTTTTGCACCCAGTTAATTTTTATATAATTTTCTTGAGAATTTTGTAATAATAACTTAAGAAATCACAAAAATATTGAACTTATCTGTTTGAAAAATTGGGTATCAAATAATATTTCCCTATTGTTCAGGTAGTAAGCCCTATTTGGGGGCTGACTACATTTAACATGCTGAAAATTTTCTTAAATCCAAAAGTATTAAAAATATTTAATATCGGACAACAGCACGGACCATTTTTCTAATAAATAAAATTTTTCATGACTTCTAAATTTGTGGATTTGGGCAAAAATATGTTAAATTTTTATGATAGCTAGTAAAATCGGTACTTAAATGTTGTGGCATTTATTTTTCTTTGATGTACCTTCAATTTGAAACATCAGATCAAAGCTATTTTTATTGGGCAGCCCCATATCCTGAAGTAAATAGCTACAAGTTTCTATGTTTGAAGGCCTCTTTTTGGGAAAACGTCTCGATAATCGGATTAAACCGCATTATGGTCACAACTTTTCCTTCATTATATAACAAAGTTTTGCCAAAGGAAAAAACATTTTTTTCCAAAGTTATGCTATATTTAAAATTTTAAAAAATGTCAAAATTTTTCCAACTTTTCGTTTTGTTACAAATTTTTTTTTTGAAAATCTCGAAAACTATAATAGCTACGACAATGGTTCTTAGCTTGTTTTAAAATAGATATTTAGGAATATAAAAAAATATATATTTAAAAAATCAAAAATAAAAAAATTTTAAAATTCTACAATTTCAAAATTGTAAAAATCAAAAACTAATTTTTTTGCGAAATTTTTTTTTTATATATAACTTCTAACTGATCTTAAAAGATCCCGAAATTTTCAATAGGGCGTTTTATTTTTTGTTTTTTATAAAATTTTTATCTACAAATAGTCGACAGACTTAAAATGGCAGTACCTTAAACATGACCAAATTTTTCTTTGTTTTTAGCGATTTTAAAAGAAAATTAACAATACTGAAATTTTAACATGAGATGTTGGGCATTTTAAAAAATCTTTAAAATTAATTTCAAAGAACACGTTTTTGCATTTTTATCAAATTTGTGGGTCATTTTGGATTTCAGGCTAAAGTGGGTTAATGATATCCGATGAAGACAAATTTCATACCTGAATGATTTTGGCTATATTAAATGAATAAATGAAATAAAAAATAATTTTTTTTCGAAATTTTGAATTTTGGGAATTTTTAATAGTAATACACTTTTTTCCAAAATGGGCCATTTTCGTCCAACTTTCGGCACTGGTTAACGTTTTCCAAAAAAAAGTCGATTTCTTCCATTTTGGACCATTTCCAATAAAGCTGGGGGGTGTAATGACAAATCTATTTTTAAGGGACACCCTAATATGTATGTACAGCGCATAGTTCGGGGACACAGTATTCAGTAGACCTGTTGAGAGTTTGAGGACAGTCCCCAAACTTAGCAAATGTCTCCAGAGTAAATTTTAGGTCGAAGACATGTCCCCGCAGTATGCGCTATGCATACATATAAGTATTAAGACATATAATTGTACCCAGCAAAAAAATGGAAGTAATGCTTTACAAACTGCTTCTTTCTCTACTTTATTAGAATCCGTTAGTGTATTTTTACTGCTTTTTTAGAAGTAATTCGGAACAACTTCAAAAAATCACTTCTTTCATTGCTAGAAGAAGAAGTTTTTAGAATTACTTCTGAACAACATCCAAAAAATCACTTAAGTATTACTTCTTAAGCATAATAATGAAAATCAATTTTTAGACTCATTCTTTTTGTCAGTACTGGTAAGCATAAAGATAACGACATATTTTTAGATTTTTCGTATGTTGATGTGTAAGCATAACTCATTATTTTTCGCGACATCGCCATACAAATATAATAAGAAATGTAATAAGAAAAGCAACTAGTTACCATTACTAGGTATAGTTACATAACTACATATCTGGTAATGATTTTCTACACTTATATATATATATATAAGTTCCCGTAGTTCCTATACGGAACATAGTGCCACATTTTCTACACTTGGTAGTATTCAAAACATGCCCCAACATATCCAACTTTTTTTGTTATTCAATTATTTTATTCGAATACCACATTTGTATAGGAATTTGTTGATTTTATATCCAATTTTTATTTTCTCGAGTATGTGTAGAAATAAATCTAAATTACATAAATTTTAGACATGTTTTCATAGGAAACAAAGTTGGTTTTTGATTTCACTATTTTACAGTTAAACTTGAGATTGGACCGCCAAAAAAATTCGCTTCTCTTACTTTTTTCTCCTCACATATCCAAATTTCATTAAAGTCGGAGATAACCCATTCGGTACCTATCTTGTTAGTCGATTGATATAAATCAAGATAAGTCCCAGATAGAGTTGTCAAGTATTCGAACTATTTTAAAAACCGGTTTTCGAATACTTCTAAAAACCGCCTTTTTAAAAGACCAGTTTTCGGTTTTTGTAATTCAAAACCGGTTCGAATAACCGGTTTTACGATTTTTGTAAATAATCATTTTGTATTGCTATATATTGAAATTTTCTTTAAAAAACTTACAAAAAATTGCTAAAAATCTTGAAACTATTTTGTTCCTTAAAAAGCAGTCCGCAGCGTAAATTATTCCACTAGTGGGAATCCGCTTTTAAACCTAAAAGTTTTTTTTTTTTTTAATAAAAACAGATTCGAGAAGACATAAAAGCCCAGATTGTAGCTTTCCAATGAATATGAAAAATTTGTGACCAAAAATTTTTATTACAATTTTAGGGTTCCAAATCGCAAAATATTTTAGCACAGGGGGAGAAAAACTAAAATTAAGACCAAACTTCTTTTATTTATTGAGAAAAATGGAAAATGGAACTTATATGCATTTTAGGACAGCTAGTTGAGATCTTTTCTACTAAACTTATTTATTGTCAAAAAATATGATTTTTCTAAGATAGAGAAAAAATGGAATTCTGCAAAAAATAACTTGAAAGAACTTTAACGTTTTTGTTTCGAAAAAATTAATTATTTGCCAATACTCCACCAATGTTAGCCTTTGCAGACATGTGTAATTCATATGGTAACATATTTCGATACAAATTAAGAAGAGAGTGATTTAGCAGAGGTTGTGAGAGTTATCAGCTCTTTTAATTTAATGCTCGTAGGAACGACAAAATGATTAAATTCTACCTAAAGGAGGGAACAAACTAAATATTTTGTATAAATATAAAACATATGAAGAAAATTTATTTAAAATTTAAACTTTAAAAATATTCGAAAATGACGAATTATTCGACACGAAAAAACCGATTTTTCGCATAATTCGGAAACCACCCTTTTTGAAAAACGGGTTGAAAAAACCTGGAAATATAGAAAACCCCGCTTTATCGAATAACTCGGAAACCGGTTTTGACAACTCTAGTCCCAGAACTAATATTTTTCGCAGTTATAAATATCAGCACAAACTCATTACAGCACCATGTACGACGGAATGGTATAGGGTATAAAAAAACAATAGAAATCACTTGTTGCTGAGTTCTTTAGATTAATTTCAGTACATATTTATGCATATTTATACTTAAATACATACTAACTAAATATGTAACATTTTTTGTTCTTACTTCGTCTACCAGGGCTTATTGTCATTTCACATAATTTTATTTCAGTACAATATTAACACGCAGACGAGATGAAACCATCAGTCCTCCATATTTCTAGTAGCCGTAGTCGAAAAGCATTTAACTTGATGACTGACGAATAAAAGAATATGAATAATAATAAATACAAAAGTGATAAGAATACAAAGATAATGTTCTTTAAATATATAGGAGAAGATTTTAATACACTCATTAACATTTAATTCAATTTTATAAAACTTCTTTGTCAGTTGAAAAAGTCAGATTCTAGGCATCCAATCATTAAGTATACGGAAAGTAAGAGTCTTGAAAGTCGGCTAAATGTGATAAAAAAGAAAAGTAACGCATTTACATAAAATATTACATTGTGATTGGTAAATAAAGTGATTATAATTTATCACATTTTTAAGATTTTAACTGTGATAAGATTCACAATTGTTGTTACTGTTGTTGTTCTATCGTCTAAGAATTATGTCGGATACATTTAGTGGCGTCTCGAATATAGATGATAGCAGGTAAGTGTGTTTAACCCTTAAATGCATGGTGTAGCCATTTGGCAACATACCAGTTTTTTAATAAAAAAAACCACTTGATGCATTTTTGGGCCTTCTGTACATAGTGTTCTTATATTTTAGCGCATATTTTTTAAACAGATAGAGAAATATCTTGGCTTTGCTCTGAATATTTGTGAAAAATCTAAAACATGCATTTTTTTACAAAAAGTATAATATTCAAAAATGTTAGTTTAAATATTTAAAGTGGTATTCTCGCAATAAAATTCATTTTGGCGATAATAAATGTATAAATTATAGTTTATATATATGTATATTCATATATATATATATTTTTTCATACACGTTGAAATAATTACAATTTAGCTATTTGGCAAAAAAACACATTTTTCAATAAAAATCACCTTTTTTTTAAATAATTTGTTTTGGTATTTTTCTTGAAATGCATACGCCTTTAGAAATCATATATAAAAAAATGGTTAAAATTGAAGAGATCATGCATTTAAGGGTTAGTTAAATCTATTTACTTGAAAAATTAACAGAAATTGCTTTTAGACAATAAATAGTAAATCTACAACATTTTATCAGGGCCAGTTTTATACTCAGCACTAACAGTAAGTGCGATTGCACTTACAATTAGAATTGACTAAAAAACCGGCAGTACAAATTTTAGAAACTTATGAACTTTATTTAGCAGAATACTAAGATTGCAAACATGGATCATGTTGGGGATAGACTACTGTTTAATAATTTGACCAGCCTAACGTGAAATTGAATTCGTTTTTCATAAAACTTTATACATAGTACTCGATCATATCATTTGATACCGAATATGCATATAAAGAACGGTTTAATCAAATTGGAACGCTTGTTTCTCTTAATAACTTTTTAACAAAAAGGCTGCACTTAAAACGTAATAAGTATATCAATTTAATGGCATTTATTAAGTTTTCTAAAATTAAAAATTTGGTGCTACCCAAAAAAGCTGCAAACTTTTTTTAAACTTTGTATCATATTGTTTTCATTTCTTAAACATTGAGACCCTGTTTTGAATAACACATCCACAACTTATTTCAAATTCAGCAATACCCCAGTAAAATCTTTCATTACCAAATAAGTGGTTATATAATAGAAATTCATAGCTCCGCACATCTTATTTTTTGGCGTCTAAACTCATTATTTTTGTTTGGCGTAGTCGTTTTTATAAGTAGTCACGCTTACCCGCTCGCTTACGAAAAAATGAGAAATAAGCAGTTATGAGGTTTTGAATAATAAGTGGTTACACACATGCTTACAAAAAATTTAATTATAAGTGATTATCCGATTGCTTAATTGATTCTTAAAAATAAGGAGTTATGCAAATAACCAGTGTAGAAACGGTAATGACATATCATTATTTTTTGGACTACCAGTAATGGCACCCACTTACCTTCTGCATTATTTTAAAACATATAATAACGAGTTACTGATAATGACTTATTTTTATCATTATTTCAAATAGAAAATAATTTTCTAGATTTTTTTGACAATTTTTTAAAATCTATTTTTAGACTCAATATTTTTTAAACACTGGTAAGGATATATGTAACGACATATTTTTTTATTTTTTGTATGTTGACGAGTAAGCTTACTTGTGTGCAGTAGGTCAATTATGTTTTTATCTATTAAATATTACATGTCGATATAGCTCAGATGGTAGAGCCATTGACTGGCAATCTGTAGACCCAGGTTCGATTCCCGCACCAGCAAATTTTATTTAAGAAAAAAAAATACAATAAAAAATATTTTTTTTATATAATTTATTTTTTTGAAAATCTATTTTTAGACACATTATTTTTGTCAGTACTGGTAAGAACATAGGTAACGATATATTTTTTGATTCTTCGTATGCTGGTGTGTAACCATAACTCATTATTTTTCGCGACATCGCCATATAAAGGTAATAAGAAATGTAATAACAAAAGTAACTAGTTACCATTACCAAGTATGTAGTTACATAACCACATATCTGGTAATGATTTTCTACACTGGGTACTATTAGCCTAAGGAAATACATTCAGAAAAATTTAAGTTTTCTTTAGTGTGTAATTTTAGGACTCGTCATAAAAATTTAAACATAAAACATATTTACATATAATAAAAAAAATTTAACTAAGTCATTATTTTATATTTAGAAACAATCAATACAATGGGCCGTTATTAGGAAGTCATTATTTTATATTATAAAATAATGCAAAAGGTAATGATATATCATTTTTGGTAATGCAGATAGTAATGAGGTGTCATTACCAATATTTTGCTAGGACCATAGTATTTTTGTCGATTGCGTAGACTTTGGGACAATTTGAAGTTAATTTGGTAAATTAGTGTGGATTCAAGACCAGAGCTTTGAAGAATTGATTAAAAAAGAGTTATTTTCGAAGATGATTAAGAAAAGTGATTTATAAATTCGCGAATCAAAAAATATAAAGATAATTTGCGAGAATTATTTCCATATTTTTTGATTCATGAATAAATTTCTTTTCTTTGTTCTGATTAGCGAATCGATGGAAATTTTTAAATTTTTTTAAAAGACTCCATTACAATTTAAAACATTGATTTATTTATTAAGAGTAGGTAGGTAAATTTAATTTTGTATTTAAAATTGTTAAATCAATACATTACATGAAATTGTATTTCTTAAGTAGGGCATACACGTTCAATATTATTGATCACGTTTTCAAAAATCAACCAATCAGAACATTTTATTTTTAAATACTTTTTTCTGATTGGTTGATTTTAAAAGCAATAATATTGTACGTGTATGTTTACTTTTATACATATAAGTATGTATATTAGGGTGGCAGAAATTTTGCAAAATGTTGAATTTCGAGGTGTGCACATCCCTATTTTTTTACAGTTGACCAAAAAAGCATATGGTGAAAATTTGAGCAAAATTGGACAATTTTAAACCGCGGCACACAGAGGTCAAAAGTCAAATTTCGGGAAATTTCACTTTTTTTACAAAAAATTAATTCTAAAAGTCATATTTGCCCGAATAATTTAATGAAGATTTGCAATTGAGTTCTTTTATGTTCATTTTTCTTATTATGATAATTTTTGTTCCAAAATAATTAACCCTCCTATTACCCAGGGGTCAAAAATTACCCAAATTATACAATTTCGATAAATAATCATACAAAAAGACCTAATTTAAATTGTTTTTTTTTCTCAGAATTGGACAATGAGTTTTACTAAATATAAACAATATATCTACGGTCATAAATTGATACCCCATAAGACTGATTTTAAATTTTCAGTTAACTAAGTTATGTGTAATTAATAAATTTCTTCGGCTATTAGTACAAACTGAAGGAAATAACAATTAAGGGGTATCCATTTATGAATTTCAACACTTTGGTAATTTTTTTTAAACAGTAGCCCTTAATCTGACTATTTAGGTCATCTCTTTAACACCCATGTGAACAGATGACTCTGATGACCCACCTCACGGCACTATGGGCCAACCAAAACATGGAGTCTAACGAGATCGGGTATGACATTCATAGTGTGCCTTTAACCCCCACCCTCTACAAGGCTTATGATAGAATAAATAAGTGACAAATGTTGCTGCCATCTGCGAATGTATAGTAGACAGGATTGGAAGTTTGACAAAGAAAGGCAAGCAAAGGAGAAAGAACGGAACCTTGCGGTACCCCTCCATTTAACTCAAACTCATTGCATGAGACCCCATCTATAACAACTCTTATAGTGCAGTTCCTCAGAAAACTCGGTATGAATCGAAAGAAGACATTGGCAATCTGGAGTCCAAGGTTCGATTTATGACACTAGAAAATTTTATAAAAAAGAAAAAATTAGCAATAAATTTTAAATTAAATGTTTAAATTTCGTTATTGTCGAATTCGGGCAAATTATTTGAAAAAGTAATTTGTGATAAAATGGATTTGAATATGAACAATAGTTATATTCTAAACTATTAGTTTGGGTTCAAGAATGGTCATTCTGCAACACATGCTCTACTTAAATTTGAAGATAATATTACCCGTAATCTCAGAAAAAAAATGCACTGTTGCTGTCTCACTAGATAAAGAAAAAGCAAGGTTGGTTACAGTTATCGTTATAATACCGTTATCGCTAAAATACCGTTTCAAATTGAATACCATTACCGTTATCGATACCTCTAAAAAAATTTCTAAATACCGTTATCGTTACCGAGACCGTTATTTTTATGGGTAGTTACCGGTATTTATTATTTTATATAAAAATTAAAATTTTTTTATTTTTTATTTTATAATCTTGAGTGTTTTTTTTACAAAAAATTTATAGATGATAATTTTACTTATTAAAACTACCAGTATTGAATTTATAGCTTAAAATCTGTATTTTCAGAACTTAAAATTAAAAATATGCCATGTTTTTACTTGTTTTTATATGATTTTAACATAATTTTTAATACCGGTACGTACCGGTATTGCTGTTTCGATAACGGTATACCGTTACCAAAACAGTCTTAAATACCGTTACCTTTACCGTTACCTAAACAAACGAAATCTGATACCGTTACCGTTACCCTTACCGTTATTCGTTTCGGTAACCAACCTTGAGAAAAAGCATTTGATCATGCTTATCACATAGAGCCTTATTCAAAATGATAAATTTGGGATTTGACCCTTCTATTATTTAAATTCTCAAAAGTTATTTTGAAAATAGGCAATTTTGTGTTCAAATGGATAATATGATCTTTGATTCTGGAGTGGTGAATTGTGTCGTTCCTCAGGGCTCAATATTATAAGGCGACCAGATTTTGAAAAAGAAAAAAGATGACATTAAGAAAAAAAGTAAAAAATTTATTTGAATTCAACATTTTTTGCAGAAAAATTTACATTCACATATGTAAATATGTAAAATTAGTTTTAAAAAAAACAAAACAATTTACATTTACTTATAAATGTATAAAGTTAGTTAAAAAAATAACGAAAGTTAAAAAATAGGTAATAGAACTAAATGTTTGCAATGTATTAATCCTGTGCTCATAAAGCTTACAGGAGTCCATACACGATACTGACTGTCGTCCAACTTGCTGATGGACGTGTGCATTTTGTTTTTGTAATGGTCGTCAACAAGCCCATACAAGCATTTTCATCCAACAAATTGTACAGCATGCAGTATCGTGTATGCCCCCCCTTACGAAAAGAAAATAAGTGCTAAAATTTATTTTCAAAAGCGAAATTTAAGTAAGAGTATGAACAGAACAAGCACGGCACGACATTTTTCATACGATTTGACAGATAAAACCGGTGCTCGCACCAGTGTGAAATAAAATTTGTTGTAATAATAAAAAATATTAATCATGCTTTTAAAAATAAAGATGACAATAGATGACCGATTATGAAAAAGATGACAGAAAGAGGTCACAAATTTTATAGATGACAGCGAGAGAAAATAGATGATAGTCCTCCGAAAAAGATGACATATGGTCACCTTAAATATTAGCTCCTTACACACAAAAAAATATTGTTCAACTTTTTTCAATTAAAACGATTTGTTGAATTATTTCACAAGGTGTCAATTAAAAATTAATCCAATGGATTAAATAATTGCTCAAAACTGCAATTTGTTTGACATTTTTTTTTTATTCTACCACTCAAAAGCATTTCATAAACCAAGAGAAAAACATCAGCATATTGTTGTTGTTTTTCGTTTGTTTTATTCACAGATTAATACCAGATGTGAAACCAATGACAGGTGTCAAAAAAGTATTCTCGAACCGTATGGTTTTGTTTACATGGAATTCAAGTCAAGAGGGAGATAACCATATAAAATTTCCATACATTTTGTATTGCGCATTTTTTGTATATATCTGTCTCTTTTTAGATTATTGTGCTTTATTTTTTATTATGCTTTTTCTTAAATTTTTGCGTTTTGCTTTGCTCATTTTCTGTCGGCCATATTGCCCAAATCAGCTGATTCATATCTGGTTTAATTTGTGGTTTTATTTATGTAGTTGTTTTTATAAATGTTAATGTATTAGTAACAGGGATGATAAAGTTGGTACTATATTACTTTTTATGGTACTATTAGAACCTCAAAAGTACTATGGTACTCCTTAGCATTATTTGATACCATTTTAAATTATTCAAAATAAATAGTAAAAAATCGTAAGAAAGGTTTCTAAAATTTTTGCTAAAAATATTAAACATTTATTTGAATTTAAGAGAAATTCTTAAAATTGTTGTGTTTTTTGTTTAGTTTTATTTGATTTAGTTTTCTGAATTGATTTTAGTTACTTTAAATTGTGCCGTAACTTAATTTTTAGTAAATTGTTTTAATACCCAATCCATATATAGTTTTTTTAATTATAAGAAATAAATTTAAAAAAAAGATTAAAATTTTATAATTTTTGACCCCGCTTTTTAAATATTAAAGATGAGACTGGGACGCTAAAATAATAGTCAACGCTGAAGATTGGATGCACGAACAAAAGCGATAGAATAATATAAAAAAGGTAATTGGGAAGAAGAAAGAACAAAATACACTATACAGAGTGAAGTGGATCTATATTATATTTTGAACCTTGTTTTAATGTACAAAAGCACTTTCATATATGTACGTTTTTTTGTTAATTTATAATAAAAAATTTTAAAAAAATACTTTGCGGGTCGCAAAAGTACTATCTTTTAAGCAGCTTGGTACTATTTTGAAAATCCCATTTATCATCCCTGATTAGTAACTAGTATTTTAAATTATTTTTTATAAAATTTTATAAATTCTCGTTGAGTTTATTATTTTATTTAGTTAAATATTTCAATATTACCATATTAAATCTCAATATTCATTTATTCTAAAACATTACTATAAAATAGTAAAAATTTTAAATTTTTTTTTAAACAAAAAAAAAATAAATTAAAAATTATTTTAAATCAAATATATTTTTTTTATTTTTCAAAAAATTTTAACAGAGGCAGGCCTTATGCTTCAGAAAAAAGAAGAAAACTATTTTCTAAGAGAGAACTTTTCACATAAGTATAAATAAATTTATCAACTGAATGAAAATTGTATGCAGGTTTTATTTTAATGACATTCAAGCTAAAAATAAAGAAGTATATTTTTTATAGTTGGCATGGCAACTGCCACTTTATCCAGCTGATAGTTTATTTAGAAGTTCTACAATATTGATCAATTTTTAATCCAATGGATTAATTTTTAATCAAATCCATATAATGTGTTATTTATAAGGTATATAATATTGATCAATTTTTAATCCAATGAATTACTTTTTAATCAAACTTTAATAAAAAACCAATAAAAGTCCTAATCAAATGTATCACTATTTTATTGAAAATTTATTCAATTAAAGTGCTACAAATTTTTAATTGAATGAACAATTTTCGTGATTGGAGGAATTTCAACGATAAAATTTATTGAATAAGAGGTTTTCATGATTGAAATTCGTTTTTATTTTTTTGTGTCTATCTACATAACATATTTATTAACGACTTCCCTCATATAGTTGGGAATCCACAGGAATTTTATATGATGATGATTCTTTATTATATGCTAGTGATGAATCCCCTCAAAGGGCTTTAGAAAAGGTTTCTTTACATCTTTCTGTGGTGAATAATTTTTATAACGATTGGGGAATAAAGTGAGGCGATATGTCTAAGAAATTCATCAGGGAAATGTAGAATGTTTTTTGTTCCTGAGAGTAAACGGTTAAAACTTTTCCTGAATGATAGGGAAATTCCTTTTAGAGATAGTTCTAAATATTTGGGTGTCAATTTTAATAAATTAGTAAAATTCAATGAACATGCGAGAAATGTGCTGAAAAGGGCAATTCGGATTAAAGGTTCATTTAGCAAATTATTTTTGAGTAGATATTTACCAGTAGCAACAAAGTTGCTAATTTATAAGGTCAGTATCAGACCGGTCTTGGCTTATACATTTCCTATTTGGTTCTCAATTTCTCCTACGATAATGAAACAATTTGAAATTCTGGAGCGCAAAATTCTTCGTTTATGTATGGGAAAGCATTTTAAGGGCTATAGTAAATGTTTTTCAAATCATTATATTTATAATGAATCCCATGTAACTCCATTTGGAATGTATACTTTAAATCTTATGAGACGGTTTTTGGATAAATTAAACGTGCACAAGAACGATATTTTAAGAGAAATTGTATTTGGGCAACGAGATATAAATTGGTTTAATACAAATTACCTCTCTCATTTTGGGTTACTACATGAGCGTAGTAATTCAATTACTGAATCGGAATCGTCGCTGGTTCATAGTTTCTTTGTCAGTATTATTCCCGGTACACGCAGAGGCTAGTCCTTAACAATGTTTGTATATTTTTTTACACTTAGTTTTTAATTTAGTTTTAAGGTATCTTTAAGTTAGTTTTAAGTATAGTTTTTTTTTTCTTCTCTTACAAAATTACAAAATAAAGCACGAAAATTCTCACAATTTTCTAAACCAACATTTCGTATTAATAGTTAAGTACGTACTGAATACAATAATGTTAAGTTATGTACATACTTATTGTTAGAAATCACATTTACGTTTTTAAAACAAACTTGAATGCAAAATTAAACAGAGATGGTCCAAAAGCTCAGATTAAGGGTTAACGTTTAAAAAAAATTTCAAAGTGTCGAAAATTGTAAAGGGATACCACTTAATTGCCATTTGCTTTAGTTTATATTAAGTTCCCGAAGCAACTTATTAATTACACATAATTTAGTTATCTGAAAATTTAAAATCAGTCTTATGTGGTATCAATTTATGACCGTAGATATATTGTTTATATTTAGTAAAACTCATTGTCCAATTGTGAAAAAAAAAATTATTTAAAATAGGCCTTTTTGTATGATTATTTCTCGAAATGTTTTATCGTCATGTTTTATTTATCTTCATGTTTTACTTTCTCAATATAGAATGAAAGGTCATACTCTGTCATCTGTGGATGAAATATTGGATTTGGGTGTAGTCTTTGACGCCAAACTGACATTTGGCAGCCATTTAAATTTTATAATTCCTAAAGCTTACTCACTATTAGCTTTTATACGTCGCAATTCTACTAATCTTTTTGACTATTTTACAAAAAAAGTTTTATATGTTTCTTTTGGTAGATCTAAATTGGAATACGCGTCATTTATTTGGAGTCCTAATGCGGTTATTCATAAAAGCCGTATTGAGAAAATCCAAGTTAAGTTTGTTAAATTTGCTCTTCCTTTCTTCAATGTTTTAAATTCCACTCTTTCTGCTCCTGTTCCTACATATTGTGTTCCTTCCTATGAAGATAAATGTGATTTTAGCTTCTTGAAAACTCTGGAAACTCGTAGAAACATTTTTGCGTTAACTTTTATACATGGTATTATTTGTGGCGCAGTTGATTCCTCTGAATTATTAAACTCAATTAAAGTCTATGTTCCTCCTAGATCCCTAAGGATTATAGATAAGTTCTTCTTTATTGATATTCATAAAACTAATTATGCACTGAATGAACCTCTAACTAAAGCATTGAGATTATTTAATGATTATTGTAATCAATTAGATATAACTGTTCCTCATTCTCAATTTAAAGTTTTATTAAATAAGTTATTTTAAGTTATTTACTATTGTTCTAGTTGCTAGTCTGTAAGGATAATTATTGTATCCATAGACCAAATAAATAAATTGTATAAATTGGGTCATTTTTGACGCCTGGGCAATAAGAGGGTTAATTATTTTACAACAAAAATTATCATAATAAGAAAAATGAACATAAATGAACTAAATTACAAATTTTCATTAAATTATATTAAATATCACTTTTTGAATTAAATTTCCCAAAATTTAACTTTGTGCCGCAGTTTAAAATTGTCCAATTTGGCTCAAATTTGCACCATAAGCTTTTTAGATTAACTGTAAAAAAATAGGGGCGTGCACATTTCGAAATTCAACATTTTGTAAAATAGCTGCCACCCTAATGTATATCGACGGCTCATATTCAATAGGGACATCTGCAATATTGGGGAAAATGAGTTTTTGACTGCAAACGCTTCAGGTGGACATATGTTATCTATGATAGTAATATTGGACTGAAATAATAATTCTAGACCATCCTTTTTCTCATTGTAGTTAATTTGCTATCTACCAAAGAATTTTTTATGAATGTTATATAGCAGGTATGGGCACATAAATGGCGTGAAGGACCAAATTTAGGTTTTCACAAACTTTCCGAGGGCCGCAGCAATTAACACATTACTCGACAAAAAGAAAAAAATTGTTAAAAAAAATTTTTTTGGAGTATTTTGGATTCCTAAGCCCGAATCTTAAGTCAAAAATAGTCCATTGAATAGCCTTCAAGTTGTGGGTCTTTCTCTTTTTTATGCTCTCACCCAGGAAAATCCTTTATGATTTTTGATCTAAATATATTTAAAAATATAGGGACAGTTTCAAAAAATGTTTTTAAAATATTTTGCCGACCTTAATACGAATCTGAAATCAAAAAACTTTGTCGAATTAATACTCGAAAATATAGTTTCCGTTAATTCAAAAAATTTGGTTTAAGGTTTTCACCAATTTTTCAAATAATGGATTTTGATCCCTTGTTTCATTTATTGAAATGTGTAACATGAATTTCGTGACTAACTGAATTTTGATATAAAACGTGGAAAAATATAATTTTTATAGAAAATAAAATTTAAAACTCATAGGTCTACAACATTTTCGTATCGAAAATTTATAACAAATATCAAACCTATCAGGCGCTGGTTACATTCAATTAATTCTTAAATTTTAAAAATTCAATCACAAGACTGATAACCCAGCCAGAAAATTTGGATACTTTTATGAGGGTTCTTATTCAGTAAGTCAAAAATTATTCAAACAAAGCACTAATATTTTTAAATTTTAAGCCTATTTGTCAAAAACTGCGCATTTTTTGGATGAAAATATTAGTCTTGGTAAAATCAATGAAGGCAAAAAATTTTGAGGCAAATTTTTTAAATCCAAATATTATTCAGAAACGACTCAGAAATGTGAATAAATTATATGTAAGTTTTATATGTAAGTTAGTAAAAAAATTTGTAAACAGTTTCAAATCGAACTTTACTATTTTTATACTGATTTTTAGTACAATTTTTTTTTAGTTATCATTTTTGCTATTCTCTTATTACAAATCTCGGATTTTTTTACTAATTCAAGCTACTGATTTCAGCAAAATATTTTACTAATTTTTCAAAACCGAGTGCTAAATTTAGGAGAAAAATATACTAATTAAAATTTTTTTTTTTTATTTTTTACAATTCTTTTTTAGTTTATATTTGTTACTATCCTTAAGAAAAACGTGTAAGTGCACACAATGTAATCAATTTCGTGTACTTCACATTGTGTGTACTTACGATATGGGATACTTGTGTATAACAATTGTATAAGAAACTTAAAATATTTGAAATTTTTAAAAATTTTATCTAACTTACATGCCGCTATACTTGTGTGTACTTACGAAGTGTATTGGTTTGTGGCCATTACAATGCGGCCATACCCTGAGTAAAGTAAGCTAGCTTGTGTGTAGAGTTTGAAAGCACTCGGGGATTCTAGTAAGTACACACAAGTATCTCCGAGTACGTTCAAACCCTACACACAAGCTGGCTTACTTTACCCAGGGTATGGCCGCATTGTAATGGCCCACAAGCCAATATACTTCGTAAGTACACACAAGTATAGTGACATGTAAGTTAGACAAAATTTTTTGAAAATTTCATATATTTTTAGTTTCATATACAATTGTTATACACAAGTATCCCATATCGTAAGTACGCACAATGTGAAGTACACGAAATCGATTACATTGTGTGGACTTATACGTTTTTCTAAAGGGTATTGATATATTCTTACCCCTCAATTCATAAATGCTTTGTAAAGTTATAGCAGGTTTGCAAAACGACATTTTCATACAAAATTTGTTCAATAAACCTCCTATAATTTTACAAAGTGTTTATGAATTTAGGGGTTAGTTTGGAAATAACACTCAGAAAATTTTATTGTATCTCCAATGCATAAAATGGTAACAACTAGAGAACCGTTTGCAATTTTGACTCCAAATTCAAGTACGATGAAGTAATTATACGCTTCCCAGCAAAAAAAGAGATGCCGAAGCAGTAGAAAAAATACTACAATTAATGATCGAGATGTACTTCTTTTTTAACATAAACACTAATGATTTTAACATTGAGTTGTCATAGGAGAGGAGTACTCCCACTTCAACATTTTTTCAGTACTTTTTGAACTAGTGCAAAGGAAGCCCTTCTTCTCCTATTAAAAGTTTAAAAAATTCTGCACAAAAAAAATTATATATTTTTTATTTTACCAAAGTTTTTTTATTGCCGCCACCGGGTATCGAACTTGCGACCTCACGATTGCTAGTCTAGCGCTCTACCGCTGAGCTATTCTTTGATATGAAAGTTGACTGGCATAAAAACACCACTTTTGTTACTGCGAGATATTGTTCCTTATTCTCTTCAATAAAAGTACTTATTAAACAAGTGTAAAAGATGCACTCCAATTCAATATTCTTTTCAGTACTATTTTTCAGGTGCATTTTTTTGCATTGAAAAATTGCTTTCTAGTAATTTCTCACCATTTTTTTATATATACATATTTTTAAAAATTTTAAAATTAAAACAATATTGAATTTAAACAAATTAATTTAAAATATTTTAAAAAAATTAATAGAATAAAAAAAAATTTGAAAAAAAAAAATTAAAAAAATATTGGTCCTGTCGGGAATCGAACCCAGGACCCTCTGTTTGGAAATGCCAAATGATAGCAAAATCACTTTTTACGATCACTTTTAGAGCAATTACTCTTTAGAAGCAATACTTAAGTGGTTTTTTGGAAGTTGTTGAGAAGTAATTCTAAAACACCTGTAAAAATATATTAACGGATACTTTGGAAGCAATGATAGAAGTGATTTTTTGAAGTTGTTGAGAATAACTTCTAAAAATCAATAAAAATACACTAACGGATACTTGTGAAGTATTGAAAGAAGTAGTTTGTAAAGCATTACTTGCAATTTTTTTTGCTGGGTTGTTACAATCGAAAGAAAAAAAGTTTTTTTTATAATTTTTTTTTTTTAGATTTTACAGTTTTTTTATTTTTTAGTATTCTTTTTTGCTAATTTCAGCAGATTGATTTTAAATTACAGTTAACAACAATTTACAGAAATTTAATAGCTGCAACGAATTATTTATACTAATTTCATAGTACTAAAATTATTGATGTTTAGTAAGTTTTTTAACTGATTTTAGAAAATCGATTTTGAATTGCAGTTTACATAAATTTTGCTAAAATTTAGTAGCGACTACTAATTTTTTCTACTAATTTTGTTGTACTACAGATCAGCAGACATGTGTTGCAAAAATTAGCAAAAATTACCGCTGTGCTCAAATGAGTTAAATTTCCCGTAATAACAGCAAAATTTTCAGTAGCCATTACAGACATTTTTGGTTGAGTGTAGTTTAGAGTGACCAAAAAAACGGCCATTTCGGAAAACCGGTTTTCGGTTTGTTCGAAAATTACTATTTTAAAAAAACCGTTTTCGTTTCCTGTTTTCTTAAAAAAACCGGTTAAAACCGGTTTCGGTTTTTTTGTTATGAAAATAAATTTGTAAAAATAGCAGAAAAAGCTAATAAAAATTAGTTAAAAGCGCCCTGCAGAAACAACTACTAAAATCAGCTGAATCTGTTTTCTAAAGCGGGATTTAAATTACCTGATTTTACGTCTGATAAATCAAACAAAATATCCTATGTGATGATGTGATTGCCAAACAAATCTTTTCGCAAATCTATTTGCGTTTACATCAACAGATGAAGTGATGCCAACCTTTTAAGGACAAAACTCGCAGGCAGGCCCAAAAAAGCGCTAAGTTATAAATGTGATCAAAATATGTAGTTTTCAACTAATTTATGCGACAAAACATTTAAAAAGCGCTAAAAATCATTATTATGTTAAAATATAATTTAATATCACCCCGAGTAAAAATAATTGATCTCGCGCAATATCTAATCATATCCAATTTGATATTGTTTAAGATCTGCTGTAATATATAGTTGATCCAATTAGATCTCAAAATTGGGTGTATCCAATGATATCGTATTAGATCCGATTGTATATATGGGGATAAACTAAGATCAAGTTATATCTCAAAATTGGGAGGTCCAATGAACCCGCCAGAACGGCGAGTTCACTCGGAGGCCATAGGGCCCATTGTGATTCCCTTAGTTTCCCCCGCATCTTTGGGTATAAACCTAGATCTAATTTGATCCGAAAAATGGCGGATCGAATTAGATCCAGTTATATATTTGTGGATAAACTTAGATCTAATTTGATCCGAAAAATGGCGGATCGAATTAGATAGAGCTATATATTTGTGGATAAACTTAGATCTAATTTGATCTCAATTTTGGCAGATCGAATTAGATCTAGCAATATATTTGTGGATAAACTTAGATCTAATTTGATCCGAAAAAGTGGCAGATCGAATTAGATCCAGCAATATATTTGGGGATAAACTTAGATCTAAATTGATCGGAAAAATGGCAGATGGAATTAGATCCAGCAATATATTTGTGGATAAACTTAGATCTAATTTGATCCGAAAAATGGCAGATCGAATTAGATCCAGCAATATATTTGGGAATTAAGTAAGATCTAAATTTATCCAAAAAATGACAGATCAAATTAGATCCAGTAATATATTTCGGGATTGCGTAAGATCTTAACTTTTCCGATAAATTGCAGATCGAATTAAATCCAGTGATATATTTGGGGATTTGGTAAGATCTTAATTTATCCCATAAATTGCAGATCGAATTAGATCCAGCAATTTATTTCGATATTAAAATGGCAGATCGAATTAGAAACAGCAATATATTTGGGGATTGACATCTAAAACTACCCGAGTAAAAAAGTTTATATAAAATTATATGTGAATGGATATATTTGCAATATGTAACTGGATATAATTTCATCCGAAAAATGGTTATATTAAATTGTATCAAATCGGATATAATTGTATTTACAAGGATACAAAGTTATATCAAATGATAAACTTATATCCGAATTTTGTCCCGATCAAATTGGATATAAATTAATACAATACGATATGATTAAATTTAAATGATAAAAAAAACTTTGTTTTGGAAGGCAGCAGGATTTTGGGTCCTACACACTCTGGGGTGTGATGAAAATCGAAAACGAAAAGTTTTTCAATCTAGAATAACTACACTCCCAAGACAATTCCGTTGTGACAACCGAATTTTTTCCAACCGAATTGGGTCGGTTGCTGCAACCTCGTAATTCGGTTGCCCCAACCGAATTTAGTTGTGGCAACCGATAATTCGGTTGTGGCAACCGAATTGAAATCGCATTCGGTTGCCACAACTGAATTCGGTTGCAGCAACCGAATCAATTCGGTTGGCAAAAAATTCCGTTGCCACAACGGAATTGTTCTGAGAGTGTAGTTTCGCGAAAATCAAATTGGCTTCAAATTATTATTTATCGTTTTATTTGACTCCGGACATCTAAATTAGGAAATAAAAAAGAATTGGTATTGTACAGATCGTAAAATATTAACCATTGAAAATCGGATCGTTTTCGATATTCATCACATGCCTGACTATTAGCCGAGGGCTACTGTCGATAATAAGTAACTATTAAAGACGTTAATGTATAAATCCGTTATTCTTTAAAGACTAGATAATTTTTTATCAAATATGGGAATTTTCTTTGGACTTAGAATTTTTTTTTTTAATATGTTAAGCTCTTTTTTATTTTAAATAAAATTTAAATGGTTAGCACGGCAATGCAATTCTTTTTTGTTAGGGCTCATAGTTCCCGGTTTTTTTTTTTATTTTATTGAAATTCATTTATACAAAATCATAATTCTTAAAATTATAGGGTCTCAGCGCCTCTAGGGCATTGTTGAGACAAAGTTTCCAATGAGATCAATTGAAATTATTTCACAGTAAAAATACAATAAATAAAATAAAAAATATATATAGATATGTATATAAATTTATGTAATGTTTTCACATATTAAAAAAAAATGTTCTATATAATAATATTATTTATATCAAAAGCATTTCAATATTTTGTAATAGATATTCTTTTAGTCTATTTTTAAAAGAAGAAATTGACAAACAATCTTTTAAAAACTGTGGTAAGTTATTGAATTCCATACTACCGATATATTCTATTCTTTGCTTGGTGACTTCTAGCCTACATCTAACTGTTCTTAAGTTAGAATTGTTTCTTGTTTTAAACAAATTTTGATTCCTTATAAAACTCATTGTATGATGACCAATGTTATGTATGACTTTATAAACGTAGAGCAACAACTGAAATTTATATAGTCCAGTTATTGTTAATACTTTTTGAGCCACATTCTTATATAGTAATAATGTAGGGTACAAATGTGGGAGATTAAAAACAGCTTTTAACGATTTGTTTTGAACAATTTGTAATGATTTCAGATCAGCATTTCCGCTATGTCCATATATAAGTGTTAGATAGTTAAGATGACTCTGAACTAAAGCTTGAAAAATTATGTATTTGGTTTTCTCATCCAGTTTGTATTTAAGTTTGCATAAAATTCCGAGCGCAGAAGATGCTTTAGAACAAATTATTTTGCAAAATAACTCCTAAATACTTAATTGACTCAACTTCTACTATTTCCTTTCCATCTACAAAAATTGTGCTCCTGCATCGATTTCGATATGGTTGAGGTGTAAATCGCAAGAATTTAGTCTTTCCGGGATTTAAAACTAACTTATTTAATCGCGCAAACTCTTAAATTAAAGCCGCATCGCGTTCAGCAAATGTTTTTAACACCAAATCTTTCTTATATGGATAAAGGATACATAAATCATCGGCATACATAAAAATTTTTCCGTTAAGCCCCAGGTTATTGATATCATTAAGATATATATTAAAAAATAAAGGACCTAAGACACTTCCTTGTGGGACTCCACATTCAACATTTCGAATTGTGCTTTTGCTATCGTTGATCTGAACAAATTGCTTACGATTATCTAAATAGCTTTTAAAAAATGCTGCTTCTCTACCTCTTATACCATAAAATTTAAGTTTTTCTACCATTATTGAGTGATCTACAAGATCAAATGCCTTGGTAAAATCATAAAATATACCACCAACAGCAGAGTAACCTTTATCTAATCCATCGCAGATATAATTCACCACATTAATTACCGCCTCATCAGTACCGCATCCTTTCCTGAAGCCATATTGATTTGGATATATTAAATTCTCCTCCTGCAAGAACGTTGACAGTTGTAAATGCAAAATTTTTTCAAATATTTTATCTATAACGGATAAAACTGCTACAGGTCTAAATTTATCCACTGCATTAGAATTTATTTCTTTGGGAATAGGTATAATTTTATGGATTTTTAGTACATCAGGATACATTGAACAACAAATTGCAGAGTTAAAAATTTCTGCTAATAATGGCGCTAATATAACCCTGCATTCAAACATACACTTTGATGTTAAACCATCACTTCCTATCGCTAAAAACAAAGAAAAATTTGGTCATGTTTAAAGTGCTGCACTTTTAAGTCTGGCGACTATTTGTAGATAAAAATAATGCAAGACTTAAGGAAATTTTATGGGATTTCCAAAAATATACAGTTTGTACAGAACCCATCAGTACTGCCTAGTGTTTCCAATTCGGTTAATCGATTAACCGATTCCTCGATTAATCGCCTCTATTTCGGTTAATGTCGAAACAAATAATTTAAAATTCAAATAATTATTCGACCCGAATAATCGGTTAAAATTGGTCGATTAACCGGTTAAATTTTTAATATAGAATTTTTCCTTAATTTTTTCCCAAAACTTCACAATTTTCTTAATCTGGGCTACAAAATTACCAGAAAAGCTTAGAAAAAACAAATACTAACTAAAATAGCATCAAATTATTTAAAAATCGTGTGAATGTTATGTAATGAAGAAGGTAAAGTTAGCTGTCAATCGTCTTATGAGATATTTATACTCTCTTAGATTGTGTCAGCACATTTCGTCTTATGTTTTAAAATTTTTAGGATGTTCATTTGATAACCTTGTTCAAATTAGAAATATTATGCACTTTTATAAAGTGTTTAAATTGCAAATACCGTTGTTCTTGGTTGATATATTTGAATTTGGTAGATCTAATAGGAATAGACAATTAGTTATTCCAAAGCTTACACCGTTGTTAGGCAGATCTTTTTTTGTAAGGGTTTCTCGAAAATACAACAAATTGCCACCTGACTTAAAGACTTTTAATTTGTCTATTGATACGTTCAGGAAGAAACTTTTTGAAGAATTTTCACTTAATGCTTAATTTTTCAGGCATTGTTTTTTTAAATTAAAGCTTACATGCACTATTTATTTTTTTTATAGAATTTAGGGAATTTAGAAATTATTATCGCTAATTTTTTATAACTTTTACTTTAAATTTTTTGCATTTAATAATTTTATTTTCACATTGTTATTTAATTATACATCTAATATTATATTTTATAACTTAATTTTTTTTATTTTAAGCAAATTTTATTGCTTGTTTTGTTACTTTTAGTAGAAATTTGTAACCGATTATGGCCTATAGGTTAGGTTATTGTAATAAATAAAGAAATTAAATTAAATTAAATAGGTCCTTAAATACCTTTTTCGAGCAACCGCAAACAAGTCGACAGAGTCAGACTCCCAAAAAATATTTATCAAAGTTTCTATTTGTAAAAAAGCCTTAAGAACATAGCAAAAGGCCAAAATGAAGGTGTTTTTTAAAACTTCACAAAACACACGAAATACACGACTGGCTAAAATAGACAATTTTCTGTTTCAATTCTTTTAAAAATTTAAACTAATATAAATTATATCTCCATGTCCTTTAAGACAAGTCTGCATTTGTTTTAAAACTGTTACACAATTAACATGTTAATTCTGTAAGAACTTTAACTTTTCTTATTTTTCCTAAAAAAGTGTACATACACATCGGTTCAAAACCACATCAATTCTAAAACATTTTCCACTAGAGCAGCATTGAACCCGAACCCGTTTCAAGTAATATAAATTCGAATTAAAACAAATAACCTAAAGGTTAAAAATTTTAATTTATATAGAATTTGACTTCTGTAACTGCACACTCAGTGAATTGTCTATATGCTATTAATGAATTTCTATTGAAACTTTTAATTGAATTGATGCAATTTTTCATAAAATTTTATGAAGAATTTCATATTATTTATTAAAAATGTCATACACCCAAAAAAGTTTTTTTTAGAAAGAGATTCATAAAAATTGTGAAGCTTTTTCATAAAATTTAATAAATTTGGCTTTTACTTTTTGAAGAAAACTTCATTAGCTTATTGAAAATTTTGTTTACAGCTCGTCCGATAAAATTTTCTCAGAGTAAGTACGCTCAAACTTTAGGTTATTTTTTTACTGTTAATGGCCTTTAGTAACGAAAAAGATACTGAGAAACAAAGAAAATTGGTATTCTCAATTAACTGAAATTAATTTCAAAGAGAACTCAAATTTTTTTATCGATGACTTTAATGAAAATTTCGTAGCTGTAGGAAGAATCTTATTAAAATTTAAAAAACTTTAGGTATAGCATTTCTTTAACCCTTTCAGACCCAGCATACACGATTGTGAGATGTGATGTTTTCTCTTAAAATTACAAATATTTTAAATACTAATAGGTTTATTTAGATAAAAAATTTCAGTTAACTTTTAGCTAAATTATATTTCATATAATATGCATTGACACCAGGAAATTTTAATAGTTTAAGTACCATTTCACCTTAAAGTTATAAAATGAACACATTTTTGCAAGCTATTTGGGTCTGAAAAAGTTAAATGCAATATTAAATTCAGTAGGTCCATTCGATTACTTTTCTCAGTCAAGTCCAGTAAGAATTACTCAGTACAAACTTACAGAGAGACACAGCTGATTACAACACCAAATATACAAATAAATTTTATCTGGTCGCTATGGAAGACGATATTTTTTTATGTTAAATCTTAAGCAGGAGCTTTTTACAAGGTTTTCTTATCTTTCCCATAATTTATTTTGAAAGTTTCATTGCTTTGAATTTCCATAAAATAACATAATTGTAAAATATTTTTTTTTTGTTTTCAATAAACGAACATATGTTTTCGAAACATGTTTTTTTCTGCTTGCATATTCTTACTGAGAAAAATTTGTCCAGTAAAAATTTGCAAGAAAAAGAAGAAGACTTAGAAATTCTCATCATAGAACTGTCATTTTATTCTCTCTTTTTTCTTTCTGTTTACTGAGTATTTGTGTTAACGAACGCCATCCAGTAAAAATTTGTACAAATTTGTACAAATTATCCAGTAATCGAATGGACCTAGTATTGATTAAAAATCACATTCAAAGAAATTTTGTATCTAATCTTTTCAGATTTTTACATTTTTTTCTGAATAAAAAATCTACGTTAAGTAATCGATATGTAACAGTTTTAGATTTGCTGTTCTTAACTTACTAATATTTTGTTAGTTTCAGCAGTTCTTTCTGCCATCTTCAACGAAATTTTAGTAGATTTAGCAACATTTTTACAGACCTTTTTTTAAAAAAAATCTCAGATACCGAAACTTTTCAACCTTCGAATATGAAAACTTTTTTATTAAATACATCGTATTCATATATGACGTTAATATTTAATGAAAAGAGTCAGCTTTTTGTGTTTTAATTACTAAAAAGTTAATGAAATACCTTAATTTAGCATTAAACGATTAATCGATTAACCGCCAATTTTCTCGAATAACCGACCCGAATAACCGGTTAATCCATTTTAGTGATTTTTTGAATAATGCATTAACCGGTTAACCGCCTATGTCGAATAATTGGAAACACTAGTACTGCCTAAATTTTACTATGAAATTTGATAAAAGGTTGATATCGCTAATTTTCAAATGTTTTAACGAATTCTTCTGATTCTTTTTATAAAAACAGGCAGTAAATCTTATTTAAATATAACTAAGATTTTTGTAGATTTAACAGTTTTTGTTTCATCATCCAATCGTATATTTTTATTAAATGGAACCAAATATTTACGCAAAAAAGTAATTATGTTTTTTGTAGCAACATTCATTAGTCACCCAAAGGACTTTCGTATCTTATTTGTTTGAATACATGTGAAAAGATATTATTTTTATATAAAGGAAAACAAAACTGCAGTTTCGTTTATTAAAATTAAGTCTTTAAAAATAAAATGCAGTCGAAATATAGAATTTTCGAATGATTAGCTTAAAAATAGTTTTGGTAAAAACGTCTTTTAAAAAAACCGGTTAACCGACAAATAATAACCGATTTTCGGTTTATTCGAATTTAGAAATTATTCGAAGCCGGTCGGTTTTTTGAAATTAAAAAAACCGGTTAACCGGTATTCGGTTACGGGTTTGGACACTCTAGTGTAGTTCATTATATAATTACATATTACATATTTTGTTTTTCAGTTTTCTCGCAAAGTAAAAATGGTAAATTTGAGCAGTCAATATTAATCTCTTTATTATTCGCTTTGTACGCGGATAAACCCAAGTAGCGCAAAATTTTTTATTTCTAAAATGGGGGTGTAATGTGGAATGCTTTGGCGGGTGATATGAATTCCAAATTCTGCCTTAATTTAAACATCTACTCAAAATTAATTTTATAGCTTTAAGGGCATGTTCTGTTTCCCCTTTTCAAATTTCAGTATCTTTGGGTCCATTGGTAAAGTCAATTTCATTAAAAATTGCAAACATTAAAATGAACCTTATTAACATTTTGCAATTCTATTTTAAACTCTATTCTTTTAATTATTTTTTTTTAATTGGAGCAATATTTTTGTGCAAAATCACTCCTTGAACATAAGCACAAATTTTCTTTTTGTCTTTATTCCACATTACGGTATTCCACATTACGCGCACTTACGCTAAAAGTTTTTTTAAGTTAAAAAATATATTAGAATTTTTTTAGTTTATGTATTTTTCTTGAACTATACTATAGCTCGTATAAGTACTGATTAATGTTTAGATACTTTTTCTGTATGCCGTTTTACAATACAATATTTAATAAAAACAGAAATACCAACATTTTTATCAAATTGGGCCTAATTGCATCAAATTTTAAATATTAAGATATTATTTAATACAATTATGTCTGGTCAAATTTCGGATTAAATTGTATATAATTTAAAGTAATTAAATCCAATATAATCCACGTAGATACAATTGTATTCACCATTTTTCGGATTAAATTGTATCTGATTAGTTATTGTATTCTATCAAATTAGATGTGTTCCCATATCATTTTTTTTTGATCGGGTAGTAATATTTTTATAGAAAAACTCCAAATTAATGCAAAACACTCGTATTCTAAGAAACACAAAAAGCTGTACCAAAATGGTAAAATTTTTTGGAAAAATGCTAAGAAAAGTGCCAAATGCTAGATGAATTTTTTTCATGCTAAATGATTAAAAAAAATGCTAAATCTAGTATTAAATATGCTAAATTGGCAACACTGATTGGCAGTTACGTTTAAAGTTGCACAAGCACTTGCATATTCGTTATTTCAAATTTATTTTTAGCGGGACAAACAATAATTGCATTAATAGAATTAAATGTGCTAAAATCCCAAAACTTATTTGGCAAATTGAATGTTTTTATTTTACGCATTATTTTTGATTAAAGTACTTATTAAAGTGTAGATACTTTTTGTGTATGCAGTTTCATTCAAAGGCTCGCAAACTTACTAGATTTGCTTAGGGTGCGTACAGAGTGGCCGCTTGTTGCCGAGCCGAGCCGACTGACGCTTATTGCGAGAACCAATGCGAGAAAACTGGTACTATACAAAATAGTACAAATAAGCGCGAACAGGTCATAGTGGGCGCCGAGCTGGTCAGAGCGCAAAGCTGATTGAATGCGAGAAAACAGTTCCAAAGCGTATTTCAGCGCCGAAAACATTGTTTATGTTAATAAAATAAAAATTAAACAAAAAAATAAAAAT
The DNA here is from genome assembly GCA_949987735.1 of Leucophora obtusa. Lineage (NCBI taxonomy): Eukaryota > Metazoa > Arthropoda > Insecta > Diptera > Anthomyiidae > Leucophora > Leucophora obtusa. The sequence goes on from OX465295.1 coordinate 221,699,230, forward strand.
TCAAATAAATAATAAAAATTAAATAAAATTATAACAATTATAAAAAAATTAAAAAAAAACTTATGAACAAAATTTAAAAAAAAAATGTAATAAAAATTTCAAGAATAATTGAAGAAATACGTTAATAAGTAAAATTTTAAAACTCAATGCCAGTTTGAACAACAAACCCAAATGCATAAAAACATGCATAAAACATAAATAATAGATAAAATATCAGCGCTGATTCTCGCATCCACTATCCACACCCAAACTTGTTTCTCGCATGAACAAGTTCTCGCAATAAGCGTCAGTCGGCTCGTCTCGGCAACAAACGGCCACTCTGTACGAACCCTTAGTTTACACGAAAGCTTACGTGAATCTCCCATTGTTTTTCAGTACAATATTTAATAAAAACAGAAATTCGAAAATTTTTTATCAAATTGTACCTAACTGCATCAAATTTTAAATATTAAGATATTATTTAATACAATAATGTCTGGTACAAATTCGGATTAAATTGTATATAATTTAAAGTAATTAAATCCCATTGATACACGCAGATACAATTGTATTCACCATTTTTCGGATTAAAATGTATCTGCTTAGTTATTGTATTCTGTCAAATTAGATGTCACCATATCATCTTTTTAAATAGGGTAGTCTTTGTTTAATTTCCCAGCAAAACTTTCTATTACCCGGTAATGAATTTGGTAAGAAGAAATAAGGGTAGGTAACCTCTTACTTTTCTATAACCAAAGATATTATTTTAACAAGGGCATGTACATCGAGGTAACTCCCCAATCAGAAAAATACAAACGAGAAAGAATATCAAAATTTAAGATATTTATATCATAAACGAGTATGCAAAACGAGTTGTGCCATTTACAAAACAAATTATATATTATAAATTATGAAATTATACGCATTTTCACATTATTCTTTGAAATAAATTTCTGGGCTAGAAAAGTGTTTTTGCGTTCTCGTACTATTGGGTAATTTTGTCACTTTGTCAGGGGATTTTGTGCTTACTCTCATTTTACCGAACTTTAGCCAAAACGTAAAGGAACACACTTAAAAAGAAATAAAAAATAGAAAAAGTTATTTGTACACCCAGAAAACAGATTCGTGCTTACAAACGAATTTATTGCCAATCGAATACTTCGGTTATGACAATAGAATTTTTCAGTTGTGGCTACCGAATTATTGTCGAGACAATAGAAATTCTGTTGCCATTATCAAATAAATTTGAATACTATTAATATTCAATTGTCACAACTGAAAAATTCGATTACCACAACCGAACCATTCGATTTGCAACAAATTCGTTTGTAAGCACGAATCTGTTTTCTCTGTGTATTCATTTTAGTAGAGACATTGTTTGTGGAAGAAAAAATTCGGTCTACCTTAAAATAAAATTATTACTTGTTGTGCATTAAATTATTTAGTTTTCCAACCACGTTATTCCTTTGCGTATTTCTGGCCAGTTTTGAATTTAATTGTGTCATTTTAAATTTTCCCTGATGATAACTAATTAATATTTTATTTTCATTTCAGTACATTGTATGACATCTTAAAAAGTTGTGCAAATTTTCAATCATACGATAGTCTACCTATTGAAGACTTTAACGACGTGTGTTTTGCTTCTGATTATACCAGTGACATTTATATTGAAAATTATCCAAAAATGATATCGACGAATCATTATTCAATAAGTGGCAATATCTCGAATAGCAGTTATAATAGCGATGAATCTCTGGGTGATAATATTCTTGAAGATAATGGACGAATATCGCTGGCATATGAAAATTTAAAAACAATACCCAGACGTATAGCAGAAAAATTTGCAATACAAACAAAATTTTTAGACTTAAGTTACAATAATTTTCAAAACCTATCATTTCTATCATTCTTTGAGGATTTGCATACACTGATATTGGATCGTAATTCACAGATAGATGTGAATTCTTTGCCATTTTTGGCAAATTTGAAAATACTGTGGTGAGTATTGAGAGTTTGACAAACAAAGGAGGCCTCTTGGTCGGACTACCGGATCTTAATACAAGTTGGATATGTTGTAAAGGAAAAAAAACTAACAAGGGAACCCTCTCAGGTGAGAATTCCGATTGCGCTAAAATTTGGATAGGTGATAGGGGAAACAAATCCATTCGACACGTTATTTTTCTTTTCGGTCTAATTTCACATTCAGGGGGTAAAAGGGAGACGAAGAATTTCTTGTCTGTGAGCTTGTCTGAAATTTGCGATATTTTTTTTTTGTTTTTTATTTCACAATTTCTATTACACCTGTCTAAAAATTCTCAATAAGTAATTAGTCTTCCAGTTAGTGGGTGTTAATTATCCTAAATCATTACTTAAGATAATTACATCCACACCCAGAATACAGTCTCAGTTGTGGCCACCGAATTTGTTGCCAATCGAATTCGTGCGGTTACGACAACTATCTTTATATTAAATTATATTTTTCGTCGTGAAAGCCAATATTCGGTTGTCTAATTCAATATTAAGTTCCACATAAATATTATTATGTTCCATACAATTTCATTGAAATTAAAAAACTTTTCAGGTTAATAGTTCACACTCTTACCCACTGCACCACAGCTACTTTTAATTTTCTTATCCATATTTACTGTTTATACATATGAATATTTTATTTTAATTAAAAAAACATCTAAATTTTTGTCTTTTCCGGGATTCGAACCCGGACATCCGGGGTACTAGGCCAACTTCTCACCCACTACACCACAAACACTTATTATTTTTAATATCTAATTTTGAATTTATGTGTTTTATTTGGAAAACAAATACAGTCTAAAATTCGTTTACCAATACCAATCAATAGTTGTGTGTGTTATCAGTACAATCCACAATTCGGTTAGTTCTACAGACACTCATATTTGATTAGGATACCTGTATTTGTAGTTACCACTTTCGAATATTGAAATTGTTTTAATAAATGTTATAGATAACACCAATTTTCTTGTATATTCACTAAATAAATGGCTGCTTCTACTGCATAGAATTATTAAACTGATACTAATTTTAAAATTGATTGGAGATACCAATAATTTGTTAACAGGATTGTTTTTTAGTTCATTTTCCCTATTTTTAATACCTAGTAAAATATTTTTGGTGTAGTATTCAATTATAGGTAACTCCAAATAAAATAACGTCCTGGCAAATTCATTTTAATGGTTTTGATCGAATTCCAACCAATCTTTTTCCTGGGTGCAGAAAACAGTCTCAGCTGTGGCCACGGAATTTGTTGCCAATATTATATATTTATATTAAACTACTATATTTATATTAACAACAATATTTATATTAAATTATACTTTTAGTCGTGAAAACCAATATTCAGTTGTCTAATTAAATATTATATTCGACATAAATATTATTATGTTCCACAAAATTTTATTCAAATTAAAAAACTTATTTTATTGTTCGGGTATTGAACCAGGCCATTCAGATTCATAATTCGCACTGTTACCCATTGCACCACATTTGCTATTAATTTTCCTTGTCATATTTGCTTGTTCATATGTTTAAAATATGAATATTTTATTTTAATAACAAAAAAAATTTTTTAATTTTGGTCTTTTCGGGGATTCGAACTCGGAAATTCCGTGTACTTGGATACCTTTCTACCCAGCAAAACAAATTGGAAGTAATGCTTTACAAACTACTTGTTTCACTGCTTCACAAGTATCCGTTAATGCATTTCTACTGCTGTTTTAGAAGTTATTCTTAACAACTTCAAAAAATCACTTCTTTCATTGCTTCCAAAGAATCCGTTAGTATATCATTACAGCTTTTTTAGAATTACTTCTGAACAACATCCAAAAAATCACTTAAGTTTTGCTGCTAAAGAGTAATTGCTCTAAAAGTGATCCTAAAAAGTGATTTTGGTATCATTTGGCATTTCCAAACAGAGGGTCGCAGGTTCGATTCCCGGCGGGACCAATATTTCTTTATTTAGTTTTTTATTTTATAATTTTTTTTTAATATTTATAATTAATTCCTTTAAATTCAGTATTTTTTTAATTTTTCAATTTTTAAAAATATATAGGTGTATATAATAAAAAATCGAACAATTGCTTTTTATGGACCTGTAAAAATAGTACTGAAAATAACATTGAATTGGAGTGCACCTTCTACACTTGTTTAATAAATAAATACATTTATTGAAGAGAATATGGAACAATATCTCGCAGTAACAAAGTGGTGTTTTAATGCCAGTCAACTTTCATATCAAAGAATAGCCTAGCGGTAGAATGCTAGACTAGCAATCGTGAGGTCGCAAGTTCGATACCCGGTGGCGGCAATAAAAAACTTTTGTAAAATAAAAAAAAATATAATTTTTTTTGCGAAGAATTTTTTAAACTTTTAATATGTGAAAAAGAGCTTTCTTTTCACTCGTTCAAAAAGTACTGAAAAAAATGTTGAAGTGGGAGTACTCCTCTCCTATGACAACTCAATGTTAAAATCATTAGTGTTTATGTTAAAAAAAAAGTAAATCTAGATCATCAATTGTAGTGCTTTTTCTACTACTGCACTAAATTTAAAATTTGACATAAATTTAGATGTCTAATTTTCAATTTAAATAATTTGTTAGGAAAACCAATATGTATACTATACAATTCGATTACCAAAACCCATGGTTAACACCCTATGTTAACAGCTTGTGCCTGGAAACTGGAAATGGGCTTGTTTAAAGAGAAACCAAAGATAAATTGATAAATTTTATGCTTAAATTATAATAAATATGACGAAATCTATCAGTAGCAACATTAAAAATATCATTTTATCAATAAAAATGCCAGAAAAAAATTAAATTTTTTCTTTGCAGTCACATCACTCTTTATTTTATAAACTCTTTGATAATACCAATCAGTAGTTGTGTCTGTTATCAATACTGTCCTCAAATCTGTTGGTTCTATTGAAACTCTAATTTAAGGGCATATTTGATTAGCATACCCGTATTTGTAGTTACTAGCAATTTTTTAATACATTTTAAAAATAGCACCATATTTCTAGTACATTCACTAAATAAATGGTTGCTTCTACGGTACACAATTACTAAACGAATTTTAAAGCTGATTGAGAATAACAATAACACTGCATGACAAAGTCTTGACTTTTTAAAATTATTAGAGCTCTGACCATCAATTCTATATATTTTGGACATGCTGATTAGAATGGCGTACTTTATTTTTCGATCAATGGTACAGATTTTTCGCTAAATGACTTTAAAGTTTGGCGATTTTCCATTTAGTTTTTTATATACAAAAATTTTGAAATGTAATCAAAATAATTTTTTTGTGGTGAAATGTAGGCACAGGACCTGGATTCATATTTAGGCTTTAAACTTGATGCATAAAACTCGAAATTTAAACCACTGTTCGCGTTTTAGATGGATTTAATGGTTTTTTAAGGTTTTAGCCAATTGAATCGCTGAAAGGAAAATCGGCCATAATAAATGATATGGCTTGGTAAAGAAGTAATTAAAAGGAAAATATTTCAACAAAAAAAAAATGTATTCATCTATAGCGGCCTATACGTTAAAATCGCGATTTTTCAAAAATTTTGTATGGCAGCATAGTTCTCAAAGATGTCCCCAAAGTCCAACTCTAAAAACTGTTGTTGCAAAATTTTAAGCAAAAAACTTTCCATTTGCAAAAGTTATGGCAATAAATAAATTTTTTACTATGGTACGTCTGTACTACGGACCTCGTAAGGATCTCTAAAATATACTTTACAGAATTGTCCTTGAAGCACTTAAGTTTGGTAAAGCATTTAGACACAATAACATTTTTACAGGTTTATTATTTAAAAGTGACTTTGCAGAAAATTTTTTGCTAAATATTAGTAAGATTAGAAGAGCAAAAATAAACATTTAAATATGTATAATAATCAGAGCACCGACTTTTATGCAAATACATATTTGTAGTCATTAATCCATAAATGATTTTGACCAAATAATTTTCCGAATCAAAGAATTTGCAACAAAATGGCATCGATTTGCTGTTGCATATTTTTGCATATTTTATGATTTTATTGCAAAATTTTCAATAAATTTAATATTTTTGCATATATTTTTAAACACTAAAAATAAAATTTAATGAAAAATAAAGAAAAAGAAACATCTATATGATTTTTGAAAATCGATGAATTTTTTGGTTTTAAGAGTTTATTTTTGTAGACTACTGATTTCACAAAAATAGATTTTTATCCTCTCAAAGCAATTTAAAATTTTTCTGTGTTTTTTATTGTAATAATATTCAACAAAATTTGTAACTGATTTTAGCAAAGTAAATTTTTATTTCAATTAACTAAAATTTGGCTCAAATGCAACTTAAATTCTGTATATTTAACAGCTTTATTTTTGATATGCCTATCTTATTAATATTTAGCAAAGAAAATCTGTTTATTTCAGCAGTATTTTAAGCAAGGTAATTTTTAACTAATTTTTAGCAGCTTTAGCAAATCTTTTTACAGGCTGTTTTCTATTAGTGTACTTAATCTGCCCAACATCCGACTTTTGAAAGGATTATACCGCTTTTTAAAGGCTTGTGCCGCGTTGTTTTTTTATCCTGTTTTTACAGCAAATAATTCCGGCTTATCCCATTTTTTGATATGATATTAAACTTTTGAATAAAGTATGAAAACTTTATTTTTTCTAGAGTTTCCAGCCAGCAAACAAGACCAAAAATGAATCCGAAAAGTGCTCAAAATATACATATTATTAAACTTTCACTTGTATGAAAGTGGTGCATCCAAAAGAGTGCGTCTTTTGTTTGAATAATTTCTGAATTACTGAATAAGAACCCTCATGAAAGTATCCAAAATTCCTGGCTGGGTTATCAGTCTTGTGATTAAATTTTTAAAATTTAAGAATTAATTTAATGCAATCATTGAGGTTAATATTTGTTATAAATTTTCGATACGAAAATGTTGTAGACCTATGAGTTTTAAATTACATTTACATTCAGATTTTCTATAAAAATTATATTTTTCCACATTTTGTATCAAAATTCCATTTGTCATGTAATTCATGTTACACATTTCAATAAATAAAACAATTGATCAAAATCCATAAAGTAAATTTAAAAATTTTTCAAAAATTGGTGAAAACGTTAAACTAAATTTTTTAAAATAACGAAAACTATATTTTTGAAGTTTAATTCGGCAAAGTTTTTTGACTTCAGATTCGTATTAAGGAGGGAAAAATTTTTTAAAAACATTTATTGAGTCTGTACCTACCCAGTAGCAAATGGTCGAACTAGTTCTAAAAAGTACTAGTTTTTTGACTAGTATTACGAAACTAGTTCTCAAAATAATCATTTTGTACCAGTTGTGTACTAGTTAAACCCCATCTATGTGGGACCTGTTTAAAAATTACACAAATTAAAATACGAGATTTGAAATTCTTATTTTATTTACATTTGTTTTTAATAAAAAAAATCAGAGTTTGGAAATAAATACTTAAATTAAATTGTGAATTAAATTTAGGTGCAAATCAACTGGTAAAGTACTGGTGCCAAAGAGTCACTCCAGAGCTAGATTGATAAATTTCTCATAAGTACCAATAAAGCTTTCTATTTTTCTTCCTAAAACAATAATTTTGAACCATTTGTGTACTTCCTGTTTTTATTGAAAGTATGCAGAGACTCTTTCAAAAGATTGAACTTAACCCTTTCGACCCCAACTTTAAATGGCTGAGAATTTTCCGACCAAACTTCGTGTAAATGTAGATCTATACCAAATAAATATTTTTTATTAATTTCATGGCTTTGCAGCACCCCCTAACGGAGATATTTGGAATTAAAGTTCAAACATTAACATGCTACCGGACCACAACGGATTAAGACTTTTTTTTAATTTTATATTTTTCTATTACTAAATTCTTTTGATTTTTTTAATTTAATTCATCACACAATTTTTGAGACTAATTTAAACAAAAAAATTATTTTTCCGTAAAACTTGCTGTGAGAAAAAATTAACACTATGAAAAACAGCTCTCAAATTAACACTATATGAAATTTATACACAGGCATTGTGGAACTGCACTGCTACTGAGTAAAAAAATCATTATAAAAAAAATATAACGGGAGTTATAGGCACATAACAAAGAAGTTGCTTGTATGTAACTTTGGGGTCGAAAGGGTTAAATAAGAGTTTTGAAATTCTGGTTTTGTTTACATTTGTTTTTAATAATATAGTCTGAGTTTTCAAATAAACACTAACGGTGGGTCTCATACTTCAGGTTTAAACTTTAGTTAATAGTTGATCCAAAACTTTTTGTTGTTTTGTGTACATTTTTTTGACATTTTCTTTTGTTTATAGTTAAGTTAAAGTTAAACCTACAGTATGAGACCCACCTTAACATTTTTTATTGCGATTAGAAATAAAACATAAAATATTTTAAATTCCGTTAGGTAAATGGATCTAATTATCTCAGTAAGAGGAAAATATCGGTCTAATCTACGTTTCATCAAAGAAAAATCTTTGGTTTTTATCTACATAATTCAGGTCTCAATCAACTAGTTCAGTACTATTTGCAAAGAGTCACTTCAGAACTGGTTCCGCGAGTGTTACATTAGCGCCAGTTTTGCTCCCTATTTTTCGTCCTTAAATTATAATTTCCAAACTAGTTCTACAACTAGTACCAAAGTGGGAGTTAGGCGACAATTGCACCGATTCCTATGACATCTCCATTTTAAATTCTACAGTTGTTTGTATGGAGAGGCGGTAGAACTCGTACTAGTTGCCTGGTTCAAATAAACTAGTACATAACTGGTTTTGAACTAGTATTTTTTGCCACTGGGTATATTTTTAAATATATTTTAATCAAAAATTTAAAAAGTCATAAAAATATAAAAGATTTTGATGAACTTCTGCGCAATTTGGACTCATAAAGTATTTCCCTCGGTAAGGGGATAAAAAGGAAAGACCCACAACTCGAAGGCTATTTAATGGACCGGGCTTAGGAAACCAAAATACTTCAAAAAAAAGTTTTAGCAGAAGGCTGTACAAAAAATTCATTTTTGTCGAGTAATGTATTAATTGCTGCGGCCCTCAGTAAGATTGTGAAATCCAAAATTTGGCCCTTCAAGCCATTTATGTATGTGCCCATACCTGGTATAGAGTGTTGGTCCCAAAACGCTGCCTTGAGGAACGCCTGCCATTATATTATATATTTGTTCGTTGTTTACTTTGACGTAGAAATGACGATCATTTAAATATTACTTGAGTAGCAAATGGTATGGTGTTGGAAGTAGTTTTTTAAGCTTAAAGAATAATCCGCTATGCCAGACTTCATCAAACGCTTGTTGTACATCTAAGAAGACACCAGTACCCCGTAACTAATGCGAGAAGTTTTCGCATCGAGAAATGCATGGTCACCCTGCATTATACAGGCTGATTAAAGACGTGATAAAATGGACTTCAGTTTTTGTTGTAATTCGTTCAGATAATGTAACTTTAAGAACTGTAGACACATGTTGTTTTGTAAAACACCTAATTTAATTATAAATAACTTACTATGCAACGTATTACTAGCGGATTTGGTTTCATATATATTTTATTGTCTGAGACTCACCCTATATAAAGTAGAGCAGGGTTGCATTTCACATGTTTTTTCCGCAAACTTTTCGATGCGAGAAATACAGAAACGAAGTGCTGAACAATATTTTTCTTTTCCAATGTATCTCTTATAAAATTTACAATACGATGGCATTGCTCAGGAGTACCATGATTTTGCCTGAAACCAAATTGATATTCAATATGATGTTGAATTTTTCCAAGATTGGCGACAATCTACTCATAAATATTCTTTCAAATATTTTGGAGAATGTGACCAACAAACTAATCGGTCTGTAAGATGCAACAACATTCTCTGGCTTATTGGGTTTTGCTACCATTATTATTTCTGCGCACTTCCATTTAGAGGGGAAATGATTTAGTCTCAGTATGGAGTTAAAAATCAACGTTAAAAATATTATCCCCTTTTTGGGGAAATTTTTCACCACAACTCCATTGATACAGTCGTATCCTGGAGTTTTATTACAATTTAATTTATTTACTTCTTCTTGAACTTCATGGGGAGATATGTGCTTTATAGGCAAATCCATAGGACATGGACTATCCAAAAAGTTTATTATTTTATCAACTTGACTGCTGTTGCTAAGTGTATATGGTTGAAATGTTTTTTGAAGATGTAAAGCAAATGCTTCAGCTTTATTCTTGTCTGTTTTACATCACACTTCATTAAGGTCCTTTATGGGAGCACTTCTTTTCAATGGACGTTTAATATACTTAGTTGCTTTCCATAGACTGAATTCATCATTTTTAGAGACACCAAGATTTCTAACAAAGTAACAAAGATGTTCGTTTTTCAAATCAAAAAAGCGTTTTTTTAGGTCTTTAGCCGCTTTATTAAACTGCTGTTTATATTAGGATTTCTACTGGTTTGCCACACTTTTCTCAATCTTCTTTTATTTTGAATCATTTCTCTAATTTCAGCGGTAATAACAATTTGATCTTGACTGTCAAAAATGTTTTCTTTTGGAGTTGATATGAATTCATGGATTAAGTTATTGAACCCTTCAACGACTTCATCCAATTCTGTAGACGACTTAATGCTGACATTAAGGTTAACATTTCTTTTTATCCAAATTCCAAAAAAATTAAAATCTGTCTTTCGGTTAACTATTTGATATTTTTTAGACTTAGAATGAAGGAATGTATTAAAGTTTAACAGAATTGGAGAGTGGTCGGAACTAAGTTCATCACAAAATGCATTAGATATGTGAAGAAATTGTCTAGAAATACCAGAATACACTACAAAAGCCATTAGATCCGGTAACTTTCTTGAGTCTGTTGGCAAGTACGTTGGACTTCCGGTTGATAAGACAGAATAGTTATTATTGATAACACAATTATGCAGCTCAATACCTTTGGGATTACGTACTCTCGAGACCCACCAAGGATGTTTGGCGTTAAAATCGCCTCATAATATAAATCTTGGCCCCAAACGGTTAAAAAAGTCGTAGAAGTTACACTATAGCGGGGTGGAAAAGAAATGGCACAAATAGTCACATCACTTAAGTCACTTTTGACTTTGATGCAGACTGCTTGAAGAAAAGGTTGACTTGTAATATCTGAGACTTTATATTTATAGACGATTTTATTAGAATTGCAGATCCTGCGTGTGCATTATCATGTGGTTGGTTGGCTATAATTAAATCAAAACCTCTAATTTTAAAAAAGGTTCTTCTTGTAAAATGTGTCTCTGAAACTAGCCCCTAAATTCATAAATGAAATTCCCCCTCCCCCCCCCCCCCTCAGCGAAATCGAAAAAGAAAAAAAATGGGAAAAAAAAGGAAAGAGAGGGAAAAAGGAGAGAAAAAAGAGGAGAAAAAAGGATAAAGTGAAAGAAATAAAAATTTGTTATGAACAGAGACCCAAAATAACTGTTATATTTCTAAACAAGTCACCATCCAAATTTATTTAATTATAATATCTCAATAATGCACTATATTTTATAAATCATATTGCACAAAAAAATCACAAAGTTGGACAAAGATTTTAATTTTTTCAATTTTTATATTTTACTCTATAAATTTCTGTTGTTTTTTGATTTTTATTTTAAAACTTTTTATAAAAGTTACAGAATGATTTTTTTGAAAAAATTAAGCACTAACTTTTTTATTTGATAATAAAATAAAAATCAAAAATTGACCTAAATTGAATGCCGGAAGTTGCTTGAATATACATATTTACTCACTTTAAATCACTGTTCAATCTTTTATTAACACTAGTTGACATCATCAGGATATTATAATTGGTGAAAGTCATTGGTAGCATTCGGCAGAGAAACCGTAAACTGATACCAGTGACTTGTAGCGCTTTGTGATTACTTACTCTGCTGAACGATGTTTTCTTTGTTTTGTTTTTAAATACACTTTTTCTATAGTCTCATTTTATTTTTTTTAATTTTTGTTTTCGAATTAAATTTTTTATGTTTTCATTTGTCATTCTTAAAAAACAATTTTTATTGTAAATGAACAACAACAAATGTATTACTTATTGATCAAAAGTAGCAAACATTTTTTACGCTGCCGAAATATGACAGCGCTATCTGAGCGCTCACACTGAGCGGTTCCTGATCAGGTCATTCAGCAGATAGTTGTACAACTGTTGCAGAACTGTTGACTATTAAATTGTATCTGCCGAATGCACCCATTGGTTCTATGGCTTTTGATTTATATTCTTAATTGTTATTTTTTGATAAAGAAAAAAAATCACAAAATAACTTTTATTATTTTTGAAAAAATAAAAATTGTGTTTGGATTGTTTTTGTTTGAATTAAAAATAGAAATCAAACAGAGCAAATAAACAGAAAATTAAAAATACTCAAACAAGAAATAATTGTAAAACAATCACTTTTTTGAATAAAAGTTATAACTGTTACGTCCCTGGTTATGAATAATAATATGCAATATAAAATGTTTTCCTTATTTTCATTTAACCAGTCGTCATTTAAAAAATCTCAATAGATGTTTTAACAAATTCATTAAAAAACTGATAATTTTGATTATAAAAAAATTAAAGTTTGTGGAGAAAAAAAAAAAAAAAAAAAAATCTAAATTTAAAATTAGATTTTCAAAATTGTATGTAGATCAATTTCGTTTGAAATTTTTCTAATTTCAAATGACAAAAAGAAATTTCATTTTAAAATTTCGCATTTTTTAATACAAAATTCCAATTTTATTGGAAAATTTTTTAAATAAAAATAAACGCCCTTACTATTTAAATTTTCCAAATGTATATTTTTGTTGACTTTAGTTAAAATTTTGGGTGGCACCATGCTTTGACCTAGTTTATTTTTGGAGCATTCTGATTGGTTAATTTATTTTCAACCAATTAGAATATTTGAAAATGTAAATATTTCTTTAGGATTTTCATACACAAAATGAACAAAGCCGTTTAAATATAAAGTCGACTTTAAAAGTAAAATACTGTTTGATAGTAAAGCACCGTAAGTTGTTCGTATTTCACGTGAAAAAATTGTTATACTCCTCCATATAAAAAAAAATCATAATTTTCCATGACAATGAATTTCACGTGAAAACAGAGTAGAGATTGTTTTCACGCAAATTTAATGTACAAGACTATTATTTTTCTTGGGGAAAAACCACATTTTTTGTATATTGTGATTGTGTCTTTTATAATTTAAATTTGAGTAAAATTAAAGTTCGAGTAAAATTTTTCCACGTGAAAAACCACTTACGGTGCTTTTGGCAAAAAGACTAAATTTTATTTTGAATTTTTTTCATTAAAATTGCAGAACTGAACTTCTAATGGAATTTTCTAAATTTGAAGTGGTAAATGCTACTATATTTTATAATTTTCCCATTTCGAAATAAAAAATCGAAATTTCTCTTAAAATTTTATCAATATTGTAAGAAAACAATTATTTACCGTTATTTTTGTTCAGATTTAAGATCAAATTTGACAAATTCTAAATAGAATTCACAATTAATTTCATTCGGAAAGATATGGTGGAGTTCTTTTTTAGGTCTTTCCAAAGGATCGTATTGAACTTATTCCAGTCTGTCTTTCGGAAATCCTGAGTATACAAGTTGATATCGTAGAGTATATATTTATGTTCCTGATAATAACGACATCTGACTCCCACAGCTATACCAAAACCGATATGAAAATTTAATTATACAAAGTTTTCCAAATGTTGATCATGAACCCCTGAGCGTCCCTAATCGCATCCTAGGAGGTCTGCGAAACATTCCGAAAAAATAATTAAAAAACAAGAATTTTTTAAATATTAGAAGTTTTTAGTTAAAATTTATAACTGAAGTATAAAAAATCAGCTTCTAATAAATAAAGTGAATATAAAAATAATGAAAATAATTTCAAAACTTTTCAGGAAATATTAACTTTTTGTTAATAAGTAATCTCTGACTTAAATCCTTGTAATCATCTCAATCAAATTTTGAGGACTTTTCAGACTCCGGCAACGTTTTTCGTAAAATTTTCAAAGTTTAATTTAATGAAATCCGCGATTTAAATCGTCATATGTATATCGAAAAATGGATTCTTTAAAATTTCTGAAAAAATATATGCGGTGTGTTCGATTAGTCGAAATTCTTTTTACTTTTACTACAATTGGAAAGTTTTGTTTACTTTTTATATTGAAATTTTGCAGCTGTAGTAAAAGTAGTAACTTGTAGTAAGTAAACGAACACGCTTATGTTGTTCCTTTACTAAATCTTATACTGGCACTCTTATTGGGTCTTTTTTCATACAAATGCTGAAAAATCGAACTGTTTTTTTTTTATTTAATACTATACTATAACTCAGGAACCAAAAGGAGTACCAAACTGATATTTGACAGTGTCATTGATAAAAAACTAAGAACTAATACAAAAATATTAAAAGGCTACGATAAAGTATCCCGAACCGCGTATTAAGATAAAATGGCTTTAGACCTTTGATAACGATAAATGGTTACAGTTCATTTCAAAATAGTAACTATTCGCGTGGCACAATCATGGCTTCAATTATAAAAGGATAGAAACAATTAATTAATTGTAGAAAAATTCTCAAAAATTTAAATTTTTTTTAATAAATCAGAAATTATCAAATTAAAGAATGAGTTGCAGACCAACTTCAGGCAAACTTTCAGAAGCTTTAAAGTGATACACACAGGAAAAAAATTGCCAACCGAATTGCTAAGCCTATTTTGGTTGCTACAACCAATAAATTCGGTTGGTGAAACCATATTGGAATGTGATTCTTAAACACTTTGGGTGTGTGAACTAAAATTCAGTTGTATAAACCGAATTATATTGTGATAACCAATATTCAGTTGCATCAACCTATTTTAGTAGATGTAACCGAATTTCAGTTGGAAAATGGCATATTTTTTCTCTGTGTGTATATCAACCAGTCACATAGCTAAAATAATACAAAAGTTAGACCCAAATATGTACGGAAAGTACCGGCAAAACTGTTGAGTATATAGAAAAACGTTATATGAACAGATTAAAGGAATTGTAATTTTTAATTTTTTTAAAATTGTTTGAGCAAAATCGGACTAGTGGTTCTCGAGTTATGTCAAAAAAAAGACCACCAAAGGTCAAATCGATATATCTCGATTCCTAGGGGTGACCCAGCGAAACGCCGGGACATGTATAACTTCTTTTTTACCGATATAACTTTCCCCGGTAGTTTGAACCCTTCCCGATCACTGACCCCTACCATTTGTCAGTGTAATCATTCATTGAATGATATTTTAAGAATGATGATAATAGTGCATGAGTTTAGGTTACACAAATTTGTGTCTGGCAAGTTAATGTGCGTACAAACCTTAAATCCTTTTGGTGAAAATTTGAATTCCCTTTGGTTCCAAAATATTTAAGGTTATTCGAATGAGTTATAAGAAGCTCTTCTTAAATTAAATATATACTTTATATGTTATTCAATTGTCAAAAATTCAATCCATCTGCTGAAATATTAAAACTTTTTAATACAGTACCATACCAACAAAATGTCTGAAGCTGATGAATCGAAAAATTTTGATTCTGAAATATTTAAAACGAAATATTTTGGTTCACATTTTTTTTTTTGCTGTTATTTAAATTTATTTGTTCTTTTTTATAATTTGTTACAATTACAAAATTTATTGAGTTAGAGTATATAACTTACCGAAATGAATTTAATAAATATAGTATTTTTACATTAATTAAAAAAAAATTAACGAATACGATTTTTTTCCCGAAAATAAAAATTGGGGATTTTTGGGGATAACAAATTGAAAATTGGGGATAAAGTATGAAAAGAAACTGGCAACACTGCTGAAGCCTAAATCATGTGCCTACATTTCACCACAAAAAATTTCTTTTGATTGCATTTCAAAATTTTTGTATATATTTTTTTTTTTATTTATTTAATAGATAAAAAATTTGTTTACAAAATTTAAAGATAAAGTATAAATATTATCTATAATTGGCATAACATGATAGTTGTGAGCCAGATTGACAATTATATCGCTTTTATAAATTCATTCTTTAATAAATTTCAAAAATTTAAGAAATAATTTTTATATTTTTAACTCTACTATTTTCTTGAGCTTAAGGTTTAGTTTTTATTTATAAAAAGTTTTTTATTTTCGATATTTCGCTACTCCAATGTGTAGCATCTTCAGGAAATAACAATTAAATGAAAAAATTTTTATAAACAATTTCAAAGTTTGAAAATTTTTTTTTTTTTTTTTTTTTTTTCAGATCAGAAATATAGACATATTAATTCACAAAAGACAGCATTATCTTCTCATTGTTCAAATTTAAATCACTATCCTGACTTTGAAAATGTATCAGTTTTAAATACAGAACATAATTATAAACGTCGGTATATATTAGAAATGTTACAGATAATTAATACACCAACAACAAATAGAATTAACTTTAAAGCAGATATTGAAAATGTAGCTCAGAATTATAGATATTTAATACAAAAGAAATAACACACATTACATTAATTTATAACACATTATATTAATACATTTTTTATTGTTAATTATTGTTATTTTTGTTTGTTATACTTTTATACCAAAAACTTTGTTTGCTGGTATAAATGTATACATACAATTTATATTTGACAAATACTTTTCAAAAAAAAAAAAAAAAAAAAAAAAATTGTTCAAACTTTGAAATTGTTTATAAAAATTTTTTCATTTAATTGTTATTTCCTGAAGATGCTACACATTGGAGTAGCGAAATATCGAAAATAAAAAACTTTTTATAAATAAAAACCAAACCTTAAGCTCAAGAAAATAGTAGAGTTAAAAATTAAAAAAGAAGGTTAAATAAACGAAAAGAATAATTTTTATAGTTAGTTATACAATATAAGTATGTATTTTTATTTTTAGTTCAATTTTAAATAAAACTAATGGAATTCATTTAATATTAGCTTCCGGTATTTTAAGCAGACTTCCAAGTAATTATATAGTCTAAAGTAATCATAACCATTCAGAATATTCAGCACTTCATTCAAGTTTAGAACAGTTTTTCCAAAGAAGTTAATTCTGTATTCCTTGTATAAAGGGCAGACTCCAACGAAGTGTAGTGTGTTTTCAGTTGCGTCTAGGTTACACAGTAAACATAGCCCTATTGAGGTACTTCTAAACGATCTGGCATTTAAATCTAATAGTCCCCCTCTCACCCTTATCAGTAAACTTGAGGCCCGTGATGTAAATCCTGAAGCATAAAGTGGTACCATAGAATAGTATAATTGTGAATATAGGTCGTGAAATTGAGAGCCTCTTGCATCAGCAACTAGATCATATCGTTCCTTTAATTTTAGATAATATATTATTGATTTCCATTGTTCACACTAGAGGCCAGTATGAATGTTTTGCAAGACATTCACAAAACATTTTCTTATACAACACCAAAATATTTTTTTTTGTTTTCTGTTTTATTTATTTTTTTTTGTAATGATCTGAATTTTAACATCTTGTAAACTACAAACAAGTAAAATGGTAAATTTTTGTTATATTTAGTATTAAAAATCGTCAAATCTCTCATCAGCGCATGCAAGAGAATGTCTTGTAAGGCATTCATTCAGCCCTCTAGTTCACACAGAGGAATAGAGGTATCATCAGGTACAAATTCGATTTTCTTACACAAGTCTAACCAGTCATTAGCCCAAAAAGTGTTTCTCGAAATATTTTTTTCTGCTAAAATACGCGGTAATCTATGATTTGGCATGCG
The DNA here is from genome assembly GCA_949987735.1 of Leucophora obtusa. NCBI lineage: Eukaryota > Metazoa > Arthropoda > Insecta > Diptera > Anthomyiidae > Leucophora > Leucophora obtusa. The sequence goes on from OX465295.1 coordinate 221,717,019, forward strand.
TAGAACTTTATTAACATAACAAAAATGTAACTTCAAAGTATCCAAATATAGAGAGTGTAAGCCAGTTTCTAAATAAAGCATGTAATTCGGAGTATTATTTGGTAACTGCAACATCTTTTTGATGAAGAATCTGAAAAGTTTTTTTACTTCATCGTATTTTTGGAAACCCCAGATTTGAGCGCCATAAAACATCAAAGATATAGATGCAGCATTAAAAATTTTAAGCTTGTTGGTGTTCCATATTTTAGGATGGTTTATATATCTTGACCATGTTGAAGAAATAGTCATTTTCGATGTTGCTAATTTCTTTTCTAGTTGTTTTTTAAAAGACAAATTGTAATTTAGATCCATACCCAGGTATCAATTTTTGTATATATAAAACTAAATGGAAAACCACCAAACTTTAAAGACATTTAGCGAAAAATCTGTACCATTGATCGAAAAATAAAGTACGCCATTTTAATCAGCATATCCGAAATATATAGAACTGATGGTCAGATCTCCATTAATTTTTTGAGTGTCATGCAGTGTAAATAGATAACAGAATTGTCTTTTACGTAGTTTCTTTCACCAATTTTTAATTCCTAATACAGTATTTTTGGTATATTGCCGCAATATTTTTGGTGTATAGATAATTCCAAATAAAATAACATCCTAGCAAGCTAATTTTGATGGTTTTGACCGAATTCCAACCAATTTTTTCTGTGTGTAAGCTAATTGGCGAGTTGTCGGCAGACAATTCAAAGCACGATTCAATTTTAAGATTTACATGGCTTATGTTTTTAGTTACAAAAAAGTAGATAAGATTTGATTTTTTATTTATATTTGTTGGACAGTACACTCAAAATAATAATTCTCTTGGCTCACCAGAAAATTTGTTACTTTAACAAAATTTATTCCTGTTCTTTGACTTAAAATAAAATTTGTTGACTTTAAAACATTTTTTGTCAAATTTAACAAATCTAATTTTAATTTTTTTTTTATTAAAACTTTCCGAGGGTCCAAAGCCCCACCAAGGTCCATTTTTGGATAGAGATAACCTTTGCACTGGGTTATTATATGGTTAGGGATAATCGAAATTTTCGTCAATTATACTCTATCTCTCTTAGTTTTCGGAATAAAGACCATTTTAAAAAATCGGGAGGGAAATATAAATTCTATAAAATTTAGTGAATGGGTTCTTAAAAATTAGTTGTAAATAATTTTGAAAATTAACACTCAAAATTACTTAACCCTTTCGCCCCTACTGGGGTTATATATCCCAGCAATGTTTTTTACATCATAACTTTATTGGGACATAATATCCCACAGGAAAACCTTATTGGTGATATATATATATTTATGCGCGGATCCAGGAGGGGGAATAGGGAAATCCCCCCCCCCCCCCATCAAAGGAAAAAGAGAGAAAAAGGAGAGAAATAGAAGAGAAAAAATGATAAAGTAAAATAAATAAAAACTTGTTATGCATAATTACATAAAATATAAAAATTTTTCTTTATTTTCATTTAGCCAACAGTCATTTAAAAAACTTCAGTGCACATTTTAACAAATTCGTTTATAAAACTGATAATTTTGACTATAAAGCAATTAAAGTTTGTGGAGAAATGTAGTTAAGACATCTAAATTTCAAATTAGATTTTCAAAATTTTATATAGAATAATTTCATTTGAAATGTTTCTAATTTCAAATGATAAAAAGAATTTTTTTTTAAATTTCGCATTTTCTAATACAAAATTCAGATTTTAATTAAACATTTTTTAAATAAAAATAAACGTCCTATTTAAATTTTCCAAATGTATATTTTTGTTAAAGTCGACTTTAGTTAAAATTTTGGATGGCAGTATACTTTGACCTAGTTTATTTTTGGAGCATTCTGATTGGTTAATTTATTTTCAACCAATCAAAATGTTTAAAAATGTAAATATTTCTTTAGGATTTTTATATACAAAATGAACAAAACGGTATGTTTAAAAATAAAGTCGACTTTAAAGTACCGTAAGTTGTTTTTCACGTGAAAAATATCACTCGAACTTTAAATGCTCCAAATCGCAATTTAAGTTATAAAAATTAACATTTTTTTTTAATTTTATAACAAAGCAACAATCACAATAAACACAAAATGTAACTTTTCCACCAGAAAAATAATCTTGTCTTGTACATTAAATTTAAGAGAAAACAGAGTCCACAAAAATTTCATGTGAAATAGATTGTCGTGAAAAATTATTGTTTTTTATATGGAGTATAACAGTTTTTTCTTGTGAACTCAAACAACTTACGGTGCTTAAAAGTTAAATACTTGTTGATGTTAAAGCACCGTAAGTTGTTTGAGTTTCACGTGAAAAAACTGTTATACTCCATATAAAAAAAATTATTTTTCACGACAATCAGTTTCACGTGAAAATTGTGTAGAGTTTGTTTTCACGCAAATTTTCTTGGGAAAAAGTGACATTTTGTGTTTATCTTTCTAATAAAATATAAAAATTATTAATTTTTCGAATTTAAAGTAACTTTTGGGGCATTTTAATTTCGAGTGAAAATTTTCCACGTGAAAAACAACTTACGGTGCTTAAGGGCCAAAAGGTTTAAATTTTATTTTGATTTTTTTTCATTAAAATTGCAGAACTGAATTTCTAATGGAATTTCCTAATTTTGAAATGGAAAATGCTTATATCTTTTAGAATTTTCTCATTTCGCAATCAAAAATTTCTTCAATTTCTCTCAAAAATTTTCTCAATTTTGTAAGAAAAAAAATTAATGAGTGTTAGTTTTGTTAAATTTTAAGATCAAATATGACAAATTCCAAATTGAATTCACAATTAATTTCATTTGAAAATCCCCAAATTTCATTCGGAAAGATATGGTGGATTTCTTTTTTAGTTTTCACCAAAAGATCGTATTGAACTTATTCAGTCAGTCTTTTAGAAATCCTGAGCATACATGTTGATATCGTAGAGTATACAGTTATGTTCTTAAAATAGTCTCTTTTAAAATACTCTTCAATTTCTGATTGCATGCGAGTGATTGACTAGCGTTAAATCCTGTACTTCCTCCACTTCTACTTCGTCTTTAAAAGACGGAGTTTTGGTGTACCGTCAAAACAAAGTTGGCCAGTAATTCCTTTTGTTAACAACGGCAGCTGGCTCCCACTGCTATATCAAAATCGATAGGAAAATTTTATTATACAACGATTTCCAAATGTTGATCATGAACCACTGAGCGTCCGTAATTGCATCCTAGGAAATCTGCGAAACATTCCGAAAAAATATATCAAAAACAATAATTTTTTTAATATGTAAAGTTTTTAGTTAGAAGGTTCCAAACAAAAAAAATTGGTAATATATATGTATGTAACTTTTAAAATATTTATAGGATTGAAATATTTAGCGTTTTTTTTTAATCACCTGGATTTAGAATTTTTCATACAAAAATTGGATATATTAAATCCAAAAACAAACCTGGATTTAATAAATCCACAATAAAAGCACGAATATATGAAACAGCATATTAATTTAACGTCAGAAAAAAATACGAATGAAAATTAAAAGAGAAACAAAAAAATTTTAAAACTAACAATTAAAAGGTTTTTATTAAATTTTTTTTATAAAAAAAAACTACACCTCACCAAATACATATTTTCGATCTGGGACATGGAGAAATAGCTGAAATAGAAATGGCAATTTTTCACTCTACAGTAAGTAATTTAATTAAATCCAATTAGTGAATATTAAATATTGCAATGGAATTTTTCAATTGTGTAAAAATATAAATTGAAGTGATTAAACTGAAAAGGCAGACTATCTGACTGTTTTATATAAAATATAATTAAAACTTAAAAGTTAAAGTAATATCCTTCATCATCGAATTCGGTATTAAAAATTAGGGTGAAAGAAGTTTTGGACAGAAATTTCTTTTTAAAATAGAGATTTATTAAATCCAAGTGATTAGAAAAAGCAGCTATTATGTATGGGCGATTATACTCAATGATATAAGCTTCCAAAAAAGCACTTTGGGAGTGACCTTGTTGCAATACAGCGTGAGTTAGAGTGCCAAAGTTGACCACTTCGAGTAGTTTTTGAATTTTTTTTTATCTAATATGGAATAAAACATCTTATAAAATGCTTAAATAACACATCTCTACAAAATATGACAGTATTATAAGTTGTAAAACTTTGCAGTGGTGATAGGATAATTAGGGGGTGCTGATTTCGAATCTGCAACCAATTTGTTCAAATTTGCTCTAGGTTTTGCACAATTCGCGATTTAAATTTTTTCAATTTTTCAGCCGATTTTTTTAATAAAAAATTTATAATTTAGTAACTATAGCTTCGGAAAGAAAACGCTTTACACAGTTTAAGCTTATTTCCGTGCCCTATTTTTCAAACCTAAGTGTACATTTTTTTTAGGTTTTTTAAAAAAAGAATTTAAATATAAGACGAAGTCCGATTCTAAATATCAAAGCCAATTTGGAAAGAAAAAGGCCCAAAATTTATGTATATGTAATATTGCATTAACAAATTATGTATGTGCACTTTTAGAGCCTTTTGTAATTAGATTTAGACTTGAAATGAACAAAAAATATTTTAATCTACTGTACTATTACAGAATTTTTTTTTCTAAAAACATCAGATTTCATTCACTATTGGTTGTTTTGCGAAATTATCGCGATTTTCAAAGTTTTTATTTAAATAATGCCTTCGGACTCTTTCTACAATTATTTCTGGACGAACTCATTTCGAATATGTACGAAAATATTGTGAATTAAATATAAACTTTGCAAATCGCAATAATTTCGCAAAAAAGTGAATGAAATCTGATGTATTTAGAAAAAAAAAATTATGTAATAGTAAAGTAAATTTTTAGTACAGTAACATATTTGTTTGTTCATTTTTAGTATAAATTTAATTACAAAGGGCTCTAAAAGTGCACATAATTTGTTAATGCAATATGACATATATATACATTTTGGACCTTTTTCTTTCCAAATTGGCCTTGATATTTAAAATCGGACTTCGTCTTATATTTAATTTTTTTTTTTTAAACCTTAAAAAATGTTTATATTTTGACTTTGACCAACTATATTTAGCAAAGTTGTTGAGATATTGATACACAATTAAGTTTGAGAAATAGGGCACGGAATTAATTAATTAATTATTTTTAAAACAATCAAAGTTTTTAATTTAAATAAAGCTTCCAAAATTTTAATATACTAGCTAAAACTTCTGTAAAAGAATAAAAAAAATCCCGGGGAATCCCGCACAAAATTCCCGGGATTACGGGATTGAAAAAAGGACGGGATTCCCTAGAATAAGCAATTTGCATATAACCCTAGTTATATGCAAAAATCTATAAACGTTGAGTTTTCAACGTTGATAATTATCCATGTTGCAAGTTAACGTTCATACAAAAATTTTTACTCAAAAATACTAGAAATTTATATCAAAATATTTTTTTTTTTTTGAAACTACTTATAATTTTTTTAAGTAATTGAAAAATAATTGATTATTTTAGTTAAATATACTTGAACATGTATGTATTAATATTGGAAAAAATTCATTCAAATAAAATTTACTTGAAAATGCATATACTTTAACTTTCCCACAAATACTTTAAGTACAAATATTTTTTGTATTTAATTGAAAAAATATTATTATTTAGAACTTTCAATTACTTAAAATTGTTTCATTATTTACCTAAATTTGATTCAAGAAAATAATATAATATTTAATCTTGAAATATTAATTTACAATATTTTGGATATTCACTTAAAAATCTCCAAGTAAAGTATTTACCCAGGTTTGGTTAATAATTAGGGCCATTCGTAATTTTTCTTTGTCTTTTATGTAATATTTTAATTTTAATTAAAACTTTTTTATCTCTCGCCTATATTATTTTTACACTTTATAAATAATGTTAGTGAAATATAAAATAAATTTTAAGAAAAATATTATGTAAAAAGCAAATAAAAAATTACTTTTAGAATATAAAACAGTCTAAAGGTGCGTTTACAATGATGGAGTACTCCAATCTGTAGCAAATATAGTTCTTTTCTCTTTCACAATAACAAATTTTTGTATTTTGCTATCTTTTTTTATTCCACTCCAGAGTCAAACTTTTTTGACTCTAGAGTACAGATTTGTTCTAGAGTTAACATGAATCTGTTAACTATTTAACATGACAAATACACCATAAAAAACACACATCACATAAATTATAAAAAATATTTAAAATATATTAAACTAATACAAAATATTTGTGTTTCGAACAATAATTGAAATTAAAAAAAATATTTAAAGCTAAAAGTAGTGCGATAAAGTGAAGGAATTAGCGAAAAATTATGTAAGTATTGAAGTGTCAAAAATTTTGTGAAGTAACTTTACTCTGCATTTTGAACTGTTAACATTTCAATCTGTGCTGCAGAGTAGAGTCACTCTATCATTGTAAACGCGCCTTAAAACATAAAAAAACATAAACTCAAATGGACTTAAATAAAAATGAAAGAGTTTACGCATACAAAAATTTAAGTTTTTTTAAATCGCGCGATATCGCCACCCGATATTTAACATGTCTGTGAGAGGCAAGGGAACTCGCGTTAAAAAAGTCACCATATTTTATCCAAATTTTATGAGATAAATTATGAATTTCGTACAATTTTTTTTGTAAGAAAAATTTATTTCAAATGGCTATGGAACAACATTTTATAGTTAATAAAAAAAATCTGTTTTACAATCATGAGGAAATTTCCTTTCATTGTAGTACCCACACTTACATGTTACTACGCGTTCCGGTTTTAGGGCCTCTGAGGCCCGGCAGCCTTAAAAAAAGCTGGACAAAATTTTCTTTTTTAATTCCAGAGGATGTCATTTTCTTTAGGAACGCCCGATAAACTGCACATTTGTCAAAATTTGTTTAATATAAAATTTTTTAAATTTTTTTACACTCCTAATACTTTAAATTAGTTGGAAATTATTATTTTTTTTTTCTGTTATAAAAAAATTGGTGAAAACACACAATAGCAAGTTTTTAAACTTTTTCTTTCCGTTTGAAATTGTTCCACAATTTTTTTAGTTGTCTTATACAAATTCTCCACGATTTTAAGAGAAAATAATAGCCCTATTCACCATTCTATGCATTTGAGATTGCAAAATGGTACAATTGCAAATATTTGCTATCAATTGTGAACGGTCTTTTAATGTTTGTTTGCAACATTTGTTGCAAAGCACGAAATTCACAGCTGATTAGTAAAAAACTAAATTAATTTATACTGACATTTTAGCTACAATAAATTTTATGTCGAAAAAAGCGTCAAATTTTTATTTAGAATTTAGCGTTTATTTTTTTTAATTAGAAATTTATTAATTTAAATTTATTAGTTTAGTAGTTTATTTTTTTATTTCAACTCAGCTGACAGCTATCAGCAGTTTGCAATTATTCTCTACCACTTTGCAAATGCAATGATGCAAGACCATTTGCACAAGATTGTGAATAGGGCTAATAAGTTTCAATTAATATACCCATAGATTTTTTCTAGTACGATAATGTAGAAAACAAGGTTGGTTACCGTTATCGCTAAAATACCGTTTCAAATTGAATACCGTTACCAATACCTCTAAAAAAAATTGGAAATACCTATATCGTTACCGATACCGTTATTTTTATTGGTAGTTACCGGTATTTTATCGGTATTTATTAATTTATATAAAAAATGCAAATTTTTTAAATTTTTTATTTTATAATCTTGAGTTTCTTTACAAAAAAAAATTAGAGATAATAATTTAAATTATTAAAAGTGCCAACATTGAATTTATTGCTCATAATCTGTATTTTTAACACCTAAAATTAAAATTATGCTATGTTTTTACTTTTTTTTTTATATGTTTTAACGTAATTTTTAATACCGGTACGTACCGGTATTGATGTTTAAATACCGTTACCTCTATCGTTACCGAAACAAACAAAATGTGATACTGTTACCCTTACCGTTATTTGTTTCGGTAACCAATCTTGGTAGAAAATAATGCAAAAAGAAGTAGATTAAATTCTTTTTGCAATCGCCTCTCCACACATGAAAAGTAATGCAGTACGCAAGGTGTACAACTTCTTTGTAACGTATAAAAGCATATATTCTCAGTGCCATGCATTGCCTATTTTTTGCTGGGAATTTATAACTGGAATACAAAATATCAGATTCTCATAGATAAAGTGAATATAAACAAAAATAATGACAATAAATTTAAAACTTTTGAGGAAATAAAAACTTTGTGTAGTTAAAAAATAATCTCTGATTTAAATCCTGGTAATCATCTCAATAAAATTTTTAAGAATTTTTCAGACTCCAGCGACGTTTTTCGTAAAATATAATAAATATTCTTACACCTATAGCAAAAAGGTCTAAGTGAGTGATGTTCTATGTATTTAAAACCAGAGACTATTAATTATAGAGATGGTAAATCAAAACTTACACTACTCACCGATAGAGGGCACTGTAATTTAGTATTATCTGAGCAACTATTTAGTATCAGTTACGTATCAGCTGAGCCTATATTTCAAACTTAAACACCGCTGAAAACTGCTCAAAATAAGAAAAAAACAAGCGCGGAATATTCAAATAATAAAATTTTAAATATCCGATTGTTTTTTCCAGGGGTATGGCATCACCAAAAAAAATAAGTTATAAAAATATTGTAATCACTAGATGGCACTTTGTTCAAAAAAATTTTTTTTTTATTTAAATTTAAATAATAATAAACAACAAAGCAAAAAAACAAACGGATATCTCAAATTTTATTTTTTGAATATATTCCGACCTTGTTTTTTTCCTTATTTTGAGCAGTTTTCAGCGGTTTTTGTGTTTTAAAATATAGGCTCAGTTGATACCAAACTGTTACGAAATAGTTGCTCAGGTAATACTAAATTCCAGCGCCCTCTATCGGTGAGTAGTGTAAGTTTTGATTTCCTATCTCTATAATTAATAGTTTCTGATTTTTTCCCTTTGTTGTTTGTTATTATTTAAATTTAAATAAACAAAATAAAATTGTCATCTTTTTTAACAAAGTGCCATCTAGTGATAACGATGTTTTTATAATTGTTTTTTTGGTGATGCCATACCCTGTTTAAACCCAACCAAACTAATCCAAATTTTGACTTACCCAAATTGTCTATATCTTTTGAAAGGCTTAAGTCACGAGAGTTATTGTGGTATAATTTTAAAGGATTGAAATCGTTATATAAGTAGGTACTATAAGTAATAAAGTTCAATTTAATGAAATCCGCGATTTAAATCGCCATATATCAAAAAATGGATTCTTTAAAATTTCTGAAAAAATATATGTTGTTCCTCAATACTTTATTTTTGTCTTTGCCGAATCTTATAAGGGTAATCTTATTGGCTCCTTAGTTTTTCATACAAATGCTGAAAACTCAAACTATTTTTTTTTTTTTTTTTAATTAAATACTATGTGTTATGATCTAGAATTTCTCATACTTATGTAAATAACTCAGGAAACACAAAGAGTACCAAACTGTTATATGACAGTGCCATTGATAAAAAACTAAGAACTAATACGAAAATATTAAAAAGCTACGATAAAGCATCCCAAACCGCGGATTAAGATAAAATGACTTTAGACCTTTGATAACTATAAATGGTGAAAGTTCATTTCAAAATAGTAACTATTCACGTAGCTCAATCAAGGCTCCAATAATAAAAAGATAGAAACAATTAATTCATTGTAAAAAAATTCTCAGAAATTTAAGTTTTTTTTTATATAAATAAATCAGACTAAAAAATGAGTTAGGGACCAACACGATTTCAGAGGCTTTCAAGTGATATATCAACCAGTCACATGGCTAAAACAATACAAAAGTTAGACTTAATTATTTAAGGAAAGTTTTTTTTTGAGCAAATTTTATCATTTTCCCCAAATTGAATACCAATTTCTGAGGGTTATCTTAGCTACACTGAACCAAAAGTCGTAAGTGAAATCAACATACAAATTTTGTTACTTTTTGATGAAACGAATTGTTAAAACAATATATGTTTTATTCAAATTAATGTGTGTTTTTTTTAAATCAACTCCTTTTTTTTAAATGAACATACTTATTTCCGTCTATAATTCTCTACAAAACAATTGTTGTTTTGATCATTTTTGTCCATTTTTTAATAAAATTTAATTTGTTAACTCTAAAAAATTTTGTAAAAACGCAGTAACGTAAATTTGATATAATTTATCTTCAATTTAAAAAAAAGTATTAAATCTGTGGAAAAAAGTTGAGTGAGGTTAGTTTTGTCGCGTCATTACTCGTGCTAGCATGTGTCGGAAATATCAATAAATTGACATTAAGTGTTTTTGTTTTTTAAAGTATAGATAATTAACAAATTCAGTGACTTGAAGTGAATTGCTAATTGAAGATTTATTAATTTTAATTTTAATAAAAATATATATAATTTTGAAAGTTCTCAATTAAATCGTACATTTAAATTTCTGTCATTAATTTTGATATTATCTATCTTTTTGTTATTTTGTTTAAGGCAAACTATTAATGAAAGTTATAAAATGTATTTGATTTATTAATTTAAATAAAGTTTATATTTTATATCTTCATTAATTACACTGTGCTAGTTGAAAAATCCGACAAGCGGGGGACCAGGTAGGTAAAACTAATTCGAGTACGCTGAATACTATCAGGTTTTCTAGATTAGCTCTTGAAAAAAAGATATTTGTGTTTGAAAATTCCAAAAAACCCGAATTATCTAACTTTTTGACCATTTATTTTATTGGTTCGTTAAATGTACTGAAATTTGTATAGAAGTGAAAAATTTGCATAAAGGTTTTTATGGTGTCCTCACATTTTTAATCACAACTTTTGAACCGCAAGACCGATTTTGGTTATTTTTAACACAAAGCTTCTTGGTAGAGTAACAAACGACTTAACTAAAAATTAACGTCAAACAAGTTAAAAAATCGAGTGTTTAGGGGTGCTTGAATCCATAATTTTTAAACTCAAATATCTTTTTTTTTAAGAGCTAACCTAGAAAAACGGCTAGCACCACTAGATTCAGATTCATCTGTCGGGAAAAAAGTCTCCTCTTCGTGCACAGTGTTATTGGAAAATAAAAATGTAAAGTAATTCTTAATACCAGATAAATTCTCTAGTACTTATCGTGGCCCGATTTTTATTTTTTTAATTTTTTTTTAACAAAGTTGCCACACAAACTTGAAAATTCCAAAAATGGCAAGAAAAAACAAATTTACTTGGGAATATAAAATTTATTTGACTGAAATTCAAAAAATGGGCCACGATAAGGACTACAGTTTTTTATTGACTACGAAAGAAAAAAACCGGATCGCAATCGGTTAACCCACCTGGGCTGTACAGTGGCAGCCGATTTTGAACTCATGGTTGTGAGAAAAACGCGTTTGAAGACTAAAGTTAATTTTAAGCTAAGAAAATAGCAAAACTTCAAAAACTTATGAATGAAGAATAGTTATATGTGACCTTCTCCGAGAAAAGGGACCTAGTGTGTCAAAAAACGAGTTTGGACTTAAGAGTGGATTCTGGTACCTAAAAGGGTGTAGAATAAGATGAAATGAGTTAGTCGGCACCCAATCGTAACTAACCACACCAAATCGCATCTCCCAACTGAAGGTGCGTTCAAAGTGATAATGCGTTATGAAACTTTAAATGCGTTCTTCTCAAAACTTCATTTTCACACACTAGGTCCCTTTTCTCGGAGATATATGTGTCCTAGCTTACATATATCCACCAAATTTGGAACGAATCGGTTAATTGGTATTTGATATATTAAACCTAATAATCTTAAAAACGATAGTAGATATATTATTTTACATAATGCTACTCATATTATTTTGTAAAAATGCTATAATTTTGGACATTTTTTAATTTATTTCGTATTTTTTCCCCATTTTTATATATACCCTACGGGAAATGTTAACAAACTGTCACCGAACTGGCCCCTTTACATGAAATAGACTGGTCACTTTTACATGGCGTTGTCATAGGAGGGGGAAATTGACCCCTTGTGACATGTCACAAGACAAATCCCAGGACAGGTCCCTGAACTTTGTTTTTTATGAGAGTTCTGTAACCTGTCCTAGGATGTGTCTTGTGACATGTCACAAGGGGTCAATTTCCCCCTCCTATGACAACGCCAGGTAAAAGTGTCCAGTCTATTTCATGTAAAGGGGCCAGTTCGGTGACAGTTTGTTAAAATTTCCCGTAGGGTATTAATTACTTTTGTAACTTATATTAAACCATCAGCACCTGCCACATATGACGTGTCTTCAACATCCATCAAGGAATCGTCATTGGCTTTTTTTTAAAAACTGCGTGCAATTCTTACATCTTTTGATGTAGTTTTTATCTTTTTATTCTACCCTGTTATAAGATATAAGATTTCTCATAAAACAAGTTAATAAAAATGCAAACAAAAAGTGTTACACACAAATTTACCACATAGAGTATTTCTTTGCGACTAAAACATATTTTACAAAAAAACATGTGGAAATTTAATTACTTACGGTGGGTCTCATACTGCAGGTTTAAACTTTAGTTTATAGTTAACCCAAAAATTTGTTGTTGTTTTGTGTACAATTTTTTGATATTTTCTTTTGTTTATAGTTAAGTTAAAGTTAAACATACAGTATGAGACCCACCGTTAGAAATTGGAAATTTAATTACTTAGAACATGTGGAAATTTAATTACTTAGAATTTTTTATTTAAATTTTCGGAGCATATAGAGAAAAGTATGCTCCATTAAAATAAAATATAAAAAAATTCGAAAACAGAATCTTTCCTAGAGTACCCCCCTTAACACAAAAAAATTCATACTAATTGAATTTGAAAAATTTTGTATATAGAAAACTGAATGGACAACCGTCAAACTTTAAAGACATTTAGCGAAAAATCTGTACCATTGACCTAAAAATAAAGTACGCCATTGTAATCAGCATGTCTGAAATATATAGAACTGATGGTCAGATCTCCATTAATTTTTTGAGTGTCATGCAGTGTAATTATTAATTTAATAAAATCAAACTTTTGTAAATACTCCATTACGTTTTATTCTTAAATAAATTTTACAATTAAGAAACAAATTTTTTTTAACTGTGTTTTTTAAAAAATCCAAGACAACTGCATAAGGAATTGTAACGAAAATGGACTAGTTTTTGTGGATTTTTTGAAAAAATAACTGTCAAAAACGTTGAAATTTTCTTCGCAAGGTAAAACTATTACGATTCCAATTGCAGTTAAAATAACTACAGCCGGTTTAATACACAAATACCTGTCATGCAGTAACTGCAGAACTTTTCTGAGTATAGGAAGATTCTGCAGAGCTGAGAAGTTGCTTTTGTATTCTCTTATTGTTTCAAGTAGTTGTTTTTACCTTTTGGTAGAGTTAGCCTTGTTCCACAGATATTCCTGCTATAAAACGATGACCAATAGATTTTAAATATTAGAGGTATTCGAGGTATCCTAAACATAATAAATGTTTAGGAGGACAGTTGGCGGCAGATATCACAAGAGGGACATGAATAACTTCGATGAATAAGGAGGTTTCTTGGATACAGACAGTTTTTTATGAAACGTAGGATTTGATGTACTCTCTAATTACACTGTGCTCGAATCCAAGACCTTTTTCGACAAGCGGGGTACCCGGTAGGTAATTCGACTACGCTGAATCCTGTGGTGCTAACCATTTTTCTAGGTTAAACCCGTATGACACTAGCTTAATTTTGTATTGGATTGATATTGACAGCAATGTAAATTAAATAGGAGCACTGTTTTTCGTTAATACAAAGTCAATACAAAATTAAGCAAGTGTCATATGGGCCTTGGCTCTTAAAAAAAAGATATTTGAGTTTAAAAATTTTAGTTCCAATACTCTTTAAATCAAACTACAAGTCGCAATTCTTAAGATATTTGGGTAAAACATAGAAGGGTCCCCAAAAATTTCATTTAAATGATAAAACTCAGAAAAAATTTTATAACTAGCTCAAATTTGACATAAAAAAACCTTTTCACTCAAAAATAATTGTACCAAGTTTGAATGCTACCGGTTTGTTTTTAGACCAACTCCACATGTAGTAGTCCAAAATTTTGCTTAAATGTCCATAGAACACACAAAATCATTGATATGTTGGTCAAATTTGTTTTATAAACTAATTTTTTATTTAAAAATATATGTTGTGAGTTTGAACTAGATCGGCCCATTTTTAGACATGGTCCACGTAGACTGGTCCACCATTATTACGCTTATAATTATAAACTAATTTTATATTTAAAAATACATGTTGTAAGTTTGAACTAGATCGGCCCATTTTTAATCATGGTCAACGTAGACTGGTCCACCATTATTACGCCTATAGAAATTGAAAAATCGTTGATATCTGCTTAAAATTGTGTTTGTATATATGTTTTATACATAAAAATCCTTGTACTAAATTTTAATAAAATCGACCATTTTCGATCCAAAACAGTAAAAATATAAATTTGACAATGATACTTTTAAAATTTCAGTCCAAGTCCATTTCCGACCCAAAATTTTTGAAGATATTACCCAAACTGGTATGGGGTATCCTAAGGTCGGTCTTGACCTGTTTAATTTTAATTATATTTAAATCGAAAAAAATATGTCGAATTTATAGTTTTTATACTAACTACTTATTTTTAAATCAGTTAGAAAAAAATAAAAATATGATCCCATCTAGAATTAAAAAAGAAAAAAATTTAAATTAATTTTGAAAACATAGTAACATGTAAGTCGGGGTACTCAAATTAAAGGAAATTGTCTCACGATTCCAAAAGTGTTATTTATTATCCATAAAACGTAGCACTAACTAGAACATATTAGTCCCTTAAGAGAGGAGGCTGAAAATTATTAAATTTTCTTGTATGTTAAAATGGTACTCAAGTGATAGAAAATTTTCCCACGACTTCAAAAATCATTTTTTTTTTTCAATTAAAAATTTAGACATTAAAAAAGAAATTTTTTTTTTTTGAAAAATCGCGCAATTTAAAAAAAATTTGTTTATATTATCAAAAAAGTTTGGGTATAGCTAACATTAAAAAAAATCGCGCGATTTTTCCAAAAAAAAAAAAATTGTCTGCGACGCATTTAAACTATATCAGTTCTCAAATTGCATTTTTCGTAATTAAAAGTTGATCCTTATGTCATTTCCAGTTCCAAATGCCTTTTATGTTCCAAATTTTCAAAATAAACAACAAAAAATCGACATTTACAGGGTTTTACCAAAACTAAAATAACGTGATTTAAGACTTTTTTAATTTTTCGAAGGTCTCAAATGTAGTCTTCCAATTAATGTAGTCTTAAAATTTTGTACACTTAAAAAAGTTTTACAGTTACTGCATGACAATTGTTTGTGTAGTAATAAGAAGTTGTTGTTTTAATCAGTAGTTGTTTTTTTCATCGCCTCTTTTGAACATTAACATTTTGTATCGCAAAATGTTAGCCTTTACAGACATGTGTAATTCATATGGTAACATTTTTCAAAGAAGAGAAGAGATTAACAGAAGAGAATGATTGAACAGAGGTGGGGTGAGTTCTTATTATATGCTCGTTGATGAAACCATCAGAAAAGAAGTGATGCCTTTACATTACATTTATTGCTTCTTTGGCAAAACTATTTTTGCTAGGTATATTTGCGCCAGCAGAATTTTCAATAAAGTTGAAAATCATGGTCTGCTAAATTTTACATACTGCTAAATATACAGTCAATTTTAGTTAAATTGGCTAGGAAATTTGAGCTGAATTCAGCAAAATTTTAACTGATTTACACTAAAATTTCTGTTAACATATCGCTTAAAATTTCGACTTCCCGGATCTGACCCTAGACAGCCCCATATTTATTATTGGGAGCACCATTATATAGACAAATTTTGACACAAGTCCATTTCAACTCGTTCGACTTTCCGATCGAAACATTAGTTGGCATCATATAGTCGGCATGCCCGACTTTAAGTTTTTTACCCGTTTAGATGATAAATTTACTGAAAAAAGTGTATTTACTTAATTTAAAATTTTGTATATATCAAGGATACCCAAATTTATTTCAAAATTTTTATATGTCATATCATATATTTTCGAATCCATTGCATGGTATATCAAGTTTGTTACAAAATTTTTTTCACATGTGTTTAGTTTACGTGTGACAAATTAGATTACCAAATATGAAATTTATAAGGATTAAACTAAACTTTGGTAATTTAAAACTTCCTTGCATCACCGGTAAAATGTTCTTCAACATCCACAGTCATGATTATACTCAAATCAAAGTATAATTTATGTATATTTCTGATCTTTATGTAGATTTATAATTTTTATGTGCATATTTATATTTTTTATATGTAGATTTATAATTTGTTGTGTAGATTTATAAACCGCTCTCAAACGGTCCATTGGAAATGATTTTTCTTGGCAAATCTGGATTCAGTACATCAATGCTTATTACAAAATATATATTGCAACAGGAAGTTTTTTAGGCTATTGTATAGTGAGAATGTTTCGTTCATATTTTGGTAGTATGGATGCATAAAAATACCCATCACATTGATGTTACACACGACTCTCTTTGATTTTGAGATATTGTTTATAAATAAAATAATAAAAAATTAAAAAAAAACACGACAAAATTGTATATCCCATAAAATGAATTTGGTTACCACAACCGAATTTTTATAGAGACGGACGAAATTATATTCTCATCGCAAAATTTCTGTTGTTTCAACTGATTTTCTGTGGCCGCCAATGAAAAAATAGTTTACCATGACCGAAATATTCGATTGACAACAAATTCGGTTGTTAGCACGAATTTTTCTCCGTGTGTATGGTCTGTCATTGTATTTTTTTGTACCCTTTACAATTTTTAACTAAGTTGTACTTTGTTTCTTTTCAAACGCTTATTACTTTTATCCCCAGAGGCCTTCCTTGTATTTAAGATGACTTGTTATTTATATTAATATTTTATTTTCAGGATTAATAATTGTAATATTAAAAATATAGTTGACTGGATACAACGCATACGAGCACAATGTCCTGCTTTAGAATATTTGTCGATAATGGGCAATCCGGGTATCAAAGAACCATTTAATTATTGTACTTTGAATATGTACAGTAATGCATCATCTATCATGGATTCCATAATGCCAACAAGTGTCGTAACAGATTACAGAGAATATGTCTTACAAATGTTACCAAATCTACAATATTTGGATGGTATAGGACGTGATACACTTTTAACTCTCTGTCAAAATCGCATGGTAAATGGAGTGATATCATCATCTCCAACGAGCTCAATGGGAAATGGTTCCTCGTCTCAAGGCCAACCCAGTAATGGCAGTCGTAAGATCTCACCTACACTTAGTTTTAAGGATCTCTTTCGATTGAAGCGTCGCAAAAAATCATATCCCAGTTCCTCAACAAATTGATCTTGAACTGTCAGCCAGTGTGCAGTGGAAAATTTTACTCGTAGAGATTAATTGCACTTAATCAAACATTCATAAAGCACATCGAATGTCGTTATCATCATCCTTATAATTGTTTTTGTTATTATTTTATATGGATTGAACAAGTTGTATCATACCTAGTAACTATTTATGGTACATTAAAATGTTTATTGTTTTTCTGGTTACAACTTTTTATTCTTATTAATTTTATTATTAAACATTTAACCATACTTGGGACTTGTTAATAGAATGGACCAATTAATTGATGATTTTTGGAATTACAATTGATCAATGCCAATGAAATTTTTTCTAATTGGAATGTTCAATGCCTAAATGCCCAATTATAATTGATGAAAAAAGCATTTGTTTTCATGTTTTGATAAAAGAACAAATTAAAAAAAAAAAATTTTAATTCGCGTATTTCTTATCTTATATTTGCTATTTCGACGAGTTTACATTACTCGAGGCTGATGCATCTAGACCAATCAGTGTTAAAAGAAGAGTGAACAGCAGTGTATTTCATACTTGATAAAACATCGAATTTTTATAATGTTTGTAGCTCTAAAATTTTTCATTCTTGTCTTAATTTCTTTTTTTATAAAACAATTTTTTTTTGTATACAATGCTTTTTTCTTCAATTATATGTACATTTCATTACCATTGTTTTAAGCAATGCCAATTGAAAAAATTTCATTGGCATTGAATGGTAATGAATTTTTTTGGCATTGAGATCAAGTAATGCCAATTAAATTGCAATGCCAATGAAAAATTTCCAAGTATGCATTTAACCCATTCTTATCATTAGTATTCATTATTATTATAAATACATATCTGTGGACAAAAGCATTTAAGTCGACTTAAGAAAATTTTTCAAACTTTTTGTAGTCAATGCCCGATTACTGAGTGTCCAGTTAAAATTTACCAAACAGCTAAATTCAAATTTTATATGAGAACAACAATAAATATGTCAGTAAAAGTTACAGTTAGTAGCTAACGGGACATTTTGAAAAATGAGACTAAAAACTATAAGACCTCCTCAAAATCAACTTATTTTACAGTTTTATTAATTTCTGTTTGACAAAAGATCTTCTGTATATAATTGGTAACATTTTTTTAATAAATTGTATTGCTTTTATACAAATAGTTTTATAAAATAGAGAATGGTTTTTAGTTCTAATAAAAATGTGTTTTTCTTTTTGCAATAACTGCTTTTGTCAAAAGGTCACAGATATGTTGGTCATGTACATATTTATGCTGCGCATGCAAAACTTAAGATTACATTTAATTTTTCTTAATGATGTAATAAAAGTCGTAATCGTTTGCTGTAAATGGAATGAGTTTGTATTGAAAATGAGTGAAATTATTTGCGCATTTGCTACATCTGTCAATAACACAGTGCAACAACCAAAAAAAAGTAAAAACACAGTTTTTTCTACGACAATCTACAAGAAAGGACAAAATTTGTATGACAGCGCCATCTAGCGTGAGTTTTAGGTAAAATTAAGTAAATATCAAAAATGGATTCCTCGACCCCAAAAACAGTAAGATACCACAACTTTCCAGGATAATAAAAATAAGCATTATTTTATAAAATTTTTTATGATTTTTTCTTGTTAGACAGCGTTCTAAAATCACCAACTTCAAAAGGGTGTAAAAAAAATCTCGCACTAAACTAAAAAAAAACCCTTGAGAGTAATGGTATGGAAAATGTCAACTTTCATTTGCTTTTGGTTTCATCCCATTCCGATTCGGAAAGTTGGATTTTGTATCACTGTGTATTTGTAAATAAGTAGATGGTCTTATAGTTAGTGAGTAAAAAATTATTAAGGGTGTTCATAAGGGGTGTACTATTTGCTGTATCGTTGTATCGTCCTAACAAAAAACAGGCGATTGACACTTATGATGCCTTTGTAGCGAAAGCCGAAAATACGCACGCTGAAAAAAAACGGCCTGTCCCAAACATATTTTTGCTGGTAATATATATATATATATTTGGAGAAATTGTTAAACATATTCGCCGTGTTTTTACTAGAAATAATATATATTTGCATGCAAATATATTATGTTTGCAAGCAAATATATTATGTTTGAAAGCAAATATATTATGTTTGCCTGTAAATATATAATGTATGGATGAAATGAAATGACGCTATCGACAAATATTATATGTTTGGCAGCATACATATAATATGTGTGTCATAAACAAAGTATGTTTCCATGCAAATACTATATATAAATAATATATTTAGTTATAAAGCAATTATTAATATATGCCAAACAATATGCGTATTTATTCTACTCTCCAAATTTCTCTATATTTTAATGAAAAAACATAAAAAGTAAAATTAATACATCTACTGTTTGGCGATTATTTAATAACTAAATATATTATAAATCACACTGAATTTTGCATCTAATACAAATCTTTCATTGAAAAACAATAACTACAATTTCTTCATTTATTTTTTATTTATTTTTATTAACAAATATTAATTAAAAACTCTTATTATAAGTTAATACTTTAAATACACAATTAAATATTTTTTTTTTCTTTTTAACACAATTTTATGTTTTATTTATACTAATTTATTTTATTTTTTTCACATCTTTCACAATAAAATTAATAAATAAAGGAAAAATATCACTAAATTTTCTGACTAGATGCAGTCTAGCTAAACTAAACGATTATTACCAACTACAAAAGTTATAATGGCTACTACGTTGTTAGCGTGCCTTAAAGGTTAAGGGGGGGCTGCGCCCCCCACAATTTTTATTAAATTCGTTTTTTATTTAAAGTTTTTTTATTTAAAGCCTTCACCCAGCCACCACAAATAAATAATTCTGCACAACAATGGGTTTAAAATAAATAAATATTTGATCACTTTTTCTCATGAAAGTGGATTGTTAGTAATGAATCCATAATAAATTGCAATATACGTGTGTATGTTAAGATAATTTGGTAAAGTGCGAACTTAGGTAGATAGACCCGTAAGTAGTTTTGTTCATTTGTGTTTTGAATGAAAATAAATAACGTAAAGCAGGGTTGGAAAGCATTTTATAATATTAAAAATAGCGGGCAAAGCTACGTTGTTAGCGTGTCTTAAAGTTTTTTTTTAATTCCAGTTTATGTAAAGGTAGACCTGGCAATTCAAGTAAATTCACAAATTCAGTTGGAAAATTTACTGCGTCGGTTTCTTCCACCTGTGTTTCGTTACATGAAGTTTAAATATCGGAATATATAAGTTCCATTCCTTTTCTAAGGTTTTTTCTCTTTTAGAAAATTTGTTTAACTTTTTCGAGAGTATGTTTCAATGCTACATAAGTTTCATATTCCGTTGATAGTGTTTGAACAGGTAATTCCCTCTTCCAATCCATTTGCATTGTCTATAATTTCAATTCCACTCGTTCAACGTTTATATCCATTTCATTCCACTTGTGTAGTGTTTCAATCCCACTCGTTTCCTATTTAGTTTCTTAATTTTAGTGTTTCATATACACTTGTTCTTTAAGTTTTAGGTTTCTAGCTAAAGACGCAGACGTTAAGGGGGGGGGGGGGGGGGGGCAATTTTCCGCTTTTGAACCACCATTTTTACCACGTTCCTGTCCAAAGTCCTAGAAATGCCTTGTCGATAAGTTAGCCCATACTCCAAGGAAAACATATTATATATTACAGATTTCTAGCCGAAGGGTTCGGTTAGGCCATCAAGGGGGAGATTTATTCCGTTTTTACCCCTCCCGGTAGGAATTTCCAAAAATTCCGTCTTAGAGGACGTCTGCGTTGGAGGAGGAACCTACTACATACATAATTTTAGGTCTCTATATCCAGCAGTTTGGCCAGGCCGTCAAGGGGGAAGTTTTTTCCCTTTTTACCCCTCCCGGTATGAATTTCCAAAAATACCATCTTAGGGGACGTCAACGTTGGAGAAGGAACCCAATTTAAGATCCCTTGTTCCAGCAGTTTGGCCAGGTCGTTAAGGGGGAGACTTTTCCTGTTTTTGACCCTACCTGTAGAAATTTCCAAAAATCTCATCTTAGCGGATGTCTACAATAGAGGAGGAACTTTAATACCAAATTTCAACTTCCTACCTCCAGCGGTTTGGGCAGGCCTTTAAGCGGCACTTTTCTCTTCATTAATCCCCATTTTTGCAATGTCCCTGTCCAAAAAGCACCTTCTCGGTAAGTGAGCCCATACTCCAAGTAACATATGTTTTACATTTCAGGTTTCTAGCCAACTTTTACTATTTGTGCCCCTCTCGGTAGGAATTTCCGAAAATCCATCGACAGGGAATTCCAGCTTTCTAGTTCCAGCAGTTTGAGCAGGCTGAGAGGAACTTAAGTACCGAATTTCAGCTTCCTAGTTCCAGCAGTTTGGACAGGTCGTTAAGGGGCAACTCTCCCTTTTTGAGCCCCCATTTTATAACGACCCTCTCCAAAAATCAAAAAAGTATCTTTCTAATAAGTTAGCCCTCACTCCAGGGACCCACATTTTAAGCTTCAGGTTTCTAGCCGAAGGGGTTTTTACCGGCCCCCAAAGTGAGGCTTTTCTTCTTTTTGCCCCTCCCTTTAGGAATTTACAAAAATTCCATCTTCGCGGCTATCTGCGATGGATGAGGAACATTCATATCAAATTTCAACTGCATTGCCTTAGCGGTTTGGGCAGGCCGTTAGTGGGGACATTTTTCCCTTTCAACCACCATTTTTACTATGTTCCTGTTCCAAAATAGAAAAATTACGTTGCCGGTGAGTTAGTTCTACTCCAAGGAATACATATTTAAAATTTTAGGTTGGCCAAAAGGGATTGGGCAAGCCGTCAGGAGGAGACTTTTACCTTATTTCCCCTCCCGATAGGAATTTCAAAAATTCCGTCTAAGCGGACGCCTACACAGAAGGAGGAACTCACATACCGACTTTCCATTTGGGATATCCTGTAGGGAATTCCAAAAATACAAACTTAGTCGATGTCTACTACAGTGGAGGAACCTTTATACCAAATTTCAACTTCTTACCTCCAGTGGTTTTGGCAGGCACTTTTCCAATTTGTGAGACTGTTTATGGGGAGACTTTTCCCCTTTTTACCCGTTCCGGTATGAATTTCCAAAAATCCCGTCTTAGCGCACGTCTATGCCGAATATCAAGAAACCTTGTTTAGTGGAGATATCCGTGGGGGGAGGAAAAAAAGTAGTTTTTTTGAAATTATATATTATTTTAAATGGTACTTTTTGGAAAAACGAAATTTTTTGGAAAAAGATACTTTGTTTTTATAAAGTACTTTATTTGTACTTTTTTTGGAAAAGGTATTTTTTTTTAAAAAGGTGTTTTTTTTGGAAAAATGTATGTTTTTTGGAAAAAGGTATTTTTTTTGGAAAAGGTACTTCTTTTGGAAAAGGAAAATTTTTTTAGAAAAAGGTACTTTTTTTTGGGAAAAGGTACTTTTTTTGAAAATAGGTATTTTTTTGAAAAAATGTATGTTTTTTGGGAAAAGGAAAATTTTTTTAGAAAAAGGTATTTTTTTTGGGAAAAGGTACTTTTTTTTGGAAAAGGTACTTTTTTTGAAAAAGTTATTTTTTTGGAAAAATGTATGTTTTTTGGGAAAACGTACTTTTTTTAAAATAGGTACTTTTTTTGGAAAAAGGTACTTTTTTTGGAAAAAGGAATTTTTTTTGGAAAAAGGTACTTTTTTTGGAAAAAGGTACTTTTTTTTGGAAAAAGGTACTTTTTTTGGAAAAAGGTACTTTTTTTGAAAAAAGGTACTTTTTTTGAAAAAAGGTACTTTTTTTGAAAAAAGGTACTTTTTTTGAAAAAAGGTACTTTTTTTTGGAAAAAGGTACTTTTTTTGGAAAAAGGTACTTTTTTGGAAAAAGGTACTTTTTTTGGAAAAAGGTACTTTTTTTTGGAAAAAGGTACTTTTTTTGGAAAAAGGTACTTTTTTTGGAAAAAGGTACTTTTTTTGGAAAAAGGTACTTTTTTTGGAAAAAGGTACTTTTTTTGGAAAAAGGTACTTTTTTTGGAACAAGGTACTTTTTTTGGAAAAAGATACTTTTTTTTGGAAAAAGGTACTTTTTTCGGAAAAGGTACTTTTTTTGGAAAAAGGTACTTTTTTTGGAAAAAGGTACTTTTTTTGGAAAAAGGTACTTTTTTTGGAAAAAGGTACTTTTTTGGGAAAAAGGTACTTTTTTGGGAAAAAGGTACTTTTTTTGGAAAAAGGTACTTTTTTGGAAAAAGGTACTTTTTTGGAAAAAGGTACTTTTTTTGGAAAAAGGTACTTTTTTTTTGGAAAAAGGTACTTTTTTTTTGGAAAAAGGTACTTTTTTTGGAAAAAGGTACTTTTTTTGGAATAAGGTACTTTTTTTGGAAAAAGGTACTTTTTTTTGGAAAAAGGTACTTTTTTTGGAAAAAGGTACTTTTTTTTGAAAAAGGCACTTTTTTTGGGAAAAAGGTACTTTTTTTGGGAAAAGGTACTTTTTTTGGGAAAAGGTACTTTTTTGGAAAAAGGTACTTTTTTTGTCCCCTTTTTGCCCCTCCCGATAAGAATTTCCAAAAATGCCGTCTCAACGGACGTCTACACCGGTCGAGGAACCTACATACCAAATTTCAACTTCATAGCTCCAGCAGTTTGAGCAGGCCGTCAAGGGGGAGACTTTTTCCCCTTTTTGCCCGTCCCTGTAAAAATTTCCAAAACTCCCGTCTTGGTGGATGTCTACGATAGTGGAGGAACCTTTATACGAAATTTCAACTTCCTACCTCCAGCGGTTTGGGCAGGCCGTCAAGGGGGGCATTTTTCCCCTTTTTAACCCCCATTTTTACAACGTCCCTGTCCAAAATTCTAGAAAGTACTTTCCAGAAAAGTTAGCCCCTACTCCAAGGAACACATATCTTAAATTTCAGCTTTCTAGCCAAAGGGGTTTTGGCAGGCCGTCAAGGGGGACACTTTCCCCCTTTTTGCCCGTTCCGGTAGGAATTTCCAAAAATCCCGTCTTAGCGGACGTCTACCCCGAAAGAGGAACCTACATACCAAACTTCAACTTCCTAGCTTCAGCGGTTTGGGCTGGGCGATGTTGAGTCAGTCAGTCAGTCAGTCACGTTATTCTTTTATATATAGAGATTGTATCCACAAATATAATTATTACCAGGAAATATATGTATAGTAACTATAAAAACAATATAATTGGAAGCACACTGCAAATACATATATGGAGTTTGTAAATATACATTGATTACCTCCAAACATATACAAAAACGTCTTTTTCCTCCGTGCGTATTCTGTCTTGCTGGCCTTATCGAATTCTTTCAAAATTGTTTATTCTTTGTAATTTACTTGTGAAAATTGTATCATTTTCTTTAATTTGAAAATAATTTAAACAGAAAGTGGTATTAATTTATGATCTATAGTCAAACTAAAGAACATTCAAAAGCAGAGTTGTTAGAATTGAAATTGAAAAAATAAAACATTTGAGAATAGCACAATACAACATTTTTACACTCAAATTAATAAGTCTGTTGGCTGAACAGAAAAATGTGTTAGTTTAACAAAATTTATTCCTGTTTTTTGGCTTAAAATAAAATTTGTTGATTTGAACGCTTTTTTTTGTTAAATTTAACAAATCTAAATTTAAGAAAATTTGTAAAACTATCTGTAATTAATCGTAGAATTTATTCAAATTTAGGGTCTCGGGATCCTCCCCGTGCCTAGTCCATATCATGAGAGGGCATGTAAGGGCACTCCAATGGAGCAAACATTTTGTACGTTTTGATATATCTCGCTTAGTTTTCGAGATATGGGCCATTTTATGAAGTAGACAATTTTTTTATTAAAAATTTCTGAGGGTCCAAGGCCCCGCCAAGCTGCATTTTTGGATAGGGTATTATGCGGTTAGGGGTAGCCGAAATTTTCATAAATTTTGCTCTATCTCTCTTAGTTTTCGAGATATGGGCCATTTTATAAAATCGGGAGGGAAAGTAATAGCGTCATCTTTAAAACTTCGGATACATTGGTGGCGCCATCTACCGGGTAATAACAGTAACATGAGAAAATTATATTTTAACAATAAATTTTGTAAAATTTAACGAATGGGTTCTGAAAAATTAGTTTTAAATAATTTTAAAAAATTAAGAATCAAAATTAGTTAAAGTACTGAGGATATTTAGTATTGTGTTAAAAGAAGATAACTAAAATCTTTGCTTAAATCAGTGTTTCAACTAAAAATTTGTTAAAAATTAGTCATATCGATTTGAAACCGGTTTGACAGATTTTTCTACTATCGTATTATTTTAAGTGTACGTATGTTTAGTGTCCTATATTTGAGTGTCCTAACAGATAGAAAACCCAATATAAAATCGTTGTTAAAGTCAAATAAAAATTTTAACAACTCTGTTTTTTGTTAGGACGATACGATACAATAGATAACACACCCCTTGTGAATAACCTAATTCTAATACCGAAAATACACTGAGCAGAAACTACCTAGTTTTCGTACAAAATTAGTTTTTGCATGTTTTTTATATATGCGTTTTGACAATTAAAAACAAGCAAGAGCCAAGAATTAGTTTTCCCCCAGCCTAAGTGCCAATATATTGTAAATCAACATTTTACTCAAGATAAATATGTTTAATATTACTAGATATTTCGATCAAGTACATTTATAACACATTTTCACGTCAAAAGAACCGAAAAGTCTCATTAAACCACGGATCGGCAAACGCATACAACCTTAGTTTTGTGCTTGTATGAGTGAGATGTAACTTTCCCTCTACCAATGCACTGAAAGAAATTTCTGTATAATTTTCTCATACTTATTTATGTGCAATTAGAATATAGAAATAAAATAGAACAAAATAGAAAATAATTTAAAAATGAGATTTTGAAAGAAAAACTCGTTTTAGAATTCTTGGCAAAGTTGCAGTTGAAAATTTTAAATTTATTTTGCTATTCAGCATGGCGATAAAGGTATATATAATTAAACTCGGTTCATAGATGGTGAAATACAATGATTGTCCTTTTTTCAACAAAAATAACCTATTTTCGTTTACCGAAAAAAATTTCAGTATAAATTTCCCATTCTTCGTCAAACATTTCGTTCAGTGTAACGCTAGCATCATGCGTCGACACAACCACTTCGAACGAATTCTCAAGCGAGACTGAATAAATTTGTTTGTTTTTATTCAATGTGTGAGCAGTGTTGCCATATAGCCAGTTTTAACTGTTTTTTACAGTTTTTTGGGATGCCTAACAGGTTTCCAGTTTTTTCTTGTAAAAAACAGTTTTTTTTAAATCATGCATTTTTTACAGTTTTTTCATATTAAATCGGCACATTTGTTTCATTTACAATTTTTTTTATTTTTTTAAACTAATATTTAAGAATTATGCTTATGCAAAATAATTTGAAAACCTTATAATACGTTTATAAAATGAAGTTTGTATAAAATATTTGTTTTATAAGCCATTTATAAACTTAGAAAGTGACATATGACACAAAAATTAAAATAAAACTGTAAATATTGTAAAAAATTAGGTTCAAATCGAAACATAAATAAATTTGAAATTGGCAATATAATAATATAATAACAAATTTCATAAAAAATTTGCATGGAATAAAATTGGCTAAACCTTATCTTACATGTCATAGATCCGACGGACATTTGTTAGCCGAACTTTTCAGATCATTTCTAAATGAAGGATAATTTAGAAATTTATATGTTTTTTAAAACAATGTCTCATCAAAAAAGGCCGAAATTGATTTTTTATTTTTTGAGTAAATATTTGCTAATTCGGGATAACAATTGACTACTATTTTTTTCAATTATGATCAAGGACAATTCTAAAAAACGTAATTTTTTTTACGGGGTTTTTACACACCGTCAAACAATTCCCGACATAACAATACTCAATCTAATGAAAGGTAATTTTATGTGAAATGCAAATCCATAAAGATTATTTTGAAGAACAACATTGGCGAGTAAAGTATTCTATCCTAAGTCAGGGTTTAATAGAAAAAGGTTGACATCTCGGAAGGGTGATTCGATGAACTTTTTAACTTCAGATTCGGGTCTAGGAGACCAAAATTCTTAAAAAAAAAGTTTTATTAGAAGGCTGTGCAAAAAGTCGTTTACTATAAATACCAAACGCAATTAAATTATTCAAATCTCGATATTTAGGAAATTGAGACCCTGGGATAATTTTTTAGTCTCAGGATACTTCGAGATCCCAGAATTTCTTCTGATTTTTACATTTTTTTCGAAAAAGAGTTTTTCTATACAAAAACAGTTTTTCTATACAAAAACAATTTTTTTTTACAGTTTTTCTAAAAAAATATATGGTAACACTGTGTGTGAGCGTATGTAGGTGTGAGTGAGTTGCACGCGTGCCTAGAAATGCCGATCTCTGCATTAAACCCTACAGGGTATAATAAGTTTGTGATGATGTTTTAACACCAAAAAAGTTGGACCTAGACCCAACTTTAAGTATACCGATCGACGCAGAATAACTTTTGATTTCAATGTCCGATTTAACGATATCCATCTGTCCGTCTGTCTATCAGTCCATGCATTCTTGTGCGCACGTTACACGTCGCACAGTGGTGTTAAAACAAGAGTGGTAATAAATATGGAAATTACTTACTGAATTTGTCTAAAAATTTTAATTATAGTAGATGAGGAGTCAAGTTTTCAGAGGCATATCTTATTAAGTCTATATTTGAAACAGGGGACGAAAGTAAACTACCTCTTGTGTGAAAAACTTTGTGCGGCTTGTAACTTTCTTGAATAAAGACCGATTTTAAAGATTTTGAGCGTCTTAGATTCGCCTAGACAATAAAAGAAAAAATGCTGCCATAAACGTTTTTGTAGCTCTTATAGTTTAAGAGATATTTTACTTCGAAAATAAAATTTTTAATTTTTGCCTCGACTCTTTTTGGTTTTTTGCTTATAACTTTTTTAATAGGCGTTCGATTTTAATTTAAATTTCTGACAAAATTTTAAGTAAGTATAGAGCAATTCCATATGAAAACGATCAAAATTGGCAAATTTTTGGACGACCCCTCTCCGATTTTAAAATAAATAGTCTCAATCGATTGCCCAGCAAAAAATAATGTACCTACATATTTTTTTTTTTTAATAGTGACTGGTTTAGTGGTGGTGTACACCACTGTCATGTGACAAAATTGAAGAATTCTTCATAAGGGGCCTCATTGAAAGTTGTTTTAAAAAAATTTTACTAAAGCGATCGCTACGAGTGATAGCTCGTTGGAAAGGTATTGAATCAGGCTTTAATTGAAATAAAATTTTCCTAATTTTTCTCAGAAATTTACCTTTTTTCCCATGAAAATTAAATTTTCCCATGAAAATTAAATTTTCCGATTTTCCACAGAAGCTCCTAAATTTTCCGGCTAATTTTTTTTTTTTGGATTCCTCATAATTTTTGCTTTAAGAATCAGCAATAAAAAAATGGGCCCCGACTCCTTGTTTGGACAGGAGAGGAGCATTTAAGAGACCACCTTGTTCTCATTGTTTTTATATTTTTTATAATTGAATTATTTGTAATTATTTAACATTATTTTATTTTATTATTAAAAATACATTTTAAAAATTATTTTACAGTTAAAAATACATTTATGAAGAAAAAATCAATTTTTTTTAAGAGCCCCAAGTTGAGTGTGTAGTGAATATGGTCTGCCTGCCTTCACAAGATCGGCCATAAATCCATGGATAATAGCAGCAGTGGCATGTAATGGCACACCAAACCCGACTGAGGCTACAGGTCATAAAATGTTTTGTAAATTTTTTAAATTACCAGGTAATAAATATTTCGCCTAAAATGACACGTGCAGAAACAAGTCATAAAACACGGATTTTCCATAAATATGGCGAAATATTTATTACCTGGTAATTTAAAAAATTTACAAAACATTTTATGACCTGTGGTCGGCTTATTGGCAGTAACCAATTAAGTCCCTCTTTAAAAAACATTTTATGACCAGTAGTTCACGCAATTTTTCCTATTAAAGAAAAGCAAATATCGCTTATTTTTTTTTACCTATTTTTTACCAAAAAATAAATATAAATACTTCACACACTCTGAGTCAAATTTTAGTTGAATACTAAACGTGAAAGTGTTAAAGTGTTTTTTTTTTGTAAAGTAAAGAGTGAAGCTGTAAAGACAATTTAAAGTAAAATGAATAAATTTTGCTGCAATCCGTTTAACAAGAGTGGACATCGTTCGAAAAAGATAAAAGTATTAAAATTAACTGGTGTTTCGAAGCGATACATGAATGAATTAAATATACAATACGGTGAAGAAGCAGAATTCATTTGCCCCAAGTGTAAAATCGATTTGTCTCAACAAGCAAATGCATTGAAACAAATGCAACCACAATCCGAGAGTAAAATGACAATTGAACAAAATGTTTCATCTGATAGTGAGGCAGACATTCCGATGGTCAATATGTCTTTGAGTCCTTTGAATGAGGCTATTACCACTTTAGGTGAATCGCCTATTACAAAAAGAAAGTTGCGAAGTGAAAAATACAGGAAAGAGAAAAAAGGCAAGGTTATGAGTGCAATCGCGACAATATTTGATGAAGGCTCTGATAACGAATGCAGTCAAGCAGATGACGTTGATGACGGCAAACAAATGATTGAGCAGTTGGAAAGAAAATTCAATTTAGCGACCACTTTTCCGGAGAAATATCTCATTTTATCTGTGCTGCCTCAATCATGGTCTATACGCAAGATTTCTGAACAGTTTCAAACATCTTTTTACATCGCGAGATGAAGCAAAGAATTAGTTCGACAGAAGGGCATATTGGCGACTCCCACCAAGAAATTTGGCTCAAGGACCCTCAGTGAAGCAACGGTGAAATTGATTCAAGATTTTTACTGCAATGATGACAACAGCCGCGCCTGCCCAGGTACACGTGACTATGTTATCACACGTGAAGATGGAGAAAAAGTACACAAGCAGCGCAGATTATTTTTATGTAATCTATCCGAAGCATACCATCAGTTCAAAGAGAAATACCCAGCAGAAAAAGTGGGATTTTCTAAGTTTGCCATCCTACGACCAAAAGAATGCGTGCTGGCATTAGACAGGCACGGAACGCATTCAGTCTGCGTTTGCATGTTTCATCAAAACATCAAATTAATGTTCTTTCCATGCAAGAAATTGAAAGTATTTCACGGTGAAATTGAAACATATAGGGACCTCCTGTCGAAGTCGTTGTGCGCATACCCCACGGAAAATTGTCATCTGTCCAAATGCGACAATTGTCCGAAGATTGACGAGCTAGAGCAATATTTGGCGGAAAAGTTTGAACAGCTGTTAATTCAGGAGGTGCATTTCAAACAGTGGATAATTAGCAGCGGCAGATGTTCCCTTGAGACCGTGGTAAAGCAGATTCCGGAATTCATCGAGGAATTCGGATTCAAGTTGAATGAACTGAAGGCGCACCATTTCATATCCGAGATGCAATCGAAATTTCTAAAGGAAAGTAAGGAGAAATTAGCCCAAAATGAATTCATTGTGATAAGCGACTTTGCCGAGAATTACACTTTTCCCGTTCAGGATGAAATTCAGGCTTATCACTGGGCAAACGACCAGTGCACGGTGCATCCTTTTTGCATTTATTTCAAAAACGAAGATAACGAACTACAGACCGTAAGCCTTGTTGTTGTCGCGGAGAGTTTAGCTCATAATTATGTGTCCGTTTATTTATTTCAAATGAAACTGTTTGAATTCTTAAGATCAAAATTCGATGCAATCGACAAAGTAACGTTTTTCTCAGACGGCGCGGCTTCTCAGTACAAGAATAAAAAAAATTTTTACAATCTTTGCATAATTGAAGAAGAACAAACCTGCAAGGTCGAGTGGCACTTTTTTGCGACGTCCCACGGTAAGGGTCCATGCGATGCGTTAGGGGGAACCCTAAAACGCATGGCGACTAAGGCAAGTTTGCAAAGGCCATATACTGACCAGATCTTAAATGTACAACATTTGTTTTCGTGGATTCAAAGCAAGGAAATTGCCATTAACACAGTTTTATGCACTCAAAAAGAACACGATGCCATGGAGCGACGAATTCAAAACAGATATAATAATGTCAAAACTATAACTGGAACGCAAAAGTTTCATTGCTTCATACCAAATATTTCTGATATGTCAATTAATGTAAAGCTGTACTCTTCGTCTGCCGACGTGCTAAATTTAAAGTTACTTTAATTTTATAATGATGCCAAGACAATTTAAATTTTTAATAAATATTGTAATTAAGTATAAGCAGCAAAATAAGAAAGATTTTTTCTTCATAAATGTATTTTTAACTGTAAAATAATTTTTAAAATGTATTTTTAATAATAAAATAAAACAATGTTAAATAATTACAAATAATTCAATTATAAAAAATATAAAAACAATGAGAACAAGGTGGTCTCTTAAATGCTCCTCTCCTGTCCAAACAAGGAGTCGGGGCCCATTTTTTTATTGCTGATTCTTAAAGCAAAAATTATGAGGAATCCAAAAAAAAAAAATTAGCCGGAAAATTTAGGAGCTTCTGTGGAAAATCGGAAAACTTAATTTTCATGGGAAAATTTAATTTTCATGGGAAAAAAGGTAAATTTCTGAGAAAAATTAGGAAAATTTTATTTTTCAATTAAAGCCTGATTCAATACCTTTCCAACGAGCTATCACTCGTTGCGATCGCTTTAGTAGTTTTTTTTTAAAACAACTTTCAATGAGGTCCCTTATGAAGAATTCTTCAATTTTGTCACATGACAGTGGTGTACACCACCACTAAACCAGTCACTATAAAAAAAAAAAAAAAATATGTAGGTACATTATTTTTTGCTGGGCAATCGATTGAGACTATTTATTTTAGAATCGGAGAGGGGTCGTCCAAAAGGTGATCGCTTTCATATGGAATTGCTCTATAAAGAAAAAACCTTTCGAATATCTTATTCCGTTAAATCGTAAAACAGATCTAAATTGAAAACTTTGAATTTTAACCAAAAAATTTTGTTGGAAATGTTAATTTTGTGTTTTTACATAGTGAAAGGCTATCCTTTAAGGATGTGTTAAACACTTTTTTTTTTCATTTTAGATATGTACATTAGACTGTCCCTTAAAATAGCGATTTGTCGTTGATTACACCCCAAATGGAAGAAATCGATTTTTTTTTTTGAAAACGTGAACCTTATATGGATCAAGTTACTCAAAATAATAATTTTAATCAAGTGGAAAAATTTTTTTTTTATTCATTCAAAGTGATATTTTTCCGAAAATTATGAAAGATGTTATTCTGTAAATTTCCTAGTGGGGCGTTTTTTGCCAAAAATATAAAAATTAACCCCATATGGATCACGTTACATAAAATAATTATTTTTAACCATGTATGAATCATTTTGACTATATTAAATGAATAATTGGATTAAAAAATTATTTTTTTTCGAAATTTCAAATTTTGGGAATTTTTTATAGTAATACACTTTTTTCCAAAATGGGCTATTTCGACACGGGTTAACGTTTTCCAAAAAAAATCGATTTCTTCCATTTGTGACCATTTCCAATAATGACAAATCTATTTTTATGGGACACTCTAATGTACATACCTTGATAGTATTCGAAACTCAAAAATTATTTTGAAAATTGATGAATTTCCACGACAGCCATGCACACTTGGCCAAAATGAAAAAAATTAGGCTTTCACTATGTAAAAACAAAAAATTAACATTTTCAACAAAATTTTTTACAAATTTAAAAATAAATTAACGATTTTTATTTTAAATTCAAAGTTTTTAATTTAGACCATTTTACGACTTAATGGAATAAGATATTTCAAGGGTTTTTTCTTTATGTTTACTTAAAATGTTGCCAGAAATTGAATGGTTTGCTTTAAATTAAAAACGAATGCATATCAAAAAAGTTATAAGCAAAAAACCAAAAAAAGTCGGGGCAATAAATTTAAAATTTTATTTTTGAAGTGAAATATCTCTTAAACTGTAAAGGCACATTTACACGCGAGTGAAAATTGCTAGAGATAGAGCAAAAAGCAACCCTAAATAGCCTAAATCATTCACAATAGAGCTATTTAGAGGTGATTTTTGCTCTATCTCTAGCATTTTTCTCTCGCGTGTAAATGTGCCTTTAGAGATACAAAAACAGGTATGCAATTATTATTTTTGTCTAGCAGAATCCTAAATGCTGCAAATCTATAGAATCGGACAGTATTTAAAAAAGTTACAAGCAGCACAAAATTTTCCACACAAGAGGTAGTTAACTTTCGCCCCTGTAGCTCCGTCCCTGGAGAAAGGTACACATATTACCAATGGCCTTGCAACTCTCTCAATATTTTTTATTTGAAAAAATATTAGGCGGCTTGGAACAGGAACGAACTCCGACTGGTTAATCAGGGATGGAAAAGACTCACTTAATCGGGCTCTTATACCAAAAAATGTTAGATCGCTCTTACACATTTAAAAATGTAAGTAACTAAAAAATACCTTCCTCTTTGGCTCGTTAAAAAACATAAAAATTAAATATTTAGATATTAGCAAATATTAGCACAAATTGCAAAAAAAAAAAACATTTGGAAAAAGCGAAATTTTTGCAACAATATATTCGCTTGCAGAATGTCGATCGCTTATTACCTCTTTTAATTCATTTTCTGTACCATAAAGCCTTTTTCGAATCCCGCCGTTATTTTGCAATTTTTAAGTGCGGTTTTTTTAAATTTATAACCTAGCGACTAAATTTTTGTAACATAAAGTCTTTTTTCAAATTCCGCCATTATTTTGCAATTCTTTACGTGCATTTTTTTTAATTTATAATCTTTAATACACATTTCATACAACAAAGTTTGGTGGCTAGTTGCAAAAAAAATCGCGAAAAATAAAATTTGCAAAAAGGAAAATTTTTGCATCAATATATTTGTTTGCAGAATCTAAATCGCTGATTACGTTTCCTAATTAATTTTTTGTACCACAAAGTCTTTTTTCGCGTTCCGCTTTTATTTTGCAATTTTTTAAGTACGTTTCTTTTTAATTTATAATCTAGGGACTATAATACACATTTCATACAACAAAGTTCGGTGGCTAGTTGCAAAAAAAAATCTCGAAAAATAAAATTTGCAAAGAGGATAAATTTTTTCATCAATATATTTGTTTGCAGAATGTAAATCGCTGATTAAGTTTTTTAATTAATTTTTTGTACCATAAAGCCTTTTTTCGCTTTCCGCGATTATTTTGCAATTTTTTAAGTGTGGTTTTTTTAAATTTATAATCTAGGGTCTATAGTACCAATTTTATACACAAAAGTTTGGTGCTTAGTTTGCCAAAAAAAAAAAAAAAAAAAAATCGCGAAAAAAATATTTGCAAAAAGGAAAATTTTTGCGTCATTGTATTCATTTGCAGATTGTTAATCGCTGATTGAGTTTTTTAATTATTTTTTTCTACCACAAAGTTCCTCTATTATTTTGCAATTTTTTAAGTGCGGTTCTTTAAATTTATAATCTGCAGAGTATAATGCCCATTTCATAAAACAAAGTTTGGTGGTTAGTTGCAAAAAAAGAAAATTTTGGCATCGTTTGTAGAATATAAATTCCGATATTATTTTGCAACTTTTTACGTATGGTTTTTTAAAATTCATAATCTAGGGCTATAATACTGTTGGAATAGTATAATTCCATAGTATAGTTCCATTCTTGATTTTTATAACTAAATTATTATTTTCCATCCCTGGTTACAATCGATGTTTTGAGTCATACAAAGAGCGCACATAATGACCATGCAAACATATAAAAGATACCTTCCAAGAAGATATTAAAACGATATCTTCTATCAGATATTGTTTTTGAGGCTTAAATTTAATAATGAAAAAATTAAATCGTTTTTTTATTGTACCGGGAGTTTATTTAGCGATATCCCTTTTATCTTCCATATGAGTTATTGCTTTCATATTGCCTGGAAGTATTGTTTTAGTGTAACAGTTGTTTCCGAAGGAGGAAACTTCCGGAATACGACATTGATATTGCCGGCAATAAATGTTTTCTTCCCGGCGGTATGTTCGGAGAATCTTCTTCGTATTGCCATGTTTGCTGGTTGATATTGGTTTGAGTATGTTCCTGTTCCAAGGCACATAATAGAACAAATGCTTTCTCAGTGATAGAGAGTCCCCCAATCTCTTTATTATGTATACTCTTTGATATTACCAATGGCCTTGCATTTTTTTATTTGTAAAAATATTAGGCGGCTTGGAACAGGAACGAACTCAAATTTTTGTACCATAAAGTATTTTTTCAAATTCCGCTATTATTTTGCAATTCTTTACGTGCGTTTTTTTTTTATTTATAATCTAGGGGCTATAATACACATTTCAGACAACAAAGTTTGGTGGCTAGTCGCAAAAAAAATCGCGAAAAATAAAATTTGCAAAAAGGAAAATTTTTGCATCAATATATTTGTTTGCAGAATCTAAATCGCTGATTACGTTTCCTAATTAATTTTTTGTACCACCAAGTCTTTTTTCGCGTTCCGCTTTTATTTTGCAATTTTTTAAGTACGTTTCTTTTTAATTTATAATCTAGGGACTATAATACACATTTCATACAACAAAGTTTGGCGGCTAGTTGCAAAAAAAATCGCGAAAAATAAAATTTGCAAAAAGGATAAATTTTTTCATCAATATATTTGTTTGCAGAATGTAAATCGCTGATTAAATTTTTTAATTAACTTTTTGTACCACAAAGCCTTTTTTCGCTTTCCGCGATTATTTTGCAATTTTTTAAGTGTGGTTTTTTTAAATTTATAATCTAGGGTCTATAATACTGTTGGAATAGTATAATTCCATAATATATTTCCATTCTTGATTTTTATAACTAAATTATTATTTTCCATGGTTACAATCGATGTTTTGATAGAACAAATGCTTTCTCAGTGATAGAGAGTCCCCCAATCTAACATCAAAGAGTATACATAATAAAGAGATTGGGGCACTCTCTATCACTGAGAAAGCATTTGTTCTATTATGTACCTTGGAACAGGAACATATTCAAACCAATATCACCCAGCAAACATGCCAATACGAAGAAGATTCTCCGAACATATCGCCAGGAAGAATACATTTATTTCGTATTCCGGAAGTTTACTCCGTCGGAAACAATACTTCCAGGCAATATGAAAGCAATAACTCATATGGAAGATAAAAGGGATATCGCTAAATAAACTCCCGGTACAATAAAAAAACGATTTAATTTTTTCATTATTAAATTTAAGCCTCAAAAACAATATCTGATAGAAGATATCGCTTTAATATCTTCTTGGAAGGTATCTTTTATATGTTTGCAGGGTCATTATGTGCGCTCTTTGTATGACTCAAAACATCGATTGTAACCAGGGATGGAAAATAATAATTTAGTTATAAAAATCAAGAATGGAACTATACTATGGAATTATACTATTCCAACAGTATTATAGCCCTAGATTATGAATTTTAAAAAACCATACGTAAAAAATTGCAAAATAATATCGGAATGCGAAAAAAGGCTTTGGGGTTCAAAAAATTAATTAAAAGATTTACATTCTGCAAACGATGCCAAAATTTTCTTTTTTTGCAACTAACCACCAAACTTTGTTTTATGAAATGGGCATTATACTCCGTAAATTATAAATTAAAAAAACCGCACTAAAAAAATTGCAAAATAATAGAGGAACGCGAAAAAAGACTTTGTGGTAGAAAAAAATAATTAAAAAACTCAATCAGCGATTAACAATCTGCAAATGAATGCAATGACGCAAAAATTTTTCTATTTTCAAATATTTTTTTCGCGAATTTTTTTTTTTTTGCAAACTAGCACCAAACTTTTGTGTATAAAATTGGTACTATAGACCCTAGATTATAAATTTAAAAAAACCACACTTAAAATTGCAAAATAATCGCGGAAAGCCAAAAAAGGCTTTGTGGTACAAAAAGTTAATTAAAAAACTTAATCAGCGATTTACATTCTGCAAACAAATATATTGATGAAAAATTTATCCTTTTTGCAAATTTAATTTTTCGAGATTTTTTTTTGCAACTAGCCACCAAACTTTGTTATATGAAATGTGTATTATAGTCCCTAGAATATAAATTAAAAAGAAACGTACTTAAAAAATTGCAAAATAAAAGCTTAACGCGAAAAAAGACTTTGTGGTACAAAAAAATTAATTAGAAAACGTAATCAGCGATTTAGATTCTGCAAACAAATATATTGATGCAAAAATTTTCCTTTTTGCAAATTTTATTTTTCGCGATTTTTTTTGCGACTAGCCACTAAACTTTGTTGTCTGAAATGTGTATTATAGCCCCTAGATTATAAATAAAAAAAAACGCACGTAAAGAATTGCAAAATAATAGCGGAATTTGAAAAAAGACTTTATGGTACAAAAATTTAATCCATAGGTTATATATTTAAAAAAACAGCACTTAAAAGTTGCAAAATAACGGCGGAATTCGAAAAAGGCTTTATGGTACAGAAAATTAATTAAAAGAGGTAATCAGCGATCGACATTCTGCAAGCGAATATATTGTTGCAAAAATTTCGCTTTTTGCAAAATTTTTTTTTCGCAATTTGTGCTAATATTTGCTAATATCTAAATATTTAATTTTTATATTTTTTAACGAGCCAAAGAGAAAGCTATTTTTTAGTTACTTACATTTTTAAATATGTAAGAGCGATCTAACATTTTTTGGTATAAGAGCCCGATTAAGTGAGCCTTTTCCATCCCTGATTAACCAGTCGGAGTTCGTTCCTGTTCCAAGCCGCCTAATATTTTTTCAAATAAAAAATATTGAGAGTGTTGCAAGGCCATTGGAA
This sequence comes from Leucophora obtusa, assembly GCA_949987735.1. Classification (NCBI taxonomy): domain Eukaryota; kingdom Metazoa; phylum Arthropoda; class Insecta; order Diptera; family Anthomyiidae; genus Leucophora; species Leucophora obtusa. The sequence goes on from OX465295.1 coordinate 221,755,338, forward strand.
GAACCCACCGATGGGCAACGCAGAAAAGGGCGACCCAATCACCGTTGGAATGACCAGGTACAACAAGATCTGAAAGCGCTTTGTGTCTTCAATTGGCGCCAGCATGCCGAAGAAATAGCTGCCATTATATTTAGCTTCAGGCTGAAACCGAACATCGCACAGTGGCGCCATTTGAGTTGTTGATGATATAATTGAGTTTGTTAATGAGGTAATCAAAAAATTTTAAAGGTTTATGATAGATAACACAGTACAACAGCCAATCTGGGGGGTGAGAAATTCCAAGTCAGGGTGATGGTACTAGGTCAGTATAGTAAAACCCTCAAAGGGTTTGGCGTTCGTATGTGTCATTTTTTTTTATGACCTTTTAAATTTTTTCCTTATCTTGATGTTTTTTCGCTTAGTTGTAACTCGAGAACCACTTGTCCGATTTTGATGAAACAAATTTAGAAAAATTTAGAATTACAATTTCTTTAATCCGTTCATATAACATTTTTCTTTATAATCAACAGTTTTGCCGGTAAAAATAAATTTGTGGAGAAAAAAAAATATTTTTTTGCCTAAAAATTAAAGTTTTTTATGAATTTAAAAAAAAAAAATTTTAATTTTTAGGCAAAAAAAAATTTTTTTTTCTCCACAAATTTATTTTTACCGGCAAAACTGTTGATTATAAAGAAAAATGTTATATGAACGGATTAAAGAAATTGTAATTCTAAATTTTTCTAAATTTGTTTCATCAAAATCGGACAAGTGGTTCTCGAGTTACAACTAAGCGAAAAAACATCAAAATAAGGAAAAAATTTAAAAGGTCATAAAAAAAAATGACACATACGAACGCCAAACCCTTTGAGGGTTTTACTATACTGACCTAGTACCATCACCCTGACTTGGAATTTCTCACCCCCCAGACAATAATCCCAAAAAGGTTCCATAGTGTAATTGATCAGCCTATGAAATGAGTGTTTGAAAAGGGTTCTACACCTTTAAGGTGCCTTAAGGTGGGTTGAAATTTGTGGAAAAATCAATTTTATTGGAATTAAAATATTTTTTTAAATTTTTTGATTTTTTATGTTTCTTTTTAAAGGCTTTTATGATTTAAAATTATTCCAGAAAAGATTTAAAAAAAATTAATTTATTTTTAAATTTTTTGTAAAATATTGCTCACAATCCGTAAAAGAAGGTATATCTTAAAGACTAATAATTTCTTAACTATAATTATGTTCTAACTCTTTTCGTGACTTTACATGCCGCAGTAATGAAATAAGTGGATCGGAAGAAGCTTTTGTCTCACCCTTGATAATTTGAAAATATTCAGCAATCTATATTTTTTATAAAATTTCTTTAGGGACTCCTGTGCTTCTTCAGAAAGCTTTCCAATTGGCAAAGTCTGATATTCAATTATATCTTTGCCATGCGACAATCAGTGTGTTCGTTTACTCGAAATTCTTACTACTTTTACTACAATTGGAAAGTTTTGTTTAGTTTTTGTATTGATTTTTTCCAGCTGTAGTAAAAGTAGTAACTTGTAGTAGGTAAACGAACACGCTTAATATTTTATGAACTGTCGGGGTCAACTTTTTCTGTGGATATAATTCTGCTAAAAGTCATGCAGTTTTCTAAGCATATTCTCCATATTTTTCAGAATAAACTTTTTCCTTGCAGTTTAAAACATTCAAGATCGTTCCCAATCTCTTAACGATTTCATTGTTTATTCCAGTGGTTCGAGTTACAGCCTCATCATTTTCAAAAAATCTCCTCGAAGCGTTTCCATCGTTTGAGTTTCCGTATCCGTACTTGGGGCAGTCTACTTTTAGTCCATATTGTTTTAAAAACGCATCCTGTATTCGATTTTTTCTGATCCTTTCCTTATCTTTGTTTGATGTATTTTCATCAAAATGTTCCCCCTCTTATGGAAGCGTATACGCTAATTTTAACAAGAACTCCATACACCTTGTTTTTGCGGGCAATGCAGTGTTGCCAGTTTTCAATTTGTAATCCCCAATTTTTATTTTCTGGAAAAAATTCATATTCGTTAACTTTTTTTTAAAAAATGAATGCAAAAATACTATGTTTATTTAATTTTTTTCGGTAAGTTATACACTCAAACTCAATCAATTTTGTAATTGTAACAAATTATAAAAAAGATGAAATAAATTTAAATAACAGCAAAATATGTGAACCAAAATTTTTCATTTTAAATATTGCAGAATCAAAATTTTCCGATTCATCAGCTTCAGACATTTTGTTGCGTATGGTACTGTATTAAAAATTTTTAAATTTCAGCAGATGGATTGAGTTTTTGACAATTGAATAACATGCAAAATGTATATTTAATTTAAGAAGAGCTTCTTATAACTCATTTACATTCGAATAACCAAAAGGAATTCAAATTTTCACCAAAAGGAATTGTTGAGGACAAGAGCCTTTTCTTGGCCTTTCCAATATCGAAATTAGTCAAACACTAATGAGATTTCTACCTGAAGTAGAACAAATTTAAAAAAAAAACACATTTTTTCTTTATTTCATATTAAATTTATTGTTTATTCAAATTTTCGAAATTGTGTAGACTGTACTTATTCACGGTAACAAGCTAAGTTATCATTTCAAAAAAAAAAAAAATATATATTATGTATTATTTTGTTATGCAGAAAATAAAACGGTATAAATAAACTACAATTTTTTATTAATATGTTAAAAAACTTGTCGCAGCTAACGGCAGAGGTATTGGTTTGTAGTTGTATTAGTACAACTACATTTTATGTTTTATTGTTGTTGATGAATATCAATGCAAATTTGACAAAACAAAAACGAGTGTCCCTATAGGAACTTCAGCATTTACACTAACTACTTAACAGGAGTTCAGGTTTGTACGCACGTTAACTTGCCAGACACAAATTTGTGTAGTTTAAAATCAAGCACTATTATCATCATTCTTAAAAGAAATATATAAATATTTAGAATTATCAGGGTTAAATTTATAAAAATATAAAAAAGCAATATGTTATCCCCAAAAAATTCCCTAAAATTTCGTGTCATCCCCAATAAATCGCCAGATCCCCAAACGGAAATTTTTATCCCCATTGACGAAAAAAATCCCTAATTTGACGATTCAGTGAGATTCAGTGTTACCATGTATTTTTTAAGAAAAACTGTAAAAAAAACTGTTTCTTTATAGAAAAACTGTTTTTCGAAAAAATTTCAAAAATCGTAAGAAATTCTGGGATCCCGAAGTATCCTGGGACTAAAATATTATCCCAGGGTCTCAATTTTCAAAATATCGAGATTTGAATAATTTAATTGCCTTTGTCATTGTATAAAACCCCGTAAAAATTACGTTTTTTTGGAATTGTCCTTGATCATAATTGAAAAAATAGTAGTAAATTATTATCCAGAATTGGCAAATATTTATTAAAAAATAAAAATCCATTTCGGCCTTTTTTTGATGAGATATTGTTTTAAAAATTTTTCAAAAAAAATATAAATTTCTAAATTATCCTTGATTTAAAAATGATCTGAAAAGTTCGGCTAAAAAATGTCCGTCGGATCTATGACGTCTCAGATATGGTTTAGTCAATTTTATTCCTAGCTAATTATTGATGAAATTTGTTATAAAAATGTTTCGTTTTTCCAGTAAGCATATTTTGTAATATTATCGGCTAGGTTCTGCATTTCATAGTGATTTCAAATCGAAATTGAAGTTTATATCAGTATTACACTGTGTTCTAAAATTATATTTGGTTCGATTTCTTCTTTTTTCAATTAAATTACCAATATACAATTATAATTCATTTAAATTCTAAATAAAACCAAATGAAATTGAGAAAAAAATTCTAAAAATTCATGCCCGTATATTGGCATTTCTAAATTTATTTATGTTTGGATTTGTACCTACCCAGCAAAATCTTTCATTACCAAATAAGTGGTTATATAATAGAAATTCATAGATCCGCACAACTTATTTTTTGGCGTCTAAACTCATTATTTTTGTTTGGCGTGGTCGTTTTTATAAGTAGTCACGCTTACCCGCTCGCTTACGAAAAAATGAGAAGTAAGTAGTTATGAGATTCTGAATAATAAGTGGTTACAAACATGCTTAGAAAAAGTTGAATTATAAGTGGTTATCCGACTGCTTACTTGATTCTTAAAAATAAGGAGTTTCACAAATACTATTAGCTTCAGGAAATACATACAGAGAAATTAAAGTTTTTGCTAGTATGCAATTTTAGTACTAGTCATATTTTAACACAAAACATATTAACATGTAATAAATATAAATGAATAAAATTTAACTATGTAAAAAGTACTTATTTAAACTATTAAGTCATTATTTTATATTCAAAAGCAATGACTACAATAGGCCGTTACTAGGAAGTCATTATTTTATATTACAAAGTAATGCAAAAGGTAATGATATATCATTATTGGTAATGCAGACAGCAATGAGGTGTCATTACCAATATTTTGCTGGGTAATTTTTTACAATTGGAAAGTTTTATTGTAATTTTTGGGTCATATGCATAATCACTTTCTAAGTTTACAAATGTCTTATAAAACAAATATTTTATACAAAATTCATTTTATAAACGTGTTATAAGGTTTTCAAATTTATAGGCGTAAACACTTTTATATTTCAATTTTTAAATTTTAGTTAAAAAAATAAAAATAATTGTAAATGAAATAAATGTGCCTATATAATACGAAACAACTGTAAAAAAAATCCATGATTTAAAAAAACTGTTTTTACATGAAAAAACTGTAAAACTGTTAGGAATCCCTAAAAGCTGTAAAAAAACAGTTAAAACTGGCTATATGGCAACGCTGGTGAGATTCCATATCTCTTCGTTTGTAGAATCGTTTAAATTGCCGAAGTTCTTTTGCGTCTTTTTGCAAATTGGGCATGACAATGTTGAGGTTGTATTTGTCAGTTCGTTAAGGACTTTTCCGTCAACCATGGTCAGGTGGAACTTGTAACTACATTCAATGTATTTTCCTTCACTGATTTCAAACTTTGTGGGTTTAATCTTGTTTATTTGTTCTTGAATGTCCCTCGCTATGGTCCTTATGAGTTCCGGAGTTTCCCTTGCAAACTGAAACATTATTAATGGACAATAATGTATTGATAACAGTCATCGATTTTTCCAGTGTAAGGAAACATCAGATTTTAGCCGCAAAGGAACAACAGATCCCATAAACATATTTCCGTCCGATATTGTAGCGTCATCGGAAGATATCTTTTGTTTTTAAACGCTTTGTCCGGATGATCCATCGCAGTCCCATTTACTGATCAATGTCAGTTTCTCAGGAAGAAATTCTACCACATTTTCAGGAAGACTCTCCAACAGCCGTTTTGCTGTATGCTCCATAAGATCCTGCATATTGGCTTTCACAGAGACTTCAGTAAACTCCGTATGCAGTGGTCGTGAATCTATTTTGGCTTTTTAAACATGCTTGCATCCGGGTAAAATTTCAGCTCCATGTTGCCTTAAAGAAGTTCGAAGTCCATAAACAAAGCCTAAGCTTCTTCAGAACCATACTTTTTAAGGGGGGGCGTGGGTATGCTTTCCTTAATCCTTTTTAGTCACAGTGGGCTTGCATTTGCAACAGCGCTTCCGATAAATGTTCCGTGGTCAAATCATTGGTGGAATCAGCCAGTTTCCTCTTTCTTGTAAAATTTGAACACTCCTCCATGTTTTTTCTTGTCCTTCCTCTTGCACGTCCGGTTGATGTGCTGGGTTCATCTTCTGTCAATGTATCCAGGATGGTATCATTATTAAGGCAGTCCTGGTGTTTGGAGTTGAATCTCTCAGTCGTACGGTTTGCTTTTATCCATTTTGAGTTTAGACTGGCATACATCATGAAAACCCAGCAAAATCTTTCATTACCAAATAAGTGGTTATATAATAGAAATTCATAGCTCCGCACAACTTATTTTTTGGCGTCTAAACTCCTTATTTTTGTTTGGCGTGGTCGTTTTTATAAGTAGTCACGCTTACCCGCTCGCTTACGAAATAATGAGAAATAAGTAGTTATAAGATTTTGAATAATAAGTGGTTACAAACATGCTTACAAAAAGTTTAATTATAAGTGGTTATCCGATTGCTTACTTGATTCTTAAAAATAAGGAGTTAGGCAAATACTATTAGCCTAAGGAAATACATTCAGAAAAATTTAAGTTTTCTCTAGTGTGTAATTTTAGGACTCGCCATAAAAATTTAAACATAAAACATATTTACATATAATAAAAAAATTTAACTGTGTAAAAAGTACTTATTTAAACTAATACGAGTAAGTCATTATTTTATATTTAGAAACAATGAATACAATAGGCCGTTATTAGGAAGTCATTATTTTATATTATAAAATAATGCAAAAGGTAATGATATATCATTTTTGGTAATGCAGATAGTAATGAGGTGTCATTACCAATATTTTGCTGGGAAGTTTATTTTTTATATTTTCTCTGTATATTGCCGTATAAAGTATTAAGTTCCTCGAAGGCAGCTTCCACGAAATTTTTTGCTGTGGTTAAACAGGTCAGTAATTTAACTTCTTAAAATTACTTGTCTCTCCAACTTTCAGTCGTAGACTAATCCCAAGATTATGATTGTTTTCAAATATATAGTCTAATCTACCTATTTCTTGTATACATATGGGCTTAGGTCAAGTTATGTAATTTTGATATCATGCACGTGTCCGAATAAGATTTGTGCCAACATGTATTGGATGTTTTAAAACCAAATGAAATTTTACTATTTGTACGCCAACGCAATTTCTATATTAGGTGCGAACCTTTATTTGTACATCCTGTATCTGCACCTGAAGCTAGGGAGCAGATTTTGACAGAGGATCTCAGGTAAGCATTACAGAATGAAAAACAAAAATCATATATCTTAACAATAACGAACGAAACAATAACAGTAAGAATGGGTTTTCACGGTTATATGTCATAAATGGATGGAAAATAATAATGTTACGAATTTAGATTAGCCTAGTATAGAAACCTCTGGACTTTTCTGGAAGAAAATATCCCAAGAGACGGAATGAGGAGGATGAGGAGATAAACGAATGTATCAAAGGTAAAACGTAACAATTGGTATCAGCGTTGGGACTGGTTATTTTGATTGCAATAGAAAATAATCCGCTTTATTTAGGGGAAATAAACCAACATTTTTAAAAGTTAAAAACGTAACAATTGGTGTCAGAAGTGGGATTGCAAAATAAAAAAATAACCAGGATATTGCAAATAAACATAACTAATAGCAATGAAGTTTGAAAAGCTTAAAGTGGAACAGCTCAAGCAGGAATTGAGTAAGTTGGAGCTGCCGACAACAGGTAATAAGGCAGAACTTCAAAAAAGGCTAATAGATGAATTCATTCGGCTTGGCATTGACATCAATACTTACGTATTTGACGGAAAAGAAGAAATGGAGGTATGTACCCGTTCAGCGGCAAGCAGTATGGACATTAATGCGGCGTTCACAGCCATGATGGAAAAAATGGAAGAGAATTCTAGAAAAATTATGGAGAAAATGGAAGAAAGCTCTAGAGAAATGGAAGAAAGAAACTAGCAAAATGGACGAAAATTCTAGAAAAATTATGGAGAAAATGGAAGAAAGCTCTAGAGAAATGGAAGAAAGAAACTCTAGCAAATGGAAGAAAACTCTAGAGAAACTAGAGCCACAAATGAGAAATTGAAACATCTAAAAGAGAGTCATGAAATCTCTAGAGCCGCAAATGAGAAGCTTCTAGAGGAAGTTCGGAAAACTTCTAGAGCCACAAATAAGAAACTAGATGAAGTTCTGGAAACTATTAGAGGCACAAATAAGAAACTTTCAAATGGAGACCGAGAAACTTCTAGATCCACAAATGAGAAACTGCAAGTTGAAGTTGGAGCTACAAATGAGAAAAGTCTAGATGAGATTCACGAAACTTCTAAAGCTGCAAATGAGAAACATCTGGGTGAAGATCAGGAAACTTCTAGCGCTACAAATGAGAAATTTCTAGATGAAGATCGGGAACCTTCTGGAGCCACAGATGAGAAACTGCTAAATGAAGTTTGTGTAATTTCTAGAGCAACAAATGAGAAACCGAAGGCAATCGAAGAGGTCATAAAGCAACGAGTGAATTGCGTTGAGGCACAAGGCAGCAACTTTGACAAGAGACTGGTCGATTTTGAGAGTGAAATGGAAAATTTGGAGAATGATCTAGAAACAAATGTGAGCGATCTTCAATGCCAAGGTGGGCTGGTTCGAGTTGTTCGAAAAAGTTCTAGCAGAATAAAGACATCATGTTTTGATAGCAGTAAAGAAATTGCTTTAACTTTGCCGGTTTGGTTATCAACAGAAACAGAGTTTCCTTTAAGTTCTGCTATGACTGAAGAGAAAAGACATTTGCTAAAATGACAGTGGCCTTGAAAAGTTTTACAGAACATGAAGTTGTTTCCGATGTGATGGATACCGCTCCTACTGACCTTACTGACCTGCTGAAAGTTTACTACGATAATGTTCAGGTTAAAGAAGGTAATGCATTGACTCCAACTTAAGCGCAAAATAAACCACAGTTAAGCTGGAATGCAGACATCAACGCATTTTATACTGCGTGTATGCCTAATCCTGATGCACCAACTAGTAAGGAAGCCACGTACCGTGAATGTCATCATTGGCTAGTGGAAAAAGTACTATCTAACCGTATCGGTTCGGGACCGCCAAAGGTTAATGGTTTACATCGTTATGGCTTTCTAATTTTCAAAAAGAGGGAAAAAAAAGAAGAAAACGATGGAGCAGCAAGCTCTGTGGCATACAACGAGGTCCATTTGGTTCTATTTCTCTACACTCAACGAAACCTAGGATTGTCATCAAAACCACAAACTCATCGGGATGGCCCCTATAAACAGTAAGGAGGTTGACTGACATGAATCACAAGTACACCAGCCAAAGATCTGAAATAAAGTGTGAACATCTGAAGAAACTAGCCAACTATGGAAGGGGAACATCTGTGCCTATTCGGGACGAATAGGCTTAAGTGGGCGGCAGCAATGGCCTTGCAACTCTCTCAATATTTTTTATTTGAAAAAATATTATGCGGCTTGGAACCAGTACGAACTCCGACTGGTTAATCAGGGATGGAAAAGGCTCACTTAATCGGGCTCTTATACCAAAAAATGTTAGATCACTCTTACATATTTAAAAATGTAAGTAACTAAAAAATAGCTTCCTCTTTGGCTCGTTAAAAAAAAATGAAAATTAAATATTTAGATATTAGCAAATATTAGCAAATATTAGCACAAATTGCGAAAAAAAACATTTGCAAAAAGCGAAATTTTTGCAACAATATATTCGTTTGCAGAATGTCGATCGCGGATTACCTCTTTCAATTCATTTTCTGTACCATAAAGCCTTTTTCGAATTCCGCCGTTATTTTGCAACTTTTTAAGTGCGGTTTTTTTAAATATATAACCTAGGGATTAAATTTTTGTACCATAAAGTCCATTTTCAAATTCCGCTATTATTTTGCAATTCTTTTCGTGCGTTTTTTTTTAATTTATAATCTAGGGGCTATATATAATACACATTTCATACAACAAAGTTTGGTGGCTAGTCGCAAAAAAAATCGCGAAAAATAAAATTTGCAAAACGAAAATTTTTGCATCAATATATTTGTTTGCAGAATCTAAATCGCTGATTACGTTTCCTAATTAATTTTTTGTACCATAAAGTCTTTTTTCGCGTTCCGCTTTTATTTTGCAATTTTTTAAGTACGTTTCTTTTTAGTTTATAATCTAGGGACTATAATACACATTTCATACAACAAAGTTTGGTGGCTAGTTGCAAAAAAAAAATCGGGAAAAATAAAATTTGCAAAAAGGAAAAATTTTTTCATAAATATATTTGTTTGCAGAATGTAAATCGCTGATTAGGTTTTTAATTAATTTTTTGTACCATAAAGCCTTTTTTCGCTTTCCGATTGCACAAAAATGGAAAACAGTTTGCATTAAAATTGGATCTAAAAAATTAAGTTTTTTTTAAAGGGAAAATAGATGCTACGAAATAACCCTCAATGAAATACTGAACATAAGTTTCATAATGAAATAACTCCCTTTGTTGGATTTTGATCGTGTTTCGCAAGTTCTCTGTTCAAATCCATAATATTCGCTTTTTATTCATTATTATGATGATAAAAATCTCGCGATTTACTTTAACAAAATCAAATTTTTGCCCCCAGCATATTTTTCAACTATTTTTCTTACGTACTTATATAATAAATGGCGCCCTATAATTTAACTTTTTTAACAAAATGAAATAACCACCAAAAATGGAATAACTCCCCAAAATATTAAAAGGCAATAATGTTCAAACTGTTTTAATTTTATTTCATTGGGGATTTTTTCATAATGAAATCATCTCATTATTTAAAGATTAAATAAACCACCAAAAAATAAATAACCGTCAACCATTTTTACGTCATTTCTTGGATATTATTTAATTTTTCCCTTTGGGGGTTATGTCCTGGGGTTATCCGTAGCGCTGATAAATATGTAAATCTGCGATCATATTTTTTAAGAGAAATTTTCCAAATTTTAAAAATTTTTAAAAAAGGATTTTTAAAAGGCAACTTATATTAAGGTGGCACGCGAAAAATTTTTACAAAAAAAAATTTGTCCGTTTCTGGCACGCAGCGAAAAAAGTCTTGCCACCCCTGCCCTAGATTATAAATTTTAAAAACCGCACTTAAAAAATTGCAAAATAATAGGGAACGTGAAAAAATACTTTGTTGAAATAACGTTATCACCAGAGAAGACAGTAAAAAGTAAAATCCAATGTGGTTACAGCAAAAAGATATTGTGAAAAAGCAAGAAAAAAGCAAAAGTAAAAAACTTGGGAAAACAACAGTTTTTTAAAAAAAATTCAAAGTTAAGAAAAAAAATATTTTTTTTGTGGGAAAAAAAAAGTGTTTTTGGGCAAAAAGTCTTAAAAAAAGCAATTCAAAGCTCAAAAATCTTAACAAAAAGCTATTTTATAGCTAAAAAACGGAAAATCCAAGAAAAGCAAAAAGAAGCAAATATGAGTAAAACAAGCAATAAAAAGCAAAAACAGTAATTTTGTCTTCTCTGGTTATCACTTATCACTAACTTTATGAAACGGTTGCCAACCCTGTTTTAAACTTTTTTTTAATTAGGAGCGATTGGGACAAGATCAAACATGCAATTCGTCGATTCGACGAAGAAATTACTTTGAGGTATAAAAATAAGAAAGTGCGTTAAATTCAAACAAAGATACGACATTGAATTAAAGATTAATACACTGAAAGTTCTATGTCACCTACCCTGATTAATTTTTTTTTAAATATGACATGGAATTTTCTAGTGTTTCTAGCCTCATATCGCGCCAAGCATTCAAAATTTCCGCTTTTAACATCCCAAACCATAAGGGAACCGCCACCGAAATTTCTCTTTGAGAAATATATGGGTTCCTTTCTCAAATCTCGCCAATAGTCTCTTAAACCACCTGGACAATCAATATTAATTTTTTTTTCATCAGAAAAACAATCTTCAAAACAAAATCTGCAACCAGTTTGTTCAAATTGTCCATTGATATTGCACAAATTTTTTAAATTTTTCAGCCGATTTTTTCAATAAAAATTTTATAATTTAGTAAGTATAGCTTCGGAAAGAAAACGCTCTGCACAGTTTAAGCTTAATTCCGTGCCATATTTTTCAAACTTAAATGTGTATCAATATCTTAATAACTTTTTTAAATATATTCGCTCTAAATATAGTTCTCAAATCAAAAAAAGGAAATCGCGAAAAAAATATTTTCAAAAAGGAAAATTTTTGCACCATTATATTTAACGGTGTTTTACGGTTAGTGTTTGCCAACCATTGTTTAAAATTTAGATTTCATTTAGAAAAACAATTTAGTTTTCATTCGTTTAAAACAAAAAGTTTGCTTACTTCAGTACAACTTAAAACTAAAGCCTAAACCACATAAGCGCAGTGTCGACCGCAGTGCGACGTTTTGTCGATAAAGCAGGTTTTTATATCTCCTCTGTTTGTCACTGCCGGGAAATTAGAAAAGTTTCTAAATAAACAAGAGCTGTTTTTAAACGAAACGCAATAAGAATTTTTTAAAAATATAAAATCGTTTTCGCGAAATTCAAGAACAAAGTTTGACAGCACTGCCACTGTCCACTGGCACTTTCACTATGTGGTTTGGGCTTAAAAACAAAAAAATCAACTTCAAGTTTTTTTTTTTAAATTTTTTTTTTAAAACAGTCAAAAATAATCACACAAAAAAAAAAGTTGATTTGTTTTTTAGTATTACTGACAGTGTTTAATAACAAGTTTAAGAAAAATTTGCCTCAACTGGTGACTGTGCTTAAAATAGTTCACACTTTCATATTCAACCATTAACTTGCTTATTTCAGTCTAACTGTGTAAGTAAATTTCAAAACACACACAGTCATCATTTACATTTTTTAAGTTTTCAAACTAAGCGCAGCGTAACTGTGTGAGTTCAGCAACAAAACAAGTTGTGTTTCTTCTGCTTGCTGCGTTTTGAGTTACTGGTTAATGTGTTTTTACTTGACTGAGTAACGAAAAAAAACTGCATAGTAGACTTCGAATAGCAGACTGGATAGTAGACTGGGGTCAGCAAACTATGTAGTTGGAACTTAAAGAGTTTTGTATATGCAAACAAAAGAAAAAAGAAACACTAGCAGCTTTAAAAAGAAAATACAATTAAACTTATCATATTTCCTATTTTATTTATTATTTTGTTAATTATATAATTTATATATTAATTAATTTCACACTTTATCGTAAATATGTATGTACGTATAATACTTTATTCTGATCAATTGTGGTACATAGTACATATGATTTGATTTTTTTAAATTGTCATTAATATGACACTAACTTACAACAATTGATTTTTTGGACAAATTACTACACCCAAAAAATACATGGTAGTTGATCATTATTTTTTCAATTGTGTCATATGTTGACTGAATAGAAAAATTTGTTATTTTAACAAAGTTTATTCCTGTTTTTTAGCTTAAAATAAAATCTGTTAATTTTAAAACATTTTTTGTTAAATTTAAAAAATCTAAATTTAAGTAAACTTTATTTATTTATTACTATTCTTTTGTTTTTGTTAATTAATTCATATATTAATTAATTTAACACTTTATCGTAAATATATACATTTCTGCATTGATTCAATTGGTACATATAATTTGCAGGTTTTTTTTAATTAATCCACTCTGATATATGTATGTAGGTATATGTGACGCGCAAAATAGAAAGGGACCTAAGGGTAAAAACCGGTTTTGTTCAGGAGAGCATGGGATCGGTCTCATTCGATGCTCAGATGTTGTCCACAAAAAAAAAATTGATTTTTATACCCTTAGGTCCCTTTCTCTATGCGCTGTCACATATGTTAAAAATATGTCGTTTAGATAACACTACCTTACAACATTTAATTTTTTGGAGAAATTACTACACCTAAAAAAATACATAGTTGTTGATCACTATTCAATTATGTCATATGTACTACATATCTTTTTTTGTTTGGCATAATACTAACCCGTAGAGTATATACATACATATATAATTTGAATTAATGCATTTTCTCGATAAAATTTTATGAAATTTAGTACCAGAGATGGGCGAAAATAAATTTTCATTTGCATTGCGACAAGAAGTGATCATATGTACGTGGGCTTTTTTAGTTTGCATTTTATTTTAATTTGCATTCCCCATTTATTCCAATTAAGTATTAGAAATGCAAAATTTTTAATTAATAAATAGATTGGCAACATAATTAATTTTTTTTAAATGGTTGTTGAATTTCTGGCAATTGCAATAAATTCAATTTTGATTTTGTGTTTAAAATTTAGGGTGTAATTTTGTAAAACGCAAAGCCTTGAGTTGCGTTGTTTTCCATACAAATTGTTTTTGTAACAATAACAATTTATACACAAATCAACGCAACACAAGGCGTTGCGTTTTACAAAATAACCCACTTAATTTGTAACTTTTTATATTTTGTTTGATTTTGGCAATTTTTTATTTTACGTTGACATTTCATTTGATATCCAGTGTGTTCGTTTACTCGAAATTCTTACTAATTTTACTACAATTGGAAAGTTTTGTTTATTTTTTGAATTGAACTTTTCCTGTTGTAGTAAAAGTAGCAATTTGTAGTAAGTAAACGAACACGCTTATCGATATATTGGTTGAAGAACCTATACAATATATACACCGAATATTCTATAAATATCACCTACAGGCAATTTAAAAAAAAAAAAAAAACACATTAAATATATGGGTACTTCTAAAATTTCGGAGTAGCTGTATTTGACCTTAGATTTTTGTAAAGATTAACAAAAAAATAATTAAAATTTTGGATTCAATTTTCCGGCGTTTCTGGAGGGTGGCACTTATAGAATGATGACACATAAAGCATATGACAATAAGTGCGTTCCCGTACGTTCCCAATGTTATCGAAATTTACGTACTCGAAAATTGGGTAAATGAGAGCGCTAATGAGAGTGTATTAGTGTGTCTCTTTTTACCAAAATTTAACCAGACTTTTTCTTCGGGTAAACTTTGGTAAAACAGCTGATGTAAATATAAACAAAAAAACTATTGTGAAAATAGATTTAAAAAATTGCCAAAATCAAACAAAATAGGGGTTTTCATATAAACTCGTATTCTACTCGTAAACATTTTAAAACTGGTATGTTTATGAGTTTAATGTCAAACTCCATACATAAAAAATATGGTTTTTATTTATACAAGGTTTACAATGAATTTACGAGTTTATATAAAAACCCTTAATATAAAAAGTTACAAATTATATTTTAAACTCAGAATCAAAATTGAATTTATTGCAATTGCCACAAATTCAACAACCATTTAAAAAAATTAATTATGTTGCCAATTTATTTATTAATTCAAAATTTTGTATTTCTAATAATTGTAATAAATGGAGAATGCAAATTAAAATACAATGCAAATTAAAAAAGCCCACGTATGATCATTTCTTGTCGCAATGCAAATGAAAATTTATTTTGGCCCATCTCTGGTATTAAATTCCATAAAATTTTATCGGGAAAATGCATGAGTTAGCATGATGACAAACAAAAAAGCAAGTTTGCTTACCGAATCGAATAACGTTAAGTGTAACGGTATCAAATTTTGTTTGTTTCGGCAACGGTAAAGGTAATGGCATTTAAGACTGTTTCGGTAACGTACCGGTATTAAAAAAATTTATTCTTTGTAATTTACTTGTGAAAATTGTATCATCTTTCTTTAATTTGAAAAATAATTTAAACAGAAAGTGCTATTAATTTATGATCTAGAGACAAACTAAAAAAAAAACATTCATTTAAGCACCGTAAGTTGTTTTTCACGTGGAAAAATTTCACTCGAAATTTAAATGCCTCAAATTGCAATTTAATTTAAACAAATGAACAATTTTTTAATTTTATAACAAAGACACAATTAAAATAAACATAAAATGTCACATTTTCCCAAGATAAATAATAATCTTGTACATTAAATTTGCGTGAAAACAAACTCTACACAATTTTCACGTAAACTAATTGTCGTGAAAAATCATTTTTTTTATATGGAGTATAACAGTTTTTTCACGTGAAACTCAAACAACTTACGGTGCTTTACCAAATAAAAGATCAACAATACATACCCCTCATTCAATATAGCATATTTTTAATTTTAGTTGTTAAAAATACAGATTATGAGCTATGAATTCAATGCTGGTACTTTTAATAAGTAAAATTGTTATCTATAAATTTTTTTATAAAAAACTCAAAATTATAAAATAAAAAATTTCAAAAACTGGCATTTTTTACATAAATTAATAAATACCGGGAACTACCTATAAAAATAACGATATCGGTAACGATAACGGTATTTCCAATTTTTTTTAGAGGTATTGATAACGGTATTCAATTTAAAACGGTATTTTATCGATAAAGGTGTTATAACGATAACGGTAACCGACCTTGAAAAAAAAAATATGTAGTACATATGACATAACTGAATAGTGATCAACAACTATGTATTTTTTTAGATGTAGTAATTTCTCCAAAAAATTAATTGTTGTAAGGTAGTGTTACCTAAACGACATATTTTTTACATATACCTACATACATATGGGCATTTCCATCATGTCGAACGGGACCGTCGTACACCTTTAAAGTGAAAAAAGTCAAAATAAAACGGATTTTTATTTTGACAGTAGGCTTTACTTATATCTTTTTATTAGCCCTACAATTGGTGCTGAGGTTGATTTTTAGCAATTTTTCGTTTTCAAGATAATTGTAAAAAAACAAGGCATTCGCACGGGACAAAAACAGAAGTGGTTTTCGCGGCTAACAATTAAAATGCCGATTTCAGCGAAACCTGAAGCAATATTTCAATGTGACGAATTTTACACTGTTGTGCATTGATGTCCTTTAAAAATGGTTGTAATTTTACCCAAAAACGATTCATATTATTTTTTTAATTTAATTTTATTCACTGTCGCACGTGACATGTCGCACGGGACATTTTTTTCCATCATGAGATTTATGTTGTTTCTGTTGCTGTTTTTACGAAATTATATATAAACAAGCTTAGTAAAAATGTTTTTAAATCGACAGAAGTATTCAAGGTATTTATTTTAATATAATAACCAAAAACAAACTTAAAAGAAATATGTAGTATGAATTAACCCAGCAAAATTGTCGGATGGAAAGAACCCATTGTAGAACAAGTTGTACGTGCATGCAACCTGTTATAATTTATGTTCTATCATCGGTGATTTTTGTTTGAGTTTGTCCCAAAAGCAACAGGTTCTTTTCCTCCAAACTAGAACAGGTTACTTTGGAACCGGTTCTAGAACCAGTTATAGAACTGGTTCCGCGACAGTGAAACCTTCCATTTTGACTCCCAGGAATCAGTTCTAGAACCTGTTCCACGTAACTGGTGGTAAAAACACCTGTTCTAGAACACATTCAGAGGAAACCAGTTCAAAAAACTTTTGCTGGGAAGTATTTATTTATAAGAAAATATAAAACACAGTTTTTTTTTGCTTTTACTTCTTGACCATGGTACATGCCAATTTTAAAAAAATTTAAAAGTATGTATTTATATAAATAAATCATTTACATAAGAAAAAAAAATTTAAAATTTTTAAATTTCACCCTTACGATGTCGCACGTGACCAACTGTGTATAAGTACCAAGATCACAATTCTTCTTATTTTTCAGGTAGGTTTTTTTTTATTTTAATTGTATAAAAAATCTCTGTTTGTAATCAATATTTGATGAGCTTTCTGCGTGTACTTTCGACGCACTGATAACAAATGTTGTTTTTCAATGTCGCACGGGACATCGAAATATGCGACAATGCAAATCAAAAACTTACAGTTATTTTCAATCGCATTGTTTATTATGCATTCTTTTATGACTCTTTATACCTTTAGAAATATTTTAGAAAGCAAAAGTCAATGCATAACGTCTCTGTTTAAAAACTTTTATCAAAACAAAATGTGCAATAGAAATATCCAAATAAGAAAAGATGCGCTTGTGCGACTTTGCATTCGAATACCTCGAAATGGGTTATGAATAAATGCGAAATCTTTTTACGTTATTTAAATTTGATTGTTTCCCTATGAAAATATGATAAAACAAAGTGTTTTCAAGAACTTTTAATATTTTAGTCTCGGTGGACCTTTCGGTGGAAATGCCCATATATCAGAGTGGATTAATTAAAAAAAACCTGCAAATTATATGTACCAATTGAATCAATGCAGAAATGTATATATTTACGATAAAGTGTTAAATTAATTAATATATGAATTAATTAACAAAAACAAAAGAATAGTAATAAAAAAATAAAGCTTACTTAAATTTAGATTTTTTAAATTTAACAAAAAATGTTTTAAAATTAACAGATTTTATTTTAAGCTGAAAAACAGGAATAAATTTTGTTAAAATAACAAATTTTTCTGTTCAGCCAACATATGACACAATTGAAAAAATAATGATCAACTACCATGTATTTTTTGGGTGTAGTAATTTGTCCAAAAAATAAATTGTTGTAAGTTAGTGTCATATTAATGACAATTTAAAAAAATCAAATCATATGTACTATGTACCACAATTGATCAGAATAAAGTATTATACGTACATACATATTTACGATAAAGTGTGAAATTAATTAATATATAAATTATATAATTAACAAAATAATAAATAAAATAGGAAATATGATAAGTTTAATTGTATTTTCTTTTTAAAGCTGCTAGTGTTTCTTTTTTCTTTTGTTTGCATATACAAAACTCTTTAAGTTCCAACTACATAGTTTGCTGACCCCAGTCTACTATCCAGTCTGCTATTCGAAGTCTACTATGCAGTTTTTTTTTTCGTTACTCAGTCAAGTAAAAACTCATTAACCAGTAACTCAAAACGCAGCAAGCAGAAGAAACACAACTTGTTTTGTTGCTGAACTCACACAGTTACGCTGCGCTTAGTTTGAAAACTTAAAAAATGTAAATGATGACTGTGTGTGTTTTGAAATTTACTTACACAGTTAGACTGAAATAAGCAAGTTCATAATATAAAATGAAAGCGAGTGCTGTTTTTTAAGCACGTTGCTTACAAAATATGAAAATTTAACTAAATTACGACTGCTATTAGCAGTCGTTCGAAACTCTGGTTTTCACAACGCTCTGAAATTGTAAACCAGAATATTCTACATACGCTAGTTTGACGGTTGAAAAAGCATTTTAAAGTTTTTTTTTCTGCAACGCTTTGAAAACGTTATAAAATACAACCCTCACACCGTAAATCATGGTTATCATTTGGGGCGTTGTTAAAACCAGAGACTATTAATTATAGAGATAGGAAATCAAAACTTACACTACTCACCGATAGAGGGCGCTGGAATTTAGTATTACCTGAGCAACTATTTAGTAACAGTTTAGTATCAGCTGAGCCTATATTTTAAAACACAAAAACCGCTGAAAACTGCTTAAAATAAGGAAAAAACAAAAGCGGAATATATTCAAATAACAAAACTTGAGATATCCGTTTGTTTCTTTGCTTTGTTGTTTATTATTATTTAAATTTGAATAAAAAAAAGAAAATTGTCAATTTTTTGAACAAAGTGCCATCTAGTGATTACAATATTTTTATAACTTATTTTTTTGGTGATGCCACACCCCTGGTTAAAACGCTTTAAACTTGTAAATTGATATATTCTGAAAACGTTTGTACCACCTTTTAAAATGCTTTTAAAACGTTTTCACAATCGTATTTTTCCAGGAAGAATATTATTAAAATTTAACAAACTTTAGGTATATCATTTCTTTAACCCTTTCAGACCCAGCATACACGATTGTGAGATGTGATGTTTTCTCTTAAAATTACAAATATTTTCAATACTAATAGGATTATTTAGATAAAAAATTTCAGTTATACTTTTAGCTAAATTATATTTCATAAAATATGAATTGACACCAGGAAATTTTAATAGTTTTAGTACCATTTTACCTTAAAGTTATAAAATGAATACATTTTTGCAAGCTAGTTGGGTCTGAAAAAGTTAAATGCAATATTAAATTTTATAGTGTCAGTATTGATTAAAAATCACATTCAAAGAAATTTTTGTATCTAAACTTTTCAGATTTTTAAATCGTTTTCTAAATAAAAAATCTACGTTAAGTAATCGATATGTAACAGTTTCAGGTTTGCTGTTCTTAACTTACTAATATTTTGTTAGTTTCAGCAGTTCTTTCTGCCATCTTCAACGAAATTTTAGTAGATTTAGCAACATTTTTACAGACCTTTTTTTAAAAAAATCTCAGATCCCGAAACTTTTCAACCTTCGAATATGAAAACTTTTTTATTAAATACATCGTATTCATATATGACGTTAATATTTAATGAAAAGAGTCAGCTTTTTGTGTTTTAATTAATAAAAAGTTAATGAAATACATTAATTTAGCATTAAACGATTAATCGATTAACCGCCAATTTTCTCGAATAACCGACCCGAATAACCGGTTAATCCATTTTAGTGATTTTTGGAATAATGCATTAACCGGTTAACCGCCTATGTCGAATAATCGGAAACACTACTACCAACTGATGATATTTGGAGTACTCTTAAAATAACTTCTTGTAAGATCTTTTTTTGCTGGGTATATGAACATATACTTAGGTGTTACCTCATTTTTGGATCCATAATACAGCTGTTCACAACTAATTAGAAACGCCTTTTATTTTTAAAATAATGCTCAAGTTTTTATATAAAACAAAATTAATCAGGCATGTCACAGACTTCAATTTCACTTGAAAGTGAAATTGAAAACGCAAATTGCTTCTCCAGAAGTAAATGCTATTTTTGCATATATAGACCAAATATAACAGATAAACATAATCAATTATAAGTTAAGAATCCTGTTTTTAATAATTTCACTTAAAAAAGTTTTTGTTAGAGGGCACATTTAAGGTTTTAACACATATTTCGCATAAAATTAATATGATTTCGATTTACAATTTCGTAACGTTTTACTTTAGCTTCTTCAGGTTTTTTGCGTTTTCGTAAATTTTGAAATGTTAAAAAAAGACTTTTTGTGGTAAATTCTTGTTCCAACTGCTAAATTTTTATATAAGTTGCCATTTGAAGTTAAAAAAGAGAAGATCGCCGATCAAAATTTAAAATTTGAATTTTTTAGAAAAAATTACGTTTTGCTAATCTATAAGAAAATTATTGAATTTACCAACAAAAAGCGTTTTAAATGTAAATTTTTTTAAGTGAAATAGTTAACGACAGTTTAGGGAATTCATACCAAGCACTATTGAAAAGCTTTTATGAGTTGAAGCTGCTCTAAATATCAATTCCATTTTGGTTTTTGAAAGTGGAATGAAAACGATATTTTTTCGTTTTACGTTTTGTGGAGAAACTTTTAACGTTTTAAGTACCACTATTAAGCCTGTAGCATACTCGATACTTACCAGAACGTTTCATTTTCAATACAAAATTATCCGTAGCACCCTAAACTGCAAATTCAGAAGGAAAAAAATTGTTTTCGATCACTTTAGGAAAAAAATTGCGGAAGTAAAATTGCGAAATCAAATCAATTCCGTAAAAAACCTGTGACATGCCTGAATATTCATTTATTTCGTAATATTTTAATTAAATATATTCAATTGTTTACAAATATACAAAAAGAACTTAAAAAGTTATTCAGTCTTAAAAATATTTTATAAATTTATTATATTGTTTGAAATATAACAGCGACACCTAATTGGAAACGATTTTATATTATTAGAAAAAAAAACTAATATTAATTTATTTTTCTTACTTTTTATCAATATTTTGTTGCAAATCCCTTTTGCTTTATCACAGCCTCACATCGGTTGCGCATTGACGTTATTAGACGTCGACATCGCTCTACTGGTATCGCCTCCCATGCTTTCTTAACATCCTTAAAAAATAGTCGCCATATTTGTTATATTTTTCAGACTAACGGCTGTTTTTACGTCCCCCCATAGATGTTCTATGGGGTTGAAGTTCGGACTGGATGATTGCCATTCCAAAACGTTGATGAAATTATCGTCAAAGAGTTTTGTTTGCCAGCCTCGTCGTGTGCTTCGGATCATTATCCTGCTGAAATTGCCATATAATAGGCAAATTCTCCTCAGAACACGGGAGCATGACAGTATTTGGTATATCAACGTATTTCTCCTTATTTAAGATTCCATAAATTTTATAAATTGGGCCAACACCATTCCAGGAGAAACATCCCCATACCATAATTGACCCTCCACTATGCTTCACTACCTGTGAAACGTATTGTGGGTTGTGGGTTTGTTGAGAATATGCAGCTCTCACCTGCAAAATCCTCGGCGACTCTTTTTACCACTTGGACAAAGGAAGTAAGGCTGGAACTGAATGTAGTAGTCGATGGCGTGCGAATTCCGACACTCAACCACCCCAAAATTCTTGGGGTTACATTCGACAGCCTGTTCATGTCCTCAGCGCACACCACTGCAATTTGCAACAAGATGCAGAGTAGGAACAAGGTCCTCAAGTCGCTAGCCGGCAGCTCTTGGGGTACCGACAAAGAAACCTTGTTGGCAACCTACAAAACAATTGGTCGGTCAGTGGACAAATACATTGAGTTGGCCACTGAGGCGTATGATTTTTCCCCTTATATTAATTGCTGGAACCGCGCATGTTACCGGATGAATATCGTTCTTGGAGGTCGTCCCCAACCTATTGCGGAGAACGAGGAGAGGACCCTCCCACGATCAACAAGAGTTCTACTCGCGCAATTGCGTTCGGGATGGTGTTCATGCCTTAATTCATATTGGTCTCGGATCGGGCCCACCATCCCGAACACATGTCCCGCATGCCAGAGAGGTCCCCACGACGTAAAACACCTCTTTGGCTGCACGGCAAACCCGACTCACCTAGATCCCACGTCACTATGGACCCACCCGGTTGAGGCGGCCCGGTTCCTGGGTCTGGATCTAGCTGAGTCAGCAGAACAAGATGAAGAAGTAGATTAATTATATCATATATGCTTACATATTTTATTGTAGGAGGCGTTGCTACAACAACAACAACCCGTGAAACGAAGCGAGGATTAAATTCTTGGTTAATGGTAGTGTTTCCAATTCGATTAATCGATTAACCGATTCCTCGATTAATCGCCTCTATTTCGGTTAATGTCGAAACAAATAATTTAAAACTCAAATAATTATTCGATCCGAATAATCGGTTAAAACAGGTCGATTAACCGGTTATAATTTTAATATGGAATTTTTCCCTTATTTTTTTCCCAAAACTTCATAATTTTCTTAACTTTGGTTAAAAAATTACAAGAAAAGCTTAGAATAAACATCAAATTACAAAAATACCATCAAATTCTTTTAAAATTTAGTGAAAGAGGCCGTTAAGCCTTTAGATACCTTTTTTAAGCAAAATAAAGGTGTTTCTAAAACTACCCAAAATACACGAAGTGTCTGGCTGGATCAGCGACGAAGTGCTCTATAGGCTTTAATCAATACTGTAGGCGATTTTTGATTCTGTTCTTTTTAAAATTAAAACTAATGTAAATTCTATTTTCATGTCCTTCAAGGCAAGGTTGCATTTTTTTTTATTTATTTTATTTTTTCAAATATGTGTCCCACAACTGTCATCTTAATTCTGTAGAAACTCTACATTTTCTCACATCTCCAAAGAAACTGTGTATAATCGATTCAAAACCACATCAATTCTACAACATCTCCAACTACACCATTTTCAGTTTTATTTCAAAATCCAAATATATTTTAAAATTGTCTAAAAAGGTTTCGAAATTGTCTAAAATGTTTCAAAATTATCCAGAAAGTTTTTAAATTCTTCCAAAAATATTTTAAGATTGTCCAAAAGACACTCAAAATTGTTCAAAAATGTTTTAGAATAATCCAAAAATCTTCCAAAATTGTCCAAATATTGTTTTAAATTGTCTAAAAAACTTTGATATTTGTCCAATTGCATTTCCAATTTGTCCAAAATGTATTTTAAAATTTTCAAAATGGATTTCAAAATTACAAATATATTTTATTTGTATTTAAGAAAATTATATTTGTATTTTAAAATTGTTCAAATACATTTCTAAATTATTCACTTGCATTTAAAAATTTTAAATATGTATTTCAGAATTGTAAAATTGCATTCAAAATAATTCCATTTGTATTTCAAAATTCTCCAAATGTATTTCAGGAATTTCCAAATGTATTTAAAAAGACTCTATTTGTATTCCAAAATTTTCCAAATGTATTTAATAAAATTCCAATTGCATTTCAAATTTTTCCAAATGTATTTCAGAAATTTCGACTTTTATTTTAAAATGTTTTCTCTTTCATAATGAAAATTTTATAGGAATTATGAAAATTAAGAGAAAGAGAAAGCATGTATGTTTGAAAAAATGCTTTTAAAATAAAAATAGAAATTTCTGAAATACATTTGGAAAAATATACCCCTCAATTCATAAATGCTTTTTAAAGTTATAGCAGGTTAACAAAACGTCATTTTCATACAAAATTTGTTCAATAAACCTCCTATTATTTTACAAAGCGTTTATGAATTTAGGGGTTAGGGTTTAGAATTTTATTAAATACATAAATACAGAAGGGAATGGTAGCTCAAACTTTGGATAATTTTGTTTATTGTCAATGGCTCTTAAAAACGGAAAAAAAGACTGATTCTTTAGTTTACTAACTCTGCTATTCAGAAAATTTTTTTGCAAATTTTTGTAGAGTAAATTGGTATTTTCATTTAACTAATATTTTACTCAAATGGAACTAAATTTTTTTTTATTTCGTCAGGGGAGGAGGAAGAACTTTGAATAATAATTATTTTAAATGCAATATTATATTTATTGTAGTATTGATTAAATTTGCATTCAAAGAAATTTTGTATCCAAAGTTTTACAGATTAAAAAAAATTTCGTAAGAAGTAAAAAATCTACCTTAAGTTATGCTATTTTTAACTTAGTTACTAATATTTATAAAAAAATCTCCTAGTTTCAGCAGTTTCTTTTTGTCATTTTTAACTATTTTTTAATAGCTTCAGCTATATTTTACATACATTTTTCTATTAGTATAAGAAATTTTTCAATTTAGATAATCTCAGATTCCGAAACTTTTCAACCTTAACTTACATTTACACGCGAGAGAAAACTGCTAGAGATGGGGCAAAAACACTCCAAAATAGCTAAACTCATTTAAAATAGAGCTAATTAGAGGTGATTTTTGTTTTATCTCTAGCATTTTCTCTCCAGTCTGATGTGCTTTTTTAATTCTAAAATTTTTGTTAAATACATCGTGTTCATGTGTCATGTTGATATTTAACAAAAACAAAAATATGTACACAAAACAACAACAAATTTTTGGGTTAACTATTAACCTAAGTTTAAACCTGCAGTATGAGACCCACCGTTAGTGTTTTTGTTGGGAAAAAGTTAAGGAAATACATTAATTTTGTTTTAAACGATTAATCGATTAATCGCCAATTTTCTCGAATAACCGACCCGAATAACCGATTAATCAGTTTTGGTGATTTTTCGAATAATGCAATAACCGGTTAACCGCCTATGTCGAATAATTGGAAACAGTAGTTAATGGGTCATCTAACGTATCTCCGACCATCTGGACCAAGGCGATTAATCTTTGTTTCATCGCTCCAAATCACATATTTCCATTGATTTGCTGCCCAATTTCAATGGGACTTCGCGAAATCCACACGACGTTTTCTTTGTATCCTACTCAGAAGTGGCTTCTTTCGTGCTGCTCTTCCATGTAGCTCGGCTTCCACCAAACGACGTGCAATAGTCCGCTTGGATATCGTGACATTTAAATTTTCTTGAATATCACGTTGGATGTCACTAGATGACTTTTTTGGGCCGGATTTGGAGATTCGCGTTATCATTCGGTCGGTATGTGCTGATGTGTTTCTGGGTCTCTTCTTTCGCGGAACATTGGCTATGGTCTCATATTTGTTGATATGCTGTAAAACATTAAAAACCATTTTTTGGAACACTTTGGCTGTTCTGCTATTTCTCTATAAGACTTTCCAGAGTTCTAAAGTTCAAAAATTGGGCTCCGTTCTTCAGGAGTGCAGCTTTTGCCTTTTCCCATGATAAATCTTAAAAATTATAATTTCTTATTTGCTATAAAACATTAATTTGTAAACAAATAACCGTAAAATAAAATATTTTTTATCAAAATAGCTCTTAGCCAAGAAGACTTTAATAAACAATTACGCGTTTCTAATTAGTTGTCGCACTTTCTTAGAATTTTACTAAACAATATGTAAACTATTTTCAGAAATTATAACAGCTTTTAAAATAAACAGCAACAAAAATGAGTGTAAATGATAATAAAAAGAGTAATAAATATAATACAATTGTTTTAAACAAAAAACGGTGGTAATTTTACGAAAATATCAATAATGGTCATCAAGCTCTAGTGTAAAAAATGCGTTTCTAATTAGTTGCCAACAGCTGTATATATGTTTTAACCATAAATGTTCATATATGAACAAATTTGAAAATTGTTTACCGGCTAAGCACTTTAAAAAAATGTTATAGCTTCTAAAATACTAAATAAATGGGAAAATTAATTTTTATCTCTTTGGTGAGAGTTTTGTTTTTGCGTGATTCGCGTGATCATGAGTTTGAGTAAAATCTAAATGTACCTACTCCCGTGAACGTGGGTGAATGTGAGTAGAAAAAAATGCTCGTGATTGTGAGTGATAAGAATTTCTCTCGTGAGCGCGAGTGAGTACGAGTCAAAATTCACTCACGTGCCAATGTCTAGTTCATAACTTTCATTTTTAATTTGTTTTATCAATAAATCCATTTTTATTCTTTTACAAAAAAATAACAACCACAATTTTTATAATATTTAAGTAATACAAATATGAATTAATTTGATTTTATTATTATAAATATTTAGTATAATTTATGAGTTATAAGCTGTCTAATAAAATTTATTTGTTTTCTATACACATACTGAACCCAGATCCATCCAATCAGTTTAATTTTAAACTTTCCTCACACGGAATTATGCAAATAAAGTTTAAAGTCTAAAGAAAACAAACCCCACTGTGAATAATACTAAAGGAACAGAAAAGCTGAACTACTAAACCAATTAATTAATAAAATATCGCTTAATAACAGATTTGCCGATAGATGATGTTTGACTGAAATTCTCTTTGTCTTCGTGTATGTTATGCATGTTGGCTCTATATTGGTTTTGACTTATTTTTATCTTAACATATATTTATGGATTTTTATACGTAAAATTGAATCCCACAAAGGACTTGCAGACTGCACTCAAGCACAGGTTAACATTATGACGTTCATTGACATAAAAGGCTTTTATAAATAAATGCGCTTGCTGGTCGTCATTGTTCTGGTCAATTGGATTTAATTTCCAAGTTACCGAATGCACCCTCAAGAGATGAAATGAGTTTATCATTATTTTCAATTTTTGATAAATTCGTTGTACGTTTATTAGCCTGCTCTAAAGCCCATTGAGCCATCTTAAGGGCCTCTTTGCGTTTTGATCCCAACGCTCTGGAATTAGCTATGCTACTGCAACACTATAATGTATAATGGAATCGTTTATAAATGTATAAATATATGGGATTATAACTCTTGATGTTTTTTGCAAATATCACATTTTACCTATTCTAGCCGTAAAGTGCATTAGAAAATATTAAGAAATACGATATTACTTTTTCGCGGTTTTCAAAAAAATTCAAGCATAAACCTTGTTGAATTTTAAAATACATTTGTTTTATATAACCAACCTAAAAATCAATATTTTACCAAAATTTTAAAGTAATTAGACTCAAACGATGTCTATCGATCTTTAAGGATACTTTTAGGCAAAAGCTTTTAAGTTCGATAGTTTTTTGCAATATTTAATTACTAATAACTTGTCCATCATGTGGTAGGGTAGAGGGCGGATCCTTTGCCAGTGGGGCACATACACTAATCCCATTTTTCCCGATGTTAAGAGAAATAAAAAATTTTAAAAAATATATTTTGTGCATTTTTCAATTACCTTTCCTTGACATCCACTTTGACGAATTTACATCACATGTCGTCGCAGACAGACGTGTTTTTGTGTTGTTTGGGATGCCAAAAAAAATAATTGAAAGCAACTATATTTTGCAATAACTTCCTCAAATCGTGTGATAAAAAAATAATTTGTTAGACCCATGATCCTTGGTTTTCAGAAAATAATAATTTGATTTTAATAAATGCTCAAAAAGTGTGAAAAAATTTTAATTTTATGTTAGTGCCTGTCTCTTCGGCACAATCACCAGATAGCCCCTGGAGCTACCAAGAGTTGGTGCATCCCTGCCTAAAATGCTCTATAAGATATTTCTATATGTTTAAAATATGTTTAATAGTAAATTAGAACAATCGTGTTCATTCTTAAATTTATATTAATTATTCAGTTTTTTGCAATTTTGAAGAATCATTATATTATAGTTTTAAATTATTTTTTTTTAAGTAGTGGAGCTTTATTGATTAAAAAGAATCACATATCTTAAAGAACTTATTCTAAATTATTTATTTCAGTCATTAAAAGATTGACTTTGCCATATTAACAATTTTTGTTGTTGAAATTGTATCTAGCTCTTTTGGCGAATATCCCCCAAGTTTGGGGCAGTTACGCCGATTTGGGTTAATTTGAAAATCATTAAAAAAATAATAGAAAATATGCAAATAATTAGAATAAAAATCATAGAAATTAAAGCCAAGATATGTAGATCTACAATTTGAAAGTAGTTTTTGAAAAATAATCAGGGGTTAAGAAATGACAGTACTTTGAAAAAAAAAGTGGCGAAGGATACCCCTCTACCCTAATAGGTAAAAAATTTTGCACAAAAAAAGTTATAACCTTAATGAGTATATAAATTTATTTGTCTTACTTACCAAATATAAACCATAAAGTGCTCTCAAATTGTTGGGATTAAGTTTTAATGCCTGTGAATAATACGTACGAGCCACTTCAATATTTTCCATACCACCCTATAAAAATACGATTAAAAATTAAACAATTTAGTATAGACGCTTATTTGAAATAAAAGTATGAATTAAACAGACATTTTTTTACAGTAGAAGCTGTAAAGGTTCTACAACCGATTTTTTGGAACAGAAAATTTTTCTGGGATCTTTTTTTTAACAAAACAAATTTAATTTTGGTTGACCAAGTTCGAATACAAATTTAATATCTTTTATTTTATTATTTTCAAATAAAATTTTATAATTTTTAATTCCAGTGCCTTAAAAAATTTAATAATTTTAAAATAAATAATATTCAGGAAAAAATAATAAAATAAATTCTTAAAAATATACCGCTTAATTCAAAAAAAACTTTATAAAGTTAAAAAGAAAATTAAGAACCAAACATTTTAATTGTTATTCTACACGCAAAGAAAAAAAAAGTTTATAATCAACTAATTTTAACATATAACGGTGGGTCTCATACTGTAGGTTTAACTTTAACTTAACTATAAACAAAAGAAAATGTCAAAAAAGTGTACACAAAACAACAACAAATTTTTAGGTTAACTATTAACTAAAGTTTAAACCTGCAGTATGAGACCCACCGTAAATTGCCTAAGTTTATTATATATTATACAACTACAAAGGTTTAACGACACATTATACAAAGCCCTTCGGTAAATAAATATAAAAAATGTAATGACATTTATACTTAAAACTTAGGCAAATTAACA
Source organism: Leucophora obtusa (assembly GCA_949987735.1). Lineage (NCBI taxonomy): Eukaryota > Metazoa > Arthropoda > Insecta > Diptera > Anthomyiidae > Leucophora > Leucophora obtusa. The sequence continues at coordinate 221,784,661 of OX465295.1, forward strand.
TTCTTTCTTTTAATAAAAAACAAAAAATATTTGTTGTATTTTTTTAGTTTTAACTATTAGAAAAAATTGATTATTTTATTAGGTGTGTTTGGGTACTTTTCCAGTAAAGTCCAGTAAAAATTACTCAGTAACAAATTTACAGAGAGTAAGGCAAAATTTACTCTCAAAAAGAAAAATATCTGAAAATGTACGCAAACAGAAAAATTGTAAGAATTAGTAAAATACTGCTGCCAACTTCTTTCCTAAAATATCGCTAAATCAACTAAAAAATCACTAGAAAATATCTAAATTATAAAAAAAAATAAAAAAGCGATAAATCCCTAAATTTCAGAAACGTTTTAGGTCCTGTTGAAAAATTTCACAAAAATAGCTATATTTTTCAAACTTTCTTAAAAAATTATTGATACATCGCCCAACTTTTCGAACTTTTTTGTTTTCCATAAAAATTTAACGATAAATCGCTGAATAATAATGATTCAAAAATTTTGTCAAGAAAATAAATGTAAAAAAATGCTAAGAAAATGTCTTGACTGTCTTAAAAAGAAAAATCGCTAGTTTTCCCGCTAATAGCTAAACGAGTTGAAATATCGCTAGATTTGCCGAGAAAATAACTAAATTGGCAACAGTTATTAATATAGCTGATTGCGAAATAGACCTATTGAAATTATTGGATTAATAAAAAAAACCTAATAAAATGATCACTTACTTACTCCTACCATCGTAAACAAGCTTATATTTAAATATCTTTTATTTTTACAAAAAATTATTTCAAAATTATTTAGACAATGTTTTGTTTCTTCAATCATATGTTTTCAATCATATGTTTTTTTTTCTTACAAATTCTTACTAGCAAAAATTCATCCAGTAAAAACTTGTAAGTTCTCTGGTATTGAACTGTCACTTTACTCTCTATTTTTCCTCTCTCCTTACTGAGTAATTGTGTAAACAAACACCTTCCAGTAAAAACTTGTACAAATTTGTACAAATTTTTGGGTACCCAAACAGACTTATTATTTGTTGTTTCTAGTTTGTAGTTTTCGAATGTTTTCGTTTTACTTATTCCACACACACAGCTGGCATTTATTGTCGACTTTGTATGTATAAACCCTTCCTTTTGACGTATAGGCAAGGTTGCCAACACTTGAACTGAAAAAATTGCTAGATTACGGAAAAAAAATGGCTAGAAATAGCCAAAATTGGAAAGTAACGCTAAAATTCAATAATTTTAATATAAAGTGATAATGAATAGTTTAACATGAATTTCATGAAAGTGGCCTATACATTTTAATGTTTTCCTTTTGTTAAAAAAATGTGATTTTCGTTGTAATATGAAATAAAAAAGTAAAAATGTTTGAGTTTACTTATCCAAATGTTTTTTACTTTGAAAGTTAACATACAGCTATGGACATGGAAATCGGACAATTTTATGTGTTAAGAAGCATAATTATTTATTTTGAAAAATAAAACAAAAATAAAATTTTTTATTTCATATACGGGAAGTGTTATTATTGATGATTCAATTCAATTCAATTTCAATTTATTTCTTATAATATTTATATTATTTACATTTGACTTAGAAGCAAAGAGTTTAGGAACTTCGTTCCTTTTCTACTTAGATATATAAATATATTTTTTTAATTTATGAAATTTATGTACATTATTATTAAACGGAAGGAAACAAATTTACAAAAACCTTTATGAAGCAGAGGTTTAAGATAAAAATGAGAAAAAAAATAAAGTAGTTAAATTATGATGAGATGAGTTCATTGATATGTACATGTTGTGAGAGTTGGCATCTTCCATTAAAATTTAGAGTCAATCTTTCGATTTTATCCAGAACGAGTTCAAAGCCAACGAGACTATGTAGGCGTCGGGTGGAATAGTGCCATGGTAGTTTAAATATCATTTCAAGTAGCTTATTTTGTGCTACTTGGAGTTTTTTTATATGACATTTTGCAGACGTGTACCAAACTGAAGCACAGTAAAACATTATGGGGTGGAATATAGATTTAATGAGTTTTTTTATTGTCTATGTTCATTTCCGACTTTTTGTTTATAATTGGGTACATTATTCTAATAATTTTGTTAATTTTGTCCACTACATAGGGAATATGATTATTAAAATTAAGCTTTGTATCAAGCATAACGCCCAAGTATTTGACGTTGTTTTCCCATGGAATATCATGGTTCATGAAACGAGGTAAACTCTGGAGTATAAAACAAGACTTACGTTTTCTTGTAAAATAAATAGCCTGCGTTTTTTCAGGGTTAACCAAAATCTTCCAAAATAATTACTCAACCCAGTAAGAGCAGACTGCAAGTTTGTAATAATATCAGCTGAATAAACATCAGAACTAAGAATTGATGTATCATCTGAAAATATAGACGTAATGCAATTGGAAAATGTTGGAATGTCAGCAGTAAAGATGTTGTAAAGAACTGGCGACAGGCAAGAACCTTATGGACATCCTGCAATGATATTACCTTGTGAACAGGTTTTACCCAAGTAAACGCTGAACGATCTATTTTGAAGAAAGTTTTGAATAATTTTTATGAGTTCAATTGGAAAGTTGAATTTTTTCAATTTAAAAATAAGTCCATTATGCCAAACGGAGTCAAACGCAGCTTTTATGTCTAGCAATATCATTCCAGTTGATTTGCCGTTTTGAAAATTATTTTTAACTAATGCAAGGTTTGTAACAACCTCGAATTGCTCTTCACGAGACCTGCATTTTTTTAAATTTGAAATTAATTCAAAGGTAAGATTTTTTAATTCTTCTAAAGAGAACAAATTATTATTATCGTTATTTTGGGTGAATGGTTGGCTATAACCAGTTCTAGATGGATTTGGTGTTTCGCTCTGATTTAAAGCATTTGGAAAATTAACGTTGTAATTTGATTGGTTGTTGAATTGTTGGCTTCTTTGTCTGGTACTCTTTGGTTGAGCACGTTGCCTTATTTGCTTATATGTTTCCCTATTAGGGCAGTCAGGGGACATAGCCTTATGGGGGCCTTTACAATTAGCACATTTTACAATGGTTGACTTGCATTCTTCAGTTTTGTGATTGCCGGCGCAATGGGCACAAAATGTTTTAACATTGCATCTGCTGGCACCGTGTCCATTAGAATGGTCCAAAAAAAAAAAAAAGTTGGAATTTTCACGCTCCACAACCCTACAAATATGCCACTTTGAAAAAAAATGTAGTCTGATCAAAAAAATCACCAAAAAAGTTTTGTTTAGAGGTAGCACATCGCAATTGAAGTTTCGAGGTTGTACTTGTTCTATTATTTTTAATTAATTAAAAATAATGGAAAAAATGAGAAAAATTAAATATAATTATTATGATCGCGACATATCAAATCTAATATATTTTTAGGTGTACATTACGAATATGAAATCAAAATTGAAATCGGAGTCGCGGATTTCGCGAAATTTTAAAATTTCATACAAAAAAGGATCAACTTCGATCAGGATGTTTTCTTATATTTACCAATATGAAAATTTCGTTTTTGCATTAATATACATATATCTGCTAAATGTCCTATTATGTGGGATAGGGTTTTTGGTAGCAATAAAATTATAGCAATCTAAATAATAGCGAAATATTAAAAAATGTCAAATTTTAACTTAATTTGCAAGGATATCTGTTATCATTTTTAAAATTAAAATCAGTGTTATATATAATGAAGGTCCTTGGTAAGTAAATTGCAAAAGTATAACAAATTGCATTTTTCGATAACACCGTTTACAGGTAATTGGGAAAATATCTCAAAAAACTTGAGTTTTTTTGAATTTTCAAAAACCGCGAATAATTCATAAACCACAAATTTTTTTTAAGTTTCGATTGCTGATTCATAATCTGCGTTAAAATAAAGATCAGATTTGAGAAATTTGCGCATTCAAAGCAAAAACAAGTTGAATTTTTAATTACATCTTTTCGGAAAATTTCGAAAATTTGACTAAAATATGTATTTTTTTGTATAAATTTAAAATAAACCGCGAATTACTTAAAAGTTACTTAATTTTTTTAAGTTTTGATTTCAAATTCCTTATATTCACATTAATTAAGACCAGATTTAAAAAAAATTGTTACAAAATAGCGTACAGGTTAAGAAATAATTAAATTTAAAGTCAACCCTACTTTTTGTATAAATTACTCTAGAGATAAATTACTAATTCTTAAAAGACAACTTTTTGTGCTACTTCTAAATAACAGCGGATTTAGCTGAAACTTGGCACAGAGAGTTTTTAGACATTAAGGAATAGGGGCAACATTGTGGAGATCGCGAATTCCAACTTTCATGTTTTTTTGGACCACTCTAGTGTCCATACATCTGACAATTATAACATTGGGTCAGTTTTGTTTTGTTGGGTTTTTGGTATTCCCACCTGACTTTTATGTAGTTGATGGCTGAGTAATTTTGCCTTAATTCTCTTAATGTGATTGACTTTTTTTCAAAGTAGACAATGAATATAACTTGTTCGTTGTTACTGTCCCTAGCTCCAGCATAGGCTCTAGTAACAATTTTAACATCGATACATTTAAGGCCCATGTCTAAAAGTCTGGACTTAACAACTGATGGGTCTGTTTTATCTAGACCTTATAGTACAGCCTTATAAGGCTTTTCGTTTTTAGCAGCATATGTGAAATATTCGAGCTGAAACTTCTTAGTGAGAGAGTCACAAACGGTAGTAAAATTTACGTTATTTGTGCAAAAAAATTTTAGACCGATGGAAATTTTACGTATAGAGTAATCTTTGATTTTTAATATTCTACATATTTCATGAACTTGTTCAATTTTACATTTTAATATTGTTATTGGTGGTATGTTAACTTTAACAGCTGGTTCGATAATTGTTTCATCATTAGGTCCATTCGATTACTTTTCTCAGTCATGTCCAGTAAGAATTACTCAGTACAAACTTTCAGAGAGTAGAACAAGATTTACTCTCAAAATAAAATGTTCCCAAACATGTACGCGAACAGAAAATTTGCAACAATTTGCAAGTTTGTACACACAGCTGATTACAACACTAAATATACAAATAAATTTTAACTGGTCGCTATGAAAGAAGACAATTTTTGATGTTAAACCTTAAGCAGAACATTTTTAGAAGGTTTTTTACCTTTTCCATAATTTATTTTGAAAGTTTTACTGCTTTGCATTTCCATAAAATAATATAATTGGAAACTAATTTTTTTTATTTACCATAAACAATCGTATGTTTTCGAAACATATGTTTTTTTCTGCTTGCAAATTCTTACTGGCAAAAATTTATCCAGTAAAAATTTGCAAGAAAAAGAAGAAGACTTAGAAACTCTCAACATAGAACTGTCACTTTATTCTCTCTTTTTTCTTTCTGTTTACTGAGTATTTATGTAAACGAACGCCATCCAGTAAAAATTTGTACAAATTATCCAGTAATCGAATGGACCTATTATCGTCATCATCGATAGTTTGCAGAGGTGCAAAATAAATTGAATTGCTAGCTCTCTGAGAGCTGTTTGTGCCATTTTTTTTTCTATTCATGTTATACCCAGAGCAGGCATCAACATCTTCTTCTCGATTGTGTTTAATTTTGTTTTTGCTTTTTTTTTAATATTTAGATATTGTTAACAATAACAACAAGAAATAAAGAAAAAAATAAACCGTAAACTTTTATTACACTTTAACAAAACAGAATAAACTATGACTTAACACATCAAATGATAATGCGAAACTGATTATTGATGATTGTAATTCATTCTTTATTTAAATAAAAATCCTTCAACTAAAGGGTGGTTAAATTTTAAGGGCCGATGTTGAATGTGAACCACACCTAACGTCAAGTTTTTTTTCTGCATTTCATTTGACATTTCTCAATTTCAGACTAACTTAATTTGAACCATGGAAAGATACACAATCGAGCAACGCGTTAAAGTTATTCAGGCTTATTATGAAAATGGGCGTTCAAATCAAAATGCATTTCGTGCACTTCATGATTTCTTTGGTCAGCATAATTTTTTTTTTTTTTTTATTTATTTAGTTTATGGAATTAATCCTTACAGACAATAATATTAAAATTTACATAATTTTTAAAAAATTTACATAATTTTTAAAAAATTTAAGCGAACTATGTATTCAGAATTAAAATGATGCTACGTTTAATGCAATTAACGTTATTTGAAAAATCAATATAATTATAAAATTCATTAAAATCGTTGCACATTCTTATAATAGGATCCGCGTCAGCATAGTTTTGACGGAAAAACGGAATATAAAGCGGATTGTAGTATCTTGTTGGACGTTGAGGGACATTAAACACCAGGTTACTGACAAGAAATTCAGAGCATACATCACCATTAATCAGCTTGAATAAAAACGTAACATTCATCATTTTTCTTCGGCTTTCCAAGGTAGGTAACTTGATGCGAGCCAGTCTGGTAGAATAGGATGGAAGTTCGGCCACAGGCCCCAAATAAAAACTACGCAAACAGAAGAGCAGAAATTGTTTTTGGACGGATTCAATCAATTGGACACGAACATTTTGTTGAGGATCCCAGATAATGGAACCATATTCTAGAATTGGCCTCACAAGGGCAGTATAAAGTTGCTTTGTGACATTCGGTTCGACGAATTCTTTGGCTCACCGTTTAATGAAAGAAAGTACGCCACGAGCTTTATTTACAGTCAAAGTAATATGTTGTATAAAAGTAAATTTGGCATCAGGTAATCAGGATCACAAAACTTTCTAGAAAATCGAATGTGTTTGCATTTTTTCAGGTTTAACTCCATTAAATTCAAACAACACCATTCATAGAAGCTATCCAAATCCTGTTGAAGACATGTGTGATCAGAAAAATTATCGAAGCTATGAAAGATTTTCACATCATCAGCATACATTAAGACATTGGAATATTTTATCGCTAACGGTAGGTCATTAATGAAAAGAGAAAACAAAATTGGTCCAAGGTGGCTACCTTGGGGTACTCCGGAGCCAACAGTAATATTCTTAGATACTGCATTGTTGAATAAAACACGTTGTTTTCTGCTGTTCAGGTATGATTTAATCCAGTTCAAACAGTTTTTGGTAAATCCCATTAAATAAAACTTTTTAATAAGGAGATTATGATTAACTTTATCAAAGGCTTTGCTAAAGTCTGTGTATATAGCATCAGTATGTTGACCATTATTAAATCCCCGGTTAACTACAGTGGTAAGGTGTAACAGGTTTGTAGTGGTAGAGCAACCTTTGTGGAAACCATGTTGAAACGGTGACAGTATAGAAGAGATTTTATGACATAGTTGTTCTGTTAAGCATTTCTCAAACAGTTTAGGTATTGTACTCAGTTTAGCAATTCCTCTGTAATTTGTCACAACTGACTTATTACCAGATTTAAATAAAGGTATAATATAGGAATCCTTACAATGTTTAGGAAAGTACCCATATTTGATAGATACATTAAACATGATACATAAAGGAGTAGCCAAGGCATTATTACAATTAGTTAGTATGCAGCTGGGTACGCCATCAGGTCCATAATCGACCAAATGTGTCCACAATCGGGGGAATTGTGCACAAATTTCAGCAAATCGGGTCTGTAGGAAATGTGAAAACACCTGTTTTTTGTGTTTGGTGCGGTTTATGGGCTGGCGGCGTCATCGGGCCGTACTTCTTCGAAAATGAGGTTGGCCAAGCAGTTACCGTAAATGGTGTTCGCTATAACGGACTTCTTGTGGCCAGAAATTGAGAATGTGGACCTGGACGATATGTGGTTTCAACAGGATGGTGCCACTTGCCACACAGCCAACGACACAATGGCTCTTTTGCGCGAGAAATTCAATGGCCGCTCACGTGGTGGCGATGTCAATTGGCCGCCAAGATCATGTGATTTGACACCGTTGGACTTCTGTCTTTGGGGTTATTTGAAAGAAAAGGTGTACGTCGATAAGCCAGCAACAATTCAAGAGCTAAAGGATGAGATAATTCGGCACATTAACGGCATAGAACCTCAATTATGCTTCAGCGTCATCGAAAATTTGGACCATCGGATGGAGGTGTGCCGCCGAGGTCGCGGCGGCCATTTGGCCGATATTTTGTTCCATACATAATTGAACCATACCAATATTATCATATAAAAAGAAATGACAATAATTTCCTAAATAATTTGTGTTTTATTCAAAATCAACATCGGCCCTTGAAATTCAACCACCCTTTATTTTATATATATTGGTAAATATGTATAAACTAATAAAAATACCTGGACTTCTAAATAGGACACATTTTATATTTTTACAAAAAAAACCGTACATTTTCCTCTACTTTTACGATAGGCCCAACACCACGCCAGGAAAAAGCCCTCCATACCATAATATTACCCCCAACGTGTTTCAAGGTCTTCTGAGTGTACTTAATGTTTAAAGCCTGGTTTTTTGGGCGGTGTCCAAATGTTCTACCATCTAGTCCGACACGATTTACCTTCGTTTCATCGCTCCAAAGCACATTTTTCCAAAAAGACAACTCATTTCCTTTGTGGGTTTTGGCAAAATCAATACGTTTCTTAATATTTTTTCTTGCAAGAAGAGGCTTCATTCTATCTATTCGTCCAAATAAGTTTGCTTCATTCAGTCTTCTTCTTACTAACCTGTCTGACACTTTAACGTTGAATTTTTCCATGATTTCATTATTTATTTGATGGGAGGACATGAAAGGGTTGAGTTTGCTTTTGCGTACTATAGTCCTGTCCATATAAGTTGTAGTTTTATGACGGATTGGCTTACGTTCTTTATTTTGCGTATGATATTTTTTGTCGGCAGCACATATTTTGCGAACACTTTAGTATTTTAGCAATTTCAGTTGGAGATTTCGTCTCGTTGTGGAATTGAGATATAAGTCTTCGTTTTTCTGGATTACAATGTTTTCCACGTCCCATATTGGTACAATTAGAATTTACTTATTTCAAACGCAAATTATGAAAAGAAAATTATTACTAAGTGCATAGAGTAAAATTTTGACAATTATTGCAAGTGTCCTATTTTTATGTCCAAGTCAAATATGAACAAAGTAAAGTAATTTTGTTGTAAATATTTGCATGTTTTAAATATTGCAAAGCTTTATATATAATCTGAGACTACTTAATTAGAGTTTACTATAATAGAAAAGAAATGTATTTATTGCTTTATAATTATTAAGAGAAATGCATGAATATAATTTTGTATGAAGTGTCCTATTTCTATGACCATAGCTGTATATACAAAAACTAAAATCTACATTATAATCTAGAGAACCCCATAAAGATAATCTGATGAAAGTGCTTGGTTGCACTTGAAAATGCATTAATTGTAAACCATTGGTTCTAGGAAAGTTGTTTTCATAAGTTTTTCTCTATTTGTTGTAAAATAATTTGTGAATTCTATTTGGAACTTGTCATATTTGATCTTTAACCCGAACGAAAATAACACTCATTACGTCCGTTCCTTTACGTTACCGCGGGAACCCGCGGGATCCCAAACTTACCCAAAAAGCGTTCCCGTATTCGAAAATTGGGTAAATGAGAGCATTCAAGAGAGTGCATTTGTGTTTCTCTTTTTACCAAAGTTACCCAAACTTTTTCTTCGGCTAACTTTGGTAAATTGTAAAACTAACAGCTTATGCAATGATAACCAAAAACAACAATTGAAAAATTAAATTAAACAAACCGATACGCAAAAGAAATGTGTTATTTATAATAATTAATTGAACAAAACCAATAAGAACTTTTAAATGCAAATAAATATGTGTTTATTCAATTTTGCAAACTAAAATTATACGCATTTTCACATTTTTCTTTGAAATGCATTTTTGGGCTCGAAAAGTGGTTTTGTGCGTACCTTTACTTTTGGGTAATTTTGTCATTTTGTGAGAGGATTTTTTGCTTACTCCCATTTTACCGAACTTTATCCAAAAAGTAAAGGAACGCACTTATTGTTTTCCGAATTTCTAGAATATTTTCATTCAAATTTTATAAGAAAGATGATTTTAAATCGAATGTAAAAATTACATGTGTCTGTGAACCCAAATAAAAGTTGCAAAAATTGAAAATTTTGTACTAAAATTTCGAAAATCATAAAAATTCGAGCACTTTTGTATGAATTTAACTGTAAAACATTAAAAGAAAAAATGGATAGGTCAAAATAAGATGGCTAAATCTTCCAGCTAGATCCAATCTTGCCATTTTTTATGGCTAGATGAAATTAAAATGGCTAGATCTAGCCGGAAAATGCCTAATGGGCAACCTTGGGTATAGGTGATTTCCGTTCCCTACAATAACAGTTTGTATGGAAATGTGAATATATATATCGTCGCTGCGCCTTAGAAAATAGCTGTTTGTTTTTTCCAAACTTTACAGGAGAGCAAAAAAACTGTTTAATTTTGTAATTTCGGGATATTTTTTTAATGTTATATTTTTTATTTATTCCTTTACTACTTTCCCATAATTATACCATAAAAAATCGAGCCTTTTAAGGCGCTATTAAAAAGTTTTCCTAAAAACTACACATAGCTATTTTTAAATTGACATTTGATGTACCTTAATTTTGCTTTTTATACAATTAGCTATTTTTGTTTATAAGGATTTTTTAAAATGCTGAGTTCTTACAAAGTAATTGTATTAAAATTGTATGATGGGCTTCTTTTGATATTACTTGTCGTGTCATATGCAACACTCATAGAAATAAACCTGTAGAAATGGCAGAAAAATCTACTAAAAATTAGTTAAAAATGATCTTGCACAAAACACTACTGAAATTATCAGATTTTTTTGCTAAATATTAGTAGAATAAAAACAGCAAACAAACAAAACGCTCCTAGACAAGAACAAGAAATTCTCATTGAGTTTGTAAGTTAACTTAACAAATATTTCCAGAAGTTCTAAAAACATCGTCCCCTAATGAGTTCCTTAGGCAAGAATGAAATCCGGATAGGGACATGCCTCCAACAGATTATTTTTCACAATTTGTAAAATACGTTTTGGATTTTAGTGCAAGTGCTTGTGCAAATTTGAATGTTACTGACACTTTAGAAAACATTGTTTTCTATTGGTGTTTATACATGAATGGATGTCACTACATTGCTAGATCTGTCAAAACAACAGAGTAGTATATTGGAAGATGACAAAGCAAATTGTGGTAAATTCTTTGTTGTTGTTGTTGTTTTTGTTTTTTCTTTGATATTTTGAATGTTTAATAACGCTCCTAGACGAGAACAAGAAATTCTCATTGAGTTTGAAATTTAACTTAACAAATATTTCCAGAAGTTCTAAAAACATCGTCCCCTGACGAGTTCCTTAGGCAAGAATGAAATCCGGATAGGGACATGCCTTTAATAAAACTATAAAATTTACAAAATTTTTATTATATTTGAGTAAACTTTCAGTTAACTGAAAATAACAAATTATTCTTTAAAATTTGCAGAAAATTTTAATAAATATTAGTAGACTCAAAATAACAAAAACAAACCGTTATATCTACAAAAGTTTTATTATTACAAGCAGCCGAAATATTTGCTGATTTCAGAAGGCTCGATTTTAATTTGCATTAAAAAAACAAACTTTACAATTTTTAATTTTTTTGTGATTTAGATTTTCACAACTGAATTCGTTTCAGGTAACCAAATTATGGAGTTGGAGCAAGCAAATCAATTCGTTTGGCAAAAAATTCGGTCACAACGGATTTAAAATCTAAGCGAAAATACTTTTTAATGAAACGCAATTTACAATCGGATTTCATAAAATTTGCCTTGTTATTCCAATAAATTTATAACTTTTATAATTTTAGTTTAAAAAATCTTCACCAAATTCCAGTTTGACAGAAAACGCAAAGCAAACGCTTGAAATGAAATTAGCCTTTACAATGGTAACTACGAAGTTATGTTGCATTTACATCTGCATCCAAATCCCGAGATTTCGACTAAAATTCAGATTTCAGTGAAAATCTCATGTGACATCCCGAGATTCCCCATACAAAGGAAATCCCTTAAATTTGCGAGATTTCTAAGAAATCTCATGAAAATCTCACAAATCTGGAGACTTTTGCAGAATACAACACTGTGTTTCGCTTAATTTGTAGAGTTTTTGTATGAAAATGTGGCAACGATGGTCAACAGCTGACTATAAAAATAACCTAAAAATAACACAAAATAATGAAATAAAAAAATTATTATTAATTTAATAAATATGAATTTAGACCCAATGAATTGTACTAATGATTATAAGATGTGTTGCGTGGTTCTAATTTTTGCTTCCCGCGAAGCATAAGTATGAAGAAAGCATTGGGAAGTGCATGTCTTCCTTCCGCCAAAATATTGCAAAATCTGGCTCCTAGCTTGTCGTCCTTATACAAAAACAAATTTACTAACATATTTAGCGTTAGATCTTTACATAAAATAATGTAAATTGTACTCCGCCAATGAATAAAATGGTTTTCAGAAATATTGTTAATTTGAGGTTATTTTTTATGGTACTTTGTTTACAGAAATAGTGCAGCTGTCAAATCGAAATCTCGCTACTGTCATAAAGTGCAAATGTAAACGGTCAAGATTTCGGGTCGAGATTTCCATTGAAATCTCGGGATTTGAAAACAGATGTAAACGCAACTTTATATTTTGGTGTGTTATTTCATCTGCAGATTACCTAAGTTTATTGCATGGAATAAAAAAACTAGTGAATAGATATAACCAAGAAATGCAAAATCACGCACTTTTTAATTTCCCGGGAAAGCGGAAAATATATTTTGAATTCCCGGGATCCCGCTAGAGAAGTAAATAACACATTTTTTTATAATAATTTTAAAACTTTCAAAAAGAAAATGTTACATTTTCATTGTAATGAAAAAGCTCAGGCCGTGGATAGTTTTTTTGAAATTGCAAATGGTTTTTTCAATGGGAAATAATTAATTTTTTTATAACTGCAATTATAAAAATCCAATTATATACTTTTTAAAAATTGTATAAAGAAAAACAGATTTTAGTCTAAAAAGTTACATTTTTACTATTTCCAAAATTTTTAAATTTTTTATGCATCTGAAAATTTGAAATAATCAACTTTTTAGTTTTATTTGTATTTTATGAAATCCCAAATCCAAATTCCCGGGAATGCGGGAACTGAAAAATGCTTAATTTCTCGGGAATCCCTGGATTTTCAATCCCAAGGACGAAGCTTATTAATTTTTGTTAAAATCGGTCCATGTTTAGACCTAGTGCCTACCCAGTCAGAAATCGCCAGTGGTACAAAAAATCAAGCACTGGCATACCACTGGGTAACCACGGTGTTAAAAATAAATGACTGGCAGAACAGTCATTTGGGACGCTTTGCCAGCGTTTGCAAAAAGCGTTTTACCAGTATTTGCTTTACAAAAATTTCGGTGATTTATAAAAAAAGCCACTGGCAAAGAATTGGCTTAGAGTGATATGCCAAGGTTTGCAACCAGTGGTTATCCAGTGCTACTTAGCCAATGCTACCAGTGGTACAAAAGTCAATTCACTGGTAGACCAATGATTTCATAAAAATGCTGACGCTTCGTTAAAAAATGTTTGTAGTCAGAAGGTTCCGAGTTCAACTCCGGTTGCAAGCAAAAAATTTTTTTTGGATTTCTTTTAATTTAAAATTTTTTTTGTTTTATAAAACCAATTTTTTTGTTTGTGGGAAAGCTCCTTCAGGACCTACTTTTTTTTGCCCTACCGACACTGGCATACTAGTTTCAAAAAATTGTTTGCCAGTACTAGCATTTTGGCACAGCCAGTAATTGTCCAGCTATTATCACTCATTTCTGTGTTTAGCCATCAAATATTATATGTCTCGTTAGCTCAGTGGGTAGAGCAATAGTCTGTAAATCTGACGGCCTGGGTTCAAATCACGGCAGGACCAAAAAAATACATATGAACTTTTTTTAAATTTTATTTTGGAAAATATATTTCCAGACCACCTATTTATTGGTTTTGCCAGCGTTTTGCCAACGTTTAAAAATTTTGTTCCTCCAGTGCTTTTCCGGGGCTTTTTGAACAGCCGGTCCTTTTGTCTAATGATGTTATCATTTTGGGAATGGGAAAGCACTTTTTGCAAGTACTAACACCACCTGTTAAAGTGCTTTGCCACCGCTTTCCCGTTTGTATTTTTCTGACTGGGTAGGGATACCGATCCCGAAATCCCGGGATTGTTCTTGAAAAAATCCCGGGATTTCCGATTTCATTATTTGGCATATTTTATCACTTTTTGTATTTATTTTTATTGTTATATTCGACCTAAATCACTTAAAAATCTAATATCTTATTAAATTTTATTAAAAAAAAAACTAATTTCTACACCGAAAAAATTTCTCGGTTACTGGCTACTAAATTTTCAACTGAGACTCAGGTGAAATACCCCTTACTGAGGCTCAGTTAATAAAATTGATTGTATATAACTGAGTGGGCAATTACCTTTAGCTAATTGCTGTGACTTGAAAATATAACTGATAAAACAGTTACAGTGAACCAGCCTTTAGTCAAAATTTGAGAAATTCGCACATTAATTATAACTAACCAATAAATTATAAAAAAAATGCGGCCCTATGTTCCTTGCAGGAGTAAAAGGAATAAATATATATATAATAAATTTTAAATATTTAAAATTTAAAAAAAATTACAATTTTGGCAATAAGCATTTCCATTAATTTCTTACACATTTTATTAATACAACATAAATCATACAAATCTAAAAGATATTTAAACTAAAAGAATACAACTTTTTGGCAGGATTCAGTTTAGCATGCAAAACTTAATTTAAATATCGTTCCTTTACTCTTCAGGACCAAAATCTCTCATTTGATATAATTCGAGTTTAGTAGATTGAAATATTGTTCCTTTCTACAATAAAAAGTTCAAAGAATTTAATGTTTCATTATAAAAAACCTAATTAAACTTTAAAACTTATCTTAAAAGATTTTTGATTTGTGCAACTTCTTAACGGCTTTTCCATTTAAAAACTTATTTTTGAGGCAAATCTGTGGTGATATACAGAAATTTAATTTTAAAGAAAAATTTATTTAAAATTTTTTCTATTTTTTGAGAATACTTTGACAGTATATACAGGGTAATGAAACAATGTTGTATTTAACCGAAACTAAAGCTGAATACGATTATTTCAGTTACTTTGAAAATTTTCGGTTTTAACTGAGGAATTATTCAACTGAGCAACTGAGAAATTTTATCGGTGTACTATTCGTAAATAACACAGGCCGACAAAATTTGATGAAATTTTCTAACCAAGAATCAGACTTACTTTTCCGACGACTTTAGACGTGCTGAATCCGAATCTGACCTAGAAGTGCAAAAACACGTTTTTTGGATACATTTGAGGTCCTATAACTTCTAGAAATTTATTTTTTTCATAATCGGATTAAGCATATCTAAAACCTTTGGGAAAGTATAGTCCAATTCTTGGCTAGAAAACCTTGTCACACATTAAATAGATCTGAATATAAACCTAAATAATTTAAAAAATGTTATTCAGCTTTAAAACTATTAAAAACCGTAATTCGGATTTATTCAATCTTTTAACGGACATCCCAGTCAGAAAAATACAAACGGGAAAGCGGTGGCAAAGCTCTTTAACAGGTGGTACAAGTATTGGCAAAAAGTGCTTTACCATTCCCAAAATGATAACATCATTAGACAAAAGGACCGGCTGTTCAAAAAGCGCCGGAAAAGCACTGGAGGAGCAAAATTTTTAAACGTTGGCAAAACGCTGGCAAAACCAATAAATAGGTGGTCTGGAAATATATTTTCCAAAATAAAATTAAAAAAAAGTTCATATGTATTTTTTTGACCCTGCCGTGATTTGAACCCAGGCCGTCAGATTGGCAGACGATTGCTCTACCAACTGAGCTAACGAGACATATAATATTTGATGGCTAAACACATAAATGAGTGATAATAGCTGGACAACTACTGGCTGTGCCAAAATGCTAGTACTGGCAAACAATTTTTAGTAACTAGTATGCCAGTGTTTGGAGGGCAAAAAGAAAGTTGGTCTTGAAGGAGCTTTCCCACAAACAAAAAAATTAATTTAATGAAACAAAAAAAATTTTAAATTAAAAAAAATCCAAAAAAATTTTTTTGCTTGCAACCGGATTTGAACTCGGAATCTTCCGACTACAAACATTTTTTAGCGAAGCGTCAGCATTTTTATAAAATCATTGGTTTTCCAGTGAATTGATTTTTGTACGCCTGGTAGCATTGGCTAGGTAGCACTGGATAACCACTGGTTGCAAACCTTGGCATATCACTCTAAGCCAATTCTTTGCCAGTGGTTTTTTTTACAAACCACCGAAATTTTTGTAAAAAAATACTGGTAAAACGCTTTTCGCAAACGCTGGCAAAGCGTCCCAAATGAGTGTTCTGCCAGTCATTTATTTTTAATACCATGTTTACCCAGTAGTATGCCAGTGCTTGATTTTTTGTACCACTGGCGATTTCTGACTGGGATGTTTTTATTTATTTTATTGATGATTTACTAAAATCTTAACTTCATGCAAAATAATTTTGCCAAATATTAGTGTACCAAGAACAGAAAATTTTTGTTAAAGTATTTAGTAAAACCTAACCATCTACCTTTCTGAAATCAGCAGAGATATGTGCTCAATATTTTATATTAGTACACTTAAAGAATCCAATATAAGACTTAATATTTTTGATGATTTCAGCAGAGAGGTTTGTATGGGCATTAAATTAATTTTAGACAAATATAACTAAAAATTTGTAGACATAGCAGTGTTTTTTTGCTACTTTTAATTAAAAAGTTTTTTCTCAGAAGTTTCAGAGATAGATTGTAATTTGTAATTAATTGAATTAACCTTATAAGTATATTACTTATATTTCGGAAATTTAACAATTATTTAGCAAACACGTTCTGCTGATTTCGGTAGTTTTTATGGCGAAACTTTTTTGCTAATTACTAGTAACTTTTTCTGCTATTTTTACGTACTTATTTCTATGGGTGTACTTTCGTTTAAAGCCTGATTCACAATGCTGTAGTCCTCCACTCTGAGCTGATTTTGTTTCTTTCTTTTTCGCACATCTATATTTTTTGTATCATGCCATCTGTACTTTAGTCTACTCCACTCTGCGGCGTTGAACACTCCAGCATTGTTAATCCGGATTAATTTGTTTATTTTTTTATACTACAAGAAATAAATAAGTAGATTTGTAATGAATTATTTTAATTTGTAGGGTTTATTTCAGCTATTTATTTTTAAAATTAAAAATATAATGAAACAGGAAAATCCCGAAATCCCGAAAAATCCCGGGATCCCGATAAATCCCGGGATACCGAAAAATCCCGGGATCCCGGGATTTCAATTTTCAAAATCCCGAATCCCGGGATTTGTAAAAACCAGTCCCGTTCGGCATCCCTACTAGTGCCCATATAAAGGTTGTGGCTTGTTTACACGCTGCAGGTCCCAAATATTTCAATGAAATTTGGCTCGCTGACACACATGGTCTCAAGAACCAGAGACAATTAATTATAGAGATAGGAAATCAAAACTTACACTACTCACCGGTAGGGGGCGCTGAAATTTAGTATCACCTGAGCAACTATTTAGTATCAGCTGAGCTTATATTTAAAAACGCAAAAATTGCTGAAAACTGCGCAAAATAAAAAAAATCAAGCGCAAAATATGTTCAAATAATAAAATTTGAGAATTCCTTTTTTTTATTTGCTTTTTTGTTTGTTATTATTTCAGTTTAAATAAAAAAAGAAAATTGTCAATTTTTTGAACAAAGTGCCATCTAGCGATAACGATGTCGTTATAACTTTTGTTTTTGGTGATGCCATACCCCTGTCAAGAACAAAGCCTATTGATTCTAGATAGGATCGGTACATATTTGGACCTATCGCCCATATGGGCTATATTTCCGATTTTCTCTTATTTTTTCATTTTACAGAAAATTTTGACACAAGTCCCATTCCCATTCCAATTCGGATCCAAAGATTAGTTGACTTTTAACCAGACTGGTGTGGTGGTTAACTTTTTTGCTTGTTTTATTTTATATTTTTAAATAAAATTTTATAATTTTTAATTATAGTTCCATAAAAAATTTAATAATTTTTCAGAAAAAAAGAATAAAATCAATAATTTATGTTGGTTTCCTAAAACTATACTATATAAGTTATAGAAGGTTTATGGAACAAATTTTATATGAAAAACTTGTTTTGTAAACCCTCATTAACTTTATAATGCGTTTATAAATTAACACTATAATATTTTTTGTTAAATTTTTATTTGTGGCTGAAAATTTTTAATAAATTTATTACAAGTTTTCATTTGAATCAATGGCCCTATAACTCTCTCAATATTTTTTATGGGAAAAATATTATGTGTCTTCGAACAGGAATGAACTCCAACTGGTTAATCAGGGATGGAAAATGCTCACTTAATCGGGCTCTTATACCAAGAAATTTTAACTCGCTCTTATTTACATATGTAAAAATGTAAGAAGCTAAAAAAAAGCTTCCTCTTTGGCTTTTAAAAAAATCTAAAATTAAATATTTACGGTGTTATTCAAAAACTCTTAAAATAGCCTACACGCAAAAAATTAGCGTATGTTATATTATACAAACATGATTGGTAAAAAAAGATTTCCTACCGAAAAAAATAGATTTCATTAGCTTAGTTTAAATCAAACCCTTAAATTTTTATATAAATTACCTAAAAGTATATATTTTTTTTTAAACTCATTTTTAGACTTATTATTTTTGTCAATACTGGTAAGCACATAGGTAGCGATAATTTTCTTTAAATTTATTTTTATCGGGAAATACATTAATTGCATTAAAGGAATTAAATGTGCTAAAATCCCAAAACTTATTTGAGAAATTGTGAAAAATTATCTGTTGAAGACATGTCCCTATCCGGAATTCATTCTTGCCTAAGGAAATCGTCAGTTAAGTTACTGACACTTTATAAAACATATTATTTTCTATTGTTGTTTATACATGCATGGATCTAGATCTGTCAAAACAACAGAGTAGTATATTGGAAGACGACAAAGCAAATTGTGGTAAAAAATTTTTTTGTTGTTTTTGTTTTTTCTTTGACATTTTAAATGTTAAATGACGCTTCTAGACGAGAACAAGAAATTCTCATTGAATTTGTAATTTAACTTAACAAATATTTCTATAAATTCTAAAAACGTCTTCCCCTCACGATTTCCTTAAGCAAGAATGAAATGCGGATAGGGACATGCTCTCAACAGATCATTTTTTACAATTTGTCAAATAAATTTTGGGATTTTAGCACATTTAATTCCTTTAATAAATTTTTGGATTTTTCGTATGCTGGTGAGTAAGCATAACTCATTATTTTGCGCGTCATCGGCATACAAAATAATAAGAATTGTAATGAGAAAAGTACATAGTTACCATTACCAGGTATATAGTTACGTAATCACATATCTGGTAATGATTTTCTACACTGGGTATATTTAAAATTTATTAGTTTTTCTTCTTTAAGTGATATTAACTAAAAAAAAGTTAAAATTAGAAACAGGGAAAGTTACCTCGAATTAATTCCCACTTTTGGCATCAAAAACGTCGTACGCTGTATTCACTTCTCAGAAAAAAACTAACTTTTCCCGTAATAACTACCATCATCGGCAAGCTGATACTGATGACTGAGATAACTGAATGTTAGAAATTATTCTGTTAACAATCCAGTTAGAGAGAGCACAAAATTTAAAATGCGTACGTCTGGTAGTCGTACGTTATCTAAGCAGGGTTAAATGAAAGATACAGTGAAGTACTAAAAATATAAAAAAAGTTTTCGAATAAAAAAACCATTTCAACAGCATTTAAACTTATTTTTACTTCCTAAATATCAACTTCGGCCGACAAGATTAGTACCGAAAGTTAATTAATTTGGTCCTCCCAATCATATATACAAATTTCATCGAAATCTACAGAAACTCCCAAACCTTGTTAGATGTTTATCTAACAGTAAATCTCTAAAAATATAAAACATTTATCCGGAACAGTAACGGTCAGGTTTTAATATATTCAACATAAAACCTCTGTTGAAAAATTCTGAGAATATATTTGTCATTGTTGCCGGGTTTTAAACTATATTTTTCCTTTTTTTGTATTCCGCCTGATTATGTACATACATATCGAATTTTTCAAAATCGAAAGTAACAAAAAGTGAAATTTTTCTGGTGAATCTAATACAGTTTTGATAAAATATTAGTCTTACTCGACTGTAAAATATTGCAAAAATATTTGTTCCAACGACTTTGCTGTAAAAACGCGTAAAAACTTCTACGCCTTACATAATCAGGGGAATTATTTTTTTGTGTTTATTTACTGTTTTTTTATTTTTAGTCGGTTTAACCGTAAAACGGATAACCAAATCCCGTTTTTTTCGAAATAGTCCATTTTTGGTTAACCAAAAAACCCGTATATAAAATGTCGGTTTTTTTAGAAACACTAAAATACAACTGTTTCTTTGGCATCATCAGTTGTCTGGAATAAGAAAATGATGATTGGGTAAACACAAACCGAGACATTACACACCGTAAATTGAATCAAAGTATCGAGAATTATGTACTTACCCAGGTGGAAATTATGTGTGGTAACAAAAAAGAAGCACTGGCAAAGCGCAAGTAGACCGCGGTCTTACAAAAAGAAGTACTGGCAAAGCACTAAATTTGGACGCTTTCCAAACGCTTGAAAAGGGTGAATTCCCAGCGCTTGTTTTCCTATAACATTATTTTGTTTTTGAAAAAGAAACTCTAAGAGTGGATATTTAAATAATTTTTGACTCCACAATACAATAACTCCAAGAATCGTCGATTTTTAGAGTAATTTAAAATTCTTCAGTGATGAGGGCTCATAATTTGGTGGCAAGGAAAAAAAAAACACTTGATTTTTATGTTTTTTGGTGCTATTATTTGGGTGTCAGGAAAGCATTTTAATTTTTTTATTTGACCATTGGCAAAGCATTTGATTTTTATGTTTATGGGTGCTTTCCCAGGGCTTGGTAAAGCATTGGCACCACCGTGGAACGGTGTTATCATTTGGGCGTTGTTAAAGCGCTGTTAACAAGCACTCATACCACCTATTTCCGTGCTTTGCCAGTGCTGGCCCCTTTGTAATTTTCTACCTGGGTATATATAAACTGTCTGATTTGGCAAAACTCCAGACACTTTCTAAAAGCAACAATCTCTATATATAAAGGAATAACGTGACTGACTGACTGACTCAACATCGCCCAGCCCAAACCGCTGAAGCTAGGAAGTTGAAATTTGGATGTAGGTTCCTCTTTCGGCGTAGACGTCCGCTAAGACGGGATTTTTGGAAATTCCTACCGGAACGGGCAAAAAGGGGGAAAGTCTCCCCCTTGACGGCCTGCCAAAACCCCTTTGGCTAGAAAGCTGAAATTTTAGATATGTGTTCCTTGGAGTAGGGGCTAACTTTTCTAGAAAGTACTTTCAAGAATTTGGACAGGGACGTTGTAAAAATGGGGGCTAAAAAGGGGAAAATAGCCCCCCTTGACGGCCTGCCCAAAACGCGAGAGGTAGGAAGTTGAAATTTGGTATAAAGGTTCCTACACTATCGTAGACATCCACCAAGACGGGATTTTTTGGAAATTTTTACATGGAGGGGCAAAAAGGGGAAAAAGTCTCCCCCTTGACGGCCTGCTCAAACTGCTGGAGCTATGAAGTTGAAATTTGGTATGTAGGTTCCTCGACCGGTGTAGACGTCCGTTGAGACTGAATTTTTGGAAATTCTTATCGGGAGGGGCAAAAAGGGGACAAAAAAAAGTACCTTTTTCCAAAAAAGTACCTTTTTCCAAAAAAAGTACCTGTTTCCAAAAAAAAGTACCTTTTTCCAAAAAAAAGTACCTTTTTCCAAAAAAAGTACCATTTTCCAAAAAAAAGTACCTTTTTCCAAAAAAAGTACCTTTTTCCGAAAAAGTACCTTTTTCCACAAAAAGTACCTTTTTCCAAAAGAACTACCTTTTTCCAAAAAAGTACCTTTTTCCAAAAAAAGTACCTTTTTCCAAAAGAAGTACCTTTTTCCAAAAAAAGTACCTTTTTCCAAAAAAAAGTACCTTTTTCCAAAAAAAAGTACCTTTTTCCAAAAAAAAGTACCTTTTTCCAAAAAAAAGTACCTTTTTCCAAAAAAAGTACCTTTTTCAAAAAAAAGTTTCTTTTTCCAAAAAAGTACCTTTTTCAAAAAAGTACATTTTTCCAAAAAAAGTACCTTTTCCACAAAAAGTACCTTTTTCCAAAAAAAGTAACTTTTTCCAAAAAAAGTACCTTTTTCCAAAAAAAGTACCTTCTTCCATAAAGTACTTTGTAAAAATAAAGTATCTTTCTCCAAAAAATTTCGCTTTTTCCGAAAAATTCCAATTAAAAAAATATAATTTCACAAAAAGTTCTTTTTTTCCTCCCCCCACGGATCTCCACTAAAACAAGGTTTCTTGATATTCGGCATAGACGTCCGCTAAGACGGGATTTTTGGAAATTCCTACCGGAATTTCCAAATATATTCGGCATAGACGTCCCCATAGACGGTCTCACAAATTGGAAAAGTGTCCCCATTAACTGCCTGCCCAAACTACTGGAGATAAGAAGTTGAAATTTGGCATAAAGATTCCTCCACTGTAGTATACATCGACTAAGTTTGTATTTTTGGAATTCCCTACAGGATATCCCAAAAGGGGGATGTTTCCCCCTTGACGGCCTGCCCAAACTGCTGAAACTATGTAGCCGAAATTCGGTATGTGAGTTCCTCCTTCTGTGTAGGCGTCCGCTTAGACCAGGGCTGGCAAAACTATGACACGCGTGTCAGTAGTGGCACGCGAGTGGATTTTAGGTGGCACGCGACGTTTTGTTCAAAAAATTTAAACTATTAGAAGACCGGCAAAAAATTCAGTTAAATGTTAAATTTCGTTACAAAAATGTGTTATTTATTTATTTATTTATTTATTATTGTGAAATTTTTTATAGAGCTTGTAAATCGTCTTTTAAAATTAATAAAACTCGGTATTGCCACCATATTTTATTTAATAAAGAACTCGAAAATTCGATTATCAGAAAATTCTGGGAAAATTTCTAAAATTCTAGATTGAAAGAAGTTTAAATGTTTCGATGAGAAAATGCCTCATAATCGGAGAAATAAAAAGTACCAGAAAATTGCACAAAAATGTAAAACAACTTGTAATAAAACTGGTTCTAAAAAAACCAAGTTTTTTTTTAAGGGAAAATAGGTGCTACGAAATAACCCTCAATGAAATAAAGGCTGAAAATAAGTTTCATATTGACCCCCTTGTTGGAATTTGAAATTGGGTTTTGATCGTGTTTCGCACAGCCATTTCATCTGAAATAGAAATTTCTCTGTTCAATTCTATAATCGCTTTTTATTCAAAAAAAAAACCGCGCAATTTATTTTAATAAAATCAAATTTTTGCCTGAAGCACAACTAATTTCTTACGTACTTTAATAATTAATGGCGCCCAATAATTTAATTTTTTTTTAACAAAATGAAGTAACCACCAAAAATGGAATAACCCCCGAAAAAAATTAAAAGGCAATAATGTTCAAATTGTTTTAATTTTATATCATTGGGGATTTTTTCATAATGAAATAATCTCAATATTTTAAGATTAAATAAACCCCCAAAAATTAAATTACCGTCAAACTTTTTTACATCATTTCTTGGATGTTATTTATTTTTTCCCTTTGGGGTTATTTCATGGCGGTTATCCGTAGCGCTGATAAATGCGATGATATTTTTAAGAGAAATTTTCCAAATTTTTAAAAAAGGACCTTTAAAAGACAACTAAAATTAGGGTTGCACGCGAGAAATTTTTACAAAAAAAATTTGTCTGTTTCTGGCACGCAGCGAAAAAAGTCTTGCCACCCCTGGCTTAGACGGAATTTTTGAAATTCCTATCGGGAGGGAGATAAGGGGAAAAGTATTCTCCTTGACGGCCTGCCCAATCCCTTCTGGCCAACCTAAAATTTTATATATGTATTCCCTGGAGTAGGACTAACTCACCGGCAAAGTAATTTTTCTATTTTGGAATAGAAACATAGTAAAAATGTGGGTTGAAAGGGAAAAATGTCCCCAATAATGGCCTGCCCAAACCGCTGAGGCAATGAAGTTGAAATTTGGTATGGATGTTCCTCATCCATCGCAGACAGCCGCGAAGATCGAATTTTTGTAAATTCCTAAAGGGAGGGGCAAAAAGAAGAAAGCCTCCCTCCCCTTGGTGGCCTATAAAAACCCCTTCGGCTAGAAACCTGAAATTTAAAATGTGGGTTCCTGGAGTAAGGGCTAACTTATTAGAAAGATAGTATTTTGAATTTTGGACAGCGTCGTTATAAAATAGGGGCTCAAAAAGTGAAAATGGCCCCTTAACGATCTGTCCAAACTGCTGGAACTAGGAAGCTGAAATTCGGTACTTAGGTTCCTCTTCCAGCCTAATTCCAACCGGGAGGGACAAAAAAAGAAAAAGTGTCCCACTTGACAGCCTGCTCAAACTGCTGGAACTAGGAAGCTGAAATTCCCTGTCGATGGATTTTCGGAAATTCCTACCCAGACGGGTACAAATAGTAAAAGTTGGCTAGAATCCTGAAATGTAAAACATATTTATGTAAACATATTGGAGTATGGGCTCACTTATCGGGAAGGTGCTTTTGTGGAATTTTGGACAGGGACATTGCAAAAATGTGGATTAATGAAGCGAAAAGTGCCGCTTAAAGGCCTGCCCAACTGCTGCAGGTAGGAAGTTGAAATTTGGTACTAAAGTTCCTCCTCTATTGTAGACATCCGCTAAGATGAGATTTTTGGAAATTTCCACAAGTAGGGTCAAAAACAGGAAGTCTCCCCCTTAACGGCCTGGCCAAACTGCTTAAATTCGGTATTTGGGTTCCTTCTCCAACGTAGACGTCCCCTAAGACGGTATTTTTGGAAACTCATACCGGGAGGGGTAAAAAGTAAAAAACTTCCCCCTTGCCGAGTTGGGCAAACTGCTGGATATAGAGACCAAGACGTTCTCGGAATTTTTTGAAATTCCTACCGGGAGGCGTAAAAACGGGATAATTCTCCCCCTTGATGGCCTAACCGAACCCTTCGGCTAGAAACCCGTAATCTATAATATGTTTTCCTTGGAGTATGGGCTAACTTATCGACAAGGCATTTTTAGGACTTTGGACAGGAACGTGGTAAAAATGGTGGCTCAAAAGGGGAAAATTGCCCCCCCCCCTTAACGTCTGCGTCTTTAGCTAGAAACCTAAAACTTAAAGTGTATATGGAACACTAAAATTAAGAAACTAAATAGGAAACGAGTGGAATTGAAACACTACACAAGTGGAATGAAATGAATATAAACGTTGAACGAGTGGAATTGAAATTATAGACAATGGAAATGGATTGGAAGAGGGAACGAAATGGAATGGACTATAGAACGAAAAGGAATGAGAAGCGAGATGGCGTAGAATGGGGAACGAGTGGAATTGGAACACTGCAGTTAAAAGAGGAATGGCACGGAGCAAGTGCAAAGAAATGGAAATAGAAGCGACAGAAGGAACGAAATGGAATGAAACGGGGAACGCGTGGAATTGGAATAACAGATAATGGGAACGAAATGCAATGGAATGGTGAACAAAATGGAATCTTGGAAGGAGTCGCATTGGAACACTAAAATTGTTAAACAAAATGGAATGGAATTTGAATGACTCAAACTGCCGGAGTTTGGTACTTGAAATTTCGCATGCGATTGAGGCAAGATTATATATATTTGGGATTTTTACTGGGTGGAACAAAAAGGGGTGAAGAATCCCTTTTATTTACCTGTTAAAACACTATCCACGGAATATGAAACTTATGTAGCATTGAAACATACTCTCCAAAAAGTTAAACAAATTTTCTAAAATAGAAAAAACCTTAGAAAAGGAATGGAACTTATATATTCCGATATTTAAACTGCAGGTAACGAAGCACCGGAAAACGAAGCATGAGAAAAAGTGATCAAATATTTATTTATTTTAAACCCATTGTTGTGCAGAATTATTTTTTTGTGGTGGCTTGGTGAAGGCTTTTATTATAAAAACTGTACTTTAAATAAAAAAACGAATTTAAAAAAACTTTAAGGCACGCTAACAACGTAGCGGGCTGCGCCCGCTAGTTTTACATAAAAGTATTCTTTGAATACTATTATATGTAGTATGTTTGTGTGTTTTTTCTCAATAAAATTTGTATAAAAAGAACTAACATCCCAAAAACAAAACAGCAGTTTATATGGGACCATCCGTGGTACGCCATTTGTTCAGAATTATTTAAATTTTTGCATTAAAAGTACAAAAATTGTTGAATCGGACTATTTAAATTTTTATGTATTTAGTTAGAATATTGTTCTACATTAAGTCCAAAATCGAATATGATATTGTCATATTAAATTGTATTTGTTGCTTTAAAAAGGTTGACCATTTTCATGACAGACAACACAATTGTTTCTTGGACATCACCCGGTTCATCAGTTATCTACAATAAGAAAATGATTGGGTAATAGGGTCTCCAATCTTGTATGGAGGATAATAAATTTTGAGTTTTTGACCGGGCTACCGCCTGGAAATATTTATTTGGGTGTAAAACTACGTCCGCCAAAAAAAATTTGGAACATAGATTACAAGGAGGAAATATGACTTGTTGTGCATTTTTAAAACTAATTCAAATTAAAAACACTAAAGAATCGTGATTTTGAGTGAATTCTCTTTGTAATAAAAATAAAAACTTAAATCGGTTAAAAAACAGAAAAGTTATTAGAATTTCCCCAGGGAACTGATGTGTCGCAGACCACTTAATCAAGAAATTGGGGTCCAAATTTTAAAATTTATTGAAATAATCTACTACAGAAACATTTTTTTATTCTATAAGTTCCAAGAAAAATTATTTTTTTCTATTGTGTTTTGCTAACTCGTTTTAAAGTAGTGCCAAAAAAGGTCAGAATTCTGAAACACTGTTTTCAAATCTTCAATTTGAAATCTAAAAAATTTTTTTAAAGAAATTTTAAAAAATCAACTATTGTAACTTAAAATTTTTATAAAAACATATTAGAGATTAAAAACTACAAAATTTGTAGAAATTCCTTTTTTCATTTGGCTGGGGCAGTAATTTTCTTTCAGCGGATTTCGAGAAAAGAGCGATTTTTGCCATTTATTTAGCTTTTAGGCAAGTTTTTTATTGGAGCACCCTGTTGGGTAATCACAAACCGAGACATTACATACCGTAAATAAAATCAACGGAATGAGAATTTTGTATGTACTTATGTATGAACTGTCTGATTTGGTAAAACTCCAGCCATAAATTAACACTTTAATGAGGTGATGCCCTGGAAACCATTGATTATGAAAATGGTAAACGTTTTCGAAGCAATAAATAAAATCTAATATGACATGAGGTAGAACAATATTCTGATTAAAGATTTCAACATACCATTGTGTAACGAATTTCAGCCAATCGTTGATGTATCAAATGACTGTGAGGATTATGTAAAAGAACTTCTTCCATACAAAAGGCAGCTTTAATGTAATCACCCTCGGCCATATACAAACTGCATAATTCTTGCCAAGCTTCCTGGTCGGACATAAATCTGGAAGGAAACTGGAATTATTACAAATACATTTAAATCACTTTATTTTGAACTTACTTCTTCAAATATTCATTCAATTCTCTGACAGCATCTACACGACGTCCCTTAGCTTTAAGTATGGCAATTTTACGTTTTCTAGGAGCAGCATTTGCTTCATCTTTGGCAATAATGGCATCTAACACCTCAAACGCTTCAGGATAACGTTCCATTGCCTCCAGACGCATGGCTTTAAATTTCATGACACGCATGCTGCCGGGAAATTCAACATTTAATTCCTTTATGCATTTTCCGGCAATATCAAACCGGAATGTATCTAAAGCAGCCATTATGACCTGTTCAAGAATTAGATGTCTTTCATTGCCAGTCTTTGTTACTTTATCTTCGAGTATTGCTTCCCATAATTGAATAACATCATCGCTGCGTCGTTCATTGTCTTCTCTCCACTTGCGGAAATGATCACGTACATCTGCAATGGACATAATTTACCAAATACATAATCTAATACCGCTTATACATATGTAATAATTTATTTAGTTTTTAATCATCATTCAACATCCGGTAATGAAATTATTTTGTTCATTCATGTCTAATATATATAAATGGGGTGAAAATATATAGAAAAAGCATTCACACTCGTCAGTGACCTGATTAGGCCCCAACATGTTTTCCTACCTCTCCAACTCATTTCTTCATAATTTAAAGCCATTTCGATAAAATAAATAGTTTTGACCTTATTAGTAATATGTATTCATTAAATTTTATACAAAATTATCTATTTTGTATCAGAATTGTTGAAAATAATCAAATTTAAGAAAAGAACACGACAGATATATTTTTTCTTCACAGATGGTTAGAGAGATCCAAGTGGCTCAATTAATTATATGAAACTGGGCTGCGTTTATTTCAGTGTTGCCACTTTTTGAATAATTATTCAAAAACGGAACTGTTTACACATTCGTTGGATAATTTTTGTGTAATTTCACTTTTTATAGAAATTTCCGTAAATTTTTAAAATTCCCGGAGCTTTGAATGAGGGGTATGTATAGCTGATCTTTTATTTTGGTAAAAGAATGTTCTTAGTTCGATTTTAGATCATAAATTAATATCTCTTTCTGTTTAAATTATTTTTCAAATTACAGAAAGAT
The DNA here is from genome assembly GCA_949987735.1 of Leucophora obtusa. NCBI lineage: Eukaryota > Metazoa > Arthropoda > Insecta > Diptera > Anthomyiidae > Leucophora > Leucophora obtusa. Next base: position 221,813,457 of record OX465295.1, read on the forward strand.
TATACAATTTTTACAAGTAAATTGCAAAGTATAAAATAATAATAGGGGTTTTCATATAAACTCGTTTTCGACTCGTAATCTCTGTAAACCTGGTATGTTTATGAGTTTAATGTCAAACTCCATACATAACAAATATGGTTTGTATTTACACAAGGTTTACAAGGAATTTACGAGTTTATATGAAAACCCCTAATTAATTAATAAAAGCTAGTCGATATTTAGACGAAACGAGTTTGTCAGTGAAACATTTACTACAAATCTCCATTTTGTGGTCAATTTATTTTGTTTATTTTTTGCGAAAATAATTGTCAAGTTACTTTTAAAAATTCTCTGGGCTTGCAAGAACATTTAAAAATTCAGCGAAAGAGTGAGAAAGTTTGAGTTTGTTATGATTGTGACTTTCTAATATCTGAAAATTTTTTTTGCTGTAGTTATCATGATACTGGGCTTTGACCAGACAAAAATTATGTTAACGCAGAATGGTGGATAAGAATCAGAATATTTTAGAATTCTGTAAATCCAACATGTTTCAAATTACAATGAATGAAGTAGCCTTTCTCAAAAACATAAATACTTTGTTCTGAAAGAAACTTTTAATATGGATAAAATTCCATTTTTTTTTAATATTCAAATTTAAAAGCACGCTATTTTAATCCTGAAAAAGATATTGCATTGAATAGAAAGTTAATATAATAATTTTTTATAATATTTTCAGAGAAATTTGCCTGGATTTGCTTTCGCAGAAGGCAAAAACTCGGACCAGGTTATAGCAAAAATGCTAAATTTTAGTTTTAAAATGCAAATAACTTTCGCACTTTGTAGATGATAGAAATGTTACGTCTTTAAAAATCGGTTTGTATATAGAAAAATGGCAAAACTTTGGAGTCGAATGGCATAGCTCCCGCAGTTTCGTCAATCCAAAACTTAAAATTTCATATCAGTCGGTAAGAAATTCTTCCCAAAATATTTCTATTCTTCTTCACTGCGCCCAGCAGAGTTTATTTTAAAATAATATGAAAAATATATTTTTTGTGTAATTTCATACGGGTTTGGATTATTTTTGACCTACAGCTGTGTAATTTTTTGTTTTACTGGTGGCAACACTGGTTCATTTATAAAGCTGCCTACACACTAGGGAACATTCCATTCCACATGGCCATTTTTTTATTTTTTTTTTTGGGTTTTTGATTAGATGGCTACATATTTCTATTTATATGCCAGGACTGCATGAGTCAAACTGACGTAATCCACAATAATTGTCTTGTCGACATGATACATACTACAACGAGTGATCGCGCATCAGCAAATTTGATAAAAGTATTAGTAATTTTTAATAAATAGATACATTCCAGTATTTATGCATATCTGCAGACTGCGACAAATAACTGGGTACTATATACCAGATGTTTTTTTTTTTAAATCAAAAGCACCATGCTCTTATGTTTCGATATAATTCACATTTATACATAACTGAGCGATTTGGAGATGATAGGAATTTAAGGATCTATTTTGCAGTTTTTGATGAACAGAAGTAGTTCCCTGTAGATGTTAGCTTGTTTTGTTTTCAGAAGCTCCTGAATATTATTAAAATTGTTGAAAAAGTTGTACTGTGGCCTTATATGGGCAAACTTGTTGCAATGGAAAATAACATGATCATCATCTTGGAGAATATTGCATACATCACAAAGCTCCGAAGATTCAGCTCCTATCATTTTGAGATACGGCTTGTTGTATGTGTGACCCACCAAAAGTCTATTAATTTCCAGTTTATAAACCAGTGCGACTTGGGAAGTTCAGGGAAAAAACTTAATAATTTAGAACCCTTTTCTTGGGAAATTGATTTATATTCAGTGTTCCACTGATCCCAGAGCAAATTGTAAATATTCGTGTAAGCATCTTTTAGAGACAGCTGCGGCAAAATTTCTTGTCCTGCTGCGAACGCCAGTTTCGCGTTATAGTCAGCTCGTTCATTAAAGGATAAGCCGTAATGAGCAGGCGTCCAGATAATTTCCAGTGAGATCAACTGAGAGGCCTCAATTTTGCTTAGTATGTCAGATATGAGAAAATTGTAAGAAGTATTTTTCCGGAGAAGAAGACAAGCATTTTTGCTGTCTGTAAAAATTGCAGCTTTGCAAAAACCATCCTTAATGATAATGTCAACTGCTTTGTCAATGGCATATAGCTCACCTGTTAATGATGAGACCTTGCTGGATATTTTGTATAAAAAATTTTCACCTGAAGAAACATTGCACACTGCGCAGCCCGTACCGTTCACCATGATGGATGCATCTGTTGCAATAATTGCATAGCCTTCGCTCTTGTAATGATTAATTTTTTCGTAATAGATTGCTCTACAAGCTTCAATAGGAGTATCTTTTTTTGAGGTGGAGAGAGTATTGATACAAACTGATAGTTTATTTGAGGTTGTAGTTGAAAGGTTTGTGCGGGTGTTGTCAAAGATATTTCGAAAGAGTTGATAAGTAACCCCAAGGCTAGATTTATGAACCGCATTGCTGGAAATACGCAGATAGGCATCGTGGTCAAACATTTTCAGTTTTAGAATTTCTTTGGCCGCCAAATATAAGGCTCTTTGTCGAGGAGGAAATACTAGGACAAGTGCATAAATGTTGTTGGCGAATATTTGATTACTTTTTTTATATATCTTGTCATTTTTTATTAAAATATTTGATCTCATGACTTTATTAGATAATTTAAGCATTAACATTAATTTTCATTAATTTCAATGACTTTAATAACTTTGAGTGTTAACTTTTGTTATTCATTGTATTTGTTTAGTTTTGTCAGCCCCAGTACTTGCAGTTCTTGCATTATTATCGTTTGTTATATTTGTTTTGCTTACACTCAGGGAATTATGTAGGTAAAATCAACTGCAAATGACAGTTAAAATAACTGCATTTGCACTTAAAAAGGTGTAGACTACATTTGTAGTTAAATTAACTGCAATATGAAGTTATTTTTAGCTGTTAAAAATCAACTGACAAATGTAGTAAAAACAACTACAAATGCAATTGAAACAACATACATGCATTTTTTTATAAAACTGTACAAACAACTGCAAATGTAGTTAAAAACATAAATAAAAATTATTTTAAAAATTATTAATTTAATAAAAAACAAATTTATGTAAACAGTCTTAACTTCTATAATAAATTTAAAATTGAGAAATCAAAATTTACACTTAATGTCACTTTTATTTTTCACTATTAAGATATTCAGTGTGTTCCCGTACGTTCCCAATTTTACCGAAATTTACCCAAAGTTACCGAAATTTACCCAAAAGCGTTCCCGTACTCGAGAATTGGGTAAATGAGAGCGCTAATGAGAGTGTATTAGTGCTTCTCTTTTTACCAAAATTTACCCAGACTTTTTCTTCGGGTAAACTTTGGTAAAACAGCTGATGCAAATATAAACAAAAAACAATTGTGAAATTAAATTAAAAATTGTAATTAAATAAAGAAATAAGCAAAAGAAACTTGGTTTTTTTGTTAAAATTAATTGAATAAAATCAAAAACAACTTTTAAATGCGAATAAATATGTCTATTTGTGCCGATTTGCAAACTGAAATTATACGTATTTTCACATCAGTGATGGGATTTTTGGCACAATCTAAGATTGATTGGTACAATGGCACAACCGATACTATTTTCGCACATTTTGGTTATCTACAAAATTTAATAGAAAATGAATTTAAAAAATAACAATTCTTTAATTTTTAGTTTCTAAGCATTTATTGGTATTAAAATACCTTTTCGAATAAAGCAAAACTAAAAAATGGCATCGAAGATATTACCGAATAAAGCACCGTAAGTTGTTTTTCATGTGAAAAAAGTTCTCTCAGACTTTAAATGCTTTAAATTGCAATTTAAGTTAAAAAAATTAACAATATTTTAATTTGATAACAAAGCCACAATTACAATTAACACAAAATGTCACTTTTTCACCAGAAAAATAATAGTCTTGTACATTAAATTTGCGTGAAAACTAAGTTTGCACAATCTTCACGTGAAACTTGTCAATCTTGTCGTGAAAAATAATTTTTTTTTATATGGAGTATAACAGTTTTTTCACGTGAAAACTGAACAACTTACGGTGCTTAATCCATAGAATTTTAAAAATTCAAATGCTATAAATTTATCTCAGAGCTTCGAAAGAATTAATTTAAGTTTAATTCATAAAAAAATTAATTCAGTTTTAGAAAATGTTTATATGTATACCATTCCGTGCAACCATTCCCAAAGAATTCATTCATTGGCTGCATTCCCAAATCTTTAATAAGTATCGGATGAATTTAATTTATCATTCACCTTTTAATTGAAAGAAAATTTTAATTCATTCAAATATAATTAATTCCATAAGAATTCAAAATAATTCCATAAGAATGCATTTACAAAATGAAAGTTGAAAACACGGTTTCTAAGTGAAAATTGAGTTTTGGCACAATAAAGGCCCATTTGGCACATTTTAGTCACACACTTGGCACAAAACAAAATTTTTCAAGTCCCATCACTGTTTAACATTATTCTTTGAAATAAGTTTTTGGGCTAGAAAAGTGGTTTCTTGCGTTCCTGTACTATTGGGTAATTTTGTCATTTTGTGAGAGGATTTTGTGCTTACTCTCATTTTACCGAACTTTACCCAAAAAGTAAAGAAACACACCTATTGTTGTAGATGTCCGTCTGTGAGGTATGAAATCTGGGATGAGAATATAAAAGAACTGAAAGAAAACAAATACAATATTTTTTAACATTCCCGTAAATAAATTTATATTTTATATTATAAAACTTACCTTATTATTTTAATAATTTAATAAAAAATCTATAACCTTTTCCGTATTACGCGTCCACCAGTGTTGCCACCAGTAAAACAAAATAATACACAGCAGTAGGTCAAAAATTATCCAAAACCGTACGAAATTACACAAAAATTTAATATTTTTATTAGTTTAAAATGTAGTTATTTTTTTTTAATTATGTGGCTCTTTGAACTCTCCTGCACACAGTGGGGCAGAATCGAAATAATTTGGAAATAATTCAGCCACTTCTTACCGGCTGGTTGGATTGCTATAAAATTTCACAAGGTCATAGAGTTAAGATTTGTGGCCGGAACCCATGGACGCAACAGGAGCTCGACCATTCAGTTCCAAAGAAAGCCACCTCTAAAATGTGAAAATTTCGAAAGTTTTAAAAATGTAACACAAAATTATATTCGGCAGAAAGTTGGAAAATGGTGTTTGAATTACAATCTTATAAAATGTACTAAATTTGGAGAAAATGGGTTAATATTTAGACACAGTTTACCTACAAAGGTCATATAAAAAGTCAATTATAGAGTGCCAGTTGTAATAAAATTAGCCTTTGCATGTTAACGAAGACTGAATTAATGAATTACTTAAAGATATTTAAATCTGATCCACTGTAAGAAAATTTTTGTCTGATCAAAGCCCAGTAACTGTTACAAAAGCTTTGGAAATTACAAGTTTTTTCCAGTCATGAGAAAGTCTTAATCATAATAAACCCAAATTTCTTTTGTTTAATTCGTTAATTGCAAATGTTCTTGCCACCCAAGACAAAAATAAATATTTTGCATTCAGTTTGACAATAGTTTTCTCAAAAAACTAACGAAATATGGGGTTTATATACAAATAAAATATAAAACAGCACGTTTTACTTCGTCTAACTAAATTGGGTTTCGTGTTGGAAAAACTTTTAAAAATACAGCAGAAACTGGAAATTTCTGGTAGATGTTACACAAACTCATTTTATCGACTGTTGGACTTGAAAGCATGGAATGTAGTAAATTTTTCAGTAAAGAGCGAAATTACACAAAAACTACACAAAAATGTGTTTATTCAAAAATTATCCAAGGAATGTGTAAACAGTCCCATTTTTGAATAATTATTCAAAAAGTGGCAACACTGGCGTCCACACTCTATGGCGTTGTTTTATGACTAAGACAAGAGAAAACATGTTCTTCTCATATTCTTTCACTAGAAATTTCTAAATAAGCGCTTCATACACATGCTCCTGTTTGCTTCGTGTGTGTGCACACACACTTGAAAATTTAAGTATTTATAAACAAAATTCAAAATAACTGCATAAAATAAATGTTACTACAATGTAGTAGTTTTTGTAGTTTGTTTAAAAAAATAATTGTCAAAAACATTGAAAAATTTTGCTTTAAGTAAATTAACTACACCGAAAAAATTCCTCAGTTAATTTAAAATAAATAAACATTAACTGAGCAACTAAAATTTGTTGATTATAGACTTTTCTTGAGTCAGCTTGTAAATTTCAAATAATTTTATTGTCAAGAAATTTACTGAAAATAAAAAAAAAAACAAAAGGGATAAATAATAAAATTTAAATATTTATGGGAAGTTTCAGTTGTTTCGTGCAAAATAAAATTTATTTTAATTTTTTAAGTTGTTTTGATATTTTGCAGATAACTAGCATAATGTGTCCAAAGAATAATTTAGTATTAAGAAAAGTTGTCAACGTTTTAATGCACATATCGTACTAGTACATGTATGTCGAAAATTTAATGTGTACAATAGTACATTGTACCATTTCAAAAGGGAACACTATCTGTTAAGAAAAGAACGGTAATGAAAGATATGATATTACACTTATTGTACATATTTTAAGTTTTGATTTAAATAAATTAATAAACAAAAAATAGTTAAGCTGCCTACACACTAGGGAACATGGTTGAGGGAACAAAAAATATCAAAAAATTTTGTAAACACGAAATGCACGCTCTCAACACGCACACACACACAAACGCACTCACACATTCACAAAAAATGCTCTCTTTTTTAAGTATGTTCCCTAGTGTGTAGGCAGCTTTATGTTTTATTGTCAACCGTATTCAAATATATGTATATGCAATTTTCAACTGTTGAATCGGTTAGTAGCTACTAATTTCAAATTCTTTTTCGTTTGAACTGAGGCCTCAGTTAAATTAAATTTTTCTAGTTTAAATTAGTTGATTTCAATTAAATCAATCAACTGAAGCTCAGTAAGGGGTATTTCACCTGAGACTCAGTTGAAAATTTAGTAGCCAGTAACTGAAAAATTTTTTCGGTGTACAATTGGAGTTAAAATAACTACAACCGCATTACTACACAAATAACTGTCATGTAGTAACTGTAGGACTTTTCTGAGTGTACTTTAGATAAGTTCTAAGCGACCGTTAATTACCCAGCAAAATCTTTCATTACCAAATAAGTGGTTATATAATAAAAATTCATAGCTCCGCACAACTTATTTTTTGGCGTCTAAACTCATTATTTTTGTTTGGCGTGGTCGTTTTTATAAGTAGTCACGCTTACCCGCTCGCTTACGAAAAAATGAGAAATAAGTAGTTAAGAGATTTTGAATAATAAGTGGCTTACAAAAAGTTGAATTATAAGTGGTTATCTGATTGCTTACTTGATTCTTAAAAATAAGGAGTTAAGCAAATACTATTAGCTTAAGGAAATACATTCAGAAAAATTTAAGTTTTCTCTAGTGTGTAATTTTAGGACTTATCATAAAAATGTAAACATAAAACATATTTATATATAATAAATAAAAATGTATAAAATTTAACTGTGTAAAAGTACTTATTTAAACTATTACAAGTAAGTCATTATTTTATATATAGAAACAATGAATACAATAGGCCGTTATTAGGAAGTCATTATTTTATATTATAAAATAATGCAAAAGGTAATGATATACCATTTTTGGTAATGCAGATAGTAATGAGGTGTCATTACCAATATTTTGCTGGGTAAAAGTCAAACTCTCCCTCAAAACCAGTTTTTCTGTATGTATTAATTTTTTCTTAATATTACCTAAAGAAATAATGTTATTTTGGGCAAACTTGTTACGAACCGTTTGGGCTAGTGAGGATTCCGGCTAGCTTTCGTAGAATTACTCAGGAGGTCCCAATTCTCCCACTAACTCCGGGCCCGTGATTTTAGATCTTAAAAATTATGATTAAATTATCAACACTAACTTATTTTCCGCATAGGAATCAATAAAAAATGTTTTTGATTCACCCACTGCTACTGTTTCCAATTATTCGACATAGGCGGTTAACCGGTTATTGCATTATTCGAAAAATCACTAAAATTGATTAACCGGTTATTCGGGTCGGTTATTCGAGAAAATTGGCGATTAAACGATTAATCGTTTAAAGCAAAATTAATATATTTCCTTAACTTTTTATCAACAAAGACACTAACAGCTTCTTTTTTTTTTGTTAAATATCAAAATGACATATGAACACGATGTATTTAAAAAAATTTCAAATTAAAAAAGCACATCTACACGAGAGAGAAATGTTGGAGATAAAACAAAAATCACTTCTAATTAGCTCTATTTTGAATGAGTTTAGCTATTTTGTAATGTTTTTTGCTCCATCTCTAGCAGTTTTCTTTCGCGTGTAAATGTACCTTAACCCTTAAATGCATGGCGTAGCCATTTGGCAACATACCGGTTTTTTAATAAAAGAAACCCACTTGTTGCACAAAACTGCATTTTTGGGCATTAGGGGCCCCTTCTGTACATAGTGTTCGTATAGTTTAGCGCAGAATTTTTAAACAGTTAGAGTAAAAATCTTGGTTTTGCTCTGTATATTTGTGAATATTTTTTTTATATATTTTTATGTATATTTTTCAAAAATATTTGTTTAAATATTTAAAGTGGTATTCTCGCAATAAAATTCATTTTGGCGGCAATAATTGTATAAATTATAGTTTATAGATTTTATTTTTTGTTTTTTTTTTTCATACACGTTAAAATAATTACAATTTAGCTATTTGGGAAAAAACCATATTTTTCAATAAAAATCACCTTTTTCTTAAAAATAAATTTTTTTTAGTATTTTTTTTTCAAATGAACACGCCTTTAGAAATCATATATAAAAAAATGGTCAAAATCGAAGAGATCATGCATTTAAGGGTTAAGGTTGGTTCGGAATCTGAGATTATCTAAATTGAAACATTTCTTATACTAATAGAAAAATTTATTTAAAAATATAGCTGAAGCTATCAAAAATTACCCAGGTGTAAATTATGTGTGGTAACAAAAAAGAATTAAACATTGACAATAAACAAAATTATCCAATTTTAATGAAAATTTCCACTAAACTTATGAAGTTTTCTTAACAAAATGAATGGAAAGCTTCATTAAAATTTTCGATGGACGAACTTCAGCGAAACTTCATTGAATCAATGTTAAAATTCATAAATAGAATGTAGACATTTCTCTCAGTGTACAGTTACAAATGTTAAATTCCATTTAAATTTTTTTTTAGCTTTAATTTTGTGTTAACTTTAGGTTATTTCGTTATAGTTAATGTCACAAATGCGAATAAAATTTCAGTGAAACGGTTTCGGGTTCCCTTGTATTCTACACCTTTTTCAGTTTTATTTCAGAAAATTCCAAATATATTCCATAATTGTTTAAAACTGTTTTAAAATTCTCCAAAAATGTTTTTAAATTGTCCAAAAATGTTTTAAAATTGTCCAAATATATTTAAAATTGCCTAAAAAGGTTTCAAACTTGTCTAAAATGTTTCAAAATTATCGAAAAATGTTTTAAATTTTTTCAGAAATCTTTTAAATTTGTCCAAAAATCATTCAAAATTGTCCAAAAATTTTTTAAAATTGTTCAAAATGTTTTAAAATTGTTCAAAATTTTTTAAAAATTGTCCAAACACTGTTCAAAATTGTCCAAAATGCATTTTAAAATTTTCAAAATGTATTTCAAAATTATACAAATATATTTTAAAATATGTATAACAAATATATTTTAAAATATTTTATTTGTATTTAAAAAAATTCTATTTGAAAAATGTCCAAATACATTTGAAAATTATTCATTTGTATTTAAAAATTTTAAATCTGTATTTCAAATTAGTCCAAATGCATTTCAAATAATTCCATTTGTATTTCAAAATTCTCTAAATGTATTTCAGAAATTTCCAAATGAATTTAAAAAGACTCTATTTGTATTCCAAAATTTTCGAAATGTATTTAATAAAATTCTAATTGCATTTCAAATTTTTCGAAATTTCTATTTTTATTTTAAAAGCATATTTAGTAACGTACATGTCTAATAATTCCTATAAAATTTTCATTACGAAAGAGAAAACATGCATGTTTGTAAAAATGCTTTTAAAATAATTTTTATTCTAATTTCTGAAATACATTTGGAAAAATTTTAAATGCAATTAAAATTCTAAATAAATTTGGAAATTTTTGGAATACAAATAGAGTCTTTCGAAATACATTTGGAAATTTCTGAAATACATTTGGAGAATTTTGAAATACAAATGGAATTATTTTAAATGCAATTTTACAATTTTGTGAATAAGTGAATAATTTTGAAATATATTTGGACAAAATACAAATAGAATTTTATTAAATACAAATAAAATATATTTGTGTTTATGTTTCTTGTAATTTTTTAGCCAAAGTTAAGAAAATTATAAAGTTTTGGGAAAAAAATAAGGGATAAATTCCATATTTAAATTGTAACCGGTTAATCGACCCGTTTTAATCGATTATTCGGATCGAATAATTATTTGAGTTTTGAATTATTTGTTTCGACATTAACCGAAATAGAGGCGATTAATCGAGGAATCGGTTAATCGATTAACCGAATTGGAAACACTACCCACTGCCCTTATATTCTCTTTTCACTTACTAAATCTTCAAAATAACAAATGAAAAGAATTACTTTTGCATCACTTATTAAAAGCTCTGCGTGACTGACTACGTGAGTGTACTACACATTCTTCCTATTTTGCATTCTCCCCGATTACTGCCTGGATTGCCAATAAACTGTACCGGAAGATTCGCAATTTAAAAAAATATAAAATTAACTCTATTGAAACAAAAATATTTAATTTTCTATACAATTTGGCAATTTTCCAAAATTTGGGTGAAAATCTACTAATATGCAAATGAAAATAACATTTCCATTGCCTATAATTTATCCGAAAAGAAATCTGCTTCCCAATATGTAAAAATACTAGTGTTTCCAATTCGGTTAATCGATTAACCGATTCCTCGATTAATCGCCTCTATTTCGGTTAATGTCGAAACAAATAATTCAGAACTCAAATAATTATTCGACCCGAGTAATCGGTTAAAATAGGTCGATTAACCGGTTCCATTTTTTATATTTATTAACATTTGTTAAATTAAATTGCAAGAAAAGCTTAGGATAACAAATACTAACTAAAATACTATTGAATTCTTTAAAAATCGAGTGAAAGAGGTCCTTAAGCCTTTAGATACTTTCTTTGGAGTAACTCCAAGCAAGTCGACATTGCACCAACGGAACACGTCATATGTTTTAAGAGACCCCCAATTTTTAATAAAATTTTTTAACAAAATATCAAATTGTTAAAAAAGAAGCTTAAAAAAGCTTTAAAATACATCGCGAAAGGCCAAAATACAGTTTAGAAAATACAATAGACAATTTTTCTTTTCTGTTTCAATTCTTTAAAAATTAAAACTAATGTAAATTATATTTCCATGGCCTTTAACACAAGGTTGCATTTGCTTAAAAAATGTGTCACACAACTGACATATTAATTTTTTAAGAACTCGAACTTTTTTTACTTCTCACAAGAAAGTGCATATAATCGGTTCAAAATTACATAAATTCTACAATATGTTCCACTGGAATACCATCGAACCCGTTTCACTGAATTTAAATTTTATTCGAATTAAAAGAAATAAGCAAAAGTCAACACATATTGGAAGTCAAAAAATTTAAGTTTTGTATGGAATTTGACATCTGTAACTGCATACTGAGAGAATTGACTGCATCACGCTGAAAAAAACGGCCTGTCCCAAACATATTTTTACTGGTAATATATATATATTTGGAGAAATTGTTAAACATATTCGCCGTGTTTTTATATATTATGTTTGCAAGCAAAGATATTATGTTTGCCTGTAAATATAAAGGGTTTTTCAATAAGAGCGCTACAAAAGTTTTTTTAAATAAAACAGAAACGGTTTTGGATATCAATGAAATTCTTTATTCCTGTGAAAGTACGTTCGATGCCATTATGTATGGAAATCGATCTCTTTTGCATGGCCACCACGGGCACGCTTGCAGAAGTCCAGACGCTGAACCCAATTTTCGACGTTTTTCAAGCATAAATCGGCCGATACTGCTGCAATTTCACGTTCGATATTCGTACGAAGTCCATCAATCGTCGCTGGCTTGTTGGCATAGACCATAGATTTGACGTAGCCCCACAGGAAATAGTCCAACGGCAACAAATCGCACGACCCAGGCTGCCAATCGACTGGACCATTTGGTGAGATAACACGTTCTCCAAACTTGGTTTGCAATAAATTGATTATGACATTCGCTGTGTGGCGCCGTCCTGTTGGAACAACATGTCCTCCAAGTCCATATCATCCAATTGGGGCCAAAAATATTCGGTTATCATTGAACGGTAGCGATTCCCATTCACAGTAACGTGCCGGTCTTGATCATCACGGAAGAAGTACGGCCCAATGCCGCCGCCGGCCCATAAACCGCACCAAACCGTAATTTTTTCGAATGCAATGATGACTCATGGAGTACGTGGGGATTGCTGTCTGACCAATAACGCATATTTTGATTATTGACAAAGCCATTCAGCCAGAAATGAGCCTCATCGCTGAAGATGATTTTTCGATGAAAATCCGAATCATTTTCAAGTTGTTGCTCAGCCCAATTCACGAACATACGACGCTTCTGGTGGTCAAGCGGCTTCAGTTCTTGCGTCAATTTGATCTTGTAAGGATGTAGGCCAAGATCTTTTCGCAAAATTCGCCACAACGACGTCACAGAGATGCCCAACGCTTGAGAACGACGTGTGAGAGACACATTTGGGCTTTCTTCAACTGAAGCCTCAGCGGCAGCAATATTCTCGACACTACGGGCACTTCTTTGTCTCACTGGCACGGGAACATTTTGTACTGTGCCTGTGGATTCAAATTTTTCCACTAGACGCTGAATTGTTGATCTGCTAGGACGATTATGACAACCATAAATTGGACGTAGCGCTATTAACGATGAGGCCACTGACTCCGAATTTCGGTAGTAAATTTTAATAATTTCGACTCGTTGTTGGCTCGTATATCTTTCCATCATGAAATGGCAAACCTTACTGAAGAGAAATGTCAAAAGAGCGGCAAGAAATATGGCGTCGTTTGCTGTCCCTGTCTTTCTACTTTTGTAGCGTCCCTGTTGAAAAACCTTTTATAATGTTTGGATGAAATGAAATGACGCTATCGACAAATATTATATGTTTGGCAGCAAACATATAATATGTGTGTCATAAACAAATTATGTTTCCATGCAAATACTATATATAAATAATATATTTAGTTATAAAGCAATTATTAATATATGCCAAACAATAGGCGTATTTATTCTACTCTCCAAATTTCTCTATATTTTAATATATATTTAATCCTTTAATTCCCAGTGGAACATAGGGCCGCCCAAAATTGAAAATGATTACTGAAACCTATATTTTAATGGAAAAACATAAAAAGTAAAATTAATACATCTACTGTTTGGCGATTATTTAATAACTAAATATATTATAAATCACATTGAATTTTACATCTAATACAAATCTTTCATTGAAAAACAATAACTACAATCTCTTCATTTATTTTTTATTTATTTTTATTAACAAATATTAATTAAAAACTCTTATAATAAGTTAATACTTTAATATACACAATTAAATAATTTTTTTTTAACACAATTTTATGTTTTATTTATACTAATTTATTTTATTTTTTCACATCTTTCACAATCACTTAATTTTCTGACTAGATGCAGTCTAGCTAAACTAAACGATTATTACCAACTACAAAAGTTATAATGGCTACATACAACTTTATATGTATCAAGAATGGAAATTCGCCGTTATTCCAAACTCGAACTTTTTTTACTTCTCACAAGAAAGTGCATATAATCGGTTCAAAATTACATAAATTCTACAATATGTTCCACTGGAATACCATGGAACCCGAACCCGTTTCACTGAATTTAAATTTTATTCGAATTAAAAGAAATAAGCTAAAGTCAACACAAATTGGAAGTCAAAAAATTTAAGTTTTGTATGGAATTTGACATCTGTAACTGCATACTGAGAGAATTGACTGCATCACGGTGAAAAAAAACGGCCTGTCCCAAACATATTTTTGCTGGTAATATATATATATTTGGAGAAGTTGTTAAACATATTCGCCGTGTTTTTACTAGAAACAATATATATTTGCATGCAATACAACACAATTTTATGTTTTATTTATACTAATTTATTTTATTTTTTCACATCTTTCACAATCACTTAATTTTCTGACTAGATGCAGTCTAGCTAAACTAAACGATTATTACCAACTACAAAAGTTATAATGGCTACATACAACTTTATATGTATCAAGAATGGAAATTCGCCGTTTTTCCAAATATATGTCAATTGTATCCCACAAATATAATTATTACCGGGAAATATATGTATAGTAACTATATAAACAATATAATTGGAAGCATACTGCAAATACATATATGGTAGTTTGTAAACATACATTGATTACCTCCAAACATATACAAAAGCGTCTTTTTCCTTTGATGCTGTTAACGAATTTTTACACTGATTCAACGAAGTTTCGCTGGAATTCGTCCACTGAAACTTTTCATTGAATTGATGCAAAAATTTAATGAAAAATTTCATATTATTTATTAAAAATTTCATACACCACAAAAAAACAGATTTATTAAAAGAGCTTCATACAAATGATGAAGTTTTTCACAAAATTTAAGAAATTTATCATCACTTTGTGATAAAATACTGAATGCTACCAATTTTTTATGACAATGCCAATTGGATATAAATTATTTCGACACAATTAATGTGTCTTTATCAAGTAATTTGACATTTTTTAAACTAGAACTGAAAAACATCACGCTCAGTAAAACTTGGTTTAATTTTGTTTTGAGATTAACTAAAGAACCCATTGAACTAAGTCTAATTGGCATTCAAAAAACTAGGTCTAAGACGTTTTTTATTTCTTCAAAGGAGGAGGAAGAATCTCAATAAAATCTTCAAAACTTGATATAGATATAGCATTTATTTAAATACAATATTAAATTTTATTGCGGCAGTATTGTTTTTAATCAACATTACACTAAATTCAAAGAAATTTTGTATTTACAGTTTGGAAGATTTTTAAAATTTGTTTCTAACGAAATAAAAAATTTATACTAAGTTATCGATATGTAACAGTTTTAGTTAGGTAGGCTTGTCGTAACTTACTAATTTACCAACAAAACATTTGCTAGTTTCTAGTAGTATGAAAAATGTTTCAATTTAAAAAATCTAGATTCCGAAACTTTTTAACCTTAAAATATGAAAACTTTGTTTTAAATAAATCGAGTTTATATGTCACATTGTTATTTAACAAAAAGGGTGTAGCTCTTTGTGTTTTTATTGACAAAAAATAAGGAAATACATTAATTTTGCATACAAACGATTAATCGATTAATCGCCAATATTCTCGATTAACCGACCCAAATAACCGGTTAATCAATTTTAGTGATTTTTCGAATAATGCATTAACCGGTTAACCGCCTACGTCGAATAATGCGGCCTATAGACTACTCAAGTTACTTGCACAATAATGAGTTTGTGCAGGTCAGTTGAACAGTGTGTGGCCTGGTTTGTGTACTTGTACAAGTATATTTTTAGACTTGAGTAAAAATCAAAACGATTTTGATTTTTACGCAATATTTTAGAACTTGTGCAAGTCATTTGCGAGGTGTATGCTGAAATTAGCACAGTTCAGCAGTAATTTTAGAAGAGTGAACATCATAAACACGGATAAAAAAATTAAAAGTATCAATAAACGTAAAGTAAAAAATGTTAATATAAATTTATTGTCATCACCAACGAATTTCTGGTATTTTGGCCTGCGCAAAGTGTAAAATAAAGCTTTTAAGGACTAATATTTCCTCATAGCAATAACAATCCGCTACATGTTTCTGCTGCTATGTGTAAATTAAAATGAATATTGCACAGTTTACTTGAGTGGTGTGTGGCGAGTAAGGTGACTTGAACAAACTCGTTATTGTGCAAGTGACTTGTATAGTCTATTTGCCGCATAATTGGAAACAGTAAAAAATACGTAATGATCTAAAACAAGTAGTGCCACTTTAGTTCATATGGGAGAATCGTTCATATGAACTGCCAATTTATGAACTAATCAAAACAAAAACAACTGCAGCAGAGAAGACAAATGGGTAAGTATTTTATTTTAATTGCAATTAAATTTTAATGATATATTTTCATTTCTTTCAGGAATTTGCATTATCTAGACGATGAAGAAGTATGCTATATTGGAAGGATTGAACCGTTCCACACGGTTCCGGGTTTGTATTGGAGTATATTTTTTTCCATGTTTTTTTTTAATATTTGTTCCTTTTTCCTTCTTTTATTTCCAGCATAACCTGAAAAAAGTAGTCGGGGTAAACTGTGGTGTGACGCGCCACATACCGAAACAAGTTTACCCCAAAGAAAAATAAATTGACCGGTACACGAGGCTGGAGTTTGGTCAGCTCCGAGAAGATAGCCTCCTCCCCAGAAATTTAAAAACTTGCCACAACCGGGACTCGGGTTGGAGGTGGTTCCTCCAGTGGCCGCAAACCCCTCCCCAATGGCTTATTTTGAAAAGAAACTGGACTCGTGGGTTAGGCCACCTTCCTAAGACGGTTTTTTCTAAGTTCCCGCCACGCAAAATTTTTTTGCGAGCGGGACTGTGAAAAATCTGCTATGGTGAACTTGGGTGTCGCAACCTCCCGCAACAAAACTCCGATTTCTACGAGTGGACGTAGTAGGGAACGGTGTGCGGTTAAGGTTGCCACCTATTGGAATAAAAATGCTCCACGTGGGGAACTCCCACACCCTGAGACGGGTCTCAAGACTACTCTGGATCTAGCCGGGCACAAAGAAATTGGATTATAGGTAAGTTATATTCGAAATTTAAACACGTGGGGAACTCTCAGCCCTGCAAAGAGTCTCACCGGGCACTAATAACATTTTCTTCTCTATTCCAGGAAACTTTAAACCACAATTGGCTGAAAACTTGGACATAAGGACGATGAACTGGTATCTTTTTAATTTCACTAGCCGGAAATCCTCATCCTTACCACTCCCAAACAACTGCCTACTGCTGTATCTTTCTCCGGTAAGAAAAAACATAGCGGCTAACCCTTTTTTTAATTTTTCAAGATCGTTTTCAAAATTCATGTAATTGGATTTAACCAATTGGCACTAAACGTGCAACAATTAAAATCGAACGCCCACAAAACGTTTTTTAGGCTAAATTTTCAAATTTTTACATAATTATTCTTCATTTTCATTTCTAATTATCATTATTTTTCACTTATTTAGTATTTTGGCTTTAATTTTATCTATTTTAATATGAACTCTTGTACCCTTAATTCAATTTTAATTAAAAAAGTTAGATTTTTACGTTCTAGGGTTGCCAAAATTGTTAAAAATTTTATATAATTCAACATTTTTGAATCAAAACTTTCAAAAAAAAAAAACACAAACTAATAGTTAAATTTATAGTTTTTTTTGTTGGTTTTCAAAAATTTTAAATACAGCCCTTTAAAACAATGAAATCATCAATTTTATGCAATTTAATTTAATTTGGTATAACTTTTATGATTATTTCATTATTTTAATGTACTGTTGCACTTTAAATCATTTCAAATTTATATAATTTGATAGTTTTATGAAAAAATTTTACTCTTAACCATAATTTAAGTGCACTTTATACAACAAAATTCTAATGTTTGTGGTAAAGTTTGAAAAATTTTGTTTCAAATTTAAAATTTCAATGTTAACTTTTTAGTAAATATTCTAAACTTACAATCTGGTTGACAAATGTTGAATTTTTATAAAAAAAATTTTTTTTTTTTTATTTTTATTCTTTCTAAATCAAATTTTTTTATAATATATCTTTCTTTCAGATCTTTAATTATACGGGTAACGCCTCTATTTTCTTCCTCCTTGGGAATTTTGTTGTTCGTGTTTCATGGTTGAGTCTCTATGGTACTTTTACTAATAAAAGACCTAGAGAGTTCAAAATTCGGTTTCCAACTGGAAATCTAAAATCATTAAAGTACTTATTATCCCACAATTTCAACTAAATTTATTACGGGAAGTAAATTTATAATTCATCTATAATATAGGAGTTTACTTTGTGAAATTTTCCTTTCTTATTTTCAGGTTTTTGAAATGGACAATTTGTACAAAATTTTCCTGTTTTGACAACAGCAGTTATACCCAGGGGTATAGCATCACCAAAAAAAATAAGTTATAAACACATTGTTATCACTAGATGGCACTTTGTTCAAAAAATAATTGACAATTTTATTCTCTTTATTTAATTTCAAATAATAACAGAACAATGCAAAAACACAAATGGATATCTAAAATTTTATTATTTGAATATATTCCGCGCTTGTTCTTCCTTATTTTGAGCAGATTTTGAGTTTTCAAATATAGGCTCAGCTGATACTAAAGTGATACTAAATAGTTGCTCAATTTTCTAGAACTTATTCTAACAGGTACTATGGTAAATTTTATCACAGATATTCAGATTAAATTGTTTATTTTTCCTAAACGCAAAATTAGGACTAGGACATGAATTGCGATAATTTCGGGCACGCCAAATTTATGAAATATTTCCTTAACTAGGAATTCGATTACGTTGCCGGTAGTGGCTTCTTTCATCGCTTTTAAAAAGGTGAATTTAGTAAAGTGATCAACTACAATGAAAATGTAACAATTTCCACTTTTTGACCGCGGATATTTTCCCAGAAAATCTATATATAGTTTCTGGAATGGTCGATCGGTTACAACTTGATTACCTATACCAGGTGTTAGATTTTGATTCGCTGGTTTAGTTTCCTTACACGTTTGACAGCTTTTAATGAACATTTTTACTTGTGATGCCATTTTTGGCCAATAGAAAAATATTCTCACTCTTTCCAGCGTTTTGGCCACTCCTCCATGGGCTGTTGTCAATGTAGAGTGGGCCTTTTCTATAATAGGTTGTGTTATATTGGCTGGAATCCACAATTTCCATTTATTTTCATCGGTTTCATCCTGCTCGAGTGACATTTTCTTAAAAATCATCCCATTTTCGACTTTTAAATCTGGTAACAATTCTTTGCTCCGTTCAATGTTATTTTTGAGGTCACAATATTGCTCAGATTCAAATTCTGTGGTTTGGAAATCAAACAAATTTTCTTGGCAAATTTCTTCAACCTCGGCTTCTTGGGGCAATCTTGAAAGCATATCGGCAACAATGTTTTCTGAACCTTTTCGATGTTGTATGTCGAAATCGAACGCTTGCAGCTGAAGTGACCACCGCGCTAGTCTTCCGCTTCAGTCTTTTAATGACATCAGCCATTTTAGACTGGCGTGGTCTGTAACGATGGTAAAAGGCATCATTTCGACATATGGGCGAAACTTTTTAACTGCCATCACAGCAGCTAAAATTCTTTCTCTGTGACGCTGTAATTTCTCTGGCATGCATTCAATTTTTGAGAATAGAATGCTATTGGATGCTCTTCATTTTGGCCGTTAAGTTGGTATAAAACTGCACCAATACCATGATTGTATTTTTTTTTTTTTTTTTTTTTTTTTTTTTTTTGTACGCACTTTATTTATTTATTTAATTGATTCCATTTCCTGTACAACAAGACTGAGTCTTATATTTATAGTACAGGAGCGTATTACGTTACAAAAAAAATTATTTTCATATTATTAATTAATTATAAATTATTAACATAACAAACTTATTACAAATATAACAATATTGATAATCATAAAGAGAAAAAAATAAAAATTATTTGAAAAAATTAAATAAAAATATTTTGAAACTATTATCCAAAATCTTTTTGAAAAATCAGCGTGTCTAAGTACTGGAGCAGAGGTAAGTGCCTTTTTCAAATTCTCAAAAGCTGTTATTGCTTCAGAAGTCATACTGAACTTTTTCGCTTTTCTCAGGGTATCTGTCAGCGGAGCAGAAATCGCAGCCAAATCCTTAATAAAGCGGCGATACCAGCCTGCTGTTCCCATAAAACTTCGAACTTCACGCGGTGTTTTTGGAATTTTAATGGCTCGTATTGAAGTAATTTTGTCAGGATCCGTTCTGAGCATTCCTCCGCCAATTATGAAACCAAGATATTTTAAGGTTTGAAAACAAAATTGCGATTTTTTAAGCCCGATAGTTAAGTTTGCGTTACGTAAGCATTCTGCTACTTCTTTTAATAATTCTAAATGTTTTTCAAAACTTTCCGAAATAACCAACAAGTCGTCAAGGTATATGAAGACATTTTCCTTCAGTCTTTGCGGAATTACCTTATCCATCAGTCTGAATAATCTTTGGGCCGCATTGCAGAGACTGAAAGGCATAACGCGGAACTGATAGAGTGGGCGACCTGCGACGGTGAACTCGGTGTAGGGCTTACTATCCTCATCCAATTCTATCTGTCAGAAAGCAAACTTTAAATCAACGCTACTTATAAAATAAGTTTCGTCAATTCTGCTTAATATCCCATCTATATTCTGTAGGGGGTAAGCGTCTTTAACCGTAACTTTGTTTAACTTTCTTGCATCAAGACAAAATCTATTTTTACCCGGTTTTCGCACTACCGTCGTCCGGTTACTCCAGGGACTATCACTCTCTTCTATGACCTTTAAATCTAACATGGTATCAATTTCTCTATAAACTATTTCCTGGACTGCAGGAGAAATTGGATAATGTCCATCCTTAACTGGTTCTGTACCTTCAAACAATTTTATTGTGTGTTTTTCCAACGTAGTACAACCTAATCCTGTTTTCTCAAACGCTGGAAACATAGCAATCACTTCATCCAATGTTGTTGAATATCAGATAATTTGTGAGGATCCCACTTATGGTTTTCTACCAGAGACCCAAAATAACTGTTATATTTCTAAAAAAATCACCACCCAAATTTATTTAATTATAATATTTCAATAATGCACTATATTTTATAAATCATATTGCACAAAAAAATCACAAAGTTTGGCAAAGATTTAAATTTTTTCAATTTTTATATTTTACTCTATAAATTTCTGTTGTTTTTTGATTTTTATTTTAAAACTTTTTATAAAAGTTACAGAATGATTTTTTGAAAAATTTAAGCACTAACTTTTTTATTTGATAATAAAATAAAAATTAAAAATTGACCTAAATTGAATCCCGGAAGTTGCTGCAATATACATATTTACTCACTTTAAATCACTGTTCAATCTTTTATTAACACTAGTTGACATCATCAGGATATTATAATTGGTGAAGTCATTGGTTCTATGGCTTTTGATTAATATTCTTAATTGTTATTTTTTGATAAAGAAAAAAAATCACAAAATAACTTTTATTATTTTTGAAAAAATAAAAATCGTATTTGGATTGTTTTTGTTTGAATTAAAAATTCAAATCAAACAGAGCAAGTAAACAGAAAATTAAAAATACTCAAACAAGAAATAATTGTAAAACAATCACTTTTTTGAATAAAAGTTATAACTGTTACGTCTCTGTTTTCTACTCTAAAAGTTTCTTGTAGTTTTTGAACATTTAACTCTTCTAATGGAAAAATATCGGGGGCTAATTAAAAAACTTTCCAGAAATCTACTCCTAAATATGCAACTTGTTCCAAATCTGGGCACAAATAGAAAATAATATTCTCGGTTTTATCCTTAAATTTAACTTCTAACTTTATTTTACATAATAATCTATGTTCCTTTCCGGCAGCTGTCGAAACTACCGAAAAGATTGGCTTAAAACTAACTCCTAAATTTTCTATAAATTCTCTGCAGTTTTTCCCAAATAAGCTAACTGAAGCTCCGGTATCTAAAAGGCCTTTAATATCAAAATTTTCAATTTTAATGTCGGCAAAAGCTCGAGGATCAGTTTTACTATCAGCTGTTCTTATTGCCTCAATTATCAGCTTCCTGGTTTTTCTCCTTTCAGCAAATTTTGCCCTTAATTTTCGTATTCGTTTTGACATCGGTCCTTTAATACTTATGGCTTCGTTGAAAATTCTGCTTCTTACTTTTTCATAATTTGATTTCCTTTCTTCAAAAGTGTATTTGTGTTTCAATTCCGGTATAATTTTATTAAAATTCTTGGCTACTTTTATCAAATTTATAAGTTTGTTTTCCTTTGGTTTTGTTACAGATTCACCTGGAACGATGGTTCCCCGCTGCTCCCTCGCTCCTCCGAAAATTTCTATTTTTGCAGTCAAAACAATTTGGCGAAATGGTGTCTGGCTTACCACACCGATAACAAAAGATTGCTCTTTCTGAAGATGGGCAATCCATAAAGACATGACCATTTTCGCGGCAATTCCAGCAAATAAGTGGATTTTTAGCTGGTTCATTAACCCTTAAAGCGGCTAAATCTTCGTAATTTTCATATTCAATTGGAGCTGCAAAAGGTTCTAATGGGTTTTCAAAAATTTCGTTTACCTGCCTGGTATATATATTTATATTTACTGGTGGTTGTGGCCTAGAATCTTTTCTAAGAAAAATCTTTTCAGTCTCTACGCACTCTACTCTCTACCTATACTTTCTCTTAAATTTCGTTTAATCATTTTTATCATCTCAGCTTCAGGCATAGACATATTTAACCTAGATCGCAGTTGGTTCATGGTGAAGAAAAACGAATCTATCTATTCTCCTGGCTGCTGCTTCCTCTCTACCATATCTCTCATTAACTCAAAACTTGATCTGGTCGATTGGTATTGCTGTAACAAAGCATTTTTCAACCATTCGGTGACGTAATTTGTACGCGCAAAGAGCCAGTACCATTTCTCAGCTGTACCTTTCACTAGGATATAAAAATTGTCGAGCAGATCTCTCTCAGACATTCCATATTGGCTTCGTAGACGTTCTTCCCGAAAAACGAAGTCCTCTACAGGTATTTTATTGTTGTCCCCATCAAATTGTAGACCCCATTTGTCGATACGGACTTTCATCGTTCGATCCGAATACGAGTCACCATTTACCGATGAACTTCCTGAATTGGGTGCTGAATTTACTCCTGAAATGTCCATTCTTCGACCATTATCAGCTGTTTTCGATAAGTTGCTTTCTAGCAATCTTTTATTGTCTTTTTGGATCTGCAGACAAACTAAGCTCATTTTATTTACCACTTCAGTTAAGTTATTCATGTTGCTTTTCATCTCATTCATCTGAGGATTTACGCCGTGAATCATTAACCTTTTCATGGCTTCTTCTAACAAAACTGTATTCTGACCTGATGCTGCTTGTTGACTAGAACCCTGCCCTAATAAATCTTCTACTGGTGGCAATCCATCCATATTCATTTGAGGTGTACTAACTATAATTTTTCCAGATAAATCAGTAATCTGAGGATCTATATTACTATCCTTCTTTGACATCCTTAGATTTTTATTTGATTTGGATCTGGGTTTCGGAGTATTTGGCTTACTAATTTTATAGGCTAACTGAGGGGTAGATCTATACAAATCAAAATGTACCTGTCTTACTCTTCTTCTAGACCTGGTCATTCGCTCACCCTCACTCATACCATAAAAACTTTCCTCTAAATCTCAAAAAAAATTTACCGCAAATATTGGAAGAAATGTATATAAATCTGAATATTATAAATGCTGAATTGAAACTAAAAATTTTAATTAAAAAGAACCGAATCAACATTTTTTTTTTTTTTTTTTTACCTGAAAATTTCAAATTTAAATTTAAAAATTTCAGTACTAAATTATCCAACAGAAAGCAGAAAAAATTTAAAATACTTGCAGAAATTAATGATTAAAAAAAAATTACTTAGAATTTTAATACTTAAAGTTTTCTGATTCAATCTCGAAATTCGAAAAACAAAGTTTAAAATACTTAGTTCGTTATTTTTTCGAAATTATTCACTAAAAAAAAATTAATATCTCTCAAAAATTATGTTCTCAAAAAAAAATTTACTTTTCAGTAAAAATATGTGTTTTCAATAATTTTATAAATTTGGGTTTGGCAATGATGGTTAGGCTTAGAGGTTAAGGTGGTTATTTAAAAAAAAATCATCGTGTGGTACTCAATGAAATTACTCTACTAACTAAGGTGAATTAAAATAGTTTGTCCTATCGTACATCAACTTTTTCACCAAGGTATAAATAAAATCCAAAAATTAAATTTTTTGTGCCTTTCATTAAGAAGATATAACGATTTTCGTTTTTCGGAAACTAACGGGTCTTAATTTTAATAAATATTGGTACTAATACTAAGTTCATTCTATTTGTCAAATTTCAGAAAAATTCGTTTTCAAGTTAAGACGATGTTCCTGATAGAATCCTGTATGTGCTTGGACCAAAGTAATGACTTTTTTCAAAGCTAAAGCTGTAGTCTTATTTTGTGTGTATTATCAATGTTTTTAAGGTAACTTAAATGTGTTTTTAACATTTTTGAAAATGGTGTTAGTTTCAGAATATTTTTTTAAAATTTACAAAGTTTTAATTAATTCTCTTTCTATCCTATATACCCCGGCTGGAAGCGGGCTTGCCGGTTAGAGGGTTAGCATCGCACACACCAAACTCCTGGAGCTTTTAACCTGAAATTTTTCAAGTAGGTTTTTTCTCCGACATATACATCTATAGACGGGATTTTTTTGACATTTTAACGGAGAGGCTTAGACCTGACTTTTACGACCTGCACAAAAACCCATCGGCTAGAAATCCAAATGTATGTACTTTGCGATGTGGCGTAATTCACTGAAAATATACTTTTCAAAATTTTTATTTGAAGTAGGCGTTAAGTGTCCTTCTTAATTAACTGCAAAACTTTTTGAGCTAAAGATTTGAAACTTAAGATATAGGTTATTTTCAATATGGGCAGATCGGTAAATATTGGTATAAGTACGATTAGAGAAGGGTCTTTTATATATAAAATTTTTGTTTCTAACAAATTTCCATCTCCTCCTTCCATATCTGTTTGTAAATGTTAAAATTACATACCATTTCATAACAATTCATGATTGTAAATAGAATTTTTACAAAGATTAACTGCCTGTTTTTATAAAAAGAATCAGACGAATTCGTTAAAACATTTGTGTGAAAAACAAAAACTTGAAAAGATGTATCTTTAAAATTTTTTAGCCGCATTTATTCTTTTTATATTCGTCTGATTCTTTTTATAAAACACCCAGTAACTGCCTGTTTTTATAAAAAGAATCAGACGGATTCGTTAAAACATTTGTGTAAAAAACACAATCTTAAACAGATTTATCTCTAAATTTTTTAGCCGCATTTGTTCTACATGGAGTCGTAACAAATTTGTGCAATAATTTTGAAAGAAACAAAATTTCAATATAGACTTAGAATCGGAACATAAAAGTCTTTTAGGACCAAGTATTTTTTAAGCGAGCCAAATTTCATGCTTTTATATAGTTACATTTGCTTAGGAGATACCAAAAGTACTAAGTTTTACACCTGCTGTGTTTACGTCATGTTAAATAGCGAATAAGAGTTTAATTTCCTAAGAAGATACAAAACTTATTATTGCACCCATTTATAAAGTCATAAAAAGTACCATAGTATATACATCAAATTTATGCCTTTTTGTATTCTTTATTTCTGAATATCCAAAATTTAATGTAATTACATGTTTAATTGTGAGTTTCCAAGTTTATCCGAATTTCAACAGGTCCTTCTGAAGGTGAGATTCTTTTTATAAATAACCCTAAACTAAATATAAATTATGGCCACTCTTTTCTCGAGAAACGCTTTTGGATTTTGAAAAGGATTTCATGCAGATATAGAAAAATATTAGATTCACAATTTTTACTTGGAAAACTATTTAGTTAGGTTTTTTGTCGGCAAACTTCTTACATGCTATGAACTTTTTTAATAATAAACCTTCAAAATTAATTATTTTATTTTTTATACACAGAAAAATTATCCAGAAATATAGACGCGGTATCTTTTGTCAACTGGGTCACCCTTCCCTCCAAAATTGGTTTACATTTAAACTATGGGTTTCAATCTTAAAAAAAAACAGCATTTAAAATGAATTAGTTTTTAGTCATTTTTCCAAAAGTAATCGGATTCTCTCAAAAATTTTCAATTACGTGGTTTTGGAGTTGGCAAATAAGAATCCGAATCAAAAATCAATAATCATATCCGCATTAAAAAGTAAACATTTTTAAAACTAAAACCGATAATTTCAACCTACGCCAAATTTAAAGAAAGGGGTTTTTACATGCTTTGAATTTTTTGCCAACGCCATATTAAATTTTAAAAACCGGTACTCGGCATTGAAATTAAAACAAAAAAACTTTCATCATATTGGATCAAAAATATAGAATTTCAAATCCGCCAATCGGCATTAAAGGTAGTTTTTTAAATGAGTTTTAAAATTAAGACCTACACCAATTTTAAATAGAACGGTGGCCGGGTTGACAACGAGTATATTAGCCGTGTTTTCGACTTAACTATATCCGTTAACTCATAAAAAAATTTAAAGTGCATAAAACCGCGCTTAAGACGAAAATAATATATGACTTTTCGTATGCACGTTAACTTTCAACACGGATAATTATCAACGTTGAAAACTCAACCTTTATACATTTTCACATCTAACGTAACTTATTCGTGTTACTTCCTAAAAACTTTTGCTGAGGTACGTTCGATTATAACGAAACAATTATAAACATAACGTTTTTTCAATTTTTTTGTACTACAATCGGTTTAACGTAGATTTGCTTTAAATACTTAACGTTGATAGGCATGAGACAAAATACGGCTATTGTTAAAGTTAGTACAAATTTAAAACAAATAATTTATCTTATTTTTTGTTAATTTCTCTTTAAGAATTGATTCAATTTAACAACTTTGGGCCAGTTTTGTAGTCAGCTAGGAACTAATTTTTTTTTAAGATTTTATTTTCAAACAAAATTTCTAACATAATAAATATTTACGACAAAAATTGTTCTTACCCAGCAAAGCCTTGGTAATGACTGGTCATTACTATATGCATTACTTAGATCTCATATCTCATTACCCGTTGAATTACTTTTAAACTAAATGTAATGAGTTACCGATAATTATACCCCACACATTACTATTTCACAATAGCTGAAACCAATAATATATGTTCTAAATCATTAAAAACCATAACTATGGCGTAGCTTAGTGGTTATCGTTTTTGCCTGACAGACATGAGAATCGCTGCTCAACTCGTGTTAGCTTCCATTGTTGTTTTTTTTTTGTAATTTATATTAAACATCTATTTATAGAAATGTTGATGTTCATTAAGCAGTATTTAATAACAACAAGTTTTGTGAAAAATAGACATGTATAACAGTTGCCACAATAAATGTGTACATAAGTTAAAGCAATAAAAATCATAGTGATGTCGTGGTCTAATGGTTAGAGTGTTTGCCTGACAATCGTGGGGTACGCTGATCAATACGTGTCAGCTCCTATTGGTTTTTAAATTTTTATACTTTTTTAAATCTATATTCAACATCTATTTATAGAACAGCTGATAAACTACTTACAGGTAACATCAGTGTAATGACTTTCCTCCAATGACATCACCATGTTAAAATAAGTAGTTTAGTAATTAAAAGGTAACTAGTGAACACTTAAGATTTCAATACCTAAAACTCATTACATGGTAATGAAAGGTTTTGCTGGGATGGTAATGAAAGGTTTTGCTGGGTAGTTCATACCATAAACTGGCCCTTATATATTATTCGAAAGTAGAATTTATAGTGATATATGTTTATTGAATAAAGCAAAAATATGCAATGTAAAAATTTGAATACTGAAAGTTAAACCTGGAAATCTTTTAAGAAAAAAACATATCTATTTTATATCAACAATGTCGCAATATCTGTTGAGCAATTTGAACTTCATATTCGAATTTTTTATTTCTTTTAGAGAAGCAAAACTCATTAAATTCTTCCTATTAATTAACGTGTTACTTTATTTGGAAAGGAAATAAAGAAGAGATAGAGGTTTGGTAAAATATGAAAGGCTTCAAATATGGCAACACTATAATTGCGCGAAATGTTAAATTTTAGAACAGTTGTTGCGCGCCATTAGATGGTGAGTTGGCAAACTTTAGTTGAGGCTGTTTATTTCATAGCCCTGTTATATTATTTTACTTCGGTGGGGTTAAGTGCTATGGGTATAGCGAAGGAGGACACTGTATTAGGGATAAAAAATCATAAACATTATTTTTCCAAATTGATGTTGCGGTCGCTGGGGATCGAACCTGCAACCACATGTGTAACAGTTCAAAGCGCTAACCATTACACCACAGCCCTCACATCGTCATCGTTATTTGTTGTTAATTTTTAAGTTTGTCTATTTGGTTTTATTTTAACTTAAAAAAGTAGAAAATTTGTTTTAACCTAAGCTTCCTCTGAATAATAATTTTTGCAATTATTTATTTTTTATATAAGCTCCTAATAAGCATTCTCATCGAGGGGGCTTTTATTTTGAAGATTTTTACATTAATAGTCTGATTTGCAAATTTAATGTGTTTATAACTTTTGAGGAATGTTTATTCTTCTTCTTAACCTCAAACCTACTAAATTAAAATTAATAAAACTACATATTAATGACAATATTAATTGTATTTGGTCTATACGACGCGTTTGAAAAAACAACACTTTACTATAGAGAATAAACAATGCCCTGTTGGCTGTCCGTCTCCAATATACACAAATTGCCTGCACTTGTACGTACAAACCATACGTCAATGTGGCAATATTTGTGAAAAGGTGACACGGAGGAAATAAGAAGATAAACAGAGAAAATCTGAAGTAGAATGTTTGTATATGTCTGTTTGATCACTTCTGAAATTATTCATATAGAGACAATCTGACAATAAAAATATAAACAATAATACAATTTAATGGAAGATCACTGATGAAGCCTGTCCATAAAAAGGCAGAAACTAGATCTAGTCTGATTTGCAAATTTAATGTGTTTATAACTTTTGAGGAATGTTTATTCTTCTTCTTAACCTCAAACCTACTAAATTAAAATTAATAAAACTACATATTAATGACAATATTAATTGTATTTTGTCTATACGACGCGTTTGAAAAAACAACACTTTACTATAGAGAATAAACAATGCCCTGTTGGCTGTCCGTCTCCAATATACACAAATTGCCTGCACTTGTACGTACAAACCATACGTCAATGTGGCAATATTTGTGAAAAGGTGACACGGAGGAAATAAGAAGATAAACAGAGAAAATCTGAAGTAGAATGTTTGTATATGTCTGTTTGATCACTTCTGAAATTATTCATATAGAGACAATCTGACAATAAAAATATAAACAATAATACAATTTAATGGAAGATCACTGATGAAGCCTGTCCATAAAAAGGCAGAAACTAGATCTAGTCTGATTTGCAAATTTAATGTGTTTATAACTTTTGAGGAATGTTTATTCTTCTTCTTAACCTCAAACCTACTAAAATAAAAAAAAAAAAAAAACATTGTATTTTATTTTCATAAAAATATTAAATTCCTATCCAAAATAAATTTCATTTTAAACTTTAAGGTACGCTAATAACGTAGCGGGCTTGCCCGATACGACAAAATTCGTTTTCGGTTTAACTGACATCCCAAAAACTAGGCCTAAGGCACGCCGCTAAATCTAGCGGGCTTGCCCGCTAGTTATTAATAAATCTATAAAATAATACTGCTCATACTTAATAAAAAAAGGGTAAATTCTAAAAATCAAAATTCAGAATCAATCCGTTATTTACACGACATAACGGCCGGAAACGGTCCGGCATTGACGGACTTTCAACGGACTTGTCCGTTTTTTTAGATGACATAACGGTCCGTAAACGTTCCGTCACTGACGGACTTCAAACGAACTTGTCCGTTTTTCACACGACATAACGGTCCGTCAATGACGGACTTTCAACAGATTCGAATCAGTTTCGATGTTTCTTAAGTTCCGTTTTCTGGTCCGTATACGGATCCAGAAAACGGCACGAAAACGGAGTTGGATTCCGTTAATGACGGACCGAAAACGGTGCGTAAACGGAACGAATTGTTTGTTGGGATAGCATGCAAAAACTGCAAATTATTGTTTAAAATCAACAACTGTTCATCTACATTATTACCCCTCAATTCATAAATGCTTTGTAAAGTTATAGCAGGTTTAGAAAACGTCATTTCCGTACAAAATTTGTTCAATAAACCGCCTATAATTTTACAAAGCGTTTATGAATTTAGGGGTTAGTTAATAACATATTACTAAAATTACATTCCAGTACCGCAGTTTCTAAAGAGGAAATATTAACTGCATCATAATCATAAAACTCATAAAATTTTCTAAAAACCGGTTTTAAAAATTTAAGCGACATAAATGTAAATGAATGACGAGTAATGCCTGTCCAGGTGGAAATTGCCGACGTTACAAAAAAAGTTGTACTGGGAGAGCACTGTTTTTTACGAAATGCCGGTACTACTTAAAACGTGCTTGCCCAGGTAGAAAAATACAAACGGCACAATGTCGGCCCGGTATTGGAGACGGTAGTACATGTACTGGCAATGCGTCGGATTTTCAACTTTCATTGTACTGGCATGTTGTCGAAATGATAACACCAATAAACGCTTGGCCGTAGTTATTTTCCAACGTTGGCGCAGGCTTGGGATTTTATTTTTTTGGTATTATCCCAGTACATTTAATAACAATTTTAGTAGTTTGCTAGTACTTTACTGTCCTTTTAGTGTACATCACACATTTTGTCGAAACTTTACAAGAAAATAATGGTTATGTCTCTCTTACATAAATAATTGTGTAATAGATGCAAAAATACATAAAATGTATAAAATTGTTAATTTTAATATATTGAAAAAAGCTCGTTAATTTTCAGAAAACAGTACTGGCAAAGCATGTTTTAACAGTGAGGTTACATGATCAAGATTTTGCTTTCAAGTTGATAACACATACTGCTTGTCAAATTTAGTTGAACTTGAAGCTGTGACGTAGGCTGCATGCAACTTGATAGTCAATTTTGCTTTCAAGATGCCGTCGTCAAGGAAAGATTCTCGCCTCTGTGGGCTGTTTCCGCACTGTAGGCTGTTCGAAAAGACTTTATTTTTTTCTTAACATATTCCACAGACATTTTCATGTCAGCAAAAATTGATTTTTTTTATTTATTTTTATTTTTAAATCATTTCGTCAATGTACCGAAATATTCACATTCCGTATTTTATCAATCATGTTTTATTGCGGCACAATATTTGTAAAAATAAAAATAAATTTACAAGAAATTGATCAGCTGTTTAAAAACTTGACCGTCAAGTTTTCTCAAAACTTGAAAGCAAAAATTGATATCAAGTTGCTGTTCAATTTTTAAAATGTGAGTGTGTTAGTAAAAAAATGTGAGTGTATTGAAACTTGAAAGCCAAAAATTGATCGTGTAACCCCTATGTAAGTAGTACCGCCAATTTGTAAAAAACAGTGCTCTCCCAGTACAAGTTTTGTTGCAACGTCGGCAATTTCTACCTGGGTGGCCACTACTGTTTTCTGAAAATTAACGAGCTTTTTTTAATTTGTTAAAATTAACAATTTTATAAATCTTACGTATTTTTACATCTATTACACAATTATTTATGTAAGAGAGACATCGCCATTCTTTTCTTGTGAAGTTTCGAAAGAATACATTAAAAATCTGTGATGTACACTAAGAGGACAGTAAAGTTCTAGCAAACTACTAAATTTGTTATTAAATGTACTGGGATAATACCAAAAAAATAAAATCCCAAGCCTGCGCCAACGTTGGGAAATAACTACGGCCAAGCGTTTATTGGTGTTATCATTTCGACAACATGCCAGTACAGTGAACGTTAAAAATCCGACGCATTGCCAGTACATGTACTACCGCCACCAATACCGGGCCAACATTGTGCCGTTTGTATTTTTCTACCTGGGTGGGCATTGAAATTGATTAGAATAATTTACTAATTCAGAAAATGAGACCAAAAAATAATCCAGCAAGGAGGTAGAATCACTAGCAATATATGTGGGCATAGAATTGTGAACAAGCGATAGATTCAATCTACTACAAATGCTTCTAACCCTCATGGACTTCGACGGATCGAAAAGATTGTTGTTGAAATCACCCATAATTACAATATTCGAATACTGAACAAGTAAATCAGAAATCTCTCGCGCAAAAGAATCAAAATCACCATGAGGCAAATATGCAACTCCTACCAAAATTTTAATATCATTAAGAACCAATTCCACAAACAAGCATTCAGCTACTCTATAATTAACGCCAATATGTACAACCTTCTGTTTTATATTTTCAGAAATAAAAAGAGCCACACCACCACCTTTGGCACACGGTTGATAATTCCTGTGACAAACATAGCCAGAAATATTTTTGGCATTAGCAGAGATGGTATCATTTAACCATGTTTCACTGAAACCAACTACTTGCAATAAACCACCCTCCAATATGATCTTAATTTCACTAAATTTAGAAGCATTCGGCTTCAAATTAAAGCTTGTACAGTTCAAGTGAATGAGTTCGAAGAATCGAATGAATTCTTATTACACCTAATGCAATCATTAACCCTCTAATGCCCAAGGCCGCCTTTTTAAATAGTTTTTGGCTAAATAACAATATTTTATTAAACAAGTTGTATTATATCCATAGAAAACTTAACTGCCTACTTTTTTTGCATTCAAACTTTTTTTTATAAGGAACGGGTTGAAAAAATTAACTTTTTAAAATATAAAAAAATATTTGAAAAATTGCCAAAAATACATTTACGATGTTTTTGTAATTTTCAAAAAGCGAAAGTCGCCATAACTTTTGAAATAACAACAATGGATCAACAATTTTCGGTACGTAATTTTATTTTATTGATAGTGTTATTTACAGCAAAAACCGAAATTATTTGACTACTGGGTTTTAAGATACGTCTTCAACCTTTGTTGTGCTATATCGCCGAAATAAAACGATAAATTAAAATTTTAATATTTATTGCATAGTAGATTTTCAATGCCAAATATATGGTTTAAATATTATTGTAATCGGAAGAAAGAGCATTAGAAGGTTAAATTCATTTGATTTGATTGTCAATCAATTTGTTCGTTCGAAAATATTCTTATGACATTACAAGGTGGAATAGACCTGTAAATAACTTTAAAATAATATTTGCTTTAAAACGAAGTAGAATACGTTATTCAGGGACTTTAAATTCTGAACCCTACACTCACAGAAATAAACCTGTAAAAATAGCAAAAAAAAGCTACTAAAACTAAAGCAAAAATAGCTTTACAAAAGAAACTGTTGAGATTAGCAGATTTTTTTTAAATATTTTATATATTCTTGTCATTTATTTTATATATTTTCTATATTTAACTTTTAGTTCATTGAAAATAACAAATTATACTGTAAAATCTGCAGAAAATATTAATATCAGTAGAGTAAAAATATCAAAAATAAACTGTTTCTTGGAGCACCAACAACTTTTGCCGGAATTCTAAAAACAGAAAGTGGTAGGCAGTTCTCTTGTTCGTTACACCAGATTGTTCGTAAGAGGACTACCTACAACTTTCTGTTTTTAAAATTCCGGCAAAAGTTGTTGGTGTTCAATAAACCAGATTCCGTTTACTGCCTCCATTTATGGGTCATATTTTCATGGAGCAATGCCACAAAAAACTGACCCCATCTAGTGTGATACATCAGAATGTTCGCAAGAGGACTTCCTGTTTTTAGAATTCTGGCAAAAGTTGTTGGTGTTCCAACAAACCAGATTTTGTTTACTGACCACTAGTTATGGTTGATATTTTCAAGGAGCAATTCCACCAAAAACTGCTACCATACTAGTGTGACACACCAAATTGTTCGCAAGAGGACTGCCTACCAGTTTCTGTTTTTAGAATTTTGGCAAAAGTTGTTGGTGCTCCAAAAACCGAGATTTTGTTTACTGACCACCAGTTATGGGTCATATTTTCATGGAGCAATTCCACAAAAAACTGCTCCCATACTTGTGTGATATACCAAAATGTTTGCAAGAGGTCTGCCTACCAGTTTCTGTTTTTAGAATTCCGGCAAAAGTTGCTGGTGCTCCAACAAACCCGGATTTTGTTTAGTGACAACCAGTTATGGGTTATATTTTCATGGAGAAATTCCTCAAAAAACTGCTAGCGTATTAGTGTGACACATCAAAATATTCGTAAGCGGGCTGCCAGTTCCTGTCCTTAGAATTCCGGCAAAACTTGCTGGTGAATCAAAAAACCGGATTTTGTTTACTGACCACCAGTTGTGGGTCACATTTTCATGGGGCAACTCCACAATAAACTGGTGCCATAAACATGTGATACACCAAAATGTTGGCAAAGAAACTAGGTATCAGTTTCTGTTTCGAAAGGTCTGGCGACGAGTGAAGGTGCGCCACAAATTAATTATTTAATTACAAATAAGTTTCGTAGACGAAGTTAGCGACGTCGCCAGAGTTAGTAAAATTGGTACACCGAAAAAATTTCATAGTTGCTTAGTTAAGGAATTCCATAGTTAAATGATAATAAATTTGAAATAACTATTATAGTAAACATCAGCTATAGATTTTATGAACTTTACCAATTTTTTGGTTACCCTGTAAATTTTTAAAATGTCAAATTGTTTTCGGAAAAAAATACAGTAACATAGAACAAAATAAAAGATTATTAAATTTAAAAACATAAAAGTGGTATTCATTAAACCGCACTTTTTAACACAAATAGTAATTTTATGAGTTTACACGAATATACTACTACTACTAGATTATACTATATACTAGGATATTTTTTTACAATAAAATTTAATTTTTTTTTTTTAGTAATTTCTAAATATAACACACGGATTTATTTATATTGTTACGTTTTTACCTTTTAAAAACATTGGTTTATCTCTTTTAGATAAACCGGATTCTTTTCTATTGCAATCAAAATAACCAATCTAAATTCAGACACCAATTGTTACGTTTTATCTTCAAAACGTACGTTTATTTCCTTTAAATAAACCTGGCTGGCAATTTAAAATAACTAAAACAAGAACACACTTAAGTTTGAAATAGCTCAGACACTCGTATTTATTTACACACTATTACTTATTTACAAACTCTGTCTATTATGACCATTATTAGAGCGATACTAACTCGCGGTCTTATCAGCACAACTGTTAATAATCAACTTCTCCTCCACTAATGTTAACGCGCGCCTTATATAGTAACAGCCATACTTCTACAACTCACTGGATAATTCTAGAATGCTATACTTAACTATACATACGCTTAAAGACTATACACACAACCATCTATACAATATTACTCTACATTAGTCTTAACACCCCTATAAGCAATTCGGTAGTCGGCTACGAAAAAACACACTTTTAGTTAACTTTTATGACCTAACTATAAGCTAACTACAATGTAATGCAGAACTTCCCCAAAATCGAAGCTTGGATATTGTGTGCAGTGAACTTTGTTGACATTTAGACTTGTTTTTAACATTTTCCTATCTCTTTCTTTTAGATTTGTTTTACATATTTTTCATTTTCTTTTGTTCATTGTAAAAATCAGTGCTCGTGTACGCAAATAAATGAAAATAAATAAATAGAAAAGGTGAAATATTTAATAATTTTAATAATTTAATAATTCCAATGAAGAAGGAATAAAATTAACAAAAAGCAAATATTTTGTTTATAATTTTGATGTATTTTTACATTTATCTTTCTTTTGGGTTTTTTTAGTTGTGACTAAAGTAAAGAGTATTATAAACTAACTAATAGTAAGCTATATAAAAGCAGGCTAACTTATAATTTATTTTTATAAAGTCAATTTATATCCAATTAAAATAAAATTAGTTTATAGCCAACTATAAATTAGATAACTTTTAGCTAACTTTTATTGAACTAACTTTAAGTTAGTTGAAGAGTCGGACAATTGACTACCGCCTAGGACATCGCAATGTTAAAATAGTCAGTTGGCTCCATTAAACATAATCCAAGCATCAACCACCACTAGTTGCGATATAGTTAGATTTAAGTGCATTAAAAGTTAGTTGAGTTGCCGGTAGGGACTATACATACACGCAAACTCTTATAATAAATCTACATCACGCTTAAAGACTATAAACACACACAAAATGTTATAATAAACCTACATTACGCTTAAAGACTATACGTTAGAGTGGGGCGATTTGTATGGAAAAATTTTTTTTGATATTGTGCCATATTGTGCCATCGATTTTTCGATAGCTTTTGGCATGAGGAAAAAAAGTTCCACTACGACATATCAAAAAAATCATTTTCGAGGCGCCCAAATTTAAATTTTCTAATAAATGCTAGATAAGCGCCATCTTGCGGTGGCTTTTTAAATGAACTAATGAAGTTGTAAACAATATAACATTACAACCTTTCCAGAAAGGTATTACTTATGAAAATCGGATAAAAAATGTGGCAACTAGAGGTAAAAGTATATAAGTAAAATTATTTTCTGCTTGATGATGAAATGATGATAATGATGATGAAATGATGATGTTGATGAAAACAAGCAGGAAATAATTTTACTTATATACTTTTACCTCTAGTTACCACAATTTTTATTCGATTTTCATAAATAATACCTTTCTGGAAATGTTGTAATGTTATATTGTTTACAACTTTATTAGTTGTTTTAAAAAGCCACCGCAAGATGGCGCTAATCTAGCATTAATTAGAAAATTGCAAAAAATTTAAATTTGGGCGCCTCGAAAATGATTTTTTGATATGTCGAACTTTTTTTCCTCATGCCAAAAGCTATCGAAAAATCGATGGCACAATATCGATTGCTGAATCGACCCACCCTACTATACATACACACAAACACTTATCATTAAAGCTGCGTTTACCGCACCGAAATCCCGAGATTTCGATATTCACCACTCTGAAAAAGCAATGACGGAAAGCTTATAGGTGTTCAATTTTGAATAAAGTACACATATTTAGCTCTAATAAATATATTTTCCAAAAAATTAAAGTTTATATGCATATCTTCACTGTTTTTTCGGAGTGGTGAATATCGAAATCTCGAGATTTCGGTGCATGTAAACGCAGCCTAACCAACTTTACAATTCTAATACGTAATTAATCATAGCATATACTTAGGTGTATAATTAAATATAGTACTATGTTGCCAGATAGACGTATTTTGTTCATCCCGTCTCTTGGGCTATTTTCTTCTAGAAAAGTCCAGAACTTTCTATACTAGGCCAAGCCATTTTCGTAACAATATTGATGTTTTCCTATTGATTCTAAAATAAAAATTATAAAAACAAATAAAAGAAAATCAAATAAATTTCATATTTGACAATTTTCAAATGTGTATACCAGGGGTATGGCATCACTAAAAAAATAAGTTATAAACAAATCGTTATCACTAGATGGTACTTTGTAAAAAAATTGACAATTTTATTTTTTTATTTAAATTTAAATAATAACAAACAACAAAGGAAAAAATACAAACAAATATTTCAAATTTTATTATTTGAATATATTCCGCGTTTGTTTTTTCCTTATTTTGAGCAGTTATCAGCAGTTTTTGAGTTTTTAAATATAGGCTCAGCTGATACTAAATAGTTGCTCAGGTAATACTAAATTTCAGCGCCCTCTATCGGTAAGTAGTGCAAGTTTTGATTTCGTATCTCTATAATTAATAGTCTCTGGTGTATAGAAATACCAAAAAGTTTACACATAAAAATAGGTGCATAAATTTACCAGGGCTTGTAAACTATTTTTGACATTTATTGTGTATAAATACAAGGTTTACGCTATATAACAGGAAGATACGACGTTTAATGAATACCACTAAAATGTTCTGAGAAATTAAAAAATAAAATGTTCTGTTTGCACATAATAGAATTTTATTTAAATATAG
The DNA here is from genome assembly GCA_949987735.1 of Leucophora obtusa. Lineage (NCBI taxonomy): Eukaryota > Metazoa > Arthropoda > Insecta > Diptera > Anthomyiidae > Leucophora > Leucophora obtusa. The sequence continues at coordinate 221,851,519 of OX465295.1, forward strand.
TGCATAGGCGTACCTAGACCATTTTTCTGGGGTGGGCAAGGGCCCCATTTGTGTTTGGCTGTTAATTTGCCCATTCTCAGACCCTTAATCTTAAAAAACACTTTCGACATTATGCTTGCGATTTTTTCATACAAAAAAAGGCTTTTAAAAATAACTCCCTCCCTTTTGATAAAATTTTCAAATGTTTTTTATAGAAAACTCTGAAAATGCAAACTTTTTTCTGAAGAAAACCTCGTGCAGGGAATGTATAGTATATTATTATTTGATGGAGAAAAGAAATCTAAGATCAACCTGTCTCATATTTTCTTCCACCTTTAACGAACCTATTCTTACCCCATATTTTGACCACTTAAATTTCCGAGGTGATCAAAAACTGACATTTTATTCGTAGAATTTTTGCTTCTACAACATATTGAAATTTCCTCAAAATAGTACACTCATAGAAATAAATCTGTAAAAATAGCAGAAAAAGTAACTTAAAATTTAGTTAAAATGATGCTGCAGAAGAAACTGTTAAATTAGAAGATTTTTTTTGCTAAATACAAGTAAAATAAACCTGTTAAATTTACAGTTTTACAATTTTTTTAGTAAATATTTCTGCTCCATAAAGAAAAATGAATGAGTCTCAATGAGAAAAGAGTAAATATTGTTTTTTTTAATTCTTGTTAAATTATAAATTTTGTCATTTAGTAGTATTACCCCTAAATTCATAAACGCTTTGTAAAATTATAGAAGGTTTATTGAACAAATTTTGTACCAAAATGACGTTTTGTAAGCCTGCTATAACTTTACAAAGCATTTATGAATTGAGGGGTTAATATTTATTATTAGAGAAATTTGTTTTGAATATTTTACAGTTAGGGGTTAATAAAGAGTTTTGAAATTAAATTTTTATAAGATTCTCAAAGTGGAGTTAATCGTTTTGGCAAGTGAAACATTCATATAACAGTTTGTGTTTGCTATTTTTAGTCTACTAATATTTAGCAAAATTTTCTATAGATTTTACAATTCAATTTGTCATTTTCAATTACCTAAAAGTTAATTTAAATATAACTAAAATTCTGCAAATTTAACAGCTTTATTTTTGCTGTTCTTATTTTACTAGTATTTAGCAAAAAAAAACAGTTCTTTCAGGAGCATAATTTTTAACTAATTTTTAGTTGCTTTTTCTGCTATTTTTACAGATTCATTTCTATGAGTGTAATATTAACTAATTATTCCTTTAAAAAACTATTAAATCCAAGAAATTGTTCTCTTAAAGCCAGAACTAAGATCGATTTGTTTCTTAAACATTTCTTAAGTAAGAATTTTTAAACAACATTTCTTATTTAAGAAATATTCAAGACAAAAATCGTAATTAGTTCTGGCTGTAAAACTGACTCTTTGATTCCAACAAATTATCTTCCTAGGAAACTAGAAGACATTTTCCCAATCAAAAACACAGGATTAACTGATATTTAAAAAAAAAAACTAATCATACATCATCATCATACATACATACATGCCCACCCCATACCGGCCTAAGTCCGCCAATGATATAGTAAGTGTATTAACCCAACAGAAATATATTACCAACATAAGAAAATATTGTGGAAGAGAAAATATTCATCTTCAGAATATAAAGTCGACACGGAATTCGATATTAAAGAGCTGTTGAAGTCATTTTGGACCTATTTTTATTAATTTTTTTTTTTGATATACATACATATATAAATAAATGTTATTTTGTGTAAATAAAGTGTTAAACCATAATCTTGTTTTGTATTTGTAGCGTGGTCGGGCCAGAATGGCGTGGTCCGGCCAGACTCTCGTCGGGGTCACCAATTTGTAGCGAAGTCCGGCCGGAATGGCGTGGTCCGGCCAGACTCTCGTCGGGGTCACCAATTTGTAGTTATTTATTTTATTAAGGCTTATTAAAACTTATTCTAAATTACAAAAACTTTAACTTTTAATTTTACTTAACACCAACACGAAGCGTCTGTTCGAGAATAATCTAGCACGACAATTGACTGTGTTGCACAGCGTAAAAACATTAAGTACACAAAAATGATAGTGTTGGTAAATACAAATAAAATTAAATCGTTACACCACAATACCCCCCACCTAACTATCAACTAACGATATTTAAGAGAAAATCGGACGTGCCGTCCTAAAGCTGCCTACACACTAGGGAACATACTTAAAAAAAGAGAGCATTTTTTGTGAATGTGTGAGTGCGTTTGTGTGTGTGTGCGTGTTGAGAGCGTGCATTTCGTGTTTACAAAATTTTTTGATATTTTTTGTTCCCTCAACCATGTTCCCTAGTGTGTAGGCAGCTTAATGAAGTCGTCTTTGTCGTTATTGTGTTGTGGTTCTTCGCTGGTATTGTGTTGAGTCGTTGTTGTGGCACATCATGCCACAGTAAAAGGCTTTATTTTTGAATCATGTAGGTTGATAAACAGCATCCGGTTTGTAATTTGTTTATTTTTACTAGCACACGCTGCAAAATTGCTTATTTAAAAATTGTATTTGTACGTTATTGTTTTCTTCTACTGAACGGCAGAAAACAAGTTTGAATTCAGTGAACTTATTTTATTTTTTTTCAATTCAGTGAACTTATTTTATTTTTTTTTCAATTCAGTGAACTTATTATTTTTTTTTTAATTCACTGAACGAAAATGAAATTGAACGAATTCAGTAGTGAATTAATTCAGTAAGGAATTAATTCACTTTTTTTTCCGTTCGATTTATAAAATTGAACGCGTTCACCGGTGAATTAATTCATTTGATTTAATAAAAAGAACTATTGCAATTGAATTAATTCTTTGAATTTGTTGTTTGATGAACGCGTTCATTTGAACGAATTCAGTGAATTACTTAAGAAAAGGAATTCATTCAATTCTACAGAAAATTGAATTCGATTGGTAGTGAATTAATTCAAAAAGGAATTAATTCTTCAAAGCTCTGCTAAAAGTATTGAGTAATTACTTTTCAGCATTGGGTACCCTAAAAAAAGTCGGAAATGAGTACTCGGTACTCAACACTTTTACAGACATAGTGATTTTTTATTTAGTCAATTTTTTTTGCAAAATGTGTCTTATAATTCTCATTTGTTTTTTAGACAAATAGTTTTTATATATACATCCACATTATTATACTTACAGTTATTGAACGGAAATGACGAAAAGAGCAATGAATGGGTTGGTAAACACAATTACAGTTCAACAGCAGAGGAATTGAGGACAACGAAAAATATTAAAATATAAATAAATTAAAATAAACAAACTAAAACAAAAATACAGAATTTGCAATTTTTCTCTTATTTATTTAAAAAATACACCATGCTTTTTTAGTAAAAGACAAAAGTTAATTTTCCTTTGCCTGTTGTTATATTAAACAAAGGCTTCGATTTAATTACATATATATCTCTTTGAAAATTTACCTAAGCGTCTTGACAAATTTGTCGTTAATTTTATTAAATTTATCTACAACGGAACTTTGTAAACTTTTTACTCTAATTTTTGTAAATGTTACACCTTTTTTTCTGCGTGTAGAGTTGATAAAAGTAATAGATTTTACGAAATTTTTCTTCTCTGAGTCACACTGTTATTTGCAACAAAAACTAAAAAAAAGTTAGCGACGTCGCTAACTTCACGGAGGTAATTCATTTTCCCGCCAAACTGGCTTGTAGAACAGATATACATTTATATTTTGGAGTAATTGTTAGTGCACTAATTTGGCTTATTAAAAAAAAACATAAATTTCCATAAAACGCTTGACGCGTTCCGTTCTTTGTTTTTTAATTACCTTAAGATAAGTGTGAAGTTTGTTTTATATATAAAACAACTAAATGGCAGACGCAGAACAATACATCAAAGACATTCAACGCGAGTATGTTGATTTCTTGGACGATGAAGAGGATCAAGGGATATATTCCGGTCATGTCAAGGATATGATAGCTGAAAAGTGTAGACGCTTAATTGTAAACATCAATGATTTGAAACGTAAAAATCCCCAACGTGCTATGGGCTTGCTGAACAACGCTTCGGATGAACAATTGGCATTTGGCAGAGCACTCAAGGAATATGTGTCCACAGTTGATCCATCATATGCCAAAGAGCATGAAGATTTTTTTGTGGGTTTCGAGGGATGTTTTGGTAATCGTCATGTAACGCCACGTTCTCTTACCTCTATGTAAGTATGAAATGTTGAGATTGGGGAGAACGATATTACTGTTTTGTATTATAATTTGCAGCTACTTGGGTAATATGGTATGTGTTGAGGGTATTGTTACCAAGGTGTCTTTGGTTCATCCCAAAATTGTGCGATCTGTTCATTACTGTCCGGCGACACGTAAAGTTATGGAGCGTAAATATACGGATTTGACATCCTTTGAGGCTGTGCCTTCAACTGCTGTCTATCCAACAAAAGATGAAGATGGCAATTTATTAGAAACGGAATTTGGTTTATCAGTATATAAGGATCATCAGTCATTGACCATACAAGAAATGCCAGAAAAAGCACCAGCCGGTCAATTGCCACGTTCTGTTGATATTATATGTGATGATGATTTGGTCGATCATTGTAAACCCGGTGATCGTGTTCAAATTGTGGGTAATTATCGTTGTTTGCCCGGTAAACAAGGGGGCTACACTTCGGGAACATTTCGTACCGTTTTATTGGCCAATAATATATCGCTGTTGAGCAAGGAAAGCAATTTGGACATCAGTCGTGAGGATATTATATTGTGTAAAAAATTGGCTAAAAATAATGACATTTATGAATTGCTATCAAAAAGTTTGGCTCCCTCCATACACGGCCATACCTTTGTAAAGCAAGCCATACTTTGTCTACTTTTGGGAGGCGTAGAAAAACTTCTACCGAATGGTACACGTTTGCGTGGTGACATTAACATATTGCTTATTGGTGATCCTAGTGTTGCAAAATCACAGCTGCTGCGTTATGTCTTGAATACTGCACCACGTGCTATAGCCACCACCGGTCGAGGTTCCAGTGGTGTCGGTCTAACTGCAGCTGTAACCACAGATCAAGAAACAGGAGAACGTCGTCTCGAAGCAGGTGCTATGGTCTTGGCGGATCGTGGTGTTGTCTGTATCGATGAATTCGATAAGATGAGTGATATTGATCGTACCGCAATACATGAAGTCATGGAACAGGGTCGTGTTACCATTTCCAAAGCTGGTATTCATGCCTCTTTAAATGCCCGTTGTTCTGTCTTAGCTGCAGCTAATCCCGTTTACGGTCGTTATGATCAATACAAAACGCCTATGGAAAATATTGGTCTACAAGATTCTTTGCTATCACGTTTTGACTTGCTATTTGTTATGCTCGATGTCATCGATAGTGATATTGATCAAATGATATCCGATCATGTCGTCCGTATGCATCGTTATCGCAATCCCAAAGAAGCTGATGGTGAACCCCTTTCAATGGGCAGTTCTTACGCCGATTCTCTTTCATTCACTACCAACTCGGATGAGAAGAAAGATACCGAAGTTTATGAAAAATATGATGCTTTATTACATGGTAAATCTCGCAGGCGGCATGAAAAGATTCTTTCTGTGGAATTTATGAGAAAATACATACATATTGCAAAATGTATGAAACCAAAATTGAGCGAACAAGCTTGTGAGGTTATATCAAATGAATATTCTCGTTTGCGATCACAGGAAAGTGTGCAAAATGATGTGGCACGTACACAACCCGTAACGGCACGTACTTTGGAAACGTTAATTCGTCTTTCTACTGCCCATGCTAGAGCTCGTATGTCAAAATCTGTAACTGTGGACGATGCCCACGCTGCCATTGAACTTGTACAATTTGCCTATTTTAAAAAGGTTTTGGAAAAGGAGAAGGGCCACAAACGCCGTAGAGGAGATGGTGCTTCATCAGATGAAGAAGCTGCTACTACGAACGAAGATAATGGTGACACTAATAAATCACCATCACGTCGTAGCAAACGTACACGTACCGAAACAACACAAGCTGTTGCAGATGCTGACTATGACGAGGATGATATTGAGACGCCACAACCAGATGCTGGTGATTTAACACTTCGTGATACTAGACGTTCATTAACCGCACCCAAACCTACTACGACCAATGGCGCCACCCTGGAATCACAAACGTCACTTGACACATCATCGTCACTTCCCACTACCGCCGCTGCGGCTCCCGCTTTTATAAATGATGCCCGCCTTGGCGAATTTAAAAACAATCTTCAACGTTTATTCCGTGAGGCACGTGAGCAAAGTCTTTCGTTGGCCCGCATTACAACTGCAATTAATGAAAACAATGATGAACAATTTACTGTTGGTGAGATTGAAGCAGCCGTCACACGTATGACAGACGACAATCAAATTATGGTAGCCGATGGTATAGTTTTCCTTATTTAAGGCAAAATCAGACAAGTTGCAAAAAGATTATTTTCCCACTATTTGTTCTCGTATAGTTTTTCATAATTTTTTTAAAATAAAAATTGCACTTACAGTGGATTTAAATGTATACTTATGTGTTTCAAAATCGTATAGAAAACTAAGACGTAGTGTGTTTTTGTCTCCTCAAGGCTGAATCGTCGTGTGCAGACCACGGCCAATTTTCAGATAAATTAAAATTTTACATACAAATTAAAAAATCAAATTTGTTAAAAATTCAATTAATGTCTTTCAAAATTTCTGCAAAAACTCTGAATTACAATTTTATATAACTTACGCATATGAAATGAAATTAGTTAAATTCTAGGCTAGGTCATTGGAAATGAAGAAATAAAATGAAAATTATTAATTTTATCTTGATAAAATCGCGGTTTTTATGATTTTGAAAGAAAAAAATGATTTTTTTAAATATACATTAGACTGGTTTGAAAAGTTGTTCCGAATCCTGCTCCCCGAGGCATATTTTGAGAGTTTACTGGAAAAAGTTTTGTAGTACGATTTACAAGTGGAAAAAATTACTTTTTTTAATTTTTTAAAAATACTGGCTCTTAAATAACTACCCAGTGTACAATTGGAATCCGAAAAGACTCCTAAAAGAGCCTTTAGACCCTCTGAAATCATAGACATATGAGGGTGTTTTCCTTCACCGATTAAGCCTCTTTCTGAGCGCACTTTTATGACTCATAAAAGACTCCAAATTATGAGCATTGCTGGAAAATTTTGAATTTTCTGAGCCATTTATGAGTCATTTATGAATAATTTTTGAGCATTGAAAAATTAAAAAAAAAATTTAATACATTCATGAATCATGAACGTAATTTAATTTTTTTTAATTCACTGAACGTAATTTAATTTTTTTTAATTCACTGAACGTAATTTAATTTTTTTCTAATTCACTGAACGAAAATGAAATCGAACGAATTCTGTGGTGAATTAATTTAGTAAGGAATTAATTCACTTTTTTCCCTTCGATTTATAAAATTGAACACGTTTACCAGTGAATTAATTCATTTGATTTAATAAAAAGAACTATTGCAATGGAATTAATTCTTTGAATTTATTGTTTGATGAACGTGTTGTTAACTTTATTATAAAATCGCTAAAAACAAAGAAATTTTTTTTATGTTAAGGCAGTGTCATTTCAAGTCTGGCGACCATTTCTAAAATAGTGCAAGACTTAAGGAAATTTTGCAGGATTTCCAAAAATATACAGTTTGTATAGGTCCGATTAGAACTCGCAAAATTTTACTATATAATTTGATAACAGGTCAATATCGCAAATTTTTCATTGCAAGCCACGACCACTTAAAACAAGTGACAAAATAAAAAAACAGACTATGCTAAAATTCTGCACAATATTCTAGACCACATATTTGCCTTTCGGTGCGAATTTAGCCACTATTTTGATCTTTAAAAATAAAGGCAACGAAAATAAAATTAGAAAAAAATTGAATCGTTCCTATTAAATTTACCACCACTGTATATATCCCATTAGTCGCCAACGGTAAAAATTTGTGAACAACTAACTTACTCTGCTCGTAGCAAGTATGGTGTATTTTGTTTTAGTTTTTGCAAAAATAATTTAATTTTTTTTTTTTTTTTTCTTATTATGCGAAGTAGTTTGCATTCGCGTTTTGTGCTTAAAGTCGAGTGTTCTAACGTTTTTTCAAAATAATTTTGCTTATTTGGAAAAATAGATTAACAAGTGCAAGAAGAAACCACGTTTATTAAAACTGCGTACTCAGTTTTTCATGATCACCTCAGTAGTCCTTATAAAAGGATTTTAAGTTTTCAACGCATGGTTTTTGGCAAACCCTTTTTTAAAGATATTTTGTACATTCCATGATGCTGATATGGTGATCAAATGAAAGAGGAGAATTTCTACATTTTAATAAAAGCTTTTCCTTCATTTTTTGTCAAAATTTACATTTATTATTTGATGCCCATTTTGGAGAGAAGTGAAAAAAAATATGTTGCAATTTTAGTATGCATTAGTCCTTTAAAAAGGACATCTGACGTGATGGGTATGCAATTCATATATAAATGGAGTCTACCTTCACATATACATATATCGATTCCTCTATAGGTGAGAGCAAAATTTGAAAATGTTGCACGGTGTAATATATAACTGCAAGAAGAAAAGAACTAATCAACGTCGATTTTATGCAGCAGATGATGAAGTTATGGAATTGCTTAACGCATGTGATAGTGAAAATGATAAAAACCACCAATCACGATCCATCATATGATCGAGCATATAAAATTCAACCAATTTTGAACAATTACAATTCGTAATTTGGAAGAACTATGAGTGAAACCAAATGAAAGTCAATCAATATATCGTTACCTAAATTGCAAAAGGGCGTAACAACACTTTTTATTTTTTTTAGAGGAGAAGCAAAAAACAGAATTAAATATATTTTGGAATTAAAGGATATATTTCTTTCCTTGATTATAAACTTATTTCTGTATATAAATCTAAATTTTTGTAGGGACATGTATTTAGTCTAGTGCATCATAATCGATCAAAAACTCGATTTTGAATTGTTTTGTTGTTACGCCCTTCTGCATTTTAGGCGACGATATGTATACTTAACACAAATACCTTTTTTCTAACCTAACCCTTTTTTTATGTTTGGTTGAATGAATAGTTCATTTAATTTTATTAATTTTTTGTTTAATTTAATGAAATAAATAATTCCCTGAATTAAGTTTCAATTCCTAGGGAATTAAACGAAATAAATTTAATTCCTTGACTAAAAGTTGAATTAACTAGAATTGAATGAATTCCTTGACCAAAAGTTGATTTAACTAGAATTGAATGAATTCCTTGACCAAAAGTTGAATTAAGTGCACAGTTGAATGAATTTCTTAGCCAAAAGTTGAATTAACTAGAATTGAATGAATTCCTTTACCAAAAGTTGAATTAACAAGAATTGAATGAATTCCTTGTTGAATGAATTCATAAAATTTTATGAAGGCATTAGAAAAAAATGAATGAATTCCTTTAATATAAATCCAATGAAAAAAAAGGAATTCATTCAATTCCTTAAGTTTGGTCACTGATTTCATTCCCAAAATATAAATTCAGTTAAAAAAAAAGGGAATTAGGGAATTAATTCTTCGAAGCTCTGGTTATAAGGCATAGGACGAATATCTTTATTTCCAACATTATCAAGGTAAAACGTTAACCACAGATATTTTCATATAAATTTAACTATGTTTAAGCTAGTGTTTCCAATTATTCGACGTAGGCGGTTAACCTGTTAATGCATTATTCGAAAAATGCCTAAAATTGATTAACCGGTTATTCGGGGCGGTTAATCGAGAAAATTGGCGATTAATCGATTAATCGTTTAATACAAAATTAATGTATTTCCTTAAGTTTTTATCAATAAAAACACAAAGATCTGCGTGTTTTTGTTAAATACCAACGTGACATATAAACTCGCTATATTTAAAACAAGTTTCAATATTCTAAGGTTGAAGTTTTGGAATCTGAGGTTTTTTTAATTAAAAATTTTCTTAGTAGACAATATATACATATATTTAATCCTTTAATTCCCAGTGGAACATAGGGCCGCTAGGTTTCAAAAATTTTCAATTTCGGGGAGAATAAGTGATTGGCCTAAAGCTCTTCTACTAAAATTTGATTGAAAATGGCAGAAAGAACTGCTGAAAGATTTTTGGTTTGGCAAATATAAGTAATTTAAGAACAATAGTCAATACTGCCGCAAAAAATTTAATATTGCATTTAAATAAATGTTATATCTAAAGTTTTGAAGATTTTATTAAGATTCTTCCTTCTCCCCTCCCTGATTTCCTCAGTCACCGTTTTCTAAGGGCCATTAATAATAAAAAAATAACCTAAAGTTTGAGCGACGAGTTACGCAGATAGCATTTCATCAGACGAGTTTTAATGAAAATTTTCAGTAAGCTAATGAAGTTTTCTTCCCAAAGTGAATTATTTTTATGAAGCTCTTTTTAATAAAACTTTTTTTGGGTGTATAAAATTTTTAATAAATAATATGAAATTTTTCATAAAATTTTATCAAAAACTGCATCAGTTCAATGAAAACTTTCAATGGACGAATTCCAGTGAAACTTAATTGAATCAATGTAAAAATTCATAAATAGCATGTACACAATTTTCTCAGTGTGCGGTTATAGATGTCAAATTGCATATAAATTTAAATTTTTTAACTTTCATTTTCTGCTTTTTGGTTATTTGTTTAATTCGAATAAAAATTTAATTTCATTGAAACGGGTTCTGGTTACATGGTATTCTAGTGGAACATGTCGTAGAATTGATGTGGTTTTGAACCACTCTCTTGAGAGAAGTAAGAAAAGCTAGAGTTCTTGCAGAATTAATATGTCAATTGTGTGACACAGTTTTAAAACAAATGCAACCTTGTCTTAAGGGACATGGAAATATAATTTAGTTTAAATTTTTAAAAGAATTAAAACAAAAATGAAGCATTTTCTATTGTATTTCCTAAAACCTGCCAAACACGTCGTGTGTTTTGAAAAAGTTTTAAAAAACACCTTTATTTGGGCCTTTCGCGATGTTTTTTTAAAGCTCTCTTTTACAAATAGAAACTTCGATATTTTTTTAAAACATTTGCAAACAAATTTTATTAAAATTTATCAGTCTCTTAAAACAGATGACGTGTCTCGCTGGTGCAATGCCGACTTGTTTGGAGTTTCTCTAAAAAAGGTATTTAAAGGCTTAAGGTTCTCTTGATTTTTAAAGAGTTTGGTGGTATTTTAAGTTAGTATTTGTTTTTCTAAGCCTTTCTTGCAATTTTTTAGCCAAGGCTAAGAAAAATATGAAGTTTTGGGAAAAAACTGAAGGAACAATTCCATATTAAAAATGTAACCGGTTAATCGACCTATTTTAACCGATTATTCGGGTCGAATAATTATTTGAGTTTTAAATTATTTGTTTCGACATTAACCGAAATAGAGACAATTAATCGAGGAATCGGTTAATCGATTAACCGAATTGGAAACACTAGTTTAAGCATTAAACTTAGTTCATTTTAAAATAAGTTAACAGTTAAAGAAAAGTAAATTTTTGCTAAAGTGCAGTTTACGGACATAACTTTGATGAGTTCAAAATTTTTTTCATAGGTAGATCTTTTTACTGCGAGTTCAAAAATATAAATATTTTTGTCGGAAACGCCTACTTTCGATTGGGCGGGGCTTTAAAGTTGAAAATTGAAATTGGAATAAGTCTGAAGATACTTATCCGCTCACGACAAAACGCACACCAACTAAAAGGTCTGTAAAATGCCTTTTTGATGGGATTCAATATGATCCCAAATATTAAGGCATTATGGGCTAAATGAGCATTTTGGACAGCTTGTGAACAAAAAAAAAAAAGAGTACCAGTTGAGTACGTTAGAGTTAGAGTTGTAAAAGTATTGAGTATTCCGGTACTGAGTACTCAATACTGACTGTTTTTTTGAGTACTCAATACTAAAACGGTACTACTCAATACTTTTAAAGATGCAATTTTCCGTATAAATGTGTATTTTTCGTATAAAAATACAACTCTAAAAATAGTACTCTAAAAATACAGCTCTGAAAATACAACTCTATTTGTGAAGCAAAGAAATTTTTAACGAATTTTTGGGAAAAATTATTTAATTAATTTATTTAAAATGTTTAAATTAATTAAAATGTAAATAACAATAGTTATTTAACACGTGTATGTGAATTGTGATAATTTTTCTTAACAAATACGAATTCATAACATTTTTATTTTTAAATTAAAAAAACCGTTAAAAGTATTGAGTAGTATCGAGTACTCAATTGAAAAGTATTGAGTAGTATTGAGTACTCAAAAAATACAGAAATTTCACAACTCTAGTTAGAGTAGCATGGAATGAGTATGATTTGGGAGTCTTGTCTATTTGGCTGCTACTGCTACTTGTTGAATTTAGAAGCAGACACATCGATTGATGCTGTGGTGGTTTTCAATTTCAAAACAAAGCTGTGTGCTACTGCTCAGCTACAGAAAAGTTTGAATAGTGGTAGTAGTAGCGATGTGTTGACTTTTAGTTTTGTTGTTTTTTTTTTACTACAATAATCGTCATTTTTGTTACTACTGCTAATTTAGTCGTACACCGAAAAAATTTTTCAGTTACTGGCTACTAAATTTTCAACTGAGTCTCAGGTGAAATACCCCTTACTGAGCTTCAGTTGATTGATTTAATTGAAATCAACTAATTTAAACTAGAAAAATTTAATTTAACTGAGGCCTCAGTTCAAACGAAAAAGAATTTGAAATTAGTAGCTACTAACCGATTCAACAGTTGAAAATTGCATATACATATATTTGAATACGGTTGACAATAAAACATAAACATACACACTAGGGAACATACTTAAAAAAGAGAGCATTTTTTGTGAATGTGTGAGTGCGTTTGTGTGTGTGTGCGTGTTGAGAGCGTGCATTTCGTGTTTACAAAATTTTTTGATATTTTTTGTTCCCTCAACCATGTTCCCTAGTGTATAGGCAGCTTAACTATTTTTTGTTTATTAATTTATTCAAATCAAAACTTAAAATATGTACAATAAGTGTAATATCATATCTTTCATTACCGTTCTTTTCTTAACAGATAGTGTTCCCTTTTGAAATGGTACAATGTACTATTGTACACATTAAATTTTCGACATACATGTACTAGTACGATATGTGCATTAAAACGTTGACAACTTTTCTTAATACTAAATTATTCTTTGGACACATTATGCTAGTTATCTGCAAAATATCAAAACAACTTAAAAAATTAAAATAAATTTTATTTTGCACGAAACAACTGAAACTTCCCATAAATATTTAAATTTTATTATTTATCCCTTTTGTTTTTTTTTTTATTTTCAGTAAATTTCTTGACAATAAAATTATTTGAAATTTACAAGCTGACTCAAGAAAAGTCTATAATCAAAAAATTTTAGTTGCTCAGTTAATGTTTATTTATTTTAAATTAACTGAGGATTTCTTTAACTGAGGAATTTTTTCGGTGTAGTTTTTCAACCTTGTAAAATATACTAGTTAATAAAAAAAGTTTTCAACATTTCTTAATTAAGCAAAATTTTAGAAAAAAAAATCTTTTTTATTTCTAACTATAAAACTGTCCCTTAACCTACCCAGATAGAAAAATACGAACGGCACAGTACTGGCTCAGCATTGGAGACAGTAGTACATGTACTGGCGATGTGTCGGATTTTTTACGTTTCCAGTACTGGTACAGTGTCGAAATGATAACACCAATATACGCTTGGCCGTAGGTATTTGCCCACGTTGGCCCAGTGTTGGATTTTGTTACTTTCTGGTGTTTTCCCAGTACTATAAATTAAAAATATTCAGTAACTTGCCAGTACTTCAAATACAAAAAATCAGTGTATAGCCAGTACTATAAAAACAATTAAAAATCTGTTGGTGAATCACCCTAAATTTTAATAAAATAATAAAAAATATATATTTTTGTTTCAAATTATTTTTTTGTTTTTTATTGTGTTATAAAATATTAAATAATTGCAAAACTAGAAAATAAAGTTTTTCTTAAATTTTCTGGTTTCTCGCTGTTTTATATAAAAATATTATGAAAAAAGTTATATTAAAATTCTATTAAATTATATTAAAAATTAGGGTAAAAGAAGTGTCAGATATAAAAATCTTCTTAAAATAGCAGAAAACAGTGACAAAGCACATTTTAAGTGGTACTGGCATAATAAAAAAACAGTGCTCTCCCAGTACTATTTTTTTCTACCGTGGGCAATTTCCACCTGGGTAGTGTCTTCAAATGCAATGAAATGTGTAAAGAAATTTGAAAATAACACACAAAGCAACAGCAAAATTATTTTCGTTATTGTTATTTTGTGTGTTATTTTCAAATTTCTTTGCACATTTCATTGCATTTGAAGACACTAGGTAAGGCTCCATTAGTCTGATAGTATCGTAAAGTATCGTGTCAGCCAGGCACGTAGGTAGGGGGGGGGGGCTTGGGGGCTCGAGCCCCACCGAAATGATTTGACAAATTTTGAAACGTAACAAAATACGTCGAAAGCAACAACATTTTTTAAAAAATGTAATAAAAAATATTTAGTTTTTGTTGAAATCAAATATCAAATGGCCAAGTTTCTTAAGTTTTCATAAATAAAATAGATTCTCTAAATCCAATTGCAAAAATTGCTTTCTAAAAATTTTTCTAAGCTTTTTGGTGGCCATAGAAACTGTTTTTTATGGTTTTTTTTTGTAAAAATCTTGAATAGTTATGTGTGGTTAGAAAATAAATAGAATTGCACGAACTTTTTAGGTTCTGTTGAAAAATTTCACAAAAATAGCTATATTTTTCAAACTTCTTAAAACTTTCTTAAAAAATTATTGATAAATCGCCAAATTTTTCGAACTTTTTTGTTTTCCATAAAAATTTACCGATAAATCGCTGAATAATAACGATTCAAAAATTCTGTCAAGGAAATAAATGTAAAAAAATGCTAAGAAAATGTGAAGACTGTCTTAAAAAGAAAAATCGCTAGTTTTCCCGCTAATAGCTAAATTATATTTTATCCCCCTAAACGAGTTGAAGTATCGCTAGATTTGCCGAGAAAATAGCTAAATTGGCAACAGTTATTAAAATAGCTGATTGCGAAATAAACCTATTCAAATTATTGGATTAATAAATAAAACCTAATAAAATGATCACTTGCTTACTCCTTCCATCGTAAATAAGCTTATATTTAAATATTTTTTATTTTTACAAAAAATTATTTCAAAATTATTTAGACAAATGTTTAATCATATGTTTTAAATCATATGTTTTTTTTCTTACAAATTCTTACTAGCACAAATTCATCCAGTAAAAACTTGTAAGTTCTCTGGTATTGAACTGTCACTTTACCCTCTATTTTTCCTCTCTCCTTACTGAGTAATTGTGTAAACAAACACCTTCCAGTAAAAACTTGTACAAATTTGTACGAATTTGTACAAATTTTCGGGTACGCAAACACACTTATTAGGTGTGTTTGGGTACTTTTCCAGTAAAGTCCAGTAAAAATTACTCAGTAACAAATTTACAGAGAGTAAGGCAAAATTTACTCTCAAAAAGAAAAATATCTAAAAATGTACGCAAACAGAAAAATTGTAAGAATTAGTAAAATACTGCTGCCAACTTCTTCCCTAAAAATATCGCTAAATCAAACTAAAAAATCACTAGAAAATATCTAAATTATAAAAAAAATTAAATAGCGATAAATCCCTAAATTGCACGAACATTTTAGGTTCTGTTGAAAAATTTCACAAAAATAGCTATATTTTTCAAACTTCTTAAAACTTTCTTCAAAAATTATTGATACATCGCCAAATTTTTAAAACTTTTTTGTTTTCCATAAAAATTTACCGATAAATCGCTGAATAATAATGATTCAAAAATTCTGTCAAGGAAATAAATGTAAAAAAATGCTAAGAAAATGTGAAGACTGTCTTGAAAAGAAAAATCGCTAGTTTTCCCGCTAATAGCTAAATTATATTTTATCCCCCTAAACGAGTTGAAGTATCGCTAGATTTGCCGAGAAAATAGCTAAATTGGCAACAGTTTCTAAAATAGCTGATTGCGAAATAAACCTATTCAAATTATTGGATTAATAAATAAAACCTAATAAAATGATCACTTACTTACTCCTTCCATCGTAAATAAGCTTATATTTAAATATTTTTTATTTTTACAAAAAATTATTGCAAAATTATTTAGACAAATGTTTTGTTTCTTCAATCATATGTTTTAAATCATATGTTTTTTTTTCTTACAAATTCTTACTAGCAAAAATTCATCCAGTAAAAACTTGTAAGTTCTCTGGTATTGAACTGTCACTTTACCCTCTGTTTTTCCTCTCTCCTTACTGAGTAATTGTGTAAACAAACACCTTCCAGTAAAAACTTGTACAAATTTGTACAAATTTTCGGGTACGCAAACACACTTATTGATAGCTTTCGTCATATTTATTATAAGATAAACATAAAATTGACAAATTAACCTTCGTTTTCCTTAAAAATTCCAGGTTTCCTGCTTGCAGGCACAAGCTGTTACTATAGGGTGATAATTTGGCATAATTCGACATTTTACAATTTTTTCCCACCCTAAGTTAAGCATTATAATCTTGGATTTTCATAATTTTTTTTTTTTAATTAAAATTATTAACTGTCCGTGAAAAAGCGTACTTTAGGAGAAACAAGAAATTTATTCTGGAAGTGACTGTAAATTAAATACATATATAAATTCGGATTTGTCTCAAGAAGCTTCTTGCAGTATATTTAACAAAACTATATTCTGCGGTTTTAGAAGATCCTGCAAAATGATCATTGCATTCAGAATCAATGTTCCGAACGCGAAATGAAAGTACACTGTTGCTAAAACAAAACCCTCAAAGTGTTTTGCAAATCTAGCTCGATTTTTAATTTGATGGCCTCTTGAAACATGTGTCTATTTTAATCACCTTTTCGTCACAAAGACGCACTATCAGTTGCTTTTTATTCATATTGTTTGTTATTAGCAGTTTGGTGTTAGAAATTGTCGAAATCTATTCTATTTTCCTAATTCTAACAATTAGGTTGTTCATAAGGGGTGTGCTATCTGTTGTATCGTCCTAACAAAAAACAGAGTTGTTAAAATTTTTATTTGTGTTTAACAACGATTTTCTATTCAGTTTTCTATCGGTTAGCACACTCAAACATAGGACACTAAACATACGTAAAAATGTTGTATCGTGCTATTCTCAAATGTTGTATTTTTTTAATTTAATTTTTAACAACTCTGTTTTTTGTTAGGACGATACAACAAATAGTACACCCCTTGTGAAAACCCTTAATGCACTCGCATAAGTAGTGGGCATCCCCTGAGTTTTAGTCTATCGTAAAAAAAAATTAGAAATTGTGATTAAAAATGTGAGCACACCCGGAAATTTTCACACAAAATAAAACATTAAGGGTTTTCACAAGGGGCCCAGCAAAAACATAGTAATGACAGGTCATTACCATACGGATTACCAAGTAATGATAGGTCATTACCTTTTGCATTACTTTAAAATACAAAATAATGACTTGCCGATAAGTTATAGAAGTACTTATATCTTCGTGCAAAGTAATCACTTACTGGTAATTGATTAAATAAGTACTGATTAAGTCTTTTTTTATATTAATATTTTATTTATAAATTTGTTTTGAACTAAATAGGAAATTTTCCAAGGTAAAAATTGTTTTTCCCAATATGATCAACTATTTTACAATGTAGGGTAACCACTTATTTCCTAACTTCTGAGTAACCACTTATTCTATCTTTGTGAGTAACTACTTATTCTTTCATTATGGGTAACTCGTTATTCGCACTTTTTTTGTAAGCGAGAGGGTAATGACCACCCATGAATTTTTGGACATCGCGAACAAAAATAATGTTGCGAGTAAATAGCCTCCCAGTGTAGAAAATCATTACCAGATATGTGGTTATGTAACTACATACTTGGTAATGGTAACTAGTTACTTTTGTTATTACATTTCTTATTACCTTTATATGGCGATGTCGCGAAAAATAATGAGTTGTCGTTACACACCAGCATACGAAAAATCAAAAAATATATCGTTACCTATGTGCTTACCAGTACTGACAAAAATAATGAGTCTAAAAATAGATTTTCTAAAAAATAAATTATGTATATAAAAAAAAATATTTTTTATTGTATTTTTTTTTTAAATAAAATTTGCTGGTGCGGAAATCGAACCTGGGTCTACAGATTGCCTGTCAACAGCTCTACCATCTGAGCTATATCGACATGTAATATTTAGTGTTTCCAATTATTCGACGTAGGCGGTTAACCGGTTAATGCATTATTCGAAAAATGCCTAAAATTGATTAACCGGTTATTCGGGTCGGTTAATCGAGAAAATTGGCGATTAATCGATTAATCGTTTAATACAAAATTAATGTATTTCCTTAATTTTTTATCAATAAAAGCACAAAGAGCTGCCTATTTTTGTTAAATATAAATGTGACATACATATAAGCTCGCTATATTTAAAACAAGTTTCCATATTCTAAGGTTGAAAAGTTTTGGAATCTGAGGTTTTTTTTAAATTAAAAATTTTCTTAGTAGACAAAGGTCTGCAAAAATTTTGATAAAGCTACTAAAATTTCATTGAAAATGGCAGAAAGAACTGCTGAAACTATCAGATTTTTGGTTAGGCAAATATTAGTAATTGAAGAATAATAGTCAATACTGCCACAAAAAAATTAATATTGCATTTAAATATAGTATGTTATATTTAAAGTTTTGAAGATTTTATTAAGATTCTTCCTTCTCCCCCGAAGAAATAAAAAAACGAGCCCTCGATATAAAAAAAATAGTTGAGTTGGATTTCAGTTAATGAAAATACTAATTTACGCTGCAAAAATTGGAATAACATTTTTCTGATTTTCTCAGTCTCTTTACCGTTTTCTAAGGACCATTAATAATAATAAAAAAAATAACCTAAAGTTTGAGCGAACTTACGCAGATAGCATTTCGTCAAACGAGTTTTAATGAAAATTTTCAGTAAGCTAATGAAGTTTCCTCCCAATGTGACAAAGCTTCATTATTTTTATGAAGCTCGTTTTAATAAAACCTTTTTTGGGTGTATAAAATTTTTAATAAATAATATTAAATTTTTTATAAAATTATATCTAAAACTGCATCAGTTCAATGAAAACTTTCAATGGACGAATTCCAGCGAAACTTAATTGAATCAATGTAAAAATTCATAAATAGCATATACATTATTTTCTCAGTGTGCAGTTATAAATGTCAAATTCCATATAAATTAAAATTTTTTAACTTTAATTTTCTGCTTTTTGGTTATTTGTTTTAATTCGAATAAAAATTTAATTTCATTGAAACGGGTTCGGGTTCCACGGTATTGTAGTGGAACATGTCGTAGAATTGATGTGGTTTTGAACCGATTGTACACACTTTCTTGAGAGAAGTAAGAAAAGCTAGAGTTCTTACAGAATTAATATGTAAATTGTGTGACACAGTTTTAAAACAAATGCAACTTTGTCTTAAGTGACATGGAAATATAATTTAGTTTTAATTTTTAGACGAATTAAAACAGAAAAGAAACATTGGGTGCGTTCGGCAGATACAATTTATTAGTCAACAGTTCTACAACAGTTGTACAACTATCTGCTGAACGACCTGATCACTTACCGCTCAGTCTGAGCGCTCAGGTAGCGCTGTCATATTTGGGTAGCGTAAAAAATGTTAGCTACTTTTGATTAATAAGTGATACATTTGTTGTTGTTCATTTACAATAAAAATTGTTTTGTATGAAAGACAAATAAAAACATACAAACATAATTCGAAAACAAAAATTTAAAAAAATAAAAGGAAACTATAGAAAAAGTGTATTTAAAAACAAAACAAAGAAAACATCGTTCAGCAGAGTAAGTAATCACAAATCGCTACAAGTCACCGGTATCAGTTTAAGGTTTCTATGCTGAATGCTACCATTGCCTATTGTATTTCCTAAAACCTGCAAACAAAGTTTTGAAAACACCTTTATATGGGCCTTTCGCGATGTTTTTTAAAGCTCTTTTTTACAAATAGAAACTTCGATATTTTGTTATAATATTTGCAAACAAATTTTATTAAAATTTATCAGTCTCTTAAAACAGATGAAGTGTCTCGCTGGTGCAATGCCGGCTTACTTAGAGTTCCTTCAAAAAAGGTATTTAACAGCTTAAGGACCTCTTTATCTCGATTTTTAAAGAATTTGGTGGTATTTTTAGTTAGTATTTGTTTTTCTAATAAGCTTTTCTTGCAATTTTTTAGCCAATGCTAAGAAAATTATGAAATTTTGGGAAAAAATAAAGGAAAAATTCCTTATTAAAAATGTAACCGGTTAATCGACCTATTTTAACCGATTATTCGGGTCGAATAATTATTTGAGTTTTAAATTATTTGTTTCGACATTAACCGAAATAGAGGCGATTAATCGAGGAATCGGTTAATCGATTAACCGAATTGGAAACACTAGTAATATTTAATAGATAAAAACACAATTGACCTGCTGCACACAAGTAAGCTTACTCGCCAACATATGGTACTCCTTAGCATTATTTGATACAATTTTAAATTATTTATAATAAATAGTAAAAAATCGTAAGATACGCAATTCAAAAAAAAAAAAGGTTTTTAAAATTTTGCAAAAAATATTAAACATTAATTTGAATTTAAGAGAAAATCTTTAAGTTGTTGTTTTTTGTTTAGTTTTATTTGATTTATTTTTCTCAATTGATTTTAGTTAATTTAAATTGTGCGGTAACTTCATTTTTAGTAAATTGGACATGTTCGGGCATGTTGTTGGTTTTAACCCTTTCGACCCCAAAGTTGCCTACAAGCAACTTTGTGGTTTTGTGCCTATAACTCCCGTTATATTTATTTTTTTTTCTAACAAATTTTTTTACTCAGTAGCAGTGAAGTTCTAGAATACCTGTGTATAATTTCATATAGCAGTCTTTAATAGTGTTCATTTGCGAGCTATTTTTCATAGTGTCAACACACATTTTTTCTCACAGCAAAATTTAAGGAAAAATAAAATTTTTGTTTAAATTAGTCTCAAAAATTGTGTGATGAATAAAATTCAAAAAATCAAGAATTTTTATGTAGAGTTTAGTAATAGAAAAAATATAAAATTAAAATTTTTAAAAAATCTTAACCCGTTCGGGACCGGCAGCATATTAATTTTTGAACTTTAATTCCAAATAACTCCGCTAGGGGGTGCTGCAAAGCCATAAAAGTAATAAAAAAATATTTCTTTGGCATAGATCTACACTTACAAGAAGTTTGGTCGGAAAATTCCCAGCCATTTAAAGTTGGGGTCGAAAGGGTTAATACTAGTTTTTTTAATTATAAGAAATAAATTTAAAAAAAAGATTAAAATTTTATAATTTTTGACCCCGCTTTTTAAATATTAAAGATGAGACTGGGACGCTAATAATAGTCAACGCTGAAGATTGGATGCAAGAACAAAAGCGATAGAATAATATAAAAAAGGTAACTGCGAAGAAGAAAGAACAAAATACAATATACAGAGTGGAGTGGATCTATATTATATTTTGAACCTTGTTTTAATGTACAAAATAACCTTTATATATGTACGTTTTTTTTTGTTTATAATACAAAAATTTAAAAACAGTACTATGCGGGTCGAAAAAGTACTATGTTTTAAGCAGGTTGGTACTATTTTGAAAATCCCATTTATCATCCCTGTTGTGTAGGTATAAAAAGCCGATTATGATCGGCCACTGGTAGCTATGGGACGACCACTGATATATACCCAGTGTAGAAAATCATTACCAGATATGTGGTTATGTAACTACATACTTGGTAATGGTAACTAGTTACTTTTGTTATTACATTTCTTATTACCTTTATATGGCGTTGTCGCGAAAAATAATGAGTTGTCGTTACACACCAGCATACGAAAAATCAAAAAATAGATCGTTACCTATGTGCTTACCAGTACTGACAAAAATAATGAGTCTAAAAATAGATTTTCAAAAAAATAAATTATATAAAAAAAAATATTTTTTTAAAATAAAATTTGCTGGTGCAAAATCGAACCTGGGTCTACAGACTGCCAGTCAACAGCTCTACCATCTGAGCTATATCGACATGTAATATTTAATACACCGAAAAAATTCCTCAGTTACTGTCTACTAAATTTTCAACTGAGTCTCAGGTGAAATACCCCTTACTGACCCTCAGTTGATTTAATTAATTAAATATAACTAATTTTTTTTAATATAAAATTCAGCTGAGAACTCAATTGATGAGAACTTAGTGTTAGTCAAATTGAATATATATGCAATTTTAGTTACTAACAACCATCCAAAATTTAAAAACCCACAAAAATTTTAATTTTATTTGTTTATTTCGTGTTATTTAATGTATTTGCAATAAAAAAACAATATTGAATTGAATTCTCTGCGGAAATTTGCATTTTTTACCATTTCCTATATGATGATTTTAGGGATGTTCCAAAAAATATATCTAGGTTTTTCACGTTCTAGTAAAAATTAAAATTTTAGATGACGCATATTAAATAGAGCTTCATAAGACTTACCTTTATCAAAAACATTGCTGATATTTTATTGAATTATTTTTATTGAAAATAAGAGAATCAATTTATTTTTTTTTACAATTTAATTTTTCAATTTCGACATTCTTTTCCAATTGGAAATTTGTTTTGAAAATAACTGAATAAAATATGTCTTTAACTGAAACAAAAGTTATTGATGATTAATTTTAAATCAACTGAGGATTTCCTTAACTGAGTAACTGAGGAATTTTTTCGGTGTAGATAAAAACATAACTGACCTGCTGCACACAAGTAAGCTTACTCGCCAACATACAAAAAATCAAAAAATATGTGGTTACATATATCCTTACCAGTGTTTAAAAAATATTGAGTCTAAAAATAGATTTCAAAAAATTTTCAAAAAAATCTAAAAATTTATTTTCTATTTGAAATAATGATAAAAATAAGTCACTATCAGTAACTCATTATTATATATTTTAAAATAATGCAGAAGGTAAGTGGGTGTCATTACTGGTACTCCAAAAAATAATGATATGTCATTACCGTTTCTACACTGGGCTGGTAAGTAGTGAAACCCTTTGTGTGCTACTTACTCACTTAATTACTCGGTAATGTCTGTTTTTGCTTGGGGTGTGCTATCTGTTGTATCGTCCTAACAGAAACAGAGTTGTTAAAAATGAAATTGAAAAAGTACAACATTTGAGAATAGCACGATACAACATTTTTACGTATGTTTAGTGTCCTATATTTCAGTGTGTTAACAGATAGAAAACTGAATAGAAAATCGTTGTTAAACTCAAATAAAAATTTTAACAACTCTGTTTTTTGTTAGGACGATACAATGATACAACAGATAGCACACCCGTTACTCTGAGTCTTGACGAGACATTGATTTGTTTACCCAAAAACTAATCGTCAGCAGAATAACGGGAAAGAATTTGTCCATTTGTTTTGGGTGGAGAATACTTAATGGCAGACAATTCATTATTTTTTGTTTTTTGTTGGAGTAGATCACAAACGAAACTATTTATTTTCATGTTTCAATGTGTTTTTCACTAATTTTTTTCCAATAATAAAAAGCAAATGCATTAAATTCAATAATAATTCAAATTATTTACTTTTTTTTAACATTTTATTCATTTTCCTTTATTTTTAAGTAATGCCACTAAGTAAAAATTAGATCTGGCATCGTGGTTGTTGTTGCACATAGTTGTGAGAACAATTATGCTGACAACTGTTATGTGCCCCCAATGGCACTGTAGTGGTGTTGCCAGCTAGCTCGCGTAGCATCCACCTAGGGTCGAGTTCCAACCCACCACTACAGCCCAGGGACACAAACAATTAAAATTTCACAAAAAAAAAACCAAAAAACTAAAAAAAAACACCAAAAAATGGAACATTCCAGAGGGAGGACGAGGTGTCAATATCCCCCACATTTGCCCTCCCAATCATGGTCATCAATTGAGTCCTATAAAATTCGATGATGACCCCAAAAATTTAATTAGAATTCCGTAAATTCTCTCTGTGTACCCTTTTTAAACACCCCTGATTTGGTGTACCTTGGGTTCCCATCTGAATTACCGGATAAATTTAAGTCGAACCCACAACTAATATTGTAGTGAACGTTTAGTTGGGCAGGGTTACCCCCCCCCCCTTCTCCTTTACGACCCTTTGCCGTTTTTTTTTAACTTCCTCTCTTCGAGTTCATCCGCAACAAAACTCCGGGGCTGATAAGTTCACGATGGAAGGACCGGTGTGCGAGATGAAGACGCGGGGTTATTATCCCGTTTTGGGGATTTGTGTGTTCCAACGTGGGGAACTCCCACACCCTGTAGAGTCTCAATGCTCTATCAACTGAGAAGCCGGGCACTTTTAGGTAAGTATGTGTAGTATTTGTTAAGTAATCTTAAACAAATTTATTTCCGATTTTTCTTTCAGCTATGTATGTACATCATCTGGTAGAGAAGCAGCTATGGTGTTTGCAGACGTTTTCTTTTTCACTACAATTCATCATCATGTCATGTGAGTTTCGTCTTCCCTTTTATAATTTAGTTAAATTTAAGCAGTTATCTATAATATCGAGTTGTAACGAAAACTTTTAACGATTTCGAGGTTACATATTAGTTATAAGGTTTCTTTCGCTTACGCTGTGGTTACCCTTTTTCACGGTTGTAGGAGAACGTTTTGAGTGTTTGATGTTAACATTGTACAGAATGTAGGTTTATCTCTTCTCTCAAAAAAAACTGGACAGCAATTTACATAAATAAATAGGACAGATACTAAACATCGACTTAAGCTATATTGCCCTTGACTAGGTGTTTATATCACAGGTTTTCCTACTTCTACTTGCACCTTTTCTCAGACTTTTATGTCTTTTGAGTGAAATATACCGATGGATTTGCCTTGTAGGTTTTCCAGCTCGTACATGTTGTTGCCGATTGGTTTTACAATACGGCATTTTAAAAATTTTCGGCAAAATTTCGCGTTGACCTTATTCTTGAAATCTGATTGGACAAAATTTCTCCTATAGACCTCTTGACCTGGATGGAATTTTGTTGTGCGAGCTCTTTCGTTATATCTTTTTGCACTTTTTTCGAATGCTTCGTGCAAATTACTTTTAATTTTCTCATTAATTAGTTTAAGCCGGTCTTTTCGGTCGAGGTTTATAACTTGGTGATCGGTCATCGATTTTATATTTCGCGCCAATTTATAATCTGATCCATTCGAAAACCAGTGGTACCCAAATAAGGCAAAGAGGGGTGTAGTTCCGGTTGCCGTATGAATTGATGTTCTTAACGCGCATTCTATCTCCGCCAAATACAAATCCCAATCTCTGTGGTCTTTTTCCATATAAGCTCTGATGGCTGCCAGTATCGATTGGTTGACCCTTTCAGAAGCATTTGATTGCGGAGAATAGAATGCCGTTTTTATGTGCGTGATTTTGTAGGCTTCAATCATTTGATTAAACATGCCTGAAACAAATTGTTGACCGTTGTCACTATGAATAGTTTCAGGAACTCCAAATTTGTTGAAAATTTCCTGCACCAAAAACTGCACAACATTTTTCGCGGTTGCCTTTATAAAGCAAAATTTCGTGAAGTGGTCTACCACTATAAAAATATAGGCGTTGCCTTTTTTTGACCGCGGATATTTACCGAGGAAATCCACATATAATTTCTGAAACGGCCTTCCCGTTAAAACTTCCTCACCTATTGACGGTCGCAAATTTTGATTGGATGGTTTGGTTTCTTTGCAAACCTGACAATTCAATACATAATTACGCACCTGTGTGGTCATTTTGGGCCAATAGTAGAGTTGTTTTAACCTGTTTAGCGTTTTATGTAAGCCCCCGTGAGCCGATGTTGTAGCGTCGTGAGCTTTTTCAATTAGAATATGAGTGATATCTTGGGGAACCCACAACTTCCATGCACATTCTTCAAGATTTTCGCCTCTATCAAAATGTATTCTTTTAAAAAATTTTCCGCTTTCTATTTTTAAATCGGGCAATTTATCTTGATTTTCCTTAATATTTTCAATCAAATTTAAATAATTTTCGCTTTCAAATTCGTTTGTTTCGAAATCAAAATATTCGTCATCTATTTCGCTGATTTCGATTGACATTCTAGACAATGTGTCTGCCACCACATTTTCCGATCCCTTGCGATGCTCGATCGTGAAATCATACGCCTGAAGTTGAAGTGACCACCTGGCCAAGCGTCTACTTAGATCCTTTAAGGACATGAGCGATTTCAGGCTAGCGTGGTCAGTGATGACGGAGAACTTCATCAACTCCACGTATGGGCGAAAATGTTTTACTGACAAGACGGCTGCAAGGCATTCTTTTTCGGTCACGGAGTAGTTCTTTTGACATGCGTTGAACTTTTGCGAATAAAATGCAATTGGATTTTCATCTCCACTGTCATTTTTCTGGAAAAGAACTGCTCCGATCCCGTAGTCTGATGCGTCACATTGAATGTAAAACTGCCGGCTAAAATCCGGGTGGCGTAGTACGGGGGCGGTTGTGAGGCCGTATTTTAGGGACTCGAAAGCTTCCTTCGCTTCTGGGGTTATGGCAAACTTCTTGCCTATTTTTAGCGTGTCGGTCAAAGCTGCGGATATCGAGGCAAAATCCTTTATAAAACGCCGATACCATCCGGCAGTCCCTAAAAAACTCCTCACTTCCCTCGGTGACTTTGGCAGCTGAATCCTTTGGATTGCTGTCACCTTTTCGGGATCCGTTTTCAACATGCCGCCTCCAATAATAAACTCGAGGTACCGCAACTCTTTGAAACAAAACATCGATTTTTTTAGACCGATAGTCAAATTAGCTTTTCGTAGGCATTCGGCAACCTGCTCAAGTAAACGTAGGTGGGTTGAAAATTCGTCGGATATTATCAGCAGGTCGTCTAAGTAAATGAAAACATTAGATTTTAATCGGGCAGGTATAACCTTATCCATAAGACGGCATAATCGCTGAGCCGCGTTGCATAGACCAAACGGCATCACTCGAAACTGATACAGCGGCCGACCTGGCACCGTGAACGCGGTGTATGGCTTCGATTCCTCCTCGAGTTCAATCTGCCAGAAGGCATACTTCAGGTCGACGCTGCTGATGAAATGCGTTTGATCTATACGACTCAGGATTCCGTCTATATTCTGCAGTGGATAAGCATCTTTTATTGTGACATCATTTAGTTTGCGGGCATCTAAACAGAACCGGTTTTTACCTGGTTTTCTTACCATCGTTCGGTTACTCCAGGGGCTGTCGCTCTCTTCAATAACGTTTAATGCGAGCATATTGTCGATTTCTGCATAGACAATTTCTTGCACTGCCGGCGAAATCGGGTAATGCCTTTCCTTTATAGGATTTGTACCCTCTATCAACTTTATTTCGTGCTTTTCTAAGTTTGTGCAGCCGAGGCCTGTATCTTCGAAAACTGGGAATTTGTTTATCACTTCTTGCAATTGTTTTTGTTGTTCATATGTTAGTTGATGTATTTTTGCTTTATGATTCTCGTTGGTTTCTTCCTGCCCATGAATTTTTCTTGCCAATTCAATATTTATTTCGGTTACTGGAAAAATTTCTGGCGCAATCTTGAATTTTTTCCAAAAATCAACCCCCAAGTA
This sequence comes from Leucophora obtusa, assembly GCA_949987735.1. NCBI lineage: Eukaryota > Metazoa > Arthropoda > Insecta > Diptera > Anthomyiidae > Leucophora > Leucophora obtusa. The sequence goes on from OX465295.1 coordinate 221,879,218, forward strand.
AATATCTTGCTGAAGATCGGGGCACAAATAAAACGTTATTTTATGTGTTTCACCTTTATATACTATTTCGAGCTCGGTTTTTCCTAACACTCTATGTTGTTGACCAGATGCTGTGTGGACATTCACCATTATTTTAGTAAATTTTGAATCCAAATCATGTAACATTTTGCGACAGTTTTTGCCTAGTACACTTACTGAAGCGCCAGAATCTAAAAGCCCACGATAGCTTATACCTTCAATTAAGATTTCGGCATACGCCCGTGGATCTGTTCCCAATGATAGGTGGTTTATTGACTCGGTAATAAGTTTGCGCGTAAATTTTCTTTTCGCATAGCTGGCTCTCCTTTTCAAAATTTGATTATATTTTCGTAACGGCAGAGTTTTAACCGAGACCTTTGAAATTTCATTTGCATTTATCAGTACGTTCTGATTCTGTCCTGGTGTTGAATTAACTTCACCTACTATTTCACCAAAAATTCTTTGACGAATTATTCTGTAATTTTGTTCGCGAACTTCTCTTGGTAAATAGTGCCTGATTTTTGAAAATTTTATTGGTTTTGTTGTTGTTCCTGATTTTTTTGTTGAATCTGCTGGGTTTGTTGTTGTTGCGGTTGACAGTTTTGTTGTTGAAATTGCCGATTTTTCTGCAATTGCTGTTGTTGTTGTTGGGGTTTCGGGGCGATTCTCGAGGGACGTGATTCCCCCGTCGAAACCACGCCCCATTTCGAGTTTCCCCGCTTTTTGCACGTCTCGCAATTCGGGGCGACAACGTCTGGTTTACCACACTTATAGCAGAAATAATTAAGCTGATCGGAGGTGCAATCGACAAAAATATGACCCTCTTGACGGCAATTCCAGCACACTATCACGCTGTTAATGGCTTCAATTTCGTTGCAAATTTCTTCGGGCTCCTCCTCTTCATATTGCAATTCATTTATGTACCGTCTCGGGGTTTGAATTGGCCTTGACATCGGTTGCGGGGCCTGCCTATTTTCCCTTCGTGGGAAATTCCGCTCAGCTTCGTTGCACTCATTTCGCAATTGCTCCACTGACGCGACTGACATGGGGTAAACGATGCGACTTACGCTTTCTTTCACGTTTCTTTTCAATATCTTTGTCATGTCACCCTCGGATATTGGTTGTACAAGCCGGGAACGCAACCTATTCATAATATGAAAAAAATAATCAATCGACTCGTTCATTTGTTGCTTTCGCTCTACCAAATCTCGCATCATTTCGAAATTTGAGCGGTTGGTACGATACTGTCCAAGTAGAGCGTTTCTTAGACTCTCCCAATCAGACACGCAGTGGTTCATTAGGTACCACCAATACCAATCGTTTGCCGATCCGGTTAGTAGAAGGTGAAAATCTCGTGACATTTCTCCCCATGGTATATTGTAGTGCGCCTGCAAATGTTCAATACGGAATATGAATTCTTCGATACTTAGCTTATTTACGTCACCATCAAATACAACCCCCAGTTTATCGACTCTTATCTGTTTCTGGTCGAAACCTTGATTCATATTGCCAGGGTTAACCTGTTTCTGAAACGGAGTTGTCAAATTATGGTTCATTTGAGGCAAATTATTCCCGAAAAAGTTGGTTAATGGAACACTTTGGCCTACGGTTCTAACCCTGTCGGTTACATAACCCCCGCTGGGACCATTATTTTGAAAAACGTTGTTATTTGGCCGGTTATTATCCGAAAAATGATTGCCACTATTGGGCACCTTTTGAAAAAAATTCGCATTTGCAGTATTGTTGAATGCCACGCCATTAGAAACTTGATCGTTGGGGATAAAATTCGCATTATTTGGGTGATTATTAAACGTATTTACTAATTCCGGATTATTGTTCAAACTGAGACCGTTAGCCGCATTTCTGGGAGCAATGTTTGTAGGGTTACTCATAGGCCACGGCGCCGTTTGACGTTGCTGCGTTTGGGATGAAGATTTTGCGAGGTTCTCAACTATTGATGCCAGATTCTCCATGGTTTTCCTGACTCCTATCATTTCATCGCGAAAAGTTTTCGTCACGCCTACCATTTGCTTCTGAACAGTTCGCCTAACTTTTTCCTCTAATTCTCGCTGAACTGCTAAAGCTTCATCCGACACCATTCCCCTAACTTCCGGGTCTAAACCCTCCTGATCATTACCCCCAGCTAACAACTGATTTCCGATAACCAATGGTTGTATGGGAGCTTCTGCACCCTGCGGATTCATTATACTATCAGAATGGTCATGAAAACCTGGGTCATTTTGTCCGTTCGTCTCAGCCATTTTCCTCGAAGCTTTGTCGTATTTAAATTGTTTAGGAGTGGTAGGTTGGTGTGATCTATTTAGATCAAATGTCTGTTGCAATACCCTTTTTCTATTCTTGGATTGGGATCGAGTCTTTGCATTCATCACTCAATCCAACAAAAATAGTCGACTGGTAGAACACTCTTTCCACAACAAAAGATTTATATTTCCCAAAATAAGCCAAGCTCGTACTAATAGGCCACTCAAAACAGCAGTTACCGATAAATACAAAATTTTTTTTCGCGAAATGAAATAACTATCGGGCAAAAAAAAATCAAATAAAAATTATAAATTTTAATAAACGTGCCCACTTTGAATCTAATTAATACTAAACATCCACACTCACACAACATGCAACACTATAAATAAAAATAATATTAATAAAAATAAATTTGAATTAAATTACCAAAAAAAATAAATTTTTAACTATAAATAAAAAAAAATTAATTAAAAGAAAAAAAAATAAAGTATAAAAAACTTTAAAATAAATTAAAATCTAATAAAAATTTATAGAGAAAAAAAAAAATTAAACAAAAGAAAAAAAAATCTGTTAAAAGTGAGAAGAATTTAAAAGATGTATTTTTATTTAAAAAAAAACACTTGATAACCAAAATATGAAAATAAAACAAATGCAAAAATACAACAAAAAAGAAACACTAAAAAAGATTGAAAATAAATTAAGATTTTACTAAAAAAACTTAAAAAAAGATGATTAAAACAAAAAAAAGTGAAAAAGCTACTACAATTAACACAAATATCTATACCTACCACTAATACACAATACAATAACATACGGGCTAGTTAACACTTGGTGTGAGACTAAGTGGGTGTGTGTGTGGTCTCAGCAAAATTCTCCTTATGCGCCTGACTCTTAGGCCTCTTAAAAATGTTCAAAAATTCACAATTCGAAAACAAAAATTCAAAAATTATCTCGTCCGCGCCCTTCCGTATCTTTATCACTTCCGGTTCCGTCAAGTGATAAGCTTCCGGAAGCCCAAAGTGACCTATCTAATATTCTCGCCTCCGGATCGACATTCGGAGCGGGTATTTTCCACGCCCTTCGGTCCACGGACGTTTCAAATGCAAAAATTATTTACACCTTTGGACTGGCAAGCCTTTTGAGTTTCCTATCACTTTGAGCCTGAACACAAGTCTTAGGCTTTGCCTTAACTTGGGCCTTATAGGTTTCAGGTTCAAGGTTCTAGGATTCCCAAAAGTTTGCCAGTTCCCCGGGCACATTTAAAAAAAAACGGAATCTAAAAAAATTTACTCAATTAAAAACAACCTAGACAAATTAGCTTGTCAGGAAACGCTTTTCGTTTATTAAGCTTTCACGTCATCGCTCATTTTGTCTAGTGAAAGATGTCGAGAGGATGTGTGTTTTAGTTTCCCTACATTTTGACTCCCCACACAAATTAAATGTTTGGTCCTTAATTTGGAGCCCGATAGGCTGATGGAGTCAAAATTTCGGGATTCTCAAAAACACACATCCCATCGTTGGGCTATTACAAAAAAAATTTAGTGTTCTATTGACTTAGTATATTTCGCTGACATATATACCAAAAAAAAAAAAAATTCCTTCTACCGGACCGTAGATCCGGTTCCGGGACTCATTTCCGTTTGTGCGCCATATTTATTTGTTCCCCCAAATGGCACTGTAGTGGTGTTGCCAGCTAGCTCGCGTAGCATCCACCTAGGGTCGAGTTCCAACCCACCACTACAGCCCAGGGACACAAACAATTAAAATTTCACAAAAAAAAAAAAAAAAAACTAAAAAAAAACTCCAAAAAATGGAACATTCCAGAGGGAGGACGAGGTGTCAATATCCCCCACATTTGCCCTCCCAAGCATGGTCATAAATTGAGTCCTATAAAATTCGATGATGACCCCAAAAATTTAATTAGAATTCCGTAAATTCTCTCTGTGTGCCCTTTTTAAACACCCTTGATTTGGTGTACCTTGGGTTCCCATCTGAATTACCGGATAAATTTAAGTCGAATCCACAACTAATATTGTAGTGAACTAATATTGTAGTGAACGTTTAGTTGGGCAGAGTTACCCCCCCCCCCCCCCCCCCCCCCTTCTCCATTACGACCCTTTGGTTTGGTTTTTTTTTTTTTATACTTCCTCTCTTCGAGTTCATCCGCAACACAACGTTGTCTGAACAAGAACAAAACATGAACAAGAGTGGTCCACACGAGACAAATTCATGGGCCAACAAAAAATTGTTCGTTGGTTGAACAAATCGATGTCTCGTCAAGACGCTAAGTTATGAACAACCTAATTTTATACAAACAAATAATCGGTATAAAAATTACTACACCTTTTGCAACTGTAATTCAGAAAATATCAATTGAAATTCAGAAAATCCATTTGAAATTCAGAAAATATCAATTGAAATTCAGAATTTCCATTTGAAATTCAGAAAAGATCAATTGAAATTCAGAATTTCCATTTGAAATTCAGAAAATATCATTTGAAATTCAGAAAATATCAATTGAAATTCAGAAAATATCATTTGAAATTCAGAAAATATCAATTGAAATTCAGAAAATATCAATTAAAATTCAGAAAATATCAATTGAAATTCAGAATTCGTCATTTGAAATTCAGAAAATATCAATTGAAATTTAGAAATCATCATTTGAAATTCAGAAAATATCAATTGAAATTCAGAAAACATCATTTGAAATTTAGAAAATATAAATTGAAATTCAGAAAATATCATTTGAAATTCAGAAAATATCAATTGAAATTCAGAAACCGTTATTTGAAATTCAGAAAATATCAATTGAAATTCAGAAAATATCAGTTGAAATTCAGAAAATGTCAATTGAAATTCAGAAAATGTCATTTGAAATTCAGAAAATATCATTTGAAATTCAGAAAATATCAATTGATATTCAGAAAACATCAATTGAAATTCAGAAAATATGAATTGAAGTTCAGAAAATATCAATTGAAATTCAGAAATCGTCATTTGAAATTCAGAAAATATCAATTGAAATTCAGAAAATATCATTTGAAATTCAGAAAATATCAATTGAAATTCAGAAAATATCATTTGAAATTCAGAAAATATCAATTGAAATTCAGAAAACATCAATTGAAATTCAGAAAAATGTAAACACATTTTTTAAAAGTATCTGTCGAGGTAGATAATATTATCCGCTATAAAAAAATTATATATGAATTTTATCAAAATAAGTAAAATTCATTGTACTCACGCGAGTGAAAAATATTTACAATTTGTGTGCCTCAATGATTTTATGTACACCTTTTGCAACTGTAATTCAGAAAATATCAATTGAAATTCAGAATTTCCATTTGAAATTCAGAAAATATCAATTGAAATTCAGAATTTCCATTTGAAATTCAGAAAACATCAATTGAAATTCAGAATTTCCATTTGAAATTCAGAAAACATCAATTGAAATTCAGAATTTCCATTTGATATTCAGAAAATATCAATTGAAATTTAGAAAATATCATTTGAAATTCAGAAAATATCAATTGAAATTCAGAAAATATCATTTGAAATTCAGAAAATATCATTTGAAATTCAGAAAATATCAATTATTATTCAGAAAACATCAATTGAAATTCAGAAAATATCAATTGAAATTCAGAAAATATCAATTGAAATTCAGAAATCGTCATTTGAAATTCAGAAAATATCAATTGAAATTCAGAAACCGTCATTTGAAATTTAGAAAATATCAATTGAAATTCAGAAAATATCATTTGAAATTCAGAAAATGTCAATTGAAATTCAGAAAATATCATTTGAAATTCAGAAAATATCATTTGAAATTCAGAAAATGTCAATTGAAATTCAGAAAATATCAATTGATATTCAGAAAACATCAATTGAAATTCAGAAAATATCAATTAAAATTCTATTGATATTTTCTGAATTTCAAATGACGATTTCTGAATTTCAATTGATATTTTCTGAATTTCAATTGATGTTTTCTGAATTTCAATTGATATTTTCTGAATTTCAAATGATATTTTCTGAATTTCAAATGATGATTTCTGAATTTCAATTGACATTTTCTGAATTTCAAATGATATTTTCTGAATTTCAATTGATATTTTCTGAATTTCAAATGACGGTTTCTGAATTTCAATTGATATTTTCTGAATTTCAAATGACGATTTCTGAATTTCAATTGATATTTTCTGAATTTCAATTGATATTTTCTGAATTTCAATTGATGTTTTCTGAATAATAATTGATATTTTCTGAATTTCAAATGATATTTTCTGAATTTCAAATGATATTTTCTGAATTTCAATTGATATTTTCTGAATTTCAAATGATATTTTCTGAATTTCAATTGATATTTTCTGAATTTCAAATGGAAAATCTGAATTTCAATTGATGTTTTCTGAATTTCAAATGAAAATTCTGAATTTCAATTGATGTTTTCTGAATTTCAAATGGAAATTCTGAATTTCAATTGATATTTTCTGAATTTCAATTGATATTTTCTGAATTTCAAATGATATTTTCTGAATTTCAAATGATATTTTCTGAATTTCAATTGATATTTTCTGAATTTCAAATGATATTTTCTGAATTTCAAATGGAAATTCTGAATTTCAATTGATCTTTTCTGAATTTCAAATGGAAATTCTGAATTTCAATTGATATTTTCTGAATTTCAAATGGAAATTCTGAATTTCAATTGATATTTTCTGAATTACAGTTGCAAAAGGTGTAGTTCACTTGTTCATTCGAGAAATTTTTTCAGTTGTTCATACACTAATATAAAAGTCTTTAAAAATTTTTGTTGAAAAAACAGCTGAATCCAGCAGAATCTGTTTGCTAAACATTAGAAAGATACAAACAGCAGGAAAAAATCTGTTAAATTTACAAAATTTCAGCTAGTTAATCGAAAATGACAATTTACCCTGCTAAAATCAGCAAAAAATTTCCTGGAAATTAGTCGACCAAACCATCACAAAGAATTTAAAATTTTTAGTATTTTTTTTATTTTTTTTAATGCGAATAAAAATCTGCACTACAGAAAGCAGTCTACTATTTTCTAGCAAATATTTCTGTTTATTGTAGCAGGAGAGACCGCTATTTGTATTCAACTCAAATTTAAAGATAAATTAACTTTTGAATATATAACAATTTCTTTACTGATTTTTGTCTACTAATATTCAGCAATATTTTTTAGCCGATATTAGCAAGGTAAATTTGCAATTCAATTAAACGAAATTTAACTCAAATAATACTAAAACAGTTGCATTTTTGCTTTACTTATCTTACTAATATTTAGCAAAAAGGATTTACTAATTTCAAAAGCTTTCTTTGCAGGGCCCCTTTTAACTAATTTTGAATACCTTTTTTTTGCTATTTTTTTAGGATTTTTCTATCAGTATAAGATTATATTAAGTGTGTTTGCGTACCCGAAAATTTGTACAAATTCGTACAAATTTGTACAAGTTTTTAATGGAAGGTGTTTGTTTACACAATTACTCAGTAAGGAGAGAGGAAAAATAGAGGGTAAAGTGACAGTTCAATACCAGAGAACTTACAAGTTTTTACTGGATGAATTTTTGCTAGTAAGAATTTGTAAGAAAAAAAACATATGATTGAAGAAACAAAACATTTGTCTAATAGTGTATTTAGACTGGGCAAAAACTAGTAGTTTTTAGCCATTTTTAGTTTTTGAGCCGAAAACTACAAATTAATTTAGTTTTTCCATATAATTTTCATACAAACTGAAAACCAAATTCTACCTGGTTTTTGCCAAAAACCAAGTAAAAATATCTGAAATCTGCATTTTTGATACACCCGGCATCATTTATAGTTAACTTTCGATGCACCCTGTTATAACGAATATAGAAGTAAAGCAAATGTCAAAAAAATATTTTTTAGTTTTTTAAGAATATTTCAATTTTAGTTTGAAATTGTGTGTTGTTATCAATTTCTAAATGTATTAATAATTTTTTTGCATTAATTTAATAATAAAAAAGAAAGAAAAATGTTTAATAAAAAAGTAATGTGACAAAGAAAAACTAAATAACAAGTGTAAATGACTTGGTTTTTGTAATTTAGTTTTGTACAAAAACCAGCTGGTTTCTGCTTAGTCTAAATTCAGTATAAATAATTTTGAAATAATTTTTTGTAAAAATAAAAAATATTTAAATATAAACTTATTTACGATGGAAGGAGTAAGTAAGTGATCATTTTATTAGGTTTTATTTATTAATCCAATAATTTGAATAGGTTTATTTCGCAATCATATATTTTAATAACTGTTGCCAATTTAGCTATTTTCTCGGCAAATCTAGCGAAACTTCAACTCGTTTTGCGGGATAAAATATAATTTAGCTATTAGCGGGAAAACTAGCGATTTTTCTTTTTAAGACAGTCTTCACATTTTCTTAGCATTTTTTTACATTTATTTCCTTGACAGAATTTTTGAATCATTATTATTCAGCGATTTATCGGTAAATTTTTATGGAAAACAAAAAAGTTTTAAAAATTTGGCGATGTATCAATAATTTTTTAAGAAAGTTTTAAGCAGTTTGAAAAATATAGCTATTTTTGTGAAATTTTTCAACAGAACCTAAAAAGTTCGTGCAGTTTAGGGATTTATCGCTATTTAATTTTTTTTTATAATTTAGATATTTTCTAGTGATTTTTTAGTTTGATTTAGCGATATTTTTAGGGAAGAAGTTGGCAGCAGTATTTTACTAATTCTTACAATTTTTCTGTTTGCGTACATTTTTAAATATTTTTCTTTTTGAGAGTAAATTTTGCCTTACTCTCTGTAAATTTGTTACTGAGTAATTTTTACTGGACTTTACTGGAAAAGTACCCAAACACACCTATTATGTCAGTGGTTTGTTCGATAATTACGAATAAAATAAAAGAACCGAAAATAACAGTTGACATTTAACTTATTCGTGAACGCGAGAGAGTTCCTAACTCTTAAAATGTGCAACATTTTTGGCCTTTCGCACCACACAGATATTTCAAGAGGTCATAAAATAAAAACCCGAGCTAACTTTGCAAAATCCTCTGGAATTTTACCTTCATTTCGCTTTTGAAATTATTGTTGTGCTTTGAAAATTGGAATGGCGCACTCCATTGGAAATCAAAATAATAATGATGTAATTTACTTTAAATATTTAACCTTTCCGATAATCTATAAAATTGTAATAAAACCCCAGCAAAAAAAGAGATGCCGAAGCAGTAGAAAAAGCACTATAATTGATGATCTAGATCAGGGATCGGCAAACATATACAACCAACGAGCATATAATTAAAAGAGGTGCCAACTCACCCTACCTCTGTTAAATCACTCTCTTCATAATTTGTATCGAAAAATGTTACCATATGAATTACACATGTCTGTAAAGGCTAACATTTTTCGATACAAAATGTTAATGTTCGAAAGAGTCAATGAAAACCGCCTGATCAGGGCTGCCAGATGATTTTGATGAAAAATCGGCACTTTTTAGAAAAAAAATCGGCATTTTCGGCACTTTGATTTTAAAAAATCGGCACTTTCAAAAAAACTCATTTATGTAATATTCAGGTTATATTACATAAAAAAATATGTGCAAAAGACATTTTGTGTAAAATAATATGTTTAAAGTTTAACAATTAAATAAAAATAAAGGCTAAGAGATAAATGAAATGAAAATAAAAAAATGTTAGTTGTAATTTTATAAATATTTTTATGATACATATTCAGATATTATCTGACCAATAATATGTACATAAATTAATTTTACAGCTTTTAAAAATAATTCTTCTCCGAAATTTAGGTACCCGTACACCTTGAAATATTATGCAAATATTGTACCTTTTTTAATCACTGGATTTATTTTATTTTGTTAAAACATTCACATTTTGTTTTTTTAATTGTCAAAATTTAATATATTTACCTCTCAATTCATAAATGCTTTGTAAATTTATAGCAGGTTTAAAAAACGTCATTATACCCTACACCACTATGTGGTCAGGGTATTATAAGTTTGTGTTGATGTTTGTAACACCAAAAAATATTGGTCCTAGACCCACCTTATAGTACCGATCGGCTCAGAATTTTTTGTTATTTCGATTTAACGATGTCCGTCTGTCCGTCCGTCCGACTGTCTGTCAATGCATTTTTGTGCGCACTCTACAGGTCGCAAATATTACGATATTTTGATGAAACTTGGTACAGCGACTTATGTCGGCCCAAGGACGAAGCCTATTGATTTTTGTTAAAATCGGTCCATGTTTAGACCTAGTGCCCATATAAGGGTCCTACCAAAATTATATTGTTTATACGCTGCAGGTCGCAAAGATTAAGATATATTGATGAAATTTGATACACAGACCTACGTTGGCGCAATAACACAGGCTACTGATTTTGGTGAACATCGGTCCATGTTTAAACCTAGTGCCCATATAAGGGTCCTACCAAAATTATACTGTTTATACGCTGCAGGTCGTAAATATTAAAATATTTTGATGAAATTTGGTACACAGACCTATATTGGCCCAATAACGCAGCCTATTGATTTCGGTGAACATCGGTCCATGTTTAGACCTAGTGCCCATATAAGGGTCCCCCCAAAATTATATTGTTTATACGCTGCTGGTCGCAAATATTAAGATATTTTGATGAAATTTGGTACACCGACCTATATCAGCCCAAGGACGAATTTTGGTGAGCATCGGTCCATGTTTAGACCTAGTGCCCATATAAGGGTCCTACCAAAATTATATTGTTTATACGCTGCAGGTCGCAAATATTAAGATATATTGATGAAATTTGATACACAGACCTATGTTGGCGCAATAACAGAGGCTATTGATTTTGGTGAACATCGGTCCATGTTTAGACCTAGTGCCCATATAAGGGTCCCCCCAAAATTGGCTTGGTTACAAACTGCAGGTCGCAAATATTAAGATATTTTGATGAAATTTGGTACACCGACCTATGTCAGCCCAAGGACGAAGCCTATTAATTTTGGTTAACACCGGTCCATGTTTAGACCTAGTGCCCATATAAGGGTCCCCCCAAAATTATATTGTTTATACGCTGCTGGTCGCAAATATTAAGATATTTTGATGAAATTTGGTACACCGACCTATATCAGCCCAAGGACGAATTTTGGTGAGCATCGGTCCATGTTTAGACCTAGTGCCCATATAAGGGTCCTACCAAAATTGGCTTGGTTACAAACTGCAGGTCGTAAATATTAAGATATTTTAATGAAATTTGACTCGCTGACTCGCATTATAGAAAATTTTGACTCAAGTCCCATTTTAAACCATTCGAATTTCGGATGCAAACATTAGTTGGCTTTTAACCAGACTGGTGTAGGGTATTGTATAGTCGGCATGCCCGACTTTAACCTTTTTACTCGTTTTCATACAAAATTTGTTCAATAAACCTCCTGAAATTTTACAAAGCGTTTATGAATTTAGGGGTTAATATATACGTATATAATGTGAGTGAAAATCGTTAATTTTTGTAAAAATGTGAACACCGGGATTGAATTATGTAAATCCAAAATAGATTTATAAATAAAATAAATCCGTTTTGGATTTAGCTTAATTTAATTCCAGAAATTGCGTTTTCGAAAAATTAAATTTTTTTCTTTCACATTATCTTACCCTCCGTTTCCACAAGCAAGTGCAAGTTCGAAAAACTCAATACACTCACACTTTTTGACTAATACTATCACACTTATACGACTTGCGGCTCAACTTGCAAGTAAATTTTGAAGACAGTGGATTTTTGATACTTGCGGCAAGTGAAGTGACAGAATAAAGAAAACAGTGTTGCCTGGTAATGTTTTCTATTAATTTACTAGTATTTGGTAAAGTAAAAGTTGTAATGCAACTGATTTTGTATTTATTTGTAAAAAAAAGTAAAAAAGAACACAACGGCATATCTTAATGGTAATTTAAAATATCAATTTTAAAAGTTTTTGAAAAAAAAAATTCTTAAGAACAAATTTGTTCCCAGCTTTGTTAGAATATTGAATATTTGGCAATACTGGCGTGCTATTTAGTGACAACCTATACCTTCGACGACATTTTAAAAATGAACTTGCAGCAAGTAGTGTGGACACATGTAAAATTTTCATGTTTTTTGGTCATTTTCAAAATTTTTGCTGATAATACGTATTCTCAACTTGCAACCATTTACTTGCATGTGGAAACGGGGGGGGGGGGGGGGAGGGGGGGTTAGCGAATAAGTGTAGAATTTGAATAAAAATATTAAATTTTAAAAATTAAAAAACAAAATGTGGATTTTCGAACAAAATAAATCCAGTGATTAAAAAAAGGCCTATTATTACTAGAGCTCGTATATTCATGCATTTATAATCGTGTTTTATGTAGGTACATAAGATCGAAATCGAAAAATATGTACTTCAAATTTTAAAAATATGTATTTAAAATTTTAAAAATATGCATTTATTATTGATTTTTCAACGTTTTTTATATTCCCGAGTAAAAAAAATTGATCTCGCGCAATATCTAATTATATCCAATTTGATATTGTTTAAGATCTGCTGTAATATCTAGCTGATCCAATTAGATCTCAAAATTGGGTGTATCCAATCATATCGTATTAGATCCCATTGTATATATGGGGATAAACTAAGATCAAGTTATATCTCAAAATTGGGAGGTCCAGTGATATCTTTGGGGATAAACCTAGATCTATTTTGATCCGAAAATTGGCGGATCCAGCTATATATTTGCGGATATTTTTAGATCTAATTTGATCCGAAAAATGGCGGATCCAATTAGATCCAGCTATATATTTGGGGATAAACTTAGATCTAATTTGATCTCAATTTTGGCAGATCAAATTAGATCCCGCAATATATTTGTGGATAAACGTATATCTAATTTGATCCGAAAAAGTGGCAGATCGAATTAGATCTAGCTATATATTTGGGGATAAACTTAGATCTAATTTGATCCGAAAAATGGCACATCGAATTAGATCCAGCAATATATATGTGGATAAACTTAGATCTTAATTTATCCGAAAAATTCCTAATCGAATTAGATCCAGCAATATATATGGGGATAAACTTGGATCTAAATTTAACCGAAAAATGGCAGATCAAATTAGATCCAGCAATATATTTGGGGATAAACTTGGATCTAAATTTATCAGAAAAATGGCAGATCGAATTATATCCAGCAATTTATTTCGGTATTAAAATGGCAGATCGAATTAGAAACAGCAATATATTTGGGGATTGACATCTAAAAGTATCCATAAAAATGACAGATAAAATTAGATGCCGCATTATATTTGGGTACTACGTAAGATCTCCATTTATTTGGGATTAAATAAGATCCCAGACATATATTGCCAACTGTTCAAAAAATAATAGACTGGCAGAGCACTGATTGTATAAAAATTACAATATTTTGTTAAAATAAGGTTTAAACTCAGAAGGGCTCGAGTTCAATATGCATTTCTTTTTATAAAATTAAAGTTTTTTTTTTCTATTCATTTTTTTATAAAATTATATATTTATTTTTTTATTAAATTGAAATCTTTGAATAAAATAATTTTATTTACATCTTTTTGACGCTCTACACCATTTCCAATTGTATTAATTGTTTTAAAATTTATCAATTGTATTTCAGAAATAATCAATTGAAATTGATAAAACTCAATTGTGTTTCAGAACTCATCAATTATTTTTCACATTTATGAATTGTATTTCAGAACTAGTCAATTGAAGTTCAGTTTTATCAATTGTGTTTCAGAAATTATTAATTGTATTTCCGAAATTCACAACTGTATTTCAGAAATTATCAAACTGTATTTCAGAAATTATCAATCGTATTTCCGAAATTATGAAATGTATTTGAGAAATTTTTCTCTATTAGCTATGAAATTCTGAAATAGATTTCATTATTTCTGGACACAAATAAATAAATAAATAAATAATTAAATTTGCGTAATATTAGCTGTATTTTGTCTCATGCCTATCAACGTTAAGTATTTAAAGCAAATCTACGTTAAACCGATTGCAGTACAAAAAAATTTTAAACAGATTATGTTTATAATTTTTTCCTTATAATCGAACGTATGTCAGCAAAAGTTTTTAAGAAGTAACGCGAATAAGTTACGTCAGATGTGAAAATGTATAAACGTTGAGTTTTCAACGTTGATAATTATCCGTGTTGAAAGTCAACGTGCATACTAAAAGTAATATGTTAGTTTTCGTCTTAAATGCGTTTTTATGCACTTTGGGGTTTTTTGTGATTTGACGGATATAGTTAAGTCGAAAACACAGCCATTGTAGTTTCTGAAGTGCAAATAATATTTTGTGATATACAATTAAAATTTTCTAAAATACATTTAATAATTTCTGGAATACCTTTTTTCGATGCTTATAAGTTAGCTCGAAATGCTTTTATCATTCATTTAATTTGTCACACATCTATAACAAGTCTCGTTAGATTAGAGTATAGAGGTCTTGGCTGACAATCTGGTGGACTGGGTTAAATTTCATGTTTTTAAAAGCAAATATTAAAAAAAGTTTTCTCAATTTTTTCAAAAATGTTTTTTGAAATCTATTTTTTTGCCAAAATAGTTAATGCAACGTTCTGCCAACGCATAACCGACCATCGCCAACGGTTTGCCAGCATTGTGCCGATTATATTTTTCTGTCTGGGATGTTAAACTTAAACCTATTGTATATTAACATTAATTAACACTATATTTTTATTTTTAGGAAATACATTTTTATTTTATTATAAGTTAACATTAAATTAAATTTTAGATAATGGCACCAATTTGTAGTTGTAATTATTATATATTAAATCGTATATTCATAAACATTCTATACAGTTAGACGAGGTTGATGGAACTATTTAACTTTATAAAGTGTTTATAAATTATAACTTAAATGTACATATATATATGTTAAATGTACGTGAACAAATTGTTGATATGGACCCACAAATTGTATCTCAACTGATATTGGAATTATTGTACCATTACCATACATCAATATATATTGAATGATATACATATATTACAATATATGACACTGTATTATAAATATTGTTAATGAAGTAACATATCTGATAATAATTTTTATAGCGCCATACATAGTTTTACATTATTCAAATTAAACCATATATGGAATTGTATTCAAAATGTTGATGTGGTACCAAATTTGACCATATATTGTTTAAATTGTGCCATATATGACAATATATTGTTTAAATGATACCATATATGTCTATATATTAATATTGTTTAAATGACACCATATATCAATATATATGGGACTATATATGGTAGCATATATTATCATATCTGCATCTGTATTAAAAATGTCGTTCATCAGGTACCATATATGAGCATATATTGTTGAAATGGCACCATATATGACAATATATGGTTTAAATGGCACCATATATGGTAATATATTGCTTAAATAACACCATATATAAATATATATGGCACTATATATGGTAGAACTGTATTAAAAATATGTGGAACTGTATTAAAAATATTGTTCATGAGGTACCACATATGGGCATATATTGTTGAAATTGCACCATATATGATAATATATGGTTTGAATGGCACCATATATGATAATATATGGTTTGAATGGCACCATATATGATAATATATAGCTTAAATAACACCATATATAAATATATATCGCACTATATATAGTACCATATATTATCATATCTGGAACTGAATTAAAGATTTGGTTTATGAGGTACCATATATGACCATATATTTTTTAAATGGCACTATATATGATAATATCTAGTTTAACTGTCACCATATATAATTATATATTGTTTAAATGATACCATATATAATTATATATTGCTAAAATGCCACCATATATATTAAGATATAGTTCTATATATAACTATATATGCAATAAGATCAACCATGTCATGTAATATATAATTATATATGCCATATCTAATATTATGAAGGCCAATATCTAATTAGATGAAATTATATATGGCATAATATAAGGACAAATTTTGTGAAAAAACGTCATATATAATTATATATGGATATACATAACGACATGTATAATTATATATTGTAATATATGCCATATATGATTATATATAATTTTTTTTACTCGGGAATGTATTTCTTAAATAACAGCATATATAAACATATATGACACTATATAGTAGCATATATTATCATATCTGGAACTGTATTAAAAATGTTGTTCATGAGGTACCATATATGAGCATATATTGTTGAAATGGCACCATATAAGATAATATATGGTTTAAATGGCACCATATATGGTAATATATTGCTTAAATAACACCATATATAAATATATATGGCACTATATATGGTAGCATATATTATCATATGTGGAACTGTATTAAAAATATTGTTCATGAGGTCCCGAGTAAAAAAAATTGATCTCGCGCAATATCTAATTATATCCAATTTGATATTGTTTAAGATCTGCTGTAATATCTAGCTGATCCAATTAGATCTCAAAATTGGGTGTATCCAATCATATCGTATTAGATCCCATTGTATATATGGGGATAAACTAAGATAAAGTTATATCTCAAAATTGGGAGGTCCAGTGATATCTTTGGGGATAAACCTAGATCTATTTTGATCCGAAAATTGGCGGATCCAGCTATATATTTGCGGATATTTTTAGATCTAATTTGATCCGAAAAATGGCGGATCCAATTAGATCCAGCTATATATTTGGGGATAAACTTAGATCTAATTTGATCTCAATTTTGGCAGATCAAATTAGATCCCGCAATATATTTGTGGATAAACGTATATCTAATTTGATCCGAAAAAGTGGCATATCGAATTAGATGTAGCTATATATTTGGGGATAAACTTAGATCTAATTTGATCCAAAAAATGGCACATCGAATTAGATCCAGCAATATATTTGTGGATAAACTTAGATATAAATTGATCTGAAAAATGGCAGATCAAATTAGATCCAGCAATATATTTGTGGATTAACTTAGATCTAAATTTATCCGAAAAATGGCAGATCGAATTAGATCCAGCAATATATTTGTGGATAAACTTGAATATAAATTGAATAGAAAATTGGCAGATCAAATTAGATCCAGCAATATATTTGGGGATTATATATATTTAATCCTTTAATTCCCAGTGGAACATAGGGCCGCATTTGGGATTAAGTAAGATCTAAATTTATCCAAAAAATTACAGATAAAATTAGATCCAGTAATATACTTCGGGATTGCGTAAGATCTTAACTTTTCCGATAAATTGCATATCGAATTAAATCCAGTGATATATTTGGGGATTTGGTAGGATCTTAATTTATAAATTGTTTATCCTATAAATTGCAGATCGAATTAGAAACAGCAATATATTTGGAGATTGACATCTAAAACTATCCAGAAAAATGGCAGCTAAAATTAGATCCCGCATTATATTTGGGTACTACGTAAGATCTCCATTTATTTGGGATTAAATAAGATCCCAGACAGATATTGACAATAGTTCAAAAAATAATACACTGGAAGAGCACTGATTTTATAAAAATTAAAATATTTTGTTAAAATAAGGTTTAAAATCAGAAGGTCTCGAGTTCGATACCTTTCACGGCTATGCATTTTTTTTTTATAAAAATGCGCATTCTCCTTGCTGGTCTTATCGAAATTTTTTCAATAATTTTTATTCTTTGTAATTTACTTGTAAAAATTGTATCATCTTTCTGTGATTTGAAAATAATTTAAACAGAAAGTAATATTAATTTCTGATCTTGAGTCAAACTAAAATAACATTCATTTTTAAAAATAACAGATCAACTAAAAACATTTCCCCCATTCAAAAGAATTTCTTTTTATAAAATTATAATTTTATTTTCTATAAATGTTTTTATAAAATTATATTTTTTTTATTAAATTGAATTTTTTTTAAAAAATAATTTTATTTACATATTTTTAACGCTCTACACCATTTCCAATTGTATCAATTGTTTTTAAGATTTATCAATTGTATTTCAGAAATAATCAATTGAATTTTAGTTTTATCAATTGTATTTCAGAACTTATCAATTATTTTTCAGATTTATGAATTGTATTTCAGAACTAGTCAATTGAATTTCAGTTTTATCAATTGTATTTCAGAAATTATTAATTGTATTTCCAAAATTCACAACTGTATTTCAGAAATTATCAAACTGTATTTCAGAAATTATCAATTGTATTTCAGAAATTATGAAATGTAATTTAGAAATTTTTCTCTATTAACTATGATAAACCATCAACAAGTTCTGAAATAGATTTGATTATTTCTGAAATACAATTAATAAATTTCTGAAATACATTCCATAATTTCTAAAATACATTTAATATTGTAGTTCCTGATGAGTTGCCATATATGATGGCACCATATATGACAATATATTGTTTAAATGGCACCAATATGGAGCTTTATATGGTAATATATAACTTAGATTCATCCATATACCATTTGATCCGAAAAATGGCAAAATTAAATTGTATCAGTTCTTATCTAATTGCATCAGTTTAGATCTGACCTGATTAAATTATGTGTTAATCAGATGAAATTGTATCAGATTTTTGACCTGATACAATTTTATTGGTTTATATTACATGGTATCAGTTTACGTCCAAATAGATATATTTGTATACAAAATTATATAGTTATTTCCCAATTTTGACCTGATATCAGTTTAAAACTTTGATACAATTGTATAAGGTAAATGTCGGATACAATTATATTTTATTTATATAAAATTGAACCAATTACGATCAAAAGATCAAAAATCTGATACAATTTCAACTGATTAACACATAATTGAATCAGGTCAGATCTAAACTGATACATTTAGATAAAAATTGATAAACAATTGATAAAAATATATCGGGCCATTCTTCGGATGAAACTGTATATTTATATAGATATAACTTAATCACATATATGACTATATGTAACTATTTTTCCTCGGGTTGTTTAAATGATACGATATATCAAAGTATATGGTACTATATATGGTAGCATATATTATCATATCTGGAACTGTATTAAAAATGTTGTTCATGAGGTATAGGGTTTGGGGTTCGGGAATTCCCGGGAAATCCCGGGAAATCCCGGGAAAATAATATATTTTTCCCGGGAAAACGGGAAATTTTAAAAATATTAAATTTTTTAAAATTGTTTTTGTTTCGAATAGGAGTTTTTAATTTTAGTCATAAAAAACATTTTAAATGCCAAAAACAAAAATTTCATTGTTAAAATCTTTTAAAAGGGAATACATTTATTTGACACACAAATAAAATCTTTGCCAAGTAATTAGGAGCATTTCAACTAATAAAGATTTTTCGCATAACTTATTAAAAATTTAAGTAGTAAAACCTAAAAACTTGGAAAAATGTTTAAAAGAAATATGGAAAAAAGCCTTGTTTCTTAAAAATAATCGCCCTTACTATTTAAATTTTTCAAATGTATAATTTAGGTAAAGTCGACTTTAGTTAAAATATTGGGTGGCAGTATACCTTAACTTGGTTTATTTTTGGAGCATTATGATTGGTTAATTTATTTTCAACCAATCAAAATATTTGAAAATATAAATATTTTTGTAAGGTTTTCATACACAAAATGAACAAAACCGTTTGATTAAAAATAAAGTCGACTTTAAATTTAAAATACTTCTTTATATTAAGGTCAATAATTTTATAAGTAACGTTTTCATTAATAAATGTGAAAATAAAAGACTAATGGTTAACGGTGGTATCTAAATTTGGTAATCCGACATCTAAATTTGGTTCCCAAAAAAAAAAAAAAAAAAATTGATGGTCATGCAACTTCTCTTGAAGAAAACAACAACAAGAATAACGTTTCAGCTAAAATTAGCAAAGTACCCGAGGAAAAAAGTGTAAGCTGAATAGGCATTAAAGGTTTTATGGAAGGGCAAACATTTCCTGAAATGGTATTCAAATTAGCTGCAGTCAATCCGCACCATAACTAGATCTTCGTTTATTCGAGAAAGTTTTTATAATAAAAACCTGGCATTGCAAAAAATTGAAACCGATGTAAAGAACATTTTATTAAATTACTACAATCATGTAAAAGATATCATGATAAAAGAAATATCGAGCAATATTTCTAACAATAGGAGATTTACTATAATCTTAGATGAATGGACAAGAATATCACAAAAGAGATATTTGAACATATGTATAAACGGAAATAATACATTTTATAACCTGGGGTTGGTTTATATATCAGGAAGATGTAATGCTGATGAAATAAGAAGAATTGTAGAAATAAGACTAGAAGAGTTTTATTTGTCTTTGGAAAATAACATTGTGGCCAATATCTAATGGGCCAAGTGTGAAAACGGTTTGTTTCCGACAGTCCAGTAGTAGGTGCTTTCTGCTGGAATCATGCAATTCATTTGTCAGTGCTGCGAGTAATTTATGTGAAATCAAATGTTCAACATTCTGATATTTTTTACTTTGAATTCTCACTACACAGACTGCTTTTGTACTGAAATAGTGTTTTTTTTAAACAAAAATTACCTATATAGGTGGTTTTCATTAACAATTTTTTCATTCCCGTTTCCCGGGAAATAAAAAAGTCCGGGAAATCCCAAACCCTAATGAGGTACCATATATGAGCATATATTGTTGAAATGGCACCATATAAGATAATATATGGTTTAAATGGCACCATATATGGTAATATATTGCTTAAATAACACCATATATAAATATATATGGCACTATATATGGTAGCATATATTATATGTGGAACTGTATTAAAAATATTGTTAATGAGGTACCATATATGGGCATATATTGTTGAAATTGCACCATATATGATAATATATGGTTTAAATGGTACCATATATGATAATATATGGTTTGAATGGCACCATATATGATAATATATAGCTTAAATAACACCATATATAAATATATATCGCACTATATATAGTACCATATATTATCATATCTGGAACTGAATTAAAGATTTTGTTTATGAGGTACCATATATGACCATATATTGTTTAAATGGCACCATATATGATAATATCTAGTTTAACTGTCACCATATATAATTATATATTGTTTAAATGATACCATATATAATTATATATTGCTAAAGTGCCACCATATATATTAAGATATAGTTCTATATATAACTATATATGCAATAAGATCAACCATGTTATGTAATATATAATTATATATGCCATATCTAATATTATGAAGGCCGATATCTAATTAGATGAAATTATATATGGCATAATATAAGGAAAATTTTTCGGAAAAAACGTCATATATAATTATATATGGATATACATAATCACATGTCTAATTATATATTGTAATATATGCCACATATTATTATATAAATTTTTTTTTACTCGGGGTACCATATATGTTGTTGAAATTGCACCATATTGTTGAAATTGCACCATATATGATAATATATGGTTTAAATGGTACCATATATGATAATATATGGTTTTAATGGCACCATATATGAAAATATATGGTTTGAATGGCACCATATATGATAATATATAGCTTAAATAATACCATATATAAATATATATCGCACTATATATAGTACCATATATTATCATATCTGGAACTGAATTAAAGATTTGGTTTATGAGGTACCATATATGTCCATATATTGTTTAAATGGCACCATATATGATAATATCTAGTTTAACTTTCACCATATATAATTATATATTGTTTAAATGATACCATATATAATTATATATTGCTAAAATGCCACCATATATATTAAGATATAGTTCTATATATAACTATATATGCAATAAGATCAACCATGTTATTATATTTTATAAAATAACTCCTAATAAAACTTCTTTTTAAGAATTTTGGTCTTCTAGGCCCGAATCTAAATAAGAGATAAGATGTTAATCCCTGACTTAGGATAGAATACTTTACAGATCAATGTTGTACTTCAAAATATTCTTTATTAATTTGCATTCCACATAAAATTGACTTTCATTTGAATGAGTATTTTTATGTCGGGAATTGTTTGTTTGAAAAAACTACGTTTGTGGTATTGTCCTTGACCATAATTGAAAAAATAGTAGTAAATTGTTATCCAGAATTGGCAAATATTTATTAAAAAAAATAAAAAATCAATTTTGGCCATTTTTGATGAGACATTGTTTTAATTTTTTCAAAAAATATAAATTTCTAAATTATCCCTCATTTAGAAATGATCTGAAAAGTTCGTGCTAATTTTTGATGAAATTTGTTATAAAAATGTTTCGTTTTTCCAGTAAGCATATTTTGTAGTATTATATTGGTATTTTTAAATTTATGTTTCGATTTGTACCTCATTTTTGACAACATGAAAGTTTTATTGTAATTTTTGAGTCATATGCATAACCACTTTTAAAGTTTATAAATGGCTTATAAAGGGTTCTTCAATAAGAGCGCTACAAAAGTTTTTTTAAATAAAACAAAAACGGTTTTGGATATCAATGAAATTCTTTATTCCTGTGAAAGTACGTTCGATGCCATTATGTATGGAAATCGATCTCTTTTTCATGGCCACCACGGGCACGCTTGCAGAAGTCCAGACGCTGAACCCAATTTTCGACGGTTTTCAAGCATAAATCGGCCGATATTCGTACGAAGTTCATCAATCTTCGCTGGCTTGTTGGCATAGACCATAGATTTGACGTAGCCCCACAGGAAATAGTCCAACGGCGTCAAATCGCACGACCGAGGCGGCCAATCGACTGGACCATTTCGTGAGATAACACGTTCTCCAAACTTGGTTTGCAATAAATTGATTGTGACATTCGCTTTGTGGCTTGTGGCGCCGTCCTGTTGGAACAACATGTCCTCCAAGTCCATATCATCCAATTGGGGCCAAAAATATTCGGTTATCATTGAACGGTAGCGATTCCCATTCACAGTAACGTGCCGGTCTTGATCATCACGGAAGAAGTACGGGCCAATGACGCCGCCGGCCCATAACCCGCACCAAACCGTAATTTTTTCGGGATGCAATGATGGCTCATGGAGTACGTGTGGATTGCTGTCTGACCAATAACGCATATTTTGTTTATTGACGAAGCCATTCATTAGGACGACCATAAATTGGACGTAGCGCTCTTAACGTTGAGGCCACTGACTCCGAATTTCGGTAGTAAATTTTAATAATTTCGACTCGTTGTTGGCTCGTATATCTTTCCATCATGAAATGGCACACCTTACTGAAGAGAAATGTCAAAAGAGCGGCAAGAAATATGGCATCGTTTGCTGTCCCTGTCTTTCTACTTTTGTAGCGTCCCTGTTGAAGAACCCTTTAAAACAAATATATTATAAAAAATTCATTTTATGAACGTGTTATAAAGTTTTCAAATTATTATGCATAAGCACTTTTATATTTTAATTTTTAAATTTTAGTTAACAAAAAAAATGTATTTGAAACAAAAGTGCCGATTTAATATAAAAAACTGTAAAAAAATCCATGAATTTAAAAAAAACTGTTTTTTACATGAAAAAACTGGAAAACTGTTAGGCATCCCAAAAAACTATAAAAAACAGTTAAAACTGGCTATATGGCAACACTGGTGACAACCTACTTCATTGAAATCTTATATGCGACTGATTATTTTTTTGTTCTATGTGTGAGCTTATGTAGGTGTGAGAGAGCGCCCATGGGCATAGGTGTTGCCGACCTCTGATCTAGATGCACTTCTTTTTTAACATAAACACTAATGATTTTAACATTGAGTTGTCTTAGGAAAGGAGTATTACAACTTCAACATTCTTCGGAAAAAAAATGATGTGTTTTTTATTTTACAAAAGTTTTTTATTGCCGCCATCGGGTATCGAACTTACGACCTCACGATTGCTAGTCTAGCGCTCTACCGCTGAGCTATTCTTTGATATAAAAGTTGAGTGACATAAAAAGGACACTTTCTTACTGCGAGATATTGTTCCTTATTCTCTTCAATAAAAGTACTTATTAAACAAGTGTAAAAGGTGCATTCGAATTCAATATTGTTTTCAGTACTATTTTCACAGTGGCATAAAAAGCAAATTCTCATTTAATTTTTAAAAATTAAAAAAATACTGAATTTAAAAAAAAATTAACAGAATAAAAAAAAATGGAAACAAATTATTGGTCCCGCCGGAAATCTATCCCGTGACGAAATACGAAAATCACTTTTAGAGCAATTACTCTTTAGCAGCAATACTTAAGTGATTTTTTGGATGTTGTTCAGAAGTAATTCTAAAAAAGCTGTAAAAATATACTAACGGATATTTTAGAAGCAATGAAAGAAGTAATTTGTTAATGTTCAGAATAACTTCTAAAAAAGCAGTAAAAATACACTAACAGATACTTGTGAAGCAGTGGAAGAAGTAGTTTGTAAAGCATTACATCCAAGTGATGGGACCTTTTAAAAGACCTTTGTCCAAAAAGTATTAAAAGATAATTTCACTATTAAAATCAAGTAACAAAACTATGAGAAACAGCATTTATATTGTTTAATCTATTTTTTACCAACATATCTCTAAAGACACGTCTACCTATCCTTCTACGAAGTTTTGTCAGAAAATAATCACGGAATCCATGCTTGGCAGAAAATGGGTAAAACCATATACTCCATATCACAAACGGATTGCAGAAAATTTTAAGTATTGACAAACAACTGAAATTTTTGAAAATTGAAAACACCTAGAAATCAAATTACACTTGAAACCCTATAAACAATTTCACTGGAATTCAAGTTGAAATCAAGTTTAATTCCAGCCCTGTTTTCCAGTTTCAAGGCTTGAATACAACTTTTATTACATTTTATTTCAATAGCATACTCCAGCAAAAGGGAAACAAAAATTCAAGTTTGAAATATTTTTGTTAAATAGCTGCGTTGAGCGGCATTCCTATCAATGATATCTCGAACAATTTTGACAGTAGAAAGCCGGAATACGTTGAACAACTGTCAAAATCGTTCTTGATAACACTGATAGACGGTCACACAAACACAGCAAATATACAAGTGCTAGAATTTGAAATATACTTTACTTCAAGCAAAATTTAAAGCACTTGAATTTTTAAAACCTATGTGCTTATTGGGAATATATAATTTAGTTTAGAACTTAGAAAATGCGTTAGAAATTAAATTTTCCTTTATGGTTATTAGCAACTCTTAGTTTTGTAATATTAAAAAAGTTTTTAGTTTTAAAAACGTTTAGGCCCTTACAGATATTTTTATAAAATTTTCTGCCTCTGTCTACTATTTATTAACTTCTCTTTTTACTATTAAAAAAAATTGTAAAAGGGACATCCGGTGCAATGTTAAACAAATAACACCATTGTGAAAATTATAAATTTTAATTAAGCAAAGAAATACACAAAATAAAACTTCTATATATAAAAATTAACTGAACGAAGCCAAAAAAACTTTTAAATGCAAAAAATATGTGTTTCTGTGCGATTTTTGAGATTAAAACTATACGTGTTTTAATTTTTTTTCTTTTAAATAGTTTGGGTTAGAAAAGTGATTTTGTGCGTTTGCGTACTTTTGGGTAATTTTGACTTTTAGATAGAGGATTTTGTTTATTGAACTTTACACAAAAGGTAAAGCAGCACACTTAACTTAAAATAACGATTTTTTTTTAAATTTTATAAGCAAAAAAAAACGGAAAAATTTGACAAAAAATTTTTGAAAAGCCCCCTCCGAAATAAATTCCTAGCTACGTGCCTGGTGTCAGCTGTTTACTTTCAACTATTGATAGTATACACAACTACTTAGTTTGGAAGTAGATTTGACGTAAGAAAATCTATTGAAAATAGATTTCTACTTTACAATACCTCATTTCATCTCACTTTACTACCAAACTAATTTGGGCTTTAATCATTTTTGTATTTTAAGGTATCCAAATTTGAAGGTAACTTTTTACCACCGGGAGTTTAATTTTTAAGTGGCTTTTAAATATTTTATACTTTACTTTTTTAAATGTTTTTATCTTATAAAAAATAAATGTTAGTAAGATTTGAAAAGAGTTCATTATTTTTATTGGAGGCAGATTTTTTATATAGCATATTTCTCAAGTCTTTATAGACAGTATTTTTCTATTATATAATTAATATTGATAAAAATTTAATATTCATGTTATATGTTGATTTGAGAAACATTTGAATTTTTATTACTTTCAAGTCTATATCTTGACTCTAAAAATATTTGACAAATATGCTTGAGCTCTAACTGCCGTTTTTTAGAGAACGGCATGATTCTCAAATTGAGAATAAAAATTCTCAATGCTATTCTCAAAGGTAATGTTTGAGAATTAAACTTGTTATCAAATCTATATTTACTTAGTTTCAATAGTAATTGTTTGTTGGGCTGCTATTTCAAATTAACAACCCTTTAGAAAAACGTGTAAGTCCACCCAATGTAATCGATTTCGTATACTTCACATTGTGCGTACTTACGATATGGGATACTTGTGTATAACAATTGTATATGAAACTAAAAATATTTGAAATTTTTCAAAAACAATGCGGCCATACCCTGGGTAAAGTAAGCTAGCTTGTGTGCAGGGTTTGAAAGTACTCGGAGATACTTGTGTGTACCCGACTAAAAAAGTTTTCATATAATTTTATATGATTTGATATAATTATAAATGTTTATATGTGTGGCTTTATATGACCATATACATTTATATTAACACTTTGGTTTTATAAATATGTTTGATATGACGTTATATATTAAGAGATATTAAGAGATCTGCATATATAGTTTATACATACCCGAGTAAAAAAAATTATATATAATCATATGTGGCATATATTACAATATATAATTAGACATGTGGTTATGTATATCCATATATAATTATATATGAGGTTTATTCCGAAAAATTTTCCTTATATTATGTCATATATAATTTCATCTAATTAGATATCGGCCTTCATAATATTAGATATGGCATATATAATTATATATTACATAACATGGTTGATCTTATTGCATATATAGTTATATATAGAACTATATTTTAATATATATGGTGGCATTTTAGCAATATATAATTATATATGGTATCATTTAAACAATATATAATTATATATGGTGACATTTAAAATAGATATTATCATATATGGTGCCATTTAAACAATATATGGTCATATATGGTACCTCATAAACCAAATCTTTAATTCAGTTCCAGATATGATAATATATGGTACTATATATAGTGCGATATATATTTATATATGGTGTTATTTAAGCTATATATTATCATATATGGTGCCATTCAAACCATATATTATCATATATGGTGCCATTCAAACCATATATTATCATATATGGTACCATTTAAACCATATATTATCATATATGGTGCAATTTCAACAATATATGCCCATATATGGTACCTCATGAACAATATTTTTAATACAGTTCCACATATGATAATATATGCTACCATATATAGTGCCATATATATTTATATATGGTGTTATTTAAGCAATATATTACCATATATGGTGCCATTTAAACCATATATTGTCATATATGGTGCCATTTCAACAATATATGCTCATATATGGTACCTGATGAACGACATTTTTAATACAGATGCATATATGATAATATATGCTACCATATATAGTCCCATGTATATTGATATATGGTGTCATTTAAACAATATTAATATATAGACATATATGGTATCATTTAAACAATATATTGTCATATATGGCACAATTTAAACAATATATGGTCAAATTTGGTACCACATCAACATTTTGAATACAATTCCATATATGGTTTAATTTGAATAATGTAAAACTGTATGGCGCTATAAAAAATATTATCAGATATGTTACTTCATTAACAATTGGGTTGTTCATAAGGGGTGTGCTATCTGTTGTATCGTTGTATCGTCCTAACAAAAAACAGAGTTGTTAAAATTTTTATTTGTGTTTAACAACGATTTTCTATTCAGTCTTCTATCTGTTAGCACACTCAAACATAGGACACTAAACATACGTAAAAATGTTGTATCGTGCTATTCTCAAATGTTGTATTTTTTCAATTTAATTTTTAACAACTCTGTTTTTTGTTAGGACGATACAACGATACAACAAATAGTACACCCCTTGTGAAAACCCTTAATATTTATAATACAGTGTCATATATTGTAATATATGTATATCATTCAATATATATTGATGTATGGTAATGGTACAATAATTCCAATATCAGTTGAGATACAATTTGTGGGTCCATATCAACAATTTGTTCACGTACATTTAACATATATATATGTACATTTAAGTTATAATTTATAAACACTTTATAAAGTTAAATAGTTCCATCAACCTCGTCTAACTGTATAGAATGTTTATGAATATACGATTTAATATATAATAATTACAACTACAAATTGGTGCCATTATCTAAAATTTAATTTAATGTTAACTTATAATAAAATAAAAATGTATTTCCTAAAAATAAAAATATAGTGTTAATTAATGTTAATATACAATAGGTTTAAGTTTAACATCCCAGACAGAAAAATATAATCGGCACAATGCTGGCAAACCGTTGGCGATGGTCGGTTATGCGTTGGCAGAACGTTGCATTAACTATCTTGGCAAAAAATTAGATTTCAAAAAACATTTTTCAAAAAATTGAGAAAACTTTTTTACTATTTGCTTTTAAAAACATGAAATTTAACCCAGTCCACCAGATTGTCAGCCAAGACCTCTACACTCTAATCTAACGAGACTTGTTATATATGTGTGATAGCTACAAATTAAATGAATGATAAAAGCATTTCGAGCTAACTTATAAGCATCGAAAAAAGTTATTCCAGAAATTATTAAATGTATTTTAGAAAATTTTAATTGTATATCACAAAATATTATTTGCAGAAACTACAATATTACGCAAATTTAATTATTTATTTATTTAGTTGTGTCCAGAAATAATGAAATCTATTTCAGAATTTCATAGCTAATAGAGAAAAATTTCTCAAATACATTTCATAATTTCGGAAATACGATTGATAATTTCTGAAATACAGTTTGATAATTTCTGAAATACAGTTGTGAATTTCGGAAATACAATTAATAATTTCTGAAACACAATTGATAAAACTGAACTTTAATTGACTAGTTCTGAAATACAATTCATAAATGTGAAAAATAATTGATGAGTTCTGAAACACAATTGATAAAACTGAAATTCAATTGATTATTTCTGAAATACAATTGATAAATCTTAAAACAATTAATACAATTGGAAATGGTGTAGAGCGTCAAAAAGATGTAAATAAAATTATTTTATTCAAAGATTTCAATTTAATAAAAAATAAATATATAATTTTATAAAAAAATTTATAGAAAAAAAAAATTTTAATTTTATAAAAAGAAATTCATTTTGTAAAAGAAATGCATATTGAACTCGTTACCTTCTGAGTTTAAACCTTATTTTAACAAAATATTGTAATTTTTATACAATCAGTGCTCTGCCAGTCTATTATTTTTTGAACAGTTGGCAATATATGTCTGGGATCTTATTTAATCCCAAATAAATGGAGATCTTACGTAGTACCCAAATATAATGCGGCATCTAATTTTATCTGTCATTTTTTTTTATAGATACTTTTAGATGTCAATCCCCAAATATATTGCTGTTTCTAATTCGATCTGCCATTTTAATACCGAAATAAATTGCTGGATCTAATTCGATCTGCCATTTTTCTGATAAATTTAGATCCAAGTTTATCCCCAAATATATTGCTGGATCTAATTTGATCTGCCATTTTTCAGATCAATTTATATCTAAGTATATCCACAAATATATTGCTGGATCTAATTCGATGTGCCATTTTTCGGATCAAATTAGATCTAAGTTTATCCCCAAATATATAGCTAGATCTAATTCGATCTGCCACTTTTTCGGATCAAATTAAATATACGTTTATCCACAAATATATTGCCGGATCTAATTTGATCTGCCAAAATTGAGATCAAATTAGATCTAAGTTTATCCCCAAATATATAGTTGGATCTAATTGGATCCGCCATTTTTCGGATCAAATTAGATCTAAAAAAATTCGCAAATATATAGCTGGATCCGCCAATTTTCGGATCAAAATAGATCTAGGTTTATCCCCAAAGATATCACTGGACCTCCCAATTTTGAGATATAACTTGATCTTAGTTTATCCCCATATATACAATGGGATCTAATACGATATGATTGGATACACCCAATTTTGAGATCTAATTGGATCAGCTAGATATTACAGCAGATCTTAAACAATATCAAATTGGATATAATTAGATATTGCGCGAGATGAATTTTTTTACTCGGGTAATTTTTAATAGTTTTAACTATTATTCATATAGAGACAATCTGACAATAAAAATACAAACAATAATACAATTTAATGGAAGATCACTGATGAAGCCTGTCCTGTTGGCTGTCCGTCTCCAATATACACAAATTGCCTGCACTTGTACGTACAAACCATACGTCAATGTGGCAATATTTGTGAAAAGGTGACACGGAGGAAATAAGAAGATAAACAGAGAAAATCTGAAGTAGAATGTTTGTATATGTCTTTTTGATCACTTCTGAAATTATTCATATAGAGACAATCTGACAATAAAACGAGTAAAAAGGTTAAAGTCGGGCATGCCGACTATACAATACCCTACACCAGTCTGGTGTATTGTTTGGATCCGAAATTCGAATGGGTTAAAATGGGGCTTGTGTCAAAATTTTCTATAATGTGAGCCAGCGCACCAAATTTCATTAAAATATCTTAATATTTGCGACCTGCAGTTTGTAACCAAGCCAATTTTGGGGGGACCCTTATATGGGCACTAGTTCTAAACATGGACCGATGTTCACCAAAATCAATACGCTTCGTCCTTGGGCCAACATAGGTCTATGTACCAAATTTCATCAAAATATCTTAAAATTTGCAGTTTGTAACCAAGCCAATTTTGGGGGGAGCCTTATATGGGCACTAGTTCTAAACATTGAACGATGTTCACCAAAATCAATAGGCTTCGTCCTTGGGCCAACATAGGTCTATGTACCAAATTTCATCACAATATCTTAATATTTGCGACCTGCAGAGTATAAACAGTATAATTTTGGTAGGACCCTTATATGGGCACTAGGTCTAAACACGGACCGATGTTCACCAAAATCAATAGGCTGCGTTATTGGGCCAATATAGGTCTGTGTACCAAATTTCATCAAAATATCTTAATATTTGCGACCTGCAGCGTATAAACAGTATAATTTTGGTAGGACCCTTATATGGGCACTAGGTCTAAACATGGACCGATGTTCACCAAAATCAATAGGCTGCGTTATTGGGCCAATGTAGGTCTGTGTACCAAATTTCATCAAAATATCTTAATATTTACGACCTGCAGCGTATAAACAGTATAATTTTGGTAGGACCCTTATATGGGCACTAGGTCTAAACATGGACCGATGTTCACCAAAATCAATAGGCTACGTTATTGGGCTAACATAGGTCTGTGTACGAAATTTCGTCAAAATATCTTAATATTTACGACCTGCAGCGTATAAACAATATAATTTTGGTAAGACCCCTATATGGGCACTAGGTCTAAACATGGACCGATGTTCACCAAACTCAAACTTGTTCGTCCTTGGGCCAACATAGGTCTGCGTACCAAATTTCATCAAAATATCTTAATATCTGCGACCTGTAGAGTGCGCACAAGATTGCATGGACAGACAGACAGACGGACGGACGGACAGACGGACATCGTTAAATCGAAATAAAAAAAATTCTGAACCGATCGGTATACTATAAGGTGGGTCTACGACCAATATTTTTTGGTGTTACAAACATCAGCACAAACTTATAATACCCTGACCACATAGTGGTGTAGGGTATAAATACAAACAATAATACAATTTAATGGAAGATCACTGATGAAGCCTGTCCATAAAAAGGCAGAAACTAGATCTAGTCTGATTTGCAAATTTAATGTGTTTATAACTTTTGAGGAAGGTTTATTCTTCTTCTTAACCTCAAACCTACTGAATTAGAATTAATAAAAATACATATTAATGACAATATTAATTGTATTTGGTCTATACGACGCGTTTGAAAAAACAACACTTTACTATAG
Organism: Leucophora obtusa; assembly: GCA_949987735.1. Classification (NCBI taxonomy): domain Eukaryota; kingdom Metazoa; phylum Arthropoda; class Insecta; order Diptera; family Anthomyiidae; genus Leucophora; species Leucophora obtusa. The sequence continues at coordinate 221,911,727 of OX465295.1, forward strand.
AAAATAAAATTGCCCTGTTGGCTGTCCGTCTCCAATATACACAAATTGCCTGCACTTGTACGTACAAACCATACGTCAATGTGGCAATATTTGTGAAAAGGTGACACGGAGGAAATAAGAAGATAAACAGAGAAAATCTGAAGTAGAATGTTTGTATATGTCTGTTTGATCACTTCTGAAATTATTCATATAGAGACAATCTGACAATAAAAATACAAACAATAATACAATTTAATGGAAGATCACTGATGAAGCCTGTCCATAAAAAGGCAGAAACTAGATCTAGTCTGATTTGCAAATTTGATGTGTTTATAACTTTTGAGGAAGGTTTATTCTTCTTCTTAACCTCAAACCTACTGAATTAGAATTAATAAAAATACATATTAATGACAATATTAATTGTATTTGGTCTATACGACGCGTTTGAAAAAACAACACTTTACTATAGAAAATAAAATTGCCCTGTTGGCTGTCCGTCTCCAATATACACAAATTGCCTGCACTTGTACGTACAAACCATACGTCAATGTGGCAATATTTATGTAAAGGTGACACGGAGGAAATAAGAAGATAAACAGAGAAAATCTGAAGTAGAATGTTTGTATATGTCTGTTTGATCACTTCTGAAATTATTCATATAGAGACAATCTGACAATAAAAATACAAACAATAATACAATTTAATGGAAGATCACTGATGAAGCCAGTCCATAAAAAGGCAGAAACTAGATCTAGTCAGATTTGCAAATTTAATGTGTTTATAACTTTTGAGGAAGGTTTATTCTTCTTCTTAACCTCAAACCTACTGAATTAGAAGTAATAAAAATACATATTAATGACAATATTAATTGTATTTGGTCTATACGACGCGTTTGAAAAAACAACACTTTACTATAGAAAATAAAATTGCCCTTTTGGCTGTCCGTCTCCAATATACACAAAATGCCTGCACTTGTACGTACAAACCATACGTCAATGTGGCAATATTTGTGAAAAGGTGACACGGAGGAAATAAGAAGATAAACAGAGAAAATCTGAAGTAGAATATTTGTATATGTCTGTTTGATCACTTCTGAAATTATTCATATAGAGACAATCTGACAATAAAAATACAAACAATAATACAATTTAATGGAAGATCACTGATGAAGCCTGTCCATAAAAAGGCAGAAACTAGATCTAGTCTGATTTGCAAATTTAATGTGTTTATAACTTTTGAGGAAGGTTTATTCTTCTTCTTAACCTCAAACCTACTGAATTAGATATAATAAAAATACATATTAATGACAATATTAATTGTATTTGGTCTATACGACGCGTTTGAAAAAACAACACTTTACTATAGAAAATAAAATTGCCCTGTTGGCTGTCCGTCTCCAATATACACAAATTGCCTGCACTTGTACGTACAAACCATACGTCAATGTGGCAATATTTGTGAAAAGGTGACACGGAGGAAATAAGAAGATAAACAGAGAAAACCTGAAGTAGAATGTTTGTATATGTCTGTTTGATCACTTCTGAAATTATTCATATAGAGACAATCTGACAATAAAAATACAAACAATAATACAATTTAATGGAAGATCACTTATGAAGCCTGTCCATAAAAAGGCAGAAACTAGATCTAGTCTGATTTGCAAATTTAATGTGTTTATAACTTTTGAGGAAGGTTTATTCTTCTTCTTAACCTCAAACCTACTGAATTAGAATTAATAAAAATACATATTAATGACAATATTAATTGTATTTGGACGCGTTTGAAAAAACAACACTTTACTATAGAAAATAAAATTGCCCTGTTGCCTGTCCGTCTCCAATATCCACAAATTGCCTGCACTTGTACGTACAAACCATACGTCAATGTGGCAATATTTGTGAAAAGGTGACACGGAGGAAATAAGCAGATAAACAGAGAAAATCTAAAGTAGAATATTTGTATATGTCTGTTTGATCACTTCTGAAATTATTCATACAGAGGCAATCTGACAATAAAAATACAAACAATAATACAATTTAATGGAAGATCACTGATGAAGCCTGTCCAAAAAAAGGCAGAAACTAGATCTAGTCTGATTTGCAAATTTAATGTTTTTATAACTTTTGAGGAAGGTTTATTCCTCTTCTTAACCTCAAACCTACTGAATTAGAATTAATAAAAATACATATTAATGACAATATTAATTGTATTTGGTCTATACGACGCGTTTGAAAAAACAACACTTTACTATAGAAAATAAAATTACCCTGTTGGCTGTCCGTCTCCAATATACACAAATTGCCTGCACTTGTACGTACAAACCATACGTCAATGTGGCAATATTTGTGAAAAGGTGATACGGAGGAAATAAGAAGATAAACAGAGAAAATCTGAAGTAGAATGTTTGTATATGTCTGTTTGATCACTTCTGAAATTATTCATATAGAGACAATCTGACAATAAAAATACAAACAATAATACAATTTAATGGAAGATCACTGATGAATCCTGTCCATAAAAAGACAGAAACTAGATCTAGTCTGATTTGCAAATTTAATGTATTTATAACTTATGAGGAAGGTTTATTCTTCTTCTTAACCTCAAACCTACTAAATTAGAATTAATAAAAAGACATATTAATGACAATATTAATTGTATTTGGTCTATACGACGCGTTTGAAAAAACAACACTTTACTATAGAAAATAAAATTGCCCTGTTGGCTGTCCGTCTCCAATATACACTAATTGCCTGCACTTATACGTACAAACCATACGTCAATGTGGCAATATTTGTGAAAAGTTGACACGGAGGAAATAAGAAGATAAACAGAGAAAATCTGAAGTAGAATGTTTGTATATGTCTGTTTGATCACTTCTGAAATTATTCATATAGAGACAATCTGACAATAAAAATACAAACAATAATACAATTTAATGGAAGATCACTGATGAAGCCTGTCCATAAAAAGGCAGAAACTAGATCTAGTCTGATTTGCAAATTTAATGTGTTTATACCTTTTGCGGAAGGTTTATTTTTCTTCTTAACCTCAAACCTACTGAATTAAAATTTTTTCGTTTCTTTATTGCTGTATGAGGTAGATACAACAGAAGTCTTTATTTTGTATGAGTTTTTATTTGTTAATTTATAATAATAAAAAAAAAATTAAATGAAAAAAATTTTTGGTACTATAGAGGTCGAAAAAGTACTATTTTGTAAGGTGGTTGGTACTATTTTAAAAATCGCATTTATCATCCCTGGTACACGCACATTAGAATTTAATACAGGGATCGGCAAAGATATACAACCTTATTTTGTGCTTGTATGAGTGAGTTGCAGCCTCTCACTCTCAATGCACTGACAAAGAACGTTTGTATAATAATTCGAAAATTTTAAATGTTTATAATGGGAATATAAAATAAAAATTTAAAAGCAAATAACAACTACGAAAACAACTATCAACAACACAAAAAAAATAAAAAAACTTAAAAATAAATTACAAAAAAAATGTATCAATAAACATTATGCAGAGTGTAAAAAATCTGGCAAACAAGCGATGTGACAACCTACTTCATTGAAATCTTGTATGCGACTGATTGTTTTTTTTGTTCTATGTGTGAGCTTATGTAGGTGTGAGAGAGCGCCCATGGGAATAGGTGTTGCCGACCTCTGATTTAATACATCATTTGGCTCAGTAGCAGCAATAACATCATTTGGTTTAATAGTAGCAATAACATCATTTGGTTTAATAGTATCAATAACATCATTAGGAATATCATCATCATCATGTAGAGAAAGACTAAAGGTTCAATTAGACGTGCCATATCGCCATAGCCGTAACCATAACGCCATAGCAGAAAATCAAAATTCAATTGGTATCTACGGTTACGGTTATGGCGTTATGGCATGTCACCAATAATCGAATACATTGTAGCCCATAAGATTGGTTTGAACAGCTGTTTTATATAGTTTTGGTTACGGCACGTCTAATTGAACCTTAATGCTAGCTCTTCGTATTCGCTTATTAGAATTTAAAACATTATTACTTGGTTCAGTAGTATCAACAACATCATTACGAAAAGCAGAACATTGAAGAAAAGGAATCACTCAGAGTTGAACGACCTTTTTGTTGTAAATCATTATTTTTTGAATTTAAGCTTGACTCAGCATGTATTTTTTTATTTTTAAAAGAAGTACTCTCAACTGCATTGTTTTTGTATATACAGCAGGGATCGGCAAACATATGCAACCTTATTTTGTGCTTGTATGAGTGAGTTGCAGCCTCTCTCTATCAATGCACTGACAAAGAACGTTTGTATAATAATTTGAAAATTTTAAATGTTTATATTGGGAATATAAAAATTTAAAAGCAAAGAACAACTACAAAAACAACAACACAAAAAAAAAATAAAAGCAAAAGAATTTAAAAATAAATTACCAAAAAAATGTATCAATAAACATTATGCAGAGTGTAAAAAATCTGGCACCAAGCGATCTGACAACCTACTTCATTGAATGCTTGTTTGCGACTAAGTTATTTTTTTGTTCTATGTGTGAGCTTATGTAGGTGTGAGAGAGCGCCCATGGGCATAGGTGTTGCCGACGCAGTGTTGCCACTTTTTGAATAATTATTCAAAAACGGGACTGTTTACACATTCGTTGGATAATTTTTAAATAATGACATTTTTGTGTAGTTTTTGTGTCATTTCACTTTTTATAGAAATTTCCGTAAATTTTTAAAAGTCCCGGAGCTTTTTAATAAATTAATAAAAATTAGTCGATATTTAGACGAAACGAGTTTGTCAGAGAAACATTTACCACAAATCTCCATTTTCTGGTGAATTACTATTGTAAATTTGTTCATGTATGTATTTTTTTGTTTTGTTTAAAACACCACCTTTTGTTTATTTTTTGCGAAAATAATTGTTAAGCTTCTATTAAACCAGGCGGTATTCGTTGCTCTCTTTCGAAGATTGACAATTTATATCGAAAATGTTAGCCTTTGCAGACGTGTGTAATTCTTATGGCTGAATTTTCGATATAAATTAAGAAGAGAATGATTTAACAGAGGTAGGGAGAGTTGGATAGTCTTTTAATGATATAGTCGTTGATTAAACATTCTCCTGGTTTGCAAGAACATTTAAAAATTAAGCGGAAGATTGGGAAAGTTTGAGTTTGTTATGATTGTGACTTTCTAATAACTGAAAATTTTTTTGCTGTAGTTATCATGATACTGGGATTTGACCAGAAAAAAATCTTGTTAACGCAGCAAGGTGGAGCAGAATCAGAAAATTTTAGAATTCTGTAAATCCAACATGTTTCAGATTTCAACAGAATCGTATGATATTTTTGAAAAAATGTTATTATATTTTTATTTTTTAAAAGAAAATTTGTTGATATACATACTGCAAAGAAATTTCATGTTAAGGTCTGTCTTGCTACTATTAACATAAAGGAGGATCTACTCCAGCTTTTTTTTTAAATTCCAGCTTTGCACTCAGGGAAAAATTGGTTTAATTAAAATAGAAACGAATAAATTTTGAGGAGTATGGTAGAGAATAATTAGCAAGTAAGTAATATTTTTGCATGCAAAAATGAAGTAGCCTTTCTGAAAAACATAAATACTTTGTTCTGAAAGAAACTTTTAATATGGATAAAATAAATTTTTTTTAATATTCAAATTTAAAAGCGCGCTATTTTAATTCTTGAAATTGAATCCTTGCATTGAAATTCCCTTTAGTTAATAGAATAATTTGTAATAATATTTTCACAGAAATTGGCCTAGATTTGCTTTTGCAGAAGGCAAAAACAATTTTAGTTTAAAATGCAAATAACTTTTGCACTTTGCAGATGATAGCAATGTTGCGTCTTTAAAAATCGGTTTGTAAATAGAAAAATGGCAAAACTTTGGAGTCGAATGGCATAGCTCCCCCAGTTTCGGCCAACCAAAACTTACAGTGTGAAATTTCATATCAGTTGGTAAGAAATGGCGAAATTCTTCCAAAAATATTTGTATTCTTCTCCACTGTACCCAGTAGTTTTTTTAAATAATATGAAAAATATGTTTTTTGTGTAATTTCATACGGTTTTGGATAATTTTTGACTTACAGCTGTGTAATTTTTTGTTTTACTGGTGGCAACACTGTGCCGACGCCTGATATACAGGCATTGAATACCGTTTTTAATTCTCTTACTTCATTTGACAAACTTGTTATCATAGCAATTAAATTACACTATGCGACAGTCAAAATCGGGATGGGATGAAACCAAAGGGAAATGTTATATCGGTCAAAAACAAGTTATACGTGTCCCGGCGTTTCGCTGGGTCACCCCTAGGAATCGAGATATATCTTTTTTTTGACATAACTCGAGAACCACTACTAGTCCGATTTTGCTCAAAAAATTTTAAAAAAATTAAAAATTACAATTCCTTTAATCTGTTCATATAACGTTTTTCTATATACTCAACAGTTTTGCCGGTAAAAATAAATGTTTGTTACCGCTACCATAAAAATCAATAACCTTTTGTTTATTACTTTTTTTTAATATTTTAGGCAAAAAATATATTTTTCTTCATACATTTATTTTTACCGGCAAAACTGTTGAGTATATAGAAAAACGTTATATGAACAGATTAAAGGAATTGTAATTTTTAATTTTTTTAAAATTGTTTGAGCAAAATCGGACTAGTGGTTCTCGAGTTATGTCAAAAAAAAGATCACCAAAGGTCAAATCGATATATCTCGATTCCTAGGGTTGACCCAGCGAAACGCCGGGACACGTATAACTTCTTTTTTACCGATATAACTTTCCCCGGTAGTTTGAACCCTTCCCGATCACTGACCCCTACCCTTTGTCTCACAGTGTTATTAGATCCTTTAGCGCATTTATTGCAGTTATAAACAATATTATTTGATGAAATTAAAACATTAAAATCACGATCACTATTGACACCAGAACACCCTTTATGGAATAGACCACTGCATGTTATGCATCTTATAAATATACTACCAACAGCTCTAAAGCAACTAACACAAGCAGTATTAGACTGCATTAGGAAGAAAAAATAAAAATGAACTTGTTTAAGCGACAATCACTACTAAACTATACCATTCGTATACATTTCTAAAATTCTGTAAATTTAACAGTTTTTTTGCTGTTTTCATTTTATTAATATTTAGCAAACTGATTCTGCTAATATTAGCAGTTTTTTCTGCAGCATCATTTTTAACTAATTTTTAGTAACTTTTTCTGCTATTTTTACGGACTTATTTGTATGAGTGTAGCAACAAAATGAGATATCGATCATAAAAATCTATTGATTCTTTTCGAATTTATTCACAATTAAGTGAATTCCCTCATTTTCACAAAATTTTAGTTTATTTTTGATATACAAAAACTTGAGAAGTTAATGTTCTTCTTTCGATTTATTGAATTTTGAAAACATTTTCCACATGCTATGCAAAAATTTTCACATCGAAAATTCATTACATACACTCATACAAATAAGTCCGTAAAAATAGCAGAAAATGTTACTAAAAATTAGTTAAAAATGATGCTGCAGGAAAAACTGCTAATATTAGAAGAATCAATTTGCTAAATATTAATAAAATGAAAACAGCAAAAAAACTGTTAAATTTACAGAATTTTAGTAATATTTGAGCTAAATTGTTGTTAATTGCAAATAACAATTTAACCTGCTAAAATTAGCAAAAAAATGCTGAATAATAATATAATAAAAATAGCAAAAAAAAACTGTTAAATTTACAGAATTTTAGTAATATTTGAGTTAAATTGTTGTTAATTGCAAATAACAATTTAACTTGCTGAAATCAGCAAAAAAATTGCTAAATAATAGTAAAAAGAAAATAGCAAAAAAACTGTTAAATCTACAAAATTTTTGATAAAATTTTCTGAAATCAACAAAACTTTTGCAGATTACTAGTGGTTCCAGTCCAGGTTAAAAAGGAGCAAATGAACTGAAAATTAATAAATAAAAAATAAATGTGTATTTAAAAACATACTTGGGACCAGTTTATTAAATGTGTCAATTAATTGAAATTTTTTTCAATTGGCATTGTTCAATGCCTGAATGCCCATTTATAATTGATGAAAGAACTATTTGTTTTCATGTTTTAATAAAAGAATAAATTAAGAAAAAAAATTAAAAATTCGCGTATTTCTTATATTTTTTATACCCTCCATCCCACTGTCCAGGAGGGTATATATGTATCATTTTGTCATTCCGTTTGTAACTCATCGAAAAAAAAATCTGGGACATAAAAAAAATATATATTCCTGATCGTTATCAATAGCGAAACCGATATAGCCGTGCCCGTCTGTCTGTCTGTCTGTTGAAATACAATCTAAAAAGCTGTCTCAAAATGAGGGTTCATTTTTCGGACTCAAAGAAGTTTCCAAAATTATTAAAATTTATGAGGAAAATTTCGATTTTATACGTTCTTTTTTCTGAGTCATTTCTGAGTACATAGGAGGCTCTTTTGGACGGACCACTTTCATAGGAAAAATATTTATGTTTTTGGAGCTCATTTCCGAGTCATTAATGATCATCTTTGTTTGCTGGGTATACATAAAAAAAGAATTTAAATCATAAACTAGCCAATAGATAGTGGGTCTATGAATACAACTTAGCAATTACTTCAAAGCATTGTTGGTAGCATAAACGGTGCGATTATAGGTGAGGGTAAGTAACGCTATCATAGATTATTTCGGTTACAGTATTTTAAGGATAATTGTATTTCGATAACGGTATTTTAAGGTTAACTGTATTGCAATTATTTCGATAATGGTATTTTAAGATAAGCGGTATTTCGGTGCATTCCGCAAATTTTTTTTATGAAAAAACAAAGTAAAGTAAAATAAATTTATTAACTAAGTGTATGTAAAATTCACAATTACGACGTGGAATTACAAAAATTTTAAACTAAAAAATAATGGTATTGTAAGGATAATGGGATAATGGTATTTGATTAATTTCGGAACTGGTATTTTAAATGTTTCGATATTTGAATCTATAACAGTATTTTAGCGATAGAGCCTACCAACCCTTCCTCAATGTATGTAATTACTTTTGGCTTATGAATGACTTAAATCTAATTGTGAAGTTTGCATATAAAAATTCCAATATCTATTTTTTTTTCTTACGAGTTAATGAATTGATACATGCTTTGAAATTCTTTCGTTATACAAATAAGCTATTAACGTACACAAAAAAATCGTTACCAAGTAATTAAGCAAATTTCAACTAATAAAGTTTTATCGAATAATTTATTATATTGTGTATGCCACAAAAACATTATTTTAGTTGAAGTGCTCCCAATTGCTTGCCAAAGATTTTTTTGTGTGTATTTAAAAACGCAAATAAAACTTGATTTTTGAAAGACTCTAAAATAAGATTTATTTTTATAAGTTCACATGTGATCATAACTGACTCTTATTTACAAACTTTTTGAGTGTTTTGTTCTAAAGTTAATTGTTATACCCTCCATCCCACTGTGCAGGAGGGTATATATCATTTTGTCATTCCGTTTGTAATTCATCGAAAAAAAAATCTGGGACATAAAAAAATATATATTCCTGATCTGTCTGTCTGTTGAAATCACGATCACGCTCAAAATAGTTGTGCTAGGATGTTAATTTTTAGTCAAAATTTTGGTCCAATTTCTTAAACAGTTTGCTATTGGAAATGGGCATATTTGGTCCAGACGTTTAAAAGTTATGAAAGAAAATGTAGAAGCACCTCTAGAATTTTCCATATTAACATGAAAAATATATTAACTGTGTGTTGTTGTTGTTACTGAATAAGAAAAAAATACAAACATACACACCCAGACCTTGAAAGAGTTAATTCTTTTTTTGAATTTATATGCATAAAATTGGATTAATTTTATAAATTACTGAGTAAATTATAATGCCCTTAAATCAATGATTGGACATTGAATAAAGTGAGATAAGATTTGTTCCTATTTGTGTTGATTCAATTTCGATTCTATTGAATAATTTGGACGTATGTTGGCTTTAGAGGCACCTCACCGATTGATTCTAAATTTTTACTACGGATATAACTCTCTTTTGGGGGCACGAAGAAATTTTTTTTTCAGCGAAAAGCCTGTATGGGGAGTTACTTCGGCTTAAAGTTTAAAAATGAACTTAACTATATTTTCTTCATTTATGATAGGGTTGGAACAATATGTACACCATTGGAAAGGTAATAAAAATATCTTTAGGATAGCATTTTTTTGTTGACCCATTATGATTCGGCGTAGGAATTTTAATTTTTTTGTTTTATTTTTTAAAAACCTATATAAGAAAATATAATAGCCGTGTCCGTCTGTCTGTCTGTTGAAATCACGATCACGCTCAAAATAGTTGTGCTAGGATGTTAATTTTTAGTCAAGATTTTTGTCCAATTTCTTAAGCAGTTTGGTATTGGAAATGGGCATATTTGGTCCAGACGTTTAAAAGTTATGAATGAAAATGTAAAAGCACCTCTAGAATTTTCCATATTAACATGAAAAAATATATTAACTCTGTGTTGTTGTTTTTACTCAATAAGAAAAAAATACATACATACACACCCAGACCTTGAAAGAGTTATTTTTATTTTTTTTTTTTTAATTTATATGCATAAAATTGGATTCATTTTATAAATTACTGAATAATTCATAATGCCTTTAAATCAATGATTGGACATTGAATAAAGTAGATAAGATTTGTTCCTATTTGTGTTGATTCAATTTTGATTCGATTGAATAATTTGGACGTATGTTGGCTTTAGAGGCATCTCACCGATTGATTCTAAATTTTTACTACTGATATAACTCTCTTTTGGGGGCCCGAAGAAATTTTTTTTTCACCGAAAAGCCTGTATGGGGATTTATTTCGGTTTAAAGTTTAAAAATGAACTTAACTATATTTTCTTCATTTATGATAGGGTTGGAACTATATGTACACCATTGGAAAGGTAATAAAAATATCTTTAGGATAGCATTTTTTTGTTGACCCATTATGATTCGGCGTAGGAATTTTATTTTTTTTGTTTTTTTAATGTTTTATTCCATAAAAATCCTATATAAGAACAAAAATTGTGCTTATTAGAATGTTATCAAGACGAAAAGCTTTTATTTGATATATAGATAGGCCTGACTTCTAATATCTTCGGTGTTTGAAGTGATAAAATTTGAACTACATCTTAAAAGTTTTTAATCTTGAGAATATATTAATAAGTAAAAAATTATGTGGTAGTATACGGTGGTTTTTATAAAAACGGTTTATTTTAAAAAATCTTAAAAATAAACCTCATTCGCCGGTAATGGGTAAACAAACAAAAAAAAATGTCGTCCATAAGATATTTTTACTATCTTTCAATGATATATATATATTGTTCCAATCTGACTATAAATGACTTAGATATATGTAGCTAAGTCCATTTATTTTCACAGAAATAAACTCCCTACAGAGGTCTTTCCGCGGATTTTTTTTTAACAGCTTGAAAAGTACTACATCGGGGTAAAAAAAAATTCACTGACATCAACTTATTGCAAAATTGAGATTTAAAATACGAATTAAGGAATTATATTTTTAAAGGTCTGCACACATCTATATGAATAACATAAGCAGTGTTGCCACTTTATGGGTAGGGCATGGATGAAAGCAATTATTAAATTGTTTAGTTTTTCACTTAAATTTCAATTCAAATGAATGAATTGAGAAAGTTATCAAATTTGTAAATAAAAAAATATATTATGCATAAAAAAAGAATTTAAATCATAAACTAGCCAATAGATAGTGGGTCTATGAATACAACTTAGCAATTACTTCAAAGCATTGTTGGTAGCAGAAACGGTGCGATTATCGGTGAGGGTAAGTAACGCTATCATAGATTATTTCGGTTACAGTATTTTAAGGATAATTGTATTTCGATAACGGTATTTTAAGGTTAACTGTATTGCAATTATTTCGATAATGGTATTTTAAGATAAGCGGTATTCAGTTATTTCGGTGCATTCCGCAAATTTTTTTTTTATGAAAAAACAAAGTAAAGTAAAATAAATTTATTAACTAAGTGTATGTAAAATTCACAATTACGACGTGGAATTACAAAAATTTTAAACTAAAAAATAATGGTGTTGTAAGGATAATGGGATAATGGTATTTGCTTAATTTCGGTACTGGTATTTTAAATGTATCGATATTTGAATCTATAACAGTATTTTAGCGATAGAGCCTACCAACCCTGCCTCAACGTATGTAATTACTTTTGGCTTATGAATGACTTAACATCTAATTGTTAAGTTTCCATAAAAATTCCAATATCTATTTTTTATTCATACGAGTTAATGAATTGATTCACAGCGACTGATCATCCACGAATTAAACCGATACATCAGGAAAGTGTATTAATCTATACATGCTTTGAAATTCTTTCGTTATACAAATAAGCTATTAAAGTACACAAAAAAATCGTTACCAAGTAATTAAGCAATGTTAAACTAATAAAGTTTTATCGAATACTTTATTATATGCCACAAAAACATTATTTTAGTTGAAGTGCTCCCAATTGCTTGCCAAAGATTTTTTTGTGTGTATTTAAAAACGCAAATAAAACTTGATTTTTGAAAGACTCTAAAATAAGATTATTTTTAAATCGTTCACATGTGATCATAACTGACTCTTATTTACAAGCTTTTTAAGTCTTTTGTTCTAAAGTTAATTTTTTCTCTAAATTTTATGAAGATTCATATAAGACTCAAAAGTTCATCATAAATGCTGCATATTTAAGGAACTTTTCTTTGTAATAATATAACGCCCAGAACGATGGGACAATTGAAATGGCCAAATCAATTTTTTCTTAGTTTACTGATGAGGTTATTACCTTTTTACGGAGTTCAAATTGTAATAATATGTTAATTGAAGTCATTTATAATTTCATATTTTTTGGGTAATTTTGTCTACACTTTTGGGAATTTTGAATCTTGCTTGTGGCAGCACTGAGATTAAACAAGATTAAACTGAAATATTTACTTGTAGTGGTGGAAAAAATCATACACATTTGTTGCACAGTGGATTGACCGAATACAAAATGGGTAATAATTCATACTTGTTTGTACTTAGTAGAATCCCCGAATAAAAACACCAGGATGGAGGGTATCTAAAGACTCGGCACAGCCGAATTTAATCTTTGGTTTGTATAAGTTCCCAGTCACCTGGGGACTTATACAAACCATCGAGCGGGCTTTAGCCCGCATGTTTTTATATTAAAATGCTTTTTCATCAATTATGTGTACATTTCATTACCATTGTTTTCATCAATGCAAATTGAAAAAAATTTCATTGGCATTGAATGGTGATGAAATTTTTTGTCATTGACATTGAGATAAAGTAATGCTAATTATATTTCAATGCAAATAAAAATTTCCCAAGAATGATTTTTTGTAAAAGTGGTAATATTTATAGACAATAATATGTTAACCCATGATACAACCATACTAGGTAGATGCATTAGAACAACAAACAACAAAAAATGTAATCGGCTACTTTTGATACATAGCGAAAGCATACGAAAAAATCCCTGAACTGTCATAATAAAACCCTGAACTGTCAGACTCTCCCTAATGCATCTACCTAGTATGATTGTATCATGATGTTAACCATAACAAAATGTATTTCAGAGACCCTTCTTTTGATTTTCATTGTTTGCTGATCGGATATGTACTTCCGAATTTATTTGAGTTTCCATTTTCACCTCTAAAGATCCACCCATAGGAAAGAAGGTGTGGCCGATTAAAAATATCGTATTCTTTATTCTTTAAATAAGCTTAAAAAGTAAAAAGTTTAATCACAATTTTCATATTAAAATGGTTCGTCCAAAATAAACCTTGATCTTTGAAAATAAATGTATTACGATAAATAGAAACTTTTCTCATAAATTTTAATAATTTAGATATTTTATGAGTAGGACAAATTTTCAACCATTTCAATTTAGCTTTATTTAAAAACTTTTTGCATTATTTTTGGCGAGTTAAAAATATGCAGTAATTTTTATGAGTCATTTAACATTCTGTTTTATAAGCGCTCCAAAATTGGTGGTTTAGTTTACAAAAAATTGGTAAAATTAGCAAATCTTCTGTTAAAAATTAGTAACTAAAATTCAGCAAAATACTGTAAAGTTAGCAAATTTATTGTTAAAAATTAGTAACTAAATTCAGCAAAAAAAAAAAAATAGCAAAAAAGTTTGTAGGTGTGGAGGTAGCAAAAAAATTAACTAAAAATTAAATTTTAACTAAAAATTAGTTAAACGTTTGTTAAGTTGAAGTACTAACAGTTTTACTAACTTTTCTACAAACTTTTTTCTATGAGTGTATAAACTACAAACTCTGGAATTTTCTTTTATTCGATTTTTTCTATTGTTGAATAACGAAGTGTTACTCTGAATACTCTAGCAAAAATCAGCCATCATGTGCATCCCAGCGACCCTTGTATCGTTCCTCAATTGTCTGGATATCTTGGTGGAATCGTTCGCCCTGTTCCTCACTCAAGTTTCCCATATTTTCAGGAAAACGATCTAAGTGACTGTGCAGGTAGTGTACTTTGATACTCATGTTGCATCCAAGATTCTGGAAGTGAGTTAACATCTCTTCAACGTGCACAACGTAATCATCACCCTTGTTATTTCCTAAGAAATTTTGAATAACCCATACAAACGAATCCCATGCATTCTTCTCAATTTCTGACATTGAATTGCCAAAATTAGTATTTTTGACCAATTTGCGAATTTGTGGGCTGTTAAATATGCCTGCTTTCAGCTTTTCCATACTCAGATTAGGAAACTTCCTTGAAATATACTGGAAACATTCACTATCTTTGTTAAGTGCTTTAACATATTGTTTCATCAGACCAAGTTTAATGTGAAGAGGGGATAATATGATGCGATCTCGGGGCACTAGAGCCACATTTATAACATTTGGCATACCTGGAACCAGTGTTTCCCATTGTCTTCTCTTCCAATGTTCTGCTTTAGCTCTGCTGTCCCATAAACATAAAAAGCAAGGATATTTTGTAAAGCCACTTTGTTGACCTAAGAGGAAATTTACCATCTTAAGATCAACACAAATTACCCAGTTATATTTAGCAGACTTTATCTTCTTCATTGCCAATGCAATTACAGAGTATTCTTCTTTTACTTTGGTTGAATGTGCGATCGGCAAAGAGTGAAATTTATTTCCATTATGCAAAAGGAGACACTTCAAGCTGCGTTTTGATGAGTCGATAAATAAACGCCATTCGTTTGAATCGTATCTCTGTAAGCCCATGGCAGTCATCAAACCAGAAATATCTGTGCAGTACACAAAATCATCCTCTTCAACAAAATAATGAAGTAAGCCTTCTTCTCGAGTACGGTAATACGAAACTTTAGTTTCTTTAATTATGAGATCTGTTTCTTTCATCCGGGACGCAAGTAATTCCGAAGATCTTTTCGACAATCCAAGGTCTCTAATTACATCATTAAGCTGGTCTTGATTTCATGGTCTCGGCGAGAAATTTTTGTGTGGGATGAACTCGTCATTTTCAGATGTAGATGGTAGTGCTGGATGTGAACTATCTGATTGGTAACACATACTTGAGGTTGAGTGTCCTGGTTAAGATGAAAGCACTTGACTACAGCTTGGACCCCGACCTTGAGCATATTTAATTTCTGGTGAATGTAGAACTGCAAGTGTAAACCCATCAGCAGACCTCGTGGGGTAAGACCATCGCATATGTTTTCCGAAGCCGGTTTTTGTACTTAAACAAAAATAACAATCGGCTCGCTGTTTCTCTCTATATCATAGGCTTCGAAATTTGCAAGTGTCGTCTGTAAAATTAAAAAAAATTGAAATAACGAATATGAAGAATTCAAAAATTAATTAAGAAATACTTTAAGTATAAAATATTCCAAATGTCCGGATTGTTTTTACATACGAATGTTCTGGCTTTCTTGCTCATTTTTATTAACACTTGTGTTTTTAACTTGTAAGCTGAATGACTCTTTCATACGGATAAAATGATGTTTCCGTTATCGCTAACACTTCGTGAATAAAATAAAATGGCTCAAGGAGCTCTTATAAATACTGATACTATAATTTGGGATAACCCTTTATGTGGGTACAGTTTGTGTGTTCTGCAAATTTTTTTGTTATTCCCAAGAATCATAAAAAACATTAAGGAATTTTATGAAAAAAATCATCCGTTACAGGTAGCAAACGGAAAAAAGAGCAATTCAGCGTGCACGCACTTTTATGAGCGTTTATTACTTTGGTACCGCAATCGTAATGTTTATTACTTATTCCCAAGAATCATAAAAAACATTAAGGAATTTTATGAAAAAAAATCATCCGTTACATGTAGCTTTTATGAGCGTTTATTACTTTGCTACCGCAATCGTAATGTTTATTACTTATTTTTTTAATTCTGAGAATCATATAAATGTTATAAAGGTTTTTCCAAACAATTTGCTACATGTAAAGGGGGTTTGCCAAAATCCGTGTCGTACAATGCACCTGGGTTTCTATGTTTTGAATTTTCATTATACCATTTTCTACAGTGCTTGTCAATATGCAATACCTTCAATTAATTGTAAAAAAAACGTAAAGCATGCATCGATTTTCATCATCCATATCTACTTTAATTCAATACCTTCAATTAATTGTAAAAAAAACGTAAAGCATGCATCGATTTTCATCATCCATATCTACATGATATGTAGCTTCACTACAGATAAATAAAATTTAATACTTTTTGCAGTTTTCGATTTTTTCCAGATTTTTTATTTTTTTTTTAATTTTTCTACCAATTTTTTATTTTTTGCCTAACAATTTGTTTCATAACTTTGAAACCATTGATCACATTGAAAACAATTGTATACATCATTTAAAGATATTGTGAAGTTTAACAAAATCGGACAAGTTGTTTTTGAGTTATGACAACATAAGTGCAGCAATGTCTCAAAATATTGCCAATTTTACTAAAAAATTATTTTAAAAAAAATTTATCCATAGAATGAAAAATTTTACCATTTTTGTAATTAGGTATGATGCATCAAATCTATATAGTGGTTATTCAAGCCTTTTTTTACTGTTGACCTGTGTAATATATGATCTCAAATCGAAAGAAAATAATTCGTTAAAAAAATAAATATTTATTTAAATGTACATATAAAGGTTAAATATAAAATAATTTATTACAAACAACAAAATATGGATATGGTTAGTTTAAACTCGATTTGCACATTTAGTACACGTTATTGTCTTTCCAAAGTCGAAGATCTAATTGAGGGATGTTTTTGCAATTTGCCAAATTATTTCTGAAGTAAATAAAAAAAAAAAGAATCACTATGTAATCAAATATCTTTACTGTAATAAATATACTTACTGTGAATTGGGAAAAACGAAGACATTTCGTTGTATGCACTGCAAATTGTTACCATTAGCACATAAAATACCAGCCAAACTAACTTTTCGAATTTCAGCCAATTGTTCTGGAATATAATAAAAATTGTAATCAAGATTAGTTTTGTTCCTCGTAATTCTGGGTAAAGTCTGGTAAATTGAGAGTAAACAAATAATTATCTCAAAAAATGGTAAAATTGCTCACAATACCGGGAACGCACAACCCCATGTCAAGCCCAAAAATTAACGTCAATGTTATTCATATAAACAAAAGCTATTTTTAAGAATAAAATATCGAAGAGAATAAAGAAAAAATGTTAGAATGTGGTATTTGTTAATGATATTAATTATTGTTTATAAGTTTTGTTAATATTTTAATTATTTTCACAAATTTAAAAAACCTGATTTATAAAGAACTAGTGATTTGACAGTTTTACCATTTTACCCGAAAAAAAGTACACACAAAAAAATATTGTTCAACTTTTTTCAATTAAAACGATTTGTTAAATTATTTCAAAAGGTGTCAATTAAAAATTAATCCAATGGATTAAATAATTGCTCAAAACTGCAATTTGCTTGACATTTTTTTTTATTCTACCACTCAAAAGCATTTCATAAAACAAGAGAAAAACATCAGCATATTGTTGTTGTTTTTCGTTTGCTTTATTTATGTAGTTGTTTTTATAAATGTTAATGTATTAGTAACAGGGATGATAAAGTTGGTACTATATTACTTTTTTATGGTACTATTAGAACCTCAAAAGTAGAGTTGTGAAATTTCGGTATTTTTTGAGTACTCAATACTACTCAATACTTTTCAATTGAGTACTCGATACTACTCAATACTTTTAACGGTTTTTTTAATTTAAAAATAAAAATGTTGTGAATTCGTATTTATTAAGAAAAATTATAACAATTCACATACACGTGTTAAATAACTATTGTTATTTACATTTTAATTAATTTATAATTTTAATAAATATATTAACTCTGTGTTGTTGTTTTTACTCAATAAGAAAAAAATACATACATACACACCCAGACCTTGAAAGAGTTATTTTTATTTTTTTTTTTTTAATTTATATGCATAAAATTGGATTCATTTTATAAATTACTGAATAATTCATAATGCCTTTAAATCAATGATTGGACATTGAATAAAGTAGATAAGATTTGTTCCTATTTGTGTTGATTCAATTTTGATTCGATTGAATAATTTGGACGTATGTTGGCTTTAGAGGCATCTCACCGATTGATTCTAAATTTTTACTACTGATATAACTCTCTTTTGGGGGCCCGAAGAAATTTTTTTTTCACCGAAAAGCCTGTATGGGGATTTATTTCGGTTTAAAGTTTAAAAATGAACTTAACTATATTTTCTTCATTTATGATAGGGTTGGAACTATATGTACACCATTGGAAAGGTAATAAAAATATCTTTAGGATAGCATTTTTTTGTTGACCCATTATGATTCGGCGTAGGAATTTTATTTTTTTTGTTTTTTTAATGTTTTATTCCATAAAAATCCTATATAAGAACAAAAATTGTGCTTATTAGAATGTTATCAAGACGAAAAGCTTTTATTTGATATATAGATAGGCCTGACTTCTAATATCTTCGGTGTTTGAAGTGATAAAATTTGAACTACATCTTAAAAGTTTTTAATCTTGAGAATATATTAATAAGTAAAAAATTATGTGGTAGTATACGGTGGTTTTTATAAAAACGGTTTATTTTAAAAAATCTTAAAAATAAACCTCATTCGCCGGTAATGGGTAAACAAACAAAAAAAAATGTCGTCCATAAGATATTTTTACTATCTTTCAATGATATATATATATTGTTCCAATCTGACTATAAATGACTTAGATATATGTAGCTAAGTCCATTTATTTTCACAGAAATAAACTCCCTACAGAGGTCTTTCCGCGGATTTTTTTTTAACAGCTTGAAAAGTACTACATCGGGGTAAAAAAAAATTCACTGACATCAACTTATTGCAAAATTGAGATTTAAAATACGAATTAAGGAATTATATTTTTAAAGGTCTGCACACATCTATATGAATAACATAAGCAGTGTTGCCACTTTATGGGTAGGGCATGGATGAAAGCAACTATTAAATTGTTTAGTTTTTCACTTAAATTTCAATTCAAATGAATGAATTGAGAAAGTTATCAAATTTGTAAATAAAAAAATATATTATGCATAAAAAAAGAATTTAAATCATAAACTAGCCAATAGATAGTGGGTCTATGAATACAACTTAGCAATTACTTCAAAGCATTGTTGGTAGCAGAAACGGTGCGATTATCGGTGAGGGTAAGTAACGCTATCATAGATTATTTCGGTTACAGTATTTTAAGGATAATTGTATTTCGATAACGGTATTTTAAGGTTAACTGTATTGCAATTATTTCGATAATGGTATTTTAAGATAAGCGGTATTCAGTTATTTCGGTGCATTCCGCAAATTTTTTTTTTATGAAAAAACAAAGTAAAGTAAAATAAATTTATTAACTAAGTGTATGTAAAATTCACAATTACGACGTGGAATTACAAAAATTTTAAACTAAAAAATAATGGTGTTGTAAGGATAATGGGATAATGGTATTTGCTTAATTTCGGTACTGGTATTTTAAATGTATCGATATTTGAATCTATAACAGTATTTTAGCGATAGAGCCTACCAACCCTGCCTCAACGTATGTAATTACTTTTGGCTTATGAATGACTTAACATCTAATTGTTAAGTTTCCATAAAAATTCCAATATCTATTTTTTATTCATACGAGTTAATGAATTGATTCACAGCGACTGATCATCCACGAATTAAACCGATACATCAGGAAAGTGTATTAATCTATACATGCTTTGAAATTCTTTCGTTATACAAATAAGCTATTAAAGTACACAAAAAAATCGTTACCAAGTAATTAAGCAATGTTAAACTAATAAAGTTTTATCGAATACTTTATTATATGCCACAAAAACATTATTTTAGTTGAAGTGCTCCCAATTGCTTGCCAAAGATTTTTTTGTGTGTATTTAAAAACGCAAATAAAACTTGATTTTTGAAAGACTCTAAAATAAGATTATTTTTAAATCGTTCACATGTGATCATAACTGACTCTTATTTACAAGCTTTTTAAGTCTTTTGTTCTAAAGTTAATTTTTTCTCTAAATTTTATGAAGATTCATATAAGACTCAAAAGTTCATCATAAATGCTGCATATTTAAGGAACTTTTCTTTGTAATAATATAACGCCCAGAACGATGGGACAATTGAAATGGCCAAATCAATTTTTTCTTAGTTTACTGATGAGGTTATTACCTTTTTACGGAGTTCAAATTGTAATAATATGTTAATTGAAGTCATTTATAATTTCATATTTTTTGGGTAATTTTGTCTACACTTTTGGGAATTTTGAATCTTGCTTGTGGCAGCACTGAGATTAAACAAGATTAAACTGAAATATTTACTTGTAGTGGTGGAAAAAATCATACACATTTGTTGCACAGTGGATTGACCGAATACAAAATGGGTAATAATTCATACTTGTTTGTACTTAGTAGAATCCCCGAATAAAAACACCAGGATGGAGGGTATCTAAAGACTCGGCACAGCCGAATTTAATCTTTGGTTTGTATAAGTTCCCAGTCACCTGGGGACTTATACAAACCATCGAGCGGGCTTTAGCCCGCATGTTTTTATATTAAAATGCTTTTTCATCAATTATGTGTACATTTCATTACCATTGTTTTCATCAATGCAAATTGAAAAAAATTTCATTGGCATTGAATGGTGATGAAATTTTTTGTCATTGACATTGAGATAAAGTAATGCTAATTATATTTCAATGCAAATAAAAATTTCCCAAGAATGATTTTTTGTAAAAGTGGTAATATTTATAGACAATAATATGTTAACCCATGATACAACCATACTAGGTAGATGCATTAGAACAACAAACAACAAAAAATGTAATCGGCTACTTTTGATACATAGCGAAAGCATACGAAAAAATCCCTGAACTGTCATAATAAAACCCTGAACTGTCAGACTCTCCCTAATGCATCTACCTAGTATGATTGTATCATGATGTTAACCATAACAAAATGTATTTCAGAGACCCTTCTTTTGATTTTCATTGTTTGCTGATCGGATATGTACTTCCGAATTTATTTGAGTTTCCATTTTCACCTCTAAAGATCCACCCATAGGAAAGAAGGTGTGGCCGATTAAAAATATCGTATTCTTTATTCTTTAAATAAGCTTAAAAAGTAAAAAGTTTAATCACAATTTTCATATTAAAATGGTTCGTCCAAAATAAACCTTGATCTTTGAAAATAAATGTATTACGATAAATAGAAACTTTTCTCATAAATTTTAATAATTTAGATATTTTATGAGTAGGACAAATTTTCAACCATTTCAATTTAGCTTTATTTAAAAACTTTTTGCATTATTTTTGGCGAGTTAAAAATATGCAGTAATTTTTATGAGTCATTTAACATTCTGTTTTATAAGCGCTCCAAAATTGGTGGTTTAGTTTACAAAAAATTGGTAAAATTAGCAAATCTTCTGTTAAAAATTAGTAACTAAAATTCAGCAAAATACTGTAAAGTTAGCAAATTTATTGTTAAAAATTAGTAACTAAATTCAGCAAAAAAAAAAAAAATAGCAAAAAAGTTTGTAGGTGTGGAGGTAGCAAAAAAATTAACTAAAAATTAAATTTTAACTAAAAATTAGTTAAACGTTTGTTAAGTTGAAGTACTAACAGTTTTACTAACTTTTCTACAAACTTTTTTCTATGAGTGTATAAACTACAAACTCTGGAATTTTCTTTTATTCGATTTTTTCTATTGTTGAATAACGAAGTGTTACTCTGAATACTCTAGCAAAAATCAGCCATCATGTGCATCCCAGCGACCCTTGTATCGTTCCTCAATTGTCTGGATATCTTGGTGGAATCGTTCGCCCTGTTCCTCACTCAAGTTTCCCATATTTTCAGGAAAACGATCTAAGTGACTGTGCAGGTAGTGTACTTTGATACTCATGTTGCATCCAAGATTCTGGAAGTGAGTTAACATCTCTTCAACGTGCACAACGTAATCATCACCCTTGTTATTTCCTAAGAAATTTTGAATAACCCATACAAACGAATCCCATGCATTCTTCTCAATTTCTGACATTGAATTGCCAAAATTAGTATTTTTGACCAATTTGCGAATTTGTGGGCTGTTAAATATGCCTGCTTTCAGCTTTTCCATACTCAGATTAGGAAACTTCCTTGAAATATACTGGAAACATTCACTATCTTTGTTAAGTGCTTTAACATATTGTTTCATCAGACCAAGTTTAATGTGAAGAGGGGATAATATGATGCGATCTCGGGGCACTAGAGCCACATTTATAACATTTGGCATACCTGGAACCAGTGTTTCCCATTGTCTTCTCTTCCAATGTTCTGCTTTAGCTCTGCTGTCCCATAAACATAAAAAGCAAGGATATTTTGTAAAGCCACTTTGTTGACCTAAGAGGAAATTTACCATCTTAAGATCAACACAAATTACCCAGTTATATTTAGCAGACTTTATCTTCTTCATTGCCAATGCAATTACAGAGTATTCTTCTTTTACTTTGGTTGAATGTGCGATCGGCAAAGAGTGAAATTTATTTCCATTATGCAAAAGGAGACACTTCAAGCTGCGTTTTGATGAGTCGATAAATAAACGCCATTCGTTTGAATCGTATCTCTGTAAGCCCATGGCAGTCATCAAACCAGAAATATCTGTGCAGTACACAAAATCATCCTCTTCAACAAAATAATGAAGTAAGCCTTCTTCTCGAGTACGGTAATACGAAACTTTAGTTTCTTTAATTATGAGATCTGTTTCTTTCATCCGGGACGCAAGTAATTCCGAAGATCTTTTCGACAATCCAAGGTCTCTAATTACATCATTAAGCTGGTCTTGATTTCATGGTCTCGGCGAGAAATTTTTGTGTGGGATGAACTCGTCATTTTCAGATGTAGATGGTAGTGCTGGATGTGAACTATCTGATTGGTAACACATACTTGAGGTTGAGTGTCCTGGTTAAGATGAAAGCACTTGACTACAGCTTGGACCCCGACCTTGAGCATATTTAATTTCTGGTGAATGTAGAACTGCAAGTGTAAACCCATCAGCAGACCTCGTGGGGTAAGACCATCGCATATGTTTTCCGAAGCCGGTTTTTGTACTTAAACAAAAATAACAATCGGCTCGCTGTTTCTCTCTATATCATAGGCTTCGAAATTTGCAAGTGTCGTCTGTAAAATTAAAAAAAATTGAAATAACGAATATGAAGAATTCAAAAATTAATTAAGAAATACTTTAAGTATAAAATATTCCAAATGTCCGGATTGTTTTTACATACGAATGTTCTGGCTTTCTTGCTCATTTTTATTAACACTTGTGTTTTTAACTTGTAAGCTGAATGACTCTTTCATACGGATAAAATGATGTTTCCGTTATCGCTAACACTTCGTGAATAAAATAAAATGGCTCAAGGAGCTCTTATAAATACTGATACTATAATTTGGGATAACCCTTTATGTGGGTACAGTTTGTGTGTTCTGCAAATTTTTTTGTTATTCCCAAGAATCATAAAAAACATTAAGGAATTTTATGAAAAAAATCATCCGTTACAGGTAGCAAACGGAAAAAAGAGCAATTCAGCGTGCACGCACTTTTATGAGCGTTTATTACTTTGGTACCGCAATCGTAATGTTTATTACTTATTCCCAAGAATCATAAAAAACATTAAGGAATTTTATGAAAAAAAATCATCCGTTACATGTAGCTTTTATGAGCGTTTATTACTTTGCTACCGCAATCGTAATGTTTATTACTTATTTTTTTAATTCTGAGAATCATATAAATGTTATAAAGGTTTTTCCAAACAATTTGCTACATGTAAAGGGGGTTTGCCAAAATCCGTGTCGTACAATGCACCTGGGTTTCTATGTTTTGAATTTTCATTATACCATTTTCTACAGTGCTTGTCAATATGCAATACCTTCAATTAATTGTAAAAAAAACGTAAAGCATGCATCGATTTTCATCATCCATATCTACTTTAATTCAATACCTTCAATTAATTGTAAAAAAAACGTAAAGCATGCATCGATTTTCATCATCCATATCTACATGATATGTAGCTTCACTACAGATAAATAAAATTTAATACTTTTTGCAGTTTTCGATTTTTTCCAGATTTTTTATTTTTTTTTTAATTTTTCTACCAATTTTTTATTTTTTGCCTAACAATTTGTTTCATAACTTTGAAACCATTGATCACATTGAAAACAATTGTATACATCATTTAAAGATATTGTGAAGTTTAACAAAATCGGACAAGTTGTTTTTGAGTTATGACAACATAAGTGCAGCAATGTCTCAAAATATTGCCAATTTTACTAAAAAATTATTTTAAAAAAAATTTATCCATAGAATGAAAAATTTTACCATTTTTGTAATTAGGTATGATGCATCAAATCTATATAGTGGTTATTCAAGCCTTTTTTTACTGTTGACCTGTGTAATATATGATCTCAAATCGAAAGAAAATAATTCGTTAAAAAAATAAATATTTATTTAAATGTACATATAAAGGTTAAATATAAAATAATTTATTACAAACAACAAAATATGGATATGGTTAGTTTAAACTCGATTTGCACATTTAGTACACGTTATTGTCTTTCCAAAGTCGAAGATCTAATTGAGGGATGTTTTTGCAATTTGCCAAATTATTTCTGAAGTAAATAAAAAAAAAAAAGAATCACTATGTAATCAAATATCTTTACTGTAATAAATATACTTACTGTGAATTGGGAAAAACGAAGACATTTCGTTGTATGCACTGCAAATTGTTACCATTAGCACATAAAATACCAGCCAAACTAACTTTTCGAATTTCAGCCAATTGTTCTGGAATATAATAAAAATTGTAATCAAGATTAGTTTTGTTCCTCGTAATTCTGGGTAAAGTCTGGTAAATTGAGAGTAAACAAATAATTATCTCAAAAAATGGTAAAATTGCTCACAATACCGGGAACGCACAACCCCATGTCAAGCCCAAAAATTAACGTCAATGTTATTCATATAAACAAAAGCTATTTTTAAGAATAAAATATCGAAGAGAATAAAGAAAAAATGTTAGAATGTGGTATTTGTTAATGATATTAATTATTGTTTATAAGTTTTGTTAATATTTTAATTATTTTCACAAATTTAAAAAACCTGATTTATAAAGAACTAGTGATTTGACAGTTTTACCATTTTACCCGAAAAAAAGTACACACAAAAAAATATTGTTCAACTTTTTTCAATTAAAACGATTTGTTAAATTATTTCAAAAGGTGTCAATTAAAAATTAATCCAATGGATTAAATAATTGCTCAAAACTGCAATTTGCTTGACATTTTTTTTTATTCTACCACTCAAAAGCATTTCATAAAACAAGAGAAAAACATCAGCATATTGTTGTTGTTTTTCGTTTGCTTTATTTATGTAGTTGTTTTTATAAATGTTAATGTATTAGTAACAGGGATGATAAAGTTGGTACTATATTACTTTTTTATGGTACTATTAGAACCTCAAAAGTAGAGTTGTGAAATTTCGGTATTTTTTGAGTACTCAATACTACTCAATACTTTTCAATTGAGTACTCGATACTACTCAATACTTTTAACGGTTTTTTTAATTTAAAAATAAAAATGTTGTGAATTCGTATTTATTAAGAAAAATTATAACAATTCACATACACGTGTTAAATAACTATTGTTATTTACATTTTAATTAATTTATAACATTTTAAATAAATTAATTAAATAATTTTTCCCAAAAATTCGTTACAAATTTTTTTGCTTCACAAATAGAGTTGTATTTTCAGAGCTGTATTTTTAGAGTACTAGAGTTGTATTTTTATACGAAAAATACACATTTCTACGGAAAATTGCATCTTTAAAAGTATTGAGTAGTATCGTTTTAGTATTGAGTACTCAAAAAAACAGTCAGTATTGAGTACTCAGTACCGGAATACTCAATACTTTTACAACTCTACTCAAAAGTACTATGTTACTCCTTAGCATTATTTGATACCATTTTAAATTATTTAAAATAAATAGTAAAAAATCGTAAGTAACGTAATTCAAAGGAAATTTTTCTTAAATTTTGCAAAAAATATTAAACATTTATTTTAATTTAAGAGAAAATCTTTAAATTGTTGTGTTTTTTGTTTAGTTTTATTTGATTTAGTTTTCTGAAATGATATTAGTTAATTTAAATTGTGCGGTAACTTAATTTTTAGTAAATTGGACATGTTCGGGCATGTTGTTTGTTTTAATACCCAATCCATATATAGTTTTTTTAATTATAAGAAATAAATTAAAAAAAAAGATTAAAATTTTATAATTTTTGACCCCGCTTTTTAAATATTAAAGATGAGACTGGGACGTCAAAATAATAGTCAACGCTGAAGATTGGATGCAAGAACAAAATCGATAGAATAATATAAAAAAGGTAATTGGGAAGAAGAAAGAACGAAATACACTATACAGAGTGAAGTGGATCTATATTATATTTTGAACCTTGTTTTAATGTACAAAAGCACTTTCATATATGTACGTTTTTTTGTTAATTTATAATAAAATATTAAAAAAAAGTACTTTGCGCGTCGAAAAAGTACTATTTTTTAAGCAGGTGGGTACTATTTTGAAAATCCCATTTATCATCCCTGATTAGTAACTAGTATTTTAAATTATTTTTTATAAAATTTTATAAATTCTCGTTGAGTTTATTATTTTATTTAGTTAAATATTTCAATTTTGCCATATTAAATCTGAATATTCATTTATTCTAAATCATTACTATAATATAGTAATGTAATTTTTAAAATTTTTTGTTTAAAAAATTTAAAATTTTTTAAACAAAAAATCTAATTTTTGAAATTTTTTGTTTAAAAATTTTTTAAACAAAAAATCTAAAAAATTATTTTAAAACAAATATATTTTAATTTAGTTTTAAAAAAAATTTTTATAATAAATTCAAAAAAATTTTAAATTTGAAATTTTGTTTAAAAAATAAATAAATTAAAAATTATTTTAAATCAAAAATATATTTTTTTTTGTTTTCAAAAAATTTTAACAGAGGCCTTATGCATCAGAAAAAAGAAGAAAACTAATTTCTACGAGAGAACTTTTCACATAAGTATAAATAAATCTATCAACTGAATGAAATTGAATGCAGCTTTTATTTTAATGACATTCAAGCTAAAAATAAAGAAGTATATTTTTTATAGTTGGCATGGCAACTGCCACTTTATCCAGCTGATAGTTTATTTAGAAGTTCTACAATATTGATCAATTTTTAATCCAATGAATTAATTTTTATTCAAACTCATATAAAAAACCAATAAAAATCCTAATCAAATGTATCACTATTTTATTGAAAATTTATTCAATTAAAGTGCTACAAATTTTTAATTGAATGAACAATTTTCGTGATTGGAGGAATTTCAACGACAAAATTTATTGAATAGGCGGTTACGGGTACGGGTAACTTCTGGTAAAAAGAGAAACAAATTATTCTCTCATCAACGCTCTCATTTACTAAATTTTTTACAATAGAAACGCTTTTTGGTAAGATTGGGTTCCCACGGGTACCCCCGGTAACGTACGTGGAACAAACCTACACTCATAGAAATAAATCTGTAAAAATAGCAGAAAAAGTAACTAAAAATTAGTTAAAAATGATGCTGCAGAAAAAACTGCTAAAATTAGCAGATTTTTTTACTAAATACTAGTAATATGAGAATAGCAAAACTAAAACTGTTAAATTTACAGAATTTTAGTGATATTAAGGCTAACTTTTAGTTAATTGAAAATAGCAAATTGTACTGTAAAATCTGCAGAAAATTTTGCTAAATATTTGTGGACTAAAAATAGCAAAAATAAACTGTTAAATCTAAAAAATTTTTTCTATTTTTAAGCTTAATTTAGTTGAATGCAAATAGCAGTCTGTTCTGCTAAAATCAGCAGCTCGATTTTTATTTGCATTAAAAAAAATCTAAAAAAACTTCGAAAATTTTAAATTTTTTGGTGATTTTTTAGGCTACTAATTATTTAACAAATTTTTTTTGCTGATTTTAGCAAGTTTATTTGCTATTCTCCATTTACAAAAATTTAGCTCAAATATAACTAAAATTCTGTATATTTGACAGTTTTTATTTTGCTGTTCCTATATTACTAATATATAGCAAGAATAATCTGCTAATTTAGCAGTTTTATTCTGCAGCATCATTTTTAACTAATTTTTAGTAGTTTTAACTAAATTTTTTACGGACTTTCTTTATTAGTGTATTATTACTGTAATTAACCTCAAATATTTAATAGAGAAAGATTCCTTCCGATTTTTTCAAATTGGCTTGTTTATTACAGTGTACGAAAAGTAGGAGAAAAATTCTATTAAATAAACTTTAATACATATTGGACACACTATTTCGTTTTATTTATTTTTCTTTTATATATTGCCTTTCCTATGCAACAAGACTATATCTTATTATTATTATTATTATTATTATTATATTATTATTATTATTATTATTATTATTATTATTATTATTATATTATTATCAAGTACCGGAAAACGTTTTATTTTTCGTTTTTATAAAAAATAAATATCTTTATATTAAGGGTTTTCACAAGGGGTGTACTATTTGTTGTATCGTTGTATCGTCCTAACAAAAAACAGAGTTGTTAAAAATTATATTGAAAAAATACAACATTTGAGAATAGCACGATACAACATTTTTACGTATGTTTATTGTCCTATGTTTGAGTGTGCTAACAGATAGAAAACTGAATAGAAAATCGTTGTTAAACACAAATAAAAATTTTAACAACTCTGTTTTTTGTTAGGACGATACAACGATACAACAGATAGCACACTCGTTATGAACAACCTAATTCTAATCGTTTTTTTAACTGTACAAAACAAAATAAGTATTTTTATTTGGAACTATAAATATCTTAATAAAAAAACAAACTGAAAAGTACTTTATTGATAAATAACAAAATTCAAAATAAAAAGTTCAAAATAGCAAAGGTTGGCAACCGATACCGTTATAATACCGTTATCCGTTTCAAAACCCTTTCAAATTGACAACCGATACCGATACCAATACCGAAATTCTTGATTTCAAAAAATACCGGTATTCAAAAACCTTTTCCCTTAATACCGGTGTCGTACCGGTATGGAATCGGTTTTAAAAAAATTGTTTTTTTTTCACGTTTTTAGCAAAAATACAAATTTTTTTAATATAAAATTTACAAAATTGTTAAACAATTAAACTTTATTATTCATTGTTAATAGAAAATCGTGTAATAAATTCAAAGTGCGGTTATCAGCCTTTAATTTGCATTGGCAACATTGTTTTTAATTTATTTAACTTCATAAATATTCTCTAACTTGTAACAAATTTAGTAAATATAATTTAATATATAAACTGGTTTCTTAAACCTTTAATTGAATTTACAGTTTCTTTTAGAGAATCCTTTTATTAATTTTATAAACTTTTTTTTTTTATTTTATTATATGATAATACAAATATAAAATATTTGTAGTGAATCAACTTGTGTTCCTAATATATTTAAAAAAATGTTTGTGTTTAAAAAATAACACACGGTGGGTCTCATACTTCAGGTTTAAACTTTATTTAATAGTTAACCCAAAAATTTGTTGTTGTTTCGTGTATATTTTTTTTACATTTTCTTTTGTTTATAGTTAAGTTAAAGTTAAACCTACAGTATGAGACCCACCGTTACAATTAGAAATTTTTAATAACTTACGGTGGGTTTCATACTGTAGGTTTAACTTTAACTTAACTAAAAACAAAATAAAATGTCAAAAAAATGTGCACAAAACAACAACAAATTTTTAGGTTTACTATTAACCTAAGTTTAAACCTGCAGTATGAGACCCACCGTTATTGTTTTTTTGTTCATATTATAAAAACATTTCAATAAACTATACTTATCCTTTATACAAATTTAATAAAATTGAGTTTTTTTATAATTACGAACGTTTTTTTTATATTTTTGTAAATTTTTTCAATAATACCGGTATATACCGGTATTAATGTTTCGATATCGGTTATACCGATACCGAAATGATTAAAATACCGTTACCGATACCGATACCGAAACAAATAAAAAATCGATACCAATACCGATACCTATACCGTTATTCGTTTCGGTTGCCAACCTTGCAAAATAGTTATAAAAAGGACAAAACCTTTTTTGAACTTTTCTATTTAACTCAAACCAATTTATAAATAAATAAATTTGAAATAATTGTGTATATAAAACATAAAGAGTTTTGCCAATAATTTTTAACAAACTATCTTTTACCACGACTTAGCGGTTTTGTTGATACTACAAATCTCGCGGTTTTAACCGCTATTTTGAAAAATATATATGGGTGAAATCAAAAAATGTGATAAGTTTTTCGGCCAATTTTGTGAGAAGCAAAAAGTGTTAATATTTCGGTTTTTCTTAATGGAATCAGTAAGTTTAGTCATTATAAATTGCAAAAATCCTTTCTACAAGTTGTCGCAATAACTTTTTTGCACAATTTTAATTTTTTTCGTGGTAACGGAGTTTACATTTCTACAAGCAAAAGATATAACAAAAAAAAATTGCGTACGAATTTTCTTCAATTTATTAGTTTTTCATATTTGTGGTTTTCAACATGCTTTTCAATAATATACAATTTGTGTTTATCAAATTGGCGGTTTCGCGAATAAAAATACAATTCATTTCGCGAAAAATTTTTTTTATAATTTTGTATTTTTGGTCCTAATAAATCAGCGGTTGCGAAGTTACAAAATATATTAAATTAATATATTAAAAACATAACATTTCGCGATCAAAAATTCTTAAATTATTTGAAACAAATTTAATTTGTCAAACTAATGTCAGCAATGGCTCGAAATATCGAGCCAAACCAATGAAATGCAAAATCAATAGTTTTTCGCTCCAGCAGTTTAGGGTAAAAAACTGATAACTTTTTTTGATTTGATGCAAAATTATTAGTTGAATCATCTTTTGACACATAAATATTAGTTGAATCGCCTCTGTTTATGGTTATTTTAAAATATTTTAAACATTTACCTACATTTTTTTGAATGCAATCTGATGCAAACAATTTTGGTTATGGAGTTTACAGTAACGGAGTTTACATTTAGTTACTTTTTTCGTTTTATTTCAGAAACGCTTTGTCAGAATTTTTTTTGAATTCAAATATGCAATTGTTTTTCTTACTCGTTAAATAGTTTGGTGTAAAAATTAGGAACGGAGTTTACAAACTTTTTTCAAATATTATTAAAGACATAATTTTTTATATCGAAAATGTTACATGCTGCAGAAAAACTTCAAGTCTGTTATACTAGATGATTATTTAAAGTCCAACGATCATTTGAGTTGAAGTCGTGTTAGCATAGATATACGAAAAAGTTTGTAAAATGTATTAATTTTTGTTAAAAGCGTTACTTTCCCTCTTCATAAAAATGCTTACAGTTAGTGTTTAGATTCATTGGTTATTAAAATATAAGCTTTTAAAGTTGAAAAAACCTTATGAGTTACTGGTTACGGACTTTACTGGCCTATAAAATTGGTCACAAATTTTATGTATTATAAATTTTGTAAAACAGGTGACAATGCGTTGATATATATCGAAATATATAACTCAAATGTAATCCATGCATTAGAAATTAGCTGGTTACATGGTTTTTATCACATTTTTTGATATCACCCATATCTTTTTAATTAACACTTTCCAATGCAAAAACATTTGTTAGGGCCAATAGTTAATTTAGCGAAAAATTCTGTAAAACCGTAAAAAACCGCGAAATAGCCAGTTTTTTTGAAGACAACATCCAAATGGATGTTGTCTTCATCAATTTTTATTCGGAAAATTATATAAAAATAATTTTCAATATTTTGCAAAAAAAAAATACAAAAAATAAATAATAGTTTTATATATTTATTGGCATATATGTATGATGCAAATAGCGAATGAATTTTGCACAATCCACCATTATTTTGCAAGTTTTTAAACACTATTTTTAAATAATTACAATCTGGGGACTTCGCTTTTTCTGTGATATTAATATCTTGTAACAAAACTTAGCGGGTTTTTGATACTAAAAATCTCGCGGGTTTAACGCTATTTCGAAAAATATATATCTTTTTAATTGACACTTTCCGTTGCCAAAACATATGTTTGGGTCGATAGTTAATTTAGCGAAAAATTCGCGAAAGCCGTAAAAAATTAAGAAACCGCAATTTTAAGTTTGGGGAGTCCAAATTGTCCTATAAATTAGAGATGGGCGCGTGAGTGAATTTTGACTCACGCTCACGAAAGCAAAATAATAATCACTCACGAACATTTTTTTTTAATTTGAATCACACTCAAGAAGTACTCACGCTCACGAAATACTCACGAAACATATGAAATATATAGATATCTCACTCTTCTTCTTCTTTTGTCAACAAACAAATTTTTACACATACGTTGAAATTTTTTTTGTATAGATATACCACGTATGTCCAACACATTCTCATGAGATACGTGCACTGTCAAAGAGTAAGAGATCTATGTAATCTATGGTCACTACATTGCTAGATCTGCCAAAACAACAGAGTAGTACATTGGAAGATGACAAAGCAAATTGTGGTATTTTTTGTTTGTTTTTTCTTTGATATTTTAAATGTTTAGAAACGCTCCTAGACGAGAACAAGAAGTTCTCATGGAGTTTGTACTTTAACTTAACAAATATTTCTAGAAATACTAAAAACGTCGCCTCCTGACGATTGCCTTATTCAAGAATAAAATTTAGATAGGGACATGCTTTTAACAGATTATTTTTCATAATTTGTCAATTAGGTTTTGGGATTTTAGCGCATTTAATTCCTTTAATTTAATTTTATAAAATCTTTAAATAACTTAAAATATTCACTGTAAATATTTAAATGTTATTCCAAATTTTTGTGGAGGAACAAAATGTTTCAGTGTTTTGTACAAGAAGTCGATTTCTTATTTAGATAAGAATTCTGGCAGAAGTAGAAAACACCCGTTCGCTAGTACCTGAACTGACTGGAATACACATTATTTGAAGGAGGGGAAGATCTCTGGAATTTTTCAAAAATTGTAAAGTAATCGCAATCTGGTTTAATATAATCACGCAAACTCACGTACAAAAATTTACTCACGCACGACTCACTCACGAACATTTTTTTAAACTCACGCTCATGTACGACTCACGCGAGTGCTATCAATTTAACTCACGAAAATTTCGTGTCACGCGCCCATCTCTACTATAAATATTAATTAGATGTTGTCCTCGATAATTTTAAAGTGCTTATGCATAATAATTTGAAATCCTTATAAAACGTTTATAAAATGAATTTTGTATAAATAATTTGTTTTGTAAGTCATTTATAAATTTAAAAAGTGATTATGAATATGACCCTAAATATATAAAACAATTTGGAAATTTTTGCAAATAAATTGCAAAAAATAAATAATAGTTTTATAAATTTATTAGCACATACGATATTAATAGCTGATGAGTTTTGCAAAAATTTTCTTAGGGACTGCGCTTCTTTCTGTGATACCCATATATTGTAACAATACTTTGCGGCTTTGTTGATACTACAAATCTCGGGGTTTTGACACAGCTATTTTGAAAAACATATCTTTCTATCAGTTGTTTGGGAAGGTAGTTAAAAAATTAAGAAACCGCGAAATAGCGGGTTCAATTTTAGGTTTGGTGAGTCCAAATTGTCCATAAATAATAATCACATGTTGCCCTCCACAATTTTTATTCGCAAAATATATAGTAAAAAATTTGCAAATTTTTGCAAAAAAAAATTGCAAAAAATAAATAACTGTTTAATGTGACCTTCTCCGAGAAAAGGGACCTAGTGTGTCAAAAAACGGGTTTCGATAAAAATGAGAAAAACATTAAAATTTTATTTTTAATTTAACTTTAAATGCGTTCTTCTCAAAACTTTATTTTCACACACTAGGTCCCTTTTCTCGGAGAAGGTCACATATTTATTAAAATATGGGATGTAAATAGTGAGTGGGTTTTGTAAAAAATTTGTTATTCCATAAAGAGTTTTTTCGCAATCCGACATTATTTTGAAATTTTTTAAACACTGTTTTTAAATAACTACCCAAGAAACATTTTTACGGACTCTCCGGCACGTACGGATTCATGAATCCGGCTTTTACGGCACGTTAACTGTCCGTAATGTACGTATCCGTCAATGCTTGTACGTAAACGGAACATTAACGGACCGTATAAATGGATTTTAGAACACAATACGTTTTAACTCCGTTTTGGTGTATCCGTTTCCGTACCTTTAAATACGGATTTCATCTGTTGCAGTTTGTTTACAAAATAAAAAATTATATTTTTGAAAAGTCGGTGAAAATATTATTATAACGGGAATATATGGAGAATATGCAATAGAGGGAATTCTTTCCATCACACCATTAATCAAACAACATTAAGTAACAAGGTAAGATTTATGAAACTTATTGTTTTGTGTATAACATGTGAGAATTTGCATCTTAAAGATAATTAATTTATTCTCTCTTTTCCATATAGATGTTGGATTTTACTCTGGGTCCCTAAGCGCTGGATAGATAGGTAAACCGAGCCGGATGTGCTAAATGTTGTTATTGTATTAATTAGAAATTTATTAATAGTAATTGTAAATAATAATTATTAATGAATTTATAAAAAAGAAAAAAAGTATTGTGTATTTTAAATAATAAACATATGGTCTATTTTTGTGGAAAAAATCGGTAGGATACGGACAAGGAAATACTCAGTTTTTCACACGACATAACGGTCCGGCATTGACGAACTTTCAGCGGACTAGTCCGTTTTTTACATGACATAACGGTCCGTCATTGACGGACTGTAAACGGACTTGTCCGTTTTTAACACGACATAACGGTCCGTAAACGGTCCGTCATTGACGGATTTGCAACGGATTCGAGTCAGTTTCGATGTTCCTTATGTTCCGTTTTCTGGTCCTTATATGGATCCAGAAAACGGTACGTATACGGAGTTGGATTCCGTTTATGACGTACCGAAAACGGTGCGTAAACGGAACGAATTGTTTGTTGGGTATAATCTAGGGACTGTGCTCTCTTCTGTGATACCCATATATTGTACCACAACTTAGCGGTTTTGTTGATACTACCCCAGTTGGGAATATTATCAAGACGACTTAGTAACGTGACTTGATGATCCAGTCCCATACAAAAACCTTAAGACACCTGATGACATTTTTATACAAATTTAAAAATGTCTCACGACAAATCATCAAGTGGTCTTTACTCGGATTAAATAATGATATACCCTTAAGACGTCTGGAGGACTTGTTTCTACAAAAAGCGGATGACACCTCATGACTATTTAGCAGTCCGTCACAAGTAGTGACTTATTCATAATATCTCACTAAGACGCCTTTAGGATATTTCCTACAAATGTCTGTTTGACATGGCAGCATTTTGTCGTAAAAAATACAAAAATCCCAAAAATATTCTTTAGTAAAAAAAATTTATAATTTTTAATAATTTATGAAATAAAAAATAGAATTATTGCTGACATGTAGACAGCTTAATGTCATACTTTAGCTGTCCGGTACTAACCAGGGGTATGGCATCAGCAAAAAAAAAAGTTATAAAAATATTGTTGTCACTAGATGGCACTTTGTTCAAAAAATTGACAATTTTCTTTTTTTATTTAAATTTAAATAATAACAAACAACAAAGCAAAAAAACAAACGGATATGTCAAATTTTATTATTTCAATATATTCCGCGCTTGTTTTTCCTTATTTTGAGCAGTTTTCAGCATGTTTTGAGTTTTTAAATAAAAGCTGAGCTGATACTAAACTGATACTAAATAGTTGCTCAGGTAATACTAGATTTCAGCGCCCTCTATCGGTGAGTAGTGTAAGTTTTGATTTCCTATCTCTATAATTAATAGTCTCTGGTGCTTACAAGTCTGCGTTTTTAAAAACAGAATACAAAATGCTGACATGCCTTTAAGACGTCTTAAGTAAAATGTCTTTAGCTGATGACTTGTATATACTAAGTCGCAGATGACATTGTCTTTATGACACAATTTCCAGCTGGGACATACCCGCGGTTTTACCGCAATGAATGTCATGGAAGGATTAAGCCCCTATTCGTTAATGATTTTAAGCACGTATATTCATTAGCACACGCGAAACTCATTCCGATTTTATTTGTTAAATTATTTTACTTATTTCCCAATAAGCACATAGGTTTTTAAAAATTCAAGTGCTTTAAATTTTGCTTGAAGTAAAGTAGATTTCAAATCAGAGAATATTAATTATAGAGATAGGAAATTAAAACTTACACTACTCACCAATAGAGGGCGCTGAAATCTAGTATTACCTGAGCAACTATTTAGTATCAGTTTAGTATCAGCTGAGCTTTTATTTAAAAACTCAAAAACTGCTGAAAACTGCTCAAAATAAGGAAAAACAAGCGCGGAATATATTGAAATAATAAAATTTGATATACCCGTTTGTTTTTTTGCTTTGTTGTTTGTCATTTTTTTGAACAAAGTGCCATCTAGTGACAACAATATTTTTATAACTTATTTTTTTTGGTGATGCCATACCCCTGTTTCAAATTCTAGCATTTGAAAAAAAATATAAAAAAAATAAAAAAATATTTCAAACTTGAATTTTTGTTTCCCTTTTGTTGGAGTATGCTATTGAAATAAAATGTAATTAAAGTTGTATTCAAGCCTTGAAACTGGAAAACAGGGCTGGAATTAAACTTGTTTTAACTTGAATTCCAGTGAAATTGTTTATAGGGTTTATTTTACTTAACCTAGTGTCTTGACATGCAATAAAATGATAGCAAGCAATTTTCAAAATGCTCTCATCTCAAGACACTCAATTTCAATTTTATTGCAATATCATGATATCGCTGACATGCCATCGGATCTTGCAATGATGCCAGAGATCAAATATCACTTTAAGTTTTCATTTTAATTTTGTAATAGAAAAACAACAAAAAATTTGGTAAAAAGGAATGGAAAAGTGTTTAGTTTTTTATTATTTGTCGGTAAACATTAATGTTTCATAAAATTTGGTGTTTTTCGAAGAAAAATCTATGATATTTCTTATCCATGAAATGGTCAAGTGTTCTCCACCACGTTTCGCTGTAATGGTTTTGACATTTCATATCATATAATTTATTGCATTTGAAGACACCGGGTAATATGAAAGATGAAAAAATAAAAAAATAAATAAAAATAAAGTACAAAAAAGTACATTATTTTATTAAACTATTTTTAACTCTTTATTTTGAACTCTGATATCGAGAGCCTATATTCAAAATATGTCAACTTAAATTTGGTTAAAATGAGTTTCCGATGGCAAATAGCTCCCCTATGCAATACCCATCTGTGATATAAATTTCAAAGCAAAAAGATAATTAGTTCTCGTTTTATATCGATTTTTGTTTTTATGCTATCTCAAAGTAATTTTTTTTTATTGAAAATAAATGCTAACTAGGGTTTATGTCCCGGGAATTCCCGGGAATCCCGCCCTTTTTTCAATCCCGCAATCCCGGGAATTTTGTGCGGGATTTCCAGGGATTTTTTTAAGTCTTTTTTACAGAATTTTAGCTAGTATATAACAAGCTTGCAAGCTTTGTTTAAATTTAAGACATTGATTATTTTGAAATTAATTTAAATAAAAAATATTTAAAATTAGAAAATGCGATTTAAAATTTAATAAACTGAATTTATTACAAAAAATATTATTTAGGCCGAGCTTTTCGGATGTTGAACTTGGTTTAGTTAAATCGAAAACAAATTTTATCAGCCATTACCAGTTTACCAACAAAAATTATTCGGGAAACATTTTTTATTTAAAATGATTATCTTTGTTTAAATAAAGTAATATATACAACCTTTCAAGATCAGCATTTCAGTTCGAAATACCTCCAAAAAGGTCGGCATTAAAATTAGAAAGTTAGTCATATTTTCGGATTTTCAATTGATATAAGTATGTTTTTGTTAGTTCAATTAATTCCATTTAAATTTCAATAGCTATTCCTTTATTTCAATTGTATTTTGTCAGTTTTTTATATTGTTAAAATAAGGCATCAGATGCTTTT
The DNA here is from genome assembly GCA_949987735.1 of Leucophora obtusa. Lineage (NCBI taxonomy): Eukaryota > Metazoa > Arthropoda > Insecta > Diptera > Anthomyiidae > Leucophora > Leucophora obtusa. Next base: position 221,950,446 of record OX465295.1, read on the forward strand.
TCAAATTATTTTAGATTTTTTTTATATTTATGTATGTTAATTTAAAATGCAACTATGAAAATTAAATAATTTCTTTTTAAGTAGTTGTATAAAAAAATTGCTTTTCGAAAAATACCAATTAATGTTAAAAAAAAAACTATTTTATAATATTTTGTGTCTATTTTTATAAAAAGATTAGGCGAATTTGACTAAAAATTTAAACTATTTTATAAAAATATTGTAATTATAGAGGTATACTTTTGAACATCTGAATAGAGCCAAAATATGCAGAAAAAAATTGTGCTTCATATTTAAGAAATATTTAAGCAAAAAATCGATCTTCGTTCTGACTATAAAACTGGCCCTAAGTTCGTTTTATATCGTAAAACATAAACCAGGGCTCACGAAAAAAATAAAAAAACAAGGTCCTTAATTTCCTGTAAAAACGTCTTAAAAATATTTTCTTATATATCTCTAAAACTTCATTTTAATAAACCTGTTATTTCACCGTCCAATACAAGTTTGCACTCATTAACAATTCCAATATATACTGAAAGTAGGACTGAAAATAAAATACCAGCGAATTAATATTTATTTTATATAAATAATTTTTTTTCTAAGAGCATTTTATAAAATTAAGACGGCCTTTCATACAAATATATTACCTAAATATTAGTTCGCGGTTTAAACGGTTAAAAGAATTGATCTAGAAAAAGTGGAAGACAAATATTTTTTATTTAGCCCTTGTTTCAGAATATAAGTAGATTTTCTCATGTGTGCAACCAAAAGATGAACTTTGTCGGTCGGTGTTTTAATATAAATCGAGTTTTTCAAGTAAAACACATGTCGGATTTAGTTATTTTCTAATGAGCGGGAATTCCCGGGATCCCGGGAAATTCTAGAAAAAATCCCGCTGTCCCGGGAAATGAAAAAGTCCGGGAAAAGAAAAACCCTAATGCTAACTCTCATAGTAAATTTCCAACTTTTTAAAAAAAAATTAATTTATTATAAATCATAATATTAAAAATTAATTTATTATAATCACATCTTATTGCATTTGGTATGCTGATTACGAATCTGGAAAAGGTTTTAATATTCAATGGCTAGTTTTCGAGATATGGTAATTTTTATCATATTAGTAAATAGTGGTTCTAAACAAAAAAAATTGGTAATATATATGGGTGAAATCAAAAAATGTGATAAGTTTTTGGGCTAAATTTGTGAGAAGCAAAAAGTGTTGATATTTCGGTTTTTTCTTAATGGAATCAGTAAGTTTAGTGGGTTATTTTGTAAAACGCAACGCCTTGCGTTGCGTTGAATTGTGTGCAAATTGTTATTGTTACAAAAACAATTTGTATGGAAAACAACGGCGTTGCGTATTACAAAATAATCCGCTTAGTCATTATAAACCTAATTGCAAAAAATCTCTTCTACAAGTTGTCGCAATAACTTTTTTTCCCACAATTTTAATTTTTTTGAGATAACGGAGTTTATATTTCCACAAGCAAAAGATACAACAGTAATATACAATTTGTATTTATCAAATTGGCGGTTTCGCGAATCAAAATACAATTCCATCTGCGAAAAAAAATTTAAGTTTTTTTAATTTTGTATTTTTGGTCCTTTTAAATGCTTTTCAAAAATATCAAATTTAAAAATTTTTTTAAATCCAATCAACGGTTGCGAAGTTACAAAATAATATATTAAAAACATAACATTTCGCGATCAAAAAATTCTTAAATTGTGTGAAACAAATTTAATTTGTCAAACTAATGTCAGTAATTGCTCGAAATATTGATTCCAAGCCAATGAAATGCAAAATCAATCGTTTTTCATCAAAAATCATTTCATTTAAAATCAAAACATATTTTGATAGCAGCCATATTTAAATTTTCATTGTTAAAAAATATACTCTGCCTACCTATTTTGTTTGTTTTTTACAATATTTTTTGTTAAAATCTAATATTTTTCATTTTTTTTTTCAATTTAATTCATATTCCACAACAAAGAGTATATAGAATAATAATTGGGAGACTCTCTATCACTGAGAAAGCATTTGTTCTATTATGTGCCTTGGAACAGGAACATACTCAAACCAATACTTCATGAATTATATCAAACATCACCCAGCAAGCATGTCAATACGAAGAAGATTTTCCGATCAGGAAGAAAAGATTTATTGCTGGCGATATCAATTTCGTATTCTGGAAGTTTCCTCCCTCGGAAACAACTCGGGCAACAGTTGTAACAATATTTCCAGGCAATACCAAATCAATAACCCATATGGAAGATGAAATAAACTCCTTAAACTTATTAAACTTAAGCCTGAAAAAGAATATCTGCATACATAATCCATTGACCAACTTATAAATTATCTTGATTTCATCTTAGCCAATTTTTCCCTCGCAATTATTCTTAACTTTTCACGAGTTTATTTCCTATATATCTTATAATTGTTTTTGTACAAATTTAGTTTTAATTTTTTCAAAAATGACAAAAGATTTCAAAGAAATTTGCTTTATCTTCCAGATGATACAAAGGTGATATTGCCGCAATATTATCATAAAAAATTATGACAAAAGAAAAAAATGTTTGAATTATTTTTTTTTCCAAATATTGCCGAATTACTTATCTTCCAATTGCTTAAAGGAAGACAATTTCAAGCAAATACTACTTGATTATTTTCATTCAAATGGCAAATAGAAGATATCGCTTTAATATCTTCTTGGAAGATATCTTCCAAATGTTTGCAGGGTCATTATGTGCGCTCTTTGTATGACTCAAAACATCGATTGTAACCAGGGATGGAAAATAATAATTTAGTTATTATAAAAATCAAGAATGGAACCTTAATTATACTAAATATTCCAACAGTATTATAGCTCTAGATTATGAATTTTAAAAAACCATACGTCAAAAATTGCAAATTAATGTCGGAATGCGAAAAAAGGCTTTATATATTTATTCCCGTCGTTCCAAGTTGGAGCATTGGGCCATAAAAGGCTTTGGGGTTCAAAAAATTAATTAAAAGACTTACAGCGGTATTCAAAATGAAAATTTAGCACAGAGTTAACATGAGTTTTATTCATAATACTGTTGTTAAACTTATTCTAGTATTGTTGCTAAATTACTTCTAATGTGCCTTTAACGCCAAACGCCAAAAAACAAAAAATTCCATTCACAATAATAAAAAAGCATTGTATTTTCAAACACAGGGTCTTAATCGGTGTGCTAAAAAATCATTTTGAATAAACTCTATTCTAACAGGCTGCTAGGCCTAAAAAACATTCTAGTTAACAGCTCGTCGTGTGCGATGTATAAGAATCAACTAACTTTTAATTTTGAATACGGGGTTTAATAAGCGATTTACATTCTGCAAACGATGCCAAAATTTTCTTTTTTTGCACCTAACCACCAAACTTTGTTTTAGGAAATGGGCATTATTAAATTATAAATTTAAAAAACCGCACTTAAAAAATTGCAAAATAATAGCGGAACGCCAAAAGACTTTGTGGTGAAAAAAATAATTTAAAACCCAATCAGCGATTAACAATAAGTACTAAGTGGTAAGCACCAAACTTTAGTGTATAGAATTGGTACTACACTGAACCAAAAACAGCTGTGAAATCAACTAAAATCCATATTAAATTGATGAATGGGTGGTCACTATACAACTAACAAAACCTGCCCATCAATTTAACGCATTGTTTAGTAGATTTATATTTTGACGTTTAACTATTTTATGTGGTATTATTTTGACAAAATATCGTCAAATGTATTAACAAAAAGTAGTTTTCTTAACAATTATATTTAATTAAATTGCATAATGATTTTGTTGTTTTACCAATGCATTGTATTAAATACAACAATGCATTTTATTTAATTAATTAATTTTTTATCGATTTATTATTAATTTTTAGACTTATATTTCATTATTTCTTATATTTCACCAATTTAAAATTTTTTTAATACAATGTATTTTTTTATAATGAATTTGATAAAATATAAAAAAAATGAAATATAAAATTGAAATTATAATATAGCATATACTAAAATCTCATTATTTAAAACACATGTACCATTTTATATACAAAAACATATAACTTTATTTAAATTAATAATTCAAACACATTATATAACATTCATTAATTGTTTGCCTTAAACAAAGTAACAAAAAGATAGATAATATCAAAATTAATGACAGAAATTTGAATGTACGATTTAATTGAGAACGTTCAAAATTATATAAATTTATTTAAATTAAAATTAATAAATCTTCAATTAGCAATTCACTTTAAGTCACTGAATTTGTTAATTATCTATACTTTGAAAAACAAAAATACTTAATGTCAATTTATTGACATTTCCGACAATTACAAATGCACATGCTGGCACGAGTAATGACGCGACAAAACTAACCTCACTAAACTTTTATCCACAGATTTAAAACTCTTTTTTTCAAATTGAAGAAAAATTATATCAAATTTACGTTGCAGCCTTTTTACAAAATTTTTTAGAGTTAACAAATAAAATTCTGTTAAAAAATGGACAAAAAATTATCAAAACAAAAATTGTTTTGTAGAGAATTATTGACGGAAATAAGTATGTTCATTTAAAAAAAATAGTAGTTGATTTAAAAAAAACACACATTAATTTGAATAAAAAATATATTGTTTTAACAATTCGTTTCATCAAAAAGTAACAAAATTTTTATGTTGATTTCACTTACGACTTTTGATTATAAATTTAAAAAAACCACACTTAAAAAATTGCAAAATAATCGCGCAAAACGAAAAAGTGACTGATGTGCGGAAATATCATAGAACCCTGAGAAAATTTATAAAAATTTTAAATTTACAAAAATATGAAATATTTTTAGGGTGTGCAAAGAACAGCTCCGCACATTAGAGGGAACGCCACTGACTTAACCCCACCGCAGTAAAATAACATAACAGGGCTATGAACCAAAAAGCTTCAACAAAGTTCGCCAAGTCTTCATCAGATGGCGCGCAACAACTGTTCTAATATTCAACATCACGCGGAATTACAGCCCTTCATCTTTCACCACCTTTCACTTCTTCTCTATCCCCTTTCCAAAGGAAGCAACTAGTGCTGGTAAAAATATGAGTAGTGGGTATCGAGTATTTGTCTTTTTTTGGGTACTCGATATTCAAAACTACTACTCAATATTTTCAGAGTTGCATTTTGGACGGACAAAATATATAAAAATGTGATTCCGCTAAAATATTTGCTACAAAAATGTGACTGCTAAAATATTTTTCACAAAATTACAACTCTGCTAAAAGAAAAAATCGGAAGTAAAATATTTAAAATATTATGATAAAAAAATATGAAAAACGCAATGAATAGTTGGTGAAAAAGATTAAAAATATGTTTATAAATTTAAATATTGAATTACCATAAACATTTTCAAAGAATTTTACCAAAAAAATTTTAAAAATTTCAAATTTAAAAACCGTTAAAAGTATCGAGTAGTATCGAGTATCCAAATCAAAAATATCGAGTATTGAAAAGTAACCGAATTTACCAGCACTAGAAGCAACACGTTAATTAATAGGAAGAATTTCCTGAGTGTTGCTGAGTTTAACTAACATCCCAAAAATCTAGGTCTAAGGCATGCCGCTAAACCTAGCTGTCTTGCCTGCTAGTTGAATATAAGACAACGACATATTTTCGACATTTTCTTTTGTTTAAAAAAATAGTTATGTTAAGGAGGGTATCGACTATAGAATAAATTTTTTTTTCCATTTTTTTTATATAAGCCCCGGTTTATGTATTACGAAAATTTTCTAAACGAAAGCAAAGTAACGAAAATTTGTGTTTGTTTCCCCATATATTTTTGACGAAAGTAATTGTCAACTGCCATCGTTTAGAGTATTTTCGTAATAGATAAACAGGCCCTAAATTTAAGCATTTATAAAAATTTTAAGTAGGTATAAATTAGTGTTTCCAATTATTCGACGTAGGCGGTTAGCCGGTTAATGCATTATTCGAAAAATCACTAAAATTGATTAACGGATTATTCGGGTCGGTTATCGAGAAAATTGGCGATTAATCGATTAATCGTTTAATGCAAAATTAATGTATTTCCTTAATTTTTAATCAATGAGAACGCAATCAAAGAGCTGCCTCTTTTTAATAAATGACAACGTGACATATGAACTCTGTGTGTTTAAAAAAGTTTTTATATTATAAGGTTGAAAATTTTCGAAATCTGAGATTTTTAAATTGAAACAATTCTTAACATATACTAGCTGTATTTGTGCGGCATTCATATCAATGATATCTCGAACAATTTTGACAGTAGAAAGCCGGAATACGTTGAAAAACTGTCAAAATCGTTCTTGATAACACTGATAGAGAGCCACACAAATACAGCTACTATTGAAAAGGTCTGTACAAATGTTGCTAAAGCTATTAAAAATTAGTCTAAAATAGCAGAAAAACTGCTGCAACTAACAGATTTTTTTTGCCAAATATTAGCAAGTTGAAAACAGCAAACCTAAAACTGTTACTATCGATAATTTAATGTATATTTTTTATTTCTTTCAAATTTTAAAAATCTGAAAAACTTTAAAAACAAAATTTCTTTGCGTGCAATTTTTAATCAATACTGCCAATAATTAATAACATTGCATTTAAAAAAAATGTTATATTGAAAGTTTTTAAGATTCTATTATGATTCCCCCTTCGCCTCTGAAGAAATAAAAAGGAATTAGAGCCTTTTTACACTGAGATACCGATAATATAATTCCCTTTTGTATCTGTTAAATTTTTCAATAAAAATGTTTTATTCTAACCCAAAGTTTGAGCTAAATTGCGTAGAAAAATTTTATCGGACGAGTTTTAATGAAAATTTTCAATAAACTAATGAAGTTTTCTTTACAAAGTGAATGACAAATTTCTTAAATTTTATGAAAAAGGTTCAAAATTTTCATAAAACTCTTTTTAATATAACTTTTTCATTGGGTGTATGAAATGTTTAATACATAACAAGAATTTAAAATAAAATTCTATGTCATTAATCAATGAAGTTTTGAATTCCAGCGAAACTTCATTGAAACTTCATAAATATGTTAGCATATAGACAATTCTCTCAGTCTGGAGTAACAGATGTCAAATTCCACAAAAGTTTTGGTTTTTTAACTTTCATTTTGTCTTAACTTTAGGTTATTTTTTTTATTCGAATAAAAATTTTAATTCAGTTAAATGTTGTAGAATTGATCGCGTTTTGAACCGACTCTCCACACTTCCTTGGGAGATGTAAGAAAAGATAGAGTTCTTACATAATTAACATGTCAATTGATAGTTGTGTTAAACAGTTTTAAAACAAATGCAAATATTAGTTTTAATTTTTTAAAGAATTAAAACAGAAATGAAAAATTTTCTCTTGTATTTCATAAAGCCTGGTCCAGCCAGACACGTTGTTTGTTTTGAGAAGTTTTAAAAAACACATTTATTTTTGCCTTTCGGGATGTTTTTATAAAGCATTTTATTTACAAATAGCAACTCTGATATTTTTAAAAAATATTTGCAAACAAAATTATTACAAATTAAAAGTCGTTTAAAACATGTCGTGTCTCGCTAGTGCAATGTCGACTTGATTGGAATTACTCTTTCAGTCGATTTTTAACGAATTTAATGGCATTTTATTTAGTATGTTTGTTTTAAGATTTTCTTGTAATTTGTTAGCCAATATTAAGAAAATTGTGAATTTATGGGAAAAAATAAATTAAAAATTCCATATTAAAAATGTAACCGGTTAATCAACCTATTTTAACCGATTATTCGGGTCGAATAATTATTTGAGTTTTAAAATATTTGTTTCGACATTAACCGAAATAGAGGCGATTTATCGAGGAATCGGTTAATCGATTAACCGAATTGGAAACACTAGTATAAATTAGGGTTCTATAAATCGACTTTTGACTAATCGATTAATCGACTTTTTGCGAACATTTTCGACTTTTTGAAAGTCGACTTTTGCTTTCGACTTTTTTACTTATTACCATATGGCTAAGAAATAAATTATGTTTTTGCTGATGATAAAATTAAGGAAGTGCTAATCTATTGGAAAACAAAACAGTGAAATATGACATAAAAACAATAAAATGTCTACGACACACAGTGGATTTAAACTGAGAGAAATGGTAATACATACACAACTTCTAAACTAATCGTCCGATTTGGATAAAGTTTACAGAATATTGTATCGCTTTTGAAAAAATTTGTTGTCACCCTGTTTTATTAAGAGGGCACCTATTTAGCACCAGAGTGCAAAGTAGACCACCTCGAGTGTAAACAAGCATTCGGAATCTTTGGCTTCTTAAATTGTCGGCCGATTTCAATGACTTTAGACTTTTTGAATTATACTCAGGGCGAGTCAGAGACAATTAATTATAGAGATAGGAAATCAAAACTTACACTACTCACCGGAAGAGGGCGCTGTAATTTAGTATTACCTGAGCAACTATTTAGTATCAGTTTAGTATCAGATGAGCCTATATTTAAAAACTCAAAAACTGCTGAAAACTGCTCAAAATAACGAAAAAATAAGCGCGGAATATATTAAAATAATAAAATTTAATATATCCGTTTGTTTTTTTCCTTTGTTGTTTGTTATTATTTAAATTTAAATAAAAAAAGAAAATTGTCAATTTTTTTGAACAAAGTGCAATCTAGTGATAACGATGTTTTTATAACTTATTTTTTTGTTGATGCCATACCCCTGGGGCGAGTAACTTTTTTCCAATGTAACCATGGTGAAACATTAACCCCAGATATTTTCATATAAATTTGAGATTCAAAACTATGGTTAAGCACTAAACTCAGTTTATTTTGAGATAAGTTAACAGGTCTTAATTAACAATTTTTCAACAAAACTTCGTTAATTTCAGCAGGATAGAATATTATTGGCATTTAACTAAGTTTAACTTATAATAAGAAGTTTATATAAATAATAGTTTTTTCGTTCTGTGTTTTGTCTACTATTAGCTGCGTTTGTGCGGCATTCCTATCAATGATATCTCGAACAATTTTGACAGTAGAAAGCCGGAATACGTTGAAAAACTGTCAAAATCGTTCTTGATAACACTAATAGAGAGTCACACAAACACAGCTAATATTGAGATAAGGGTAGTTGTCATTTAAAATTAACTAAAATATAACCCAAATACAGCTGAGTTTACAGTTTTATTTTTTCTGTTTTATCTAACTAAAATTTACTAAACAGATTCGGCAGTTTTTTCTGCAGGGCCATTTTTAACTAATTTTTAGCATCTTTTTCTGCTATTTGCACATATTTATTTCTATCAGTATATCAATATTGCTGGAGTAAGTCATAAAATCAAAGTGAAATTTAAACAAAATGTGAGCCTTGACTTCGATTTCATTTAAATTTTTGTAGCTTGAGCACCGTAAGTTGTTTTTCACGTGGAAAAATTTATCTCAAACTTTAAAGGCCTTAAATAGTGATTTAAATTCTTAAAATGAAAATCTTTTTTTATGTAATTAGAAAGGCACAATCACAATAAACATAAAATGACACTTTTTCATAAGAAAAATAAAAGTCTTGTACATTAATTTTGCGTGAAAACAAAGTCTACACAATTTCCACGTGAAACTCGCAAATTGAATGTACAAGACTATTATTTTTCTTTAGAAAAAGTGACATTTTGTGTTTAATTTGATTGTGCCTTTTTTATAAAATTAAAAATTTTTTTATTAGTTTAAATTAAATTGAAATTTGAGGCATTTTAATTTGAATTCTGAAAATGGAAATCTTTTTTATGTAATTAGATAGCCACAATCACAATAAACATAAAATGGCACTTTTTCACAAGAAAAATAATAGTCTTGTATATTAAACGTGCGTGGAAACAAAGTCTACACAATTTTCACGTGAAACTCATTGTCGTGAAAACATTTAATTTTATATGGAGCATAACAGTTTTTTTCACGTGAAACTCAAACAACTTACGGTGCTTTATTGGGTAAAGCTTAAAGCATAACTTGTCAGAATAGGTATCTGCCGATAGCACAGATGATCGTAATCAAAACAGAGGAACCAAAAATTTAAAAGGCTACAGCCCCCCGTAGAAAAATGGTCTAGCTACGCCGGTGTATGAAGTATACGCTCAGCATTTGTCGAAAGCGAGAAAATTTTTGAACTTAAAGCACCGTAAGTTGTTTTTCACGTGGCAAAATTTCACTCGAACTTTAAAGGCTTCATAATGCAATTGAAATTATAAAAATTAACAATTTTTTAATTTTATAATACACAAAATGTCACTTTTTCACCAGAAACATAATAGTCTTGTACATTAAATTTGCGTGAAAACAAACTCTACACGCTTTTCACGTGAAACTGATTATCGTGAAAAAATATTTTTTTTATATGGAGTATAACAGTTTTTTCATGTGAAATTCAAACAACTTACGGTGCTTTAATTTTAAGTTTTCATAGGTGCGTAAAACATAGCTCCCCAATTTTTTTAGACAGAGAAATTATTGTACTTGTTTACAATTAATCCAACCTTTTAACCTTCATCGTTTAAACATGCATTTTTTGCCAGTTAAAAGATTAACTGGACAGTTAAAAGTTTAACTCTGCCAGTTTAAAATACCAAGGTGATGCTCACGCTGTAATAAAATGCGGTGACTACAAAATTAGTTTTGTAAAAGCCTTAACCCTTAAATGCATGATATGATCTCTTCAATTTTAACAATTTTTTTATATATGATTTCTAAAGGCGTGTATATTTCAAGAAAAATACAAAAAAAAAATTATTTTAGAAACAAGGTGACTTTTATTGAAAAATATGTTTTTTTTGCCAAATATATTATTATAGCTAAAATGTGATTATTTTAACGAGTATGAAAAAAAGAAAAAAATAAATAAAAAATAAACTATGAACTACCCTAGTAAAAAAAGTTTTAATAAAATGTTGTGTAATTTGATACAATTATATCTAATCAGGTATGGTTAATGTGATTTCATATATTATTGTATATAATTGAATCAACATAAAAAAATGTATACAACTTAGATCTAATAACATTGGGTCAATTTCCCTATTAAATTGTATATAAGTATATATAAATTGTTAGACCATATATAACCAAATAAAATTTTATAGGGGAAATGACCCAATGTTATTAGATCTAAGTTGTATAATTTTGTTTAAATTGATGAAACAACATACAATTTTATTTGATATCACATTAACCACACTTGATTATATATGATTGTATCAAATTATATACCATTATATTATAACCATTTTTAATAGGGTATACATTTATTGTCGCCAAAATTAATTTTATTGCGAGAATATCACTTTAAATATTTAAACAAACATTTTTGAATATTACACTTTTTTAGAAATTTATGAATTCAGTTCGAGGCCAATTTCCTTATTATGAATTAACATAATAAGTACATTTTTCAAAAACTGCTATTTTTCTTCATCAGGATATTCACAGATATTAATAAATACTTCACAGAGTTTTTGCTTTCAAAAACCTCTACACTTTCAGGAATGAAAAGACGATCGTCTCGGGGATTTTCCAGGTCCCCTTCTTCAGTTTTCCCTAGAAAGTGGTGGCAATAGTGCAATGCAAATTGAAACATCAAAATTTCATATTAAATGTAGTCAGTCTGCTACATCAACGAAATGAGAATGAAGCAAACAATAAAATATGTTTTCGAAGTCTCTACAAAGACATAACCAACAATAGAAATATTATGAAAGTTTTTTGTTTTTGTATTTCGTACCGTCGGTTCAAATTAAATACAAATTTTATTTTTACCCACTTCTTTGTCAATACAAGAAGAGGCCAAAAAAACGCGTGTGTTAGATTTTTCACAAATATACGAAGCAAACCCAAGATTTTTCCTATAACTGTTTAAAAAATCTACGCGAAACTATAGGAACACTGTTTATAGAAGGGGCTCCAATGCCCAAAAATGCAGTTTTGTGCATCAAGTGGGTTTGTTTTATTAAAAAACTGGTATGTTGCCATATAGCACACCATGCATTTAATGGTTAATGTATAAGAATAAAATAAGTCTTAATGTCTATAAGTTTTGTGCTACATTTTATGTTTTAAACCACAGTGTCACGATAAAAAACAAGGAACAATTTTATTTTATATGCTCATTATCAATAAGGTGCCAATTCTACGTTCCGAATCTAGTTAACTGACCCCCAAATAAGCTAAAAAATGTGATTTTTTGCTATTTCGAAATTTTCATATAAAAAGTCGATTAATCGACTTTTACCTATAAAAAGTCGAAAAGTCAACTTTTCAAAATTTGAAAAAAGTCGAAAAGTCGACTTTTTGTTGCAACTACATATATAACCATAGTATAAATTTAGCTTCTAAAAAATTAAGTAGTTATAAAATTGCTGCCAAGTCTTGAAAATTCTTGCGTTTTCTCTTTTAAGCACCGTAAGTTGTTTGAGTTTCACGTGAAAAAACTGTTATACTCCATATAAAAAAAATTATTTTTCACGACAACCAGTTTCACGTGAAAATTGTGTAGAGTTTGTTTTCACGCAAATTTAATGTACAAGACTATTATTATACCCTACACCACTATGTGGTCAGGGTATTATAAGTCTGTGCTGATGTTTGTAACACCAAAAAATATTGGTCCTAGACCCACCTTATAGTATACCGATCGGTTCAGAATTTTTTTATTTCGATTTAACGATGTCCGTCTGTCCATCCGTCCGTCTGTCTGTCTGTCCATGCAATCTTGTGCGCACTCTACAGGTCGCAAATATTAAGATATTTTGATGAAATTTGGTACGCAGACCTATGTTGGCCCAAGGACGAACAAGTTTGATTTTGGTGAACATCGGTCCATGTTTAGACCTAGTGCCCATATAAGGGTCCTACCAAAATTATATTGTTTATACGCTGCAGGTCGTAAATATTAAGATATTTTGACGAAATTTGGTACACAGACCTATGTTAGCCCAATAACGCAGCCTGTTGATTTTGGTGAACATCGGTCCATGTTTAGACCTAGTGCCCATATAAGGGTCCTACCAAAATTATACTGTTTATACGCTGCAGGTCGTAAATATTAAGATATTTTGATGAAATTTGTTACACAGACCTATATTGGCCCAATAACGCAGCCTATTGATTTTGGTGAACATCGGTCCATGTTTAGACCTAGTGCGCATATAAGGGTCCTACCAAAATTATACTGTTTATACGCTGCAGGTCGTAAATATTAAGATATTTTGATGAAATTTGGTACACAGACCTACATTGGCCCAATAACGCAGCCTATTGATTTTGGTCAACATCGGTCCATGTTTAGACCTAGTGCCCATATAAGGGTCCCCCCAAAATTATATTGTTTATACGCTGCAGGTCGCAAATATTAAGATATTTTGATGAAATTTGGTGCACAGACCTATATTGGCCCAATAACGCAGCCTATTGATTTTGGTGAACATCGGTCCATGTTTAGACCTAGTGCCCATATAAGGGTCCTACCAAAATTATACTGTTTATACGCTGCAGGTCGCAAATATTAAGATATTTTGATGAAATTTGGTACATAGACCTATGTTGGCCCAAGGACGAAGCCTATTGATTTTGGTGAACATCGGTCCATGTTTAGAACTAGTGCCCATATAAGGGTCCCCCCAAAATTGGCTTGGTTACAAACTGCAGGTCGCAAATATTAAGATATTTTAATGAAATTTGGTGCGCTGACTCACATTATAGAAAATTTTGACACGAGCCCCATTCTAACCCATTCGAATTTCGGATCCAAACATTAGTTGGCTTTTTCCCAGACTGGTGTAGGGTATTGTATAGTCGGCATGCCCGTTTTTCTGATGAAAAAGTGACATTTTGTGTATATTGCGGTTGTATTTTTGTTATAAAATAAAAAAAGTGTTCACTTTTATAATTTAAATTGCAGTTTGAAGACTTTAAAGTTAGAGTGAAATTTTTCCGCGTGAACAAATACTTACGGTGCTTTAAATGAAAAACAAAAATATTTGTCAAAGAATTTTTTGAAATTTTAGTATTTTAAAATTGATAAAATTTTAAAAATAACAAATGCTAACGCGTTCTATTTCGCGTTCCGGGAAAGCCCATATACGAAAACAGATTTCGTCGAAAGGCGGCCCCAAATGTTTAAACTTTATTTGTCTACAAAAAATAAAAACAAGTTACGTAAGTACGGATGGTCGTTTTTTTTACAAGTATATATAGATCATACATGGGAATTTTTCATTACCATTGAAATTTCACTACCATTCACAAAAAAATTTCATTACCATTTAATGGTAATGAGATATTTTTCATTAGAAAAATCATTACTAATGGTAATGAAATTACACTAATGTATAAAAAAACTAATTACAATTGATTAAAAACCATTTGTTTACAAAAAAATTCAGACAAATGAAAACGAACAACGGGTTTAGCCGAGGAAGTTATAAAACATAATTTTTTAAGGAGGATCCATTCCATTCCGTTAAATTTTACCTGGATACAAATAATAATGGAATGGAAAGTAATATTTAATTTCAAATGAGCATGAGCCTGAATGAGCATATTCCATCTTCGATTTCAGCGAGTTTTACTCCATTTTTACGTTTTTCTGTCAATGGCAATTATTTTTTTTAATTTATTCATTATCAATGGTAATGAAATTTAAAATCGTTGTCAATAATCAATGAAATTAAATTTTAGAATCATTACCATTAATTAAAAAAATGGTCATGAAAATAATTTCATTACAATTGATATCAATGCAATGGTAATGAAATCATCAATTAATTAGTCCACCTAATTAATTAGTCCCATGTATGTTATAGATATAGTTATAAAATTAAAAAAAAAAACAAACCTTTAATTATTTTGTTTACTAAGGTCGGCTAACTTATCTAAAAGAATGCTTATTTTACATGGATGGTAACCGAAACGATGCGGTTATCGGTAAGGGTTAGATAATTTCGGTAACGGTATTTTAAGGGTAACGCTATTTTATTTATTTCGGTATCGGTATTTTAAGAATAATGGTTTTTTAGTTATTTCGGTAACGGTATTTTAAGGATAACGGTATTTTGATTATTGCGGTAATGGTATTTTAAGGTTAGCGATATTTCAGTTATTTCGGTAACGGTATTTTAAGGATAACGGTAGTAAGTTATTTTGATGCATCCCGAAATTTTTTTTACAAAAAACAAACGAGATTTAAAACAAAACCAATTTACCAACTTAAAGTACGAAAAATCCTCAATACCGGTAACAGTATTTTAGCGGTAACGGTATTTCATTTATTTCGGTAACGGTATCGATATTTCATTTATTTCGGTATCGGTATTTTAAGGATAACGGTATTTCAGTTATTTCGGTAACGCTATTTTAAGGATAACGGTATTTCGGTTATTTCGGTAACGGTATTTTTGGGGTAACGGCAGTCAGTTGAAAGGATTTTGAATCGATAACGGTATTTTAGCGGTATTGCCTGCCAACCCTGTTATTTTAACACTTTACACACAAGCTGGGTTACTTTACCCAGGGTATGGCCGCATTGTAATGGCCCATAAGCCAAGAGACAAAATTTTTTAAAAATTTCAAAATTTTTAAGTTTCATATACAATTGTTATACACAAATATCCCATATCGTAACTACACACAATGTAAAGTACACGAAATCGATTACATTGTGTGGACTTACACGTTTTTCTAAAGGTAACGGTAAGGAAGTGGCAACCCTGTAGATTTTGGTTGGCAGAATTTTAAACTCATAATTTTCCAAAACTTGGAGTGTTTTGGAAAATTAGTAGTTTAAAATATGGGTCATTCCATCTCAAATCGACCAATGGTTGGAATCGACCCCTTTCGATTTGGATGAATTTTGGTCAGAACTTTTCTTTCATCATATAACGAAGTTTTGCCAAAGGAAAAAAATTACAAAACTTTTTGTCGAAAGTTATGCAATATTTAAAATTTCAAAAAATTTCATAATTTTTCTAATTTTTTGTGTTGTTATGAGGTTATTGTTTGAATATCTCGAAAACTACAATAGCTACTAAAATGTTGTTATGAGGTTATTGTTTGAATATCTGGAAAACTACAATAGCTACAATTTTTTTAAATAAAACCCCTAACTGATCCTAAAAGATCCTGAAATTTTCAAGAGGGCTTTTTTTTTAAATATGAATTTTTGAATTCTTTTTATTCTCTTTTTTATGTTGAATCTTAAGCTCCGTAAGTTGTTTCGATTTTACGTGAAAAAACGTTATACTCCATAGAAAATAGAAAAAAAAATATTTTTTCACGACAATGAGTTTCACGTGAAAACTGTGTAGAGTTTGTTTTCACGCAAATTTAATGTACAAGACTATTATTTGTCTTGGGGAAAAGTGACATTTTTTGTTTATTGTGATTGTTTCTTTCTAATAAAATAAAAAAATATTAATTTTTTAAATTTAAATTAGATTTTGAATCCTGTAAAGTTTGAGTGAAATTTTTACACGTGAAAAACAACTAACGGAGCTTTAATACAAAAATATTAAACAAATATCCAATTTTGAAATTTTGAGCAATTAAAAACTAATTGAAGGCTTTAGAAGCACAGAAAATTTTTTAAATCGAAATTTTGCTTTAATTTTTGGTAATAGTTTGAAAAACAAATAACCCAATAAACCATAAAACGATACAGTATCATTAACGATTTCATATTAAGTATCATAATTGCTATCGTTTATGATACAAAAATATGAACTCGTAATGATATCATAATTTTTCAAAATAGCGATAAAGTTTCTGAAAAAATCATATTTTTTGTTCTAATTTAATTGTTCTAATAAAATAATGACAAACATTTTTGAATATGTCGAAAATATTATCGCGCTTCCTGATATTTTCGAGATCATAACGATATCGTCATTTCATGAAAAAAACGATATCATTAACGAATGTGCATTTTTCTTCACAGTACCTATCACTTATGAACCGTTAATGATATCATTCTCGGACAAACTTATCATCGAAATTATATCGTTACGAATTCGAAACGATATCGTTTGGTTTGTTGGGAAGTTAAGAAATTGCACAATCTTCCATTTATGTATACATGTGTGTGTATGTGAAATTTCTTAACTTATTTGTTTTTTAAACTATTACCAAAAAAATAAAAGCGTAATTTCAATTTAAAAATTTTTCTGTGCTTCATTAGTCTAATCGTAAAGTAAAAAAACGTATCTGTAATCAATTCAATGTGTTAAAATAATATAGAAATATATTTTTATCTTTTTTCTATGCATTTAAACTGTTGTCAAGTAAAATCGTAAAAAAGTTCTGTTGAAAATAGAAATTTTCTATTTTATTACTTGACATTTAATTCTATGCACAAGAAAAAGATAAAAAATACAATATTTTTAATTTTTATACTCTTTTTATTCATTATGAGAATGATACGTTACTTTTTTACGATACTTCCAAACTAATTTGGGCTTAAAGCCTTCAATTTGTTTTTTATTGCTCAAAATTTCAAAATTGGATATTTGTTTAATATTATTGTATTCAAAAATTCACATCTTCTTTAAAAAAAAAAAGCCCTCCAGAAAATTTTAGGATCTTTAAAGATCAGTTAGAGGTTTTATTTAAAAAAAAAATGAGCAAAAAAAATTGGTTTTTGAGTTTCTGAATTTTTAAAATTGTAAAATTGCAAAATTAAAAAATTTTTTTTTTGTTGTTCAATATTTTTTTAATACGCCTAAATATCCTAAATGAGATAAGAATCATTTTTGTAGCTATTGTAGTTTTCGAGATATTCAAAAAATAACATCGTAACAACACAAAAAATTATAAAAATGATGACATTTTTTGAAATTTTAAATGTTGCATATCTTTCGAAAAAAAATTTTGTGATTTTTTTCCTTTGGCAAAACTTCGTTATATGGTAAAAGAAAAGTTCTGACCAAAATTCATCCAGATCGAAAGGGGTCGATTTGAGATGGAATGACCCATATATATTTTAAATTGAAAAATAAAATTATGAAAATATTGTTATTTAAATTTTTGACAACCGTTCAAATATGCCCTTTAAAATGCTGCTATTACAGCATTTACCCCCCTTAAGTTAAAGGGAACACACCAGTTTGAGACCTGGTGTAAGAAGTTTTAATTTTTCAAAAACTTACCTTTATTAAAACCAGAATTTCCATCCTCATGTTCAAAAAAGAATCGATCAGCAATACGTGTTGTCAAAAACTGTTTTCCAATTATACATTGGAATGTTGGTCCCAACAACGACTCGGATGCGTGTGTTTCAAACGAACCACCAACACTCAAATCAACATCGTTGGGTGATGAGTAAAATTTTCTTAGGAGCGCAATTTTCTTTAGTTAAGTAAATCAAAAATAAATGATGAAGAAAATTAATTAAATATGAGCAAAATAAACAGTTAACTTACTTCTTGTGAAATTTCGTTTGCAAAACCTGACCAATCATAAGCTCTCGGTAAGCCACATTGTTGTCTGTAGTCATTATAACTTCGTAAACCATAATCTCGACCACGTTGAATATCTATCGCTTTTAAGTCGGTACCAAATTCATCAAAAGATTTTCGATCAAAATGATGCTTAAGCTTGAATTAAAAAAGTTTCAGTTAGTATTTAGAATTTTACGCATGTACGTATAACGAAAAAATTTAATAAGTTGATTTTTACTATAGGTATGTACGAGTATAAATATCGAGCTCGTATATTCAATAAATGCCAACTCAAAAGAGCTAAATTCTCAGGAGAGCTAAAAAACTAGTTATTTCGCTTATTATTGTGAAAATAAACAATGTACCTTCCATAAGATGGTTTAAATATTCTTACTAATTTATACCTATGCAAAAAATTTCATATTTTGCACTTTTTTGCGTATTTTTTTGAGATAGCATATTTTAGTATATCAAAACAGAAATATTTTTTCAGAGTTAGCACATTTTGTCGGAAAATAAAAATACGATTTTTTTTTGAAAAATGTTTATTATTTAAGCATTTTATAAGATGTGTTATTCCATATTAGATAGAAAAATTAAAAACTACTCGAGGTGGTCAACTTTGACACTCTCTAATTCACGATGTATTGTAAAAGTGTCACTCCAAATGTGCTTTTTGGAAGCTTATATCATTGACTATAATCGTCCATATATAATAGCCGCTTTTTCTAATCACTTGAATTTAATAAATCCAAAAAGTAGTTCTAAAAGTGCTCAACAGATGGGGATAGATTCTCCCTATTTTAAAAATTATTTTCTGTCCGACACTTCTTTCACCCTAATTTTTAATACCGAATTCGATGAAGAAGAATTTTACTTTAACTTTTAAGTTTTAATTATATTTTATATAAAACAGCGATAGACAGTCTGTCTGTTCAGTTTTATCACTTCAATTTATATTTTTACACAATTGAAAAATTCCATTGTAATATTTAATATTCACTAATTGGATTAAATTAAATTACTTACAGTAAAGTGAAAAATTGTCATTTCTATTTCATCTATTTCTCCATGTCCAAGATAGAAGATATGTATTTGGTGAGGTATAGTTTTTTTTCTAAACATATTTCATAAAAAAATTTAATAAAAACCTTTTATTTTTTAGTTTTTCAATTTTTTTTTGTTTCTATTTTAATTTTCATTCGTATTTTTTTCTGACATTAAATTAATAGGCTGTTTCATATATTTGTGCTTTTATTGTGGATTCATTAGCCGTTTTTTCTAATCACTTGGATTTAATAAATCCAAAAAGTATTTCTAAAAGTGCTCAACAGATGAGGTTAGATTTTTCCTATTTTAAAAAAATTTTCTGTCCGACACTTCTTTCACCCTAATTTTTAATACCGAATTCGATGATGAAGGATTCTACTTTAACTTTTAATTTATAATTATATTTTACATAAAACAGCGATAAACAGTTTGCCTTTTCAGTTTTATCACTTCAATTTATATTTTTACACAATTGAAAAATTCCATTGCAATATGTAATATTCACTAATTGGATTTAATTAAATTACTTACTGTAGAGTGAAAAATTGCCATTTCTATTTGAGCTATTTCTCCATGTCCAATATGAAAAATATGTATTTGGTGAGGTGTAGTTTTTTTTCTAAACATATTTCATAAAAAAAATTGAAGAAAAACCTTTTATTTGTTAGTTTTTCAATGTTTTTGTTTCTCTTTTAATTTTCATTCGTATTTTTTTCTGACGTTAAATTAATAGGCTGTTTCATATATTTGTGCTTTTATTGTGGATTTATTAAATCCAGCTTTTTTTTGGATTTAATAAATCCATTTTTTTGTATGAAAAATTCTTAATCCAGCTGATTAAAAAACACGCGAATTATTTATTTGTATGAAAAATTCTAAATCCAGGTGATTAAAAAAAACGCTAAATATTTCAATCCGATAAATATTTTAAAAGTTACATATATATTACCAATTTTTTTGTTGTTTGGAACCACTGTTTACTAATTTGATATCTCGAAAACTAGCCATTGGATATCAAAAAAAAAAAAAAATCTTTTCAGATTCGTATTCAACATGCCAAATGCAATAAGATGCCCAGCAAAAATGTGGAAGCATTAAAAACGATTACTGCTCCCTTACTGCTACTTTTACCGCTTCTAAAAATGTATAGCTTCGTAAACATCACTAATGAAAGGCCTAAGTTGATTAATTGTTTTCATCGCTTTTTGCTGCGCTTTTCAAAAAGGCATGAAATGAGCAATACATTTTGATTGCTTTAATATTTTTGCGGTTCTTTTATCAAAATTTTTTAAAATGCGGAAAAATATGCAGGAATATTGTGCTTTTGAGAAGGCATGATTTTAAGTAGTTGAAAAGCTTTATAATATGCACTTCCGAGAAGGCATGAATTATCGACATTTTAAAAGAAAAACAGGAGCTCTATTTAAAAGCGGTGAATTCATGCCTTTTCGGATCTCGAAACAAGTGCTTTCACGCGAGCTATCTCGAACAAAAATCAGGCATGATATCATCAATAATGCAATCGCTTCACTGCTCAACTTTCCCTGACAAAACTGCTTCCAAGCAAGCAGTATCTTCTGCTGGGTGTGAGGTAGATTTATAATAAATTAATTCTTTTTATTAAAAAAATTGGAAATTTACTATGGGCCCAGCAAAAAATACTGCTTGCTTGGAAGCAGATTCGTCAGGGAAAGAAAATAGTGTAGCGCTTGCATTATTGCTGATATAAGGCATGATTTTTGTTCGAGATAGCTAGCGTGAAAGCACTTGTTTCGATATCCGATATGCGCTTCTATCATAGCTCCAAATAATGGCATGAAATCACAGCTTTTAGCTAGTAAATTCGGTTATCATCAGTGTTGCCAAAACTTATTTAAGAAAAAATGCTAGATTTTTTGAATAAAAATGCTAAAAAATGCTAAAAACTAAAAAAATATGCTAGAAAAAATATGCTAAAAAAATTTTATAAAAAAATGTTTCAATTTGTTGTAAAAAATACTATTTTAGTGACTTTTTACAATTAGACTGAAAATAAGTCATCTCTAATTATAAATTCAGTTCATTTTATTAACTAAAATTATATAAAAGAAAAATTAAAAACAATTCAAAAGTTAATTCTTGTAAAAAAGTTCAAAAATCCTTTAACCCTTAAATGCATGATCTCTTCGATTTTAACCATTTTTTCATATATGATTTCTAAAGGCGTGTACATTTCAAGAAAAATACCAAAAAAAAATTATTTTTAAAAAAAGGTGATTTTTATTGAGAAATATGGTTTTTTACCAAATTTCTAAATTGTGATTACTTTAACGTGTATGAAAAAAAAAACAAAAAAAAATTTATAAACTGTAATTTGTACATTTATTGTCGCCAAACTGAATTTTATTGCGAGAATACCACTTTAAATATTTAAACAAATATTTTTGAATATTACACTTTTTGTAAAAAAAAACGCGTGTTTTAGATTTTTCGCAAATATACAGAGCAAAACCAAGATTTTTACTCTGTTTAAAAATTCTGTGCTTAAATATAGCATCACTATGTACAGAAGGGGCCTCTAATGCCCAAAAATGCAGTTTTCTGCATCAAGGGTTTTTTTTTATTAAAAAACCGGTATGTTGCCAAATAGCTACACCATGCATTTAAGGGTTAAATGGTGGGCGCTGTGGTGTAATGGTTAGCGCGTTGGACTGTTACACGTGAGGTTGCGGGTTCGAGCCCCAACCAAGGCAACATCAATTTATGAAAAATAATATGTATGAGTTTTTTCTATCGCTCATACATATCGCAGCGTCCTCCTTCGGTGTTCGCATAGCACTTAACCCCACCGAAGTAAAATAATATAACAGGGCTATGAACTAAAAAGCTTCAACAAAGTTCGCCAACTCACCGACAGATGGCGCGCAACAACTGTTCTAAAAAATTCAACATCTCGCGCAATTACAGTGTTGCCATATTTGAAGCCCTTCATCTTTCACCACCTTTAACTTCTTCTCTATCCCTTCCAAAGGAAGCAACACGTTAATTAATAGGAAGAATTTCCTGAGTGTTGCTTCTGTAAAAAAAAAAAAAAAAAAAAAAAAAAAAAAAAAAATAAATTTATTATTATTTGATTTCCCAAATGTGTCACTGAAAATATGTTATCTCAAAAATTAAAGGCGGATAAACAAAAGTACCTCAAAATGTTTTATTTCTAAAATAGGTGGTAATGTGGAATACTTTGGCGTGTAATATGAATTTCCCATTGAGCCTTAATTTATCTACTCCATATTAATTTAATGGTTTTTATTTCACTCTCTGTTTACCGTTTTCAAATTTCTGCATCTTTGGGCTTACCTGCATGAAATTCTTTAAAAAAATTATTTTCGCGATCAGGGTTAATACTTTTTGTGGTGTTGGTTGACGTTGTAAGATTTTTGGTATGATTAAATGAAAAGTGTACATGTGTTACAGTAAAAAAAATCAAAATTCACTGAAATTCTTAAAAGATAGGAATTTATCACAAACGCTATCCACATAACCCTCTATGACCCAAACCTAAAAAAATCAATAAAAATTGCAAAGATAAAAAACGAACCTTATCAACATTTTGCAATTCTATTAATTCTATTTTAAACTCTATTCTTTAAATTATTATTATTATTTTTTTACCAAAAATTGGAGTATTTTGTGCAAAATCACTCCTTCACCATAACAACAACAAAAAGTAAAACGAGTAAAAAAGTTAAAGCCAAGCATGCCGATTTAAAATTTTAATATTAAAGTACCATAATGCAATATTTTTTATACTTTTGGGATAATTTTTGAATTTCAATCAATCCAACCCTGTTAAATACAATTTTTCGCTATTTTTTCCCCCAAAAACATTTTTTTCCCGATTTTTGTTTTTTTTTCGAAAGAATTTTTTTTCTTAACTCTGTTAAATATTTTTCTAAACCCTATTGAATATACACAAAATAACATAACACATACTTTTTATTTGCAGAAAAAAATGTTTTTGCGAAATTTTTGCGAAAAAAAAACTATAAAAAAATTTCGTGAAAAAATGACAGCTTCCTTAATGTTTTACATATTTAATCAAATTTGATAAATTTATAATTAAAAATAATCCCAGAAATATAAAAATAAAATTTTTTTAGTACCCGTCAAAATTTTTAATTGCGAATATCGCGAATACGAGTGCTAAATTTGAAAAACTACTATTACCATTGAATTCAGCGTACTCGAATTAGCTTTACCAGTACGGTTCCCAGCTTGTTAAAATTTGCGACTGCACAGTGTAATTAACGAGTACGTATAAAAATAGTTCCTAGTACTTACTCTAAAAATAAAAAAATATTTCTTTTTCATATTGCATTTAAATTCAAATTAATGTAGAATATTCTAAAAAAAAAACAGAAAATAGAACTGTAAAAAATGCTAAAAATATGCTAAATTTTGTTGAAAAAATGCTGAAAAAAATGCCATATGCTAGATGCATTTTTTTCATGCTAAATGAATTAAAAAAATGCTAAATCTAGCATTAAATATGCTAAATTGGCAACACTGGTTATCATTGTCATTCTTTCGTGCTTTGTTAGAGCGATAAAGAGTGGTAAACAAAACTCTATTGCCTTTTTTAACACACTAATGCAAGCTATAAATCCTTAGAAGCAGTAAACGAAACAGAAAAGTAGCACTAATTATTTTTACCGCTTCGGAATTTCTGCTGGGGGAGTAGCATTTATTTTCACCAATCAAAATGTACTTTGAGATAGCATAATAACAAAAATTGATGTAAAACGAGAACTAATTATCTTTTTGCATTGAAATTTATGCCACAGATGGTTATTGCATAGGGGAGCTATTTGCCATCGGAAACTCATTTTGACCAAATTTAAGTTGACATATTTTGAATATATGTAGCCTCTCGATATATTTTTAGTAAAACTAGTAAAAAAGAAAAAAATTAAAAAGTTCTTAAAATATAAAAAAAGTGCTTTTCGAGGCCAATTTCCTTATTATGAATTAACATAATAAGTACTTTTTTCAAAAACTGATATTTTTCTTCATCAGGATACTCTCCTGACAAATACATCACAGGGTTTTTGCTTCCAAAAACCTCTACACTTTCAGGAATGAAAAGACGATCGTTTCGAGGATTTCCAGGTCCTCAGTCATCAGTTTTTTTTAGAAAGTGGTGGCAGTAGTGCAATGCAAATTGAAGCAATCAAAATATTAAATGTAGTCTGCTACATTAACAAAATGGGAATGGAGCAAACAATAAAATATGTTTTCGAAGTCTTCTGCAAAGCATAGCCAACAATAGAAATATTATGAAAGTTTTTTGTTTTTGTATTTGATACCATCGGTATAAATAAATACAAATTTTATTTTTACCCTTCTTCTTTGTTATACAAGAAGAGGCAAAAACACTTTTTTCTCCGTACTATGAGTGTTGTCAAAATGTTGGGTTTTAATTTTTCTTTGAAAAATAAAAATTGTCTTTCGACCTTTTTAATTGATTAATTAGAAATTTATTAATTTAGTTCGAGGCCAATTTCCTTATTATGAATTAACATAATAGGTAAGTACTTTTTTCAAAAACTGCTATTTTTCTTCATCAGGCTACTCTCCTGCCCAATACTTCACAGAGTTTTTGCTTTCAAAAACCTCTACACTTTCAGGAATTTCTAATTAATCAATTAAAAAGGTCGAAAAAACAATCTTTATTTTTTAAATAAAAATTAAAACCCAACATTTATAAAAGAGTGCACTCAAAAAATTTTACAGCTACTATATGACAATTGTTTGTGTAGTAATTAGTAGTTGTTGTTTTTAACGGTAATTACAGTTGTATTTCAGTTATTTAAGAAAAGTACTGGAAATTCGTAAAAGGTTGTTTAAAGTAGTTATTTCTAATATCATAATAAACAACTATCAAAAGAGTATTTTTACAGCAAACAGTTGTTTTTGTTAGTTATTTAAAAAAATAAAAAAAAGTTTGTTGAAATTTAAAAACTCTTGTTTAGTTTTTGTTTGCATTACTGATATATTCTCAGTTTGCAAATAAAAATCTGAAACTTGTATTGTGTCTCCAATGCATAATAACTGGTAACCGTTTGTATTTTTTTTTTCAAATTTTAAATAGGCTGAAGTAATTACACATATTTTTGTAACCGAAAGAAAAAAATTATTTTTTTTTTATTAAAATATACTTTGTCTACACTCAAATAAAAAAGTTTGTAAAAAAATTTGTAAACAGTTTCCAATCGCACTATACTATTTTTATACTGATTATTAGTACAGTTTTTATTTTTAGTAATCATTTTTGCTATTCTCTTATTACAAATTACGGATTTTTTTTACTAATTTTCGCTGCTGATTTCAGAAAAACATTTTACTAATTTTTCAAAACCGAGTGCTAAATTTAGCATAAAAATATACTAATTTGAAAATATTTTTTTTTGATTTTTTACAATTCTTGTTTAGTTTATATTTGTTACTATTGATATATTCTTAGTTTAGAAATAACACCCAGAAAATTTTATTGCATCTCCAATGCATAAAACGGCAATAACTGGAGAACCGTTTTGACTCCAAATTTCAAGTAAGATGAAGTAATTATACGCTTGTTACAATCGAAAGAAAATTTTTTTTTTTAGATTTTACAGTTTTTTTATTTTTTAGTACAATTTTTTGCTAATTTCAGCAGATTGATTTTAAATTACAGTTTACAGCAATTTACTGAAATTTAGTAGCTGCAACTAATTATTTATACTAATTTCATTGTACTAAAATTATGATATTTAGTAAGTTTTTTAACTGATTTTAGCAAATCGATTTTGAATTGCATTTTACTAAAATTTAGTAGCGGCTACTAATTTTTTCTACTAATTTTATTGTACTACAGATCAGCAGACATGTGTTGCTAAAATTAGCAAAAAATACCGCTGGCCTCAAAATAGTTAAATTTCCCATAATAACAGCAAAAATTTCAGTAGCCATTACAGACTTTTTTGGTTGAGTGTAGCTGTCATTTTCACTAGATTCCATCGACAAAGTTTTTGGAGTGTACTCAAAAGAAAAAAATGTAAAAAGCAAACATATAAAAAAGGATTACAAGGAGGGAATGCAAAATTCCGTACTTTTTGATTTCCCGGGAAAGCGGGAAATTTATTTAGAATTCCCGGGATCCCGCAAGAAAAATAAATTAGAAAATATTATATAATTTAAAAATTTTTATAAATAAAATGTCTTAAAGAACTCAAATTTTCATGATCGTGGTTTTTCTTTGAATTTTCGTAGTGATATTATATTTTGTACGAGTCTAATTATATATTAGAAATTATATACAGTGCCGGTCAAAAAAATAGCACCAATTAAAGTTTTTTCTAATTTTATCCCCGCTGATTTTATTTTTAAAGATCAAACTAATGATTAAATTGTCCCCGAAGTACTGGAAGATGGTGCAGAAAATTGTAGAAAAGTTTGGTGTAGCGTTTGTTTTTTAACTTTTATACCCGTTCTAAGTAGGCGTGTCTTTTAATAAAAAATCATCGATATCGACCTTTCATCAAATTATATAGTAAAAATTAGCAATCGGATCTGCACAAACTTAATATTGTTGAAAATTCTATAAAATTTCCTTGAATCTTGCATTACTTTTATTCACCAATGGCGGGCAGATTTAAAATGACACCGGTTTAATTACGAGTAAATTTTTATTTGTTTTTAGCGATTTTAAAGTAAAGTTAATGTGAATGGTATTATAGCTTTGTTTTCGACTTAACTATATCCGTTAACTCATAAAAAAACTCAAAGTGCATAAAAACGCGTTTAAGTCGAAAACTAGCACATTACTTTTCGTATGCACGTTAACTTTCAACACGGATAATTAGTAACGTTGAAAACTCAACGTTTATACATTTTCACATCTAACGTAACTTATTTGCGTTACTTCCTAAAAACTTTTGCTGACGTACATTCGATTATAACGGAACAATTATAAACATAACCTGTTTAAAATTTTTACTCTAAAAAATGCTTGTAAATTCACTACTTTAAAATATGTAAAATTTTTTTGTAATAATACATAAAATGCCTAAATTTAGACATCAAATGTGTAAAATTCTTTTATACACATCTTTGTATACAAAATTATGCATAATATGTATTAAAACGCATTTTTTATTTATAATTACACACTTTGTGTCTACTATTAGTATATTGTGCTTTAAAAACAAATATTAGGCATAATGTGTGTAAATCTACAAACATTAAAAGTAATAAGGAAATTGTCAAAAATAATTATAATAAAAAATAAAAAGCTATCAAATAAACAATTAACTGAAGATAAAATACATATATATTCGATTTCATCACCTTATGAGTATTTAAAAATTGCCGAGGGCTTAAATTTATGGTGCTGCATCCAGTGATTTATTTGTAAAAATGCAGGCGGCTGGATCTTTCAAAGTTCTAAAGAGTCAAATATATTTTGAAATATCGTCATTCCTAAAAATTTTTGGACTTTCAGATGCGCCGTAATATTTCTCTCCTATAGAATCTGGATGCAGTGGAATTAGCATGCTGGAAATGCGCATTGAGAGAGAAAATTTTCTGCAACCAACCTTAAGTTTTGCCGAAATTGGTGCCTTTTGTTGATAAAATAAGAAAATAATTTTAAACTGTTCGTTGGCAAAGAAAAATACAGTTTGGTAATTATAAGGTTGGTCAATGCAAAAGTTTTCAAAACTTAGTTCTTTTATTTCACTATTGCTATTTTTAAAGACAACCCAGTCAGAAAAATACAAACGGGAAAGCGGTGGCAAAGCACTTTAACAGGTGGTACAAGTATTGGCAAAAAGTGTTTTCCCATTCCCAAAATGATAACATCATTAGACAAAAGGACCGGCTGTTCAAAAAGCGCCGGAAAAGCACTGGAGGAACAAAATTTTTAAACGTTGGCAAAACGCTGGCAAAACCAATAAATAGGTGGTCTGGAAATATATTTTCCAAAACAAAATTAAAAAAAGTTCATATGTATTTTTTTGACCCTGCCGTGATTTGAACCCAGGCCGTCAGATTGGCAGACGATTGCTCGACCCACTGAGCTAACGAGACATATAATATTTAATGGCTAAACACATAAATGAGTGATAATAGCTGGACAACTACTGGCTGTGCCAAAATGCTAGTACTGGCAAACAATTTTTAGTAACTAATATGCCAGTGTTTGGAGGGCAAAAAAAAAGTTGGTCTTGAAGGAGCTTTCCCACAAACAAAAAAATTGATTTTATAAAACAAAAAAAATTTTAAATTAAAAATAATCAAGGTTGGCAACCGATACCGTTATAATACCGTTATCCGTTTCAAAACCCTTGCAAATTGACAACCGATACCGATACCAATACCGAAATTTTTGATTTCAAAAAATACCGGTATTCAAAAACCTTTTCCCTTAATACCGGTGTCGTACCGGTATGGAATCGGTTTTATAAAAATTGTTTTTTTTTTACGTTTTTAGCAAAAATACAAATCTTTTTAATATAAAATTTCCAAAATTGTTAAACAATTGAACTTTATTATTCATTGTTAATAGAAAATCGTGTTATTAACTCAAAGTGCGGTATCAGCATTTAGTTTGCATTGGAAACATTGTTTTTAATTTATTTAACTTCATAAATATTCTCTAACTTGTGACAAATTTAGTAAATATAATTTAATATATAAACAGGTTTCTTAAACCTTTAATTGAATTTACAGTTTCTTTTAGAGAATCCTTTTATTAATTTTATAAACTTATTTTTTTTTTTATTTTATTATATGATCTCAATACAAATATAAAATATTTGTAGTGAATCAACTTGTGTTCCTAATAGATTTAAAAAAATGTTTGTGTTTAAAAAATAAAACACAATTAGAAATTTTTAATAACTTATTGTTTTTTGTTCATATTATAAAAACATTTCCATAAACTATACTTATCCTTTATAGAAATTTAATAAAATTGAGTTTTCTTTTATAATTAAGAACGTTTTTTTATATATTTGTAAATTTTTTCAATAATACCGGTATATACCGTTATTAATGTTTCGGTATCGGTTATACCGATACCGAAATGATTAAAATACCGTTACCGATACCGATACCGAAACAAATAAAAAATCGATACCAATACCGATACCTATACCGTTATTCGTTTCGGTTGCCAACCTTGAAAATAATCCCAAAAAATTGTTTTGCTTGCAACCGGATTTGAACTCGGAACCTTCCGACTACAAACATTTTTTAACGAAGCGTCAGCATTTTTATAAAATCATTGGTTTTCCAGTGAATTGATTTTTGTACGCCTGGTAGCATTGGCTAGGTAGCACTGGATAACCACTGGTTGCAAACCTTGGCATATCACTCTAAGCCAATTCTTTGCCAATGGTTTTTTTTATAAACCACCGAAATTTTTGTAAAAAAAATACTGGTAAAACGCTTTTCGCAAACGCTGGCAAAGCGTCCCAAATGAGTGTTCTGCCAGTCATTTATTTTTAATACCATGGTTACCCAGTGGTATGCCAGTGCTTGATTTTTTGTACCACTGGCGATTTCTGACTGGGAATGTTTCCAAAATCTCTAAGAATCATTAATTCGCAATATTTAATGATTTGTAGAAACACTTTTTCTTCTTTCAAATGCAGTGGTGAACCCAAAACATACGTCATATATTTGTTAAAAAATTATTGCGGAGATTTTTTACCGAATCCAGTTATTAGTAAGTATTTTTTATTTTAAAAATTGAGACCTTAGGAGATTTTAGATACTTTTTACTAATAAGTTCATTTTTACCAAACTTTAAACAAATTTATTTGCAAAAAAGAAGGAAGAAAATATTGCCAACGGTGTTTGCACATAGAAGTTCCTATTGTTATTTTCCTTATAGTGGGTACAAATTTTGTTAAAACTCAGCTTATTAAATTTTTCTTATTAAATATTACTTATATGCATTATTTTTTAATAAATAATTGCGATAGTGCTCCATTTAAGCATAGGGCTTGAGTTTAAAGTGCATATCTTAATAAGTACGAAGCAATGCATAACTAGAAGCGCATTTTTTAGAGCTACTCTCTTTTTTTCTTCCGAAAAGCGAACAAACATCATGTTATACACCAGCAATAAAATAAATGCTACTTTACACTGCATTTTTGGAAACAGCTTCTTTTTTTGCAGGTACATATATGACATGATTTTTGTTCGCGATGTCCCACTTATAAACAATAAATGACAAAAAAATACTTCACGCACTTCTTTTATAGCTTTTTAAGGGAAAGAAAACAGTAGCTCTAAAAATACGCATCTAGTTCTGCCTATCCATTTTTTTATACTTCTTTACTCGGTATTCTCCAAAAAACTTTTTTGTTTTACTTATCAGGTCGCCAAAACACACTGTGATCAATACGTAAATATCATTGCGAAAAACCAAACTTCTACTGGACAGTCTACAGGCCTTTTTGGATGAATAATGTAAAACTAATAATGAAAAGATGTTGATCTAATGGAAATGCAGTCAGTTTTTATAATAAATTATATTCCGAATAATGTTATTAAATTTTTTTTAATAAAAATTTTGCAACTGTATTTTGAAGTCTTCAAATATAAAAACAAAACCTTTAGGCTGATAAGAAACACTTCCCAGAAAAATATTTCATTACCAAATAAGTGGTTATATAATAGAAATTCATAGCTCCGCATAACTTATTTTTTGGCGTCTAAACTCATTATTTTTGTTTGGCGTGGTCGTTTTTATAAGTAGTCACGCTTACCCGCTCGCTTACGAAAAAATGAGAAGTAAGTAGTTATGAGATTCTGAATAATAAGTGGTTACAAACATGCTTACAAAAATTTGAATTATAAGTGGTTATCCGACTGCTTACTTAATTCTTAAAAATAAGGGGTTACACTAATACTATTAACTTCAGGAAATACATTCAGAGAAATTAAAGTTTTTGCTAGTGTGTAATTTTAGAACTCGTCATAAAAATTTGAACACAAAACATATTTACAAGTAATAAATATAAATGTATAAAATTTAACTTTGTAAAAAGTACTTATTTAAACTATTGTGAGTAAGTCATTATTTTATATTTAAAAGCAATGACTACAATAGGCCCTTATTAGGAAGTTCTAATTTTATATTACAAAATAATGCAAAAGGTAATGATATATCATTATTGGTAATGCAGACAGCAATGAGGTGTCATTACCAATATTTTGCTGGGTTCATTTGTAAATATGCACATCTTCTTTGTATTTTCCGGCACATAAGTAGTCATTATCAAACATTTTATGCTTAAGTTTACACACATTGTGTGTATGAGTATTACACACATTGTGTGTACAAACTTACAGAGAATACGTTCACATGAACGGCGTTCAGTTATGTTGAAGATTTTTGCATTAAGGGCATTTTTTAATTACCTGGATTAGAATTTTTCATACAAAAAGTGGATTTACTATCCAAAAAAAAGTTGGATTTATTTATCTAGATTTAGACATACACTTAAAATGGCCCATATCTCTAAAACTAAGCGAATGATTCTCGGAACTAGCAAATAAATGGTTTTTCTTAACAGTTGTAGTACACTCATAAAAATAAATCTGTAAAAATAGCAGAAAAATTTACTAAAAATTAGTTAAAAATGATGCTGCAGAAAAAACTTCTGAAATTAGCACATTTTTTTGCTTAGTACCAGTAAAATAAGAACAGCAAAATTAAAACTGTTAAATTTACAGAATTTTGGTTATATTTAAGTTATCTTTTAGTTAATTGAAAATACCAAATTGTACTGTAGAATTTGCAGAAAATTTTGCTAAATATTAGTAGAGTAAAAATAGCAGAAACAAACTGTTATATCTACAAAATTATTTCTATTTTTAAACTTTATTTAGTTGAATGCAAATAGCAGTATATCCTGATAAAATCAACAGAAATATTTGCTAAACAAAATTGTAAACTGTTGTTTTCGAAAGTATCGATTTTTATTTGCTTTAAAAAAAATCGAAAAAAACGGGGGAAATGTTTTTAGTTGATCTGTTCAAAAATTTTAAATTTTTTTGTGATTTCTTAGGCTACAAATTATTTAGAAAAATTTTTGCTAATTTTAGCAGGGTATTTTGCTATTTTCCATTAACAAAAATTTAACTCAAATATAACTAAAATTCTGTATATTTAACAGTTTTAATTTTGCTGTTCTTATTTTACTAGTATTTAGCAAAAAAATCTGCTAATTTCAGCATTTTTAACTAATTTTTAGTAACCTTTTCTGCTATTTTTACAGATTTTTTTCTATTAGTGTATAAAATATGTTTAGAAAAAAACTGCACTTCACCAAGTACCTACTGTGAACCCTGGACATAGCGAAATAGCTGAAATAGAAATTGCAGTTTCTCCCTCAACTGTAAGTAATTTAATCCAGGTGGTGAATATTAAATATTGCGATGGAATATTATGTGTAAAAACAAAGAATATACAGTATAAAGAGATTGGGGGGACTATATATCAGTGAGAAAGCATTTCTTCTATAATGTGACTTCAAACAGGAACATAATCAAACCAATACTAATGTACTAATAAAAACCAAATATTTACATCAAACATCATTATTTAGGCTCTTTGTATGACTCATACATCAATTGTAACCAGGGATGGAAAATAACTCGACCAAGCCATCCAAAATAATTTATTTATTATAAAAATCAAGAATGGAACCTTAATTACATTATATCCAACAGTATTATAGCCGTAGATTATGAATTTTAAAAAACCACACATACAAAATTGCAAAATAGTGGCGGAAGGGAAAAAAGGCTTTGTGGTTCAAAAAATTAATTAAAAGCAAGGTTGGTTACCGAAACGAATAACGGTAAGGGTAACGGTAACGGTATCAGATTTCGTTTGTTTAGGTAACGGTAAAGGTAAAGGTAACGGTATTTAATACTGTTTCGGTAACGGTATACCGTTATCGAAACAGCAATACCGGTAGGTACCGGTATTAAAAATTATGTTAAAAACATATAAAAACAAGTAAAAACATGGCATATTTTTAATTTTAACTACTGAAAATACAGATTTTAAGCTATAAATCCAATACTGGTAGTTTTAATAAGTAAAATTATTATCTATAAATTTTTTGTAAAAAAAACACTCAAGCTTATGAAATAAAAATAAAAAATTGTAATTTTTATATAAAATAATAAATACAGTAGACGCTCGCAAATTAGAGCTTTCAGTAATTCGAACGTCCAGAAATTAAAATCAATGTTTGCAATACATTAAACGCTCTGAAATTCGAATTTAAAATTCTAATTTCTGAGCGTTTTTTTTTGGTTATTTGAATACACAGGAAATCCCCAATTTATTTTTATTCTGTTTGAATAAAGTAAAACTAAAAAGGGGAATCACCAAATTATACAGTGGGTGACAATACAATGGAAACTTTTCAGAAAATTTAATTTTTTCAAATAGTTTTGTCAGTATCTCAAAAAGTTCTTCAAAAATTGTAAAATACTAAAACAAAATTTAAAATTTATATATTTTTTTAATTATTTACAAAATATAGTAACAGAAAATAGCTAAACTTCAAAGATATTATAACAAACTCAAAACAATTCATTTTTATGGCGTTGGCAAAACATTGGAAACTTTATATACACTTTAACTAAAGACATCTTCCTGCTTCCGTATCTCAATATTTTGTTGGGTATCCCTGATTTTTTATTACTGCTTCACAACGTCGAGGCATAGAGTCAATTAAACTATTGATAGTCTCCATTGGAATTTTTTGCCACTCAGTTTTAATGGCATCTATTAAATCGCGCTTGTTGGTATAATTTCGGACTCGTATTTTTCGATCTACGATTTCCCATAGATTCTCTATGGGATTGAGATCTGGCGATTGGGCTGGCCACTTCAAAACACTTACTCCGTTGGATTGTAACCACTCTGTTACAACTTTGGAGGTGTGTTTAGGGTCGTTGTCATGCTGAAATCTCCAAACTAGGGGCATATTTTCCTCAGCATGTGGGTACATAACATCGTTTAAAATATATCTGTATCCGATTCCTGTTAAAGTATCTTTAACAACATGAATTGGACCCATTCCTTGCCCTGAAAAACAGCCCCATACCATTATATTACCACCACCGAACTTAACAGTTTTATTTGTATACTTTGGGTCCAGTCTTTTTCCCTTCGGTCGTCTTACAAAAGACCTACCATCACTGCCTCTTAAATTATATTTAGACTCATCCGAAAAGAGGACAGTATTCCAAGTTCGTCTAGACCAGTTAATGTGTTGTTAGGCAAAATTTATGCGAGCTAGACGATTTTTTTCAGATATTAGTGGTTTTTTCGCAGGGCGATAGCAACCAAGACCAGCCTCTTTTGCTCGACGGCCAACAGTTCGAGTGCTAATTTCCAATTTTAGATTATTGATAACCTCTCTAGGGATTATTTTTGGGAATTTCTTAAACTCTCTGGCTATTAAAATATCCTGTCTTTGAGTTGTTTTACGGGGCCTTCCTCCAAAATGTTGCGACATCACTGTACCTTTCTCCCGAAACTTTTTAATTATTTTTGAAATGACCGATTTATTCATCGAATATTTTTTAAAAATTATATTTTGTTTAAGTCCAGCATTGAAATCATTTATTATGTTGGTTTTTATGTCCTCACAAAACTTTATTCTGGCCATTTCTTGAATAATATGAAATTTTATTTAAAACACTAAGTATACGAATAACTTTGTGAAATAAACTGTCAAAAACTATTAATAATAAAATAACGGTAATAAACGTATGCATTTGATTTTATTTTCTCATCTTCAATTATTGTTTTGTACAGAAGTTTAAAAGTTTCCATTGTTTTGCCAACGCCAAAAAATTTACTGTTTTAAATCTTGGTACTTTTTTTTTAATTAAATGATAAAAAAATTTTTAAACTGAATACAATTAAATTTAAAACATAACAAACTTTAATTTTGCTGAAATAGACATATGATTTTTAGATAAATAAATTTGATTTTTATGAACTGAAATCGGTGGCAACCGTTTTTTTAAAAAGTTTCCATTGTATTGTCACCCACTGTATATGTTTTTCCCTATTTGTTTTTTTTTGTCGCATTTATGTACATTTTTGGCTAGTTTATTTGTGAAATTTGATACGCGTGTACATATTATTTGGCAGTCTCTATTAAATAGTGAAAGTGTATCATTTAAAATGTTAAATAAACGTAAAAAAAACACTTTATCATTGGAAACTAAAGTCAAAATATTAGAAAAGCTTGACAAAAGCGTTCAAGGGAACCGGTTAGCCCTAGATTTTAATGTGACAACATCTTCAATCAGCTACATCAAATCACATAGAACATCAACATTAAATGCTGTTTCAAACACATATCAGGAGGCAAACAATAAATCTTTGCACAGCGCTGAATATCCAAAAATGGAAAGTCGTCTGTATGAGTGGTTTTTAAATCAAAGAGAAAAAAAGTGTACATTGACTGGGCCAATATTAAAAGAGAAAGCTAAACAAATATTTAGAGAGGAATATCCCGATAAAGATGAAAATGCATTCCGGGCAAGTGATGGATGGTTTACCAAATTTAAGAAGCGACACGGCATCCGTTTTTTAAAAATTTGTGGCGAGATTATTTCCAGTGATGTTTCTTCAGTCACTCCTTTTATTCATCGATATCGTGCAAAGATCGCTGAGATGGGTTTAATGGAGTCACAAATATATAATGTCGACGAAACCGGATTATTTTTTCGTTGCCTACCAGACAGAACCTATGTCTCTGCTTTTGAAAAAAACGCCTCTGGACATAAAATTCAAAAAGACAGAATTTCAGTGCAAACTCTGATGGATCACACAAATTAGTTCCATTGGTAATTGGAAAAGCAAAAAAACCCAGGTGTTTTAAATTTCAATAATCCTCTGCATTACAACTTTTCAAAAAATGCTTGGATGACTTCTCGGATTTTTCACGAATGGTTTCACGGAATATTTATTAAAGAGGTAAACAAAAATATTGATTTCAGGTTCAGTACATAATTTTAAAATTTTTTTCAATTTACAGGTGATCCGCTTTTCTCAGGAAAATAATTTGCCTCCGAAAGCCATTTTGCTTATAGATAATTGCTCCGCTCATACACCCATTGAGAAACTTAAAAGTGACGATGGAAACATAGTTGCATTATTCTTTCCACCAAATGTGACAGCAGCTTTACAACCAATGGATCAAAACCCTATTAAGTTAACAAAGCTCAATTACAGAAGTATGTTTCTTTCTCAGTTAATTGCTGAAGGTGGTGAACTGAAGAATCATTTGAAATCCCATTCGATCCGCAATGCTATATTATTACTGAAACAAGCTTGGGATGCGGTACCACAAAGTGTTATGAAGAAATCTTGGTCAAAGTTGTCCAATTGGGACTCTAACCAATACGACAGCGACGATGACGTGCCAATAGCACAATTGTTGCAAATAGATCAGGACTGCAACGAAGTTATTCAGATAACTCAAGCTCTTTTAAAAGAAATAGCTCCCAACGATTGCATCTGTATAGAAGACATCGAAAGATGGAATGAAGATATGTTTGATGACGGATCTGTTTATGTTCTCAGTAGCGATGGTGAGTCTTCAGATAGCAGCGAAGACGACGTTGTTGCAGTATCATCAATTGTCTATAATACTACAGCCATTGAAAGCGTAAATAATTTAATAAAATGGTGCAATAACAGTGAATTGTTTTCAACTAAGCACATAAGTAATCTTTTGGCTCTCCGTAATGATATTTCGGATTTAAAGAAACCAAAAAAACAAACAAATATAACTGATTATATGTCAAACAAAGATTAGTTGTTAACTTGGCCATTGTTTAATTTTTTTTTAAATTCAGTTTTTTAGTTTTTAATTAAAAAAATACATGTGATGTAATTCGACTGCATTGCTATGTTTTGTTGCCATTCGTTTTTTTTTATATTCATATTTTTAATTTAAAAAAATACATTTGATGTATTGGACTGAATTGTTGTGTTTTGTTTTCTTGTTTTTATCAAATAAAATTGAATTAAAAAATATTAAAAAGAGTTTTATTTGAGTTTTTGGAAGTAAATTTACTCAATTTTTTTTTCGAAAAAAAAACGTCCAGAAATTAGAATAATTCAGAAATTAGAATTGCCTCAAAAACAAAGCGGTTCTAATTTGCGAGCGTCTACTGTACCGGTAAAATACCGGTAACTACCCATAAAAATAACGGTAACGATAACGGTATTTAGAAATTTTTTTTAGAGGTATCGATAACGGTAACGGTATTCAATTTGAAACGGTATTTTAGCGATAACGGTATTATAATGATAACGGTAACCAACCTTGATTAAAAGACTTAATTAGCGATTTATATTCTACAAGCGAATATATCAATGCGAAGATTTTCTGTTTTGCAATTTTTTTTTTTTAAACCAACTAAACTTTCTTTTAGAATATGAACAGTATAGTCTAGTAAATTTATGCTATAGTAGAAAAAAAATAATTAAAAAATTCAATCAGTAAATAATGTTCTGCAAACAAATATAAGATGCTAAAATTTTACTTTTTGCAAAATATTTTTGCGATTTATTTTTTTTTTTTTGCACACTAAGAACCAAACTTTAGTGTAGAAATTAGTATTATAGTCCCTAGATTATGAATTTTAAAAAACTACATATAAAAATTACAAAATAATCGTGCATTAAGTTTTTGCACGATTATTTTGGGAACTTAATCAGCGATTTAAATTCTGCAAATAAATATATTAATGCAAAAATTTTACTTTTTGCAAATTTAAATTTTTGCGATTTTTTTCCAACTAGCCACCAAACTTTGTTTTATGAAATGTATAGTACAGTCCCTAGATTATAAATATAAAAAAACCGCACTTAAAAATAATAATAATAATCAGGCATGTCACAGATTTTTTTCGGAATTAATTTGATTTCGCAATTTCACTTCCGCAATTTTTTTCCTAAAGTGATCGAAAACAATTTTTTTCCTTCTGAATTTGCAGTTTAGGGTGCTAGAGATAATTTTGTATTGCAAATAAAACGTTCTGGTAAGTATCGAGTATGCTACAGGCTTTATAGTGGTACTTAAAACGTTAAAAGTTTCTCCAGAAAACGTAAAAGGAAAAAAATCGTTTTCATTCCAGTTTCAAAAACCAAAGTGGAACTGATATTTAGAGCAGCTTTAACTCATAAAAGCTTTTCAATAGTGCTTGGTATGTATTCCCTAAAGTGTCGTTAACTATTTCACTTGAAAAAATTTACATTTAAAATGCTTTTTGTTGCTAAATTCAACAATTTTCTTAGTGGTTATCAAAACGTATTTTTTTCTGAAAAATTTAAATTAAAATTTTGATCGGCGATCTTCTCTTTTTTAACTACAAATGGCAACTTATATCGAATTTACCACAAAAACTATTTTTTTAACATTTTAGAATTTACGAAAACGCAAAAAACCTGAAGAAGCAAAAGTAAAACGAACTATGTGTTAAAACTTTAAATATGCTCTCTAATTAAAAACAGCATTCTTAACTTATAATTAATTATGTTTATCTATTATATTTGGTCTAAATATGCAAAAATACCATTTACTTCTGGAGAAGCAATTTGGTATGCAATTTGCAATTTGAAATGCCTGAATAATAGGTATTATAGTCCCTAGATTATGAATTTTAAGAAATCGCACTTAAAAAATTGAAAAATAACGGCGAAAAATTGCTTTATAGTGTAGAAATTGACTTAAAAGAACTAATCAGCGATCGACATTCTGCAAACGAATATATTGATGCAAAAATTTTCATTTCTGCAAAGTTTTTTCGCATTTTTTTTTGCAAACTAACCACTAAACTTAAGGTTAAGATATGGGTATTATAGTCCTTGGATTATGAATTAAAATTGAAAAATTCCAAAATAATGGCGGAGTGGAGAAAAAGGATTTGTGCCGCAGAAAATTAATTAAGGGCTGGTATCTTATCTCCAATGATTACTTTACTTTAATCATTGATTTAGAAATCATTAATTAGCCCTTAAACTTACTTAAAATAATATCGGTAACTTATAAAAATTTAATCAATGTTTTGTTAATTTTAGATATTTTCATTTTACAATACGAATAAGAAATACAAGAAAATAAAAAAGTTTTAAAACTCGCGAAATAAGAGTTTTTTATTGAATTTTTCGCATGATACGGGGTCATAAAATTATAAAATAGATGTTGAAATTCTTGTTTTAAAAATCATCAATCGCTAAATGCCTCAAATAGGAAGTGTCTTTCTGCATGCTACACGCATATCTTAATTTTTTTCATTTCGTAAGTGCGTTACGCAATTACATTGTATAAATTTGTTTTTAGTCTCGGAAGGTTTTATTAACAAATATTTATGAAGGTGTTGTATCCAAGTAACCATGCAGTTAAGATCACTAAAGACATTTCATAATGGTATGATCTGGTAGCACGAACCAGATTAAAAAGTAAAAGGATCATTCGATAATCATCGTACATCGTCAACCATCGTGCATCACCAATAATTTACAATTTAAGAATAATTAGAGATATTTAACAAATATTAAATAATAAAACCTAATTACCGTGCTTGATTTTATTTCAAATACAACAGTTTGGCGACAAGAGTGAAGAATCTGATTTAAGACAATTAAGTGCATTTTTTTTTCATCAGATTGTAATCTTTTTTCTAGAATATTCAACTAAAACAAAATGGATGCCAAGCATTTTGAGGAATTTATGAAATTGCAACTGGCAATGGTTACACAGTTAATGCAAATGGGGGTTGCAGCCCCAACGCAAAGTACAGTGCAAAGCGTAAACACATCGGTAATACAAAATTTCGACATATTCGATTCTGCTAAAGAAATATACAAAAATTATATCCATCGGTTCACAAATTATGTGAATATGAAAAATGTTGATGACAATAAGGAATATTGTGCAAAATTACTTCTGAACTCTATTGGGGCGAAGAATTTTAATATGTTGTCAGCGTTGGCGGCAACTAAGGCTCCAACGGAACTGAAATACGATAAATTGCTTATGGTTTTGGAAACCCATTTGGCCCCGAAGAAAAATATTTAGTGGCCCAGCACAAGTTTTTATTAAAATACCAGAGGGAAACACAATCCATAGCCGAATTTGTTGCTACATTACGTATGGATATAAATGAATGTGAATTCATATCACCGTGTTCGTGTAACATTTCTATAGCCGAGGTATTTTTAAGAGCACAATTTATTAGAGGTATCCATAACAACAACATTCGAGAACAACTGCTGCAGTCCAGTACGTCAAAGTTTGACGAAATAGTTTCAAAAGCGTTGGCATTGGAAGCTGCTAAGGTTGACGCTAAATATTTAACAACAAATTCTGCTAAAATTAACACGCCAGAGGTAAACAAGATATCGGCTAATAAGAAACCATCAACACGTTTTAATAAACCACAACGGAAATTATCAAAAATTGATTATAAGGAATTAGGTATTGCTGGCCTGTGCCTTCGGTGTGGCAAAAATAATCATTTTGCGAACGATTGTCACACTAATTAATCAAAATTAAAGTGCAATATGTGCAATAAAAATTATCATGTAGCAAAAGTCTGCATAACCTCACTTTTGGCGGATGGTCCTAATGCCGGTCCGAAGGGTAGACCCAAAACACGGGGAAACTCTACAAATCAAATTCAAGAAGACGATTATCAATACGGAATCTACAGAATAGATGATTCATATTCGGATCGATATTACGATATTATAAAATTCCGTCAGTTGGTAAAGCACGAGTCAACGTTAAGTTCAACAAAACGGCGATAATTGATTATCTCATTGTGGTTCCAGATGGCTATGCGGCATTGTTAGGCCGAGTTTGGATTCGCCGACTTGGAATTAAGCTGGAAGAATTGGATGAAACTAATTTAAACGTAATCGTGACAAATTCTATCGATGAATCTGACAATGTACATGAATTAATGTCGGAATTTCCAAGTGTTTTTGAACAAAAATAGGGTGCATCCCAAACTATAAAGTTTCGTTGAAGTTACGCGATAATGCTACTCCAGTATACACTAAGGAGCGACAGATTCCATATGCTCTAACCGAACGCGTTAATGAAGAACTTGAAATGGCAGGTATTATAACGAAAACTGATAGTAGTAATTGGGGTTCGCCATTAGTGGTCATTCCGAAAACGGATGGAGGAGTCCGCCTGTGCGTTGACTACAAAGTTGGTGTTAATCAAAAACTCGTAAATTCACACTACCCTATAAGGAAAATGGATGAATTCAACCGAATAATTGACCAAATTTTGCGTGAAGTCCCTAAAACACAATCATATATTGATGATATCGTGGTACACGGTAAATCTAAGGCTGAGTGCAAGGCGAATTTAAAAGCGTGTTTAATTTAACTTCAAAAATACGACCTTCACTTAAACGTTTCAAAATGTAAAAACACCGCTACGACGATTATTACGGAAAACATCAAAATTTAATTGGACAAATGACTGTCAAAAATCATTTAATAAATTGAAAACTGAAATCGATAGCGATCGGGTGTTAATGCCATTTAATCCAGAGCTGCCAGTGCAACTTGCGTGTGATGCTAGTCCCACGGGAATAGCGGGAGTTTTGTCACATCTTATCGATGGAGAAGAGAGGCCTATTGCTTTCGCGTTAAGGTCTTTAACTCCGGTCTTTAGATCGCGAAGCTTTATCCATAATTGATGCCGTTCAACATTTTCATCAATACGTTTTTAGCCGATTTTTCAAACTGGTAACCGACAATCAACCATTATCCCGTATTTTTCATCAAAATTCGAAATTGCCTCTGATGACGTCATCACGCCTACAACGCTATGCTGCATTCTTGACTGGTTACAACTATGAAGTCATTTCAAAGAGAAGTGAGGAAAATATGAATGCCGATTGTCTGTCGAGAGCGCCTATAAATCCAGGTACGAATACAACAGATATAGATCGTGAAGTTCATTCTATTTGTGTATCAACTATTGATCAAATCAGTTCGAACAAATTAAATTTCAATTCCATTCGAGAGGAAACGAGTAAGGATGCTACTCTTGCTAAAATTTTGAGAGATTTACGATTTTCAAATGTAGTCGATTCAGAGTACACGATTGAATGCGACATTTTGTTCAAGGGAAAAGAGTAATTGTACCAAAATCATTACAAGCATCTGTATTGGAAGAACTACACCATACTAGGGTTTGGGGTTCGGGAATTCCCGAGAAAAGTTTGCCGGGAATTCCCGATAAAATTTTATATTTTTCCCGGGAAAACGGGAAATTTTAAAAATATTAAGTTTTTTAAATTGTTTTTATTTGGAATAGGATTTTTAAAATTTTTCAAATGTATATTTTAGTTAAAGTCGACTTTAGTTAAAATATTGGGTGGCAGTATACCTTGACTTGGTTTATTTTTGGAGGATTCTGATTGGTTAATATTTTTCAACCAATCAAATTGTTTGAAAATATAAATACTTTTGTAAGGTTTTCATTCACAAAATGAACAAAATCGTATGATTATAAATAAAGTCGACTTTTAATTTAAAATACTCCTTTATATTAAGGGCCAATAATTTTATAAGTAACGTTTTCATTAATAAATGTGATATTTTCAAGTAAGTTTACTTTATTTTAATACACCTGCTTTCAAACTAATATATTCTTTTATATTAAAGAATAAAATGTCCGGAGTATGGAAATACTTCACCAAAAAGGACAATGCAGCGCAGTGCAATATTTCCCCTAAAATACTAATGGTTAAAGGAGGTATCTAAATTT
Source organism: Leucophora obtusa (assembly GCA_949987735.1). Taxonomy (NCBI): domain Eukaryota; kingdom Metazoa; phylum Arthropoda; class Insecta; order Diptera; family Anthomyiidae; genus Leucophora; species Leucophora obtusa. The sequence goes on from OX465295.1 coordinate 221,993,854, forward strand.
GGTTATCCGACATCTAAATTTGGTTCACAAAAAAAAAAAAACTGGTGGTCATGCAACTTTTCTTGAAGAAAACAACAACAAGAATAACGTTCCAGCTAAAATTAGCAAAGTACCCGAAAAAAGTGTAAGCTGAATAGGCATTGAACGTTTTATGGTAGGGCAAACATTTCCTGAAGTGGTATCCAAATTAGCCGCAGTCGACGGAATGTCAATCCGCATCATAACTAGATCTTCGTTTATTCGAGAAAGTTTTTATAATAAAAACCTGGCATTGCCAAAAAATTTTACAATCATCTAAGTAAAAGATATCATGATAAAAGAAATATCGAGCAATATTTCTAACAATAGGAGATTTACTATAATCTTAGATGAATGGACAAGAATATCACAAAAGAGATATTTGAACATATGTACATATAAACGGAAATAATTCATTTTATGATCTGGGGTTGGTTTATATATCAGGAAGATGTAATGCTGATGAAATAAGAAGAATTGTAGAAATAAGCCTAGAAGAGTTTTATTTGTCTTTGGAAAATAACATTGTGGCCGAATATCTAATGGGCCAAATGTGATAAAACGGTTTGTTTCCGACAGTCCAGTAGTAGGTGCTTTCTGCTGGAATCATGTAATTCATTTAACAGTGCTTAGAGTAAATTATGTGAAATCAAATGTTCAACATTCTGATATTTTTCTTTGAATTCTCATTACACAGACTGAATTTGTACTGAAATAGTGTTTTTTTTTTAACAAAAATTACTTATATAGGTGGTTTTTATTAACAATTTTGTTCAAAAATATTTCCCGGGATTCCCGGGAATCAAATTTTTTTATTCCCGTTTCCCGGGAAATAAAAAAGTCCGGGAAATACCAAACCCTACACCGTACACACATTGGTATAACTGAAATGAAACAGCTGGCAAGACGATATGTATATTGGGGGTCCATTGATAAGGACATTGAAAACTACGTGCGTTCCTGTGCTGCATGTGCATCTGTAATGAAAAGTCCTCCAAAGGCAGTGCTTCATCCGTGGGAGGAACCAGAACATAATTGGCAGCGCATACATATCGACTATGCAGGCCCATATCAGGGACACCATTTTCTAGTTGTTATTGATTCAAAATCAAAATGGGCAGAAGTGGGAGTGACTGCATCTGCGCCAACATCAGCCTCAACAATTGAAATTTTACAGAATATCTTCTCAAGGAATAGATATCCCGACGTCATGGTTTCTGACAATGCCACCGTTTTCAAAAGCGAAGAGTTTACAAAGTTTTGCAACAATTGTGCTATTTTCCAAAAATTTATAGCTCCAGGCCATCCAGCAACGAATGGGTTGGCCGAAAGGATCGTTCAAACGCTAAAGCAACGTTTAGCAGCAATGGCCAACGATACATCAGCGATTTCGAAGAAAATAATGGAAATCTTGCTCAAATACAGGGCAACGCCACTTCGTAATTGTAAAACTCCGTCAGAGATGTACTTGGGGAGACAAATAAGAACAAGATTAGATGCATTAAAACCTTCACAATTAGGTAAACCATCGACATCTCAGGGAACAACCAGGCAATTATGTGAGGGAGACCGAGTGCAAGCCCGATATTATACTCTAAATAAGCCGTCATGGAAACTTGGTATTGTTCTAAAGAGGTTAGGTCTTCTTCATTACATTATTAAGCTCGATAATGGATTCATCTTTAAAAGGCATATAGACCAACTTCGCCTCTCCAATGTTGGAACTATGGATGCAACAATTAGACAGCAGCCATATTCGAGTACGCAGAATGAAACCCAAGGAAGTGATTAACAAATACATTATCAACCAATTGTAATACCGAACTCCACAGTAAACTTACCGGGCAACAGCGTATTGACTAATCCTTCCGAAAATCCAACAGTATCACAGGAAGCCACGGACAATGGAGCACAGAGTGGGGAATCAGAACAAAATCAGCAGCCCAACCGACCAACACAACGACAACGTAAACCACCGCAGTATTTAAAGGTCTATGTAGTGGACTAATGGTAGTAAATTTATAAGTTCTATTCAAGTGTGGGAGAAATGTTGCATCCAAGTAACCATGCAGTTAAGATCACTAACGACATTTCATAATGGTATGATCTGGTAGCACGAATCAGACTAAAAAGTAAAAGGATCATTCGATAATCATCGTACATCGTCAACCATCGTGCATCAATAATTTATAATTTAAGAATAATTAGAGATATTTAATAAATATTAAATAATAAAACCTAATTAACGTGCTTGATTTTATTTCAAATACAACAGAAGGATAAGATGAACATTTAAAAATTTTTTGATACATTCAATACAAAGTTTATAGCCAGAATTTATTAGAAAACTAGGTTCAGAGGAAAACTAAAATAACTGCATCTATACTATTTGTTATTCGTTTAGGTAAATATATCTGGATCAAATTTAATATGTACATTAGGCTGGTTCATAAAAAACAAAAGTTGGATTTTGATATCGGTCAACCCGAATATATATTAAGCACCGTGAAAAATTAACTCATAATTTTTTTTTTAATTTTTTTATTAAGGTTTAGGGGTTGCTACCGGGCCCTAAAGTTTGGTTTTTTCGAGAAAAATCGCTGCAGCTATTTTTTTCATGAGTGTGTATTAAAGAAAATTCCTAAATTTGTTTTCATGAACGCTATTATTGAATGCAGAATTGCGAAAAAAGAATTGTGTAAGATTTTTTTCAGAACCTCTTTCTGAGGCGACTTGTCTACTCTTGTCCGTCCGTCCATCTGTTTATACACGGAACACGGTGGAAAAATTTATAACACTAAACACGAAGGTATTTGTTTACATTTGTCTTCCCAGAATAAATTTTTTACAATTGGTTGCCAATTACACTAGTTCTGGAAGTAGTTCCACTAGAACCGACTCCATGGAACTGGTTCCGGAACTAATGTGATTGGCAACCAATTGTGGATCTTATATGTATTATATAATTGAAGGATAATCAGTTCTAGAACTAGTTAAATAAGTTATAGAACTAGTTCCAGAAGCTCTAGAACTTAAAGAAGCTGTTGCTTTTTCAAAGAAAAATCTTTGACAGTAGAAGGGGTTACAAAAGAAAATCAGCTTCTTTGGAACAAAAATTTTTCCCCTGTTATTCTAAATAAAATGATAACAAAAGGAATTTGGCCTGATAAACTAATCCCCGCCCAACCCTTCCTTAAATTTTGTATTTACTTATATTTTTCATTCTCTATTTTAATAATGGGCACGTTTACCAGAGAAATCCGCTACCGCTACAATTGATATGTAGCGGTTTATGATTACCTTAATCTGGTGAACGATGCTACTTTTGTTTTCTTTTTAAAATACAAATATTTGTAGATGTTTCATTGATTTTTTGATTTTTTTTCCTTTATAATTATATTTGTATATGTTTATTATTCTTAAAAAAAATATACAAAAAAATAAACGACAGCGTATGTATCATTAACTGTTCACAAGTAGCGTGAAATTTTACCCCACCAAAACAAGGTAGCGCTACCACAACATGTTGACTTAGCGGTAGCTAATCAAATCGTTCACCAGATTGTTGAGTAGCGGTTTAGCAACAGTTGAGCGTCTGGTAAACGCACTCAATGGTACTAAGACCGATCAAATAAAACCTTTGCAAACATATTTTTTTTATACATATACATTAGACCGTCCCTTAAAATAGCGATTTGTCGATTTTCTTTCATTACACCCCCAGTTTTATTGGAAATAGTCTCAAATGGAAGAAATCGATTTTTTTTTAAAACGTTAACCGGTGCCGAAAGTTGGACGAAAATGGCCCCTTTTGGAAAAAAGTGTATTACTATTAAAAATACCCAAAATTCGAAATTTCGAAAAGAATTATTTTTTATTCCATTTATTTATTTAAAATAGTCAAAATGACTTCTTCAAATTTTACACGGTTTTGGGAAAAACAGGACTCAAATTTGGTTAGATTATAATTATCTTTTCATTTCTTTAAAAAAAATTTAACCCTTAGTGGCCTGGGGTCAGAAAAGACCCATTGGACTTAATATTGATTATGACTACGAGATTGTAAAGCCATTAAATTGACAAAAAAATATCTCAACTGGATCAAAATAATTATTTTATGTAACGTTATCCATACGGGGTTAATTTTAATACTTTTGGCCAAAAACGCCCCACTAGGAAATTTACAGAATAACACCTTTCGCATATCCCAATTTAATAAAAATCTGATAAATGTTATTCTGTAAATTTCCTAGTGGGTCTTTTATTTTGAAAAGTGAGAACATTAACCCTATATGGATCAAGTTATTCATTATTATTTTTATCAAGTGTAAAATTTTTTTTTTTAATTCAAAGTGATATTTTTCCGAAAATTATGAAAGGTGTTATTCTGTAAATTTCCTAGTGGGGCGTTATTGGCCAAAAGTATAAAAATTAACCCCATATGGATCACGTTACACAAAATAATTATTTTTATCCAGTTGAGATTTTTTTTATAAATTTAATGGCTTTGCAATCTCGTAGTCATAACTAATATTAAGACTACCATGGGTCTTTTCTGAACCCAGGCCACTAAGGGTTAAATATTTTTTAAAGAAATGAAAAGATAATTATAATCTAACCAAATTTGAGTGCTGTTTTTCCGAAAACCGTGTAAAATTTGATGAAAACATTGAAATTTTTGACAAAATGAGCAATTTTTGTAAAATGTCCTGAAAAGCAGTCGCTCCAAACACAAACTCGAATTATCATTTTTCCAATTTATTTTTTTTCTTTAATATCAACTATTATGTGGTACAAATAGCAATCGACATCTCCAAATTAGGCATTTTAAAAAATCTTTAAAATTAATTAAAAAAAAACACGTTTTTGCATTTTTATCAAATTTGGGGGCCATTTTGGGTTCCAGGCTAAAGAGGGTTAGTGATATCCGATGAAGTCAAAATTCTATGTATGAATCATTTTGACTATATTAAATGAATAAGTGGAATAAAAAATAATTTTTTTTCGAAATTTATAATTTTGGGAATTTTTAATAGTAATACACTTTTTTCCAAAAGGGGCCATTTTCGTCCAACTTTCGGCACAGTTTAACGTTTTCCAAAAAAAAAAAAATCTATTTCTTCCATTTGGGACCATTTCCAATAAAACTGGGGGGTGTAATGACAAATCTATTTTTAAGAGACACTCTAATATACATACAGTGGGGAGCATTATTGAGTACATGTCAGTACTTGAGGAAACTTACAAGTGCAGACATAAAAATATCAGTCAAGGGGACTAAAGTATACTTTTCTGAAAGCAAAAGGTTCGCTTAATCTAAATCTGGCCTCAGAAATGACCTTCCTTATCAGACTTTCGAGCTATATAAATGGGAAAAACTTAACTTTTCTTCAAAATATTTCGAATCGTATATTTTCTTGAAAAATATTTTTAACAAGATTCGTAACGGCATCTGAATATACTACTCTTCCTCTTTAAAATGGTTTTTGAATTCTTTTGATAACATATTTTTTACGGATATATCGTTTATTGAAATTTGGGCCTTCACCGCAATTTCAAAGTAAAATTGTAAAAAAAATAAAAGACCGATAGGGACATGCCTACAACGGATTATTTTTCACAATTTGTTAGCATATTTAATTCCTTTAATGCAATTAATGTATATCCCGATAAAATAAATTAAAATAAAAAAACGAATATGCAAGTGCTTGTGCAAATTTAAATGTTACTGACACTTTAGAAAACATTGTTTTCTATTGTTGTTTATACAAGAATGGATGTCACTACATTGCTAGATCTGTTAAAAGAATAGAGTAGTACATTGGAAGATGACAAAGCAAATTGTGGAAAAAATTGTGAACCGACTTATTTGTGTCAACGATTTAAAAATAATAAATACAGTTGAACCTTCTTACTCTTTTTGTTAATTTTGTATTTCATGGAGCTATTTCCTAAAAAAAGACATGTTAAGATGAGTTTCACTTACAGACCGAAAGAAAATAAAAATTGTCACACGGATTATTATATAAGATTAGAAAATAGGAATCGCCGGAGTATAATTATACCCAATAAGCATTCGGAAGAAATATCACCCAAAAGTTATGAAGACAATGGGTGCGTCACTAACCACTCAATCTGAGCGCTCAGGTAGCGCTGTCATATTTTGGTAGTATAAAAAATGTTTGCTACTTTGACCAATAAGTGATACATTTGTTGCCGTTCATTTACAATAAATATTGTTTTGCAAGAATGACAAATAAAAACATACAAATATAATTCGAAAACAAAAATTTTTAAAAATAAAAGGAAACTATAGAAAGTAAGTAATCACAAAGCGCTACAAGTCATCGGTATCAGTTTAAGGTTTCTCTGCCCAATGCTACCAATATCATTTATCGTTTAGAAGAAAATCAAAGAAGTATTTTGAACAAATCTTCTTTTTATCAACTGAAAGATATGTCGGCGATATTTAAAGAAATGTTAAAACTTAATTTTGGTTTTATTTGAACATTTTTGTTCTGGGGTTCCGTTGAATTTAAGACAACTTGTGCAATTTTTATTGCAAATATTAAGGTAAGTAAACAAATTTGTTTTTACAATTGTACAATTTCAAAACAAATTCAAATCCAGGAAAGAGTGGTGGATAAAAATGGACATTAATATTGGTGCATTAAAAGTGAAAATGTTTATAATAAAAAATTATAAATAAAAACGTACTTTTATCTTTTGAATATTTGTCAGGCGATATCATATTTCTAACTTCTAGATGATATTTTGGGGATATATAACAATTGCTTTCATATTGCTGTGAAGTATTGCATTCGGGACACGTTCTTTAACAAATGGGGTATATTCCAAAATACGAAGATGATTGTTGCCGAATTAAAATTTTTCATACAGGCAACACGATGGGGAATCGCCTTTATATTGCGGTGTTTGCTGGGGACCAGACCTTTAAAATTAATTCAATCATCAGTAGTAATTCAATTTCTAAAAAAGAACCAATAAAATTTGTTTTTGATTCGCGAATTATTTATGTCTGGATTTATTTGAGTCGCGCGAACTCATTTTAATTTTTGATTCCCGAATTAAAATTGTATTTCTATGATTCGCGAATCAATTTTAGTCATTAATATATCTATAAAAAATAAACTTTCATTGAATACTTTAATTTAACAATAATTTCAAATACAAAATTAAATTTACTGTTAATAAATCAATGTTTTAAATTGTAATGGAGTCTTTTAAATTAATAAAAAGATTAATTCGCGAATCAAAACAAAAAATTTGATTCACGAATCAAAAAATATGGAAATAATTTGCGGGAATTATCTTTATTTTTTATTATAAAATCTGCAGCAACGTAAGTAAATATGTATTCCATCCGGCTACTTTTGAAATATATCTTTTTAAATATATGCGCAAATCTACGGAACCGGGCGATTCCATGTAACTCGGGATTTAAACCATTTGAATAACAATATATAATATTTTTAATGGCATCAACATTTTCGAGGCAACGAATTAATCAGGCGAACAGCTTAAATTTTAATATTTATACTGCTAATTAGAGCACATTAGCAGTATAAATATATATATTAATTTGGAGTAGATAAATTAAGGCAGAATGGGAAATTCATATTACCCGCCAAAGTATTCCACATTACCACCTATTTTAGAAATAAAACATTTTGGGGTACTTTTGTTTAAGTTTTTGAGATAACATATTTTCAGTGACGCAGTTGGGAAATCAAATAATAATAAATTTATTTTAAAGGGTTTTTGAACTTTTTTTACAAGAATTAACTTTCGAGTTAACTTTTTAATTTATTTTTATATAAATTTAGTTAATAAAATTAACTGAATTCATAATTAGAGATGACTTATTTTCAGTCTAATTGTAAAAAGTCACTAAAATAGTTTTTTTTAAACAAATTGAAACATTTTTTTATAAAAATTTGTTTGTAATATTTTTTCTAGCATATATTTTTAGTTTTCAGCAGTTTTTAGCATTTTTATGCAAAAAATCTAGCATTTTTTCCTAAATAAGTTTTGGCAACACTGATTATCACTAACCTAATGAATCGGTTGCCAACCCTGATAAAAACCCATAATTCATGTAAAAAAATTTAGCTCCTTTTCTAGCACTTTTTATTTTTAATCTAGCACTTTTTTTTGACGATTTAGCACCTTTTCGCATTTGCCTTATGGCAACACTGGCTCTTACGCTTTTTTTGGTTCTTGTGTTGTTTTTGTCCCGTTATTTTGCATTTTTTTTAATACAGCAAGTTAAAGACATTGTCGCTCATCAAGTCGCCGATGTTATATGACACACGACAAAATAGATGGAATCGTATCTCATTTTGTCCTTAATAAAATCTTATTACGGACAAGTTATAGACATTGTCACTCAATTAGTCGTCAATTTGGTATGAAACACGACAAAATGCATGTAATGGTCGCTCATTTTATCCTCAATAAAATCTTATTTAAGACAAGTTTGTGAATTTGTCGCTCATCTAGTCGTTAATAAGGCTGAAAACACGACAAAATATACCATCTTGTCGACGAACTTGTCCTCAACAGTGTAATATACACGATAAATTCTAAAATGTCTTGAAGACACCCTTGACGACAAGTTCATGTCAGACTATTTGGCCAACGGGGAATGGCTGAAATCTGGCTTATATGATATATATCGCAATTAATATTGTTGTGTGTAAGTGCTAAAACGATCGGATTATCCGTTTGGTTTCTACATCACTTTTAGCTCCAAAAATCTATGAAAAGCTTAAAAATTTAACCTAAAATGGGTCTGGACTAGGGTTTTTTCTTTTCCCGGACTTTTTCGTTTCCCGGGACAGCGGGATTTTTTTCAGAATTTCCCGGGATCCCGGGAATTCCCGCTCGTTAGAAAATATATAAATTCGACATATGTTGCACTTGAAAAACTCGATTACTGTTCAAACACCGTCCGACAAAGTTCATCTTTTGGTTGTACCCATGAGAAAATGCACTTAATATATTCTGAAAGGATGGCTAAATATAAAATATCCATGTCTTCCAATTTTTCTGGATCAATTCGTTTAACAATTTAAATCGTGAATTAATATTTAGGTAATATATTTATATGGAAGGCCGTCTTAATTTTAAAAAACTCTTAGAAATATATTAATTAAATATTAATTCGCCGTTTAAAAGGTTAAACCAATTGATATAGAAAAAGTGAAAGACACGGGTATTTTATCTTCATCCCCTTTTTCAGAATATATTGGAATTGTTAATGGGTGCAAAATTGTGTCGGACCAGTTTTATAGTCAGAAATAAGATCGATTTGTTGCTAAAATATTTCTTAAATATGAAATCAAAAATTTCTATTTCTAGATATTTTATATATACCTTTCGATGCTGATTTTCAAAAGTATCCGTCTAGAATTATTTTTATAAAAAAGTTTAAAAGTGAGTATTTTTCACATCAATTTTTAGGCAAATTCGCCTAAATCGTTTTATAAAAAAAGACACTACAACATTATTAAATAGTTTCGTAACTTTAATTGGTTTTCTTGAATAGACATTTTTTATGCCACAGCTACTTAAAAATAAATTATTTAATTTTCGTATTTAGTTGCATTTTAAATTAACATATAAAAAATCCAAAACAAGCATCTGATGGATTATTTTGAAAACAAATAATATTTAAAAAATACAATTGAAATAAAGGAATAACAATTGAACTTAAAATTAAATTATTTTAAATAAAAGAAACTCAAAATACTTGTCAATTGAAAATACGAAAACATCACAAATTTTTTAATTTTAATGTCTAGTTTTTTGGAGGTATTTGGAACTGAAATAATGATGTTGGAATGTTGAATAAGGCTGTTTTACACTATAAGATTTTCGGTACGATTTTACTTTAGTACACATGCAAAACATATAGGCAATGTTGCAGAATTTTTCAGAAAATATAGTGTAAACCAGCCTATACAAATATTTCTTTATTTGAACAAAGATCATTTTAAATAAAAAAAAATTTCCGAAGTACATACAAGAATTTTTGTTGGTAAACTTGGTAATGGCTGATAAAATTTTTTCGGTTTAACTAAACCAAATTCAACTGGCATCTAAAAACACTTTGGCCTAATTCAGTTTATTAAATTTTAAATCGTATTTTTTTAATTTTAAATATTTTTTGATCAAATTAATTTCAAAAAAACAATGCTTTAAATTTAAATAAAGCTTCCAAAATTGCAATAATATAAGCTAAAACTTCCGTAAAAGAATAAAAAAATCACGGGAAATCCCGCAAAAAATTCCCGGGATTGCGGGATCTGAAAAAGGGCGGGTTTCCCGGGAATTCCCATAAACCCTAGTCTGGACACCAAACTAATAGTACGATCCATTTAGCACTTACACACAATAATAGTACCATTGATATATGTATACCGATCACGCAGGACTGCAACTAATTATAGAGGTTAAGAGATTATTTTGTCATATTTTCTTTATTTTTGAAGGCACACTTATTAATTTGATCTCAATTTTTTTGTTTGCTTGTCAGTTATATGTCAGTATCAAAAAATTTTTAATTGCATTGAGGCTGAAAGCGCAAAAATTAAAAATGCCTGAAATTACTCTTTATTCAAAAAACAGAGTTACAGATTTGAAAGAACTACCATTTGTTCCTAATTGAGGGCACCTATTTTTTCAGCAAGTGGGAGATTTTCTAACATCATAATTAATATCTAGCAAAGGTTTTGGGCGATTTCCTTTTATGCTGAAAAAGTTATAACCAAAAGAGTTGAAAAACTCTTGAAAGTTATAAGCAAAGTTAGGGTAAATTAGGGTAGTTTTTAATTGAGTAGAGCACATTAGCAGTATAAATATTAAAATTTAAGCTGGTTCACCTGATTAAATCGTTGCCTCGAAAATGCTGATGCCATTAAAAATATTATATATTGTTATTAAAATGTTTAATATCCCGAGTTACATGGAATCGCCCGGTTCCGTAGATTTGCCCATATATTTAAAAAGATATATTTCAAAAATAGCCGGATGGAATACATATTTACTTATTTAGATTTTATAGTAAAAAATAAAGATAATTCCCGCAAATTATTTCCACATTTTTTGATTCGTGAATCAAAAAAATTTTTTTTTTGATTCGCGAATTAATCTTTTTATTAATTTAAAAGACTCCAATTACAATTTAAAACATTGATTTATTAAGAGTAAATTTAATTTTGTATTTGAAATTATTGTTAAATTAAAGTATTCAATGAAAGTTTATTTTTTATAGATATATTAATGACTAAAATTGATTCGCGAATCATAGAAATACAATTTTAATTCGAGAATCAAAAATTAAAATGAGAATTCGCGCGACTCAAATAAATCCAGACATAAATAATTCGCGAATCAAAAACAAATTTTATTGGTTCTTTTTTACAAATTGAATTACTACTGATGATTGAATTAATTTTAAAGGTCTGGTCCCCAGCAAACATCGCAATATGAAGGCGATTCCCCATCGTTTATGAATTTAGGGGAGAGACTATTAATTATAGAGATAGGAAAACAAAACTTACACTACTCACCGGTAGAGGGCGCTGAAATTAGTCTCAGGTTAGTATCAGTTGAGCCTATATTTAAAAACTCAAAAACTGCTGAAAACTGTTCAAAATAAGGAAAAAAACAACGCGGAATACATTCAAATAGTAAAATTTAAGATATCCGTTTGTTTTTTGCTTTGTTGTTTGTTATTATTTAAATTTAAATAAAAAGAAAATTGTCAGTTTTTTAATAAAGTGCCATCTAGTGATAACGATGTTTCTATAACTTGTTTTTTTGGTGATGCCATACCCCTGCGTAAAATTAACAGTAATTTTCAATATCTTCTTTTTTTTCAATATCTTCTTTCCAGTGTTGTCACCAGTAAAGCAAAAAATTACACAGCTGTAAACCAAAAATTATCCAAAACAGTATGAAATTACACAAAAAATATATTTTTCATATTATTTCAAAATAAACTCTCCTGGGCACAGTGGAAAAGAATACAAATATTTTGGCCATTTCTTACCGACTGATATGAAATTTCACACTGTAAGTTTTGGATGTCCGAAACTGCAAGAGCTAAGCCATTCGACTCCAAAGTTTTGCCATTTTTCTATTTACAAACCGATTTTTAAAGACGTATCATTTCTATTATCTACAAAGTGCAAAAGTTATTTGCATTTTAAAACTAAAATTTTGCATTTTTGCTATAACCTGTTCCGTGTTTTTGCCTTCTGCAAAAGCATATCCAGGCCAATTTTCAGAAAACAAGTTATTCTATTAACTAAAGGTAATTTCAATGCAATATCTTTTTCAGGATTAAAATAGCGTGCTTTTAAATTTGAATATTACAAAAATGGTATTTTATCCATATTAAGTTTCTTTCAGAACAAAGTATTTATGTTTTTCAGAAAGGCTACTTCATTCAGATGCACTGCATGCAAAAATATTACTTACTTGCTAATTATTCTCTCCCATATTCCTACAAATTTAACGGTTTATATTTAAATTAAACCAACTTTTGCTGATTTCAAAGCTGGAATTAAAAAAAAGCTGGAGTAGATCCTCCATTCGTATTTGTAAAATTTTAAAATTTCTTTGCAGTATGTGTATCAACAAATTTTCTTTTTAAAAATAAAAATATAACATTTTTTTCAAAAAGTTCATACTATTCTGTTGAAACCTGAACCATGTTGGATTTACAGAATTATAAAATATTCTGATTCTGCTCCACCTCGCTGCGTTTTTTTGTCTGGTCAAAGTCCAGTATCATGATAAATACAGCAAAAAACGAGTAAAAAGGTTAAAGTCGGGCATGCCGACTTTACAATACCCTACACCAGTCTGGTTAAAAGCCAACTAATGTTTGGATCCTAAATTCGAATGGGTTAAACTGGGACTTGTGTCAAAATTTTCTATAAAGTGAGTCAGCGAACCAAATTTCCTTAAAATTTCTTAATATTTGCGACCTGCAGTTTGTAACCAAGCCAATTTTGGGGGGACCCTTATATGGGCACTAGGTCTAAACATGGACCGGTGTTAACCAAAATCAATAGGCTTCGTCCATAGGTCGGTGTACCAAATTTCATCAAAATATCTTAATATTTGCAACCTGCTGCGTATAAACAATATAATTTTGAGGGGACCCTTATATGGGCACTAGGTCTAAACATGAACCGGTGTTAACAAAAATCAATAGGCTTCGTCCTTGGGCTGATATAAGTCGGTATACCAAATTTCATCAAAATATCTTAATATTTGCGACCTGCAGTTTGTAATCAAGCCAATTTTGGGGGGACCCTTATATGGGCACTAGGTCTAAACATGGACCGGTGTTAACCAAAATCAATAGGCCGACATAAGTCGGTGTACCATATTTCATCAAAATATCTTAATATTTGGGACCTGCAGCGTATAAACAATATAATTTTGGTAGGACTCTTATATGGGCACTAGGTCTAAACATGGACCGATGTTCACCAAAATCAATAGGCTTCGTCTTTGGGCCAACGTAGGTCTGTGTACCAAATTTCATCAAAATATCTTAATATTTGTGAGCTGCAGTGTACGTAAAGTGAATTAATTCCTTACTGAATTAATTCACCACTGAATTCATTCAATTTCATTTTCATTCAGTGAATTAAAAAGAAAATAATAAGTTCACTGAATTGAAAAAGCAATTTTACAGCGTGTGCTAGTAACAAATTAGAAACCGGATGCTGTTTATCAACCTACATGATTCAAAAATAAGGCCTTTTACTATTAAAAATAAAAACTTTACAGATATAATAAATTTGGAAAAAAATATAACTATTAATTTTTCAAACTAGTTATATAGTTATATTTTTTCCCAAATTTATCTATATCTGTAAAGTTTTTATTTTTAATAGTAAAAGGCTTTATTTTTGAATCATGCAGGTTGATAAACAGCATCCGGTTTCTAATTTTTTACTAGCACACGCTGTAAAATTGCTTATTTAAATATTGTATTTGTACATTACTGTTTTCTTCTACTGAACGGCAGAAAACAGGCTTTGAAGTCAGTGAACTTATTTTATTTTTTTTTAAATTCAGTGAACTTATTTTATTTTTTTTTCAATTCAGTGAACTTATTTTTTTTTTTAATTCACTGAATGTAATTTTATTTTTTTTTTAATTCACTGAATGAAAATGAAATTGAATGAATTCAGTGGTGAATTAATTCAGTAAGGTGAATTAATTCAGTAAGGAATTAATTCACTTTTTTTCCGTTCGATTTATAAAATTGAACGCGTTCACCGGTGAATTAATTCATTTGATTTAATAAAAAGAACTATTGCAATTGAATTAATTCTTTGAATTTGTTGTTTGATGAACGCATTCAGTTGAATGAATTCAGTGAATTACTTAGGAAAAGGAATTCATTCAATTGTAGAGAAAATTGAATTCGATTGGTAGTGAATTCATTAAAAAAGGAATTAATTCTTCAAAGCTCTGAGTGCGATTGGAAACTGCTTACAAACTTTTTTATCTGAGTGTATGAGTAGTTTAAAATGATCATTAGGCAAAAAAAAAAAACTTCATAGAAGAAGACTTTACAGTAAAACATTAACAAATAGAATAAAAATGCAAAGTTCCAAGGTACACGCGATCCAAGGTACACGACTTTCCCCTACACTGTAGTGTACAAGGGTAGTGAAAGCGTTAAAACCTAAAAAAAGCTTTTACTATTTAATTTAATATCGTTTTTGTTTTCCTTATGAAAGTTAATAAATCTTAAAAGTATATAACAAAAAACAAACATACCTCTCGATCTACATTTCCATCGGCACGTTTTTCTAATTGTGTTACTAAACCACGAATTAGGGAATCAAAGTTATTACCTCCTGCAATAAGTTTCATACTATTATGACGATCAAAATAATCACTCAAACGCATAGTTTGATTGCTGTTACGTCCAGCAGACACCATTCTAAAAATATATTAAAAAATATTAGGAAAAAGTTTTTAGCAATCACAATTTTACAATTTTTTGTGACATTCTTACAAAAATCTTAATTGGAATAGCATATCAATAGTCGTAAGATATTGGGGCCGATGTTTCTGAGGATTTAATTTCAAGTTGATTTAACGATGCCATCTGACTTTTGTATGGTATTTAGAGAAGTCATTGGCATACTTATCTCAAGTTGTAATGTAATGGCACGAAGCCTATAAGACTAGGAGATGCAATCGCTATCGGACCGCACATCGGACAGAAAATTATGGCATTCTCAGACATTCGGTCGAAAAATGAGGGAGAAGTGGAAGTAAATTGGCAAATACTAAAAATTACAATAAAAATTAAAAAAAACATATTAGAATTAAGCAAAAATCAATTGTAGTATATGCATGAAGTAGAGTAACTGCAATTGTAAACAGACACTTATTTCTCATGCATAGTTCTGTATTTATATTGTATTTTGTGTACAGTAGTTTTAATTTAACTGCCTTGTTCTTAAGTGCACATTTGCTATAACTGCACAAAATTTTGGTTTCGTTTCTATTTTACAAAATTATGGGCGCAATTGTCTTCTTTAAGTGCACTTTTTTTAACTGCGCATTTAAGATAACTGCCTCATATTTTTGGCAGTTTTGCATTATTTTCATAAAAAAGATCACCGTTAGCTCCCTCTTGTGTTTTGCTTTGTTTTTCAATTCTAGGAAAAACAAACACACATAAAATAAATGTGTTGTCAACTTTTTTTTTTACAAAAATATCCTACATTAGTCGTTTTTTAACCATAAAAATCGCAAGATCTGGTGCAAAGCACAAATTTTTCATCATTAGCTTCATTAGTTTTGTTTGTTTTCAGTCTGTATTGGTATACCTGCACATTAAGGCAGGTAAACAATTTGACTTAGCTGCTTTTTTGGCTTACCTGCACAAAAGTTCTTGCAAAAGTTGGTTGTGCAGCTAAGTCAAAATTACTGTATATAGTTTTTATAGTAATAAGAAAACATAAATATAAGAAAGTAAAACCCATGCATTTTGTTTGAATGTCTGGTCAGTAATTAATCTTGTATAAGCAAATATTTTGTTGAAGGGGTAAAACAGTTCATCGCTCTATCCCAGCAAAATCACACATTACCAAATAATGTGTAAAGTAATGTGTTGCCATAGGGGCCGATGCATTACTTTACACCTTACTTCACTGATGAATTTTACAGGCGATGAGCCTCAAGGTAATGTATGGGGAGGAAGTGATAAAGTAATTGGTTACTTATGTGGTTACGAGGATGGGAAAAGTGATGGGTCTAAAAATTGATTTTCGTAAAAAAAATCTTATTTACAAAAAATTTATTACAAATATTTTTTTATTTAATTTATAAACGTGGTCATGCTGGGATCCCTGCTTGTTAGCCGAGAACTCTACCAACTGAGCTATCGACACATATAACATTTGATTGCTTAATAAGTAAATGAAGTGTTGTGCTTCATATTTTCGTTCGTAATGTTGAAAAATATACACCTTACACCCATGCTTACAAAAAACACAAAGTAATGTGTCTAAAAATAGATTTTCAAAAATTTGTTAATCATTACTTTCCATTTATAAATCATGCAACACGTAATGAGTAATTGGTAAGTCATTACTTTTTGTTTTAAAATAATGCGGAAGGTAACGAGCTATAACTACAAGGTAATGCGTGAGTATATCGCACCCATTACCAAAGTTTTGCTGGGATGGTTATAGTTTTTAATATATGGAGCAAAGGTTTTAGATTTCGCTTTGAAATCAAAACAGAATTCTATTTAGGAAAATGAACTTTGAATACTTGAATTGTACTCAATGTTTGAATATACACTCAATATCGAATTAATGAATTCTTTTTATATTTCTTACTGGAAATTATGAGATATTGATAAAAATGCATGGATTACAATGTAACTATAATTTTTGTCAAATAATTTTAAGTTATTGAGTAACTTTAGGAAGTAACTCAATTTAAGGTTAAGATTTATTCACAAACTAGCTTTATAAGGCAAGCAAATTTTAATAAAGAAAAGACTTGAAGTTCAAGCCTGAACCAAACTACATCGCCTAATAATATTACTCTTTACGCAATGAATAAATATCATCCCGAGTAAAAAAAGTTAGATGTTATAAAATACAAACGTATCTTTTTTTGGTATAGCCTAAACTACAATTTGATCCGAAAAGTGGTGGATCGTACTGTATTAATTTAGATACACCTTGGATCTAATATGATGAAATACGATCCGAAAAATGGGGTTATCTTACTATATATAATTAGATTTAGTACAATAAAGTTACATTTTATTTGATACCATTAGACAAAAATACTTCATTCAAAGTTCGCTCATATTGCATTAAATCGTCCATTCTATTGAAATTAGTTTTTGATTGTCATTACGTCACATCCAATTGTATATGATTAGATAAACCCATTTTCGTATCGTATTTCATCATATTAGATCTACGGTGCATATAAATGAATACAGCATGATCCACCATTTTTCGGATCAAATTTTGTTTTGGCCAACATCAGAAAAAGATATGATTGCATGTTGTACCTCATTTATTTTTTTAATAGGGATCTTAAAAAATTTTAATTTCACATATTTTATAAATAATTAGACTTTTTAATATCTGGTACTTACTATTAATAGTTTTATTTTCATAATGTAGTCTTTTTCGACTCTTTATTTGCAATTTTAATTTTTTCGTTTTTTCCACTATGGCATCATACCGTCATTTACACACTTGCTTTGTCCGATATCCGGTCCGATGTGCCATCCGATAGCGATTATATCTATTAATAGTCTGTTACGAGATATCAACTTGTAACAATCGATATTTTAACTGGAGCAATATAGAAATTTGAATTCTGTTAATTACACTGCATGACACTCAAAAAATTAATAGAGATCTGAATATCAGTTCTATATATTTCGGACATGCTGATTACAATGGCGTACTTTATTTTCCGATCAATGGTACAGATTATTCGCTAAATGTCTTTAAATTTTGGCGGTTGTCCATTCAGTTTTCAAAATAAAAAATTTTCAAATTCAATTAATATGAATCTTTTTGTGTTAAAATTTAAGCACAGGACCTGTGGCCATATTTACGATATAAATGCGATGTGCTAATCTTAATATTTAAATATATAGGTTTTTATGGTTTTTTGCTATTGCAGCGACCTCAATAAATTTAATGCCTTAGTAAGGAAGCAATTAAAAGGAAAATATTTCAATAAAAAAAATTTATACATCTATAGCGGCCTATATGTTAAAATCGCGACTTTTGAAAAATTTTATATGATAGCATAGCTTTCCAAGATGTCCCCAAAGTCCAACTTTATTATATTAAAATGTCTTTTGTACGATACTAACCTTAGTAAAAAATGTATTTATTGCGATAACTTGTGCAAATGGAAACTATTGTTTGCAACAACAGTTTTTAGAGGTGACCCCATATTATACTAAAAGTTGGACTTTGGGGACATCTTGAAAAGCTATGCTGCCATACAAAGTTTTTGAAAAATCGCGATTTTAACGTATAGGCCGCTATAGATGAATACATTTTTTTTATTGAATTATTTTCGGCGACTAAAGTCGCTGAAGTAGCAAAAAACCATAAAAATCTATATAAAACGCTAAGAAGTAGTGGTTTAAATTTCAAGATTAGCACATCGCATTTATATCGTTAATATGGCCATAGGTCCTGTGCTTACATTTTAATACAAAAAATTTATATTAATTGAATTTTATATAAAAAACTGAATGGACAACCGCCTAACTTTAAAGACATTTAGCGAAAAATCTGTACCATGTATCGAAAAATAAAGTACGCCATTGTAATCAGCATGTCCGAAATATATATAATTGATGGTCAGAGCTCTATTAATTTTTTAAAGTCAAGATTTTGTCATGCAGTGTTATTGTAAAATATATCAAAAGATTTTAAAAGTGGCATTATTTGGTAAGAAAAAAATTTAGAATCTGTACACGCAGAAATATGTTTCCAAAAACATTGGCAAACTGGCTTTACCTGATTTTTTTAATTATGCAAAAACTTTCAAAAATCTATATGTACATTAAGGTGGATCAAATTCGGGCTTAGGATTAGTTTAGCTTAGGGCGGGGCATGACAAGTAGTGGATGTATGTACATAAATATGTAATATTTTTGCATTTTCATCTGAAAATCTGAAATTTTTGAAAAAGAAGGAAACAATTTTTTATACGAAATTAAATTTTTTAAAATTAAAATATTTCCATAAATTTTGATCGAACAATATTTGCGGTTACCACAGCGACTTTAAGGTTCAAACACACTAAAAGTATAGGAATCTAATTTTTCCCAAACAATTCTAGTAGGGACTGGAAATTCTGTCAGATTTGTAAAATTTCCGAAATTTCTGATTTTAACCGTTAATAAGAATAAAATATATTTCTTGTAAAAAAATTTAGATTGCGAAATAAACCTCTTAGGACAGAACTAAGAACAACACACTCAAAGTTAGAAATCTAAGTTTTCCCAAATAATTCGAAGTAGAGACTGGAAATTCTCTCAGATTTGTAAAAATTTCCGAAATTTCTGATTTAAACCGTTAATTAGAAAGACCAAAAAAATATTTCTTGTAAAAAAATTTCGATTGCGAAAAAAACCTCTTAGGGCAGAGCTAAGAACAATTTTTGGCTTAAGTACTTTTTAAGTAAGAAATTTTGTTTGAAAATTGGCCTCTAGCTCGAAAATTTCAGACTTTAAGATGAAAAGCGCAAGTCGGAAATAAATCCTCATATGGGTGAAACTTTCTACAAATTCCTGCAAAGTCCGATCCACTCTTACGTGTACGTACAAATTTGGGTGGAACATATATTCCCCCTGATTATGTAAGGCGTTGGCGTATTTAGTAAAAACGCTTCCATACAAATCGAATTTTTCAAAATCGAAATTACCAAAAAGTTAAATTTTCCTAGCGAATCTCGTACAAAATTTGATAAAATATAAGTCTTAATTGACTGTTAAGTATTGCAGAAATATTTGTTATAATGACTTTACTGTAAAAACGCCTAAAAACGTCTACGTCTACGCCTTACATAATCAGGGAGATTAACAATCTTCGAAAGTTTTCTTAAAATTGTTTAATAAGATATATTCCTCCTCCTCCTTAAAAAAAAAAAATTAAAATATACTTACGAAAACCATCCTGGAACTGTTTGGTGAACATAACGTAGGGCAGCTTGCGCATATTCAGCTAATGGGGCTGGATTCAATTTTTCGTCATAATCATTCACATAATCAACGGGCGATACCTGATATATCAAACGATTAGCAAAACTATACATCGGTCCCAAAATCAGTGGCAACCAATCGTAGTAAGTTATTTTTTGAAACTGTGCTATATTAATTTTTCTAGCTACTTGGAATAATTTTTCATCTGAATATTGTGGATTTAATTGAGCCAAAAAATTGGCCAAACGATTGTGTTCCCTAACAAATATTGTTTGTAGAACAGCAATTGTGGGGGTAAATTGATTACGGCCATCGGGTATGTTGTAACATATATCCATAGATTTAGCACATTCACCGTTTAAATTGGATGTTAGGGGTAAAAATTGGTTATTATTGAACCAACTCGTTTTTAGTAAACCACTCATATATTGACGTACTTTGATATTTTGTTCCAATGAATTACCATAAACTGAGGATAAATCCAAAAAGGCCGTAGTTACAGATATTTTTTCCGCATAGCCCAAACCACTTGGCGGACATGATAGATCTGCATCGGATAAACTTCGTGTAAAACTAAGGCAGGTTTTGCCTGAGGTCAGAGCAATAGGTCCATAAGGATGTAATGGTATGGAATAGCACATCTTGTGGGATGGATTTTCACAGCAATCATCTAAAGAATAATAAATTATATTATAGAGTATATAATTTCCATTATGCTGGCTTAAAAAATACTGGGTAAAGCAAATAAAATTTTCTACCCAGTATGTCTTATTTCTAACTGTAATTACAGTTGTTTTTCTATAGAAAAATACAAAACAACTATTATGGCAGTTATTTAAATACAAACTAAAGGAAAGTACTCTGTATCGTAACAGTGGTTTATTATTTTGTTTTTTATTCTTGTTAATTATTTAAAAAACTGTAATTACAGTTGTTTTTCTATAGAAAAATACAAAACAACTATTATGGCAGTTATTTAAATACAAACTAAAGGAAAGTACTCTGTATCGTAACAGTGGTTTATTATTTTGTTTTTTATTCTTGTTAATTATTTAAAAAATTTCATGGAGTTTTTGAAAATTATTTTGTTGAAAAATTTGTTTTGTAAACCTCCTTTAACTTTATAAGGTGTTTAACATTTTATGTGTCAATTAATAAATGATTTATAAAGTTATTGGAGGCTTACAAAACAAAGTTTTCATATAAAAATTTGTTTCATAAGTCTCCTATAACTTTATAAGGCATTTATTAATTTACACATTAGTTTGCAAATAAACATCAGAAAATTGTATTACAACTCCAATACAGAAAAGCCTAATAACTCAAGTAAAAACATTTTCTTTGTAACAAACTTATATGAACCCAATAAACCAAAGAACGATATGATAGCGAAATCGCTATCACCTTAAATATCTGAAAACGATATCATATTCCAATAAGATTATAATATCGTTTTCGATAAGTGTTAATGATAATGTATACTTCAAAATATTCATTATTTACAAAAATTTGCAATTTTTACTTCATTTGGCTATTTATATTCCTTTTTATTGGACAATTAAGTTGCAAAATCTAGGTGAGTACGACTTTTCTTCTGAATATGACGATTTCATTATCAATTTTTCTTTATGACTTCATTTCAGCTCATATACGAAAAATACATTTTAGAACAAAAAATCTATCGTTTTCGTATCACAAGTGATTATCATATATGATAATAAATATCACCTAGGTGATATCGTTTCGATATCGTTTGGTTAATTGGGAAGTTAAAAAAGCGACAAAAATTTTTTTATTTTTTTTTTTTTTTGCCGAACGTAGGGATAGCATTTTTAAGTTTTTTTTTCATTGGATTTTGCCTTTATAGCAAAACATTGGCCTTCTCGAGACAAAAAATTGATATATCACACTTTAATATTCGACTGTAAATGCCGGAGATAAAACGAAAAATTAAAAAAGCGACCCCTACGTTCGGCAAAAAAAAAATCGTTATTGTCTTGCAAAAATACTTTATATTCGAAGGTGTACCACTAACTTTTTTTTGCCTGTGAGGTGGCACGATCTAGTGCTCATTACTAATATCTAATTAATAAGCAAATGAATTGGGGTCTACTGCATATAATTCAGTTTCAAAACTCATTATTTTTATTCGGCAAGGTCGTTTTTGTAAGCAGTTGCCCATATTCGCTGGATGAAAAAAAATTTGTGCATCCGCTTTCCCGCTGCATTATAAAAATATAAAAAATTAGTGGTTACCAAACTAAGTAGTTATTCGTATGCTGATGAGTTAAAATATAAGTTGCTACAGGTTGTCAAATAATAAGGCTCACTCATATACTTATTAGTCGTCAAACAGAAACACCTACTACTGACGACAAATTATAAGCAGCAAAAAAATTTAGATTCATTACAAAACCACTTATTTTGTAATGAAAGATTTTGCTGAGTACCTTAAAATAACTAAAAATTGAGTTATTTTTAGCTCTTAACTCTTTCGCTACATAAGTATTTTGTTTGGCTGAATAGATTTCGACCAAACTTTGTGGCAATATAAACCTATGCCTAAAAAATATTTATACCCTACACCACTACGTGGTATATTTTTAAATACTTTGTTCTGATTGGTTGATTTTAAAAACATTGATCAACAATATTGAACGTGAATGTTTGCCTTAAGACCTCAAAAAATTATTGTCAATTAAAAAAATCCTTTCTCTGATATGTAGGTTGCCAGATCCACCCTAAGTTAGTGTATCCATATGGATACAATATAGCGAAAGGGTAAAGAATAGGATATTCAATTTCAATTTTGGTCAGAAATTGCGCGAATAATTTAAAATGTCCAAATTTCGAAAAACGAATATTTCAAATAATTTAATACGATTAATCGAAACTGTTAAAAAATCACAAAAATATTTAAGAAGTATGTTTTTATTATACCCTACACCACTATGTGGTTATTATACCCTATAAGTTTGTGCTGATGTTTGTAACACCAAAAAATATTAGTCGTAGACCCACCTTATAGTATACCGATCGGTTCAGAATTTTTTTTATTTCGATTTAACGATGTCCGTCTGTCCGTCCGTATGTCTGTCTGTCCATGCAATCTTGTACGCACTCTACAGGTCGCAAATATTAAGATATTATGATGAAATTTGGTACGCAGATCTTTGTTGGCCCAATGACGAACAAGTTTCATTTTGGTGAACATCGGTCCATGTTTAGACCTAGTGCCCATATAAGGGTCCTACCAAAATTATACTGTTTATACGCTGCAGGTCGTAAATATTAAGATATTTTGATGAAATTTGGTACACACACCTATATTGGCGCAATAACGCAGCCTATTGATTTTGGTGAACATCGGTCCATATTTAGACCTAGTGCCCATATAAGGGTCCTACCAAAATTATATTGTTTATACGCTGCAGGTCGTAAATATTAAGATATTTTGATGAAATTTGGTACACAGACCTACATTGGCCCAATAACGCAGCCTATTGATTTTGGTGAACATCGGTCCATGTTTAGACCTAGTGCCCATATAAGGGTCCTACCAAAATTATACTGTTTATACGCTGCAGGTCGCAAATATTAAGATATTTTGATGAAATTTGGTACACAGACCTATATTGGCCCAATAACGCAGCCTATTGATTTTGGTGAACATCGGTCCATGTTTAGACCTAGTGCCCATATAAGGGTCCTACCAAAATTATACTGTTTATACGCTGCAGGTCGCAAATATTAAGATATTTTGATGAAATTTGGTACATAGACCTATGTTGGCCCAAGGACGAAGCCTATTGATTTTGGTGAACATCGGTCCATGTTTAGAACTAGTGCCCATATAAGGGTCCCCCAAAATTGGCTTGGTTACAAACTGCAGGTCGCAAATATTAAGATATTTTAATGAAATTTGGTGCGCTGACTCACATTATAGAAAATTTTGACACGAGCCCCATTTTAACCCATTCGAATTTCGGATCCAAACATTAGTTGGCTTTTACCCAGACTGGTGTAGGGTATTGTATAGTCGGCATGCCCGACTTTAACCTCTTTACTCGTTAAAGTATATATAAAGTGTGGGCACATAAATGGCTTGAAGGGCCAAATTTAGGATTTCATAAATTTACTGACGGCCGCACCAATTACACTACCCTACAAAAACGAATTTTTTTACAGCCTTATGGTAAATTTTTTTTTTAGTATTTGCCTTTGCTAAGCCCGAATCTAATGTCAAAAAATGTCCACGGAATATCCTTTGAGTTGTGGGTCTTTCTTTTTATCCTCTCACCCAGGGAAAATACTTTATGGGTCAAAATCTTTTATATTTTTGATGCAAATATATTAAAAAATTAGTAAAAAAGTTAAAGTCGGGCATGCCGACTATATAATACCCTACACTCTAGAAAATGTTTGTAAATTTACTACTATGAAATGGGTAAAGTTTTGTTTAATTTTACAAAAATTCGGTAAATACAAACAAAAAATGCGTAAAATTTTTTTATACACACTTCCAATATACACACAAAGTATTTTTGGACATTATGTGTTTACAAATAAACATATTGTGCCTAAAATTACTATTATTTTTTCAATAAAGTTTGGGAAAAGTTTACTTTTTGGGGCACCCCTCAAAAAAAAATATGACAACCTTTTTCTCTGTATGGTGTTAAGGGAGCCAGGGCCCCCGGTATCTGCTAGGTCCGAAAAACCGAAACACGCCCAAAATGGCACGTGTGACGACTAGGAAATGAATCCCAGGATTTCACGTCCCGGGATTCCCGGGAAATTCAACATTTTTCAGTTCCCGCATTCCCGGAAATTTGGACCAGGGATTTAACAAAATGCAGTTTAAAATAATAAAGTTAATTAATTAAAATTTTCTTATGCAAAAATTTCCAACATTTTGAAAATAGTAAAAACTTTACATTAGGCTTGGTAGGAAGATTTTCGAGTAAACGAATACACTGATTAATTTGTATACTTGATCGAACTTTTTAAGTTCCTTTTATTGCCTCTTAAAACAGGCACTATAGGGAACTTAAAAGATATATTTAAAAAAAAAACCATTCAATTAAATAGTGTTTGTATAAAAAATTTTGAGTATCACTTATTCTGTACAGAACTAAAGACAAATTTGTCCACTGATTTTTAAAAACTTTCAAGTAAGTTAAAATTCCCATAATTTATGTAAATTTTTCCAATTTTCTAAAATTATTTTCTATATTAATTTTTCTATTTATTTATTCCAAATATGTATTTTGTTTTAAGATCCGGAAAATAGAATTCGGTCTAGGTGCATTTTTGTCATTTTAGGTGTTAAAAAAACACTCTTTTGTAGTTGCTATCTTTGGTACATAGCGTACATAAGCTTTATTTTGGTAAAAGTTGGTGTTTTTTTGTTTGGAAAAAATTAAAATTTAATGGATCCTTGGTGGGTTTTTTGCGTATTGTGGGACATAGCGCCGCAGGTACGTTGTGGCAATGGCCCTGCAACTCTCTCAATATTTTTTATGGGAAAAAATATTATGCGGCTTCGAACAGGAACGAACTCCGACTGGTTAATCAGGGATGGAAAAGGCTCACACAATCGGGCTCTTATACCAAAAAATGTTAGCTCGCTTTTACATGTGTAAAAATGTAAGTAGCTAAAAAATAGCTTCCTCTTTGGCTCGTTAAAAAAACTAAAATTAAATATTTAGATATTAGCAAATATTAGCAAAAAGAAAAAACATTTGCAAAAAGGGAAATTTTTGCAACAATATATTCGTTTGCAGAATGTCAATCGCTGATTAGCTCTCTTAATTCATTTTCTGCACCATAAAGCCTTTTTCGAATTCCGCCGTTATTTTGCAATTTTTTTTTTAATAAATATATAACCTAGGGACTATAATACCTATTTATACAATAAAGTTTGCTGGTTGATTGCAAAAAAATAGTCGCGAAAAAAAATTCCGAAAAGGAAATTTTTACCATCAATGTACTTGTTTACCGAATGTAAATCGCTGATTAAGATTTTTAATTAAATTTTTGTACCATAAAGTCTTTTTTCCCATTCCGCTATTATTTTGCAATTCTTTACTTGCGTTGTTTTGTTTTTTAAATTTATAATCTAGCGACTACAATACACATTTCATACAACAAAGTTTAGTGGCTAGTTGCAAAAAAAATCGCGAAAAATTAAATTAGCAAAAAGGACAATTTTTGCATCACTATATTGGTTTGCATAATCTAAATCGCTGATTACGTTTTCTATTTAATTTTTTGTACTACAACGTCTTTTTTCGCGTTCCGCTATTATTTTGCAATTTTTAAGTACGTTTGTTTTTAATTTATAATCTAGAGACTATAACACACATTTCATACAGCAAAGTTTGGTGGCTAGTTGCAAAAAAAAAAAAAAATATTGCGAAAAATAAAATTTCCAAAAGGGAACATTTTTTTCATCAATATACTTAATCAGCGATTTACATTCTGCAATGTAAATCGCTGATTAAGTTTTTTAATTAATTTTTTGTACCATAAAGCCTTTTTTCGCTTTCCGCGAATATTTTGCAATTTTTTAAGTGCGGTTTTTTTAAATTTATAATTTAGTGACTATAGTACCAATTTTATAAACTAAAGTTTGCAAAAAAAAAATCGCGAAAAAAATATTTGCAAAAAGGTAAATTTTTTTATCATTATATTCATTTGCAGATTGTTAATCGCTGATTGAGTTTTTTAATTGTTTTTTTCTACCATAAAGTCTTTTTTCGGGTTCCGCTATTATTTTGCAATTTTTTAAGTGCTGTTTTTTTAAATTTATAATCTAGTGAGTATAATGCCCATTTCATAAAACAAAGTTTGGTGGTTAGTTGCAAAAAAAGAAAATTTTGGCATCGTTTGCAGAATGTAAATAGCTTATTAAGTCTTTTAATTAATTCTTTGAACCCCAAATCCTTTTTTCGCATTCCGACATTATTTTGCAATTTCTTACGTATGGTTTTTTAAAATTCATAATCTAGGGCTATAATACTGTTGGAATAAGATAATAAAGGTTTCATTCTTGATTTTTATAATAATTAAATTATTATTTTCCATCCCTGGGAGCCACACTTTGTGGATCATGAAACCAAATGCATTTTTGAAATCGGGAGAATTTTTTTGAGCCGTCGCACTTACCATTTTGGGTGTGTTTTGGTTTTTTGGAACTAGCGGGTGTCAGCAGCTCACTTAACACCATGGATTTTTACGCATATTATGTTTACATTTACATGCAAAACATGCTTTTTTACGCACAAATTTAGTAAATTAACACTTTAATTTCAAAATTTCTTTTAATTTTAACGCACTTTCAATGTAAAATTACACACTATATGTGCACCAACTTAAACATAATGTGCGTATTTTTTTCAATTACACACATAGAGTAAATTTACCCAATTTATAGTAGGAGTACAGATTCCTACTATAAGTTGAGTAAATTTCAACAGAATTTAATTAGAGTGTACAACAGTCTTGTTAGAAGCCAACTAATGTTTGGATCCGAAATTCGAATGGGTTAAAACGGGCCTGTGTCAAAATTTTCTATAAAATGATAGAAGAGAATATCGAAAATATAGCCCATATTGGCGATAGGTCCGAATATTGATCGATCCTATCTAGAATCGATAGGCTTTTTCCTTGGGACCATGTGAGTCAGCGAACCAAATTTCATTGAAATATCTTCATATTTGCGACCTGCAGTGTGTAAACATGGACCGATTTTAACCAAAGTCAGTAGGTTTCATCCTTGGTCTGTGTACCAAATTTAATCAAAATATCTTAATATTTGCGACCTGTGCAAAAGAATGCATGGACCGACTGACAGACGGACAGAACTACATCGTTAAATCGAAATAAAAAGTGATTCTGAGTCGCTCGGTATACTATAAGGTGGCTCTAGGTCCAATATTTGTTGGTGTTATAAACATCAGCACAAGTGGTGTAGGGTATAAAAAAAATTAGGCATAGACTCATAGTAAACGTTTTCAGAGTATTTTGTCTTCCTTAATACGAATCTGAAGGCAAAAAACCAGGCACCGGATTTTACAAACAAAAAACTTTATTTTTAAGTTTTCATCAAGAAATAAAAAAGGATTCTATTAAAGGAATTAAATATGCTAAAATCCCAAACGCATTTAACAAATTGTGAAAAATAATCCGTTGTAGGCATGTCCCTATCCGGATTTCATTCTTGCCTAAGGAAATTGTCAACAAACGACGTTTTTAGAATTTCTGGAAATATTAGTTAAGTTAAATTACAGACTCAATTAGAATTTCTTGTTCTCGTCTAGGAGTGTTATTAAACATTTAAAATATCAAAGAAAAAACAACAACAAAAAATTTTACACAATTTGCTTTGTTATCTTCCAATGTACTACTCTGTTGTTTTGACAGATCTAGCAATGTAGTGACATCCATTCATGTATAAACAACAATAGAAAACAATGTTTTCTAAAGTATCGGTAACATTTAACTTTGCACAAGCACTTGCATATTAGTTTTTTTTTAAATTTTATTTTATCGGGATATACATTAATTGCATTAAAGGAATTAAATATGCTAAAATCCCAAACGTATTGAACAAATTGTGAAAAATAATCCGTTGTAGGCATGTCCCTATCCGGATTTCATTCTTGCCTAAGAAAATCGTCAGGGGACGACGTTTTTAGAATTTCTGGAAATATTTGTTAAGTTAAATTACAAACTCAATGAGAATATTTATATATATTTTTTTTTTTTTTTTTAAAAGAAAAAAAAATTGCAAATGATATTTTTATACAAATGATATTTTTTTTATTTTCAGCTCCAAACAAAAAAAAGAAAAAAAAAAGTTTTTGTAGAAAAAAAAAGGTTTCTTTATTAAGAAAAACAGTTTTTATTTTTCAATTTATAAAATTTTAGTTTCAGTACAATCTGCAAACGAATTAATGAGGCAAAAATTTTACGTTTGGAAAATTTTGTTTCTTACATGGGGTTTTTTTTTGTTTTGCAACAAAAAACTAAATTTTGCAAAAAGTAAAATTCTTACATCAGTATATTTGTTTGCAGTATAATATCGCTGATGAGGTTTTTAAATCCAATTTTTTTACCATAAAGTATTTTTCGCGTTCCGCCAATATTTTTAAATTTTTTAGGTGCGGTTTTGTTAAATATGTAATCTAGAGACTATAATACCCATTTCATACAACAAAGCTTGGTGGCTAAGTGCAAAAAAATCGCGAAAAAAGGGCTGTTTTGGTTCAATGTAAAAAACTACATTTTTACACGAACCTTAAAATTTTGTCGTGGCGGGCAATTAACATCTCCACGACGTGAGATAACACGGCCATTGAATTTCTCGCGTAAAAGAGCCATTGTTTCGTTGGCTGTGTGGCAAGTGGCACCATCCTGTTGAAAGCACATATCGTCCAGGTCCATATCTCCAATTTCTGGCCACAAAAAGTCCGTTATCATCTTGCGGTAGCGAACACCATTCACGGTAACTGCTTGGCCGACCTCATTTTCGAAGAAGTACGGCCCGATGACGCCGCCAGCCCAAACGAACTGTTTTCACATTTCCTACAGGCCCGGTTTGTTGA
This sequence comes from Leucophora obtusa, assembly GCA_949987735.1. Taxonomy (NCBI): domain Eukaryota; kingdom Metazoa; phylum Arthropoda; class Insecta; order Diptera; family Anthomyiidae; genus Leucophora; species Leucophora obtusa. The sequence goes on from OX465295.1 coordinate 222,023,761, forward strand.
AATTTGCACACAATTCTCCCGATTGTGGACACATATGGTCGATTATGCTGACCAAAGAAATCACGAAGTGCACGAAATGCATTTTGATTTGAACGCCCATTTTTGTAAATGGCTTCAACAATCTTAACGCGCTTCTTAATTATGTACCTCTCCATGGTTGAATTTGTCAAACACGGAAACAAAGAAATGTCAAATTAAGTTGGGCAAAAAACTTGACATTAAGGTGTGACTCACAATTAACATCGTGCATTATGGTTGGACCACCCTTTATATTAAATTTGCTGTAAAACAAATGATACACAATTTTCACATGAAACACTTTATAGTGAAAAACATTTTGTTTATATGTAAAATCGAAACAACTTACTGCACACAAAAAAATATACGAGAAAAAATTTAACAAACTCGTTTGTTTGAAATAAGATTTAAAAACAATAACGCTTCGTATTTAATTCAAACATTATGTTTATCAATATTGCAACCATTAAAAATACCACTCAATAAAATGCATTTGATAGACAAATAACACTGCATGACACTCAAAACATTAATGGAGATCTGACCATCAGTTCTATATATTTCGGACATGCTGATTACCAGGGCAAGGACTTTCATGCACTAAAAAATCGAAAATATGCGCTTAAAATATGCACTATAAAATAGAAAATATGCACTAAATATGCATTTATAACGAAATATGCATTAAAAACCAAAAATATGCAATTAAAAATGTTTTTTTAATTATATTTATTAAAAACTAACATAAATGTAAAAATTCAGTTATCGGTTACAATAAGCTTGTTCGTTTACTTACTATAACTGCCATAACTTTTGCAAATGGAAACTTTTTGGCTCGAAATTTAGCAAGAACAGTTTCTAGAGGTGACCCCATATTATACTAAAAGTTAAACTTTGGGGATTTCTTGGAAAGCTATGCTGCCATATAAAATTTTTTAAAAGTCGCGATTTTTACGTATAGGCCGCTACAGATGGATACATTTTTTTTATCGAAATATTTTCCTTTTAATTGCTTCCTTCCTAAGGCATTACATTTATTGAGGTCGATTGCATATTCGGCGACTAAAGTCGCTGAAATAGCAAAAAACCATAAAAACCTATATAAACGCTAAGTAGTGGTTTATGTGGGCGCTGTGGTGTAATTGTTAGCGCGTTGGACTGTTATACGTGAGGTTGCGGGTTCGAACCCCAACCAAGGCAACATCAATTTATGAAAAATACTAATAGGTATGAGTTTTTTGTATCTCCCATACATATCGCAGCGTCCTCCTTCGGTGTTCCCATAGCACTTAACCCCACCGAAGTAAACTAATATAACAAGGCTATGAACTAAAAAGCTTCAACAAAGTTCGCCAACTCACCATCAGACGGCGCGCAACAACTGTTCTAAAAATTCAACATCTCGCGCAATTACAGTGTTGCCATATTTGAAGCCCTTCATCTTTCACCACCTTTCACTTTTTCTCTATCGCCTTTCCAAAGGAAGCAACACGTTAATTAATAGGAAGAAATTCCTGAGTGTTGCTCTTCTTAAAAGAAAAAAAAAAAAAATATCAAGATTAGCACATGGCATTTATATCGTAAATATGGCCACAGGTCCTGTGCTTACATTTTAACACAAAAAAATTCATATTAATTGAATTTGAAAAAATTTTTATATAAAAAACTGAATGGACAACCGCCAAACTTTAAAGACATTTAGCGAAAAATCTGTACCATTGATCGAAAAATAAAGTACGCCATTGTAATCAGCATGTCCGAAATATATAGAATTGATGGTCAGAGCTCTATTAATTTTTAAAAGTCAAGATTTTGTCATGCAGTGTAATTGAATAAATTTACATTTTCAATAAACATAATACTTGAAACAAAGTAAAAATAATTTTTTTTTAATTTTGGCCGTTATTTAAATTTTTTGTCAAGGTATGCTATTTTTTGTTTTACTTTTGTTAATGTATTTATAACCATAAAGTTTTATATTTTAGTTGCTATTTGAACTTTGATGCGGTTTCACGTATTATGTGTGAACTGCAAAAGTTTAATGAAATAATAAATTTATTCAGTAATATGATGAAAGTAAAACTTATAAAATTTAATGTTTTAATTAAAAAGTAATATGGCCCTATGCTCCAACTTGAAACGACGGGAATAAATATAAAAAAATATATAATATGTGGTTTTGTCTTTTGGCACCTTTGCATATTTTAATTTGAATTTTTTTTATCTTGCAATAAATAAGTTTAAATTAAATTTTATATGTTTTTCATTAAAAAATTTATTAAAAATTTTTATTAAATAAAGACTTAATTTTATTAAAAAATTACAAAGAATTCAATAATTGTGTTTTATTAAATCAACAACTTTCTTTATTGACAGAAAAACAAAATAATTTCAACAACGTGCTACAATTTTCATTATCAATTCTGCAAAAAAGGAAATTCAATAATTTTTTTTATTGAATCTGCGATTTTCGTATTCAAATATGAAAATTATTTTTTTTGTGTGTCAGTTTAAAATAAGAAATTTTTAAAAATTCATTGAGGAAACGTTTTTGAAAATCATATTTTTTTTTTAGGTAGGGACTCTTATTCTGCAGACTCTACAATTGTTTTTTTTTTTGAAACTATTGTATGTATATTGAAACTTCAAAATATAATCATAATTTTTCATTTTTTTCCTTCGGTATGTAATACCAGAGATGGGCTAAAATCATTACCATTACATTTTCATTGCCATTACTTGATGTAATGGTAATGGAGCTTTTTTGTCATTACCATTTTTAACGCAATGGTAATGTTTTTTTTATTACAATTGCGTTAAAAAATGATAATGAATATTTTTTTTTATTTTCATTTCTTTTGAAAATTAAAATGAACCTTTTTTAATTTTCATTACTTTTACCTAATGTTTACACAGTGATGAAACACACATTTGTTTTTCATTACTTGCAGTTTTTGTCGAAGTTTTTTATTTTAAAAACATGAGGTTTAGAAATAACTAAAAGCATATTTTAGTTCATAATCCGAGGCCTATGTTATCCATATCTTATACCAAGTTTAGGTGGCTAGTTGCAAAAAAATTGCGGAAAAATCGGGAAAAAAATTTTTCAAAAAGGAAATTTCTTACATCAATATATTTGCTTTCAGAATGTAAATCGTTGATTAAGTGTTTTAATTCAATTCTTTTACCATAAAGTCTTTTTTCGCGTTCTGCCATTATTTTGGAATTTTTTAAGTGCGATTTCTTAAAATTTATAATCTAGGGACTATAATGTTAATTTCATACAACAAAGTTTGGTGGCAAGTTGAAAAAAAAAATCACGAAAAAACTTTTGCAAAAAGGAAAATTCTTACATCAATATATTTCTTTGTAGAATGTTAATCGCTGTTTAGCTTTTTTAATTCAGTTTTTGTACCATAAAGTCTTTTTTCGCGTCCCGCCATTATTATGGAATTTTTTAAGTGCAGTTTCTTAAAATTTATAATCTAGGGACTATAATGCCCATTTCATATAACAAAGTTTAGTGATTAGTTGCAAAAAAAAAATCGCGAAAAAAATTTCCCAAAAGCAAACTTTTTGCATCAGTATATTTGTTTGCAGAATGGTAATCGCTGATTAAGTTTTTTAATTGAATTTTTCTACCATAAAGTCTTTTTTCGCGTTCCCCCATAATTTTGCAATTTTTTAAGTGCGGTTTTGATTTATAATCTAGGGACATACAGCAAAGTTTGGTGGCTAGTTGCAAAAAAAAAAATCGCGAAAAAAATTTTCCATAAAGGAAAATTTTTCAGTGTCTAACAAAGAACAAAACGTTCTTTACATCATTATGATAAGTAATTCTAATGAAATTTCATTTGTCTACCTAGTGTAGAAAAAATGGAAATGATTTTTTGTTTTTGCTACCATTGCGTAAATGTAATGAAAATTATAAAAACATTTCATTACATGTTATGAAAACAAATGAAATGAACATTTTTTAATTTTCATTTTATAGATTCAATGGTAATAAAAACTCGCAATGGTGATTACAAAGTAGTTAATTACTCCCATCTCTGTGTAATACTAGTAAGGCCCTGTGCGAATGGATAAATTTGTTCTAAACTAAATACAAATTGACAAAAGGGTTTAAAATTTGCTTTAAAAAATTTTATAATTTCAAAAAAACTTGTAAACCTGAATTTAGTTTGGATTTAGTTTAGCCAGTTTGCACCCACCCTAAATATACATTTTTTACCCCTCAATCCATAAATGCCTTGTAAAGTTATAGCAGGTTTCCAAAACGTCATTTTCATACAAAATTTGTTCAATAAACCTCTTTAACTCTCATGATCGAGATTTGAGGATTTTCTACACACAAACAATTAAATAAACTATGTTTTCGTTAAAAACTCAATGACGTAGAGTTTAACTACACTCAAAAAAATAAGTTAGTAGAAAAATTAGTAAAACGTCTTGTATATCAAGTGTACTAGTTTTCATAAATTTTTTTGGTGAAATTCCGTTTTCAGCAAAAATTTTAGTTATATATTTTTAGAACTAAACTAATTTTGAACTAATGTTTTACTAATTTATTTTGCTACAAAAATTGTGCTGATAACCGCATTTATAGCGTGGACGACAACCAGATAGACAAGATGTAGATGTCGCAGCTTGTCTGGAAACGGAAATGACAAAAAAAAACAACTCTACACATATTCTACATTTAAATTTTCAGCAAATAAATTAACTAAAGTAAAATTTCGCTACAAGTTTTTTGAGTTTTTTTCAGTCTACTAATATTCAGCAAAAAGTTTAGTGATTTTAGCAAGGATTTTTTTCATTTGCAGTCGACTAAGTGTTAGCAAATTTTTGCTGAAGATTACTATTTTTTTGGTAAAAATCAGCTCGCTCGAAATCACAGCAACATTTTCTGCTGACTTTTTTTTTGAGTGTACACTCTTTTTAAATTCTGTTGAAATTTAACCAAGTTATAGTAGGAAACTACTATATATTGGGTAAATTTACTCTATGTGTGTAATTGAAAAAATACGCACATTATGTTTAAGTTGGTGCACATACAGTGTGTAATTTTACATTGAAAGTGCGTAAAAATTAAATGAAATTTTGAAATTAGAGTGTTAATTTACTAAATTTGTGCCTAAAAAAGAATGTTTTACATGTAAATGTACGCATAAAATGCGTAAAAATCAATCCAAAAATCACCCAAAACTGCATATATTTACCACAGCTGTGCTTTAACTTAAACCACCCAAAAACATTTGTTTTTTTAATAAAAAACAAATTAATTTTAAGTACGTATTTTATTAATACCCAGCAAAAAAAAGAGCGGAAAAAGATGTAATAAAAACATCACATATACCCAGCAAAAAAATTGGAAGTAATGTTTTACAAACTACTTCTTTCACTGCTTCACAAGTATTCGTTAGTGTATTTTTACTGCTTTTTTAGAAGTTATTCTGAACAAGTTCAAAAAATCACTTCTTTCATTGCTTCCAAAGTATCCGTTAGTATATTTTTACAGCTTTTTTAGAAGCGATCGTAAAAAGTGATTTTGGTATTATTTGGCATTTCCAAACAGCGGGTCGCGGGTTCAAATCCCGGAGGGACCAATATTTTTTTATTTTTTTAATTTTTTTTTTTTATTCTATTCATTTTTTTTTAATATTTATAATAAATTTGTTAAAATTCAATATTTTTTTAATTTTAAAATTTTCAAAAATATGTATACTTGGGTTTTTCTTTATTTACAAAAAAATTTTTATTTAAAAAAGAGAATTTTTAACAACTAATAACCTTAAGCCGAACTATATTTACCCCACAACATTAAAAAATGCAAAAACGTGTTTTTTTTAAATTAATTTTAAAGATATTTTAAAATGCCAAATTTGGAGATGTCGATTGCTATTTGTACCACATAATAGTTGATATTAAAGAAAAAAAAATAAATTGGAAAAATGATAATTTGAGTTTGTGTTTGGAGCGACTGCTTTCCAGGACATTTTACAAAAATTGCCCATTTTGTCAAAAAATTAACAAAATATTAATGTTTTTGTCAACGTTTACATAGTTTTCGGAAAAGTATCACTTAAATTTATTAAGACTATTATTATTATTATTAAAGAATTATCTTTACATTTGTTTAAAAAATCGTTAAATTTTAGTGGCCTGGGGTCAGAAACGACTAGTGTTTCCAATTATTCGACATAGGCGGTTAACCGGTTAACTCGTTATTCGAAAAATCAGTAAAATTAATTAACCGGTTATTCGGGTCGGTTAATCGAGAAAATTGGCGATTAATCGATTAATCGTTTAATGCAAAATTAATGTATTTTCTAAACTTTTTATCAATAAAAACACAAAGAGCTGACTTTTGTAACATTAAAAACTAGAAGAGCCTTTTACATTGAGCCATAAATATAAAAAATGTTAAACTCTATTTGAAAATACCAATTTACTCTGCAAAAATCAGCAAAAATTTTTGTTTAATATATAAGTAGTCTGAGAATATCATAAATAATTGTTAAATTCTCAGTCTTTTCGGTTTTTAAGGGCCATTAACAATAAACAAATTTTAAGCTAATTTACGTAGAGAGAGTTTAATTGCACGAGTTTTAATGAAAGTTTTCACTAAACTAATGAAGTTTTCTTCACAAAGTTAATGCAAAACAAATTTTATGGGTATATGTAATTTTCAATAAATAATACGAAAGTTTTCATAAAACTGCATCAAGGAAAATTTTAGTACAGTGTTGTTTTAACGTCCTATAGACAGCTGCAATTAATATGGTAATTAATATGCAATTTTATCAATTTTAGTAAATGAATGTTCTTTAGTTTGACTCTAGATCATAAATTAATATCACTTTCTGTTTAAATTATTTTCAAATTAAAGAAAGATGATACAATTTTTACAAGTAAATTACAAAGAATAAAAATTTTTGAAAGAATTCGATAAGACCAGCAAGACAGAATACGTATTTTCGGCTTTCGCTACAAAGCCATCATCAATGCCTTTCTCCTTAGATGGGATATCTTATCCTTTGTTATTATTTCTCTTTTTTTGCTTTGAACCTTAATTCTTAAGATATCTCAGCTGATTCTATTCAACTCTGTGTATGATAACCACAGATTATTTGAATTAATACGAACCGTTAAATTTAAATGTATGTTATTTAAATTATATTTTGGACCGTGTCGATGTGTTTTTAAGAAGAATGAGGGGAATGTTTAGTTAATAATTTTAATTAATAGATTTGAGGTTAAGAAGAATATAAAGCTCAAATTAGTTTCGAAGTAAAGTGCGGCGAAATGAGGTATCGTAAAGAATAAAGGCTCCATTAGTCTGGTAGTATCGTAAAGTATGGTGTCAGCTATTTACTTTTAGTTAATGAAAGTATACACAACTACTTAGTTTAGAAGTACATTTGAGGTAAGAAAATCTATTGAAAATAGATTTCTACTTTACGATACCTCATTTCGGCGCACTTTACTTTCAAACTAATTTGAGCTTAAATCTATTTTCAATAGATTTTCTTACCTCAAATATACTTCCAAACTAAGTAGTTCTCTATACTGTTATTAACTAAAAGTAAAAAGCTGACACGATACTTTACGATACTACTAGAGTTGTGTCGTTCATGAACGAACTAGTTTATTTGAACGGTTCAATTCATTGAACGATATGACATCGTTCACCATTATTCGTTTTCGTACATTTCGTTCTTTTTTTTTAGTCATAAAAAATTTGTATCCCTTTCTTATTAATTTTATTACAGACTTAAATGTTTTTCTTAATAATTTAAAATTTTGGAACAAGTTGAGTTTAGGGGCACAGCTCCGATTTTTTTGATTTTTTTTCTCCAGATAGTACTTTCTGGGCTGAATAGGAAAACAAATTCTTTTTTTGTCGGAGACCCCTATTTTGGGTGTTATTTGGGGTCAAAGTTGAAACATGGATTTGCCCGTATCTTTGCTATTTATAATCGGATTTGGACAATATGAGCACCATTGGAAATATAAATGAAATGGCTTTAATATTCCTTAAATATTTATTAACCCACTACGAACCGGTTCCGTTTTTTTGAATTTTTAAAGCGAGTTTTTGGAGAAAATCATTTGAATATCAAAAATGTGCTTATATAATGGTATGATTTGTTTACACAAAATTGTATGTAGGATTACAAGGTTTAATTTGAGGTACAACTTTTGCTTTAAACCCTTATACGTACAAAGTTGTAAGGGGTTAAAATTATATTTTTTTTGTTAAATAAAAATTTAAAGAAAAAAGTAGTTAAATAGGAAAATAAATTTGTGTTTTTTCTTTTATTATAAAAGTAAAATAAGACCGATTAGTTAACCAATTGAGAAAAAAGAAACTTTTCAAGAGACTTTTTCATGGCGCAATTTTTTTTTCTTTTCAAATATGGCTATTTTTTTGCGAAATTCTAAAGTCTCACCATGAAAAAGTCTCTTGAAAAGTTTCTTTTTTCTCAATGGGTTAAATAATCGGTCTTATTTTTTGTCCTAGTGAAAGAAATTTCTATATCTCTATCATACTTGGGACTAGTTAATTGAATGGACCAATTAATTGATGATTTCATTGGCATTACAATTGACCAATGCCAATGAAATTTTTTGGCATTACAATTGATCAATGCCAATGAAAATTTCTTCAATTGGCAATGTTCAATGCCTTAATGCCCAATTATAATTGACGAAAAAAGCATTTGTTTTCTTGTTTTGATAAAAGAACAAATTAAGAAAAAAAAACTTAAAATTCGGGTATTTTTATCTAATATTCGCTATTTCGTCAAGTTTACATTACTAGAGGCTGATCCATCTAGAATGACCAGGGTTAAATAAGAGTGAACAGCAGTATAATTGATACAACTCTGAAATTTTACATTCTTGTCCTAATTTCCTTTTTTATAAAACAATTTTTTTGTATACAATGCTTTTTTCGTCAATTATATGTACATTTCATTACCATTGGGTGTACATTTCATTACCATTGTTTCAATCAATGCCAATTTAAAAAATTTCTTTGGCATTGAATGGTAATGACATTTTTTGGCATTGTCATTGAGATCAAGTAATGCCAATTAAATTTCAATGCCAATGAAAAATTCCCAAGTATGATCTCTATATTTGACATGAATTTTTTTGAGTTAATATAAAAAAAACTAAAACTTTGACAATAACTTTGTTGTTTGATGGGTTAAGTGGTCGAGCTATATCTTGAATGAATGGTGTAAGTACAAATTATATTGTTATCCCTCGAAGTGGCACATATTTTGAGCCCTTAGTTCTGGCACATGGTGTCTGGCCAGACCCCTATACATTTACATGCATTTGTATGGAAATAAGGGCTGTTTGCCGTTAAATTTTTTACTAAGATAGGAAAATATTTGCTATATTTTGTGTTTCTATTTCTTTTTACTATGTTATTAGCTACCTGAGGAAGAAAAAATAGACCTGAAAAAATCTTTGGAATGAAAAGGGCAACACCTTTTTTGTTCTATATATATTTCTCTTTATTATGGGTAAAGTAATAAATGTTTATGACAAAATAGAAAATTATTATGAAGAATACATTGATTTTTTTATTCAGAATTTTGCGGAAGGCAACAAAAACATAAATAATCTACTTTTGAATGTTGCTGACAAACAGGATTGTTGCATTTGCAGCAAAAAAATCATGTCTTACGGCGTATTTTGTCACCTTGCTGCAGGCAAATTCTGCAATCTTTTTTGGCAGCTAATGTGTCTGGACCACTGCGTGAAGCCACATTAAGGTTTGCTATATTGAGAGGTCTCCCAAAGAACGCTTCAAATGCTATACGAGTTGTTGGTTGAGCCACAATGTGCGGATTATTGATGCGATTTTCAACGTTGGCCAGTACCAATTGCTTTGCAAGTTTATATAAAAATATGCGTCTTCTTTCTTTTCTTGTATTTTCATCATTTAGCTTACATATAATGTAACTTGCCAATGCCATCACATCAATCATGTTGCAGAAAAACGCGTATGTCCAGCGTCTGGTTGACCGTTTTGTTGTGTAATGAGTTAGCATTTGATCCATCGTATCGACTCCGGCTTTAGTTGAATTATAAAATAAAATTGCTTCCGGTTTCATGGCTACGCCTTCAACATGTTTCGTGTAATGCACGGTTGAAATTAAATTGACTGCCTTATTTTTTTTGGGCACGTAGCTGCAAAGTGCAACAAGATTTTCATGAAAACCAAACACACTTGAAAGAATTGGTCGTCTGGTGCTCTTCATAACTTCCTTAGGAAGACATCTTTTGTTTGCTCGAATGGTGCCAACAAATGCCAGTCCCATAGCAGCAAGTCGTTTAGCGCCGTTCAATGAGGTGAAAAAATTATCAGAAATAATTGTTCTGCCGCTGTTTGCGTAACAATTTGCGAAATACATTAGAACGTTTTCACCTTGATTTATCTCCCGATTGTCTCCTTCCTTTCCAGTGTATAGTTTTCCTTTCAATGGAAATTTAGGCTTAGCATCGCATGCCCACCAAACTTTGATCCCATACCTTGCAGGTTTTGATGGGATATATTGGGTGGACTTTGTGCGCCCACGATACGGAAACAACTGCTCATCGATGGTGATATTTTCATAAGGTTCATAATAATTTTGCAGATTTTCATTAAAAAAATTCAAAAGGTCCCGGATAGGAGCTGCTTTATCTGTTTGCTGTCGGAATGCCCGCGTACGACTATTATCGAAACGAATATATCTGGACAGAGTAATGAATCGTTTGTGCGACATAGCCGCACGGAATATGGGCAGCGAATCAGAACGCCACAATATACTGGAGTCTTGCATATTATTATGGCTGAGACCAGAAGCCAACAAAATCCCAATGAATGCATCTAGCTCAGAGCTTGTCAAATCAATCCATTTTCTTTGGGTAGACCCTGGATGTTCTTCATTCCATTTTCTAATTGATTCTCGCCCATGCCGATTTGTTTCACTAATGATGACGAACGTAATATTGGTTGAGAAAAATAGCTTGAATACCTCAACTGGATTGGTGAGCCTTGTTTTTGTTCCAGATTGAAAACGCATGATATTATGCTGGCGCAAACGAGATGCAGGGGGTTCAGTTTCTTTCCATTTAGTACCGTCTTTACCATAAAAACAGCCTGAGTCGACTTCATTTGCTGCTTCAGCATCATTTCCACTTTCTTCTTCTTCATCTACGTCTTCATCACTATAATAAAGTTCGTTAGGTTCAATTTCCAAATCATTTTCTATGTCTGATGCATCATCTTCTGGCACATAATCAGCAGTGTCGTCACCATCGTTTTCAAAAACATCATCATTTTCATCAGCTTCTACCTGACTTTGAAAATCACGCACTAATGCCTCTGACAATTGGGGTTGCAAATTCGCGCTACGCAAGCGTGTATTATAAATAAATTCCAGTTCATCAGCCATAATATACTAACAACGCAACAAATCTACATGCGTAAAATTATTCACAAGTTCAAAATTACCGCACAAAAACTAGATTACTTCTTCACTGTTCAACGTTCAATGAATAACTAACTCACAAACAAAATCAGAAGAAAGAAAGAATCATAAAAGAATAAAGTAAATACAAATTTCCAACTCGTGCCATGTGCTTTGCCTATGCGTTCATACAAAATGCATGTACCAAAAGTAAGGTGAAGATTTTTTATTTGGCTTTTTTGTCCTGTTCCAAGGACTTTTTTCAATTATTAATTTATACATCGAAAGCCAACAATATTTTGGGAGATTACCTGAAATTACAGCCATGTACCTAAAATAGAAGTATGCTAAATTGAAGCATGAAAATGAAATATGTCTGGCCAGAACCATGTGCCACTTCGAGGGTTATATACGCAATCTTATGAAATAAAACCCTTCTTTGTTAAAATGAACCTTCTAAAAATTAAAAAAAAAATTTTAACTAGGCAATGGACTAATTGCTATAAAAATTTGTACTCTCATATGAAAGATATTTTAAATACCTTTCTAATGGTGCGCGTATTGTCCAAATCCGACCACAAATCATGGAGTTATAAGCAAGTCCAACTTTGAACCGAAATAACTCCCGAGATCGGTCCGACCGACAAAAAAAAAGTTGATGTGGAATCCCAATAAAAATTTTACCTGTGGTAAAAATTTTGACCTGATCGGAGCTGTCCCACTAAACTCAACTTTAACCCAAATTTTTAATAAAATTGTAATTTTCTGACACTAAGGGTGTGCGTGAAACGATAGCAAAGTATCATGGTGAAAAATATTCCCAATAAACATCGATTCAAACATTTGAGAAATTTTTTTTTCAATTTTTCCCGCGGGATCCCAATGTTGAGTACCCCAACGCAGCTATTAATATGCACTCTTCTTTTTAAATAAATATAAATAAAATCATCGACTAGAGGCTGAAAAACTGCTCTCACTTTTGAAAATTAATTTTACCCTTTATAAGAATTAAAACAGAAATAAAAATGTATCTATTGTATTTGCTAAAGCCTGCTCCAGCCCACACATAGTGTTAAAGCGCTTTTTTACAAATAGAAACTTTGTTATTTTATTAAAAAAATTCAAAAAAATTGTATTAAAAATTAATTGCGATAACGTAAAACAAATCCTTTTTAAGATTTTCTTAAAACCCATGACGTGTCTCGCTGGTTCAATTTCAACCCAGCAAAATATTGGTAATGACACCTCATTACTATCTGCATTACCAAAAATGATATATCAATACCTTATTCATTATTTCATAATATAAGATAATGACTTCCTAATAACGGCCTATTGTATTCATTGTTTCTAAATATAAAATAATGACTTACTCGTATTAGTTTAAATAAGTAATTTTTACACAGTTAAATTTTTTTAATATATGTAAATATGTTTTATGTTTAAATTTTTATGACGAGTCCTAAAATTACACACTAGAGAAAACTTAAATTTTCTGAATGTATTTCCTTAGGCTAATAGTATTTGCCTAACTCCTTATTTTTAAGAATCAAGTAGGCACTTATAATTAAACTTTTTGTAAGCATGTGTATAACCACTTATTATTCAAAATCTCATAACTACTTATTTCTCATTTTTTCGTAAGCGAGCGGGTAAGCGTGACTACTTAAAAAAACGATCACGCCAAACAAAATAATGAGTTTAGACGCCAAAAAATAAGTTGTACGGAGCTATAAATTTCTATTATATAACCACTTATTTGATAATGAAAGATTTTGCTGGGATCTTGCTTGGAGTTGCTCAAAAAATGATATCTAAAGGTTTCTCTTTCAATCGATTTTAAAACAATTTGATCTTATTGTAGTTAGTATTTGTTTTTTTTAAGCGTTTCTTGCAATTTTTTAGCTAAAGTTAAGAAAATTATGAAGTTTCGGGGAAAAATAAGGCAAAAAATTACATATTAAAAATTTAACCGGTTAATCGACCTATTTTATCCGATTATTCGGGTCGAATAATTATTTGAGTTTTAAATTATTTGTTTCGACATTAACCGAAATAGAGGCGATTAATCGAGGAATCGGTTAATCGATTAACCGAATTGGAAACACTAGAAAAGACCCATGAAACTTAATATTAATTGTGACTACGAGATTGTAAAGCCTTTAAATTTGAGAAAAAAAAATCTCAACTGGATAAAAATAATTATTTTATGTAGCATGATCCATGTAGGGTTAATTTTTACACTTTTGGCCAAAAACGACCCACTAGGAAATTTACAGAATAACACCTTCCATAATTATCGAAAAAATATCTCTATATAATTTTTTTTCGAAGAATTTTTTTTTAAATTTTAATTCGTGAAAAAGAGCTTCCTTTGCATAATAAACAACTACCAAAACAGTAATTTTACAGTAAACAGTTGTTTTTGGTAGTTATTTAAAAAATAAAAAATTTCGTTGAATTTCTTTGAATTTTAAAAATTCTTGTTTAGTTTATATTTGTTATTATTGATATATTCCTAGTTTGCAAATAATAATCAGAAACTTGTATTGTATCTCCAATGCATAAAAGCATAATAACTGGAGAACCGTTTGGAATTTTTACTTAAAATTTTAAATAGGCTGAAGTAATTATACATATTTTCGTAATCGAAACAAAAGTTTTAGTTATTTTAAAGGTAAATACCCAGGTAGAAATTGCCGACGTTACAACAAAAGTTGTACTGAAAAAGCACTGTTTTTTACGAAATGCCGGTACTACTTAAAACGTGCTTTGCTAGTACTGTTTTCTGAAAATTAACGAGCTTTTTTTAATCTATTAAAATTAACAATTTTATAAATTTTACATATTTTTACATCTATTACACAATTATTTATGTAAGAGGGACATCACCATTCTTTTCTTGTGAAGTTTCGAAAGAATACATTAAAAATTTGTGATGTACACTAAGAGGACAGTAAAGTTCTAGCAAACTACTAAATTTGTTATTAAATGTACTGGGATAATACCAAAAAAATAAAATCCCAAGCCTGCGCCAACGTTGGGAAATAACTACGGCCAAGCGTTTATTGGTGTTATCATTTCGACAACATGCCAGTACAGTGAAAGTTAAAAATCAGACGCTTTGCCAGTACATGTACTACCGTCTCCGATACCGGGCCGACATTGTGCCGTTTGTATTTTTCTACCTAGGTAGCTTTGTCGCCTTTTTAACTGCATATACCTTTGTTTTAACTGTCATTTTCAGTAGATTCTACCGACCAACTTTTTTGAGTATATAATACCCATTTCATACAATAGCTACCCAGCAAAAATATGTGTCAGTCATTCAAAACAAAAAACTTTTAAATTGGTTACAATGGAGCGATAAGTACTCTTTTTCTGTTTCAAAAAAAAAAAATATTGAAAAATAAAAAAATTAAAAATTTTTCAATTTTAAAAATCCAAAAACAGCATATTGAGTGCTATTTATTAGTTAAAAAAGATACTGATCTTAAGCAACTCAAAAGAGTCAACTTTAAGCTCGGTGTTTCTCCCAGTGCTTATAATGAAATATTAAAACCTGATCTTTGGCCATCAAATATTAAGGTTCGCCAATTTGTAAATTTTCCAAGGAAACCAGCGCATGCTGAAAAACTTTAGACTCGGTGAAAACTGGCTTTCAAATTTATTACCAGAACTTATCTGGAATGCGAACAAAATCGAAAAGTATATATGATTTTTCTTCTCAATGTCAACATGATGTCATTGTCTTGGTGGAAACTTGGTTGAATGCTGATTTTTGTAATGCTGAATATTTTGATACTAAGCTGTACAATATATATCGTAAGGATAGGAATGCTGAGCGTACTGGTCATTCTAAAGGTGGTGTTGTTTTAGTGGCCGTTAGAAGTCATTATAAATCTTTTCTTGTTAATATTGATGACAATAATGGTTTGCTTGATCAACTTATAGTATCAATTTCCGGCTTTAATATTATACTGCATTTGTGTGTATCATATATTCCTCCTAATAGCTCAGACTCGATTTATTCCGCACATGTTTCCAATATTTTATCATTGGAAGAGAACTTGTCAGTAAATTCTCGCTTTTGTATTATGGGTGATTTTAATCTTAAAGATGTTCTTTGGTCACAACTTTATGATAATGCTATTTTATCACCGACTAATGTAAATAAATTTCATGAAATTGAGGTTATTGATAGTTTGATTGGTTTGAATTTAATCCAAATTAATCATATTGCTAATCAATTAAACCGATTTTTGGATCTAATTTTTGGTCCTCATGATTGTAAGTTTGAACTATACGAGAGTTTACTGCCAATATCGCAATCTAATATTCATCACCTGCCACTAGTCATTGAAATAGAATCATATAAGTTTTTTAAATGCTCTCAATCTTTAAATTTAAATTTTTGTAATTTTGATGTACTTAACTCTATTTTTAATCGAGTTGACTGGTTGGAAATCTTTTCCGGGCTATCAACATCAACATGTTATGCTCAATTTTTGGATAAAGTTTTGAGTATAAGTAAAGAAAATATTCCTCTTAAAAGGGCTAAGCCTTATAAGTTGCCATAGTACACTAGTGGTCTTAAGAAACTTCGTAATAAGATTCATAAACGTTTTAGCGAATTAGGATCTACTGATTGTAAAGATAAATTTATTTATTAATATTAATGAGTTTAATTGTTTGAATAAGTTTTTGTACAAACAGTATCTTCTTGAAAAGGAAGATGATATTAAAAATAATACTAAATCTTTTTGGTCATTCGTAAAATAAATAGCATCAAACACACACAAAAAATCAAATGTTTTCCGTGGTACTAAATTATGAGCCCTCATTGAAGAATTTTAAATTACTCTAAAAATAATAAAAAATAAATGATTCTTGGAGTTATTGTATAGTGGAGTCAAAACTTATTTAAATATCCACTCTTTTTGGAGCTTCTTTTTCAAAACCAAAATAATGTTTAAGGAAAACAAGAGCTGAGAAGCCACCATTTTCAAGCGTTGCTAAAACGTTAAAATTTAGTGGTTTGCCAGTACTTCTTTTTGCAAGACCGCGGTCTACTTGTGCTTTGCCAGTGCTTCTTTTTTGTTACCACACAAAATTTCTACCTGGGAAGTATCTGATATACCATCTACTGTTAAATACGCTGATAAAATATCCCAATCTTGTACTGAATCTGTGAATATGTTTGCAGACTTTTTTAAATCTAATTTTGAGCCTTCAAATGGTAATATTTTTGGCTTTTCTAGTTCCCAGGTAGAAAATTACAAAGGAGCCAGCACTGGCAAAGCACCGAAATGTTTGGTATGAGTGCTTGTTAACAGCGCTTTCCTAACGCCCAAATGATAACACCGTTCCACGGTGGTGCCAATGCTTTACCAAGCCCTGGGAAAGCACCCATAAACATAAAAATAAAATGCTTTGCCAACGCTCAAATAAAAAAATTAAAGTGCTTTCCTGACACCTAAATGATAACACCGATCTATTTAATGCTTTGCAAAGTATTGAGATAGCACCAAGAAACATAAAAATCAAGTGTTTTCCCTGCCACCAAATTATGAGCCCTCATCACTGAAGAATTTTAAATTACTGTAAAAATAGACGATTCTTGGAGTTATTGTATTGTGGAGTCAAAAATTATTTAAATATTCACTCTTTTAGAGTTTCTTTTTCAAAAACAAAATAATGTTATAAGAAAACAAGTGCTGGGAATTCACCCTTTTAAAGCGTTGGGAAGGCGTCCAAATTTAGTGCTTTGCCAGTACTTCTTTCTGTAAGACCGCGGTCTACTTGCGCTTTGCCAGTGCTTCTTTTTTGTTACCACACATAATTTCCACCTGGGATTGGTTATATGGTCATTTCTGAGGATGAGGTTTTTAATGGGATTTTGTAATTAAGGATAGTTACAAATCGGATGATGATGGCTTATGTGCTCACTTATTAAAGAAGTGTGCATCTTCTATTACTTTGGCATTGTCATACATTTTTAATTTGTCTCTTAAGGAATGTGTTTTTATTGACCGATGGAAGTTGGCAACAATTACACCAGTTTTCAAAGACGGAAATAGGGATGATGTAACTTGTTACAGACCTACTTCTAAGTTGTCCTGTGTGTCTAAGATATTTGAACATGTTCTCTATAAAAGACTTTTTTTATTACTAAATCATGGATTTCTCCTAATCAACACGGTTTCTTTTCTGGTAGATCATCTACAACAAATTTAGCAGTTTTTAATGAATACTGTATATCAGCCTTAGAACAAGGTAGCCAAGTTGAGACAGTTTATGCAGATTTTTCTAAAGCCTTTGATATGGTATCTCATGTCATTCTTCTTTCCAAGTTACATCAAATGGGATTTCATTCTATTTTTTTTAATTTGGATTAAATCATATCTATACAATAGAGTTTGTAAAGTTAGCATAGAAAACTACTTTTCTGATCCGTACATTCAAACTTCCGGTGTACCTCAAGGCACCATCTTAGGACCACTTCTATTTAATTTATTTATAAATGACATTTCGTCTTGTTTCCATAAAGCTAAATTTCTGTTGTATGTCTTGAAAATATTTCATAGAATCGACTCAGTTCGTAATGTTTTAGATTTGCAAGTAGATTTAAACAATCTTCTTGCATGGTGTAATTTAAACAAGCTCCATTTAAATCTCAACAAATGTTTCCACATCTCGTTTTCTAGGTCTTTAAATCCTATTTATACTACCTTTAATATAGGTGACTATAATCTGGTTTCTGTGGATTCCACAGTGGATCTGGGTGTTGTTTTTGACTCAGTGATGTCCTTTAAACAGCATGTGGACTATATTGTTCCGAAAGCTTATTCTATGTTAGCTTTCTTTAAGAAAAATGGTGCTGAGTTTTCTGATCCTATGACATTGAAGTTTATTTATACTGCCTTTGTCAGATCAAAATTAGAGTATGCAGCTATTATATGGGCTCCCCATTGTGGAACTCATATCTCGCGTATTGAGAGAGTGCAAAGGAAATTTGTTAAATTTGCAATCTCATCTTTTACGTTTGTTCATCATATACCATCCTACATATCTAAAAGCTTATTAATAGATTTGGAAACCCTTGAGTTTCGTAGGTTATTGCAATCTGCTTTATTTGTTTTTGATATTATTAGTGGTGGTATTGACTGTTCAGAGTTGCTTTGTCTTATTAGATTTCAGGTTCCACCTAGAAGTGTTAGGTATAACAATATTTTTAATGTACCACTACATCGTACCAATTATGGTCTTAATAGCACTTTGACCCGCACGTTTATTCAACTGAATGACATTAATAATTATCAACAAATTCATTTAAAACCACAAATAGAGTTTTGTGCATCAAAAATCTGCCTTTAAGCAATATTTATATTCTATTTTGATGGGTTTAAATTTGTAAATTAATAATTTTGTATCCATAGACTGAAAAAATGAAATAAAGTTCTAAATTTTGATTAAAGTAAAATTTTGCTAAATTAATTTCTTCAACATAAGAATTTAAATAATCACGTATTGCAAATTATAGCATTGGAACTTTATGCATCGTGTAATGAAAACGTTGATTTTCTGCTAACGATGGTTGACTTGCATTTTTATACGAATTGATTCAAAAAATAAATATTTCTTGCAAGCTCTAGCCTTATTTATTAGTACTGTGCAGTTGTTTTCTTCGCACAATATGTTTTTGTATGTATGCGTGTTTTCTCTGCAACATTGTGTGTTTTTTTCTCTTAATTTGTTCACAACAAATTTCAGCACATTTCTAACATATATTTGCGTTTAAACTATGTTGCTCAACAAATATTTTTTCCTAGCAGGACTGTGCTGTTAATTCTGTTGAACAAATGTTTCTTTTGCTAGTTACTACTATTACCACAGTAGTAATAACATTTATTTTCGTAGGAACATCGTGTATGTAGACTTGAACATAGTGTATGTATACAAAATACATCACAACAGTACACGATATACTTAATATAAATACAGTAAGTGACTGATGTGCGGAAATATAATAGAACCCTGGGAAAATTTATTAAAATTTTAAATTTAAAAACATGTAAAATATTTTTAAGGTGTGCAGAGAACACCTCCGCCCATTAGAGGGAACGTGACTGGTGCAAACTTGTGTCGGACAAGTTTTATAGTCAGAACTAAGATAGATTTTTTACTTAAGTATTTCTTAAATATGGAATCCAAAAATTTGTATTTCTAAAGATTTTGTTTCTTTGCAGATTTTCAGAAGTATTTATAAAGAATTATTTTATAAAAAAGTTTAAAAGTGAGTATTCTTCACATAAATTATTAGGCAAATTCTCTTAAAGATTTTTATAGAAATCGACACTAGAATATTATTAAATAATATTTTATTCATCCTAACACACTAGATATAGTGAAAAATATAATTTATTACGTATGCCTAATCAACATGGATTTATGTTGTATATAATAAAAATAATTAGAATATGCATTTAAAATTAACGGTTCGATGTCGTTCATAAATCTGTGGTTCATAAGTTGTCGATCAGAGTTGAATTCCATAGGAAGCAGCTGGATAAAAATAACATTGTTAGAATTCCGTTGATGTTAGTCTAATTGAGTTGTTTCAATTAGCTTATTTGCTTCAATTCAATATAAATAGATCATGATCAATTATTAACCCATAAAGGCATAGAATATAGAGGATGGGTTTGTAGCAGGACCCGAAAATACGTATTCTATCCTGCTGGCCTTATCGAATTTTTTAAATTTTTATTCTATGTAATTTACTTGTAAAAATTTTATCATCTCTCTTTGAATTTGAAAATAATTTAAAGGAAAATGTGATAATATTTGATCTCAAATTGCAGGAAAAACATTCATTAAATAGTTTTTTAACTTTAATTGGTATCTTTTAAATAAAAATTTTTTATGGCACAACTAATTAACAAGAAATTATTTTTTAGTTAAGTGTTTGTAATTATAATAGATTTAATTAATATTAGAATTAATTACTAAAGAATTTTTTATAGAGTTGAAATTACTTAATTTGCATGGTTTTATTTTAAATTAACATATAAAGAAATCCAAAATAATTTGAAAAAGCATCTGCATAATATTTAAAAAATACAATTGAAATAAAGGAATAGCAGTTGAAAATTAAATAAAATTATTTGAAGTGAAAAACCTCAAAATACTCAATTAAAAATACGAAAATATTACTAATTTTTTAGTTTTTTTGGAGGTATTTTGCACTGAGATACGGATGTTGAAGTGTTGTGTATATTGCTTTATTTGAACAAAGATCACCATTTAAAAAAAAAAAAAAAATTTCTGAAGTTCGAGTATTTGTTTCCAGTTTAACTTAACCAAATTCAACTGACATACAAAATCAATTTGGCCTAAATAATATCTTTTTATACTAATTCAGTTTATTAAATTTTAAATCCCTTTTTTTAATTTCAAATATTTCTTATTTAAATTAATTTCAAATCAATGCTTTAAATTAACTATAAAACTATAACAGATATTCCAAATTGTGCAATAATAGTTTTTGCACAATTTGCAATAATAGTTTTTGTGGATTTATTTGCAGATTCAAAATATGTAACGATCACAAAAATAGCATGCAAAGCCAAAGATTGGTGATATTTTAAACTTTATGTTACTTAAACACTCCACCCTTACACGGGGCAAATAAGGCAATTAAGTTTATATTTAGAACTTGTCTAGGCGACAGTTATATGTGTGCAATATTTTGTATAAATCCGATACAGCAATAAAAAGCAGCGAGGATATTTTCATTTTATTCCATTGTCCATTTCGCGGAGTTTTGATACTGTTCTAACCAATTGGCTACGCTAATTTTTTTTCTTTTTGTGTAAGTATATTTGACTAAACTAATATAACTAATATAAAGACTAAACTTATATTTCCTGGCGAAATCCCCCTCCACCTCATATACACTTGTGCTCACGAAATTAAGTCAATTCAAGTTTTTTTTTAATTTTATCGTTGTTGCCTTTATTTTTAAATTTCAAAATAGTGGCTAACTTCGTCACGAAAGGCAAGGAGATGGTTCGGAAAATTATACAGAATTTAAACGTAATGTTTGTTTTTCCTCTTGTCACTTGTTTTAAGTGGGCGTGGCTTTTAACGAAAAATTAGCGATATCAACCTTTTATCAAATTACATAGTAAAATTTAGGCAGTTCTGATCGGTTCTGTACAAACTGTTTATTTTTGGAAATCCTATAAAATTTTCGTAAGTCTTGCATTATTCTTATCTATTAGGGTTTGGGGTTCGGGAATTCCCGGGAAATCCCGGGAAAAGTGTGCCGGGGAAAACGGGAAATTTTAAAAATATTAAATTTTTTAAATTGTTTCTGTTCGAATAGGATTTTTTAATTTTAGTCATAAAAAACATTTTAAATACCAAAACAAAAATGTCATTGTTAAAATCTTTTAAAAGGGAATACATTTATTTGACATACAAATAAAATATTTGCCAAGTAATAAGGAGCATTTCAACTAATAAAGATTTTTCGCATAACTTATTCAAAATTTAAGTAGTAAAACCTAAAAACTTGGTAAAATGTTTAAAAGAAATATGAAAAAAAGCTTTGTTTTTTACAAATAATCGCCCTTACTATCTAAATTTTTCAAATGTATAATTTAGGTAAAGTCGACTTTAGTTAAAATATTGGGTGGCAGTATACCTTGACTTGGTTTATTTTTGGAGCATTCTGATTGGTTAATTTATTTTCAACCTATCAAAATATTTGAAAATATAAAAATTTTTGTAAGGTTTTCATACACAAAATGAACCAAACCGTTTGATTAAAAATAAAGTCGACTTTAAATTTAAAATACTCCTTTATATTAAGGGTCAATAATTTTATAAGTAACGTTTTCATTAATAAATGTGAAAAGAAAAGACTAATGGTTAACGGTGGTATCTAAATTTGGTTATCCGACATCTAAATTTGGTTCACAAAAAAAAAAAAAAAAAATTGATGGTCATGCAACTTCTCTTGAAGAAAACAACAAGCTAAAATTAGCAAAGTACCCGAAGAAAAAAGTGTAAGCTGAATAGGCATTAAAGGTTTTATGGTAGGGCAAACATTTCCTAAAATGGTATCCAAATTAGCCGCAGTTAATCCGAACCATAACTAGATCTTCGTTTATTCGAGAAAGTTTTTATAATAAAAACCTGGCATTGCAAAAAAATGAAACCGATGTAAAGAACATTATATTAAATTACTATAATCATGTAAAAGATATCATGATAAAAGAAATATAGAGCAATATTTCTAACAATAGGAGATTTACTATAATCTTAGATGAATGGACAAGAATATCACAAAAGATATATTTGAACATAAATAATTCATTTTATAACCTGGGCTTGGTTTATATATCAGGAAGATGTAATGCTGATGAAATGAGAATTGTAGAAATAAGACTAGAAGAGTTTTATTTGTCTTTGGAAAATAACATTTTGGCCACCATATCTAATGGGCCAAGTGTGATGAAACGGTTTGTTTCCGACAGTCCAGTAGTAGGTGCCTGCTGGAATCATGCAATTCATTTGGCAGTGCTGCGAGTAATTTATGTGAAATCAAATGTTCAACATTCTGATATTTTTACTTTGAATTCTCACTACACAGACTGTATTTGTACTGAAATAGTGTTTTTTTTTTAACAAAAATTACTTATATAGGTGGTTTTCATTAACAATTTTGTTCAAAAATATTTCCCGGGATTCCCAAATCAAATTTTTTCATTCCCGTTTCCCGGGAAATAAAAAAGTCCGTGAAATCCCAAACCCTATTATCTACAAATAGTCACCAGACTTAAAATTGCAGCACTTTAAACATGACGAAGTTTTTCTTTGTTTTTAGCGATTTTAAAAGAAAGTTAGCAACACTGAAATTTTAACATGAAATGCTTTTTACTATAACGTAAAAAAAATCTTGACTGATTTGTTATATTGTGATAAGAAAAGCATAAAACTATTCACTTTAAAATTTCAGTGCTGTTAACTTTATTAAAAACGCTAAAAACAAGGAAAAATTTCGTCATGTTCAAAGTGCTGCAATTTTAAGTCTGTCGACTATTTGTAGATAAAAATAATGCAAGACTTAATGAAATTTTATAGGAATTTCAAAAATGTACAGTTTGTACAGAACCGATCAGTACCGCCTAAATTTTACTATGTAATTTGATAAAAGGTTGATATCGCTAATTTTTCGTTAAAAGCCACGCCCACTTAAAACAAGTGACAAAATGAAAAAACAAACATTACGTTAAAATTCTGTATAATTTTCTGAACCATCTCCTTGCCTTTCGTGGCAAATTTAGCCACTATTTTGATCTTTAAAAATAAAGGCAACAACAATAAAATTAAAAAAAAAATTGAATTGACTTAATTTCGTGAGCACGAGTGTACATCGACCTTGTATTTAAATTGTACTCAAGCTCGCCATGTACCGCCATTAAAAAAAGAAAATTAACTTACCAGGTGCACCTTCAACAGTCAATTGACTTATATCATGTGCCACAAATTGGCCAAATTGCATAGTCATTAGAGTGCGAAAAGTATCCGATAAGGTATCCTCACCATACAAAGCTAACGACAAAAGACGTGGATTTGGTAATGATCTGCCATTTGATGACGTGCTAGGAGCATAAACTCCGTCACCATATTTTGGAGGTAAAATACGTGAATATCTGTTGTTGGCCATACCATAACCAGGATGGGCGAAATTATTACAGGAGCCATCATACGAACGATAGTAATAATTATTAGTGTCATTGGTACAAGACAAAGGCGTTACAGCACATTCCAATCCAGACGATTTAATTTGTCCCAAATAAGATTTATATAAACTGTCAAATGTTTTATCGCCATAAATGCCAGCTAAAGGACCTTTGTTAATAGTATTCGAGCTATAAGCATTTTGTAATAAGGATCCTATAGCTTTTACCGATAAACTTGATTCTGGTACAGCTTTAACCATATTTATTGGATCATTTTGAGTTCGCAAATATTGTTTCAGGCCAGCTTCCGATAAAGTACTTCTAGCGGCCAGGGAAGCAAAAGCCTCTGCACTCACAACATTGGATGGTTGGTGTTGTACTCCTTGTTGCAATTGCGAATATGGACTGATAGGTTATAATAATAATAAAAAACAAATATGTAAAATTTCAACATTATTTTATTTTTATAATCTCTAATAAAACTTACCATCCCGCCTGAGAACTTAATTTTATAATTGTTAATAAAAGGAAATATAAAATTAACCAGTTCATTTCAGCGTTTCTTTACTTTTTGTTGTTTTCAATAACACTTTATATGATACAATATTAATAATTTCATTGCGTGCCTTTGCTTTATATTAATATTTTGTGTATCTTATCACATTATATTTAATCAATGAAAAAAGAAATTTAGTTCGTGGATAAATTTTTCATTATTTGCACTTTAATCACGTTCTAAATCTATGCGGAAAAGACTGATGCACTTATTTGAGATACAAACAAAAACTTTTTTAACACACAAAAAATAAATAAACATCACAGCAAAAAAAGAGATGCAGATGCAGTAGAAAAAGCAATACAATTGATGATCTAGATGTACTTCTTTTTTAACATAAACACTAATGATTTTAACATTGAGTTGTCATAGGAGAGGAGTACTCCCACTTCAACATTTTTTCAGTACTTTTTTAACGAGTGCAAAGGAAGCTGTTTTTCACCAATTAAAAGTTAAAAAAAAATTCTTTACAAAAAAAATTATATTTTTTTTATTTTACAAAAGTTTTTTTATTGCCGACACCGGGTATCGAACTTGCGACCTCACGATTGCTAGTCTAATGCTCTACCCCTGAGCTATTCTTTGATATGAAAGTTGACTGGCATAAAAACACCACTTTGTTAATGCGAGATATTGTTCCTTATTCTGTTCAATAAAAATACTTATTAAACAAGTGTAAAAGGTGCACTCCAATTCAATATTGTTTTCAGTACTATTTTTACAGGTGCATAAAAAGCAATTTCTCACCATATTTTTATATACATATATATTTTTAAAAATTTTAAAATTAAAAAATATTGAATTGAACAAATTAATTATAAATATTTAAAAAAAATTAATAGAATAAAAAAAAATAAAAAAATATTGGTCCCAGAGGCAATTATTTACTCTTTAGAAGCAATTATTTACTCTTTAGAAGCAATACTTAAGTGATTTTTTGGATGTGGTTCAGAAGTAATTCTAAAAAGGCTGTAAAAATGTAATAACGGATACTTTGGAAGCAATGAAAGAAGTGATTTTTTGAAGTTGTTCAGAACAACTTCTAAAAAAGCAGTAAAAATACACTAACGGATACTTGTGAAGCATTGAAAGAAGTGGTATATAAAGCATTACTTGCAATTTTTTTGCTGGGATGCATTTGCGCATATCGTCACCAAAAATTCATAACAACACAAAAATTTTAATCGAATTCCAAATTTCTGAACGAAATTTTTTTTAAAATGTTTTTATATGTTGTTTTTAACCGCGCTTCTAAATATAAACAGTATTGTTCGAAACCTAAGCAACTTCTCCTAATAAAGTAATCAAAGTCTTATATATTCTTTTTAAATTGATTTATACAAAATGACACTTTTAGTTTTTATTATGTTATGTGCCTACCGAGTCAGAAAAATACAAACGGGAAAGCGATGGCAAAGCACTTTAACAGGTGGTACAAGTACTAGCAAAAAGTGCTTTCCCATTCCCAAAATGATAACATCATTGGACAAAAGGACCGGCTGTACAAAAAGCGACGGAAAAGCACTGGAGAAACAAAATTTTTGGCAAAATGCTGGCAAAACCAATAAATAAGTGGTCTGGAAATATTTTTTACAAAATAAAATTTAAAAAAAGTTCATAGTATTTTTTTTTGGTCCTGCCATGATTTGAACCCAGGCCTTCAGATTGGCAGACGATTGCTCTACTCACTGAGCTATATAATATTTGATAGCTAAACACATAAATAAGTCATAATCGCTGGACAACTACTGGCTGTGCCGTAAAGCTAGCACTGGCAGACAGTTTTTTGGAACTAATATGCCAGCGTTGGGAGAGCAAAAAAAAAGTTGGTCTTAAAGGAGCTTTTCCACAAACAAAAAAAATTATTTTATAGAACAAAAAAAATTTTAAATTAAAAAAAATCGAACAAAAATTGTTTGCTTGCAACCGAATTTGAACTCGGAACCTCCTGACTACAAACCTTTTTTAACGAAGCGTCATCATTTTTATAAAATCATTGCTCTACCAGTGAATTGGTTTTTGTACCACTGGTAGCATTGGTCAGGTAGCACTGGATAACCACTGGTTGCAAGCCTTGGCATATCACTCTTAGACCATTCTTTGCCAGTGGTTTTTTTATAAACCACCGAAATTTTTGTAAAACAAATGCTGGAATAACGCTCTTTGCAAGCGCTGACAAAGCGTCGCAAATTAGTGCTCTCCCAGTCATTTATTTTCAACAGTGGTATGCCAGTGCTTGATTTTTTGTACCACTGTCGATTTATGATTGGGTATTTTCTAATAATAACAACAAAAATTTAATTCCCTTTCCTTGCCAGTAAAAAAAAAAACAAAAATGAAATTTACTCGATATATTAGGCGTGTTCGTTTACCTACTACAAGTTACTACTTTTACAGCTGGAAAAATTCAATACAAAAAGTAAACAAAACTTTCCAATTGTAGTAAAAGTAGTAAGAATTTCGAGTAAACGAACACACTCATTATTGTTCGAAACTTAAGCAACTTTCAGTACTTCATATGATACCCTTTGTTTCATATAACCTCCGCGCATCGTTTTGCTATATAATTAGGGAATGCATCCCGGGATTTCCCGTCCCGGGATTCCCGGGAAATTAGGCATTTTTCAGTTCCCCCATTCCCGGGAATTTGGAACGGGAATCCCGGGATTTCAAAAAATGCAGTTTAAAATAATAAAGTTAATTATTTCAAATTTACTTATGCAAAATTTTCCAACGTTTTGAAAATAGTAAAAATCTTACAGTAGTAAAAGTAGTAAGATTTTCGAGTAAACGAACACACTGATTAATTTGTGTACTTGATCGAACTTTTTAAGTCCTTTTTTTTAACAGGCACTAAAAGGAACTTAAAAAAATATATTTTTTAAGAAAACCACTCAAATAAATAGTGTTTGTATAAAAATTTTTGAAATATCTGAATTAAAGACAAATTTGTCCATTGATTTTTAAAAATTTTCAAGTAAGTTAGAATTTGTTCCCATAATTTTTAAATTTTTTTCCAATTTTCTAAAATTATTTTCTATATTAATTTTTTTTACGGACAAGTGTTTTAGTCAAGAAATTAGTTTTAGTTTATTAAATTTTTAAAATTACATATATAATTAGACTTATATAATTTCTAATATAAATTTAATTCTTTCCCACTACGAATATTCCAAGAAAAACCACCTGAGCTTTTTCACGATCATGAAAATTTGAGGTCTTTAAGACATCTTATTAATAAACATTTTTAAATTACTACAAAATATTTTCTAATTTATGTCCCTTGCGGGATCCCGGGATCCCGAGAATTCAAGATAAATTTCCCGCTTTCCAGGGAAATCAAAAAGTACGGGATTTTGTATTCCCTACATAGAATATATAAGATTTGATAGTGTTGTGGTAGGTATTGATTCCAACTCTGATTTTAAGCAATTTATCAGCTCCCACTTATTACTAAAACGGCGAGTTCCGACCCTGGGATTCAAAATGCCGAATAGGTTTTCTATGGGAGTCAAGTCTGAAGATTGAGCTGGCCAATCCATTCTTTGACCCACTTTGACGAGAGTTTGGGTCATTATTACGCTGAAACACCCATGGAAGTGGTATTTCTAATTCGGCATATTGAAGCATGTGGTTGGCTAAAATATCCATATAAACAAAGCGATCCATTTTCATTTGTATTTCAACAAAAGTGCCAACTCCACTCGCCGAAAAGCAGGTCCACACCATAACATTACCGCTCCCATGCTTTATTTTTCCTTTACAATAACGCGGATGTAATCGTTTTCCCTTCGGTCTTCCAACGTGGCATACTTCATCTTAATTTAGCAGGTTAAATTTAGACTCGTCGCAGAATAAAACTATTTTCCATTTCCCTACAGTCCAATTTGCGTGAGCTTTTGCAAAATCCGACCTTAAATTTCATAAAACTAATGAAAATTAACGAATACGTTGCAAAATCATTTAGGCAAACCTCTTTTAAATGTTTCTTTGTCAGTATAGGGGTCTTAGACGGCATGAAGCTTCTTAAATTATTTTCAAATGATCGTTTTCTCACACTGCTCGAACTAATATTGAGATTAAGCTCACTCACAACATCTTTTGAAGAAATAAAGGTTTTTTTCTTAATTAATCGGACAATTTTCAATCTGGTCGATGTGAAGTTTTTAGAGGTTGCCCTCTGGTATTGGCTTTCTCTACTGTTCCAGTAGCTCTGTACTTTTTAATTAGTAGCGGAACTATTGCTTTGTTACACAGAGAAAACAGATTCGTAGTTCCAACCGAATTTTTCGCCAACCGAATTTTTGTAGTTCCAGGTACAATCACTTTTATTTATTTTTAATACCATTCTAACTACCGAAATTTATTTACAATTTTTGAATTTTTGTTGTGTTAATAGATTACTTTAATGTTTGTGGATTATAAATTCTATAAATAGAAAAACACGTTCCACAAAATTTATTTCAAAATTAATTTTTTTTTTTTCGCTAACTGGGATCGAACCACTGACCCTCCGCTTGTCAGCACATTGCTTTCCCTCTAAACTAAGCTCTATTTAAATTTTTTCAGTCAAATTTCAAATTTGAATTTCTTCAGGTTGAAAATTTGAATATTTTGTTTTTGAACAAAATTATATTCACAACAGAAAATCAATTGTGTCTTTTAATTTGAATCAATAAAAAAATTATTAAAAAAAAAAAAGTAATGCCTTGGTTAAGGTTTGAACTCAAATCTCTAAGGCTATAAGGCTGTGTCTCTACCTCCTGCGCCACAGATACTTACGTTTAGTTGTTGTCTAACTTAAAATTTAAACACGCATATGTATTAAACAAAAAAATATGATAGATTCCAAAATTTTATTATGATAAATAAAATTTCTGTTCCTTGTCTCAATATATTATTACAATTACCAAAATAATGGAAATTAATGATTAAAGCTACTAAAGTTAAAAAAAAATTTTAAATTGATTGGAAAAACTAATACTTTGGATAGAGTGATCGATTTTATTGAAACACAACTGATACTAAATTGTTGCTGCCGATATTTTATTCAAATGACTAAATCTTCGATAAATTGGTGGTTGTTGGTATTGAAGGTAATGTGGAAGTTAGTAATATTTCAATATTGGTTAGAAAAGCCAATATTTTGGATAATGTGACAGTGTTTTGGTTCATCACATATATTTTTTGTTCACAAATAAATATAACTTTCCTGATGATGAAGTTTAAATAACTGCAATTAAAATTATTGAATAATGAAAATATTTCGTTGGTTCCGATAGAATTCCAACCAATTTATTTTCTGTGTGTATGCTTAATTTGTTAGCTATAGAGTCTTGCGATTGGCCTTATTAAATATTTCAACAATTTTGAGCTTAAAATCGGTTCCGTAATGTGCACGCGCCATAGTTGCACTTCTAAGTAATTGATTCTACAGAAACAAAAAAAATTCAATTTTCTTTGTCAAACTAAGCGGGAATTAAATAAATGTTTCAAATTTTTTGTTTATTTGTTGTAAAAAATACATTAACAAAATAGTTGCTTAAGTTTCGAACAATAATATATGGAGTCAATTTCATTTTTGTTTTTTTTTTTCACTGGCAAGGAAATGGAATCAATTTTTTGTTGTTATTATTAGAATGTAGGCACATAACATAACAAAAATTACAAGTGTTATTTTGTATAAATCAATTTAAAAAGAATATATAAGACGTTGATTACTTTATTAGGAGAAGTAGCTTAAGTTTCGAACAATACTGTATATCTGTCAGTTGGCATATGACGACGGTAATAGAAAATAGGTTAAACTGTCTAATAAATGTTATCCAATTATTTAAAAGGACAAAATGTTTTTATATTATGTTTAACTCTCTAATGCTCTTTTTTTGAAAATCGACTATGGAACAAATATTTAAATTTTAATTTACCGCTTTTTTTAGGCGATATTGCACAATAAAGGTTGAAGACAAATCACGAAATCCAATAGTCAAATAATTTCGGATTTTGCTATAAACAACACCATCAGTAAAAAAAAATTACGTACGGAAAATTGTGGATCTAGTGTTATTTCAGAATTTCGCTTTTTGAAAATTACGAAATGTGGAGAATTTGGCATTAAAAATCAAAATTTTTTCAAGAAATGAGCCTTGCTTACTAACAGCTCTGCATATATAATCTGTGTATAATTAAAAAAAATCTGTCAGCCAGTTTTTGAGTTGGAGACATATTCGTACGACGTATCTTCACGTTATCCTGTGAGTCCTGGAGCAAAAATTATCACTCATTTTACAAGCAGAGAATCCAAACTGGCTTTGTTATTGTCGATAATATATGCCAAAGCGTTTCGAGTTTCAGCTGAATTCAGGCGTACCGCAGGGTTCTGTTCTTTCTCCTTCCCTATTTCTTATCTTTCTCAATGATCTTCTTGGTCAAACTTTCAACCCTATCTACTCTTTCGCAAATGACAGCAACATTTGTCATTCATTTTCCTTCGACCGTAGGCCAAGCCCTGAGGAGATTGGGGGCAAAAGGCAGATTATGAATGACACACTGAATCGTGACCTTTCTACAATCTCTGAGTGGGGTCGTGCGAATAAGGTCGACTTTAATGCACGCAAGACCCAATGTTGTATGTTGACCCATAGGGCTGTGAGGTCAACACTGTCATCTGTACATATGGGTGATATTGATATTGAGGAATCGGATACTCTTGATGTTCTGGGCATGAAAATTCAGTGTGATGTCCGTTGGAATAAACATGTTTTTCAGGTGTCGAAAGAAGCATTCAAGTGTCTAGGTTTTTTACGTCGGTGCAAGAAGTACTTCACTCCATCCGATTTACTCACTATTTATACCACCTATATCCGACCGAAGATGGAATACAACTTCTATATATGGGCAGGAGCTTCGAAGTCTATTTTGGAGCTTCTGGACCGTGTGCAAAGGAGGGCGTCGGCGCTTATCAATGACAATAGGGTATCCAGCTCTATTGACTCATTGGAGCATCGTCGGAATGTGGGTTGTGTGACCCTGTTCTATCGATATTATCATGGGAAGTGCTCAGCTGAGATAAGTGAACTTGTCCCCAAAGCCCAAGTTTTTATTCGTAATACTCGCTTATCAAGTAGAGCGCATCCGTTTGTAGTCGATTGTCCAGTGGATCGCACGACGCATTATAGAGAGAATTCGTTTATCAGTCGCACTAGCCGTATGTGGAATAAACTCCCAGCAGAAGTCTTCCCTGTTACTTACAATGTTGAGAAATTTAAATCAAATATTCACAAACACTACTCCCTCTTTCCTCCTCCTCATAACCTATTTTCCTAATACCAACACAATGCACTGAGTGTTGGTCCATCAAAAAAAAAAAAAAAAAATTTTTTTTTTGACTACTTTTTGAATATTTTTTCTGTTTCAAAAATTTTTATTAAATTTACGAAATTATTACTCTAAATCCTTCTGAAAATCGGCGTTATACAAAAAAATTTGAAGGCAAAAAAGTGGGTAATCATGTTTTCTATCGATATAAATACATTGATATACAATAAAACAATTATTATTTAGCCAAAAAGATCTGAAGACCGTTGGGCTTTTAGCTTTTTAACGCACAATATGCATTAAATTGGACAGTTTTGCTGAATACTCAACCAATTGCAGAAATGTATGTATGGGCACGTGTCTCACAATCAATTATGTACTTATAATTTGATCGCGTACTTCTTCAAAAAATAAATTTAAAGAAAAATAAACAGAAAACTTACAATTAAAAATTTGTGTTCACCTAATTTAACTTTGGCATATTATTTTAGGGTAAGTATTATAGTCAACACTTAGTAGAATTTTCAACTTAAATTTTCCTTAGGTAAGAAATTTCAGTTTAAAGGAATTCACAGTTTAAGTGCTAAAGTTTGC
The DNA here is from genome assembly GCA_949987735.1 of Leucophora obtusa. NCBI lineage: Eukaryota > Metazoa > Arthropoda > Insecta > Diptera > Anthomyiidae > Leucophora > Leucophora obtusa. Next base: position 222,056,478 of record OX465295.1, read on the forward strand.
ACGTTGTAAAATAGCATGCTTTTTGAAGATTAACCCATAGAAAGTTGTCAAATTTACGATAAAGGCTAATTTACTACTTAAAATAGCATGAACTGTGAATACCCTCAATGTAACTTTATTTAGTTTTATTTATTTGGTTGTATTCATAACAAGGAAAATAAGAATAAAATTCATTAGGGGTTTTCATATAAACTCGTATTTTACTTCTAAATGGTGTAAACCTGGTATGTTTATGAGTTTAATGCCAAACTCCATACATAAAAAATATGGTTTGTATTTATACAAGGTTTGCAAGGCATTTACGAGATTATATGAAAACCACTATTATAAAAAATTAATAAATTAATAATATGTACGACCAAAACGGATAACGGCAAGGGTAACGGTATCAAATTTCGTTTGTTTCGGTAATGGTGAAGGAAAAGATATTTAAGACTGTTTCAGTAAGGTATTCCGTTATCGAAACAGCAATACCGGTACGTACTGGTATTTATAAATTGCGTTTAAAACACATAAAAAAACTCGAGTAAAAAATTTTATACAATATTGTATATGAATGGATATATTCACAATATATTGCTGGATATAATTTCATCCGAAAAATGGTTATATTAAATTGTATCAAATGGGATACAAAGTTACATCAAATGATCCACTTATATTCGAGTTTTGTCGCGATCAAATTACACCTGAGGTCACGCACATCTTATCACTTCATTTTTCGAAGTATTTTTTAAATTTCTCAGCTTATGTTTGGGTCACATGCAAAATTTTTTAAACATGGATTTTATAATGGGGTCATTTTGTAAAACGAAACTTTGCTTTCGTTTGAATGTTTTTTTATTTCTAATTTTTTGAAATTTTGTAAAACTCAAAAAAAATATGTATATTTTCTTTTTTTTCAATCTGGCAATATTATAATCGAAGACAAACTCCTTAATAAAACGGTATTTTATAAGAAGTAAGTAAACGTTTATAAACGAATATTATGCCATATTCAAACGAACAGAAATAGTTGTCGTTTCCTATTAAAAAGTTATGGGGTCATTTTGTAACTCGAATGAAAAACGTTTTTTCGTTTTCGTTTGAAACGTAAACGAAAATATTTGGTATTTTATAAAACGGGTAGTAGTTTGCGTTTGTTGCCATTTGCGAGTTATTATTGCCAGATAAAAAAAATAATATTTGTGACATGGAATTACAAATTATTTAAATAAAAATTTGTTCATAGAGGTTTCCAAGACTGTTTAGCCTGATTGGTAAATGAGTTGTTATTTTTAGTTCTAATATTTTTAGGGTCCAGGTATCGAATTCTGTGTGGGGCAATTTTTTTTTTTATTAGTAGTTTTTTTATAATATATTTTTGGACATTTTTTCCTAATAATATGAAACAAATAAATTTAATAAAAATTTTATATTGTACAGAAAATCAACCTAAATAAGAAGAACCTTCCATTAGCGGATAGCAAAGGAGTACAAAGTATGTTTTGTTAAGATGGCCCTTAGGTTTCGAATTGTCAGTTTTTAGTTTTAAAACCCCTCAGTTTGTTTCATTTGGTCTCAAACGTAGAAGTTTATATATAAATTAATTTTTAAATCGTGCCTTAGCGCATCTAAAATCAGATATTTTTAAAATTGCCCAAATTTTCACTAATTTGCATATAAATTTAAGTGCTTATGCATAATAATTTGATTTTTTATAACGATTTTGTTGCGAAAAATTTTTTTTTATAAATTTAAAAAGTGATCATGCATATGACCCTAAAAGAATTATTTTTTATTGAGAATAAAAAATATAGGAGTATCACATTTAACTACTTCCTATTTTTAAACCCATATTTATACAATTTTTATCCCAAAAACTTTTTATAGGAAACGACAACTATTTCTGTTCGTTTGAATATGGCATAATGTTCGTTTGCAAACGTTTACTTACTTCTTATAAAATACCGTTTTATTAAGGAGTTTGTCTTCGATTATAATATTGCCAGATTGAAAAAAAAAGAAAATATACATATTTTTTTGAGTTTTATAAAATTTAAAAAAATTAAAAATAAAAAAATGTTCAAACGAAAGCAAAGTTTCGTTTTACAAAATGACCCCATTAAAGTTTTTGCAAAAAAGTTAGATAATTGCAATTTTTGGAATAAAAATTGTATAATGGGGTCATTTTGTAACTCGAATGAAAAACGTTTTTTCGTTTTCGTTTGAAACGTAAACGAAAATATTTGGTATTTTATAAAACGGGTAGTAGTTTGCGTTTGTTGCCATTTGCGACTTATTATTGCCAGACAAAAAAAATAATATTTGTGACATGGAATTACAAATTATTTAAATAAAAATTTGTTCATAGAGTTTTCCAAGTCTGTTTGGCCTGATTGGTAAATGAGTTGTTATTTTTAGTTCTAATATTTTTAGGGTCCAGGTATCGAATCCTGTGTGGGGCAATTTTTTTTTATTAGTAGTTTCTTTTTTTTTATTTTATGATATATTTTTGGACATTTTTTCCTAATAATATGAAACAAATATATTTAAGAAAAATTTTATATTGTACAGAAAATCAACCTAAATAAGAAGAACCTTCCATTAGCGCATAGCGAAGGAGTACAAAGTATGGTTTGTTAAGATGGTCCTTAAGTTTCGAATTGTCAGTTTTTAGTTTTAAAACCCCTCAGTTTGTTTCATTTGGTCTCAAACGTAGAAGTTTATATATCAAGAAATATTTTTTTAAATCGTGTCTTAGCGCATCTAAAATCAGATATTTTTAAAATTGCCCAAATTTTCACTAATTTGCATATAAATTTAAGTGCTTATGCATAATAATTTGATTTTTTATAACGATTTTTGTGTGAAAAATTTGTTTTATAAGCCGTTTAAAAATTTTAAAAATTACCTAACATTTTATGCAAAAACTTTAACTTTTTAATAGGAAACGACAACTATTTCTGTTCGTTTGAATAGGGCATAATATTCGTTTGCAAACGTTTACTTACTTCTTATAAAATACCGTTTTATTAAGGAGTTTGTCTTCGATTATAATATTGCCAGATTGAAAAAAAAGCAAATATACATAATTTTTTTTTTGAGTTTTACTAAATATAAAAAAATTAAAAATAAAAAAACGTTCAAACGAAAGCAAAGTTTCGTTTTACAAAATGACCCCATAAATATGGGTTTAACAATATGAGGTAGTTAAATATGATACTCCTATATTTTTTATTCTCAATAAAAAATAATCCTTTTAGGGTCATATGCACAATCACTTTTTAAATTTATAAACGGCTTATAAAACAAATTTTTCACACAAAAATAGTTATAAAAAATTAAATTATTATGCATAAGCACTAAAATTTATATGCAAATTAGTGAAAATTTGGGCAACTTTAAAAATATCTGATTTTAGATGCGCTAAGACACGATTTAAGTTTAAAAAAATTTTTATTTATATATAAACTTCTACGTTTGAGACCAAATGAAACAAACTGAGCGGTTTTAAAACTAAAAACTGACAATTCGAAACTTAAGGGCCATCTTAACAAAACATACTTTGTACTCCTTCGCTATCCGCTAATGTAAGGTTCTTCTTATTTAGGTTGATTTTCTGTACAATTTAAAATTTTTCTTAAATATATTTGTTTCATATTATTAGGAAAAAATGTCCAAAAATATATCGTAAAAAAAAAACTACTAATAAAAAAAAATTTCCCCACACAGGATTCGATACCTGGACTCTAAAAATAAATATTAGAACTAAAAACAACAACTCATTTACCAATCAGGCTAAACATACTTGGAAAACTCTATGAACAAATTTTTATTTAAACAATTTGTAATTCCATGTCACAAATATTATTTTTTTTGTCTGGCAATAATAACTCGCAAATAGCAACAAACGCAAACTACTACCCGTTTTATAAAATACCAAATATATTCGTTTACGTTTCAAACAAAAACGAAAAAACCTTTTTCATTCGAGTTACAAAATGACCCCATTAATTTCTCAAAATTGTGCGTTAATTATAAATATGTATGGACATTTCAAAAATCCAATACATTAATTATAAGATTTTATATCTTGTTGTGTTGGAAATCAATAAATAAATAAACACCTAAAATTTCTTCAAAATAAAAAAAATTTTTATAGAGTACGAAAGTCCTGCGAAACGCCTAAAATTTCTTCAAAATAAAAAAATCTTGAATAAAGTTTCTGCACTAACTTGATAAGCTATTTTAATAAAACGGTTTTTACTGTCTTCCAGCGAGGGATATATGGTATAAGACTTACTTTATCACTCATAAAATGTATATAGAGTATGGAAATCCTGCAAAACACCTAAAATTTCTTCTAAATAAAAAAGTCTTGAATAAAGTTTCTGCAATAACTTGATAAGCCACACTATTTTTATAAAACGGTTTTTACTGTCTTCTAAAGGGCTGAACGATTCATCTTAAATGAGATTTCAAGACACATGATAGCCTACAAGCCATAACGCGTTGGGTGGTTTTACTTTTCATAACGATTAAATCAGTACAAACAACAAAAAAAAACACCATGGCAAAAAAGCATAGGAATAGTGAGACGAATCAAATCATGAATCGTTTAGCGAGGATGACAACAGTACATTACCACATCATATTATTGTGAACTTAAACAATCAACACGATATCAACACCATAGTTTTAGTGTTACTGAAAAGTTATGTATAACAGTGTTGCCAGTTTGGGGGATTTATCCCCAAATTGACTTCCGTTTGTAGAACTGGGGATTTATTGGGGATGATGCGAAATTTTAGGGGATCATTTGGGGATAAAATTTATTATTGCTTTTTCATATTTTTATGAATTTAATCCTGGTAATTCTAAATATTTATATTTTTTTTAAGAATGACGATAATAGTGAATGATTTTTAGCTACAAAAATTTGAGTCTGGCAAGGTAATGTTCGTAGAAACTTTAATTCCTCTTGGTGAGAATTCGAATTCTTTTTGGTTCTAAAATTTTAAAATTTATTTGAATTTAATAAGAGTTATAAGAAGCTCTTCTTAAATTAAATATATACTTTACAAGTTACTCAATTGTCAAAAGTTTAATCAACGAGTATATAGGCTAAAGAGTTCCCATAAGAAAAAAGTGTACTCTTTGGTGCCCTTAAAATTTATATGGATTGGGTGCCCTGTTAATTCCTTTGAAGAATAAGAGAAACAAAAGGAAAACCGAAAAAGTTAACAGGGCACTGTTTTTATTGTTTCTTATCATTATTGATTAACGCGGTAACAAAAACAACTTTAAGAGTGAAATAAATAATAAATTTTAATTATTTTTTTATTGTTTTTAATGATTTTTTTGCTTGTAAACACGTTTTTTTTTAATTTATTGTTATCGCGACGTCCTTAATTTTTTCTCGTTCGCTGTTAAATTTCTTCAAATTCTTTGTGTTTCTCTTCTCATTCGTGTGTGAATTTTTTCAAAAATCTTAAAACACCTTAATGGATACCCCCTGGTTTAATCCATCTGCTGAAATGCTAAAACTTTTGAATGCCACAAATGTCTGAAGCTGATGAATCAGACAATTTTTATTCTTAAATATTTAAAATGAAAAATTTTGGTTCAAATTTTCTTTGCTGTTATTTAAATTTATTTGTTCTTTTTTATAATTTGTTGCAAGCACAAATTTATTGAGTCTGAGTGTACAACTTACCGCAAAAAATAAACGAATATGGTATTTTTCCACTAATTTTTCGAAAAAATAAACGAAAACGAATTTTTACAGAAAAAAAAAGGGATGGCAAATTGAAAATTGGGGATAATGTATGAAAAAACCTGCAACACTAATGTATGTAACTGAAATACGTACTAGAGGGCTGAATGAATGTCTTACAAGACATTCTCTTGCATGCGCTGATGAGAGATTTGATGATTTTTAATATTAAATATAACAAAAATTGACCGTTTTACTTATTTGTAGTTATTTACAAGATGTTAAAATTCAGATCATTACAAAAAATAAATAAAACAGAAAACAAAAAAAAATATTTTGGTGTTGTATAAGAAAATGTTTTGTGAATGTCTTGCAAAATATTCATACTGACCTCTAATACGTACCTACTTTGTTGAAAGCTATCATGCTAATGAACGGAATATTTTTATTTGTTATTCTCTTAGTTGAGAGTTTTGTTGTCATTCGTGTTGTGTACCAGGGATGATAAAGTTGGTACTATAATACTTTTTATGGTACTATTAGAACCTCAAAAGTACTATGGTACTCCTTAGCATTATTTGATACAATTTTAAATTATTCAAAATAAATAGTAAAAAATCGTAAGAAATGTAATTCAAAGAAAAGGTTTTTAAAATTTTCCAAAAAATATTAAACATATATTTGAATTTAAGAGAAAATCTTTAAGTTGTTGTTTTTTGTTTAGTTTTATTTGATTTAGTTTTCTCAATTGATTTTAGTTAATTTAAATTGTGCGGTAACATGTTCGGGCATGTTGTTTGTTTTAATACTAGTTTTTTTCATTATCCCTACTAATATTATAAATATGATTGTTTGTCTGTCTGTCTGTTTGTGGCGACATCAGGCCCAAACGGCTGAACCGGAACAGCCATTAGAAACTATCAGAATTAAAATAGGCTATATTAAATTTTGATCGGGCAAAGGGGCGTGACAACTCCCATACAACACTAATATTTTGATGTGATATTTCTCGGCACTGTTCAACTGTTTCGAATAAAATTATGGCCAGCATCTTATAAAAAGTTTCCAAAGCACTGTGCTAAAAGTGGGCGGTATATAATAAGGGGGCGTGGCACCCTCATATAATCCCAAGTGCTTTTTGTAGGCTTCTGTTGAACATACTTGAGCAAAATCTGGCAGAGAGCTTCAAAAAGTACATTTTTTACCTTATTTCAAAAAAGTAACTTTTTTCAAAAAAATAGCTCTTAATAAAGTACCTTTCCTCAAAAAAGTAGTTCTTATGAAAAAAACTAAAATTTTCAAAAAAAAATACTTTTTTCAAAAAAATAAAAAAAATTGTATATATACCTATATATGTAAGCTTAGGGCATGCTGTGGGGACATATTTTCAATCCACAGTTTACTATGGAGACATTTGGTTAGTTTGAGAACTGTCCTCAAACTTTTTCTAGGTCAAAAACAAGAACAAAAAATGTTATTTTTCCCAAAAAGGACTTTTTCCAAAAAAAAATACCATTTTCCAAAAATATTTTTTCTGAAAAACAAGTATTTTTTTCCTTAAAAGTATCTGTCAAAAAAAAGACAATTTCAAAAAAAAATCCTTTTTTTTTAAAGTACTTCTTCAAAGGTCTGAATGTGAACACAAACTTTATCAACCATACGATAGAACATACATGGAAATGTTGGGACATTCCTAATTTTACCTTTTAATATAAGTTTCTCTTGGCTCCTCTCAATCAAAGTAATCACGGCTCTTTATAAATAATATTGCTAAACAATGCAATAAATGTGGGTGGTATGTGACGAGGGGGCGTGTCACCGTACAAACCAAATTTTTTTTGAACTGCGTTTTTTAAAAATATTTTGTAACATTTTCCCAAAAGTGGACGGGATCAGTGAAATAGAACGTGGGGCATTCAAAATATCCTAAAATTTTAACGATATCAAAATATATTGGACGATATTAAAATACAATGCATACCTTACAAGGGGCTGGGATGGGAAAACGGGTAGTGGCACATATCATATAACCCAATATTTTTAAAGTGCTGTTCCTCCTTTCTTATTGAACGATTTCGGAAAAAAATTTGTACTTTGTCCGAATAAGTTTAGATTAATGGATTTACATCAACATTTTAGTGTCAGAGATTCTACATATTTAAGAACATTTGGTTACTTATAAACACTAATTCGCACAGCCTAAGTATATACACCGCATAAATTCTCTTCATCCAATCAAGTCGGGCTCAATTTCAATACTAGGTGCTAAGTGCATTTAAGTATAAACTTTAAAATCAACTCTAATTCGTTTCGGTTGCCAACCCTGCTTATAAATGAAATTCGTCTAACTCAGCTACTGTTGAACATATTTGAGCAACATATATATTTTAGCGAAAAATATAGTAGCTCCTTTACAACATTAGACTTAACAAGTCAAAAAATTATAGTCGGTCAAGCCCAAACATAAAACAACCTATACCATATACAATTTGGGTCATATTTCAAAAAGTGACCTATACTTATTAAATGGCCAAAACATTAACGAGGCAGAACATGTAGAGAAAAATTTGAATGAAATGTCATTATTTTTGGCATTTATAAACATCAGCGCAAACCCATAATACCCTTTCCCCATGGTGGTGTAGGGTAAAAAATGTTTAACTTCGGCTTCTACTTAACCAAAAAATAGAAAATTATAAGCCTGAATCTTAATTTTCACAAAATTTGTGATCATTTGCCACCTGGGGATCCGGGGCTTAAGACCGCTTTTTTATATAAGCTTCTAATAGGCATTCGCATCCAAAGGGGCTTTTGAAGATTTATACATTAACAAAAAATATTATGTTTTACTTTCATAGAATAGTTTTACTATCCAAAATAAATTACATTTTAAACTTTAAGATGTGCTAACTAATAAAGTACCGGGCTTGCACGATACGAAAAAGTTCGTTTTAGGTTTAACTGACTTCCAAAAACTAGTCCTAAGGCATGCCGCTAAATCCGCTAATAGTAAGAAATAAATTTAACAAAAAGATTGAAATTTTATAATTTTTGACCCCGCTTTGTAAATATTAAAGATGAGACTGGGACGCTAATAATAGTCAACGCTGACGATTGGATGGAAGAACAAAAGCGATAGAATAATATAAAAAATGTAACTGCGAAGAAGAAAGAACAAAATACAATATACAGAGTGGAGTGGATCTATATTATATTTTGAACCTTGTTTTAATGTACAAAAGAACCCTTATATATGTGTGGCGCCCTGTCTTTGACACTTACAAATGCATTTCAACTTCACTACCAAGTTTTTGTTACTTCATTTGTACAATGTTGTAATTCGCTCTCTTTGCTTTTTGGATTTCAACATACCAGGTCGAGTACGACAATTAATCATAAAAAATAATTTTGTAACCTTTTTTTATAAAAATTTAATCAAATAAATTAAAGTTTTTTATTAATGATAAACAAATCATTAAAGTGGTGACCCCGACGACATCCCTGGTATCGAGCCGGCAATTGTTTATTCCTAACAATATTTGCATCGTGTTGAAATGAAAAATCCATAATTTTTTGCAAGCGTCATTCGCGTAACCTCAAACTACAAAAAAACATTTTTTGGATAACGAGGTATGAACGATAGTGACAGTGGTTTGCCCTCAGACATCGCTCTTAATCAACGTACAATGCAAAATCAACATCCGAATACTAACACAGCGCCAAACAATGTCGCAGTGGTTTACGCCAGACTCCCATTGCCTCAGATGGCCAGCTCCAATATAGTCATGGTTCGTCACCATGGACTTTTGGTTCACTGCCTCGGGTATAACATCCGACAGGCAAAAAGCAGCAACCGTGTTAGCCGCTCTGGACCCAAGTGTGATTGCACAGTTAGCAGACGTTATAGCAGCGATGCCCCAAGCCGAGAGGTACGATTTTGTGCGAGCAAAAATAACCGAACATTTTGCTGACAGCGAACAACGCCGTCTCAACCGCTTATTGTCTGAATTGCCACTTGGGGACAAAAAACCATCAGAGCTGTACTACGAAATGAGACGGGTCGCTGGTACCACGATTGGTGAAGCCGCCTTAAAAGGTCTCTGGATAAAACGGTTGCCGGACGTAGTACAGCCTGTTGTTGCTGCATCATGTGGTAACGCTGCTGAGTTCACCAAGATCGCAGACTCTATTCTTGATGCCGTTACGACAAATCAGGTACGTACTGTGGTCGCACACAGTGAAGTCAATGACCTACGCGCTGCAGTCGCAAGTTTAACAAAACGTTTTGACAATTTAACAACAAAATCGCGTTCCCGGAGCCGTACACATAGAGGCCGATCTACTCAAAACTTATCAACGGCCGGTAAGTCGACAGAAGAGTGCTAGTACCATCAGAGGTATGGACGAGATGCCAAGAAATGCAGACCCCCTTGTCGACACAAGCAAAACCGTTCCATTAACACGGTGTCTTCTGATGCAGGTGGCGAGTGCTAGGAAAAACTCGACCACTAATCGCAAAATTTTCCGCTTACGGGTGAGAGACTTCCTTACTAAAAACAAATTTTTAGTCGATACAGGTGCAGATGTGTCCGTCGTCCCTCTATCTGCAAAACCGCAAAATATAAAACCAACCAGTACGCAACTGTACGCAGCAAATGGTGCACCGATTAAAGTTTTAGGTGAAAAACGAATAGCTTTGGACCTCGGCTTAAATCGCAAATTTGAGTGGCCATTCGTAGTCGCTGATGTAACTGTTCCAACCATAGGAGCTGATTTCATCCGTTTTTAATATTTGCTCATAGACTTACGTCATAATAAGCTCATCGACAGCACGGCATGTGGTTCGTCGACTAACATACCTACCGCTCAGGTTAACGCCGCAGAAATAAACACATTCGAGCTTACCGACCTCATCAACGAATTCGCTGATGTCACAAAATTAGCACCGGTTGGTTCCGTCACCAAATCCACGATTTTCCACAGTATCGAAACAGGTCAGCCAGTTTTTTCCCGACCACGACGCTTATCGCCCGAAAAGTTAGCCGCAGCACGAGCTGAATTTGAAGAGTTGAGGCAGGCAGGAATTTGTCAACCATCGAGTAGTAATTGGGCAAGTCCCCTACACTTGGTGCAAAAAACAACGGTTCTTGGAGACCTTGTGGCGATTACCGAGCACTTAATGCACAGACAGTTCCTGACCGATACCCACTGCCATATCTAACCGACTTCACAAGTATGTTAAGTGGCAAGAAAATCTTTTCTAAGATAGACCTCCAAAAAGCTTTTCACCAAGTGCCGATTCATCCCGACGGTGTCCCGAAAACAGCCATAACAACACCTTTTGGTTTGTATGAGTTTAAATTTATGACGTTTGGGCTGTGGAACGCTGCACAGACGTTCCAAAGATTAATAAATGAAGTTCTACGTGGTCTGGATTTTGTTTTCCCGTATATCGACGACATATTTATCGCATCTTCTGCCGAACAACACCGTAAAGATCTCAGAGTGGTTCTAGATCGCATTCGCAAAAACAACTTGGCTATAAATCTGTCCAAATGTGAATTTGGAAGAACAGAAATACAATTTCTGGGCCATCAAGTTACGGCAGACGGAATTCGACCCTTACCTGAAAAGATTGCTGCAGTTCAAAATTTTCCCAAACCAACGGTGGCTAAAGAATTAAAAAGGTTTATGGCGATGATAAACTTCTACAGAAAGTTCTTGCCACACGCTCTTAAACACCAATCGAAGCTACAGACACTCATAAAAGGGAACGTCAAAAACGATAACACGCCTATTTTATGGACCGAAAATTCTTTTATAAAGTGCAAACAAGAGCTTACGGATGCAACGTTATTGGAACATCCAGTAAAAAACGCAAAGTTGGCACTTTTCGTAGATGCGTCTGACACAGCAGTCGGTGCTGCGCTCCACCAATGTATAGACGGCGAATTACGACCGCTTGGATTTTACTCGAAGAATCTAACAGACGCTCAACGAAAATACAGCAGGTATGACCGTGAGTTAGCTGCAATGTATCAAGGTGTTTGCTATTTTCGATACATGATCGAAGGTAGAAGCTGTTACATCGTCACCGATCATCGACCCCTTACCTTCCCCTTTAACCAGAGTTTAATGAAAGCTTCTCCTCGAAGAGCAAGGCAACTCGATTTTGTTGGCCAGTTCACTACAGACGTTCGCTACACGCCTGGTAAAGAAAACGCCACAGCTGATTTCATGTCCCGCATACAGATGCTCAACCAATTCGTTGATTATTAGAAAATCGCAGCAGCTCAACAAGAGGATGTGGAAATTCAGCAGTTTAAGTCAGGTATTTCATGTAGTTCACTAATATTAAAACTCTTTGCCATTGCAGGGAGTGACCTTGAACTTATTTGCGACACATCCACGAATAATGTTCGACCGCTCATCCCAAAAGAGTTCCGCAGTCAAGTATTATCGATGGTACACGATTTGGCTCACCCTAGCGTACGTGCTACAATCAAGCTAATGACGAAAAGGTTTGTGTGGCCGGCAATAAATAATGATATTGCTAACTTCGTCCGAAATTGTCTCGCTTGCCAACGCTCTAAGGTGCAACGCCACACAAAAACAACACCAGCGAGGTACGAACCCCTAAAAGATCGTTTTTCACACATCAATATCGATATCGTTGGTCCGTTCCCATTGTGCGAAGGACAGCGATATTGTTTAACGATGATTGACCGCTTTACACGTTGGCCAGAGGCTGTTCCCATACCGGACATAACAGCCGAAACCGTAGCCAAAGCCATTTTGTTCCACTGGGTGGCAAGGTTTGGAATGCCAGCTAAAATAACATCCGATCGCGGTAGGCAGTTTGAGTCAGCTGTTTTCACCGAATTGATGACAACTATTGACGCAACTCATCTACGGACCACACCATACCACCCTCAATCTAATGGTATTATAGAGAGGTGGCATCGAGTTTTCAAAGCAGCCATACTTTGTAGTGGCGCATCAAAATGGATATACAGCCTACCAACTATTCTACTTGGTTTACGAGTCGTTTTTAAACCCGACATCGGCGCTTCCCCAGCCGAACTCGTCTACGGTGCAACATTAAGGTTACCTGGCGAATTTTTCGATACGATTAAACCAGCCGAAATCACTAGTGAAACTGTTTCACAATTTCAAACAACAATGCGAAATTTACGACCAACACAAACATCTCATCATGGAGAGGTAAAAACCTTCGTCAGCCCTGCTTTATCTTTATCCACACATGTTTTTGTGCGCAACGTCTCAATACGTCCGTCTCTAATTCATCCGTACGATGGCCTTTATCCGGTAATTCGTAAGGCTACTAAGTTTTTTACAGTCAACATTAGAGGTCGTTCAGTCAATATAAACATCGACCGACTCAAACCATCGTTTATTACAAGTATGAATTTAGACATCGACCATTCTTCAGCTACAAATACACAAAGAAACATTGATCTTGGTTCTACAAATTCAGAGACTAGAGAAGATAATACATTGGACGAATCGCGTCCGTGTGAAGAAGCATCTAATTCATTTGAAGACATCGACGTTAGACCTTGTTCTCCGCCATCAGTCCAGAACGAAACTTCTACAGCTCCGCCGAAATCTACCCGTTGTGGCAGACGTGTCACTTTTCCAGCAAGGTTCAGGTAGCTTTCGTCTAGCGGGGGAGTACTGTGGTGCCCTGTCTTTGGCACTTACAAATGCATTTCAACTTGCATACAACTTCACTACCAAGTTTTTGTTACTTCATTTGTACAATGCTGTAATTCGCTCTCTTTGCTTTTTGGATTTCAACATACCAGGTCGAGTACGACAATTATTCATAAAAAATAATTTTGTTACCTTTTTTTTATAAAAATTTAATTAAATAAATTAAAGTGTTTTATTAATGTTAAACAAATCATTAAATATGTATGTACGTTTTTTTGTTAATTTATAATACAAAAAAAATTTTTTACTATACTAAAAATCTACTGTACTATTACAGAATTTTTTTTTTTTTCTAAAAACATCAGATTTCTATATTTAGAAAAGTTATTGAGATATTGATACACACTTAAGTTTGAAAAATAGAGCACGGAATTAAGCTTAAACTGTGTAAAGCGTTTTCTTTCCGAAGCTATAGTTACTAAATTATAAATTTTTTATTGAAAAAATCGGCTGAAAAATTGAATAATTTAAATCGCGAATTGTGCGAAACCTAGAGCAAAATTGAAAAAAACTGGTTGCAGATTCAAAATCAGCAACCCCTAATTATCCTAAAACCACTGCAAAGTTGTGCAACTTATAAATATTGTAATATTTGGTAGAGCTGTGTTATAAGCCTTTAACAGGGTAGGCTTAACTTATATTTATAAAAATTTAAGGTCAGTTTTATAGTCAGAACTAAGAACGAATTTTCTAAAATTTTACTTAAGTCAGAAATTTTTAAACAAAATTTCTAACTTAAGAAATATTTATGACAAAAATCGTTCTTAGCTCTGGCTACAAAACTTGTTCTTTTATTTTCAAATAAATTTTTTTTTACTATTGATGGTTCAGGAAATGATGAAGTAGAAAATGCTTTAAAAATGACATTGTTTTTAAATGTTTTATTTTGGAAAATTGATACTCCCAGCCGAAAAAAATCGGCGGCGGCTAAGGCAAAAATGCCCGGCGGCGGATGAAACGGCTCATGGCGGCTGGCTTGATTCTCTGGTCAAGATATTAAACTGTCTTATGGTGGTTATATCACTGAATTATCTTTATCCAAGACTTTATCGAAAGTCTTGCATTTTTAGCTCCCCTTACATTTTCCGGTAGGTTTTTTTTTTTTTTTTAAAGAGAAGCAACACTCAGGAAATTCTTCCTATTAATTAACGTGTTGCTTTCTTTGGAAAGGGGATAGAGAAGAAGTGAAAGGTGGTGAAAGATGAAGTGCTTCAAATATGACAACACTGTAATTGTTCGAGATGTTGAATTTTAGAACAGTTGTTGCGCGCCATCTAATGGTGAGTTGGCGAACTTTGTTGAAGATTTTTAGTTCATAGCCCTGTTATATTATTTTACTTCGGTGGGGTTACGTGCTATGGGAACACCGAAGGAGGACGCTGCGATATATATGAGGGATAGAAAAAACTCATACATATTACCATATTTCATAAATTTATGTTGCCTTGGTTGGGGCTCAAACCCGCAACCTCACGTGTAACAGTCCAACGCGCTAACCATTACACCACAGCGCCCACATAAAAAGTAATTTCTCTGCAAAAAAACGTCCTTTTTTATGCAAATAGCCAATGTCATGACTAAAACTAGTTTTTGTGCTATTACTCCCGAAGGAAAAATATATGAGATTTCTATTTTCAATAAAACGTAAAGCACTTTTCACATATAGACTTTTAACCTATCAACGACGCGTCATGGTATTTGCAGCTTTAAATTTCAAAATTTGTGTGAAACCGAAATACATGGACATATTCATAAATAAACAGGGGCTATTGAAAAAATTTCTGACACAAAGTTTGATTTTGACCTCTGAAAATACAATGGCAAGTCATTGATACACGCAAAAAATAAAAAAGGGGAAATCACATAAAATAAGGGTATAAGTTACATACACTCAAAAAAATAAGTTAGTAGAAAAATTAGTAAAACGTCTTGTATATCAAGTGTACCAATTTTTAGCAATTTTTTTGCTTAATTCCGTTTTCAGCAAAAATTTTAGTTATATTTTTTTAGCACTAAACTAATTTTGAACTAATGTTTTACTAATTTATTTTGCTACAAAAATTGTGCTGACAACCGCATTCATAGCGTGGACGACAACCAGATAGACAAGATGTAGATGTCGCAGCTTGTCTGGAAACGGAAATAAAAAAAAAGAAAAACAACTCTACACATATTCTATATTTAAATTTTCAGTAAATAAATTAACTAAAGTAAAATTTCGCTACAAGTTTTTTGAGTTTTTTCAGTCTACTAATATTCAGCAAAAATTTTAGTGATTTTAGCAAGGACTTTTTCATTTGCAGTCGACTAAGTGTTAGCAAAACTTTTGCTGAAGATTAGTATTTTTTTGGTAAAAATGATTTTCAGCAAACCTTATGCTGAAATTACCAACTTTTTTGCAAGCACGCTCCTGACTAAAAATTTGCTGACACAGCAACATTTTTTGCTGACTTTACTGACTTTTTTTTTTGAGTGTAGTTTTAGTATATATTATAGCTCTACCCAAGTTTTGGGTATAACTTATATAATATGCTTGGTATAAAATAAGAAAACAAAAACTTACAATAACTATACAAAAAAAAAAACTTGGTAAATATTTCTTATTCTGTTTTTGGAATTGTTAGCACTAATTTATTAAACTTAAGCTACATTTTATTTATTAATTTACGTTAAATTATTTAGCTCTTTCCGTCTCCCTTATTAAAACAATTTGATTAATTTATTTAATTACACAGTACAACAGCCAATCTGGGGGGTGATAAATTCCAAGTCAGGGTGATTAAAATTTTTTATGAATTTAAAAAAAAAATTTTTAATTTTTAGGCAAAAAAATATTTTTTTTTCTCCACAAATTTATTTTTACCGGCAAAACTGTTGATTATAAAGAAAAATGTTATATGAACGGATTAAAGAAATTGTAATTCTAAATTTTTCTAAATTTGTTTCATCAAAATCGGACAAGTGGTTCTCGAGTTACAACTAAGCGAAAAAACATCAAGATAAGGAAAAAAATTTAAAAGGTCATAAAAAAAAATGACACATACGAACGCCAAACCCTTTGAGGGTTTTACTATACTGACCTAGTACCATCACCCTGACTTGGAATTTCTCACCCCCCAGACAATAATCCCAAAAATGTTCCATAGTGTTATTTATTTCGTAATTATTATTGGTATTAATAGTTGGATGCAAATTAAAGCATTATAATCTTAATTTGTGCTTTAATATATTAAATTTGGAAAACTTTTTAGTTACAACATAAAAACAAATTTTTTAATTTGTTACCATTCCAATCAAAGCATTGTCAGCCTGTCCTATTGTAACACTTATTCCTTTTCCAGTCTCAATCGTTTGGCCATATAAATAACAGTCTTCAAGTCTAAAACATGTTGATCACCCCTAGCTTGTGACTGCAACCATGAAAACTGACAATCAGCACATTCTGGATAATCGGCCAACCATTTCCAAATGACATCACATTGTTAAAAAGTTAAACTGCAATGCAAATAACAATAAAAATTATTAAGGGGTTACATGACATTCGTGGCAGAGAAAACAGACCTTTTTTTAAAAATTCATATCTCAGTCAAAAACAACAATTTTTTCAAAAATTTTTTTTTTATTATTGTAGAGAATTGAATAAATTACAAGAAAAAAAATTTAAAAAAATATATTTTTCACTCCAACATGGTTTTATAGAGCTCCAAACTGGCGGCAGAGAAAAAAAACGGGGCCTCGTGGTTGCGGCGCTGGGAGTCGCAAAAATTGTCCGATCTGGAAACAAATGACTTTTTTAAATCTTAACAAAGTTAAAGTGTGTTTTTTCTAAAAAAACTATTGACTTTAAAAATTCATAAAAAATCGAAAAAAAAAAATTTATTATTATTCGATTGGTTATTCATACGATAACCAATTTTGTTAAAATTTAAAAAAGTCATTTTATTTCCAGATCGGACAATTTTTGCGAAATTTTGGAAAAATGTTTGTTTTTGACTGAGTTATGAATTTTTAAAAAAAGGTCTGTTTTCTCTGCTGCGAATGTCATGCAACCCCTTAACTATTTTATTTTGATTATATAATAGTTTTACTAACCGAAAAGTTTTAGGTGAACCCATTGATGAAAATGTGGACGATAAATTTGTAAACGTACCGATAGTTGTGTCTTATGTGAAGATAAAGCAATATCGGTTTGAGATTGTCCATTAGAATTTATAATGTACTAATAAAAAAATTATATTTTTAGGTAATTTACATAAAAATTGAAGGGTTTGATTTAAACTAAACTAATGAAAAATATTTTTTCTGTAGGAAATCGTTTTTACCAAGAATGATTGTATAATATTACATACTCTAGTTTTTTGCGTGTAGATAAAAAGTTTTTATGAAAAATATGTTTGTAGCTTTATTAAGAATAGAAATGCTCATGATCTATTAAACCTCTATTCTAGGAGTAATAGTTAAAAATAGCTTTGAACTATCTTTAGTCCACTTTTATAGCTAAAAGCCCAGGGTAACTAGCCAAATTCCGCCAGAGAGGAACAAATTTTCCGCGATATTATTTCTTACGCTCAATCTTCCGAAAAATGCACGGGAAGCAGAAAAAATCATACTTATATACATACGGGTATTTAAGCAGAATATATGTTTTCAGCTAGCTGCATCCGAATTTGTTGTCTCTTTAACTGTCAATCTAAAATTTAGCATTAAACTTAAAATAGTTTAAGATTTTAATTACACTATGCGACAGTCAAAATCGGGATGGGATGAAACCAACGGGAAATGTTATATCGGTCAAAAACAAGTTATACGTGTCCCGGCGTTTGGCTGGGTCACCCCTAGGAATCGAGATATATCTTTTTTTTGACATAACTCGAGAACCACTAGTCCGATTTTGCGCAAACAATTTTAAAAAAATTAAAAATTACAATTCCTTTAATCTGTTCATATAACGTTTTTCTATATACTCAACAGTTTTGCCGGTAAAAATAAATGTTTGTTACCGCTACCATAAAAATCAATAACCTTTTGTTTATTACTTTTTTTTATTATTTTAGGCAAAAAATATTTTTTTCTTCATACATTTATTTTTACCGGCAAAACTGTTGAGTATATAGAAAAACGTTATATGAACAGATTAAAGGAATTGTAATTTTTTATATTTTTAAAATTGTTTGAGCAAAATCGGACTAGTGGTTCTCGAGTAATGTCAAAAAAAAAAAAAGACCACCAAAAGTCAAATCGATATATCTCGATTCCTAGGGTGACCCAGCGAAACGCCGGGACACGTATAACTTCTTTTTTGCCGATATAACTTTCCCCGGTAGTTTGAACCCTTCCCGATCAATGACCCCTACCATTTGTCTCACAGTGTTATAAGGCGATTTTGAATATAAGAGATTAGGCCTAAACCAAGACAAGTTTTAAGTGGTAAACTATAATCGACAACGAATTCGTTTTTAAACTTATATGCCTGATCAATAGATATCTGGATAATTTTTAAAGAATTTTAAAGAAAAGAATTATGCCTTTTAGATGACATATCGACTTTAGTAGAGACTAATAAATAAAAAATCCCTAAATTTAGCGAACACACTTGCGTTTCTGAATATTTAAGTAAACATTCCCCCGTCGCCAAGGGTTTAAAAAATGTTGGCATCAGTGCCAATTTCATACCAAATACTGTTACATAATTTTGACTGCAGAATATTTCTTAGTGTACCTTTAGCTTCCAATTACTGAATTTCAGATTCATTTAGTACAATAGAAAATTCATTAAGAATTTCAAATATAAAATTATTTTTCTATTTATTAATATGCATAATAAATTACTAAAAGTTAAATTTGCGTGTTTTTGAATTAAAAAAAAAATCGGCATTTTTCGACTAAAAATCGGCAAATCAGCATTTTGCATATTTTTCAATAAAAAATCGGCAAAATGCCGAAAAATCGGCAATTCTGGCAGCCCTGGTTAGATACTAAAATAATTTTTTTTCCTGAAATTTAAGATTTTAAAGAGTTGTGAGCATAATTTATGATTAAGATCAACCTGTTTAAAAAATCGTTTAAAAAGTTCAGTTAAGTCGTCTTTATTATTAAAAGAAGTGCTAACTATGAAACTGCCCATATTTTTGAAAAATTTCCTACTAAAAAGCCATTTATGTGGCCATACCTGATATATAAAAAAAAACTTACTGTTAAGTTTTTGTCCAACATATCTTCCAGAACTTGCTGGTATGCAAACTTCTTTTTTCAAGAGTGCAGGAATTCTCCCTTTCTTGCATTGTAAACTCAAGAAATCCAATTGTTTTGGGTCGGCTCCAATCTTTGCGTTTTCTTTAAAGAAAACAATAATAAAAAAAATTATTTATTTAAAATAAATATATGAAATACTTACGCTTTCGTTTCTTCAGACATTTTTCATTTAATTTAAATTATTTATACCACAGACTATTAATTATAGAGATAGGAAATCAAAACTTATACCACTCACCGGTAGAGGGCGCTGAAATTTAGTATTACCTGAGCAACTATTTAGTATCAGCTGAGCCTATATTTAAAAACTCAAAAACTGCTGAAAAGTTACTGAAAACTTGGCAGAAAAAGTGTGCGTATATACAGTATTTGTTTTTTATTTGATAATTTAAAGTAGGTATATAAAAATTCAATTTTGAACCAAAACGTATTTTTTATTTATACATTGACTTCTTATTGTTATTTTACAACTGAGATCAGAAAGTCATGTTATGGAAAAAAATTTCAAAAAGAAAATAATTCAATATTTCACAGAAACTGCAAAGTATTTAGTTTAGATCGGGTGATTGTGGGGGTGAACGAATCTGTTTGGGCGCATTATACAACCAAATCTAAACAATTTCTGCGGTCCGCTTCGAATCGTTGTCCTGCTGAAAGTAATATTGATCTCCTAGATCGAGTTTCTCAGCACTTTGTTTCAAGTTGCGCTTCAAAATGTTCAGGTAATCATATTTGTTCATTATAGGTTCAATAAACTGCATATTTCCAATACCACCCTCCATTACTCCCCCCCCCACCGTGTTTGCCAGTAGGCGAAAGGTTTTCTTTATTTAAGGCTGTACCTGGTTTTCGCAGTATTTGCTCTCATCCGAAAAAGTACCTGTTTCCAGAACTCGGGGCGCTTATTTAAATGTTCTTTTGCAAAGGCAATTTGCTTTCTTCTAATGATTCTAGAGATGAAGAGTTTTCTGCGTGCAACACGGCCATGGTAGTCATATTTTTCACTATTTTTCGAACGGCATCAACGAAAATAGGTTTCTGAAAGTTATCTTTAACATACTTTGCCAATTCTGATGAAGTTACGCGAGGATTTGTTTTCGTAATATTGATTAAAGTTCATGTTTCCCTTGTTGTCAGTATCGGTGGTCATCCAGATCGACATCAACATTCCAGTTGATTTATAATTGTATACCACTCTTTGGACTGAAGAATGTGTTCTGTTAACGATTTCACTTATTTTGAGAAAAGTTTTGCCTTTTTTTCATAAATCAACAATGATTTTTCGCTTACCATTAGGCGGCATTGTACAAAGAATAGCGTATAGTTTTACAAATCACTTTTAATGCAATCAAAAACTGTTTGATGTAGAATTGCACTAAAATTTACCAAATGTGTCCACCTGTTTGTTAGAAGTAAGCATTGGCGGACTTAGGCCGGTCTGGGGTGGGTAAAGCCCACCTTAGACTGCTTTTTGCCCACCCCAGAATTTAAAAAATTCCACCTATAATTCTAATATGTATCTGTGATTTTGATGGCAAAAATGATCACAATATTATTTTTTTATTATGAATGAATCCTGTGTTTTTGGTTGGAAAAATGTCTACTGGTTTCCTAGAAAAATAATTTGTTGAAATCTAAGGGCCAGTTTGTTGTTTGAAAAATTTTTATTTACGAAATATGAAACTGGCCCTAAGAGGTTTTCTTTAAGAAAAATTATTAGAATCACAGTGTTGTTGAATAAGCATATGAAGGCATTTGATATGAAAGTGGAAAAGGATTCTTAATAGAAAAATATTGCAGAATCTTGTTTGGTAAGATAAATATCTTAGATTTAATTGTTTTCTAAACGAATAATTAGTTATTACCTAACAGAGAAGTTATTCCAACCTAAACACTACTATTTTGATGAAATTTCAATATATTGTAGAAACAAAAATTCGAACGTCGGGGTCATATTAAAATTTTTTTTTCGTATGAAAAAAATTTTAAGCATAATTTTGAAAGTGTTTTTTAAGATTAAAGAGTCTGAGAATGGACAAGTAAACAGTCGAACCTTTATGGGTCCCTTGCCCACCCCAGAAAAATGGTCTAGGTACGCCAATGGAAGTAAGTCGGAAATTCCCCTTTTTACATTTTGTACGCACACTTTTTCTGTGTAATATTGAATTGTCATTTTGTTTTTGAATTTTTTCCTTTTTGAATGAGGGGTATGTATAGTTGATCTTTTAATTGGTAATTTTTTTTTACCAAAAATTACGCATTTAATGTGCATGGTACATGGTTCTTAGGGAAGTAGATGAAAATTGCCTCTTTCGCCATAGCCGAAAACAAAACGTTGGAGACCCTACGATTCGTCAGATGTTAGAATTTGTCAAAAAAAAATAATACGAAAAAATAAAAAATATCCCTGGAAACATCGGAAACAAAGTAAATCAAAAGCTTTAAGCTATTCACGAAAAGAATCAAGGCTTCAAATACCTTAAGCAAATTGGACAAATTTTAGACGAGAGTTCAAACAACAGAAATGCAAATTTGGCTTATTCATCAAAAGCGATATTTATTTTTAAATACGATCCTCTCCTCTTTGTATAAAAATATTTTGCGTTCGAATAGACAAAGTTTCTTATTTGAAGATTTCATCAACCAATTTTAATAAAAAAATAAAATATAATTTCAAACAAGATTTTTTAGAGTTATGTAAGAACAAATGAAGATTTGGAATAGTAAAAATAAAATTTAGAATTTTCAGCAATCCCTTTTTGTGTTTATATAAAAATAAAAGAGATATAAGAGGATTATTAAACAAATTTTGTATGAGACGTTTTTTAAGTAAACATCTTTTGGCTTTAGTTAGTGTTTGTAAATACAGGCCTTATAAAATAATCAGTTAATTAAAAAAAAAATTATATTGAATTTTTTTTTTTTTGTAATTTTAACAATCTTAAGGTAAATTTTTTAATTTTTGTGGTAAATTTTTTAAAGTTTTTAAAGCTGATTTTAGAGCTAAAAATCATGTTTTTCGAGCTACTATATGTTGCCCTACTCATCATACAAATGTGTAATTTATTTTTTTTTTCAAATTTCCTATTCAAAAAAAGTTTCCCTCTTACTTCTGAATCATTTCTCGATTAATTAAGGATTATCATTTACAATTTTTACGGAATGAAATTAAGACACATTCGTTCGGTTTCAAAAATTTATAACAACACAGTAATAATATTGCCAAGAAAATCAAATACAGAAAACGTTTACAATATTGGCTCCTCTAGTTTTCTTCAGAACTAGTGTCTCCGCAACACTCTTCCCACCTTAAATATATGCCCTTTATGTTACGAAATCGTCGTTATTGCCATTGTATTTAGTTAGCCGGTCAATATCAACAACTCTCATTTTCGAGCGCGAAGTCCTTATTCTTTAAACTACATCGTTTATTCGTTTGATTATCGTGTAGGGTCCTTCCCATTTTGATGTGAATTTGGGAAAAATGCAAACCGTTCTCTGAGGGTTATACAGCCATACTAAATCTCTTTCATTATAAAAAATTGGCAACGCTTTAACATCGTAGTCGGTTTTCATCTTATCGACAATTTTCTTCAGAGTATCACGAGCCTCTTCACGTTTTTCATTAAAATAGTCCTTTAACGCTTTACCGTACTCTGTGGAGTTCATTTTTTCCGCTGGTATGGATCCAAATAATAATCTTACATTTGATCCGAATAGCATTCCGCATAGATTTTCTTGTTGATTCGTGTATAGAATAGCGATACGCCACACTCAAAAAAATAAGTTAGTAGAAAAATTAGTAAAACGTTTTGTATATCAAGTTTACTAGTTTTCAGCAATTTTTTTGCTGAAATGCCGTTTTCAGCAAAAGTTTTAGTTATATTTTTTAGCACTAAACTAATTTTGAACTAATGTTTTACTAATTTTTTTGCTACAAAAATTGTGCTGATAACCGCAATTATAGCGTGAACGACAACCAGATAGACAAATGTAGATGTCGCAGCTCGTCTGGATGTAGTACAACGGAAATGATAAAAAAGAAAAACAACTCTACACAATTTCTATATTTAAATTTTCAGCAAATAAATTAACTAAAGTAAAATTTCGCGACAAGTTTTTAGAGTTTTTTTCAGTCTACTAATATTCAGCAAAAAGTTTAGTGATTTTAGCAAGGATTTTTTTTCGTTTGCAATCGACTAAGTGTTAGCAAAACTTTTGCTGAAGATTACTATTTTTTTTGGTAAAAATCAGCTCGCTGATTTTCAGCAAACCTTTTGCTGAAATTACCAACTTTTTTGCAAGCACGCTCCTGACTATAAATTTTCACTATAACTTCTGCTACCGTAACCGCTTCTTGATTTGGAATTGGATACACCTCTACCCATTTTGTGAAGTAATCAATAACCACCAGTATGTACTTGTTGCCTGATTTTGATACTGGGAATGGACCAGCCACATCAACAGCAATGCGTTCGTGAGGAGATTCAACCACATTCTTTTGCATCAATGCTTTATTCCTCCTGTTAGGACATTTAACTGAGCCACATTGCGTAAAAGTTTTAACAAAATCTTCCACATCTTGACGGAGTTCCGACTAGTAAATAGTGTGCACGAATTTTAGCAACGGTTCTGTTAATGCCAAAATGGCCGCCAGACGAACCGTTGTGAAGTTCTTTAAAAAATCTTTTCGCAGAGCTAGAGGTATTATGGTTTGAATAGTAGTGGATTTTCCATTTTCTGATTCCCAATTGCGTTTCAGCACACTACCAGTTATCAATAGTGAATCCCATTGGAGTCAATAAGCCTTTGTTGTTTTACTGTATGCAGATATCTCATTTGCTGAAGGTTTATCATCCTGGCTTTTCCACTGCAATATCGGCGCCAAATCTGGATCATTTTGGGCTTTGCTGACATTTTCGTCTGAACAGGACTCACAACTTAAAATGACAAGTCTGTTAACAACATTCTCTTGATTTTCACTTCTTGTACACTGCTTACAATTCGATGAACATGGGCTTCTCGGCAAGGCATCGGCATTACTATGTGCAGATTCAGAACAGTGATTTATTATAAAATCATAACCTTGAAGTAACTTGTCCCTCAGGTTGTTTAAAATTCAACAGCCAACGCAGCACAGCATGAACTTTGCACTTCTATCCATAGAGATACTTGTGGAAATGTTTCATTGCATCAACAAAGGCTAACAATTCTTTTCTGGTTATACAGTAATTTCTTTCTGGCTTTGAAAGTTTTCTGCTAAAATAACCAATAACACATTCTTTACCTGCAATCTCTTGAGAAAGAACGGCGCCTATACCGTCTTTAGAAGCATCAGTGTACAGTAAAAATTCGCTCTCCATAACTGGAAATGAAAATACTACTGTTGTTGCTAAATAGCGCTTCATTTCAAAAGCTTCTTGACACTCTGGTTTCCACTCAAAAATACTCGCTTTTGATGTCAGAGTATGTAGGGGATATGCGATTGTAGCAAAATTGTTGACAAATTTTCTATAATAGGTGCAAAGACCAAAAATGATCTTAATTCGTCTCTATTCTTAGGAGCTGGTCCGTCATTTATCTTTTCCGTTTTTTTCTAATCAACAGAAATACCATTTCTAGGAAGAATGTGGCCTAAAAACTTTACCTTATCCTGAAAGATATGACATTTTTTTGGAGAAAGTTTTAAATTAGCTTGCCGTAACCCTTTAAAAACTTCCTCTAATCGGGCTATATGTTCTTGAAAATTGTTTCCAAAAACGATGATGGCATCCAGATATACAAGACATGTTTCCCAATTTAGACCTCTCAAAACAATTTCCATTAACCTCTCAAACGTGGCAGCCGTGTTACAAAGGCCAAATGGCATTACATTAAATTGCCATAACCCATTACCTATACTAAAGGCAGTTTTCTCTTTTGAACTCTCATCTAATTCTACCTGTCAATATCCACTTTTCAGATCCAATGTTGAAAACAATGAAGAACCGGAAAGTGCATGAAACGTGTCATCAATACGGGGTAAGGGACAACTATCTTTCTTTGTGGCATCATTCAAACCTCTGTATTTTACGCAAAACCTTGTTGTACCATCTTGCTTTTTAACAAGAACCACAGGCGAACACCATGAACTATCAGATTCTTCAACAACACCGGCATTTCTCATTGATTCTACAATTTTGTGTGCTTCTTCCCTTTTCATAAATGGCAACCTTCGAGGAGATTTGCGAATAAGCCTTGCACCTTCTGTATCCCCAATAAACCAAAGAACGATACGATAGCGAAATCGCTATCATCTTAAATTTCCGAAAACGATATCATATTCCAATAAGATTATATCGTTTTCGACAAGGTGTAATTATAAAACATACTTCATTACCCAGAAGCAAATGGTCGAACTAGTTCTAAAAGGTACTAGTTTTTTGACTAATATTACAAAACTAGTTTTCAAAATAATTATTTTGAATCAGTTATGTACTAGTTAAACCCGATCTATGTAGGACCTGTTTAAAAAATTACATAAATTAAAATACGAGATTTGAAATTCTTATTTTAATTACATTTGTTTTTAATAAAAAAATCTGAGTTGGGAAATATATACTTAAATTTTCAATTGCGAATTGAATTTAGGTGCAAATTAACTGGTACAATACTGGTGCCAAAGAGTCACTCCAGAACTAGTTCGATACATTTCTCAAAAGTACCAATAAAGCTTTCTGTTTTTCTTCCTAAAAGAATAAATTTTAACCATTTGTGTACTTATTGTTTTTATTGAAATTATGCAGAGACTCTTTCAAAAGACTGAACTTAAAGAAGAGTTTTGAAATTCTACTCGTAGTTTCCTATACATTTGTTTTTAATAATATTGGCTGAGTTTTCAAATAAACACTTAAATTTTTTATTGTGATTAGAAATCGTATCGTAAACATAAAATATTTTAAATTCCGTTAGGTAAATGGACCTAATCGTCTCAGTAAGAGGAAACTATCGGTCTAGTCTGTATTTTATCTATATAATTCAGTTAGTAACCAAGTGGTACATTACTATTTCTAAAGAGTAACTTCGGAACTAGTTCCGCGAGTGTCATATAAGCACCAGTTTTACACCTTATTTTTCGTCTATAAATTGTAATTTTCAAACTAGTTATACAACTAGTACCAAAGTGGGAGTTTGGATACAATTGCCCCCATCGCTATGACATCTCCATGTTAAATTCTACAGTCGTTTGTATGGAGAGGCGGTAGAACTCGTACTAGTTACCTGGTTTAAATAAACTAGTACATAACTGGTTCTGAACTAGTATTTGTTGCTACTGGTTATTTACAAAAATTCAAACAATTTTCAGAAACAAATAAAATTTATAAAAACTTGCAATTTTTTTTCGTTTGGTTTTTATTGGACAATTATAGTTGCAAAATCTAGGTGAGTTTGACTTTTCTTCTGAATATGACGATTTTATTATCAATTTTTCATTATATGACTTCATTTCAGCTCATTTGAAAAGAATTCCGGTTTTGCTGTTATATCATTTTCGATATAAAAATCGCCCGGAATAACGATAGTATTTCGATGCTGGACCAGATTTTGGAGATTTGCAGCACTTTAAACATGACCAAATTTTTCTTTGTTTTTAGCGATTTTAAATAAAGTTAACAGCACTGAAATTTTAAAGTGAATAGTTTTATGCTTTTCTTACCACAATATAACAAATCAGTCAAGATTTTTTATTACGTTATAGTAAAAATCATTTCATGTTAAAAGTTCAGTGTTGTTAACTTTCTTTTAAAATCGCTAAAAACAAAGAAAAATTTGGTCATGTTTAAAGTGCTGCACTTTTAAGTCTGGCGACTATTTGTAGATAAAAATAATGCAAGACTTAAGGAAATTTTATAGGATTTCCCAAAATATACAGTTTGTACAGAACCGATCAGTACTGCCTAAATTTCACTATGTAATTTGATAAAAGGTTGATATCGCTAATTTTTCGTTAAAAGCCACGCCCACTTAAAACAAGTGACAAAATGAAAAAACAAACATTACGTTAAAATTTTGTACAATTTTCTGAACCAGCTCCTTGCCTTTCGTGGCGAATTTAGCCACTATTTTGATCTTTAAAAATAAAGGCAACAACAATAAGATTAGAAAAAAACTTGAATTGACTTAAAGACGTGTCCACAACTGTGTATTTCATTATTCAATTCAATTCAATAGTGTTCTTTATTTAACATTTCTACGTTAGTATACTATATAACAATGTGCTTTTAGAGTTTAGGAAACTTTTTCCTTTTCTACTAAGAAATTACGTAACAAATTATTACAATTTATAAGTATTATTTCAATATGTAGGCGCATAGGGCAAACATTTTCGAAAAACCCTCTATAAACCTCTTTTTGTGTTTTTTGTTTTCGATATTTCATTATATTTTGTTCTAAATCAATTGTAATTTTATAGTGCTTAAGAAAGTCAAAGCCAAGAATACATTCATCTGCTATGTAAGCTAATCATGTAATCATGCAATCCAGAATCTCTATACACTAAAAAAAATAAGTTGGTAGAAAAATTAGTAACACGTCTTGTATATCAAGTGTACTAGTTTCCAGCAATTTTTTTGCTGAAATTCCGTTTTCAGCAAAAGTTTTAGTTATATTTTTTTTAGCACTAAACTAATTTTAAATTAATGTTTTACTAATTTATTTTGCTACAAAAATTGTGCTGATACCCGCATTTATAGCGTGTACGCCAACCAGAAAGACAAGATGACAAAAAGACAAAAACAACTCTACACAATTTCTATATTTAAATTTTCAGCAAATAAATGAACTAAAGTAAAATTTCGCTACAAGTTTTTTTAGTTTTTTGTCAGTCTTCTAATATTCAGCAAAAAGTTTAGTGATTTTGGCAAGTATTTTTTTCATTTGCAATCGACTAAGTGTTAACAAAACTTTTGCTGAAGATTACTATTTTTTTGAAATTACCAACTTTGCAAGCACGCTCCTGACTAAAAATTTGCTGACACAGCAACATTTTACTGACTTTTTTTTTGAGTGTAAAAAATTCTTTATACACTAACATACACAAACGATCAATATCAGCATAAAATTCTTGGAATTTTTTTCCTTGACGTTGTTGACAGCTTGCGAGCTGACATTGATGCATAATCTTAAGATTTTTAACACCAAATCTAGATTCTAAATAGTTCGCCACAGATATAAGTATAAACACGATCCTTACCACTCGGAAAAAGTTGTACCAACGACAAAATTTTGGTTAGCAACTTGTATAGATGCTAATTGTTTTGCAACCTCTCTATTCTGTACCAGCAACTGTTCCATCATAACCTGGAGATTTTGAACAGAGGCAGCCTCAGGACCCCCCAAGACAGTTCCAAAATCAAAATTATCTGGATTTTCGCCCTTTTCCAACAAAAAATTACGAATTCGCAATATTTTATCAGCTTTTCGTCCAGCCAATGATATGCTCCAATCCGCTAGAACTTGGCGGATTTCTGAATCATTCAATTCATCAATGCGTTTCATTGTAATAATTTGATTTTTTTTCCTTTCCTTTTTTTCTTCCCTAGGGGGAAAGGGACAGGTTCTTAATCGGGCTTTTTGTTTGAAAGAGACACGTCACTTTAACATGGCGTTGTCATTGGAAATGACCAATTGCCACACTAGTGACACCTAAAAATAGCTTTTCAAATAAACTAATAAAAATTAAGAATTAAAAAGAATCTACTTGGCGTCGAAGTAGAGCTCGATAACACAACCTTCTGCTTGTAAGGCAAACGCTTTACCGTCTGCGCTAATGTTGCTTGTGGATGATGCGTGGCTGATGGTAAAGTTATATACTTTCCATTTCTATTCAAATAAAAAAGAAAAAACAAACACTACAAGCAAATAAAAAAAAGGAAAAGAAAAAAATAGAAAAGAAAACAACATTAACACACTCACAAATATAGTGGAAGTGCCTAGAATATGCCCCCGATTGACCGGTCATGGGATAGGTCCTTTAATGGCAGTTTACTCGTTTTTTGCGTTGGCCATAATTAAATTAAATAATCAATTAAAAATTAGAAAATTACCTCAAAAACTCTGATAATATAAATAAAAATTTTAAAAATTTCCATTAAGTTAAAAAGGAAAGGTAAATGAAATACCATTTGTTAAAATTAAAACCGCTTTAACATTAAACGAGTATAAAGGTTAAAGTCGGGCATGCCGACTATACAATACCCTACACCAGTCTGGGTAAAAGCCAACTAATTTTTGGATCCGAAATTCGAATGGGTTAAAATAGGGCTCGTGTCAAAATTTTCTATAATGTGAGTCAGCGCACCAAATTTCATTAAAATATCTTAATATTTGCGACTTGCAGTTTGTAACCAAGCCAATTTTGGGGGGACCCTTATATGGGCACTAGTTCTATACATGGACCGATGTTCACCAAAATCAATAGGCTTCGTCCTTGAGCCAACATAGGTCTATGTACCAAATTTCATCAAAATATCTTAATATTTACGACCTGCAGCATATAAACAGTATAATTTTGGTAGGACCCTTATATGGGCACTAGGTCTAAACATAGACCGATGTTCACCAAAATCAATAGGCTGCGTTATTGGGCCAATGTAGGTCTATGTACCAAATTTCATCAAAATGTCTTAATATTTACGACCTGCAGCGTATAAACAGTATAATTTTGGTAGGACCCTTATATGGGCACTAGGTCGAAACATGGACCGATGTTCACCAAAATTAATAGGCTGCGTTATTAGGCCAATGTAGGTCTGTGTACCAAATTTCATCAAAATATCTTAATATTTACGACCTGCAGCATATAAACAGTATAATTTTGGTAGGACCCTTATATGGGCACTAGGTCTAAACATAGACCGATGTTCACCAAAATCAATAGGCTGCGTTATTGGGCCAATGTAGGTCTGTGTACCAAATTTCATCAAAATATCTTAATATTTACGACCTGCAGCGTATAAAAAGTATAATTTTGGTAGGACCCTTATATGGGCTCTAGGTCTAAACATGGACCGATATTCACCAAAATCAATAGGCTGCGTTATTGGGCCAATATAGGTCTGTGTACCAAATTTCATCAAAATATCTTAATATTTACGACCTGCAGCGTATAAACAGTATAATTTTGGTAGGACCCTTATATGGGCACTAGGTCGAAACATGGACCGATGTTCACCAAAATCAATAGGCTGCGTTATTAGGCCAATGTAGGTCTATGTACCAAATTTCATCAAAATGTCTTAATATTTACGACCTGCAGCGTATAAACAGTATAATTTTGGTAGGACCCTTATATGGGCACTAGGTCGAAACATGGACCGATGTTCACCAAAATCAATAGGCTGCGTTATTAGGCCAATGTAGGTCTGTGTACCAAATTTCATCAAAATATCTTAATATTTACGACCTGCAGCATATAAACAGTATAATTTTGGTAGGACCCTTATATGGGCACTAGGTCTAAACATAGACCGATGTTCACCAAAATCAATAGGCTGCGTTATTGGGCTAACATAGGTCTGTGTACCAAATTTCGTCAAAATATCTTAATATTTACGACCTGCAGCGTATAAACAATATAATTTTGGTAGGACCCTTATATGGGCACTAGGTCTAAACAAGGACCGATGTTCACCAAAATCAAACTTGTTCGTCCTTGGGCCAACACAGGTCTGCGTACCAAATTTCATCAAAATATCTTAATATTTGCGACCTGTAGAGTGCGCACAAGATTGCATGGACAGACAGACAGACGGACGGACGGACAGACGGACATCGTTAAATCGAAATAAAAAAAAATTCTGAACCGATCGGTATACTATAAGGTGGGTCTACGACCAATATTTTTTGGTGTTACAAACATCAGCACAAACTTATAATACCCTGACCACATAGTGGTGTAGGGTATAAAAATCGTTGAAAATACAAAACTTAAAATTTCTGAGCAAAAAATTATAGATATTTAAAATAAGAGCTAAAATAAGCAAATCGTAAAAAAATAAAGTTAAAAATAAATAAAAGAGTAAAATAAATAAAAAAATATTTTTAAAAATATGCCGCGAATTTTGTTTTTTTATTTCGGTATCGGTCAAGTTTTTTAAAAGCAAAGTAACGAATCAGAAAATACTTAGAAAATTAATTAATTAATTTTCTTTGGTTGATATTTGTACTAATTTAGTAATATGCCTTCTGTTGACCGGTCACGGGATAGGTCCTTGGAGAGCAATTGACTCCTAATTCCCCGTAGGGTACTTAATTGAAGCAATTTGTTTTCAATTACATGTAATTGTAATTGAAAAATTAATTGTAATTGTAATTGACATTTTTTCAATTACAATTACATGTAATGTGTAATTGATTTTTTTTCCATTACAATTACAAATAATATGTAATTGTAATTGAGTTTTTTTCAATTACAATTACATGTAATTGTGTAATTGCATGTGTAATTAATTACAAAATGTAATGATTAACCCCCATGCCTGCTACCAACCTTTAAATGATACCTGTCAAGATTTAATGACAATTCGTTGGTTAGTGAACAAGTTTCAGCTGTTTTAGTGAGGCTGCTTTTGGGATTTTGAAAGCAATGGATGCAAAATTCGACTTTATTCGTGTACATTAGGATTACAGATCATTTTTAACAAAAATTTTACCTATCACCACGTGATAAGGCTTCATCAGTCTAATCGTAAAGTAAAAAAACGTATCTGTAATCAATTCAATGTGTTAAAATAATATAGAAATATATTTTTATCTTTTTTCTATGCATTGAAACTGTTGTCAAGTAAAATCGTAAAAAAGTTCTGTTGAAAATAGAAATTTTCTATTTTATTACTTGACATTTAATTCTATTCACAAGAAAAAGATAAAAAATACAATATTTTTA
Source organism: Leucophora obtusa (assembly GCA_949987735.1). NCBI lineage: Eukaryota > Metazoa > Arthropoda > Insecta > Diptera > Anthomyiidae > Leucophora > Leucophora obtusa. Next base: position 222,089,090 of record OX465295.1, read on the forward strand.
TTTTGTATACTCTTTGTATCCATTATGAGAATGATACGTTACTTTTTCGCGATACTTCCAAACTAATTTGGGCTATAGGCAATACTAAATTAATAATAAAAATCGTGATTGCGGGTCTTTTCGGCAAAAAAAAACCTTCCGCACAAAATGCAATTTCTAAAAATAATTTTTGCTCGGGGATTTTGTTTAACTTACATAACGAATTATTACAAAAATTATTGTAAACGACAAAAAGTGTATCCAAAAGTCCCTCCGAAAAGGTTTTCTAATTTTTACCGTAAATAGCTTTAATAAGCATCGTTTGAGTCTCATTTGTTTAAAACTTCGGAGAAATATTTTAATTAAACTAAAACCATTGTTCACAATTGAACATGGTTTTTAGGAAATAACATTTAATATTTCATGAGTATGGATTTTTTCCATAATTAGAAATTTCCATATGCTATTATGTGTAATTGTTTATTTAGGTAAAAAGGAACATAAAACCTTTTTTGTTTATCACTAACTACACATGTGCATGAACAAGGTCATAAAACCCTTGTTACAAATTATGTGTAATTGTTTATTTAGGTAAAAAGGAACACAGATAATAAAACTTTTTTTATTTATTACTAGCTACGCATGTGAAGAAACATGGTCATAAAACTCTTATCACAAAGATGTGTACCGAATTAAGGGTTGCTAGTGTGTGCATGCGTACAAGTGTTTCATTAGCTGTAATCTAGTTTTAAGACCTTTACTGTTACCCCTCAATTCATAAATGGTTTGTAAAGTTATAGCAGGTTTACAAAACGTCATTTTCATACAAAATTTGTTCAATAAACCTCCTATAATTTTACAAAGCGTTTATGAATTTAGGGGATAGTATTTAAGAAGATAGTTTTGTAAATAAAAATCAGTATCCTACAAATACTCAAGCGGGTATATTGAATGCTCGTACGTGTTTTAATTTAAATTACTACATTTGGTCCTTAGAATTTGTGGGGACTACATTTGGTCCTTCAAAAAGAAAACCAGTGTGAAAAATAAAAATTAAAATAATAATAAATTTAAAGAAGCGTTAAATATTATTCCAATAAAAAATTAAGCAAAATTTAAAAAGCGTCAATCTAGGCTAAATAGGGATTGTGTTGTGAATAATAAGAAATTGGAAAATAAAAGCACCTGAAATATAAAGCACTTCAGCTATGGCTACCAGGGCGAAATTATTTGAACGTCAAAAGGAGTTGGCCAATGAGCTGGTTGCGATTCGGACAAAGCTAAGCCTGAAAACAATTCGCGTTACTAGGATTCCTGAAGTGTCAAAGCGTGTTGAAGAGGTTCAAGCTGATTTTGAGGCCAATAATATAAAATTATTAGCACAAGGTGTAACGTCTGAAGATTACTTTGAAAAAAAGTATTTTGATTCGATAGAGGACGTTATAGCAGAAAATATTGAATTAATTCAACAAATAATAAATGAAGAAGAGCTGGGTAGACAGAAGGAAGTTGTTCACCAGCAAGAGCAGCCTTCGAAACAAGCCAGTATGCCCTCTCAACAATTCAGCAACTAGCATCATCGATGGTCGATGAAACCAAAAACAAGGACATTAGCAATGTCCGAGAAGAAGCCGAAGAACTACGGGAAGAGTTTATGGAAAAGGTAGAGTGGATGCGCAAAAAGATATCAGAACTACCTACAATAGTGTCTAACGCATCCAACGAACTGCTGGATATAAAGACCCAGCAAATAAAGAAACGTTTTATAGCACTGGAAGACGTTTATAAAAATTATGCGGGTTTAAGAGTTCAAAAGAAGTGCGAATCCTAAAGGAAGCAATCGAGGACGAATATTACATGGCTCTCGCAGACAGAGTGAAAGATCCTTCAAGAGAGCAGGTCCAAGAGCCAATGAAAGACGCCAGTGGCAGTTCGAACTTAGGTAGGATAGAAATACCTGAATTTCATGGAGACATTAATGATTGGACTCCATTTCACGACATGTTTAAGAGCCTTGTTCATGACTGCAAGTACCTCTCCAATGTGGAGAAAATGTATCGATTGGTAACAGCACTCAATGGTGAAGCAAAAAAACTAGTTCAACACCTGAAGGTGACAGATGTGAATTATATTGCAGCTTTTGAGATTCTCAAACAAAGATACGAGAATCGGAGGCTGTTGTTTACAAACCAAGTCGACAAACTACTTGATCAACCAATGGTTAACAGTTCATCATCAAGTGTAAAGCAGCTGCTGGATACAACAAACAGTTGCATTTGTGCTCTAAAATGAATGGATGTGAGAATAACGGATGCTGAACCGTTTATCGCTCGTATCGTTATCAGAAAACTAGACAGTGATGGTCTTCGATATTATGAGCAAAATGTTAAGAAGGCAAAGGAAATTCAAAGTCTAGATGACGTTATGGGGTTTCTGGAGCAACAAGTTCAAGCCCTGGAAGCAGTTACGAAGCTCCAAGGAAAGAAGTTCCAGAAAAAACTGGGTGACAATTTTAAAGTTTCAAACACCCTTTATTCGACATAACAAGCGTGCTTGTACTGCAACATGAATGGCCATTTAACGAGTGTATGCAGGAAGTTTCTAGCATTACCAATGGCTGAACGCAGAAAAGTCGTTTATAAAAACAAGTTGTGCTTTATATGCATTAATCACAAATATGACAGGAAGTGTTCAAATAGAACTAAATGCAGCCTTTGCGGAAAGGGACACCATAAGCTGCTACACATAGATGAAGTAAGAAGTGAGGAACCAAAGCCTGGTACATCAAAAACAATGATGACAAAAGAACCAACTGCAGCTACACCAACAACAGTATTAGCGACGGCCCAGGTAAAAGTTCGTGCAGCAAATGGAGAGCTAGTTACGCTAAGAGCATTGATTGATCAAGGATCACAAATTACGGGACTTTCAGAAGAAGCGTCTCAAATATTAGCACTTCCAAAAATTAAGTGCAAAACCAACATACAAGGAATTGGCCACATCAAAAGCAAAAGTAGAACTACTCATTCAACCACGCTTCCTTAGTAACCAAGTTATAGTTACAGATGCTGTAGTTTTACCTTCAATTTCGGGACCACAACCTGATAAGTCATTTAGAATTGATATCAGCCAGTGGGACAACTACGTTCTAGCTGATCCAATGTACAATAAGTCAGACAGAGTTGATATCCTGATTGGAGCTGATATATTCGCCAATATCCTAGAAGAAGGAGTTTGTAAAAAGAGCGGCTTAATGGCTCAATCTACTAAATTAGGTTGGATTTTATCAGGGGTCTACAAAAATAACAGCAATAATAAAAAGTTGTTGTCAGCCGTAACCAATTTAGAAAGGTTTTGGGAGCTTGAGGAACTTCCAAACGCTGAAGAATGTTTTGAAGATAAATATTGTCTAGAAATATATGAAAAAACTACAAAGATTAACAAAGATGGCCAAATTGTAGTTAAATTGCCAAATAGAGATGACATCAAGTTGGGCGATTCCAGAAAACAAGCTTTGGCCAGGTTTTTATCATTAGAAAAAAGGCTAGATCACAACATAACGCTAAAAAATGACTACGCTAAGTTTATGCAAGAATACCTAGAGCTGGGTCACATGACAGAGGTAAAGAAGAGCCACATTGGAAAATATTACCTACCACATCAGCCGGTAATACGAGAAAGCAGTTTAACAACGAAGTTACGTGTAGTGTTTGATGCGTCCGCTAAAACATCAAACGGAAATAGCTTAATGTTTACGGGTCCGACAACGAAGTTACGTGTAGTGTTTGATGCGTCCGCTAAAACATCAAATGGAAATAGCTTAATGTTTACGGGTCCGAAACTTCAAAAAGATATCTTTGACATCATCATAAAATGGAGGTTGTGGAAATATGTAGTCACAGCTGATGTAGAGAAGATGTATCGTCAAATTAGAATTGCAGAAGATGATCAATCATATCAGCATGTAATATGGAGAGAAAACAAAAATGATTCCATAAAAGAATACAAACTAAATACTGTTACGTATGGCACAGCATCTGCACCATTTCTTGCTGTAAGATCACTATTCTACATTGCCGATTGCTGTACCGAAGAAGACTCACTTATTCAGAACATAACAAAAGAAGACTTTTACATGGACAATTTGATGACTGGAGCAGATTCAATTCAACAATGTAAAATTATTCAGCATAAAATTGAAAACCAGTTAAAAAAATTTGGTTTTCATTTACAAAAGTGGTTAGCAAACAACAAACAAATAACCAACGACGTTAAAAGCATTCAGAAGAATGCAGTCATTAAGATTGAGGATGACGAATCAGTGAAGACACTGGGTCTCCAATGGGATCCAGTAAATGATGAATCCACGTATCAACATAAATTTTATTCAAGAAGATAAAATAACTAAGAGGCAAGCTCTTTCAGATGTTCCCAGAATTTTCGATCCGTTAGGGTGGTTAGTAGCATTAGTAGCAAAGCTTTTCATACAAAAATTATGGTTACAACAATCAACATGGGATGAAGTGCTGTCAGATGAGCTTAAAGAGGAATGGGACGAATTAACGGGAAACATGAGGAGTCTTCAACAAGTTCGAATTTCAAGATGGATTAAATCGAAAAACGATACGGAATTAGAGATATACGGATTTGCCGATGCTTCTGAAAAAGCATATGCAACAGTAGTGTATATAAAGCTGAATGCGTCTGTTATACTACTGACAGCTAAATGAAAAGTTAATCCTATTAAAAATAAGAAGACCCTTCCAAAACTGGAACTTAGCGCAGCACATCTTTTAGCAAGACTATTGCACAAAATAGCAGATATCTTCAAACGCCAACATAAAATATACGCTTGGAGTGATTCAACAATTACATTAGGTTGGATTCACAACAACATAAATAAAGACAAGTTCATAAGGAACAGAGTTAACGAAATCAACACGCTAGTTCCTGGAGCATTATGGCAACATATTAGTAGCAAAGATAACCCAGCAGATATTGCATCTAGAGGAATATACGCCAATAAATTTAAAGACTATTCGTTATGGTGGAATGGTCCTAATTGGCTTTCAAAATCAACAGAATATTGGCCAAAACATCAAGAAGAGCAGCCAGTAACATCTTGTTTCATAACTAACACTGCGACGAAATTAAATTTTTTGAATAAACTTATTGGCAAGTATTCAAAGTTAAATAATTGCTTAGAGTTGTGGCTTATGTTTTACGATTCACGAATATAATAAAAGGCAAACGTGATAATCCAGAATACTTAACCGTTGCGGAATTAGAGGCTGCAGAAAAAGTGATTATTTCTCACCATCAGCAATGTGAATTTAAAAATGAAATTATGAATTTAAACCGAAAAGGCTTTGTCGGCTCGACCAGTAAAATTGTAAGTCTATACCCATTTATGGACAACGACAGCATTCTTCGAGTGGGTGGAAGATTAGATAATTCAAGTCTGCATTATAACCACAAACATCCAATAACTTTACAAAATTCACATTTAGCATCGTTGATAATAGATAATGTGCATACTTTAACGCTTCATGGAGGCAATCGACTGGTAGAGGCAAATATAAAAAGAAAATATTGGATAGTGGTGCAAAAGCGGCTGTGAAGAAACATATTAGAAATTGTACAAAATGCATTCGCTATAGACAAGATGCAGCCAAACAACTCATGGGGAATCTGCCTGAAGTACGTGTTACTCCATCTATGCCATTTATGCACACCGATGTGGATTATGCTGGACCAATTCAAATAAAATGTTCAAAGGGAAGAGGACTGAAATCATTTAAGGGGTATTTTGCCGTGTTTGTCTGCATGGTAACTAAGGCAATACATTTAGAAGCTGTCAGCGATCTAACGACTGAAGCATTTTTGGCAGCGTTGAAGAGATTTTTTTCACGAAGAGGCTTTTGTAGCCATATTTATTCGGATAATGGAACGAATTTCGTTGGCGCAAACAAAAAACTTGATGCGGATTTCAAAGAAGCTATAAAGAGAAATAAATCACTTGTGTCAATTCAAGCAACGCAAAAAAATACAATGGCATTTTATTCCCCCCGCAGCCCCTCACTTTGGAGGGATTTGGGAAGCTGGTGTGAAGGCTACAAAGTATCATCTAAAGAGAATAATTGGGGATACAAAGCTGACTTTTGAAGAAATGTGTACGCTGCTCAAGCAAATAGAAGCAGTTCTGAATTCCAGACCTCTGTTAGAAGTTGATAATCAAAACAGCGATGTAATAGATACATTATCACCAGGTCATTTTCTGATTGGTCGACCCCTAATTGATTGTCCGGAGCACATCGATGAATCCAAGATAAGCTCACTTAATAGATGGAAGCTTATCCAAAAATTAAAAAAAGATTTTTGGAATCGTTGGAAGGAAGAATATCACATTGCAACAAAGAGCAAAGTGGAGGCAGCCTAGAGAAAATTTAAGAGGGCTCGGTGATACTAGTAAAGGATGAATCAACTTACCCTGCAAAGTGGCCTCTGGGAAGGGTAATAGAAGTACATGAAGGAAAAGATGGTAACGTGGTAAGAGTTGTGACGTTAAAACTTCAAAACGGCATACTCAAGCTTCCAATACACAAAGTCTGCGCATTACCGATGTCAGATAAGCATGAAGATGAAGATATTTCTCCAGTTACTAGTTTGTGTACATCAATTAAGCAACCAAAAGAACATAATGTTTTTCGAATATTTGGATTCCTGCTATTGTTTTTGATGATGATGAAGCAAGTGACGACTGCACCGTTAGAAGCCAATAAGCCATTTTCAATTAATGAGATCTCTTCAAATACAGCATTATATCTAGACAACATTGGCCAACTAAATATGATCAACTCGAAATGGAATTTGGTAATATATTTCGATCTATCAATGTACCAAAAAGAGAAGTTGATGGAAAAAATTAAAATTGAATGTCCAAATCTTGGGTATTACAAAGAAGCCTGTGAAATGGTCCTTTCAATGATGGATAGAAGGAACAATATCCTGAATGAAAATAACGATCTCCTATTAACTAAACCTCGAAAGAAAAGAGCTCCCTTCGAATTTGTGGGGTCTTTGTATCACGTGCTTTTCGGGATGATGGATGCCGATGATCGAGATAAGATGGAGGAGAATATGAGAAAGCTGTTCGAAAACCAGCAAAATTTGGACCAGTTAATCCAAAAACAGACGACCATAGTGGACTCAACTATAAATGTACTTAAAAAGACTAAAGACGATGTCAACGCCAACTTCAATAAAATGTATAGCCAACTTAAGCTATTCTACGAAAAAGTTCAGGGTACCAAGAACACAGAGCGCTTAATTATATTGTTCCAAGTTATGTCCACACAATTGAACCTGATGATCGATGAGTGTAGCTGGATTCAATCTTCAATTATTAGTTTATTAATAGACATTAAACACGGGCATGTGAATCCTGATTTACTGAAGCCATCACAACTCCATGAACAGCTTTCAGAAATCGAGAAGACGTTGCCAAATAATCTAGTTCTTCCTGGAAAGGTATCTGGAACGGAGCTGAAAGAGGTCTACAATGCAATGAATTCTAAAGGGATCATAATGGAATCACGGCTAGTAATTCAGTTAGAGATACCTATATTACATAAGCACAGTTCTGAAGTTTACAAAATAATCAAGCTGCCAGTAGGCAGTAATAACCGTACCATGACACCAAGAATTGGAAATGACTTGATAGTATACAACTTTGCGTCCAACATGTATTTTTTGATGTCACTAGCACAATTAAACGCATGTGAGAAGAATTTACAAGGACAATTCAATTGTATTGGCAATGTGCCATGGAAGCCAGCAACTGAACGTTCATATGAAGTGTCCGCCTTAAAACAATCCATGCATGCTGATTGCGCGTTTGAAGAAATTCCGACAAGCTTTTGGAAACAACTATCCACGGAAAATCATTGTATCTTTGCGGTTGTTAACAACTTTATCATAACAATTGATTGTGGTCAGGGTAATCGTAGTTGGATAACTCTACCTTTCAAAGGAATTTTGATTTTATTACCAGGGTGTACTGCAACATATGAAGGTGTAACATTAACAACATCACAACGATTTACATCGGCTATACAATCATCCATTAAGGCATCATCCTGGGGTCTAGAATTCCAGCAAATAGAATCAAGGCTTTTAAAACCGTTAGACGTGACAATTATCAACAACACAAAGGAGATAAACCATTTGAAGAATTCAGTCGAAGAAATGAAGGCATCCCACATCGAACTGAAAAAACTTCAATTCCATTCAGTGTCTGGACATGCATCTTTAGTATTAATCATGGTTGGTATATTAATATTATTTTGTATTTATATTAAGTACAAATGTTGCCGCAGTAATAAGACGGTAGTAAAAGTAGATTTCACGGCGCCAGCTCCGCTGGAGGTCCGGCAGAATGTTCAGAATTGAACATGGTTTTTAGGAAATAACATTTAATATTTCATGAGTATGGATTTTCCCATAATTAGAAATTTCCATATGCTATTATCTGTAATTGTTTATTTAGGTAAAAAGGAACATAAAACCTTTTTTGTTTATTTAAGAAGATAGTTTTGTAAATAAAAATCAGTATCCTACAAATACTCAAATATACAAATATGGAATGCTCATACGTGTTTTAATTTAAATTACTACAACCATATAGACCAAATTTCAACCCTTTTGGTGCGGGAATTTTTTTGACAGCAGCGAAAAAGTAAAATTGCGTTTCTTAATATTTTTTTATGGCCTTTTTGGTTAGAGCATGTAAAATTTGATATATGCAAAAAAAAAAATCAAAAAATCATAACCCCAGTGTACATAGTCTCTTCCAAGAGCGATTGAATAACTCCAACGCCTGGCTTGAATGGTGTTTTTTCCATTAAAAAGCAATGATAAGTCAACACACGAAATTGCTTTGAATCTAAACGAAGATTGGCGAAAGCTTAAAATAGTTCCCATTCCGAAAAGGGGTAAAAACCTAGAAATTTAAACAAATTTTAGACCAATTGCTCTAATTTCAGTTTTTCTAAAAATTTTAAATTTAATGGTAAAGCAACGTCTTGAGCAATTTATAAATGACAACAATATTCTGCCAGAAAGAAACTACCCAGGTAGAAAATATGTGTGGTAACAAAAACGAAGCACTGGCAAAGCACAAGTAGACCGCGGTCTTACCAAAATAAGAACTGGCGAACCACTAAATTTGGACGCTTTACCAATGCTTGAAAAGGGTGACTTCCCAGGGTTTGTTTTCCAAAAACATTATTTCGTTTTTGAAAAAGAAGCTCAAAAAAACAAAGAGTAGACATTTTAATAATTTTTGACGCCAAAATATAATAACTCCAAGAATCATATATTTTGAGATTAATATTCTTCAGTGATAAGGGCTCATAATTTGGTGCCTGGGAAAGGTTTGATTTTTGTGTTTCTTGGTGCTATCTCAATAATTTGCAAAGCATTAAATATATCGGTGATATCATTCGGGTGCCAGGAAAGCACTTTAATATTTTTATTTGGGCGTTGGGAAAGCATTTGATTATTATATTTCTGGGTGCTTTCCCAGTGCTTTTTAAAGCATTGGCACCACCGTGGAACGGTGTTATCATTTGGGCGTTGGGAAAGCACTGCTAACAAGCACTTATACCACCCATTTCGGTGCTTTGCCAGTGCTGGCCCCTTTGTAATTTTCTACCTGGGTATGCTTATAGAAAAGGACGCTCAGCCTCAATATGTATAAATGATTTGCTTCATAGTCCTTGATCGGCCTTTTTGTTTGAAAGAGACAAACCACTTTAACATGGCGTTGTCATTGGAAATGACCAATTGCCACAGTAGTGACACCTTGTGACACTAAGGTGGTGTGTCTAAAAATACCCTACGGGGAATGAGGAGTCAATTGCCCTCCAAGGACCTATCCCGTGATCGGTCAACCGAAGGCATATTACGAAATTAGTACAAATATGAACAATAAAAAATGAATTAAATTTCTAAGTATTTTCTGATCCGTTATTTTCACTGTTGCTTTTAAAAAAACTTGACCGATACCTAAATAAAAACAAAATTCGCGGCATATTTTTAAAAATATTTTTTATTTATTTTACTCTTTTATTTATTTTTAACTTTATTTTTTCACGATTTGCTTATTTTAGCTCTTATTTTAAATTTCTATGTTTTGCTAAGAAATTTTAAGTTATGTATTTTCAACGTTTTTTTAAATGTTAAAGCTGTTTTAGTTTTAACAATTGGTATTGCATTTAACTTTTCTTTGTAACTTAAGGGGACTTTTTTAAATTTTTATTTATATTATCAGAGGTTTTGAGGTAGTTTTCTAATTTTTAATTGATTTTTTAATTTAATTATGGCCAACGCAAAAAACAAGTCAACTGCCATTAAGGGACCTATCCCATGACCGGTCAATCGGGGGCATATTCAAGACACTTCACCATATTTGTGTGTGTGTTAATGTTGTTTTATTTTCTATTTTTTTCGTTTCCATGTTTTTTTATTTCCTGTGTGTGTTTGTTTTTTCTTTCTCTTTTTTTATTTGAAGAGAAACGAAAAACATATAACTTAACCATCAGCCAGGCATCACGCATAAGCAACGTTAGCTCGGACGGTAGAGCGTTTGCCTTACAAGCAGAAGGTTATGTTATCGAGCCCTACTTCAACGCCAAGTAGATTATTTTTAATTCTTAATTTTTTATTAGTTTATTTGAAAAGCTATTTTTAGACACACCACCTTACTGCCACAATGTGTCTAAACTGTGGAAATTGGTCATTTCCAATGACAACGCCATGCTAAAGTGATATGTCTCTTTCAAACAAAAAGACCAATCAGCGACCGGTCTCCGCCCCCTTGGGACCTATCCTGCGTGTCATCTGGGACCGGTCCCTTTCCCCGTAGGGTAGCTTTTCAAATAAACAAATAAAAAATTAAGAATTAAAAATAATCTACTTGGCGTCGAAGTAGGGCTCGATAACACAACCTTATGCTTGTAAGGCAAATGCATTACCGTCCGAGCTAATGTTGCTTATGCGTGATGGCTGGCTGATGGTAAAGTTATATATTTTTCGTTTCTGTTCAAATAAAAAAGAAAAAGAAAAAACAAACACTACAAGCAAATAAAAAAATGGAAAATAAAAAAATAGAAAAGAAAACAACATTAACACATACACAAACATAGTGGAAGTGCCTTGAATATGATCCCGATTGACCGGTCATGGGATAGGTCCTTTAATGGCAATTGACTCTTTTTTGCGTGGGCCATAATTAAATTAAAAAATCGATTAAAAATCAGAAAATTACCTCAAAAACTCTTGATAACCCGAGTAAAAAAATTATATATAATCATGTGGCATATATTACAATATATAATTAGACATGTCGTTATGTATATCCATATATAATTATATATGATGTCTTTTTCCAAAATTGTTCCTTATATTATGCCATATATAATTTCATCTAATTAGATATCGGCCTTTATAATATTAGATATGGTATATATGAATATATATTACATAGCATGGCTGATCTTATTGCATATATAGTTGTATATAGAGCTATATCTTAATATATATGGCGGCATTTTAGGAATATATAATTATATATGGTATCATTTAAACAATATATAACTATAAATGGTGCCAGTTAAACTATATATTATCATATATGGTGGCATTTAAACAACCCGAGTAAAAAAAATTGATCTCGCGCAATATCTAATTATATCCAATTTGATATTGTTTAAGATCTGCTGTAATATCTAGCTGATCCAATTAGATCTCAAAATTGGGTGTATCCAATCATATCGTATTAGATCCCATTGTATATATGGGGATAAACTAAGATCAAGTTATATCTCAAAATTGGGAGGTCCAGTGATATCTTTGGGGATAAACCTAGATCTATTTTGATCCGAAAATTGGCGGATCCAGCTATATATTTGCGGATATTTTTAGATCTAATTTGATCCGAAAAATGGCGGATCCAATTAGATCCAGCTATATATTTGGGGATAAACTTAGATCTAATTTGATCTGCCAAAATTGAGATCAATATCCGGCAATATATTTGTGGATAAACGTATATCTAATTTGATCCGAAAAAGTGGCAGATCGAATTAGGTCTAGATATATATTTGGGGATAAACTTAGATCTAATTTGATCCGAAAAATGGCACATCGAATTAGATCCAGCAATATATTTGTGGATAAACTTAGATATAAATTGATCTGAAAAATGGCAGATCAAATTAGATCCAGCCATATATTTGGGGATAAACTTGGATCTAAATTTATCAGAAAAATGGCAGATCGAATTAGATCCAGCAATTTATTTCGGTATTAAAATGACAGATCGAATTAGAAACAGCAATATATTTGGGGATTGACATCTAAAAGTATCCATAAAAATGACAGATAAAATTAGATGCCGCATTATATTTGGGTACTACGTAAGATCTCCATTTATTTGGGATTAAATAAGATCCCAGACATATATTGCCAACTGTTCAAAAAATAATAGACTGGCAGAGCAGTGATTGTATAAAAATTACAATATTTTGTTAAAATAAGGTTTAAACTCAGAAGGGCTCGAGTTCAATATGCATTTCTTTTACAAAATGAATTTCTTTTTATAAAATTAAAATTTTTTTTTCTATAAATTTTTTTATAAGATTATATATTTATTTTTTTATTAAATTGAAATCTTTGAATAAAATAATTTTATTTACATCTTTTTGACGCTCTACACCATTTCAAATTGTATTAATTGTTTTAAGATTTATCAATTGTATTTCAGAAATAATCAATTGAATTTCAGTTTTATCAATTGTGTTTCAGAACTCATCAATTATTTTTCACATTTATGAATTGTATTTCAGAACTAGTCAATTGAAGTTCAGTTTTATCAATTGTGTTTCAGAAATTATTAATTGTATTTCCGAAATTCACAACTGTATTTCAGAAATTATCAAACTGTATTTCAGAAATTATCAATCGTATTTCCGAAATTATGAAATGTATTTGATAAATTTTTCTCTATTAGCTATGAAATTCTGAAATAGATTTCATTATTTCTGGACACAACTAAATAAATAAATAATTAAATTTGCGTAATATTGTAGTTTCTGAAGTGCAAATAATATTTTGTGATATACAATTAAAATTTTCTAAAATACATTTAATAATTTATTTATTTATTTATTTTAATTTCAATACATGGAAGCCTTCATGGCCAATTATAAATGTATTTAGAGATCAATATCCATGCCCAAAAACAACAACAATTAGGCGATAGGTAAAAACTATAATTAAACTTAAAACTAAGTAAAGAATTTTTATATATTAAATATAGCTAACAAATGGCTCCCCAGCCACATAAATATTGCTAAAAAAATAAAACAATTTAAAAAATAAAGATCCCATAAAACCAAATTTTAGAAATATATATAATTAAACATTGTGTTATTCAATAATCCCGGTAGTTAAAAAATGTAACACTTTTCTTTTGTAAGTTAAAAATGAATATGAGAACAATCTTAGCGGAGGTGGCAGGTGATTCCAAATACGACAGATCCTTACTTTAAAAGAGCGTTCCAGAACCGAGAGGTGTATACGAGGTATTTCAATTTGTATATTGCGTGTAGACAAAATGAAGGAAAATTTAACAACCAGAGAATGTGGCTGTCTCAATTTCATGATTTTATAAAAATATAGCAGTAATCGTAATTGTAGATAATCATCAAAAGTACAGCCTAAAAATTCCGGGATAAGCTCAGTAACACGATCATGATCATAAAGTCTTACACCATACACATACCGGACAGTTTTTCTTATTATTCTCTCAAGGCGATCTAAGTTTCCAGAAAGGGCACCGGAAAAAACTTCAAGACAATAGTTAAACTGTGACATTAATAAAGAATGAGCCAAACGATATCTAACTTGTTTAGGAGTGTAAGCTTTTAAAAAATACAATCTTCTTAAAGTGAAGCAGGCTCTATTAGTCAACACATCAATGTGACTATTAAAATTAAGGCTGGAATCAATAATCACTCCAAGTCACTTTGCTGAGTCAACATAATCAATAGGTTGTCCATTAATATAGATTGATGGATACATAGGATTTTGATTAGGTAAATGGAAACACAGTGCTTTGGTTTTATTTGAGTTAATTTCCAAATAATTTAACTGCATCCAATTTAAAATCGAATTAAGATGGTTCTTTAGTCGAGTTTCAAGTGTGTCACTAGTTTCAGCATCATTATTATACAATAGAAATATGTCATCAGCAAAAACAAACGATTGGCAAAAACTGTTGTCCATATGCGAAATACAGTCATTTAAGTAGGCTAGAAAAAGTATAGGGCCTAATACAGACCCTTGAGGGACACCCGAGCTAACATCACCAACGCTAGAGTTATAGCCATTAAGAGTAACAAACTGTGAACGCTCACTTAAATACGAGTATATTAACCTACATGCAGATTTAGAAAAGTTAAACTTTTCTTTCAGCTTACCAATAAGAATATTATGGTTAATACGATCAAACGATCAATAATTTCTGGAATACCTTTTTTCGATGCTTATAAGTTAGCTCGAAATGCTTTTATCATTCATTTAATTTGTAGCTATCACACATCTATAACAAGTCTCGTTAGATTAGAGTGTAGAGGTCTTGGCTGACAATCTGGTGGACTGGGTTAAATTTCATGTTTTTAAAAGCAAATATTAAAAAAGTTTTCTCAATTTTTTGAAAAATGTTTTTTGAAATCTATTTTTTTGCCAAGATAGTTAATGCAACGTTCTGCCAACGCATAACCGACCATCGCCAACGGTTTGCCAGCATTGTGCCGATTATATTTTTCTGTCTGGGATGTTAAACTTAAACCTATTGTATATTAACATTAATTAACACTATATTTTTATTTTTAGGAAATACATTTTTATTTTATTATAAGTTAACATTAAATTAAATTTTAGATAATGGCACCAATTTGTAGTTGTAATTATTATATATTAAATCGTATATTCATAAACATTCTATACAGTTAGACCAGGTTTATGGAACTATTTAACTTTATAAAGTGTTTATAAATTACAACTTAAATGTACAAATATATATGTTAAATGTACGTGAACAAATTGTTGATATGGACCC
The DNA here is from genome assembly GCA_949987735.1 of Leucophora obtusa. NCBI lineage: Eukaryota > Metazoa > Arthropoda > Insecta > Diptera > Anthomyiidae > Leucophora > Leucophora obtusa. The sequence goes on from OX465295.1 coordinate 222,104,253, forward strand.
ACAAATTGTATCTCAACTGATATTGGAATTATTGTACCATTACCATACATATATTACAATATATGACACTGTATTATAAAGATTGTTAATGAAGTAACATATCTGATAATATTTTTTATAGCGCCATACAGTTTTACATTATTCAAATTAAACCATATATGGAATTGTATTCAAAATGTTGATGTGGTACCAAATTTGACCATATATTGTTTAAATTGTGCCATATATGACAATATATTGTTTAAATGATACCATATATGTCTATATATTAATATTGTTTAAATGACACCATATATCAATATATATGGGACTATATATGGTAGCATATATTATCATATCTGCATCTGTATTAAAAATGTCGTTCATCAGGTAGCATATATGAGCATATATTGTTGAAATGGCACCATATATGACAATATATGGTTTAAATGGCACCATATATGGTAATATATTGCTTAAATAACACCATATATAAATATATATGGCACTATATATGGTACCATATATTATCATATGTGGAACTGTATTAAAAATATTGTTCATAAGGTACCATATATGGGCATATATTGTTGAAATTGCACCATATATGATAATATATGGTTTAAATGGTACCATATATGATAATATATGGTTTGAATGGCACCCCGACTAAAAAAGTTTTCATATAATCTTATATGATTTGATATAATTATAAATGTTTATATGTGTGGCTTTATATGACCATATACATTTATATTAACACTTTGGTTTTATAAATATGTTTGATATGACGTTATATATAATCATATGCGATTTGGTCTCCAGGCATATATTAAGAGATCTGCAAATATAGTTTATACATAATTATATATAATGGCGTATAAGCTTCTCTAAACAATCTTATATCAAAATATATAACAAATTTAATATAAAATTGTAATAATTTTTTGTATAAATTTATCTGACATGATATCTAATTATACAAAATTTTATAAAGTTTAATTGCACTATAAAAATTAAAAAAAAAAACTCCGAAATTGTGGATCTGGTTTTGAATTTTGCACTTTGACATATAAATAAATGTTTATAATTGAATTTAACATATATATTCCAAAATATTATCTTTATTAAACTCAAAATTATTTTAAAGAAATAAATAAAGGAAATTTTTTTTTTATTGTGGAATTAAAAGTCGAAATAATTATTTTTACTTTTAAATTTAAAAATTAGACAAACATATGTTGAAATAAATATGGTTTAAGTTCATTTATTTTTCCGTAAAAAAAAATTAATTGTGAAAGTGCATTTTTTATCATGTTGGTTTTTAATTTTTATTTTAAAAAATAAAAATTTTTTTTTTCGACCTTTTTAATTCATTAATTAGAAATTTATTAATTCAGTTCGAGGACTATTTCGTTATTATGAATTAACATAATAAGTACTTTTTTCAAAAACTGTTCTTTTCTCTTCATCAGGATACTCTCCTGACAAATACTTCACAGAGTTTTTGCTTTCAAAAAACCTCTCCACTTTCAGGAATGAAAAGAGGATCGTTTCGGGGATTTTCCAGGTCCCCTTCATCAGTTTTCTTTAGAAAGTGGTGGCGTAATCCCCGAAACGATCGTCTTTTCATTCCTGAAAGTGTAGAGGTTTTTTGAAAGCAAAAACTCTGTGAAGTATTTGTCAGGAGAGTATCCTGATGAAGAAAAATAGCATTTTTGAAAAAAAAAAAAAGTACTTATTATATTAATTCATAATAAGGAAATTGGCATCGAACTGAATTAATAAATTTCTAATTAGTTAATTCAGTTATTTTATAAGAAAGATAAAAACTCTAACCTAGAAAAAGTTGTTCCGACAAATTTTTGTAATGTTTTATTTTGACACCTATTTCCAAGTTTATTAGCAAAAATTGTTCTAAACATTAAGCATTAGATTTGATATGAATGAAATACATAAGTGATCTCAATAATATTTACTAAAATTTTCTTTGAAAATCTTCATCAAATTATATGTATTTATATACATATAATTTGATGCAGTTAGATAGACCCATTTTTCGGATCAAATTTTATCAGGTGAGATAACATGCTTATCTCGCTTGATATAATTATATATTCCAATATTCGGATCAAATTAGATATGGACGTATATATTGGTTTATATATGGTGATATATGATTATATAACAACTTTTTTAGTCGGGACCATATATGATAATATATAGCTTAAATAACACCATATATAAATATATATCGCACTATATATAGTACCATATATTATCATATCTGGAACTGAATTAAAGATTTGGTTTATGAGGTACCATATATGACCATATATTGTTTAAATGGCACCATATATGATAATATCTAGTTTAACTGTCACCATATATAATTATATATTGTTTAAATGATACCATATATAATTATATATTGCTAAAATGCCACCATATATATTAAGATATAGTTCTATATATAACTATATATGCAATAAGATCAACCATGTTATGTAATATATAATTATATATGCCATATCTAATATTATGAAGGCCGATATCTAATTAGATGAAATTATATATGGCATAATATAAGGAAAATTTTTCGTAAAAAACCTCATATATAATTATATATGGATATACATAACCACATGTCTAATTATATATTGTAATATATGCCACATATGATTATATATAATTTTTTTTACTGTGGTATATTTAATTTCTTTAGATTTACCAGATCCACTAGATCTAATCGTCTAATTGTACCATTCAATACTCCTTGGGTAAGTCGATCTTTTCAAAGGCGTGTGGTCTTGTTGTTTAATGCACTGCCAGCGTCCTTAAGGCATTTCAATTGTACTGATCATACTTATAAAGGGAGGCTTTTGAATAATTTTCAATAACTACATCTTCTTATCTTTCTGATAATTTTTATTACAACATAGTTCATAATGACAATAGTTCTTTCTTTCTCGTTTAAATTGGGATATCAAAAATAATAATTATAATATTTTTTAGAGTAGCAAATAAATATATTTTCTTATCAGGGTTTTATAAATTCTAAATTAAGATTATCTTCAGTGAGGCTTTCAAATTACAAAATGGTGAATTAAAAAAAAAAAAAAAATATAGTGCCATATATATTTATATATGGTGTTATTTAAGCAATATATTAGCATATATGGTGCCATTTAAACCATATATTATTATATATGTTGCCATTTAAACAATATATGGCCATATATGGTACCTCATGATCAAAATTTTTAATACAGTTCCAGATATCATAATATATAATACTATATATAGTGCCATATATATTTATATATGGTGTTATGTAAGTAATATATTACTATATATGGTGCCATTTAAACCATATATTATCATATATGGTGCAATTTCAACAATATATGCTCATATATGGGACCTCATGAACAACATTTTTAATACAGTTCAGATATAATAATATATGCTACTATATATAGTGCAATATATATTGATATATGTTATCATTTAAATAATATATTACTAGGGCAACCAAAAAAAAGCCCTAAAAGCAATGTTTTAAGCTCTTAAAAAAAGCTCGGAAAAACAGTAAAATAAGCAGTTAAAATGCAGAAATAAGCGCTTAAACGTCATTATTTTTTCATTAAAATCTTCATAAAATTTAAATTTTTTATTTAATACAATGCTACTTCCTTTGGAACTTCAGGAACCAGACAAAGTTGGAACATTCTTAAACTTTAACAAATTGTGAAAAATAATCTGTTGAAGGCATGGCCCAATCCGGATTTCATTCTTGCATAAGGAAATCGTCATTGTCATATTTGTACTATTAGAATTCAAGTTGGAAATATAAAAAGTTTATATTAACAAAAGAAATTTTTCAATTTAAAATAAATTAAAAAAAATAACAAATTTAAAATAAAAAAATTTATGTCGACTTAAAATAATAAGGGTTTTCACAAGGGGTGTACTATTTGTTGTATCGTTGTATCGTGCTAACAAAAAACAGAGTTGTTAAAAATTAAATTGAAATAATGCAACATTTGAGAATAGCACGATACAACATTTTTACGTATGTTTAGTGTCCTATGTTTGAGTGTGCTAACAGATAGAAAACTGAATAGAAAATCGTTGTCAAACACAAATAAAAATTTTAACAACTCTGTTTTTTGTTAGGACGATACAACGATACAACAGATAGCACACCCCTTATGAACAACCTAAATGTTTAAAACTACTGATTTTAGGAATAAAACAAAATAACCCGAGTAAAAAAATTATATATAATCATATGTGGCATATATTACAATATATAATTAGACATGTCGTTATGTATATCCACACTCAAAAAAATAAGTTAGTAGAAAAATTAGTAAAACGTCTTGTATATCAAGTGTACTAGTTTTCAGCAATTCTTTTGCTGAAATTCCGTTTTCAGCAAAAATTTTAGTTGTATTTTTTTAGCACTAAACTAATTTTGAACTAATGTTTTACTAATTTATTTTGCTACAAAAATTGTGCTGATAACCGCATTAATAGCGTGGACGACAACCAGATAGACAAGATGTAAATGTCGCAGCTTGTCTGGAAACGGAAATGACAAAAAAAAGAAAAACAACTCTACACATATTCTATATTTAAATTTTCAGCAAATAAATTAACTAAAGTAAAATTTCGCTACAAGTTTTTTGAGTTTTTTTCAGTCTACTAATATTCAGCAATAAGTTTGGTGATTTTAGCAAGAATTTTTTTCATTTGCAATCGACTAAGTGTTGGCAAACTTTTGCTGAAGATTACTATTTTTTTGGTAAAAATCAGCTCGCTGATTTTCAGCAAACCTTTTGCTGAAATTACCAACTTTTTTGCAAGCACGCTCCTGACTAAAAATTTGCTGACACAGCAACATTTTTTGCTGACTTTACTGACTTTTTTTTTTTTGAGTGCATATATAATTATATATGACGTCTTTTTCCAAAATTTTTCTTTATATTATGCCATATATAATTTCATCTAATTAGATATCGGCCTTTATAATATTAGGTATGGTATATATGATTATATATTGCATAGCATGGCTGATCTTATTGCATATATAGTTATATATAGAGCTATATCTTAATATATATGGCGGCATTTTAGGAATATATAATTATATATGGTATCATTTAAACAATATATAACTATATATGGTGCCAGTTAAACTATATATTATCATATATGGTGGCATTTAAACAATATGTGGTCATATATGGTACCTCATGAACAAAATCTTTAATACAGTTGCAGATATGATTATATATGATTCTATATATAGTGGTGCCATATATATTTTTATATGGTATTATTTATATATTACTATATATGGTGCCATTTAATCCATATATTATCATATATGGTGCCATTTCAACAATATATGCTAATATATGGGACCTCATGAACAACATTTTCAATACAGTTCCAGATATAATAATATATGCTACTATATATAGTGCAATATATATTGATATATGGTATATGTATTGACATTTAAACCATACATTATGATATATGGTGCCATTTCAACAATATATGGTCATATATGGTATCTTAGGAACAACATTTTTAATACAGTTCCAGATATGATAATATATGCTACCATATATAGTACCATATACTTTGATATCGTATCATTTAAAAAACCCGAGTAAAAATAGTTACATATAGTCATATATTTGATTAAGTTATATCTGTATAAATATACAGTTTCATCCGAAGAATGGCCCGATATATTTTTATCAATTGTTTATCAATTTTTATCTAATTGTATCAGTTTAGATCTGACCTGATTAAATTATGTGTTAATCAGATGAAATTGTATCCGATTTTTGACTTGATACAATTTAACGGTTTATATGTAATGGTGTCAGGTTTGATCGTAATTGGTTCAATTTTATATAAATAAAATATAATTGTATCCGATATTTACCTTATACAATTGTATTAAAGTTTTAAACTGATATCAGGTCCAAATTGGGATATAACTATATAATTTTGTATACAAATATATCTATTTGGACCTAAATTGATACTATGTGATATAAACCAATAAAATTGTATCAGGTCAAAAATCTGATACAATTTCATCGGATTAACACATAATTTAATCAGGTCAGATCTAAACTGATGCAATTAGATAAAAACTGATAAACAACTCATACAATTTTATCGGGCCATTTTTCGGATCAAATGGTACATGGATGACTCTAAGTTATATATTACCATAATATGGTAATATATGACTTAGACCATATATGGTGCCATTGTCATATATGGTGCCATTTAAACAATATATGGTCATATATGGTAACTCAACTACAATATTAACTGTATTTCATAAGCTTTTAATTGTAAATGTATTTCAGAAATTATGGAATGTATTTCAGAAATTATTAATTGTATTTCAGAAATAATCAAATCTATTTCAGGACTTGTTGATTGTTTATCATAGTTAATAGAAAAAAATTTATAAACTACATTTCCTAATTTTTGAAATACAATTGATAATTTCTGAAATACAGTTTGATAATTTCTGAAATACAGTTGTGAATTTCGGAAATACAATTAATAATTTCTGAAATACAATTGATAATACTGAAATTCAATTGACTAGTTCTGAAATACAATTCATAAATCTCCAAAATAATGGATAAGTTCTGAAATACAATTGATAAAACTGAAATTCAATTGATTATTTCTGAAATACAATTGATAAATCTTAAAAACAATTGATACAATTGGAAATGGTGTAGAGCGTTAAAAAGATGTAAATAAAATTATTTTTTAAGAAAAAATCAATTTATAAAAAAAAATATTTTATAAAAACATTTATAGAAAATAAAATTATAATTTTATAAAAGGAAATTCATTTTATAAAAAAAAAAATGCATGGCCGTGAACGGTATCGAACTCGAGACCTTCTGAGTTTAAATCTTATTTTAACAAAATATCCCATCTAAAAATCGACATATATGGATCCATACAAATGTATGTTCATGCATGGCCATAAACATGCATTCATGACCATACATAGTTACATAAATCTACATACATGAATCATATGTGACCATACGTGTGCATTAACGAAATTTGAGATAATATCTACATGTATGACCATGCATGTTCATGTGTGCTCATGTATGTTCATGCATGTACACTAGGGCGGGTTAATTTTTTTTTGATGAAGCTTAAAAACGTAATCCATAGGTGATTCTGAGAAATTTTGTTCAAGAGCCCATAGCTCTAAGTCGGATTTGGAGCCCCCCAAAATTTCAAAATAGATATTTTTCCATATATACATAGAATAATTTAATTAAATTCGTCATAAAATCGGATAGAATTATAGTAGATTTCTCAATCTGGGCTTGTTTGAAAGGTATTTTTATCACCTTTCAGAATCTGTATTGATACCTGTAGAATAAGTCGTCAATGGCAGCATTGTTCAATTGAACAACTTTGTAACACTGAATAATGACGTTACAAAATAATGACGTTTACCAACACTAAACGTTGCCAAGCTTGCTTTTCCTTCTTCCTTAATCGTTCATGTGATATTTAATGTGACATTTTAAAATATTATTTTTTTTTAAGTGATCGTGCTAAATTTGAAAACAAAATGTTCTCGTATAAAACTTTTACTCCTAACGTAACAGATAAATTGATCCAAATTTGGTGTAAATTAAATATTGAAATCATTAATAGAAAGAGTGTTTTCAAAAAATTAACTGGTTTGCTTGATAAATACCAGAAACATGTACAACATAGAAACAAAAGAGATGAATTTAAAGCATTTGTTGATTCAATAAACGAATTATTTTATATTGGCAAATGTAATTGCAAATTAAAAACAACAGAATGCTCGTGTGGATTGATTCAAGAACATCTAAAAGAATTTATGATGGACCAGCATAATGATAGAAAATTCACAATACCTGAATATACGGAAGACGTTGAAGAAGTAGCTACAATAATACCAACACTTACAACTGGTACCGATGACCCAACATACGAACCACCTGAGTTACACATGGATGAAGATGAAAATGAAGCAACAACAGAAGTTCCAGAAGCAACTGTTCAAATGAGACGAGGTCGTTATACTCAAAGATACGATGCCTTAAATTTTGCTATGATGTGTGATAGATTCGGTGTTTCAGATAGAGTCGCTTCATGTTTAGCAACAGCTTTATTCGAAGATATAAATTTTAGAGATGTTCATGGTAATCTTGTTATTATGGATAAATCAAAAGTGGCTAGAGAAAAACTTAAATCTAGAGATGCAGTGCTTCGTACACGACATACAAATTCTTCCATAACTGCATTCTCTTTCGATGGTAGAAAACATGACTCATTAACTACAGAGAAAATTAATGACAAATTTCATACCACTATGGTAAAAGAACCGCATTTAGTTGTTCTGAAAGAGCCCTATAATGAGTTACTTGTATATGTAAATTTGGGTAGTCAAGAAGATGCAAAAACCAAACATAGAAAACTGAAGGAATTTTTCAACAATAAAACATTAACAGTTGATCAATTAATTGGCATATGCAGTGATGGTGAGCCAGCAAATACTGGCACAGAAAATGGTGTTTTACGATTATTTGAAAAACAATTAAATAGACCAATTCACTGGTTTATATGTCTGCTTCATAGGGCCCAACCATCCCGATCCCCTTAAAAAGTTCGCAAGACCAGACAGAGAAACATCGCGTAGACTGTCCAGGTCGTCGAAGAACGTGCACCCCAGATATCTGAGTCGCTGTTCCTTCAGTCCCGGACATTCACAAAGCAGATGATGCACTGTCTCCTCCTCCTCCTCCTCGTCCCCACAGCCCCTGCAGTAGTCCGCCTGGGTGTAACCCCAACGCGCAGCCATATGGCCTATCGCGCAGTGTTCCGTTAGAACTCCCACAAGCATCCCGATCGTCCGCTTGCCAAATCCAAGAAGAATCTTTGTCCTCCCCGGATCAGGCAATGGCCATAGGGTCCGAGATATCCTACAATTGGTCAAGGTTGTCCACCTTGCCCTCGTCTCCCTATCCGATACATCCCCTATAACACCGAAGAGCTCCACCAGAGGAACCAGGACCTCCGTTTGTATAAGGTCCTCAACCGACTCGAAGCCATTCCTCGCACACTCGTCAGCCATCTCGTTCCCCGCAATCCCAGCGTGTCCAGGGACCCACGCCAGCCTTACCGAGTGCCGACAAATACGGTCGAGGGATTCAATACAGTGCCGCACACACCCCGATCTGACAGTATGGGATTCCAGGGCTTTCAAAGCAGCAAGACTGTCCGCAAAGATGCTAATGGATGATGGATCCAAATCCCGTTCCATTATCATCCGTACGGCCACGTCAATTGCATACACATCCGCCTGGAACACGCTACAATCGCCCGAGAGTCGTATGGAGATTCGAAGGTCCAGTTCGCCGGAGTAAACTCCCGACCCTGTCCCCATGTCCGTCTTCGAACCGTCCGTGAACACTGAGATATCACCACTCCGAATAACGGAGTCGGCTGCCCAGTCTTCCCTGGTCGGTACAATCACCTCAAAAGTCCTCTGGAAATTCGTGACCGGTAAAATACAGTCCGTTTCACGATCCAGTAGTGCACCACCAATCCCATGCAGAATGGTACTGTGCCCCCAAGTGCGTTGCCTCAGCTCCTGCATCTCCCTGAGTCTGAGAGCTGCCTTTGCCGCCGTGCCCCTGATATAAATATCCAGTGGTGGGATGCCAAGCATCACCTCCAAACTTGCCTGGGGTGTAGAACGAGCCGCCCCCGTAATACCCAGACAAGCCAGTCGTTGCACCTTTGCGAGAGTGGAGAGATGTGAACCTGTGTCCACCGCCCTCCACCACACCAGTGCCCCGTAGGTCAAGATTGGTCTGATAATCGCCGCATACATCCAGTGAATGATATACGGCTGTAGACCCCATCTCTTCCCAAAGGTCCTTCTACAGGTGTAAAAAGCTTTTCTCATTCTCTCCTCGGTATTCCTCTTCCAGGAAAGTTTAGAGTCAAGAATGACACCCAGATACTTTGCCTCCCCCGAGAGTTGAAGAGTAACTCCGTCCAATCTAGGGAGATTAAACCTCTCCGGTTTGTACTTCCTTGTGAACAAAACAAGTTCGGTTTTAGATAGATTGACTGCCAGACCGTTCTCCCTTGCCCACGTGGATAGCATCGTAAGCGCCGACTCCATGAGATCACTAACCGTCTGGAGAAATTTCCCCCTGATCAGTAGCACAACGTCGTCGGCGTATGCCACAACCTTCGTACCCGTTCTCTCCAATGAGTCAAGGATTCCATTGATCACAAGATTCCACAGAAGAGGAGAAATGACCCCCCCCCTTGTGGAGTACCCCTTGTGACCACCTTCCGCGCCCCATCACCGCCTATGTCCGAGTTTATAGCCCTGCTCCTGAGCATATTGCCCGTCCCCATGGTTATCTGCGGGTCAGTGCCAATACCCTCCAAGGCACTAATGATCGATGATATACTCACGTTGTTGAAAGCTCCTTCTACATCCAGGAAGGACGCCAACACATACTCACGGTCGTAAAGAGCATCCTCAATTGTGCCGACAACCTCACCCAGAGCCGTTTCCACCGACCTCCCCTTGAGGTATGCGTGTTGGGCTCTGCTGAAATTGTCTGCAGAGAGGATGCTCCTCACGTGAACTTCTACCAGTCTCTCCAGCGTTTTCAATAAAAACGATGAGAGACTAATCGGCCTGTAGTCCCTGGCGGTGCTGTGGTTTATCATCCCCGCTTTCGGGATGAACACCACCCTGACCTCTCTCCACCCAGAGGGTATATACCCCGATGCCAGACTGCCAGTAAAAATACGCAGCAGCCATGGCATGATAATGTCCAGGGACTCCCGCAAAAGTGCCGGGAAAATACCATCCGGCCCTGCTGATTTGTAGGGCTTAAAAGACCGTATCGCCCAAGCAATTTTGCGTTCGTCTTTGACCATTGACCAGATGTGCTCACCTATCTGAATTGCAGTCGATAAGAGTGCGTCCAACGGTACATTGGACATCACATCATCTCTGCAACCCGGAAAGTGAGTCTCCATCAGGAGCTCAATGGTTTCCCTATTACCATCCGTGAAAGTACCATCAGGCCTCATAAGGGATCCTGGTGCACTGGGTGCCTTAGAAAGAACCTTACGAAGCCTCGCTGCCTCCGTAGTGCCCTCTACTTCCCCACAGAACTTAGACCACGATTCCCTTTTTGCCCTTCGAGTCGCCTTCTTAAAGGCATTAAAACTGAGATGGTACCGCTCCCAGTCCTCAGGTTTGTTCTCCTTCTTCGCCTTATTGAAAAGTTTTCTGCTCTCCGTCCTAAGTGTCTTAAGCTCCGGAGTCCACCATGGTTGGTGAATTTTCCTCGGTGGCAAGCGCTCAGGACACGAGTTCAGAAATGCTTCCCTAAGATTATCCGTCAATAGACGAACTGAACCTTCCACGTCTCGCACACTGACCGGGGTGTTCCGTTCTGGGCCCGGTTTCGTCTGAACAAGACTACGAAATTTGGCCCAGTTTGTTTTCCTAGGATTCCTATATGGAATCATTTCCCTAACTTTTAGTCTTGACTAGCCATGGATTTGTGCGAACAAAAAACGAATTACATGCAAAACAAAAACAACAAATAAATTTTTTTGTTGTTTCACGTGTGATTTGTTTCATGTTCGCACAAATCCATGGCTAGTCAAGACTATAAGTAACAGAAAGATCAACGCTGAAGAGAATCCTATAATGCTCAGAGAATGAACATTCTTGTGAAACTCTCCAGTCTTGGATTTCAACAGAGTCGGTATTCGATACCATGGTTATATCAATAACCTCTTCCCTAATACTTTTATAGAATGTTGGCCTATTGCCCCTATTACATATAATCATATTAGTGGACATTAGGTAATCAAACAGTGACTCACCTCGGTCATTGATGTCAGTGCTGCCCCATAAAGAGTGATGAGCATTGGCATCACCCCCCATCACCAGATCATGGCCCTTGGTTATGCCCACCTCGACCAGATTACGGACTGCCTGTGATGGAGGGTGTCTTCCTCATACGGGAGATACATCGAGGCAAGGAGCAGAGTGGGCATGCCCTCGCGCTCAAGTGCCGCCACCGTTAGGTCTCCATTGCTGTAATGAGACATAAGAAAAAGATTAATGCCCTTCCTATACAATATACAGCTTCTGATCTTACCTTCACATAGCGAAGAGAGAAGCATGAAGTTGCGTGATCCAAGTCCCCGAACCCTGTTGTCAGAAAGCCAAGGTTCTTGAATCAGGGCCACGTCCATCCTCTCCGTCTCCATGAAACGCAGCAATTCATCGGTCGCTGCCTCGCAATGATGCAGATTTATCTGCACCACCTTGATGCATCTAGGACGCATTGCTGGTATCTTCCTTGGGTAGAATCATCTTAAGATGGTTTAACCCAAACTTTACCGATCCGTTGGAGAGGCGCAGGAGGCGCAAAGACTCCGAGCCGACTTTTAGCCAGAGGTCCTTTCCGTCTCCTTTGTCCCTCGCTCGTCTCCTGATGATTCTCCAATCATCTGAACCAAGTCCCTTGTTCTGACGTTTCAGTAGTGTCAGAATGGCTTCATCCTCTATTACTGGAGGAGGAACCCACACCTTCACGGTCGTCTGAAAAGGGACGTGATCAATGGGAACGATATCGACATTCATACGAGCCAAAGCTCGTCAAGATCCTGGATTGTGCTTTTGAGAAAGTTCAACGCTTTCTCATTGCCACAACCCACTATATTGACACCTTTCTGCCACTTGGCGCCATCGAACGCAGTGAAGGAATCATCTTCACTGTGTGCGAGTGCGTCAACTAGTGCCCTCAGTATCCGTTCCTCCAACACCAGCCATCTGTCCGTTGCCATCCTACCTTCAGGATGACTCCGGTCCACAATGGCTACCTGTAGCTCAGGTGCAGATGGAAAGCTAGCCGATGGTTTCAACCGCTTACCCTCTGACACCTGCGTCTCACCTGACCTCTGTCGCTTTCCACCGGGCCTGCAGGCTTTGTCCTTGGAGATAGCCGTACTTCCTTTTGATGAGGATGGTACGGCCCGCACCTCGGAATTTCCGCCGTCATGTCCGGCTTTGTCGCCAGGATAACCGCCAAACTTCGTACCCCCAACATTGCCACGTGATGTGGACGGTCGCGTTGAGAGTGCTTCGGTTTGGTTGGTCGAACGCTTCCCGGACTCCGCAGGAACCCTGGAGTCCGTTCGCCGCGCCTCAGAGTGGCCATGGGATCCGGTTTTATGCGGATTTCCCATGGCTTTGCTCTGATCTTGCGCCTTTGTGTGTGGCATGGATTCCACTACGGAAGTATTCTTCGCCATGGATTCATACTTCCGCACATGGAATTCATGTTTCCGCCTCAATCGCTTTTCTCTGGCAGTTAAGGCAGCTGGATCTCGACGAGCCAGCTGCTTCAAATACCGGATAGAGCGCTTGTAGCCTGCCACTCTTTTCGAGTCATCTGCCGGCAGAGGACTGCCAGTGGATTAGCTCTCTTCGGTGCCTCCAACGATCATTTTCTTGGGATTGTTGGACTCACTGACCACCGGCTGGGAGGATATCATACGAATATCCTCCTCATCCGTCTGGTATAAGAAGAGTTCCTCCAAACCCAATAGTTGGTCGTTGGTGTCACTGTCCGAGGGCACCTCCATGGCCTCCTGTCTGACGAGAGATGACCCCAGTTGTGGATTTGCCGTTGCCGTGTCCGTTACCATATCCGTTGTGTGACTGCTGGCGACACGCAGAGGAGACCCGCTGTCTCCACCGTGCCCGCCGGTGGTCGCAGTCACTGCTAACACCGTCGTTTGGGCGTATATTACCACCCGGATTTCATTTTCTTCGTGTTGTGTTTCCATGTTTCCTCTTCTACCAACATCGTTAAAAAATGTCCACCGCCGACCTACTAGGTAAAACAGACGCGGACCAGGAAGCCGCCCACTATGGGAAACAGACGCGCCTGGATTTGAGGAACCACGAGAAAGGAAGCGTCCCAAGCCGCTCAATGTGAGAAAAACAGACACTCGGACCGATACCTAGCCGCGGTTACCTTCCACCTATAGTCAGAGCCCATCTCAATAATGCAGACAATAGACCTTACATTGTCCCACTATGATCAAAACCCTGACCTTAGCCGTGTACCGCCTGGTACCCGTTTCCAGCCAGCACCCCCGAGGAGGGTTCAGTGGAAGGATTTTATGTGCCGGCCTACATGTAGATATTACCTCAAATTTCGTTAATGCACATGTGTGGACATATATGATGCATGTATGGAGATTTATGTATCCCTGTATGGTCATGAATGCATGTTTATGAGCATGCACGTACATACATTCAACCTGTATGGATCCATATATGTCGATTTTTAGCTTCCCAGTGTAGAAAATCATTACCAGATATGTGGTTATGTATGTACATACTTGGTAATGGTAACTACTTACTTTTGTTATTACATTTCTTATTACCTTTATATGGCGATGTCGCGAAAAATAATGAGTTGTCGTTACACACCAGCTTACGAAAAATCGAAAAATATATCGTTACCTATGTGCTTACCAGTACTGGTAAATATATCACTGGATTTAATTCGATCTGCAATTTATCGGAAAAGTTAAGATCTTACGCAATCCCGAAATATATTATTGGATCTTATTTGATCTGTCATTTTTTGCATAAATTTAGATCTTACTTAATCCCCAAATATATTGTTAGATCTAATTCGATCTGCCATTTATCGGGTCAAATTAGATCTAAGTTTATCCCCAAATATATTGCTGGATCTAATTCGATCTGCCACTTTTTCGGATCAAATTAGATCTAAGTTTATCCGCAAATATATTGCTGGATCTAATTCGATCTGCTAAAATTGAGATCAAATTAGATTTAAGTTTATCCACAAATATATAGCTGAATCTAATTCGATCCGCCATTTTTCGGATCATATTAGATCGAAGTTTATCCACAAATATATAGCTGGATCTAATTCTTTCCGCCTTTTTCGGATTAAATTAGATCTAGGTTTATCCCCAAAGATATCATTGGACCTCACAATTTTGAGATATAACTTGATCTTAGTTTATCCCCATATATACAATGGGATCTAATACGATATGATTGGATACACCCAATTTTGAGATATAATTGGATCAGCTAGATATTACAGCAGATCTTAAACAATATCAAATTGGATATGATTAGATATTGCGCGAGATCAATTTTTTTTACTCGGGAATATAAATAAAAATTTTAAAAATACCCCTTAAGTTAAAAAGAAAAGTTAAATGAAATACCAATTGTTAAAACGAAAACAGCTTTAACATTAAAAAATGTTGAAAAAACAAAACTTAAAATTTCTCAACAAACAATTATAGAAATTTAAAATAAGAGCTAAAACAAGCAAATCGGAAAAAATAAAGTTAAAAATAAATAAAAGAGTAAAATAAACAAAAAATATTTTTAAAAATATGCCGCGAATTTTGTTTTTATTTCGGTATCGGTAAAGTTTTTTAAAAGCAACAGTGAAAATAACGGATCAGAAAATACTTAGAAAATTAATACATTCTCTTTGGTTCATATTTGGACTAATTTAGTAATATGTCCTCAATTGACCGGTCACGGGATAGGTCCTTGGAGGGCAATTGACTCCTCATTCCCCGTAGGGTTATGAAATTAAAATACCTTCGTTCGGTTTGAAAAATTTATAACAACACTGTAATAATCTGAACAAGAAAATCAAATACAGAAAATGTTTACAATATTGGTTCCTTTAGTATTTTTTTCAGAACAAGGGTCTCTGCAACAATATTTTAGAATATTTTAAAAGTCATAAATTGTGAGCCCTAAGAAAATTGTTGGCTAGGTTGTTAAAAATAAAATTCTAAATTTTGAGAATTTTTCTCTCCAAATTTAAAATACAGTTGTGGCCAAGCATTTAAGTCTATGCAAGTTTTCTTCTATTTTTATTGTTGTTGTCTTTATTTTTAAAGATCAAAATAGTGGCTAAATTCGCCACAAAAGGCAAGGAGATGGTTCAGAAAATTGTACAGAATTTTAGCGTAATATTTATTTTTTCATTTTGTCACTTGTTTTAAGTGGGCGTGGCTTTTAACGAAAAATTAGCGATATAAACCTCTTATCAAATTACATAGTAATATTTAGGCAGTACTGATCGGTTCTGTACACACTGTTAATTTTTGGAAATCCTATAAAATTTCCTTAAGTCTTGCATTATCTTTATCTACAAATAGTCACCAGACTTAAAATTGCAGCACTTAAACATGAGTCGCTAAAAACACTTCTTTGTTTTTAGCGATTTTAACATGAAATGCTTTTTACTATAACGTAAAAAAAATCTTGACTGATTTGCTATATTGTGGTAAGAAAAGCATAAAACTATTCACTTTAAAATTTCAGTGCTGTTAACTTTATTAAAAATCGCTAAAAACAAAGAAAAATTTGGTCATGTTTAAAGTGATGCACTTTTAAGTCTGGCGACTATTTGTATATAAAAATAATGCAAGACTTAAGGAAATTTTATAGGATTTCCAAAAATATACAGTTTGTACAGAACCGATCAGTACTGCCTAAATTTTACTATGTAATTTGATAAATAGTTGATATCGCTAATTTTTCGTTAAAAGCCACGCCCACTTAAAACAAGTGACAAAATGAAAAAACAAACATTACAATAAAATTCTGTACAATTTTCTGAACCATCTCCTTGCCTTTCGTGGCGAATTTAGCCACTATTTTGATCTTTAAAAATAAAGGAAACAACAATAAAAATAGAAGAAAACTTGAATTGAAATGCTTGGCCACAACTGTATATATGTACATATTTTTGGTGGTATTTTTATTTTAAATAAAAATAAAATTGTAAATATAAGTACAGAGTTTTTCCTTGCCTGTTATTTCTGTTTCTCTTTTACCCAAAGTTACCCACAGACTTTCTCTTCGGGTAACTTTGGAAAATTGTAAAACGAACAGCTAATAAACAAAAAACAATTGTGAAAATAAATTAAAAATTTCAATTAAACAAAAAACATGCAAAATGTCTTATTCACAATAACTAATTGAAAAAAATTCAACAAGAACTTTTAAAGGCAAAAAAATATGTGTTTTTGTGCAATTTTATATACTGATTATATATACTGATATTATATATACTGATTTTCATATTTTTCTTTGAAATAAATTTTTGTGCTAGTAAGGTCGTGCGTTCCCGTACCTTTGGATAATATTTTGCCGAACTTAACCTAAAAAGTAAAGGAACACACTTAATGTCTTTTTCTATCATAAAAATAATTTTATTAATTAACGATTTCTCTGTTTTTATAGTTGTTTAAATATCGTTGTTTTTATTGATTTTATTTAAAAAAAAATTTTTTTGAAAACATAAATTAGTCCATTTAATACAAATAAGTAAAACATAAAAAATTATTTAAATACCCGACTAAAAATCGAAATATAGGGATCCATGACGAACATATATTAAACCTATATGGTAGAGTTGTAAAATGTCGATACTTTTAAATACTCGATAATATTCAATACTTTTCAAGTACTCATTCGATACTACCCAGTACTTTTTATATTCATACAAAACAGCGTTGTATTTTCATACAAACCATAGGGTTCTTAATGGCAAAATTGCATTTAGATCGCGTATGCATTCGCATCAAAATCCTGAGATTTCGGTATTACCACAGTGAAAAAACAATGAAAAATAGCTTATCAACCTCAAACGTTTTAAAAAAAACGCAACCGGTCTTCGCCCGAGCTTAGGGGGTTTTAACCTCTGGGGTATATCCAACACCGTATTCGCCACGCAATTTTTTTTAATATTTTAAAGGAAAACAAATATTTGCACAATTCAATTCATCGTTTTAGCCGATGCACAATTTTTTTATTAATTTCTAAGCCAATTTAGTAAACTTTATTTAAACCAATACAACTCTGGAAGTACTGAGTAGCTACTTTTAAATATTGAGCACTCGAAAAAGCGGTCGGTTTTGACTACCCAGTACTCGATATTTTTCCAGCTCTACTGTATGGATCCACGTATGTCGATATTTAGCTAGGAATTTGAAAAAAAAAACGTAAAACATAAAACTACCTTACATGCAAGTTAGTTAAACATAAAAGCGAAAATATATTCATTTATGAAAAGGTTAATAAAATAATTTATGCATTTTTAACTTTACGTCAAACATAAAAAAAGTTAAAAAATCAAATAGAAAATAACTGAAAATAATGTGATAATTATTATATATCGAAGACATTTAATCATTTTAATTTGTCTTGTTGTTTAGATTTATTTAACGCATCTGCTAATGGCAAAAAATCTGTGCACAAAATTGTATCTTTCCATTTTAGTAAAACACTTATGTCGTCCAAAATGTAAGAGCATTCCTTGTCAAATATTTCATAGAACTCAATATAGTCCTTTTGCCCAGTCGCAATGTGTAAAGCAAAAGTACATAATTCCAATAGTTCAGAGGATGATATCGAATACATTCTGTTATAAAGAAGATATACAGATAGGTTATATATGTTTATATTAATAACAACATTCAATTCTCTATAAAAATAAAGAAAACAAATTTTCACTTACTTTTCTTCTAAATTATAACACAGTATAAATTTAATAATAAGTAAAAGATCTGCATAAAATGTAAACCATACTATATTTTCATCAAAAGTTTTAAGAATATTTTTACGAATTTCCTTTATTAAAACATATGCTTGATGAGCAAAATCTACAAATATTTGAAATACAAAAAGAAAATGTTAGTAAATTCTGATTTATAAAATTGGTATAATTATATTAGAGAGCAGAAAATCGTGATCTTTAAATACCCATCGGAATTGGATTTGAAATGGAATGTGATGTTGTAAACGAGCCTAAAAAATTAGCGGAATTGGGATTACAATGACTTTTAATATATTTAAGTTTTAAAGTATTAAATAAATAATTAAAATTAATTAATTTAATTAAAACAATGTCATTCGGTTTGGAAATTTTATTATCAAATCCGTTGAAAGGATTTATAGAATCCAAAATGGGAAATTTGCATCAGAGATACAAGCCAGCCGAATTTAGCCGGACAGCCGCCGCCAGCCGACACCTTTGCCAAGCCGATTCAGCCGCCGACAATAATTGGCTAAGCCAATTTTCGGCTAAAGCCGATAGAAAAAGGCAAAAATATTAATTTTTTTGAAAATTTATAAAATTTGTTTAAATATACAGTGAGGAGCAAAAATGTAGCAGGGCTAACATGGTTCAGATATTTTGCTAAATTTTTTAATTATGAAAGAAAATCCAATAATTATTTCTAGCGTTATTTATTTATTAACTTGTTCTGATTAAAAAACAATAAAAAAAATTTTAACTATTTTATTTAACTGGGGAAAAAAATTACATTTTTCTCTTTAAAGAAAAATGTTACACTTTTGCACCCAGTTAATTTTTGATAATTTTCTTTAAAAATTTTAAATATAAATTTAAAAATCATGAACTTTTTGCTGTTTTTCTATGCATTTGGGTGAATTGTTGCAAAATATTGCATTTATCTCTTCAAAAATTAGGTGTCTAATAAAATTTTCCTTATTGTTCAGGTCGCAAGCCCATATTGGGGTATGGCAATATTAACCATGTTGATTTTTTAGTAAAGCCAAAAATATTTAACGGAACAATAGAATGGAATATTTGGCATTCAAAAATTTTTCGATTAGGTTACTTTCCCTATTAAATAAAATGTTTTTGAAGACTATGTATATTGCAAGTTTGGCCGAAATTCTACATTTTTGGCAAAAAATCCCTTATTTTTCTAAGGTAGCTGGTAAAATCAATCCTCTAATTCTAAGCCATTAATTTTTCTTTAATATACTGTCAATTTAAAATATCGGATGATGCCCATTTTCATTAGGGCGCCTAAAATTGTAATGGACATGTCAACAGCTTTCATGGTTTGGGGCTACCTATAAGGTAGTGTTAACAGAATTATTACTAAACTAGTATTATGAACCAGTTTTGTATGCAAAATTATTTACTGCCACATTTTTAAATAAAATATATAAAAATAATATGCTTTTAATTCGTTTATCGACCTTACGACATTTCCCACAAAAAGAGGGCTTCAAACATAGAAACTTGTAGCAATATATTTCAGGATATGGGGCTACCTAGTAAAATGGGTTTCATCTGATATTCTATATTGACGGTATATCAAAGGAAAATTAATGCCACAAAATTTAGCAACCGAAATTACTAGCTATCATAGAAAACTATCACATTTTTTACGAAATGTGTAGAACTGTGCACAAATTAAAAAATTCAAAAGTCATCTAAAAACTTTTTTTAGTACGAAAAGCAACCCAAACAGCACATTTCTCAATGAAAAATAGTCCGTGCTATTGCCCGACATGAAATACATTTAATACTTTTGAATTTAAGAAAATTTTCAGCATGATAAACATAGCTAGCCCTTAAAAGGGATTGCGACCTGAACAATAGGGAAATATTACTTAATACTTAATACTTTTTCACCAGATAAATGGAATATTTTCCCAACTACGTATAAAAACCGCAAAAATGTTATGATTTTTTAAGTTAATATTAAAAATTTCTTAAGAAATTTATCAAAACTTAACAGGGTGCAAAAGTGTAACATTTGTCATAATATATAAAAATGTCTTCATTTGCTTCGTTAATTAAAATACTTTAAATATTGTTATTGATTTCTAATTAGAACAGGTTAATAAACAAATAAATTTAGAAAAAATTATTTGATTTGGTTCCGTAGTTCAAAATATAAAGCAGAATATCTGAACAATGTGCACCCTGTAACATTTTTGCTCCTCACTGTACATAATTATTTGAAAAGTAAAATTTTTTTGTTTAAGAGATATCGTTGATTTTTAAAATGTTTTGCATCAAACTGGCGGTAGCACAACTATGCGGTTTTGTTAATACTACAATTCTACAGGTTTTTGCATAATAAGGACTGTGTAGGAGAATTTTCCAAATTAAAATACGTTGGTTTAGAATTTTTATTATTTTATTACAGATTCAATTAAACTTCATTCTTTTTACAAAATATAGCTTGTAAAATACAAGTGAATACTGAACTCCTTTTCTTTTATTTAAAACAGTATACAAAAAGAACTAATTCAAATGACCTTTAATAGTCAACGTTACAAAAGCAATAGAATTTATAATCTTTTTTAGCAAACAACCAGTGTCAATTTCATACACATCCAATAGTAGGTATTTATTTTCAACCTAACGGTAATAAATTCTTTTGTTTTAGCTAACTAAAGTAAATATAACATTGAATATGCAAAGTGAGAATAAAAATAATTATATCAATTGGAGACTTCAATAGGGTGTGCAATTCAGGTTTTAACATACTTATTACGTTTGGGTAAAAAATGCCCTTACAGACTGCGTTTGAAAAAAAAAGTACATTACAAAATCCAAGAAAAAAACTGAAAAAACTATTTTATAACCGTGTTTTTTAAGATTAAGATTATTATAAAACTATATACAAATTTTTATTATTTTTATTTAACAAAATTTTTAAATTCACTCCATAGCTGTATATCCTCCATAGCTGTATATATATCCTGTATATATATTTGTGAACAACTAACTTACTCTGCTCGTATCGAGTATGTGTTTTGTTATAGTTTTTGAAGAAATAGTTGCATTTTTCATTATGTTGTTGTTGTACATTTTTTCATAGAGTGTCGATTACTAGTTTTTTGTTTTTCTTATCATGCGAAGTAGTTTGCATAACGCGTTTTGTGCTTAAAGTTGAGTGTTCTAACGTTTTTTTAAAAATAATTTTGCTCATTTGGAAAAATCGATTAACAAGTGAAAGAAGAAACCACGTTTAGTAAACATGCGTACTCAATTTTTCATGATCACTTTAGTAGTCCTTAAAAAGGACTTTAAATTTTCAGCGCATGGTTTTTGGCAAACTCTTTTTTAAGGATATTTTATACATTCCATGATGCTAATCAAATCAAATGATCAAATGTAAGAGGAGAATTTCTACATTTTAAAAAAAAACTTTTTTTTTTCTACTAAAAATTTTGTTTGATGCCCATTTTGGAGAGAAGTGAAAAAAATATATATTGCCATATTAGTATGCATTAGTATTTCGAAGTTCTTTAAAAAGGAAGTCTGACGTGATGGATATGCAGTTCATCTATAAATGGTATATACCTACACATATATTTCGATTCCTCCATGGGTGAGAGCAAAATTTGAAACTGTTGCACGTTGTAACATATAACTGCAAGAAGAAAAGAAATAATCAACGTCGATTTTATGCAGCAGATGATGAAGTTATAGAACTGCTTAACGCATATGAAAATGATGAAACCCACCAACAAATATCATCAGTATACTCTGTGCCTCTTGGTTGTTATGGTTCGGCCACCATTTGAAGAAATTCGGATTTCACAAACAATGTTCAGCAACCAAGCCATCACGATCCATCATATGATCGAGCATATAGAATTCAACCAATTTAGAATAGTTATAATTCGTCATTTGGAAGAGCTATGAGTGAAACCAAACGAAATTCAAGCGATATATCGTCAGCTGAATTGCAGAAGGGCGTAACAACACTTTTTATATTTTTAGAGGAGAAGCAAAAAACATTGTAAAATTACACATATTTTGGAATTAAAGGATATATTTCCTCTGTTGACTATAGATTTATTTCTGTATACAAGTTTAAATTTTTGTAGGGACATGTATTTAGTATAGTGCATCATAATCAATTAAAAACTTGATTTTGAATTTTTTTGTTACGCCCTTCTGAATTTTAGGCGACGATATATATATTTATAACAAATATCTTTTTCCTAGGTCTTTTTTATGTTTGGTTGAATGAAGAGTTTATTTAATTTTATTAATTTTTTGTTTAATTAAATGAAAAAAATAAAACTATAAAACTTCTTCTTTGTTTACCTTTGACGACCAATGGGACACATATGTCCCATGCTGAATTTGCGCCCTGTAGGCAAGAAAACAAAAATATTCTCAATTTTTTGGTATTTCTGAAAACAGGAAGCACAGGTCCATGCTATATCAAAATTTTGGTCTTGCAAAACCAATAACATCTGAATAAATGGCATCCAAAAAATATGAACAAAAAAACTTATTTTTCAAAAGTTGGGGTTAATTAATTAGCGCTAAGAACATATGGGGCCAATTATTTGGTATAATCTGAAAGCAAAAACTCTCCTCTATTAATAAAAGTCCTCTATTAAAAAAAATCGGTTGGAAAATATAACAAAAAATAAAAATGGGACATGTATATATCAACCATTGGTCGTCAAAGGGTTAAGATACTAACGTGTTTTTAGTACGATACTAATGTTAGTAAAAAATGTATTTATTAAGATAACTTTTGCCAATGGAAACTTTTTCGCTTTAAATTTTGCAAGAACAGTTTTTAGAGGCGACCCCATATTATACTAAAATTTGGACTTAGGGGACATCTTGGAAAGCTATGCGCCATACAAAATTTTTGAAAAATTCCGATTTTAACGTATAGGCCACTATAGATGAATACATTTTTTTAATTGAAATATTTTCCTTTTAATTGCTTCCTTACTAAGGCATTACATTTATTGAGGTCGATTGTACATTCGGCGACTAAAGTCGCTGAAATAGCAAAAAACCATAAAAACCTATATAAAACGCTAAGTAGTGGTTTAAATATCAAGATCAGCACATCGCATTTATATCGCCAATATAGCCACATTTTAACACAAAAAAATTCACATTAATTTAATTTGAAAAATTTTTTATATAAAAAACTGAATGGACAACCGCCAAACTTTAAAGACATTTAGCGATAAATCTGTACCATTGATCGAAAAATAAAGTACGGCATTGTAATCAGCTTGTCCGAAATATATGTATCATTCCATAAAAAATGGATTCAAAAATGGAAGATTTTGGACATGACCCCTTTCGATTTTTACAAAACTTGGTACATACATTCTGCTAAGTGTCACGATTAGGGTTTGGGATTTCCCGGACTTTTTTATTTCCCGGGAAACGGGAATAAAAAATTTGATCCCGGGAATCCCGGGAAATATTTTTCAACAAATTTGTTAATGAAAACCACCTATATAAGTAATTTTTGTTAAAAAAAAAAAACATTATTTCAATACAAATAAATGCAGTCTGTGTAGTGAGAATTCAAAGTAAAAAATATCAGAATGTTGAAAATTTAATTTTACATAAATTACTCTAAGCACTGCCAAATGAATTGCATGATTCCAGCAGAAAGCACCCACTACTGGACTGTCGGAAACAAACCGTTTAATCACATTTGGCCCATTAGATATGGTGGCCACAATGTTATTTTCCAAAGACAAATAAAACTCTTCTAGTCTTATTTCTACAATTCTTCTTATTTCATCAGCATTACATCTTCCTGATATATAAACCAATCCCAGGTTATAAAATGAATTATTTCCGTTTATACATATGTTCAAATATCTCTTTTGTGATATTCTTGTCCATTCATCTAAGATTATAGTAAATCTCCTATTGTTAGAAATATTACTCGATATTTAGTTTATCATGATATCTTTTACATGATTGTAGTAATTTAATATAATGTTCTTTACATCGGTTTCATTTTTTGGCAATGCAAGGTTTTTATTATAAGAACTTTCTCGAATAAACGAAGATCTAGTTATGGTGCGGATTGACATTCCGTCGACTGCGGCTAATTTGGATACCATTTCAGGAAATGTTTGCCCTACCATAAAACGTTCAATGCCTATTCAGCTTACACTTTTTTCTTCGGGTACTTTGATAACTTTAGCTGGAACGTTATTCTTGTTATTGTTTTCTTTAAAAGATCAATTTTTTTTTTTTTTTTTTGTGAACCAAATTTAGATGTCGGATAACCAAATTTAGATACCTCCGTTAACCATTAGTTTTTTAGGACAAATATTGCACTGCGCTGCATTGTCCTTTTTTGTGAAGTATTTCCATACTCCTGACATTTTATTCTTTAATATAAAAGATTATGTTTGAAAGCAGATGTATTAAAATAATAAAGTAAACTTACTTGAAAATATCACATTTATTAATTAAAACGTTACTTATAAAATTATTGGACCTTAATATAAAGGAGTATTTTAAATTTAAAGTCGACTTTATTTTTAATCATACGGTTTTGTTCATTTTGTGTATGAAAACCGTACAAAAATATTTATATTTTCAAACATTTTGATTGGTTGAAAATAAATTAACCAATCAGAATGCTCCAAAAATAAACCAAGTCAAGGTAGTTAGTAAGGGCGATTATTTGTAAGAAACAAAACTTTTTTTTTCATATTTCTTTTAAACATTTTACCAAGTTTTTAGGTTTTACTACTTACATTTTGAATAAGTTATGCGAAAAATTTGTATTAGTTGAAATTCTCCTAATTACTTGGCAAAGATTTTTGTGTGTGTCAAATAAATTGCTTCCCTTTTAAAAGATTTTAACAATGACATTTTTGTTTTGGTATTTAAAATGTTTTTTATGACTAAAATCCTATTCCAAATAAAAACAATTTAAAAAATTTAATATTTTTAAAATTTCCCGTTTTCCCGAGAAAAATATATTATTTTCCCGGTAATTCCCTGCAAAATTTTACCGGGATTTACCGGGAATTCGATATTAAACGTAAAATGTTTTTTTTCCAAATTCATTTTGGTACGCGTTCTATCGCTGTTTTAAGTTGATTTTTTTAAGTAAATTTGTGAAAAATACATCATGTTCAAATGACTACAACTTTTGTACGCGGTATCCGATTGTTATAATTTTCACCTAGCAATGCCTATATAATCTACTTTCAAAATAAATTGCAAAAATAAAATGTGTAGTGGAAAAAGGATAATGCAATTTGAAAAATATCCTTAATTTGCAAATATCTCAAAAACCCATCTTTAATTTTCTTTAAATTACACTATGCGACAGTCAAAATCGGGATGGGATGAAACCAACGGGAAATGTTATATCGGTCAAAAACAAGTTATACGTGTCCCGGCGTTTCGCTGGGTCACCCCTAGGAATCGAGATATATCTTTTTTTTGACATAACTCGAGAACCACTAGTCCGATTTTGTTCAAACAATTTTAAAAAAATTAAAAATTACAATTCCTTTAATCTGTTCATATAACGTTTTTCTATATACTCAACAGTTTTGCCGGTAAAAATAAATGTTTTTACCATAAAAATCAATAACCTTTTGTTTATTACTTTTTTTTAATATTTTAGGCAAAAAATATTTTTTTCTTCATACATTTATTTTTACCGGCAAAACTGTTGAGTATATAGAAAAACGTTATATGAACAGATTAAAGGAATTGTAATTTTTAATTTTTTTTAAATTGTTTGAGCAAAATCGGACTAGTGGTTCTCGAGTTATGTCAAAAAAAAGATATATCTCGATTCCTAGACATGACCCAGCGAAACGCCGGGTCAAATCGATATATCTCGATTCCTAGGGGTGACCCAGCGAAACGCCGGGACACGCATAACTTCGTTTTTACCGATATAACTTTCCCCGGTAGTTTGAACCCTTCCCGATCACTGACCCCTACCATTTGTCTCATAGTGTTATTGAAGCAGATATATCAAAATTTCAGTCACAGACCGTGCAAATTACAAATTGGAACGCCAATGGGTTAAAAGAAAATCGCTATTTTTAACAAAGTTTTTTGAATTTTCACAAATAAACATAACACTGCATAACACAATCTTGACTTTTAAAAATTAATAGAGCTCTGACCATCAATTCTATATATTTTGGACATTCTGATTACAATGGCGTACTTTATTTTTCGATCTAAGGTACATATTTTCCGTGAAATGCCTTTAAAGTTTAGCGGTTTTCCATTTAGTTTTTTATATATAAAAATGTTCAAATGCAATCAATATAAATTTTTTGTTGTGAAATGTAGGCACAGGACCAGTATTCATATTTAGGCTTAAAATCTGATGCATAAAACTTGATATTAAAACCACTGTTCGCGTTTTATAAGGATTTTTACGGTGTTTAAGGTTTTAGCCAATTGAATCACTGAAAGCAAAATCGACCTTAAGAAATGATATTGCTTAGTAAAGAAGCAATTAAAAGGAAATATTTCAACAAAAAAATTTATTCATCTGTAGCGGCCTATACGTTAAAATAGCTGAAATATTGAGTTATCTGCTTCAATAATTTAAAGAAAATTAAAGATAGGTTTTTTGAGATATTTGCAAATTAAGGATATTTTTCAAATTTAGTATCCTTTTTGCATTCAACAATTTATTTTTGCAATTTATTTTGAAAGTAGATTATATAAGCATTACTAGGTAAAAAATTTATAACAATCGGATAACGCGTTCAAAAGTTGTAATCATTTTAACATCATGTATTTTTCAAAAATTTACTGAAAAAAATCAACTAAAAACAACGAAAAAAAGCGAAATAAGATGTATTTTACAAAAATTTAAAAACATTAAATTTCATGATGGTCATGAGGATCTTCAAACAGAATTTTGTCGAAATCCAGATACCTTCTTCTGATAAGTGTCTCTATGGAATGATTCATATAGAATTGATGGTCGGATATCCATTAATTTTTTGAGTGGATATGGAAATAGGTCACTTTTATGTGTTAAGAAACATAATTATTTATTTTGAAAAATAAAACAAAAATAAAATTTTTTATTTTATATACGGGAAGTGTTATTATTGATGATTGTAATTCATTCTTTATTTAAATAAAAATCCTTCAACTATTTTATATATATTGGTAAATATCAAGGTTGGTTACCGAAACGAATAACGGTAAGGGTAACGGTATCAGATTTCGTTTGTTTAGGTAACGGTAAGGGTAACGGTATTTAAGACTGTTTCGGTAACGGTATACCGTTATCGAAACAGCAATACCGGTACGTACCGGTATTAAAAATTATGTTAAAAATATATAAAAACAAGTAAAAACATGGCATATTTTTAATTTTAAGTACTGAAAATACAGATTTTAAGCTATAAATTCAATACTGGTAGTTTTAATAAGTAAAATTATTATCTATAAATTTTTTGTAAAAAAAAACACTCAAGATTATAAAATAAAAAATAAAAAAATTGTAATTTTTATATAAAATAATAAATACCGGTAAAATACCGGTAACTACCCATAAAAATAACGGTATCGGTAACGATAACGGTATTTATAAATTTTTTTAGAGGTATCGACAACGGTAACGGTATTCAATTTAAAACGGTATTTTGGCGATAACGGTATTATAACGATAACGGTAACCAACCTTGGTAAATATGTATAAACTAATAAAAATACCTGGACTTCTAAATAGGACACATTTTATATTTTTACAAAAAACCGTAAATTTTTTGGGTTTTCAAAACAATTATTATTTTTTACCGTTAATATTACACTAATATTTTGTGCTGTATCCATTATTATCAATAACCGCTTCGCATCTTCTTTGCATACTCTCAACTAATCTCTTGCATCTTTCTTTTGGTATAGAATACCAGGCTTCTTGAATACCAGCCCAAAGTTCGATGGAATTTTTGTAATTGTTTTGCGAAACTTTTGTTTTTACATCATTTCATAGATTTTCTATTGGATTAAGGTCCGGATTTTGGGCTGGCCAGTCCAAAACCTTCATTTGTTCTTGTAAAAACCGATCCTTCACTATGTTTGATGAATGCTTCGAATAATTGTCTTGCATAAATGTCCACTTAACTGGCATATTTTCATAGGCAAATGGCTCCATAACATTCTTAAGAATGCTCAAATATTGAAACCTGTGCATTTTGTCCTCTACTTTTACGATAGACCCAACACCACGCCAGGAAAAAGCTCCCCATACCATAATATTGCCCCCACCGAGTTTCAAGGTCTTCTGAGTGTACTTCATGTTTAAAGCCTGATTTTTTGGGCGATGTACAAATGTTCTACCATCTGGTCCGACACGATTTACCTTCGTTTCATCGCTCCAAAGCACATTTTTCCAAAAGGACAACTCATTTCCTTTGTGGGTTTTGGCAAAATCAATACGTGTCTTAATATTTTTTCTTGAAAGAAGAGGCTTCTTTCTACTTCTTCGTCCAAATAAGTTTGCTTCATTCAGTCTTCTTCTTACTAACCTGTCTGACACTTGAACGTTGATTTTTTTTTCTTATTTCATTATTTATTTGATGGGAGGACATAAAAGGGTTGAGTTTGCTTTTGCGTACTATAGCCCTGTCCATAGATGGGCACAAGTATATTAAGTAAATTTTTTAAGTACAAGTACCAAGTTTCAAATGTAATTTGTAATCAGTACCAATTACTAGGGAAGTAATTGATAATTAAGTACCAATACCTTAAAATGTACTAGGTACTTGCTAAGTACACTTGGTACTTGCTAAGTACACTTGGTACTTGCTAAGTCCTATGGTACTTGATAAGAACTTTTGGTACTTGTTAAGTACTAGGGTACTTGTTAAGTACAATGGTACTTGTTAAGCACTACGGATACTTGTTAAGTACTATGGTACTTGTTAAGTACTATAGGTACTTGCTAAGTAATATGATACTTGCTAAGTACTTTTGGTACTTGCTAAGTACTATGGTAAGTACTATAGGTACTTAACAAGTACTATGGTACCTGCTAAGTACTATGGTACTATAGTTTTCTGTTTATGTCTTGTAAAAAAAAATACAAAAAAAATTGTGATATTTTTAATAACACGGAGGATATCTAAAAGACTCAGGAACTACCACTTAAAAACATAAAAAGCATTTGTCTTTATTTGTGAATTCGTTTTAGGATTTAGCTAGTTTTTTTCCATGTTTCATAAAATCACTAAAATCGTTCAGGCAGAAAGGCAGAAAAATAATTATTCATTTTCATACTTGGGATTTTTCCATTGGCATTGAAATTTCGTTAGCAATAGCTGACTAATGCTAATGCGAAAAAACTTAATCCGCGATTTACATTCTGCAAACTAAACACCAAACTTTGGTGTATGAAAATGGTATTATAGTCCCTAGATTATGATTTAAAAAACCACATTTAAAATATTATAAAATAATGGCGGAATGCGAAAATCTTTTTAATTTATACATTTTAGATCTGCTAAACAAAGTCGATAATATAATATCCTTTGCGGATGATATTATTATATATCACTCTGATGACAAAATAGAAGCAATAAATCTGAATCTTCAAAAAATCTACATACAACTTAGTTGCACAATATACAATTAATTGGAACATGAAAATCAACGCACAAAAATGCGAAACCATTCTTTTTAGACCACCAGTTGATAAATGTAACTCAAACATAAGGAAAAACTGGAAACAGTTTGGAATTAAATCAAATTCAGCAAATTGTAGGATTCCAAATAAGGATGTAGTAAAATATTTAGGTATATACTTGGACAAATTTTTATATTTTTATCACCATGTCAAGGAAATACTTATAATGGCAAGAAAAGCTTTATTTTTGTATAGATCATTATTTCATTCGAAATACATTAAACCAAAGACTAAAATTATAATGTATCAATCCCTTATTAGACCTATAATAACATATGGTTGCCCAATTTGGTTCAATATATCGCCTTCATACATAGAATAGATTAGAGTCTTTAAAAGAAAATGTTTAAGAGCATGTACATTAGACCGTACCTCAAAAAAAAGTTCGCCGTTTTTTTGCCGAACGTAGGGGTCTCCTTTTTTGATTTTTCGTTATAGCTTTGGCATTTAAAGTCGGATTTTAAGGTGTGTTATATCGATTGTTTTGCCTCGAGGAGACCAGTGTAAAAATCCAATTAAAAAAAATATTAAAAGGCGACCCCTACGTTCGGCAACTAATATATAAACAAAATTTCTACTGGGTTTATCGAAAAACTTCCTTAGCAAAAGATTAATGATTTTTTCCGAGCTTTAATTTTCTGACATTAGGGTGGTATATTAGGGTTGTAGCAACTGAGATTTGGTGGGTAACAACTAGAACGGGATACTTGAGGTCAAAATGCCCTTAGAGCAAAACACTTGTCTCCTCGAGGGAAAAACATCGATGTATCATAGTTTAAGATCCGATTGCAAATGCCTTGAAACCTCCTTGTAAAAATACATCATATTGGAGGGTGTACGGCGCACTTTTGTTTTTTTGCCTGTAAGGTGGTACGCTCTAATGTACATCGCTATACAGGTCTCCACAAAGCGAGTATCTAAAATATATACTCATGCACGCCTCCAGGGGGGGCAGGAAAATTCCCCCCCCCCTCAGAAAAATCGAAAAAGAAAAAAAAAAGGGAAAAAAAGGAAAAAGAGAGAAAAAGGAGAGAAAAAGGAAGAGAAAAAAAGGAAAAAGAGGGAAAAAGGGGAGAAGAAAGAAGAGAAAAAAGGATAAAGTGAAAGAAATACAAATTTGTTATGCATAATTAGATGAAATATAAAAATTTTTCTTTATTTTCATTTAACCAGTCGTCATTTAAAAAATTTCAACAGATATTTTAACGAATTCGTTTAAAAACTGATAATTTTGATTATAAATCAATTAAAGTTTGTGGAAAATGTAGTTAAAAAATCTAAATTTCAAATTAGATTTCCAATTTCGTTTGAAATTTTTCTAATTTCAATTGACAAAGAGAAATTTAATTTTAAAATTTCCAACTTTCTAATACAAAATTCCGATTTTAATTGAAAATTTTTTAAATAAAAATAAACGCCCTTATTATTTAAATTTTCCAAATGTATATTTTTTTTGAAGTCGGCTTTAGTTAAAATTTTGGGTGGCAGTATGCTTTGACCTAGTTCATTTTTGGAGCATTCTGATTGGTTAATTTATTTTCAACCAATCAAAATGTTTGAAAATGTAAATATTTTTTTTAGGATTTTCATACCAAAAATTAAAAATAAATAAATTATTTATAGCTGTATTTTCGTTCATACTTATCAACGTTAAGTATTTATAGCAAATCTACGCTAAACTGATTGGGGATCAAATTTTTTTTAAATAGTTAGTATTTATGATAGTTCCGGTATAATCGAACGTGCGTCAGCAAAACTTTTTAGGTACACGCTGAAAAAAAAAAACCGCCTGTCCCAAACATATTTTTGCTGGTAATATATATATATTTGGAGAAATTGTTAAACATATTCGCCGTGTTTTTACTAGAAACAATATATATTTGCATGCAAATATATTATGTTTGCCAGTAAATATATAATGTTTGGATGAAATGAAATGACGCTATCGACAAATATTATATGTTTGGCAGCAAACATATAATATGTGTGTCATAAACAAATTATGTTTCCATGCAAATACTATATATAAATAATATATTTAGTTATAAAGCAATTATTAATATATGCCAAACAATAGGCGTATTTATTCTACTCTCCAAATTTCTCTATATTTTAATGGAAAAACGTAAAAAGTAAAATTAATACATCTACTGTTTGGCGATTATTTAATAACTAAATATATTATAAATCACATTGAATTTTACATCTAATACATTCATTGAAAAACAATAACTACAATCTCTTCATTTATTTTTTATTTATTTTTATTAACAAATATTAATTAAAAACTCTTATAATAACCCTACGGGAAATTTTAACAAACTGTCACCGAACTGGCCCCTTTATATGAAATAGACTGGTCACTTTTACATGGCGTTGTCATAGGAGGGGGAAATTGACCCCTTCTGACATGTCACAAGACAAATAACAGGACAGGTCCCTGAACTTTGTTTTTTATGAGAGTTCAGTTACCTGTCCTAGGATTTGTCTTGTGACATGTCAGAAGGGGTCAATTTCCCCCTCCTATGACAACGCCATGTAAAAGTCACCAGTCTATTTCATATAAAGGGGCCAGTTCGGTGACAGTTTGTTAAAATTTCCCGTAGGGAAGTTAATACTTTAATATACACAACTATATATTTTTTTTTCTTTTTAACACAATTTTATGTTTTATTTATTCTAATTTATTTTATTTTTTCACATCTTTCACAATAAAATTAATAAATAAAGGGAAAATATCACTAAATTTTCTGACTAGATGCAGTCTAGCTAAACTAAACGATTATTACCAACTACAAAAGTTATAATGGCTACATACAACTTTATATGTATCAAGAATGGAAATTCGCCGTTTTTCGAAATATATGTTAATTGTATCCACAAATATAATTATTACCGGGAAATATATGTATAGTAACTATAAACACAATATAATTGGAAGCACACTGCAAATACATATATGGTAGTTTGTAAACATACATTGATTACCTCCAAACATATACAAAAACGTCTTTTTCCTCCGTGTAGTAACGCGAAGAAGTTACGCTAGGTGTGAAAATGTATAAACGTTGAGTTTTCAACGTTGATAATTATCCACGTTGTAAGTTAACGTGCATACGAAAAGTAATATGTTAGTTTTCGTCTAAAAAACGTTTTTATGCACTTTGGGCTTTTTTGAAAGTTAACGGATATAGTTAAGTCGAAAATACAGCTTATGATGATTTTAACCGCAGAACACATGATGAGGTGTTTTATCTGTAATTAATCGTAGCATAAATACCACCTTTTTACAGATGAAGCGAAAAATAACGTCCAGTTATTATATAATTCGAATTTATAAAAGCTGTGTTATATATAATTCGAATTTATAAAATCTTAAAGAGCTGTAACATGAATTTCGAATAAAAAATCAATTAAACTAGTGTTTTTGTGATATTTAACTGATGACGTTTTCTTGACGATTTTTCATAAAATTGTTGACGATTTTTATTTATTTTTACATTTTTGACCAAAAAGGTCTGACACCACTGTGCGGCAGAGATTTTCTTTGAGCGGATTTCGAGAAAACAGCGATTTTTGGCATTTATTTAGCTTTTAGGCCAATTTTTCTTTTTTATTCTTTTAATTTCACATGATTTTGGCCGGAATATAACAACACAAAATTAAATACTTCAATCCTAAAAATTAGGGCAAAATATAAATACATTAAATTGCAAATTGTATAAATACATTATTGTCTAAGGTCAGAGGTCAAATTTGAGGAGATTTTAATTTTTCCAGATAACAATATTCCAGAGCGGATATTGATGGAACTTCTTGATATTATTTTTCTAGATCTAAAAATAATATTCTTAATTTAATTTTAGAAAATTAGGTGCTCTTGGGGCTTTTTTGACCCTATGATGAAAATATACTAATATTTTTTGATTTGGCATATAGGCCCCAACAGCACTTAAGGGTTAATTTTCAGAAATTAAATTAAGAATATTATTTTTAGATCTAGAAAAATATCAAGAAGTTTAATTAATATTAGCTCAGGAATATCTGTTATATTGATATGTTAAAAAAATTAAAATCTCCTCAAATTTGACATCTGACCTTACACAGGTGCAATTTAATGTACATATTTATATTTTGCCCTAATTTTCAGAAATGAAGTATTTAATCTTGTGTTGTTATATTCCGGTCAAAATTATGTGAAATTAAAAGAATAAAAAAGAAAAATTGGCCTAAAAGCTAAATAAATGCCAAAAAACGCTGTTTTCTCGAAATCCGCTCAAAGAAAATCTTTGCCGCAGCCAAATTAAAAAACGAAATCCTACAATTTTTGTAGTTTTTAATCTCTAATATGTTCTTAATAAAACCTTAAAGTTCAATCGTTGATTTTTTAAAATTTCTTTAAAAAAATTTTAAAAAATTTAAAATTGTAGATTTGAAAACAGTGTTTAAGAAACCGACCTTCTTTAGCACTAATTTAAAACGATTTTGCAAAACACAATAGAAAAAAATAATTTTTATCTGAGTTCGTGGAACTTATAGAATAAAAAAATGTTTCTGTAGTAGATTATTTCAATAAATTTTAAAATTTGGACTCGAATTTCTTGATTAAATGGCGTGTGACACATCAGTTGCCTGGGGAAATTGTTATAACTCGGCTGATTTTTAACCGATTTAAGTTTTTATTGCTCTATTACAAAGAGAATTCACTCTAAATTACGATTCTTTAGTGTTTTTAATTCTAATTAGTTTTAAAATATCAATGTTTTCGAGAAATGCACAAAAAGTCATATTTTCCCCTTGTAATCCGTGTTCCAAACTTCAGGGCCGATGCGGCACGTCTTCCCGATGTCCGATTATCCTATTTTTTGGGGGACGTAGTTTTACACCCAAATAAATATTTCCAGGGGGTAGCAAACTTTTTTTATGTATTCCGTGTTTAAATTTCAGTGTTGTTAACTTTATTTCATTAAAATCGCTACAAACAAAGAAAAATTTAGCCATGTTTTAAGTCTGGAGACCATTTGTATAAAAAAATAATGCAAGACTTAAGGAAATATTATAGGAATTTCAAAAATACACAGTTTTTACTAGTGTTTCCAATTCGGTTAATCGATTAACCGATTCCTCGATTAATCGCCTCTATTTCGGTTAATGTCGAAACAAATAATTTAAAACTCAAATAATTATTTGACCCGAATAATCGGTTAAAATTGGTCGATTAACCGGTTACATTTTTAATATGGAATTTTCCTTAATTTTTTCCCAAAACTTCACAATTTTCTTAATCTGGGCTACAAAATGACCAGAAAAGCTTAGAAAAAACAAATACTAACTAAAATAGCATCAAATTCTTTAAAAATCGTGTGAAATAGGTCTTTAAGTCTTTCGAACAACCGCAAACAAGTCGACATTGTACCATCAGACTCCCAATTTTTAATAAAAGTTTGCGCAAATGTATTAAAAAAAATATGTATTAAAGTTTCTATTTGTAAAAAAGGCCAAAATGAAGGTGTTTTTTAAAACTTCACAAAACACACGAAATACACGACTGGCTGGAGGATGCTTTATGAAATAAAATAGACAATTTGAATTACTGTTTCAATTCTTTTAAAAATTTAAACTAATATAAATTATATCTCCATGTCCTTTAAGACAAGGCTGCATTTGTTTTAAAACTGTTACACAATTAACATGTTAATTCTGTAAGAACTTTACCTTTTCTTATTTTTCCTAAGAAAGTGTACATACACATCGGTTCAAAACCACATCAATTCTAAAACATGTTCCACTAGAGCAACATTGAACCCGAACCCGTTTCAATGAATTTAAATTCGAATTAAAACAAATAACCTAAAGTTAAAAAATTTTAATTTATATAGAATTTGACTTCTGTAACTGCACACTCAGTGAATTGTCTATATGCTATTGATGAATTTATACACTGATTCAATAAAGTTTCGCTGGAATTCGTCTATTGAAACTTGTAATTGAATTGATGCAATTTTTCATAAAATTTTATGAAAAATTTCATATTATTTATTAAAAATGTCATTTTTTAGAAAGAGATTCATAAAAATTGTGAAGCTTTTTCATAAAATTTAATAAATTTGGTTTTTACTTTTTGAAGAAAACTTCATTAGCTTATTGAAAATTTTGTTTACAGCTCGTCCGATAAAATCCTCTCAGAGTAAGTAGTACGCTCAAACTTTAGGTTATTTTTTTACTGTTAATGGCCTTTAGTAACGAAAAAGATACTGAGAAATAAAGTAAATTGGTATTCTCCATTAACTGAAATTAATCTCAAAGAGAACGCAAATTTTTTTATCGATGCCTTTAATGAAAATTTCGTAGCTGTAGGAAGAATCTTATTAAAATTTAAAAAACTTTAGGTATATCATTTCTTTAACCCTTTCAGACCCAGCATACACGATTGTGAGATGTGATGTTTTCTCTTAAAATTACAAATATTTTCAATACTAATAGGATTATTTAGATAAAAAATTTCAGTTATACTTTTAGCTAAATTATATTTCATAAAATATGAATTGACACCAGGAAATTTTAATAGTTTTAGTACCATTTTACCTTAAAGTTATAAAATGAATATATTTTTGCAAGCTAGTTGGGTCTGAAAAAGTTAAATGCAATATTAAATTTTATAGTGTCAGTATTGATTAAAAATCACATTCAAAGAAATTTTTGTATCTAAACTTTTCAGATTTTTAAATTTTTTTCTAAATAAAAAATCTACGTTAAGTAATCGATATGTAACAATTTCAGGTTTGCTGTTCTTAACTTACTAATATTTTGTTAGTTTCAGCAGTTATTTCTGCCATCTTCAACGAAAGTTTAGTAGATTTAGCAACATTTTTACAGACCTTTTTTTAAAAAAATCTCAGATCCCGAAACTTTTCAACCTTCGAATATGAAAACTTTTTTATTAACTGTTTTCGGCATAACAATTTGAAAAAATAATTATTTGATATGATATGACTTAATTATTTAAATTGATTTTTTTTTTTTTTTTATATTTATATTTATTGTTTAATTGTAATTGTTTAATTGTTTTTTGTATTTTATATAAAAATTTTTAATTAGTTATTAACTTATTAATTGATTAATGATTTTCATAAATTTACCTATCCTCAGTTCCATACTGCAAAATAAGACTTTTAGTCTTGTGTATGGAGCAATTCTACAAAATAAATAAAATAAATAAAAATAAAAAATACATCGTATTCATATATGACGTTAATATGTAATGAAAAGAGCCATCTTTTTGTGTTTTAATTAATAAAAATTTAATGAAATACATTAATTTAGCATTAAACGATTAATCGATTAACCGCCAATTTTCTCGAATAGCCGACCCGAATAACCGGTTAAACCATTTTAGTGATTTTTCGAATAATGCATTAACCGGCTAACTATGCCTATGTCGAATAATTGGAAACGCTAGTTTTTACAGAACTGATCAGTACTCGCTAAATTTTACTATGTAAATTGACAGAAGGTCGATATCGCTTATTTTTCTTTAAAATCCACGCCTACTTAAAACAAGTGACAAAATAAAAAAAAAACAGACGTCACGCTAAAATTCTGTACCATTTTCTGAACAATCTCCTCGCATTTTGGGGTGAATTTATTCACTATTTTGATCTTTAAAAATAAAGATAACGAGAATAAAATTAGAAAAAATTTGAATGTATCTATTATATTGATCATATGTATGTGTATATCGTCGGCTTGCCTGCAAGTAGTGCTATGTGTTTTTCAACAAGTTTTGAGGACAGTGAAAAAACTGTTACAAAATAGCCTTTTAAGATATTTTATTGACATCATATGCCTTAATGATGATTTTAGTAAATGAGGTCGTGAATCATTAAGGCACAAGATAGCAATAAAATATCTTAAAAGGCTATTAAAAAGCACTACTTACAGGCAAGCCGACGATGTATTTATTGTAAATAAGATAAAAAAAAAATTATAACCAATTTGTAAAAACCAAATTATTATATTAATAATACTTGAGAGCTCGAATATGAGACATTTAGCGTTTTTTTTAATCACCTGGATTTAGAATTTTTCATACAAAAAGTGGATTTATTAAATCCAAAAAAAAGCTGGATTTAATAAATCCATAATAAAAGCACAAATATATGAAACAGCCTATTAATTTAATGACAGAAAATAATCGAACGAAAATTAAAAGAGAAACAAAAAAATTGAAAAACTAACAAATAAAAGGTTTTTATTAATTTTTTTTTTTATGAAATATGTTTAGAAAAAAAAACTACACCGCACTAAATACATATTTTCGATCTTGGACATGGAGAAATAGCTCAAAAAGAAATGGCAATTTTTCACTCTACAGTAAGTAATTTAATTAAATCCAATTAGTGAATATTAAATATTGCAATGGAATTTTTCAATTGTGTAAAAATATAAATTGAAGTGATAAAACTGAAAAGGCAGACTGTTTATCGCTGTTTTATATAAAATATAATTAAAAATTAAAAGTTAAAGTAAAATCCTTCATCATCGAATTCGTTATTAAAAATTAGGGTGAAAGAAGTGTCGGACAGAAAATTTTTTTAAAATAGGTAGAATCTAACCCCATCTGTTGAGCACTCTTAGAAATACTTTTTGGATTTATTAAATCCAAGTGATTAGAAAAAACGGCTATTGTATATAGTAATTGTTATTGTTAACTTGTGTTTATAATAGTTTAAGTATAAATTATGTAAATGAATAAACAAACAAAAAAAAAACAAATTTTTCTGTCCAGCCAACAGACTCATTATTTTGAGTGTAGTGTTAAAGCATTTTTTTACAAATAGAAACTTTGTTAAAAATTAATTGCGATAATGTAAAACAAATCCGTTTTAAGAGTCTCTTAAAACCCATGACGTATCTCGCTGGTTCAATGTCGACTTGCTTGGAGTTGCTTAAAAATGGTATCTAAATGTTTCTCTTTCAATCGATTTTAAAATTTATTTAGTTAGTATTTATTTTTTTAAGCGTTTCTTGCAATTTTTTAACTAAAGTTAAGAAAATTATGAAGTTTCGGGAAAAAAAATTAAGCAAAAAATTACATATTAAACCGGTTAATCGACCTATTTTAACCGATTATTCGCGTCGAATAATTATTTGAGTTTTAAGTTATTTGTTTCGACATTAACCGAAATAGAGGCGATTAATCGAGGAATCGGTTAATCGATTAACCGAATTGGAAACACTATCATTCATTCCTCCCCACTTAGGCTTTCCAGAACCGATTTCGGTAACACCGAAATGGCCGAAAATCGAGCCATTTTAGCAAATTCGAAATACAGATTTTAGAACGATACAGATTTCGTTATTTTTTTGTTTATTATTTTAATATTTTATGTGTTTTTTAACAGAAATTTTAACAAATTTGACAATAACTCTGTTTTTGTGCTTGCATTTCTTTACAAATTTTATATTTTAAAGATACAAACATTAATAAATACGAATATATTGCATTTTTACTCAATTAGAACTTTGGACAACGCAAAAACTAAAATTAACACAGCCAAAAAATATCTGATTATGATTACTTATAAATAGTCTGACTTTTGCAAGGGTAATATCCACGAGTCTTATTTAATTCACACATAAAAAGAATGTTTTCCTAAAAATTTTCTTAAGAGAGAGTCAAAAGATTAAAAAATTAGTCTAATAAACATTTGTTCACTTTTGTGTCTACGATTTCCCAGTATGTATTGGTGATGGAAATTGTCAAATTTGTCCAAATTTTCTTTCTAAATTTTCTAAAAAAGAATAATAAAAAAATTATTTTTGATTATGTTGATTTTCTTGATTCTCGCGAATTATAATTTTTTGTTTTTACCCGAGTAAAAAAGAGTATATATAACATATATTTTTTAATATTAAAATATATGATAATATAAAATATTGTGTGCGACCTTATATGTTTTTATATAGTGATATATTATAATTTTTTTTAGAAATTTTCTCATATGTAATCATATTAAATCATATATCAGTATTTGCTTTATTGCAAATTGTATATATAGGAATATATTATTGATAAAACCGTTCAAAATTTTATAAATAAATAGATACGAAAAATATTTTTAATTTTATTTTTTATGTAACAATATCGTCGGCTTGCCTGCAAGTAGTGTTATGTGTTCTTTAACAGGTTTTCAGGAGGGGCGAAAAACTGATTTATATTATCCTTTTAATATATTTCATTGACATCATATGCCTTAATAATGATTGTAATAAATAAGGTCGTGAAACATTAGGGCATATGATGTCAATAAAATATCTTAAAAGGATAATATAAATCAGTTGTTTCGCTCTCCTGAAAACATGTTAAAACCAAAAACATAGCACTTCTTGCAGGCAAGCCGACGATATATTAGTTAATATCAGAGCCATGTTCGAGATTAACTAATATATTCGAGATTAATGTAATATTTGATCAAAAACAACTTTTTATATGCTTTACTCAATTCTTTTCATTAAATTAATATTTTCTGAGCTTTTTTACTTCTAAAAGTTTTTTTTTTGAATTTAAAAAATCCAATTTAAAACCATGGCCCGGCTCGTAATGGGTTAATAAGTCTAGGCATGATGCATATCATTGGAACGGTATTTCAAGTACCTCCCCAACGATATATATATTTTGTTCTGGTCCGATAAGTTTTGAGTGGTATTTCTCCACTTAAAGTAGGGTGACCATTCGTACTGATTTGATCAGTACATGTACTGATTTTTGGTCACGTGTACTGATGAAAAAGTCGTGTACTGATTTGTACTGATTTTTTAAAATTTGTACTGATTTTTGTAGAAAAACGTAGCCAAAATGTAAGGTTTTTCTATTTCAGAAATCATGCAGAAATTACGAAAGAGAAAAAATATTTGTTCTGACAGCTAAATTTGTAGCCAATCGATTGGTTAGTTTGTATCTACAGAAAATTAGTTTAGGTAATGCAATTTGCTCGTGACAACAGAAATTCCTTAGCCAGAATAAAACTCGGAAGAATTAACAATCATGCTGGAATGGTAACAGATCATTGAAATTTCTAAATAATGGGTCCGTTTCAAGTAAACTGAATTGAATTTTTTTAGGCAGAAATGTGTAAGGTTTTTTAGGATGGTATAATGGTTAACCGAAAAATGTTGTTGCTTTAACCAAACCATTCGGTTGACAACAAATTAGGTTGGCTGCATAATCATTTTTTTTTATGTTATTTTTTAAAATTTGTACTGATTTGAAATCAGAAAAAAATGGTCACCCTAACTTAAATTCCAAAGAAAATTCCCGTATTTGATAAAAAATTATTTAGTCTTTAAAGAATAACAGATTTATACATTAATGTCTTTAATAGTTACTCATTATCAACAGTAGCCCTCGGCTGACAGTCAGGCATGTGATGAATATCGAAAACGATCTGATTTTCAATGGTAAATATTTTAGGATCTGTACAATACCAATTTATATTTTATTTCCTAATTTAGATGTCCGGCGTCAAAAAAAAAACGATAAATAATAATTTGAAGCCAATTTGATTTTCGCGAAACAAATTATTCTAGATTAAAAACTGTTCGTTTTCGATTTTCATCACACCCCTGAGTGTGTAGGACCCGAAATCCTGCTGCCCTCCAATTAAAAGTTTTTTTTTATATCATTTAAATTTAATCATATCGTATTGGATTAACTTATATCCAATTTGATCGGGACAAAATTCGGATATAAGTTTATCATTTGATATAACTTTGTATCCTTGTAAATACAATTATATCCAATATGATACAATTTAATATAACCATTTTTCGGATGAAATTATATCCAGTTACATACACTAAAAAAAAAAGTTAGTATAAAAATTAGTAAAACGGTTTCCAATTTTATTATACTAGTATTATACTAATTTTTAGTATAAAGTTGTTTTTTAGTAAAATAATTTGGTATTCTCATTTTACAAATTACAGAATTTTTCACAAATTTGAGTTGCTAAATCTACAAATTTAATTTTACTAAATTTTGAAACCCGTAGCTAAAATTAGCAAAAAAAAAAATACTAATCTTTTTTATTTTGGAAGTTTAAAAATGTTTTTTTTTGAAAATATACACAACCTGATAGAAATTTTTGTTGCAATATGATTACCAGAAAGACCAAGTTGTTTTTAAGCGTTTTTTTCCATTTATAATAAAAATAGATTTGTTCTCTAAATTTTTTTGTTGTTTTTTAATGTTTATATTTCCATGCTTTTTCTCTGCTTTTTTCGAATATTTCTTTGCTATAAATACAATTAGTTTTCCAATTTTTTCAATATGTATTTTTATCATCCATATTCGTACACTCGGTGAAAAAAAGAGTTATCATATTGATGAAACTGCATCATAAATCGTTCATCGGCAATAAATATGACGAAGCGTTTCATAAAGCGGATGATGTTTTTTATACGAAAATTGATGCCAAAACGTCTTTCAAATTAGTTCGTATTAACCGATAATTCGTCTTAACCAAGTTTAGCTTAAAAGAATTTTACTGCTGTAAATGGTACAATTGTTTTCTATTCTAAAGCTGCCTACACACGAAGGAACATTCGTCACGAAATGCCCTTCGTGTATAGCGACCTATAGAAAATCAAGCATGCTGTGCAGCTGTGTGAATTTGATCATGTAGTGTCTAATTTGACAGCTTGTCAAACATGTTGGACGAAAAA
This sequence comes from Leucophora obtusa, assembly GCA_949987735.1. NCBI lineage: Eukaryota > Metazoa > Arthropoda > Insecta > Diptera > Anthomyiidae > Leucophora > Leucophora obtusa. Next base: position 222,147,411 of record OX465295.1, read on the forward strand.
CAAATATTTTTGATTTTTCGGCAGATTTGACAAACACGCTTTACAGTGTAATGGAAAAATTCATCAAACATTAGGGAATTTTACATTTTTAATTCGTTTTTTTGTAACAAAAAAAGGGATAACTTTAATAAATAAACTAAAAAATGCAAAAACAGAAAAAAAAAAAATTCAAAAAAAAAAAATAATAAAAATAATTTCGTCATTATCATCCGCTGTGTTAATTTTGTATTTTTGAAGGTACATTTTGCAGCATGCTTGACCGTGTATCCCAAACACCATTTTTTGTTTGTCAAACAAGCTGGACAGCATGCTTGCTCGTATATAGGCCGCTAATGACAAAGCGGCCTTTAAGCGAAATTATTTTTATTAATTTTTTTCTTGGAATTTCATTTTTGAATTTCTGTTTTTGCATTTTTTTAGTTTATTTATTAACGTTATCCCTTTCTTGTCACAAAATAACTTATTAATAATGTAAAATTCTCCAATGCTTGATGATTTTTTTCAATAGACGGTAAAGCGTGTTTGTCAAACTTGCCGAAAAATCAAAAAATTTTGTTTTTCGTCCAACATGCTTGACAAACCGTTTAGACATTACATGGTCAAATTCGTGTTATCAAAATTTTTTGATATTTTGTGTTTCCAAACTCAATTTTCCATCGTGTGTATCGATGTTACTGTTTTTGCTGTTTTAGTTCATTGAGAGCAGTCGTACTGGGAGGTGCTTTTGTAATTGCGCATTATGGCGACAATTACAAATAATGAAAACTGCATTAATTTTATAAATGAAAAAATGAAAATTTATAGACAATTAAGAAAAAAATCCTTAAAGATAAATTGTAACAAAATATTGACCACCCAGTCAGAAATCGCCGGTGTTACAAAAAATCAAGCACTGGCATACCACTGGGTGACCACGGTATTAAAAATAAATGACTGGCAGAACACTCATTTGGGACGCTTTGCCAGCGTTTGCAAAAAGCGTTTTACCAGTATTTGTTTTACAAAAATTTCGGTGGTTTATAAAAAAAACCACTGTGAAAGAATTGGCTTAGAGTGATATGCCAAGGTTTGCAACCAGTGGTTATCCAGTGCTACCTAGCAAATGCTACCAGGCGTACAAAACTCAATTCACTGGTAGACCAATGATTTTATAAAAATGCTGACGCTTCGTTAAAAAATGTTTGTTGTCGGAAGGTTCCGAGTTCAAATCCGATTGCAAGCAAACATTTTTTTTTGGATTTTTTTTAATTTAAATTTTTTTTTTGTTTTATAAAATCAATTTTTTTGTTTGTGGGAAAGCTCCTTCAAGACCAACTTTTTTTTTTGCCCTCCCAACACTGGCATACTAGTTACAAAAAATTGTTTGCCAGTATTAGCATTTTGGCATAGCCAGTAGTTGTCCAGCTATTATCACTCATTTATGTGTTTAGCTATTAAATATTATATGTCTCGTTAGCTCAGTGGGTATAGCAATCGTCTGCCAATCTGACGGCCTGGGTTCAAATCACGGCAGGACCAAAAAAAATACATATGAACTTTTTTTAAATTTTATTTTGGAAAATATATTTCCAGACCACCTATTTATTGGTTTTGCCAGCGTTTTGCCAACGTTTTAAAATTTTGTTCCTCCAATGCTTTTCCGGCGCTTTTTGAACAGCCGGTCCTTTTGTCTAATGATGTTATCATTTTGGGAATGGGAAAGCACTTTTTGCTAGTACTTATACCACCTGTTAAAGTGCTTTGCCACCGCTTTCCCGTTTGTATTTTTCTGACTGGGCAGTTTTCCTTTAAACATATGGGCATTTATATCTCTTTATTAGCTCTATAATTCGTTCTGAGATTGATTTTTAGCAATTTTTCGTTTTCAAGATAATTGTAAAAAACCAAGGCATTCGTACGGGATAAAAACAGAAGTGGTTTTCGCGGCTAACAATTAAAATGCCGATTTCAGCGAAACCTGAGGCAATATTTCAATGTGACTAATTTTAAACTGTTGTGCATTGATGTCTTTTAAAAATGGTTTTAATTTTACCCAAAAAGGATTCATATTATTTTTTTAATTTAATTTTATTCACTGTCGCACGGGACATTTTTTTTCCATCATGAGATTTATGTTGTTTCTTTGCTCTTTTTACGACATTATATATAAACAAGCTTAGTAAAAATGTTTTTAAATCGACAGATGTATTCAAGGTATTTATTTTAATATAATAACCAAAAACAAACTTAAAAGAAATATGTAGTATGAATAGGGTGACCATTCGTACTGATTTGATCAGTACATGTACTGATTTTTGGTCACGTGTACTGATGAAAAAGTCGTGTACTGATTTGTACTGATTTTTTAAAATTTGTACTGATTTTTGGCATTTAAAACAATATTACATTTTTTTTATTAAAAAAAAGCCAAAATGCAAGTACAATGTATTTTTTTTATAGAATAAATTTTTGTGAATGTGAGAGGTTTTCTCTACCAGAAAGCATTCAAAATGATTTTTCTACATGCAAATTTCTTAATCTAATATGTAATTTAATACACAGAGAAGATTCGTGGTGACAACCAAATTTATCAAGTAGTTCCATTGCGATAATAAAAAATCAGTTGATTTGACTGTGATAAAAATATTTTAATTATCCGGCTGCCAGAGCGGTTGTCAGAATGATTCTGTTTTCTGAGTGTAGCAGACATCAAAAGCTGAAGATTTTTCCGTACAAAAGTCCTTAAAATCTGAAGAAATATATGTGGGTATTTCCATGCAAATATTTTCGAACATGTGGGATTTTCAATAGAAAAAAGTACACAAAACCTTAAGATTTTCATTTTTAAAAATGTTACGTGTTTTTGAAGAAAAACGTAGCCAAAATGTGAAACTTTCTTTCTTTCTGACAGCTAAATTTAGGTTTAGGCAATGCAATTTGCTCGTGGCAACAGAAATTCGTTGGCCTGAATAAAAATTCGGAAGAATTAAAGTTCATACTATCCTGGGGTCATATTTGACACCATTCGTAGCATGGCTATATTTCATCAATCTGTTACAAAAAAAAATTAGAAAAGGAATAGTAACAGATCATTGAAATTTCTAAATAATGGGTCCGTTTCCTGTATTTAAAGAACTGGATTTTTTCATGCGAAAAAATTTTTGTCTTCGGGTCTGTATAGGGAGAAAATGTGTAAGGTTTTTTAGGATGGTATGTGGTTAACTGAGAAATTTTATTGCCTCAACCATTGGCGGACTTAGACCGGTCTTGGGTGGGCTAAGCCCACACTAGAATGATTTTTGCCCACCCCAGAATCATAAAAAATCTACCTATAATTCTTGTATCTATGATTTTGATGGCAAAAAGTATCACAATATTATTTTTTTTTAATATCAATTAATTCTGTGCTTTTGGTTGGGAAATGTCTACTGGATTCCTAGATAGATAATTTGTTGGAATCTGAGGGTCAGTTTTATAGTCAGAAGACCGATTTTTGTCTTAAATATTTCTTAAGTAAGAAATGCTGTTTGAAAAATTCTTACTTAAAAAATATTTAAGAAACAAATCGATCTTAGTTCTGATTATAAAACTGGCCCTGAGAGGTTTTCTTTAAGAAAAATTATTAGAATAAGAGAGTTCTTTAATAAGGCATTTGATACGAAAACCGAAAAGGATTTTAAATAGGAAAATATCTCAGGATCTTTTTTGGTGAGATAAATATCTTAGATTTAATAGTTTTGTAAACGAAAATTTTCTTAATATCTAACAAGGAAGTTACTTCAAACTAAACACTACTAAATATTTTGATTAAATTTCAATATGTTGTGGAAAAAAAATTTTACGATGAAAATCTCACGGTTTTTGACCACCTCGGTAATTTAAGTGGTCAAAATATGGGGTTAGAATGGGTTCGCCCGAGGAAGAAATGAGACAAGTTGATCTTAGATTTTTTTCTCTATCAAAATTTCAGACTAATCTGAGAGTATAGCTTGGAATACATTCCCCGTACGAGGTTTTCTTCAGAAAAATAGATGCACTCTTCAAAGTTTTCTAAAACAACATGGCGATTTTGATAGGATAAGCTACCAGGATTATTGAATTGTAAGCATAATATTGAAAGTGTTTTTTAAGATTAAGAGTCTCAGAATGGTCAAATAAACGGCAGAACATTAATGGGTACCTTGCCCACCCCAGATAAATGGTCTAGGTACGCCTATGGCCTCAACCAAACCATTTGGTTGATAATAAATTAGGTTGGCTGCATTCTAATTTTTTTTTTCGATGATAATATTTTTTAAAATTTGTTCTGATTTGAAGTCAGAAAAAATGGTCACCCTAAGTATGAATTAAGTATTGTATAGTATTAAATAAAATAAACAAAATAGAATAGGCAGTCCTAGCTGCTTTTACTTCTTGACCATGGTGTATGGCAATTTTAAAAAAATTTAAAAGTATGTATTTACATAAATAAATCATTTACATAAGAAAAAAATTTTCAAATTTTTAAATTTTACACTTACGATGTCGCACGTGACCAACTGTGTATAAGTACCAAGATCACAATTCTTATTTTTCAGGTAGGTTTTTTTATTTTAATTGTATAAAAAATCTCTGTTTGTAATCAATATTTGATGAGTTTTCTGCGTGTACTTTCGACGCACTGATAACAAATGTTGTTTTTCAATGTCGCACGGGACATCGAAATATGCGACAATGCAAATCAAAAAATTACAGTTATTTTCAATCGCATTGTTTCTTATGCATTTTTTTATGACTCTTTGTACCTTTAGAAATATTTTAGAGAGAAAAAGTCAATTCATAACGTCTCTGTTTAAAAACTTTTATCAAAACAAAATGTGCAATAGAAATATCCAAATAAGAAAAGATGCGCTTGTTCGACTTTGCATTCGAATACCTCGAAATGGGTTATGAATAAATGCAAAATCTTTTTACGTTATTTCAATTTGTTTGTTTCCCTATGAAAATATGATAAAACAAAGTGTTTTAATAACTTTTTTAATATTTTAGTCTCGGTGGACCTTTCGGTGGAAATGCCCATATATAATACTTATAAAAAACTGTAAATTGCACGCGTGCTAACCCGGTGTATTTAAATGCAATAAATTATATGATTTGAAATGTCAAAACCATCAAAATGATATCAATTGCAAAGTGGTGAAGAACACTTGACCATAAGAAATATCATAGATTTTTCTTCGAGAAATACCAAATTTTATGAAACATTAATTTTTACCGACAAATAATAAAAAACTAAACACTTTTCCATTCTTTTTTACCAAATTTTTTGCTGTTTTTCTATTACAAAATTAAAATGAAAACTAAAACTGACATTTGATCTCTGTCATCACTGCAAGAGCCGATTGCATGTCAGCGATATGATGTTTATATTAATTTTATTGTGCATAGACTAATAGCGTCAGAAAATTACAATTTTATTAAAAATTTTAAATTATTAAGAAAAACATTTAATTCTGTAAAAAAATTAATAAGAAAGGGATACAAATTTTCTATAACTAAAAAAAAATAACGAAATGAACGATTGAACGAATAATGGTGAACGATGTCATATCGTTCAATGAACTGAACCGTTCAAATGAACTAGTTCGTTCATGAACGACACAACTCTTAGCACAAGGTTTTTCTAACAAAAACATTCGGTAGTGTTTTGATAGTTAAAAAAACAAAGTGAATTAAAATAATATCTTGTAAAAATCAATAACAATGGTACCTATTGGACCAGTACATGGTGGTCATCCTGGGGTACATGCTCCACAACTTATGCCCACCGCACCCAGTGATCCTAATACTCTTCAGACATCATCTTCGACCGGAACAACATCCTCATCTTCAAATAAATCGTCTTTATCCGTAAACCCCAATTATACTTAAAAGTTTACTTTGGCTAGTCATACCAAGGCAGTATCAGCTGTTTTCACCCAATGGGGAATGGTTGGCGAGTTCATGTGAGTACCAGAAGTGGGAAAAGAAATAATTTCGAAATTTTATGAATTGACCTGTCTCTGCCGTTCATTTCAATCGTGATGGTTCGTTAGTTGTCTCTTCTAGCTATGATGGCTTATGTCGTATTTGGGATACAGCCAGTGGTCAGTGTTTGAAGACTTTAATAGATGATGACAACCCGCCTGTAAGTTTTGTAAAATTCTCCCCCAATGGCAAGTATATATTGGCGGCTATTTTGGATAATACTTTGGGTACAAATGTTATAAATTTTACTCCTATGTTAGTTAATTTGATAATTTCACGTTTTAAGTCGTTTAAAACATGTTATTGCCTACTTTTGTTAACTTTGAAACTCTTAATTTCTAATTATAATCTTTACAGCTGAGTTTCATACTGAAGACTTTAACTTCACTATTAAACAAAAGAAAATGTCAAGAAATTTGTGTACGAAACAACAAAAAATTATGGATTAACTAAAAGTAAACTCAAAAACCTACACGGTGGTTTTCATACTGAATGTTTTTGAGTTAACCATTAGTTATTTAATTTGTTATTTCGTATATAATTTTTGACATTTTATCATTCAATATCGTTAAGTTCAAGTTAACTTTAAATATGAAACCGAGCGTAATAGATAAATAATAAAATGAACCTACATTAATTTGGAATAAATGTGGGCATTTTTTTAATACTTTTACAGTGGGTTTCATACTGTAAGTTTGACTTTAACTTAACTATAAACAAAAGAAAATTTCAAAAAAATGTACACAAAACAACAACAAATTTTTGGGTTAACTATTAACTAAAGTTTAAGCCTGCAGTAAGATACTCACCGTTAACCCTCTAACCGGCCTAAAAATAAACAATAAGTTCTTCTACAAAAATTTTTTTCGTTGCCTACTTTAGGCGATAGGGGCAAAATACTTTAAGGGTGAATCTCGAAAACTAGCGCATAAAAATTACTAGGTTTAAGCACAAATTATTTCTCTTACCAAGATGTAATTGCAATAAAAAAAATTACATTTTTTGTGCTGTTAAGAGGATGTAGAGATTTTCGTTTTTCGAAAAATGGAGCGAAAACGCACCAAAATTTCAATATATATTATTTAAACTTATAAGCTTTGCTATGTATACCAAATATATTCTTTTTACCAAATTTCAGAAAAATCCGTCCATTCGTTTTCAAGTTAAGGCGATGTCCTTTAAAGGTATCCTTATGGAATCCTGTGTGTCCTTGGACCAAAGTAAGGAATTTTTTGAATAGCTTAAGCTTCAATCTTACTTTATGGTTATTATTAATTGTTTTACTTACTCGCTTTAAATATGTTTTAGGATTTTTGAAAATTTTTGTTGTTTTAAAACCATTTAATTTTTGAAATTTTACGAAATTTGATCTTTGACACTTTCTCGCTTCCAAACCGAGCATTGTATAGAAAAAAATTCTTCACAAAAAATTTAACAAATTTTGTTTTCTGTTGGAAAGGCATCATTTCTTATTATAAAATAGTCTTTTGGCACATTTCTGGTCAATTTAATATACCCCGCCTGAAGGCGGCTTGCCGGTTAGAGGGTTAAAAGTGAATACTTATAAAAATTTGCATTAAAGGAATGTGTGACTTTCTTTTAAATACTTATATATATTAATACTCCAAAAATTAATTTAAATGTGAATATCAATTTGATATTTATCTCAAAAGCCTATTATTTAGTACATATATTTATAATAAATCTTTTTATATATTCAATGTATCATTCATCTAAAAGTTATTTAAATTTTAAAATTTTACTTATAATTAAATCGTATTTAAAATTACATTTCATTTTATAACTAAAAAGAAATAAATGTTTGTTTAAAAAATTTTACTATTCGTAAGCATTTTTTATGGATTTTATTTTATATTTATTGGAAATAAAATACAGTATGCATACTAATATTTAGTATAAGTACTATTTTATTTCCATTTTAAATTTACAAAAATTTTACTAATATATAGTAAAATTACTAATTTTTGCTTCTAAATGAATTTCACTAATATTTAGTAAGAAATTTGGCTAATTTTAGCAAATTGATTTCCATTATGAATATACTAAAATTATACTAAATTTTAGTAACTATTACAAATTTTTTCCACAACTTTGACTTTACTAATAATTACAGACACATTTTGCTAAAATTAGCTAATCGGTCTGCTGGCCTAATATTAGTAAATTTTTCTGTAATATTACAGTTTTTTCTGTAACTTGTACAGACTTTTTTATTTGAGTGTATTGCAAATATATCCATTCACATATAATTTCATATACACTTTTTTACTCGGGTATTCAGGATTTAAAAATGTTTTTTTGATTGGGAATTAATTTTAGACAATAATATGTCTTCTCGAATCAAATAAATATAAAAATAATTCGTGCGAATTATATTTATATTTTTTGATTCGCTAATTTATAACTCAGCTTTTTTTAATGAATTTAATGATTGCATTAGGTGCATTAAGAATTCATTCGATTCTTCGAAATATGTTTTAGGTATTTTATCATTCAGAAATGAAAATCAAATGAGTGAATTCTTTAGGAGCTCTGATGGGGAAAAACATTTTGCTCGTTTCAAAAAATACAAAAATTTCTAGATTTCTTAATCCTCCTAATTTTTAATATTTGTTTTTTATACATACGTATTTTAATAAAAAATGCGAAAGAATATTTTTTATGTGTTTAACTTGAGTTTTCAATAGTAACAGCTACACTCAACCAAAAAAGTCTGTAATGGCTACTGAAAATTTTGCTGTTATTACGAGAAATTTAACTGTTTTGAACCCAGCGGTATTTTTTGCTAATTTTAGCAACACATGTCTGCTGATCTGTAGTACAATAAAATTAGTAGCCGCTACTAAATTTTAGTCAAATTTATGTAAAATGCAATTCAAAATCGATTTGCTAAAATAAGTTAAAAAAAACTTACTAAATATCATAATTTTAGTACAATGAAATTAGTATAAATAATTAGTTGCAGCTACTAAATTTCAGTAAATTGTTGTAAACTGTAATTTAAAATCAATATGCTGAAATTAGCAAAAAAGTGTACTAAAAAATAAAAAAAACTGTAAAATCTTAAAAAAAAAAAAAAAAAAAATTTTCTTCCGATTGTACCAAGCGTATAATTACTTCATCGTACTTGAAATTTGGAGTCAAAATTGCAAACGGTTCTCCAGCTATTGCCGTTTTATGCATTGGAGATGCAATAAAATTTTCTGGGTTTTATTTCTAAACTAAGAATATATCAATAGTAACAAATATAAACTAAACAAGAATTGTTAAAAATCAAAAAAAAAATATTTTTAAATTAGTATATTTTTCTGCTAAATTTAGCACTCGGTTTTGAAAAATTAGTAAAATGTTTTGCTGAAATCAGCAGCGAAAATTAGTAAAAAAAATCCGTAATTTGTAATAAAAGAATAGCAAAAATGATTACTAAAAATAAAAATTGTACTAATGATCAGTATAAAAATAGTATAGTGCAATTGGAAACTGTTTACAAATTTTATTTAAAACTTTTTTATCTGAGTGTATAGTTTAATAAATATTTGAAAAAACGTTTTTGTAGGAAAATTAAATTTTTTATTAAACTTTTTGCAAAAAAAATATAAAATTGAAAGGTAATTATGCTCTTTTTTGCAATATTTTAAAATGATGAAATATGCCCTTTAATTTGTTATATTGCACGTTTTGACAGCTGCGATAATATCCCCTTTATATGCATTTAAAATTAAAATTTCACTTTTTTCACGATTTCGTTAATAAATAATCTGCGATGAAAGTAATATATTATATTTGAATTTGTACCTTTAGTAAACATCTCATGTTACATAATTTATCAAAAAAAAATTCGCATTTCCTGTTTTATTTTTAAGTAAGTATTGACTAAACCTGAAAAAGACTGACTTTTTAATACCTAAAAATGAAGGAGTCTCTGGCAAATCTTAAAATATAAAACCCAGATAAAACCATTCAGAAATATAAAACATATATTTTCTAATCAATTTCAACCAAGTTTTAGACAATTGAAGTGCAAATTTCGAAAAAAATAACGATTTTAAAATATACATGTTCAAAAATGTACTTTATTTAATTTTGCCATAGTAAATTCATATAAAATTTATTTGAAATAAAAAAGATGTAAAATGTATATTTCAGATTGAATTTTCTGCAAATGTTGATGCAAAAGTTGTGATTCTTTTGAAAAAAAGAATATAGTGGAATGTGAATATACGTCATATGTAAAGATTTTGCAAATCCGATCAAGGAATTTTATTAAATTTGCAAAATAGAAAAATAAGTGACGTTTTCACTTTAATTGCAATTATATCCTAGATCCTTTACATAAACAAAATAAGTTGATATGTTTCTAAAAGCCCAAAGTCTATATTTTTAAACCATATTAAAAATTATTCCTGGTTTACTTATGTAAATGAATAAATAAGAAATTTTAACAAAAAAGCTGTATTTTTGCTAAAAGTTAAATTTGCAAATATTTCAAAAACTAGAGCTAATTTTCAAATTTGGTGTTCACATTCGTGATATTCATCTTAAAATCTATCATAATTGATATGTCGCATGCCCGATGCATTTTTAGTGTTGTACTGTGTTATTTAATCGAATCAATATTAATTCGATACAAAATGTACTAAATCATTATCTCACTTTATTCAATATCAAATCATTGATTTAAAGTTATTATAACATAAGTTTAGTTTTAGTTTAGTTTAGTTTATTTATTTCCATTCCAGTACAACAAGAATTAATCTTATAATTATAGTACAGGAATTTTAAGTGCTAAAATTTTGATTTTAAAAAGTTATCGTCACATTAATAATAGTAATAAAATAATTAATATAAATAATCAAATAAATAATTAAAAATAAAAAAATAATAATTAATTAAAACAAAAACATATTGCAAAAATTAAAGAAATATTAATTCTAAAAATGAAATTGAATTGAAATTAAAATCGAGCATAGTGTTCAAACAGAAATTTTTTAAAACTCAAAGCGTTGCTGTTTAGCTGTTGAGTTTGAGGGAGCATGTTCCAAAGACTTACGGAATTTATGAAGAATTGCCATTCAAATACGAGGTAGCGATGACTTGGTGGAATTAGCTTATTACCTCTGTTCGTTCCGATGCCAAAACGGAGTTTCTCATAGAGATAATGGGGCTTTTTTGTGTAAACGATTTTGTGTAAGAATAAGAGCACTCTAATCTTCATAAGACTTTCCAAGGACACCCCAAAAATGCTTTTAGAGTAGAACGACGTTCCCCTGGATCTTCTTAACCCGAAAACGTATCTTACTACACTGTTAAATACAACTTTTAACTTCCCCATACTTATGGTGTCACAATGAGAAAAAAGTTCACAACCGTACAAAATGCCAGGAATAAGGTAAGCTTTGTTTTAGCCAAGCAATCTTATTTTCAAAGGGGTATAAGATTGAGTTAACCAAAGTGATCTTAGTTTCATATATGTCTGTCCAACTATGGCGTTGATATGATTTGACCATGTTAACGTGCTATTTAATATTATACCAAGGTTTCTTGCTGTGGAAACAACTTCAATTTTCTGACTATCTATAATAATGTCCTTATCAAAAACTGGGTTTCTCATTCTTTGACGTATTAGAAGGCACTTTGATTTTTTAGGATTTATACATAGCCCATTAGCAATAGCCCACAGGTGTATTTTTTGTAAATCATAGTTTATTTTATCAATATTATCATTAATCGATAGAACTGGACTGCTCAGGTAAAGTTGAATATCGTCTGCGTACATGTGTATCCTGCAGTAGTCAAGGTGTTCAGGTAAGTCATTGACATAAACGGAGAAAAGAAGAGGCCCCAAAATTGACCCTTGGGGTACACCTCTTGTAAGATTAAGTGGTCCCGATAATGTGTCATTGACATAAACTGATTGGGTGCGATTTAGAAGATAAGATGACAACAGTTGTGCTGAAGAGGATGAAAAATTAAAAAAACTTTGTAGCTTCATACTAAGTGTTGGGTGGTCAACAGTATCGAAAGCCTTAGAGTGATCGAGAAGAACAAGGAAATTAACATTGCCGTCATCAAGATCGCGTCTTATCTCCTCACAGACGTCAGCCAGTGCAGTCACGCAGCTGTGATTAGGTCGAAACCCTGATTGTTTTTCTGACATTAAACCATGTTCATAAACATATGTACTCATTTGAGTGTGCAATATCTTTTCAAAAACCTTAGAAAGATAACATAATATTGCTATTGGCCGGTATTCTGTGCTTGATTTAGGAATTGGAATTATCTTTGCATGCTTCCATCTTAAGGGAAAAGTGCTAGTAGTTATAATATGGTTAAAAATATACGTTATGAAAGGTAAAAGAAGCGGTAACAAAATTTTTATGAATTTAGGATGAAGATTATCATATCCAACTGCACTCGATTTTACCTGTGTAAAACTGTAGACGACATCAAATTGACTTACGCAGGAAAATTCAAAGGTGTTTTCCCTAACAATTTGGTTATTGTATGAGTTCACACTGTCATTATTACGTGAACGATTTTCAATGTGTGCATAATGATTGTCATAGAAATCAGTTCGCACCTGAACCGCGGGTAGGTTAGTGAATTTAATATTGAGTTCATCAGCATCAATTGAGCTGTTATTATTTATATTAGATTTTCCAATGCCAATATCACGGATAGTCTTCCAGGTATGTTTAGTTTCAAGAGCCGAGCTAAATTGTCTTGAGTAGTATTCAGATTTAGCAATTCTAATTTTGCAGTTAACTTCTTTTCTAGCTGTTCGATAATCGCTCTTAAGCTCAGGGGTTTTAAAACGTTTCCATCGAGTGTAGGCTATATCCCTTTGATAAATCATCTGTTTGATAGCAGATGTAAACCACGGTTTGTTCTTTACTGTGGTAGTTCTGGTTTTTACTGGTACAGATTCTTCATATAGTCGTAATAGGTTGTCTTGTAGGAAACACATTTGGTCATCAACGGATGCCATGTAGTAAATACTGTTCCAATCAACCAGAGAGAAATTAAAATAAAGCAACTCATAATTTATGCCCCCGAAATCACGATAAAAGTTATTCACTGATTCATAAAAACAAGTTTTTATGCGAATTGATTGAAAATAGAATTATCTTTTTCAGAGAAAAAATATCTCTAAAAATTGTGAAACTAATTTATGTTAATATCTGAACTAACATTTTTTTGTTATTATTTAATTTATATCAAAAACCTTTATTTTAATTTGATTGCTAATTATTAAATTTAATTTATTTTCAGTGTAAGTCATATTTTTTTACACTGAAATGTTTTTTTTTATATATTTTTTAAGAGTATATATATATTTTTATACGTATTTTGATTGTGCCGATTTTATGCCGATTTTTTAAAATCAAAGTGCCGAAAATGCCGATTTTTTGGGAAAAAGTGACGAGTTTTCATAAAAATTATATGGCAGCCCTGTATGTACCCTCTCAAAAAAGGCTAAATTATTAGAGAGACACAGAAAATTGTGCACAGCTTTATAGACATATAGGGGACAAACACAAGAGACTAACACAGAAACTAGTTGACAAAAACTGACAATGAAGTTAAGGAGTTGCAACTCAGCAAAATTTAGTTTTGTTTTAAAGTATATATAAAAATAATTATTATTTTTAATTTATTTCTTATTTTTATTTAATTTGTTTACCCGGGTGACAATGATAATAATATATTGCCATATATTGTTTCATGTATGCTCATATATGAATGATATATGAACATATCTGACATATATGGGAGCATATATGGGTAAATGCATCCGAAATAAAAGTTCATATATGGAAATGTATGACACCATATATAATAATACCTTGCATATATTGCTCAATATATGCCACAAATCTTCATATATGAATTCATGTATTGTTACATATATGATAATTAGCGTGTTTTTTAATCACCTGGATTTAGAATTTTACATACAAAAAATGGATTTAATTAATCCAAAAAAAGGTGGATTTAATAAATCCACAATAAAAGCACAAATATATGAAACAGCCTATTAATTTAATGTCAAAAAAAATACGAATAAAAATTAAAAGAGAAACAAAAAAATTGGAAAACTAACAAATAAAAGGTTTTTATTAAATTTTTTTTTATGAAATATGTTTAGAAAAAAAAAACTACACCTCACCAAATACATATTTTTCATCTTGGACATGGAGAAATAGCTCAAATAAAAATGGCAATTTTTCACTCTATAGTAAGTAATTTAATTAAATCCAATTAGTGAATATTAAATATTGCAATATAATTTTTCAATTGTGTAAAAATATAAATTGAATTGATAAAACTGAAAAGGCAGACTGTTTATCGCTGTTTTATGTAAAATATAATTATAAATTAAAAGTTAAAGTAAAATCCTCATCGAATTCGGTATTAAAAATTAGGGTGAAAGAAGTGTCGGACAGAAAATTTTTTTAAAATAGGAAGAATCTAACCCCATCTGTTGAGCACTTTTAGAAATACTTTTTGGATTTATTAAATCCAAGTGATTAGAAAAAACGGCTAATATGTGTCACGTACGTCCATATATGGAGTCATATAAATTTTTATTTTTTTTCCATATTCTACTGAATGCATAAATGAACGATATTTACATATGTAGATTCTTAAATGAATTGGACTTTACGTCTGTGCAATAAATAAATTATGATCACCAAATTGAAACTCGTTTAAAACCAATTTGAAAATTTTGAATTCAGAATATTTCCTTTTTGTTTATTAAGAACGTGTTATTTAATGGAGTGCGACCCAATTAAACTACATATATCATATTTTGAGATAAGGAGTTTTTAAAATTAATTTCTTGTTCAGACATATTCCTTTCAAAAGAAAGATAAAGTCTTATAAATAATTCACTGAAAAAACATGTTGGGGGCAAACAAATTAAAACAATACAAATCTCTTAATTTAATTTCCAACAATTGTATTAAAATTTACTATTTTTTATTATAGCTGGCATTTGCAACCAATATGAAGAGCATGGACAGAGTATCCTATTATAATCTATAAAAACTTGGTACATTTTGAAATGCAATTGAAATCATCTGGAAAGTTGTCGAATAATCTCTACTTGAAGTACAATAAATTATGTTTATTAATCCAGTAACTTCCCGTGTAAAAAATATTAGATTTGATCAGATCTGTTTGGATATAATTAGATATGATTGAATCTATTTAGATCTGGTTCCAGATCATATATGATATGATTAGATATGGCATACGTGAGACACTTTATGGCTAGATCTGATCAAAAACAGTACCAGATCTGTTCATATCTAAAGTGATCTGGAATACTGGGTGATTTTTATGGCCATATATTAGCTGATCTGGAGAGATTTGGTACCTGATCTGGTACCGAATCAATTTTTTACCTCCAATATAAATTTATGACTGAATAATCATCAAGTTTCATCAAAGTTTTCTCCTGCTTTTTAAGAATTAAAAACAAAACAAATATTTGAATAAAATTCATTTTAAAAAGCTTTCAAAAATATTTGTTATATTTTTATAAACAAATAAAATGTTACAAAATTATTAGAAATACTGCAATAATTGTTTAATCTGGACACTTGCGTTAATTATACTGGAATAATGCGATCGTAGTTTTAAATATGTAAGTATAGTCTTAAATCTAAACGGTAAAAAATTTATTTATATTAAAAACTTCTGCTTTCAGTTTTGAAGGCACTTAAACGATTCTGTTCGTGTTCAATAAACTAAGTGTCGCAATAGTTATCAAGAAAAAGGAATACAAGTTCTCTAGATTCAAAGGATTGCATTGGAAAGATTACCACTTTTTAAAGTATTTTTCAATTTTGGCGTGTTTAGAGTGTATTGGAAAATTGATCTTGTATTTTACATGGCATAAACTTCAATTAGTTATATAATTAGTTATGAAATGCGCAAGCAAACAAATACAGCTGAGATCTGGAAGTGAATCTTTTGCAAAAACATGTAGACAATAAGTATATACCAGCTCTAATTTACTCTCTTCATAAAAAAAGCACTAAAACATAGAACAATATTGAGAATTAAAATTATCCTGTTTACCTGCCATAAAGTGATTTTTGTCTATGATGCGCTCTTAAAACACGATCTTACCGTATTGATTTTTTGTAACTCAGAATGAAAATTAGAGCTAAAGAAGCGCTGATAATTCTGCAATTGCTTCTAAAAGCAAATTTATGTTTTGCTTGGACATCTGTGTAAAGTAATTTGTTAATATAATTTTTTGTTCAGTTAGTAACAATAAATATTACATATTTAAGAACATTCAAATTAATTGTATTAATTTATATAAAATTATATATTACACGACGAATGTATATATGTATATTAGAGTTCGTCACAAAAATTTGATTTTCGGATATCATCACTTTTTTTAAGGTTTTTGCATAGAAAAAAAGAATGGCGTTTTTTTTTCTTTTTTATTTTAACTCCTTCCACTGGCGCAAGTCGGCCAAAAACGCTAATTTTAAGACCCTTTTCCTCCAGAGCAAAAACAGCTGCATTTATAGGAAATCTGATTTTACCATTCAATTCTGCAACAAAATTTAATACACAAAACTTTTTTTTTTGCATTTTCAAAATACACCAGATAGCCATTAGAGTGGTTCGAAAATCCGCTTTTTTCAAAAACTTCTAAAATGTAAATTTTTTATTGCACACAATGAAAATGTATTTTCGGTGGAGTACATGGGTACAAAAATTTTGGATATACCGCGAACCGTTAAAAAGTTATTAGCTAATCAAATTTGGATTTTTTTTTTTAATTCAATGAAAAAGTATTTGAGCTAATTGAAATGCAGCTTCCAATACTCGCTGCCGCAATATAAATTTATTTTTTAGTAATGACAAAATAATTTGTAAGTTTTGTAATGTTTATTACAATAATTTTTTTTACTAAACATATTTGATTACTAAATAACTTTTTAACGGGTCGCGGTATATCACAAATTTTTTTACCAATATTCTCAGCAGGGAATATATTTTAATTGTGTGTAATACAAAAGTAACTTTTATGAAATTTTTGAAAAAAGTGTATTTTTGGACCACTCTAATGAATATCTGCTTGCTGTATTCATAAAACGCAAAAAAAAATGTTTTTTATATTAATTTTTGCTGTCGAATCGAATGGTAAAGTCAGATTTCTCAGAAATGCAGCCGTTTTTGCTCTGCAGAAAATGGGTGCAGTCAGCCAAATCAGCGTTTTTGGCCGACTTGCGCCAGTGGAATGAGTTGAAATAAAAAAGAAAAAAAAACGCCATTCTTTTTTTCTATGCAAAAACTTTTAAAAAAGTGATGATATCCGAAAATCAAATAAATTTTTTTTTGTTTTGACGAACCCTAATATGCTTTGAGGACAATTACAATTAATTACAAATGCTTCGAGGATACATCGAAAAATGTGTCCAAACTATGCGGTATATTAGTTCAAAATGTCTTCAAAGTAGAAAGTATTTGCATACTTTGGGGACTGTCCTCAAACTCTTCATAGGTCTACTGAATACTTTACATTATTGACTACCCGGGTAAAAATCCTAATATGGTGTCATATATAATTATATCTTATTTGATATGTCCCCATATGCAACGACATAAAAATTGATCCGAAAAATGGGTCATCTACATGTGTCTAATTATATAAAATTATATATAATTTGATACACTTTGATCCGAGATTTGTCCATATCCAGGACATCAAATTATATCTAAATCGATATAAAAATATCTGATTTTATATAAATTTTGTAATAGTAGGTATACTATTATGCATACGGGCTATTAAATTGACATTGAAATTTCTATAGTTTGAACAATTTTAAAGGCCCAAATTTTATAACATAAAATAAAAATTTAATTCTTTTGTCTTCTAAATCGTACGCTTTGTAAAAAGTTATACGATTTTCATACAAAATTTGTAAAATAAACCTCCTATAACTTTACAAAGCATTTATGAATTTAGGGGTTATTTTATAAATAAAACTGTTTTTATTCCCACTAACAAAATTCACAAAAAAATTCTGAATTTTAAATTAGTGATAAATAAATAAACAAAAAAAAAACAACGATTAGCCAATTCATTGCATACATTTTCAGGAATGTATATTTCTATAATTTCTTGATACGATTTGTAAAGAGTTTCATTAATGTTTTTCAATGCTTCCAATTTGAATCAATATACTACTGTCGCATTTCTTCAAATATTCATAAAACTCTTGACAATTCATAGAAAAATTTTATTTGACGCTAATAATATCAGAAATAGAACTAGATTCAGTTTTTTGTTTTTTGTTTTCTGGCGTCCACTGTGCTTTGATCAAAAAATCTTCACAAAAAAGATAAAAGATCAAAATTAAAATTAGTAGTACATACCTGAATAAAAAAAAAAAAAAACAACGATTAACAAAATTATTACATACATTTTCGGAAATGTATGTTTCTATAATTTCTTGATACGAATTATCAAGAGTTTCATAAATATTTTTCAACGCTTCCAATTTGAATCAATATATTACTGTCACATTTCTTCAAATATTCATAAAACTCTTGACAATTCATATCAAAATTATATTTGACTAATAGAAATAGTTTCTGGATTCAATTTTTTCTTGATTAAAGAAAATATACGTTCTACGTTGTCATTATGTGCTGGTAAGAAAAAGTAGAACTCAACAAGTTTTCTCATTTCATGACAAACATCATTTTTAATAAAAACGAGTAAAAAGGTTGAAGTCGGGCATGCCGACTATACAATACCCTACACCAGTCTGGTTAAAAGCCAACTAATGTTTGGATCCGAAATTCGAATGGTTTAAAATGGGACTTGTGTCAAAATTTTCTATAATGTGAGTCAGCGAACCAAATTTCATTAAAATGTCTTAATATTTGCGATCTGCAGTTTGTAACCAAGCCAATTTTGGGGGGACCCTTATATGGGCACTAGGTCTAAACATGGACCGGTGTTAACCAAAATCAATAGGCTTCGTCCTTGGGATGCCATAGGTCGGTGTGCCAAATTTCATCAAAATATCTTAATATTTGCGACCTGCAGCGTATAAACCATATAATTTTAGTAGGACCCTTATATGGGCACTAGGTCTAAACATGGACCGATGTTCACCAAAATCAATAGGCTTTGTCCTTGGGCCAACGTTTCCAAATTTCATCAAAATATCTTAATATTTGCGACCTGCAGCGTATAAACAATATAATTTTGGTAGGACCCTTATATGGGATTTAGGTCTAAACATGGACCGATGTTCACCAAAATCAATAGGCTTCGTCCTTGGGCCAACGTAGGTCTATGTACCAAATTTCATCAAAATATATTAATATTTGCGACCTGCAGCGTATAAACCATATAATTTTAGTAGGACCCTTATATGGGCACTAGGTCTAAACATGGACCGATGTCCACCAAAATCAATAGGCTTCGTCCTTGGGCCGACATAAGTCGGTGTACCAAGTTTCATCAAAAAATCTTAATATTTGCGACCTGTAGAGTGCGCACAAGAATGCATGGACAGACCACAGACAGACAGACAGACGGACGGACGGACAGACGGACATCGTTAAATCGAAAAATTCTGAGCCGATCGGTATACTATAAGGTGGGTCTAGGACCAATATTTTTTGGTGTTACAAACATCAGCACAAACTTATAATACCTTGACCACATAATGGTGTAGGGTATAATTAATCGCACCAAAACTTGTTATCAGTCGTGTTAATTGAATTTAAGTTTTTTACATTTTTCAGGAGAAAATGCAATGTTAATTTTTTTTTAATTCAACAGTTGTCTCACTGCTGATAAGCTTCAAATTTGGCATTCAAATTAAGTGATGCCAAGTCAATTGAAATAATAGCAACAAAACAGCGATGCTAACAATTCAAAAGTTTAGAAGCAATAAAAAAAGTTATGGAGAAAAGTGCAAAAAGTAGGACAACCCCGGACAATTACTAAAAAAGAAGTAGGACTGCCCCGGACGCCCAAAAAAAGAGGACGGTGTTCGGGGAAAAGAGGACGGATGGCAGCCCTATGTTGAACTACATATATATTAATTTGTATGGGATCATATAGAAAGTTATATAAAATTACAAGAATATATTTTTAGTATGTGTTGTATAACTTAGTATCGAACCATATATAATCATATCGGTCACTACATATATTTTGATTAGTTTTTATATGGCTTACGTAGTTATATATGGAGTCAGATTTGGGGATATGTAATAACATCAATTACAATACTAAAAATTCGTTGAAAAAATAATATCAGATGGAGTTGTATATAATGATATGTGTCTTAATGTGACACCATGCACCGTCAGATGTAACCCAATCAAATTATATATAACAATATATAACTATTTTTACTCGGGTAATATATCGCATAGTTTGGGAGCATTTTTTGCTGTGCCCTCGAAGTATATGTAATATATAAGATTAAAATAGTGGCTAAATTCGCCACGAAAGGCAAGGAGATGGTTCAGAAAATTGTGCTGAATTTGAACGTAATGTTTGTTTTTTCATTTTGTCACTTGTTTTAAGTGGGCGTGACTTTTAACGAAAAATTAGCTATATCAACCTTTTATAAAATTACATAGTAAAATTTAGGCAGTACTGATCGGTTCTGTACAAACTGTATAATGACCAAATTTTCCTTTGTTTTTAGCGATTTTAAAAGAAAGTTACCAACACTGAAATTTTAACATGAAATGCTTTTTACTATAACGTAAAAAAAAATCTTGACTGATTTGTTATATTGTGGTAAGAAAAGCATAAAACTATTCAATTTAAAATTTCAATGTTGTTAACTTTCTTTTAAAATCGCTAAAAGCGAATAAAAATTTTTCATGTTTAAAGTGGTGCAATTTTAAGTCTGGTGACCATTTGTAGATAAAAATAATGCAGGACTTAAGGAAATTTTATAGGATTTCCAAAAATATACAGTTTGTACAGAACCGATCAGTACTGCCTAAATTTTACTATGTAATTTGATAAAAGGTTGATTTCGCTAATTTTTCGTTAAAAGCCACGCCCACTTAAAACAAGTGACAAATGAAAAAACAAACATTACGTTCAAATTCTGTACAATTTTCTGAACCATCTCCTTGCCTTTCGTGGCGAATTTAGCCACTACCCAGTGTAGAAAAGCATTACCAGATATGTGGTTATATAACTACATACTTGGTAATGGTAACTAGTTACTTTTATTATTATATTTCTTATTACATTTATATGGCGATGTCGCCAAAAATAATGAGTTACACACCAGCATACGAAAAATCAAAAAATATGTCGTCACCTCTGTGCTTACTAGTATTGACAAAAATAATGATTCTCTAAATAGATTTTGAAAAAAATAAGTTCTATAAAAAAATTTTTTTTATTGTAAACATTTTTTTAATAAAATTTTCTCGTGCGGGACTCGAACCTGGGACTCCAGATTGACAGTCTATAGCTCTACCATCTGAGCTATTTCGACATGTTACATTTGATATATAAAAACATAATTGACCTGCCGCGCACAAGTCAGCCTACTCGCCAACATACAATAAATCAAAAAATATGTGGTTACATATATGTATCCTTACCACTCTTGAAAAAATATTGAGATTTCAAAAAATTTTTTTAAAAAATCTAGAACATTACTTTATGTTTGAAATAATGATAAAAATAAGTCATAATTGGTAATGCATTATTTTTAATTTTAAACTTGTGGAAAAGGTAACTAGTTATTAGTAGCTCATTATTATATCTTCTAAAATAATCCAAAAAGTAAGTCGGCGTCATTACTGGTAGTCTAAAAAATAATGATATGTCATTACCGTTTCTACACTGGGTAGTTTAATCTTTAAAAACAAAGGCAACAACAATAAAATTAGAAAAAACTTGAATTGTGTTAAATTCGTGGCCGCCACTGTATATATATTTTATTAGATTTAATTGCATTAGAATTAATTTAATTTTATATGAACAGAAACTGGAATTTTAGATATAATTTTACAAGATCTGGTATAATAACATCTGGTGAGATCTAATATTTTTTACACGGGTTAGTTTAAAATTTCTAAATTGTTTTTAGCGTGCAAATAGATGTATTATACGATACATTTTGTATTATTTAGACTTTAAATTAACTCTAATTTATGATATTGTTAATAATTGACTTTAACTATCAATTTCTCTAAAGTTTTTGTTGAAAAATACAAAAAAAAAATCGTATTTTTATATATGAGCGAAAGTAGGTATATGAGCATATATGAACTCATATATGTCCATTAGGGCGAGTCAAATTGTATGGATAAAAATTTTTTGATATTGCGTCATCGATTTTTCGAAAGCTTTTAGCATGGGGAAAAAAAGTTCCACTACGACATCTCAAAAAAATCATTTTCGAGGCTCCCAAATTTTTTGCAATTTTCTAATAAATGCTAGATTAGCGCCATCTTGAGGTGGCTTTTTGAAACAACTAATAAAGTTGTAAACAATATAACATTACAACCTTTCCAGAAAGGTATTACTTATGAAAATCGGATAAAAAATGTGGCAACTAGAGGTAAAAGTATATAAGTAAAATTATTTTCTCCTTGTTGTAATCAACATAATTATCATCATTTGTCATCATTATCGTCATCTCATCATCAAGCAGAAAATAATTTTACTTATACCCAGCAAAAATATGTGTAAGTCATTCAAAACAAACAACTTTTAAATTGGTTACAATGGAGCGATAAGTGCTCTTTTTCTGCTTCGAATGTATGTGCTTTAAAACAACTTTCAAAAATGTATATATAATGTTGTTTTTTTCTTTGTAAATGCATTTGTTTGTAAATTACGAATTTGTTAGAGATTCCATTTTTTATGTCTAAAAAACAAAATAGTTAATTTTATTAACGTACTTTATTATTTTACGATTATTTACATATTTTTTAATTATTCGTACATATTTTAAAAAATACTTCAATTACAGTTCCCATTGAAAAAGGGAAGGAAATCCCATTGAACCTCCTGGACTATGACCCAAATATGAATTTTTCTTTTCACTAAATGCAAATATATAAAAGTTAACAATTAAAATGTATTGTTAAGGCTCTATGAAGTCGCCGCGTGCTTTTGCACCGTGCAACAAAGAAATATGTTAATCGTTTAAAACATACCAATCAAGAGGTTCGTTAACAGAGGTTGGTCCCTTACCTTTGCTTATACATTAAAAGTTCTATAAATGTCACCTGCTTTAAATGTCGATATGCTTTAATTGCACCTTAAAAGTCGTAAAATCAAGCTAAATAAATAATTATATAGTGACAAAAAATATATTTTTTCTTCAACTTAAAAATAGATTTAAAAAAATAACTGCCGTCAACTTTAAAATGTACATTAAAGTTCCAAATTTTAATTAAAGTTAAAATTTTGCTAAATGAAATTCTTCAACATAAGAATTTAACTAATCACGATTGCAAATTATAGCGTTGGAACTTAATGCATCGTTTAAAGGAAAAGTTGATTTTAAGCTAACGATGGTTGACTTGCAAAATTCAAATGACGACATGGTATTCGCCTTCGAAATATGTCTGGGGAAAAACTGTCCTCCAACTGTTCTCCGATTCTTTAATGAATTTAAAGCTAAAATTTCAATTATAGATCTGCGGATTCAGCAAATTTATAATGATGGCCTTATTACTGTAGAGTTGTAAAATCAAAATATAGTTTCCTAGTACGCTTTAATATTCTGAAAATTCTTGAGTAATGTTTTTAAAAAAAAAGAATCAATCAGAGGGTTACATATAACTTTTAGGCCCAGCTTTTAGGATGTAGATTATATTTAAACTTAGTTTAACGCAGTTTATAACTGGAATACTGCTTCTAAAATCTATTTTATTTTTCGTTTTCGGTTTAACTAACCCATGTGAAAATCGAAATATATATGGACACACATGATCATACATTGACTTGTATATGATCATACATGGGCATACATAGTCATATACGTCCATGTGTAGTTCGATGTATGACCATACATGATCTCATATATTTCCATATATCTTCGGATCCGAAATTTGAGGGTATATGATCGTACATGTTCATATATGACCATATATGGTCATACATGATTCACATATGCTCATATATGATCATATATGGGCATATACATCCATATACCCTCAAATTTCGGATCCAAAGGTATATGGAAATATATGAGATCATGTATGATCGTACATTGAACTATGCATGGACGTATATGACCATGTTCGCCCATGCATGACCACATACGAGCCAATGTATGATCATGTATGTTCATATATATTTCGATTTTCACATGGGAAACCAAGTTTAACTGACATCCCAAAAATTCGGTCTTAATGTATTAATATTATTTAATTCAATATCGTAGCTTTTTCGAATTTAACGACTGAAGTAAACATGTTACAAACTTATTTAAAAAACTGTTGAACAAAAATTAAAAAAAAAATTGGTTTTGTCTGATTTTAACTTAATCGAATTGATTCAGGTGCAAAAGAAGTGTTTCCTTAATATTGCCCTAAAAATAATAATAAATTGAAGCTTTTGTTACACAATAGGTTCAGAAATGGGCTCTGTAAAGGCTAAACATTAAAATTGCCTCTAAAATATGCTATTTCAGACATTATAAAAAGCACATTTAAATCACTTTGAAAAATGTATTATATTATATATTATAAAGAGTACTTCTAAATCACTCTAAAAATGCAAACAAAATGTACTCGTATTGATGTGATGAAAATTTGTATCTAAAAACCATGTCATGTAATCACTTTTAAATAATTAACAAAATGCTTAAATTGAACTACTGACAACATGGGACATCACGTGTAAAATAAATCAGTGTGAAAGCTAAATTGTAACTACTTCACAATCAGTTGATGCTATTCTGAGTGCTTTTGAAATAACTTTTTTGTAATGGATTTTTTTGCTGGGTATACTTTTACCTCTAGTTGCCACATTCCGATTTTCATAAGTAATACCTTTCTGGAAAGGTTGTAATGTTATATTGTTTACAACTATATTAGTTGTTTCAAAAAGCCACCTCAAGATGGCGCTAATCTAGCATTTATTAGAAAATTGCAAAAAATTTAAATTTGGGAGCCTCGAAAATGACTTTTTTGATATGTCGTAGTGGAACTTTTTTTCCCCATACTAAAAGCTTTCGATGACGCAATATCGATTGCTAAATCGACCCACCCTAATGTCCATATATGTTTACATACGGCCATATACCCTCAAATTACGGATCCGAGCATATATGGAATCATACATGAACCCATATATTTAGTCATATATCATCATATATGACCATTTTCACCCGGGTAGTTAAATTCCCGGTGAAAAATGTCCATATATGAACATTTATGGTTCAACCATATATGTATGGATCCGAAAAATGAGGTAACACCTAAGTATATGTTCATATATGGACATATATGAACATATACTTTTATTAAATATATGCGAATACATGCGAACGTTGCTGTCCTTTATTATAAGGTTGTACGATAGATATAAATTTATGTATGACATTCAAATTAGGCGCTACATATGTTCCTTTTTTTATTCATGGCATTAAATATAATTCCATATTTATCCAAATATGAGTTCCTTTTACATATATGGAAAAATATATTTTTCGAAATATGTTCATATACAAGTCCCTTTTGCATAAATTGAATAACATATACTTTCATATTTGTCCATATATGAGTGCCATTTCCATACCCGGTGAAAAATGTCCATATATGAACATTTATGGTTCAAGCATATATGTATGGAATACATGCGAACGTTGCTGTCCTTTATTATAAGGTTGTACGATAGATATAAATTTATGTATGACATTCAAATTAAACGCTACATGTGTTCCTTTTTTTATTCATGGCATTAAATATAATTCCATATTTATCCAAATATGAGTTCCTTTTACATATATGGAATATGTATTCTTCGAAATATGTTCATATACAAGTCCCTTTTGCATAAATTGAATAACATATACTTTCATATTTGTCCATATATGAGTGCCATATTTTTTATGTATGGAGTTTGACATTAAACTCATAAGCATACGAGGTTAACACTGTTTAGGAGTATACTACGAGTTTATATGAAAACCCTATTATTTTTAATAGAATTTTTCAAGCATTTAGTATTTTTATAAGTTTTTGAACAATTTTCTAAAATTTAAACAGATACAAATTTTTGTAACGCCTTTTTATGCCATTTCCGTCAATATATTTAAACCCGTTTAAAGAATCCACTTCCTGCTTCAAAATAAGAATCCATTCCCTGTTTATCTTTTAAAGAATCCCTAAATATCCTCGGGTTTTCTGGAAAATGAAATCACATAAAATTATGCTAAAAATTATATGTACTTCGTTTTCTAAAACGTCTCGAAAATTTTGCAAGTCCTTTCTAGCATTGCCGATGCAATTTTTTACTATGCATTTAAAACTTAATACTATATACATACTTACTTTTCAAAGCCAAATAATGTGCCATTCTTATTCCAGCTCTAATTTGAAATTCGCTCTGTGGTGCAAAATATAGTTTAGAATATGAATATACCATTAAATGTAATATATAAATATCACGATCTATTACACTTTTTGCATTTTCTGGGGTTAAATGGATTTTTAACTCATTTTCTAAAATAGTGATAAACGTACGATACTTGGTGAGTAAATTATTATATTGAGTATGACATGAGGGACAATGACCATGACCAGGTGTTATTTCAATGCCATTACAGGATTCACAATATATTGCTAGACGTAAATTCTTTGTAAAAAAAAAATGTTAACATACATTATTTAAGCATCATTTATTTTGTTCACACCTGGGGGTTAATCATTACATTTTGTAATTAATTACACATGCAATTATGCAATTACATGTAATTGTAATTGTAAAATACCCAATTTTAAATTCTAAATGTTATTGAATATGTAATTGAAATTTGTAATTGAAATCACTTTCAATTACAATTCCTTGTAATTTGCAACTGAAAATTTTCAACTACAATTACATGAAATGTAATTGAGTTTTTTTTTAATTTCAATTACATTTATTTGTAATTGTAATTGAAAATTTTGAATTACAAATTACAAGTAATTGTAATTGAAATCCCCCAGGTCTGATTTTATTCACTTACCGTAGGCTCGTCAATAATATTGTCCATTTTACAGTATTGACATTTGCACTTCAAATCCATGGATCTTAAAAACATTTCTCTTTCCATGCGAACATTACGCATATAATGGGCTTTGTAATTAACATAAAGTTGTTCGCCTTTTTTTATATTTCGTAAAGCTTTGCCAATTACTACTCCATTATCTAAAACACTGAAAGATACAAATTTATTTTAAAAAATTTATAAAAGTTTGTCGGTAGAGTGGACCAAAATCTACAATTTAAATTAAACAAAGGCACAAGAACCACTTGGTTTAAAAGTGGAAGGAGTCCATTTCCAAAAAAAGTTGTATAAATGATGGTCTATTCCCTTAACAAAAATATGTTGTCAAAACCTTTAAGATCCCAGAAATTGAATCGGAATTCTTGTATTATAAGTTATTTTAAATATCACTGAAATTTTTTTTTTTTATTTATTGTTTATTTCAAATAAATTTATATTACAAAAAATAGTTTGAAGCCTCAGCACCATTATTGGCATTAAAGAGGCTAAAAGGCAACTAGTGTTAATTCATTATTTACATAAAAATATTAACTATTTAAATTCAAATATTAATTATTTACAGTTTTTTATTTTACAATGAGAATAAAATTTATAATACAAAAACTTACTCAAGAAGCGTTTCGAGATTGGTTAGCAAAAATTTTTTAATTCTTTTTTAAATGTTGACAAAAGTTCAATGGTTTTCAAAAATATTGGTAAATCATTGTATTCATTTGGGCCAGCAAAACAAATGCGCTGCTTTGACAATTCAAGGCGACATCTAGATATAGACAAATTTTGGCTTTGTCTTGTTATCCTATGTGTAATTTGAACATTATGTTGGAATTGAACTGACGAATTTTTAAGAATTTCTCTCCATAAATGTAAGTAATCGAAAAAAAACCTACACACATATTCGCCAATAACTTTGTTTATGCACATTCAATAATTTTTTTAAATCACGTTACCTTTCAAAAATAGGTCCATTTGTTTAGTTTTCCAAGTCAAGTCGTCGGTACAAACTTATAGAGCAAGATTTATTCTCAAAATAAAATTTTACCAAACATGTACACTAGACAATACCTCAAAAAAAAGTTCGCCGTACAGCCTCCAATATGAAGTATTTTTGCAAGGCAATTTCAAAAAAATTTTTTTTGCCCGAACGTAGGGGTCGCCTTTTTCAATTTTTCGTTATAGCTTCGGCATTTAAAATCGGATTTTAAAGTGTGATATATCGATTTTTTTGCCTCGAGGAGACCAGTGTTTTACTATAAAGGAAAAATCCAATGAAAAAAAATTTAAAAATGCGACCCCTACGTTCGGCAACTAATATATAAAAAAAATTCTACTGGGTTTATCGAAAAACTTCCATAGCAAAAGTTTAATGATTTTTTGCGAGCTTTAATTTTTTGACGTTAGGGTGGTACATTAGGGTTGTAGCAACTAAGATTTTAAAAATTTTTTTTTTGAAACCTCCTTGCAAAAATATTTCATATTGGAGGGTGTACGGCGCACTTTTTTTTTTGCCTGTAAGGTGGTACGCGCTAATGTACACTAGGCTTGGTTCATAAAAAACAAAAGTTGGATTTTGGTATGGGCCAACCCGAATATATGTATATTAAGCACCGTGAAAAATTAACACATGATTATTTTTTTATTAAGGTTTAGGGGTCGCTACCGGGCCCTAAAGTTCATATATGGAAATGTATGACACCATATATGATATGTCACGTACGTCCATATACGGAGTCATGTACATTTTTTAATTTTTATTTTTTTTTATCCATATTCATATTAGTATGAATATATAAATGATAGCCCGGGTGAAAATGATCATATATGCTCATATATTGGCATATACGGTTGCATGTATGATCATATATGAATGATGTATGAACATATCTGACATATATGAGAGCATACATGGGTAAATGCATTCGAAAGAAAAGTTCATATATGGAAATGTATGACACAATATATGATAATATTTTGCATATATTGTTCCATATATGCCATACATCTTCATATCCCTTGAAAAAACGATTAGATTTGATCAAGTTAGGTTTGATCCAATTCATATTAGAGAGTGAATAACAACGTATACAATTAAATATGCGTTTACCTGCGATTCCGATTTTCTAGATTTTCTTATTCGTTGCCTTATATAATCATATCTTAAAATATCTTTTCTCTTATATCATTTTATATGACATATAAAAATACATATACTTGACCAAATTACATCTCGTTGAAGATAAAATTGTATATTGCTCCGAACAACACTTTATAAAACTAAATGTGACCCAAGAATATTTTAGATAAAATTATTTACTATCTCGAATCGAACAAAATGTATGTGGATTTAAATACAACCCAAGAAACATTTTTACGGACTCTCCGGCACGTACGGAATCATGAATCCTGCTTCTACGGCACATTTACGGTCCGTAATACACGTATCCGTCAAAGCTTGTACGTATACGGAACATTAACGGACCGTTTAATCGGATTTTCTAACACAATTAGTTTTAACTCCGTTTCCGTACCGTAAAATACGGACTTAATTGATTTTAATTTGTGTTCGAAATAAAAACAATTAAATTGTTTAAAAAACTGAAGGTCAACCCTTTAGTTTGGAAAAAATACTTTTCTGGCGATAATTAGTGGCGGTAGCTGGAATAGGTCCAACACATCATCGATTAAATAACTTCAAGATAGTAAGATTAATCAAATTTAGTGCGTATTTTACAATGGTGTGTGTAAGTTGGTTTGTTTTTGTAACAAAAGCTCGAAAAGTCGAAAACACAGCTTTAGATAGATATACAAGTCTGCTTTTGGTCCGGAGTCACTCCGTTTATACACGATATAACGGTACGTAAATGGTCCGTCATTGACGGACGTTCAACGGACTTGTCCGTGTTTTACACGACGCAACGGTCCGTAAACGGTCCGTCAATGACGGACATTCAACGGACTTGTCAGGTTTTTACACGACATAACGGTCCGTCATTGACGGACTTTCAACGGATTCGAATCAGTTTCGATGTTTCTTAAGATCCGTTTTCTGGTCCGTATACGGATCCGGAAAACGGTACGTAAACGGAGTTGGATTCCGTTTATGACGGACCGAAAACGGTACGTAAACGGTACGATTTGTTTGTTGGGAATTATATACTTAATAATTCAATACAAAATTAAAAAGCTGAGGTTATATGTTATGTTGCATCTAGGGTTTCTAATGACCCAGAATTTTTTTCATTTTGCACTTTTTTAATTATAATATGTAATAAAAGAAATAATAAGAAAAGTAACTAAACAGAAAAAAACTATAGTTAAATCAATTACTATATCAGATTTTAATTAGCATTTTATTTTTTACGAACACTTTGTAAATAAAGAATATTAGGACCAGTGTTATAGTCATCACTTAGTAGGATATTTTATTTAAGTAACAAACTTTAAAACGAAATTTTATAATTGGTGGCTATAATAATTATCCTTATTAAAGTAAATATGATTCTAGTTAAACTTTTTCATATTTAAGTTAATGTGTTTTCCAATTTTAAAAATAAGCAGACAATTTTTTATATAAAAAGAAAAAAAAACCTTAGATTTGTGTGATCTCAAAGCTGTTTCTATCTTAGTAAACGTTGTTTGTGTATGATTTTAATTTTTTTCTTCTGTGTAGTTACTACTAAAGCCCCGTTCACATTATCACACAAGTGCTTATACTTTTCTTCACACAAGTATGACAAAAAGTATGCTGAAATTGTCTAGTTGTCAAAAAAGTATAAAATAAAATCTTTTCAGTGTTCAGACTGTTATCGACACACACAATAAATAAATTAAAACAGTTATTTTTATACCCTCCATCCCACTGTGCAGGAGGGTATATATCAGTTTGTCATTCCGTTTGTAACTCATCGAAAAAAAATCTGGGACATAAAAAATATATATATGTATTCTTGATCGTTATCAATACCCGAGTAAAAAAAATTGATATCGCGCAATATGTAATTATATCCAATTTGATATTGTTTAAGATCTGCTGTAATATGTAGCTGATCCAATTAGATCTCAAAATTGGGTGTATCCAATCATATCGTATTAGACCCCTTTGTATATATGGGGATAAACTAAGATCAAGTTATATCTGAAAATTGGGAGGTCCAATGATATCTTTGGGATCAATGATGAATGGCGGATCGAATTAGATCCAGCTATATATTTGTGGATAAACTTAAATCTAATTTGATCTCAATTTTGGCAGATTGAATTAGATCCAGCAATATATTTGTGGATAAACTTACATCTAATTTGATCCGAAAAAGTGGCAGATCGATTTAGATCCAGCAATATATTTGGGGATAAACTTGATCTAATTTGATCCGAAAAATGGCACATCGAATTAGATCGCAACATATTTGTGGATAAACTTAGATCTAATTTGATCCGAAAAATGGCAGATCGAATTAGATCCAGCAATATATTTGGGAATAAACTTAGATCTAATTTAATCCGAAAAATGGCAGATCGAAAAAATGGGTTAATCTAATTATATAAAATTAGATTTAATACAAAAAGTTACATTTTATTTGATACCATTAGACAAAAATAATTCATTCAGATATCGCTCAGATTGCATTAAATTGTCCATTCTATTGAAATTACTTCTTGATTACACTGTGAGACAAATGGTTGGGGTCAGTGATCGGGAAGGGTTCAAACTACCGGGGAAAGTTATATCGGTAAAAAAGAAGTTATACGTGTCCCGGCGTTTCGCTGGGTCACCCCTAGGAATCGAGATATATCGATTTAACCTTTGGTGGTCTCTTTTTGACATAACTCGAGAACCACTAGTCCGATTTTGCTCAAACAATTTTAAAAAAATTAAAAATTACAATTCCTTTAATCTGTTCATATAACGTTTTTCTATATACTCAACAGTTTTGCCGGTAAAAATAAATGTATGAAGAAAAAAATATTTTTTGCCTAAAATATTAAAAAAAAGTAATAAACAAAAGGTTATTGATTTTTATGGTAGCGGTAACAAACATTTATTTTTACCGGCAAAACTGTTTGAGTATTTTCGGAGTTGAAATTGTAATATGTTAATTGAAGTCATTTATAATTTCATATTTTTTGGGTAATTTTGT
Source organism: Leucophora obtusa (assembly GCA_949987735.1). Taxonomy (NCBI): domain Eukaryota; kingdom Metazoa; phylum Arthropoda; class Insecta; order Diptera; family Anthomyiidae; genus Leucophora; species Leucophora obtusa. The sequence goes on from OX465295.1 coordinate 222,179,827, forward strand.
CTACACTTTTGGGAATTTTGAATCTTGCTTGTGGCAGCACTGAGACTAAACAAGATTAAACTGAACTATTTACTTGTAGTGGTGGAAAAAATCATACACATTTGTTGCACAGTGGATTGACCGAATACAAAATGGGTAATAATTCATACTTGTTTGTACTTAGTAGAATCCCCGAATAAAAACACAGGGTGGAGGGTATCTAAAGACTCGGCACAGCCGAATTTAATCTTTGGTTTGTATAAGTCCCCAGGTGACTGGGGCTTTAGTCCGCTTGTTTCTTCTATTATTACTTTTTTCACCATTAGATGTTTTTATTCTTTGTTTATATTTATTTGTGAATAACACAACACTTGTGTAAGACAAGTGGTAACTTTATGAAATATTTCAAAAAATAAATCTTGTCAAAAAAGTGTGACAGCTTTTTAAAATGTGTGCACAGTGTTCACACTATTACACATTTTCGTTATACAACTTATTTCTGACATGTAAAGGGTTCTTCAACAGGGACGCTACAAAAGTAGAAAGACAGGGACAGCAAACGACGCCATATTTCTTGCCGCTCTTTTGACATTTTTCTTCAGTAAGGTTTGCGATTTCATGATGGAAAGATATACGAGCCAACAACGAGTCGAAATTATTAAAATTTACTACCGACATTCCGAGTCAGTGGCCTCAAAGTTAAGAGCGCTACGTCCAATTTATGGTGGTCATAATGACTGGCTTCGTCAATAAACAAAATATGCGTTATTGGTCAGACAGCAATCCACACGTACTCCATGAGTCATCATTGCATCCCGAAAAAATTACGGTTTGGTGCGGTTTATGGGCCGGCGGCGTCATTGGGCCGTACTTCTTCCGTGATGATCAAGACCGGCAAGTTACTGTGAATGGGAATCGCTACCGTTCAATGATAACCGAATATTTTTGGCCCCAATTGGATGATATGAACTTGGAGGACATGTGGTTCCAACAGGACGGCGCCACAAGCCACACAGCGAATGTCACAATCAATTTATTGCAAACCAAGTTTGGAGAACGTGTTATCTCACGAAATGGTCCAGTCGATTGGCCGCCTCGGTCGAGCTATTTGACGCCGTTGGACTATTTCCTGTGGGGCTACGTCAAATCTATGGTCTATGCCAACAAGCCAGCGACGATTGATGAACTTCGTACGAATATCGGCCGATTTATGCTTGAAAACCGTCGAAAATTGGGTTCAGCGTCTGGACTTCTGCAAGCGTGCCCGTAGTGGCCATGCAAAAGAGATCGATTTCCATACATAATGGCATCGAACGTACTTTCACAGGAATAAAGAATTTCATTGATATCCAAAACCGTTTTTGTTTTATTTAAAAAAACTTTTGTAGCGCTCTTATTGAAGAACCCTTTATAACACACTTGTGTGATAATCTAAACGGGGCTTAACTGATAATGGATTATATAACCCACACAGAGAGAAGTTTGCTGGGTCAGTTTTAATGAAATTTTTTAGTAAAATAAAGTTTTCTTCACAAGGTAAATGAAAAATTTCTTAAATTTGATGAAAAAGCTTCATATATTTTATGAATTTAGTTTTAATGAAGCTTTTTCATTAAATGTATGAAACTTTTAATAAATAAAATTAATATTTTGACAACATTTTATCAAAAATTCCATTAATTTAATAAAAAGTTTCAATGGACGAGGCCTAGTGAAATTCATCGGTTTTGTGCAAAAATTTATTAATATAATTCAGATAATTCTCTCAGTTAATTAATTGGTTGTTTTCCTACACTATGCATATTCATATAAACAAACAAAATTTAGTGCAATTGAATAAGACCAATGGCCCTATGCTCCAACTGGGAACGACGGGAATAAATATACATATATATATATAAAACTCCGATCAAATTGGATGAAATTATATAAATTCAAATATATTTTTTATTCGTTTATATGCAATTTGATTAATCTATATTCCGGATAAAATTTTATATAATTTAGTATGATGTCAAATAAAAAAAGATATGCTACCGAATAATTTTTTTTCACGGGATATGGGATATGTTCCATATATGATAATATGTCACGTGCGTCCATATACAAAGTCATATGAATTTTTTAATTTTTATTTTTTTATCCATATTCTACTGAATTAAGATCCGTGTAAATTTTTAAACGGCCATTAGTATGCATATATAAATGATAGTACTAAAAAATTTGAATTTTTTGTTAAGAAATTGTTATTAACCTCATTATGTTTTTTCCTGAACATGTTCCTGAACGATATTTACATGGATTCTTTAATGAATTGGACTTTACGTCTTTGCAATAAATAAAATTATGATCACCAAACAGAAATTCGTTTAAAAAATAATTTTAAAAATTTTAATTAAGAACATTTTTTTGTTAATGAAGAGCATGTTATTTAATGGAATGCAACCCCCATTTGAACTATACCCTTTTTGTAGGTAAGGAGTTTTTTAAATTAATTTCTTGTCGTTAAAAAAGCATTATTCGGATAAACAAATTAAAACAATACAAATCTCTTACTTTCATTTCCAACAATTGTATTAAAATTTACTATTTTTTTATTACAGCTGGCATTTGCAAGCAATATTGCAGAGTATGGCCAGAGTATCCTTTTATAATCTGTAAGAACTTGATACATTTTGGACGTCAATTGAAAACGTATACATTAGACCGACTCACCTTATATGTCCATGCAAAAAAAGTATTTTGTGACTTACATATTATCAGGGTTGGCAACCGTTTCATAAAGTTAGTGATAAGTGATAACGTTATTTCAACAATATTTCGTTAGGTTCTTTTAAGGTTATCGGTATTTTAAGTTATATCGTTAAGTTATTTTAGGGTTAACGGTATTTTAAATTATTTCCTTAGGGTATTTTAAGGTTAACGGTATTTTAGAAAATTTCGTTAGGGTATTTTAAGGTTATCGGTATTTTACTTTATTTCGTAGTATATTTTAAAGATATCAGATTATTATTTTTACCCTTATTAATAAGTTATTATATAACACAATATCAGTAATATATTATTTTAAAGGCTCCAAATAAGTAGTGATACAGATATGGACATAGAAATACGACACTTCATACAAAATTATCTGCATGCATTTCTCTTAATAATTATAAAGCAATAATTATATTTCTTTTCTATTATAGTAAACTGTAATCAAGTAAGGAGTGAGATCATAAAAATGTTAACACTCATAAAGTTAAATAAAAAACAAACCACTGAATTTTAAGACTTCAAACCAAATTTTTATTAAATGAAATTTAATACAAAAACAAACAAAAAAACCGCATGGAATTCTAACCACTACGAACAAAGTTATCCACTTTTTCCGGAAACCCTCCCATTAAGGCTTTTATGGTAGTTTCTGTCACCTTTTTAGAGCAGGTGGTCCATCTACATTTGAAATCTTGCATGTCCTGGGAGACCTTTTTTGTGCCCTTTAATTCTCTTTTAACAAGAGCCCAATATCTCTCCACTGGCCTGAGCTGTTTGATGGATTTGCCTCTCTTGGTACAAGAACCACATTATTATCATTATTCCACTCCAGCGCTTTCTTGCTGTAGTGAAAAGATGCTAAATCGGGCCAAAAGTAAGTGGATACATTGTGCTGACTCAAAAATGGAAGAAGTCTCTTCTGCTAACACTCCTTGATATAAATTTCGCTGTTTGTAGAGCCAGATGTCACAAATAACTGGCTTCTTTGGCCGCAGCTTGCCAACTAGTAATTTTTTAGGGAATTTCGTTTGCTTTTTCGACCTAAATATTCCCGCAACATTTCCTCGAACATCGGAAACATAAAATTCTTGACCAGGGAGCTGCAAAAAATCAGCCAGGACATAGGTTTCGTCGTCCATTACACAACAGTTGTATTTTTGTATAAAATTTGATTTCAATTTTCGAGCTCTGGTTTTGGCCTCCAAATTTTTAAAAGCTCTTATATCGGGATCTTTCTGAACTTTGTAGGACTTCAGTCCTGCCTTACGTTTCATTTACGTACAAAAAAGTGCGAGCAGCTGTTTTCTGCCAGATGTGTTAGGAGCTCTCTTAAGGATGCTTTTAACTTTATATGCCTTACCAATGTTACGATAACCAGTTCCTCTTCCAGGCTTCATTTCAATTGTTAGATGTTCCAGATACCTTTTTACCACTTTTGAAACTGTTTGGCGGCATACATTAGTTTCTTTGGCAATTTTTTTTGTATGTCCATGTTTGGTTTTGTTAAAAATATTTAATTATTTTTGAACGCACTTTTCTTTAATCGTCCAATCTGTAAAAAATTGCTAATTAAAACTCATGATGTAAATTAATTTATTAACTGACATATTTTTAAAATGTAAATTGCCGAAAACACAGTCTTGCATTATCATTTGATGTGTTAAGTCATAGTTTATTCTGTTTCCTTAAAATGTAATAAAAGTTTACGGTTTATTTTTTTCTTTATTTCTTGTTGTTATTGTTTGTTAATAATATCTAAATATTAAAAAAAAAAAAAGCAAAAACAATATTAAACGCAATCGAGAAGAAGATCCCAGTGTAGAAAATCACTACCAGATATGTGGTTATATAACTACATACTTCCCAGTGTAGAAACGGTAATAAAATATCATTATTTTTTGGAGTACCAGTAATGACACCCACTTACCTTCTGCGTTATTTTAAAACATATAATAATGAGTTACTGATAACGACTTATTTTTATCATTATTTCAAATAGAAAATAATTTTTTAGATTTCTTTTAAATATTTTGAAATCTATTTTTAGACTCAATATTTTCTAAACACTGGTAAGGATATATGTAACCACATATTTTTAAATTTTTTGTATGTTGGCGAGTATGCTTACTTGTGTGCAGCAGGTCAATTATGTTTTTATCTATTAAATATTACATGTCGATATAGCTCAGATGGTAGAGCTGTTGACTGGCAATATGTAGACCCAGGTTCGATTCCCGCACCAGCAAATTTTATTTAAAAAAAAATACAATAAAAAATGTTTTTTTTTTATATAATTTATTTTTTTGAAAATCTATTTTTAGACTCATTATTTTTGTCAGTACTGGTAAGCACATAGGTAACGATAATTTAATACGGGTTTTCCCCTATTAAAAAACAAATAAAGAAAAACTAGTCAAACCCACTTTTTTTAATTGATTGAAAGTGATTAACATTCGTGCAAAGTGTGTCTTAAGTTATTTTTTATCATAATTTCTTTAAAATTAAATATGCCAGTACTAAGAAGTGAAATTTACTTAATTGGCCACCAAAAAAAAAAAAACAATTATCTGGTAGATTGTCTAAGAGTTTAATTTTATAATTTAAGAACTAAAAAGTTAAATGTTGCTAAAAGTGCTCGCATAGTTATAAGGGAATGCTCAATTTTTTGGGAAAGGGCCCATATTCCTGTCATTTCAAGATCAAACGCAGAACAAAAATTAGTGACCCTGTATAATAAGTGGAAGCAGTTATCGAGACGTAAGTTAAGAGATTCTGATAATTTAAAACAAAAGAGAGAATCTTGGAAAGACTCACTCGATGATTTATTTGATATGGTTCATGTGGACGCACTCAATCTAATAAAGATCGAGGAAGACAAGCAGTTTTTGATCCAGCAGAGATTAAAAGACCGCCCATGGTGCATGATAGGTATTGATGCAAACTTAAAAAAAAGGGAAGAAAACCGTGAAAAACGTCAACAAGCATTTGAACTTAGAAGACAACAGCTTCTGGAAGCTCCATCAACCTCAAAAGGTAAATATATATTTAAAAGTATACCCATTTTAACCAAACTGCATCGATATAAAAATCGAAAGATTTAATCTCACCGAAAATTCGGTTGTGAAAACCGAATTTACAAGGTTGCGGTAACCATTGAAAATCGGTTGCGGCAGCCAAATTTGTTATAAGAGTGTGTTAAAACAAAAGTGTTATGGGTTAAAAATGGGTACAGAGGCTTTGATAGCAAAATTATTTTTTTTAACCAACCTGATTTTAACAGATTGTATTGCCTACGATTCTCTATGTTTGGATGAGCAGACAACGAAGAATCCATCCAAAACGAGAATAATAATTTTGGTTTAAATGCACAAATAGCGGATAATGTCACAAAACCAAAAAAAAAAAAAAGACCTCGCAAAGAAATTTTGACACCAAGACTAGCAGCTGTTTTGGATAAATTAAAGATAAGTTCCAGAGATACAGTTCATTTACTAGTTGCTGTTCTGGATGCAGTTGAGCTCAGCTCATCCGAATTTATCATAAACCGTAATTCGATTCGTCAGCAAAGAGATGCGTTGCGCAAAGCAAAGAGCACAAACATTGTATCAACGTTTAAACAAAACTCCCAACTTTTAACAATTCACTGGGATACAAAACTTTTGCCTAGCTTAACAGGAAAATCCGAAGACTGTCTCTCAATAATAGCAACTGCTCCAAAGACAGAACAAATATTAAATATTACCGATCGGGAACTGGCCTAGAAATTGCATCTGCAGTCTACGACACTCTTGAATATTTTAGAAAAAACCGAGGCCTTTGTATTTAATACAACAGCGTCAAACACAGGCAAATTTAGAGGAGCCTGCAGTATTTTAGAAAAGCGAATCGGACGAGACATTTTATTCCTTGGCTGCAGACATCACATTTTGGAAATTGTGTTAGCAGGTGTATTCGAGAAAGAAATGGGCGTTTCAACTGGCCCTGAAATCACTATATTCAAAAAATTTAAAAAGCATTGGCCCAAAATAGATCAAAACAAAATTTCGACGGGACATATCCACGTTTTAAAACTATTTTAGGTGATGAAAGTGATGAGATTTTAAGCTTCGCAATGCAAAAGATTAGAGAGGACTTTCCACGGAGTGATTACCAAGAGTTTCTTGAGTTAATTATAATCTTTTTGGGTGGAGTTCCTCCCCGTGGACTAAAATTTTCAAAGCCAGGAGCTATGCACCATGCTAGGTGGATGGCCAAAGTTATTTACTCTTTAAAAATTTTAATTTTTCGGGATCAATTCCCTGAAATAACCGAATCAGAAATAAATGGTTTACTTGAAATTGCTGGCTTTATTAAGTGTTACTCCAGATTCTGGTTCAATGCAGACAAAGCAGAACAAGCGCCTGTAAATGATTTAGAATTTTTAAGAAAATTAGAAAGCTACAAAACTATTAATATAAATATAGCAGAAAAGGCTATATCTTAATTTATCAATCACTTATATTTTTCAAATGAAGAATGTGTGGGATTCGCTTTATTCGATGATAGAATTGACTGCGAAGCGAAAGCCAAGTTATCTGAAAAGATGTGCTTGAGTTATGTTGAAGAAGAAAATAATGAAGAAGGTGAAGAAATTTTAAAAAAGCTACTTATCAAAAAGGAAAATCTAAAAGAATTTATTGACAGAGACAATTCATTAATTCTAAATGACTTGTTCTCCAAAGTCATTTACTAAAGGTTCGATATTCCAACAGATTTTTTAGAAAGAGACCCAAGTACTTGGAATGATTTAGAAGAGTATAGAAAAGGAAAGGAAATTATTCAAAACTTAAAAATTGTAAATGACTGCGCCGTGAGGGGAATAAAACTAGTTCAAGATTACCACAAAAAAATTACAAAAGATGAAGAGCAGAGGCAATATTTATTTAAAGTAATACAAAATGTTATTAATATTTCATTCGATATTATTAACTTGGTTTTATGTACATATGTTTTAATTTTTCAGGTTGTACAAAATTATAGACAACAATATTCAAAAGAAGGAAATTTAAAGGACTTAAAAAATGATTATAATTAAATAATGAGTATTTTCAAATTTTATTTTTCAAAAATTAACAAAAAATCACATTAATTTTTCAAAATATCACACTTGTTTCTCAAAAAATAGCAAATGTAATTAAAAAATCCCCATTTAAAATTCAAAAACATCATTTGTAATTTAAAAGAATTCCAATTGTTATTAAAACAAGTGAAATGGTGTAAAAATTATAATAATTTGTATTGTCTTTAAGTGTATTTGAAAAAAATTTAATTTAAAAAGTTAATAATTTATTTAAAATAATTATTAAAATAATTTTCAATATGCAACTCTAAAATTTTTTGTTTTGTTATTTGAGATCTTATGGCTCAGAACTATTAGTATTTGAACTCTGAACTACTTTTTACGTGTTTTTTTGGATATACTACATTTTTTTCTAAAAATAGGTCATTTTGGCACCCATGGCACTAAAGGGTTAATTTTTTATATATATATATATATTTAAAATTGGTATTTAATGCATTAATTAGAACAATTTTACTAATGTTTTCAAGATTCTAAAAATGGGTCATTTTGGCACCCATGGCACTAAAGGGTTAATTTTTTTTTATATATATTTAAAATTGGTATTTATTGCATTAATTAGAGCAATTTTACTAATGCTTTAAAGATTTTAAAAAAAAATACGATTTCTTCAAGCAATTACAGCTAAATATACATTTGTTCGAAAATCTGAACTTTGACCCCTAGGGTCCACGGCTTAGAGTGGTCCGATTTCGCTCAAATTTTCAGCATACATATTTTAGACCAAGCGGCACAATAATCCGACCACCTAAGCGATACTTGAATTTTTTTTTCAATGCCACCCTAGTGTTCATATATATTTCGATTTTCACATGGGCGGTGAAAAATGCTCATATACGCTCAAACATGTTCATATATGGTTTATGTATGGACACTAGGCCGGGTCGATTTGTGGGGAGGCAAAAAAATCGCCCATGGCTCAGGGAAAATCGTATTCTAGGGATCAAAATAAGAAACTTTGCTGAAGGAACCATACCTCTAAAACGAATTCTACTACCCCCCCAACTGTTGACTTTTGTCCCGTAGAGTCAAGTTTTGAAAAATCACACTTTGACCCATTTAGAGTGCCCCAATCGAGTCCAAATGTATGACCGACCCCCACTAACTTTGGAGGGCCGATCCACCCATGCCAGTGGCACACCCCCTGGAACTCCCCTGGGGGTTCCCCATACAAACATTTTAAAAAATCACCATTTTTGGCACTTTATTTTATTATTTTTTATTTATTTTATTTATTTTTATTATTTTATTTATTTTTATTATTTTATTTATTTTTTCTCCTTAGAAATTTATTTAGTCAGAACATATGTAAATGAAAAAATTAATTTAACTTAGTAATAGAAAAGAAAAAATAAAAAATTACTGTTTGAAGTCTTTTTTGCTTTGGATTTTTTTGGACACATATGAACAAATATGGATTTTTTATAAACATATATGGCTTTTATGTAAACATATATGGAAGTATATGTGATTCCATATAAGGAAACAGATTTCATATACCGACATATATGGAGGCATCTGGAAAAGGCACTGATATGTGGACAAATATATGTTATTCAATTTATACCAAAGGGACTTGTATATGAACATTAAAGTGGGCAGAACTTTGCCGAATTGCGAATTTCAAAAACGGGGGGTGCGGAAAAGTTGCGTATGCGTTCAGTAAACAGTAGAAAATAAAAATTTTGAAAATAGGTTCACGTTAAAGGTCCCCGAAAAGCGGTTGAAATTTCTAAATTTCGGAAAGTTTAAAAAAAATCCTTAATTTTTTTTTTAAATATTTGATGTTGTGATATATTATTTCTAATAAATTATAGTTCGCTGAATCCAAAAAAATAAAAAAATTTTAATCGGCCGAAGGGGTTCTGAAATATTGCTACTTGAATTTTGCTGAAAAACACGATTTTTCATTTTTCAGTCGAGCCTTCAAAAAGTTAGTCTAAAAATGTTTTTAATTTTTTTCATTTTTAAATCTACTATCTATATAAAATTATCTTTCATTTGAGTGTAAAAAAGTTGAAAAATGTTGAAGGGTATTCCAAGGATGCTGCGACAAAAGTTGTAAAAATTTTCACACCCAGCTAAAAATCGACATATGGATCCATACAGGTTAAATGTATGTTCATGCATGGCCATAAACATGCTTTCATGGCCACACATGGTTACATAAATCTCCATACATGTTTCATATATGACCATACGTGTGCATTAACGAAATTTGAGGTAATATCTACATGTGTGTACATGCATGAACATACATGAGCACCCATGAACATGCATGAACATACGTGATCATACATGTGGATATTACCTCAAATTTCGTTAATGTACACGTATGGTCATATATGAAACATGTATGGAGATTTATGTAAACATGTGTGATTATGAATTAGGGATGCCAAACGGGAAATCCCGAATCCCGAAATCCCGGGATTTTCGGGATTGGCAAAATCCCGAATCCCGGGATTATTTCTCAAAAATCCCGGGATTTTCTTATTTTTTTAATATTAACATAAACGCAAATAAACAAAGTAAGCAATTATAGATTACCTACGTTTTTTCCTGAATTTTCTCTTATTGACAAGAAATTGATGCCAAGATATTGGTAAAATTATAAATTAAGTAGATTATTCGAGTAAACTATGCAAAGACTTTGCAGAAAAATTTTAAATTTTGGTAAACATTATTAAGTTTTCGAGGAATACATGCGAAAAATCAAGTTTGTTTGTTATTTTACCGATTTATTCTTCCAAGCGAAATTCGATTTCTAAAACCTAATTTTGGCTGGGACTGTAAGTTTGAATTCTTCCATGAAAACATTTGATAACGATAACCAAATAACTTTGTTGCTGTAATTACACGATTGAGTGGGCAAGGTTATCGCAACGAATCTGTTTTAAAATCTGCTTACAAAATACTGGGCGCAAGTGGACTTAATGACATGCCTTCATATATTATCCTAGACAGAAAAATACAAACGGGAAAGCGATGGCAAGGTATTTTAACAGATGGAACAAGTACTGACAAAAATTGCTTTCCCATTTCCAATATGATAACGTCAATAGACAAAAGGACCGGCAGTTAAAAAAGCGCCGGAAAAGTACTTGAGAAACAAAATTTTTAACTTTGGCAAAACGCTGCCGAAACCAATAAATAGGTGGTTTGGAATTATATTTTCCAAAATAAAATTTAAAAAAAGTTCATATGTATCTTTTTTTGACCCTGCCGTGATGTTTTGTAAAACAAATACTGGCAAAACGATTTTTGCAAACGCTGGCAAAGCGTCCCAAATGAGTGTTCTGCCAGTCATTTATTTTTAACGTCGCGGTTACCAAGTGGTATGCAGGTACTTGATTTTTTGTACCACTGTCAATTTCTGACTGACATGTTTCAATATTCATAAAATGTACCACATTAACATTAAATCGGGATCCCGGGATTTCATACAAAATCCCGAATCCCGGGATTTTCAAATATCAATCCCGATTGGCATCCCTATCATGAATGCATGTTTATGGCCATGCATGAACATACATTTAACCTGCATGGATGCATATATGGCGATTTTTAGCTGGGCAGTTAAAAGTTATTGTTTTTTGTGATACCTATTTTTTTATTAAGTGATCAGAGATTTTACCCATTTATTGTTTTGGATTAACATAAAATAAAATTTTTATGACTGGTTCATCTTTTTTTAATAATTTCGGGTATTTTGAAAATAAATATAAAATAGCGTGATCGGATCTCGAGATTTGGGACACAATGATTGAAAAGTATCCTCTTTTTTGTCCTTTTTTGTCTTTTGTGTGAAGTGATATTTTTTCCAAAATTATGAAAGGTGTTATTCCCCGCAAAATATTGGTAATGACACCTCATTACTATCTGCATTACCAAAAATTATATATCATTACCTTTTGCATTATTTTATAATATAAAATAATGACTTCCTAATAACGGCCTATTGTATTCATTGTTTCTAAATATAAAATAATGACTTACTCGTATTAGTTTAAATAAGTACTTTTTACACAGTTAAATTTTATTATTATATGTAAATATGTTTTATGTTTAAATTTTTATGGCAAGTCCTAAAATTACACACTAGAGAAAACTTAAATTTTTCTGAATGTATTTTCTTAGGCTAATAGTATTTGCCTAACTCCTTATTTTTAAGAATCAAGTAAGCAATCGGATAACCACTTATATTTAAACTTTTTGTAAGCATGTGTGTAACCACTTATTATTCAAAATCTTATAACTACTTATTTCTCATTTTTTCGTAAGCGAGCGAGTAAGCGTGACTACTTATAGAAACGACCACGCCAAACAAAAATAATGAGTTTAGACGCCAAAAAATAACTTGTGCGGAGCTATGAATTTCTATTATATAACCACTTATTTGGTAATGAAAGATTTTGCTGGGTTCTGTAAATTTTCTAGTGGGTCGTTTTTGGCCAAAAGTTTAAAAATTAACCCTATATGGATCATCTTACATAAAATAATTATTTTTATCCAGTTGAGATTTTTTTTTGTCAATTTAATGCCATTACAATCTCGTAGTCATAATTAATATTAAGTTTCATTGGTCTTTTCTGACCCCAAGCCAACTTTTTAAACAAATGTAAAGATAATTGTAGTCTTACCAAACTTAAGTGATATTTTTCCGAAAACTATGTAAACTTTGATGAAAACATTCAAATTTTGTTAAATTTTTGACAAAATAAGCAATTTTTGTAAAATGTCCTGGAAAGCTCGAAACACAAACTCGAATTATCATTTTTCCCATTTATTTTTTTTTTTCTTTAATATCAACTACTAGCGGGCAAGCCCGCTAGATTTAGCGGCGTGCCTTAGGCCTAGTTTTTGGAAGTCAGTTAAACCGAAAACGAACTTTGTCGTATCGTGCAAGCCCGGTACTTAATAGTTAGCACATCTTAAAGTTTAAAATGTAATTTATTTTGGATAGTAAAACTACCCTACGGGGAGTGAGGAGTCAATTGCCCTCCAAGGACCGATCCCGTGACCGGTCAACCGAAGGCATATTACTAAATTAGTACAATAATGAACAAAAGAAAATGAATTAATTTTCTAAGTATTTTCTGATCCGTTATTTTCACTGTTGCTTTTAAAAAACTTGACTAATACCGAAATAAAAACAAAATTCGCGGCATATTTTTTAAAATATTTTTTATTTATTTTACTCTTTGATTTATTTTTAACTTTATTTTTTCACGATTTGTTTATTTTAGCTCTTATTTTAAATTTCTATAATGTTTTGCTAAGAAATTTTAAGTTTTGTGTTTTCAACGTTTTTTTAATGTCAAAGCTGTTTTAGTTTTAACAATTGGTATTTCATTTAACTTTTCTTTGTAACTTAAGGGGAATTTTTTACATTTTTATTTATATTATCAGAGGTTTTGAGGTAATTTTCTAATTTTTAATTGATTTTTTAATTTAATTATGGCCAACGCAAAAAACAAGTCAACTGCCATTAAGGGACCTATCCCATGACCGGTCAATCGGGGGCATATTCAAGGCACTTCCACCATATTTGTGTGTGTGTTAATGTTGTTTTCTTATCTATTTTTTTCTTTTCCATGTTTTTTTATTTGCTGTGTGTGTGTTTGTTTTTTCTTTCTCTTTATTATTTGAACAGAAACGAAAAACATATAACTTAACCATCAGCCAGCCATCACGCATAGCAACGTTAGCTCAGACCGTAGAGCGTTTGCCTTACAAGCAGAAGGTTGTGTTATCGAGCCCTACTTCGACGCCAAGTAGATTATTTTTAATTCTTAATTTTTTATTAGATTGTTTGAAAAGCTATTTTTAGACACACCACCTTACTGCCGCAATGTGTCTAAACTGTGACAATTGGTCATTTCCAATGACAACGCCATGTTAAAGTGATATGTCGCTTTCAAACAAAAAGACCGATCAACGACCGGTCTCCGCCCCCTTGGGACCTATCCTGCGTGTCATCTGGTACCGGTCCCTTTCCCCGTAGGGTATTGTATGAAAGTAAATCATAATATTTTTTGTTAATGTATAAATCTTCAAAAGCCACTTTCGATGCGAATGCCTATTAGAAGCTTATATAAAAAAGCGGTCTTAAGCCCCGGAGTCCCCAGGTGGCAAATTATCACAAATTTAGTGAAAATTAAGATTCAGGCTTATAATTTTTTATATTTTGGTTAAGCAGAAGCCGAGGTTAAACATTTTTTACCCTACACCACCATGGGGAAAGGGTATTATGGGTTTGCACTGATGTTTATAAATGCCAAAAATAATGCTATTTCATTCAGATTTTTCTCTACATGTTCTGTCTCGTTAATGTTATGCCCATTTAATAAGTATAGGTCACTTTTTGGAATATGACCCAAATTGTATATGGTATAGGTTGTTCATGTTCGGGATTGACCGACTATAATTTTTTGACTTGTTAAGTCTAATGTTGCATAGGAGCTACTATATTTTTCGCTAAAATATATATCGTATGTTGCTCAAATATGTTCAACAGTAGCTGAGTTAGAGGAATTTCATTTATAAGCAGGGTTGGCAACCGAAACGAATTAGAGTTGATTTTAAATTTCATACTTAAATGCACTTAGCACCATAGTTTTGAAATTGAACCCGACTTGATTGGAAGAAGAGAATTTATGCGGTGTATATTCTTAGGCTGTGCGAATTAGTGTTTATAAGTAACCAAATGTTCTTAGATATGTAGAATCTCTGACACTAAAATGTTGATGTAAATCCATTAATCTAAATTTATTCGTTTCGGTTGCCAACCATGATTAAAAGACAAAGTACAAATTTTTTTCCGAAATCGTTCAATAGGAAAGGAGGAATTGCACTTTAAAATATTGGGTTACATGAGATTTGCCACTACCCGTTTTCACATCCCAGCCCTTTTTAAGGTATACATTGTATTTTAATATCATCCAATATATTTTGATATCGTTAAAATTTGAGGATATTTTGAATGAACCACGTTCTATTTCACTGATCCCGTCCACTTTTGGAAAAGTGTTAAAAAATATTTTTAAAAAACGCAGTGCAAAAAAATTTGGGTTGTGCGGTTCCGCGCCCCCTCATCATATACCATCCAAATTTATCGCATTGTTTAGCAATATTGTTTATAAAGAGCCGTGATTACTTTGATTGAAATAGGATTAAGGGAAGCCAAGAGAAACTTATATCAAAAGGTAAAATAAGGAATGTCCCAACATTTCCATGTATGTTCTATCGTATGGTTGATAAAGTTTGTGTTCACATTCAGACCTTTGAAGAAGTACTTTAAAAAAAAGAATTTTTTTGAAATTGTCTTTTTTTTAACAGATACTTTTAGGGAAAAATACTTGTTTTTAAGAAAATGTATTTTTGGAAAATAGTATTTTTTTTTGCAAAGTCCTTTTTGGGAAAAATAACATTTTTTGTTTTTGACCTAGAAAGAGTTTGAGGACAGTTCCCAAACTAACTAAATGTCTCCATAGTAAACTGTGGATTGGAAATGTGTCCCCACAGCATGCGCTATGCTTATACATTAGAGTGGGCCGAACTTTGCCGAATTGCGAATTTCAAAAACGGGGGGTGCGGAAAAGTTGCGAATGCGTCCAGTAACCAGTAAAATAATAAAAATTTTGAAAATCGGTTCACGTTCAAGCGGTTGAAATTTCGAAATTTCAGAAAGTTTAAAAAAAATCCTTAAATTTTGTTAAAAAATATTTGTTATTGTGATATATTATTTCTAATAAATTATAGTTCGCTGAATCCAAAAAAAATAAAAATTTTTTAATCGGCCGAAGGGGTTCTGAAATATTGCTACTCGAATTTTGTTGAAAAACACGTTTTTTCATTTTTCAGTCGAGCCTTAAAAAAGTTAGTCTACAAATGTTTTTAATTTTTTTCGTTCTTAAATCTACTATCTATATAAAATCGTCTTTGATTTGAGTGTAAAAAAGTTTAAAAATGTTGAAGGGTATTCGACAAAAGTTGTAAAAATTTTCACAGTTAAAAGTGATTTTTTTGTGATCACTGTTTTTTTATGAAGTGATCAGAGATTTTACCCATTTATTGTTTTGGATTAACATAAAATAACATGTTTATGACTGGTCCATCTTTTTTAATAATTTTGGGTATTTTTAATATAAAATAGCGTGATCGAATCTCGAGATTTGGGACACAATGCTCGAAAAGTATCCTCTTATTTGTCCACACAATGTTCGAAAAATTTTTTACTGGTTGCTGGACGCATACGCAACTTTTTCGCACCCCCCGTTTTTGAAATTCGCAATTCGGCAAAGTTCGGCCCACTCATTATACATCCCTACTAATATTATAAATGTGATTGTTTGTTTGTGGCGACATCAGGCCCAAACGGCTGAACCGATTTTCTTGAAATTTTCGGAACAGCCATTAAAAACTATCAGAATTAAAATATATTAAATCTTGATCGGACAAAGGGGCGTGGCAACTCCCATACAACACTAATATTTTGATGTGATATTTCTCGGCACTGTTCAACTGTTTCGAATAAAATTATGGCCAGCATCTTATAAAAAGTTTCAAAAGCACTGTGCTAAAAGTGGGCGGTATATAATGAGGGGGCGTGGCACCCTCATATAATCCAAAGTGTTTTATGTAGGCGTCTGTTGAACATACCTAAACAAAATCTGGCAGAGAGCTTCAAAAAGTACATTTTTCCAAAAACTGTACACTTACGTTTTTTCTTGAATTTTCTTATATTGACAAGAAATTGATGCCAATATATTAGTAAAATTATAAATTAAGTAGATTATTCGAGTAAAATATGCAAAGACTTTGTCACTTTGTTTGTCACGTTTGTTTGTTATTTTACCGATTTATTCTTCCAAGCGAAATTCGTTTTCTGAAACTGGGACTGTAAGTTTTGGCTGGGACTGTAAGTTTGAATTCTTCCATGAAAACATTTGATAACGATAACCAAATAACTTTGTTGCTGTAATTACACAATTTAGTGGACAAGGTTATCGCAACGAATCTGTTTTAAAATCTGCTTACAAAATACTGGGCGGAAGTGTACTTAATGACAGGCCTTCATATATTATCCCAGCCAGAAAAATACAAACGGGAAAGCGATGGCAAGGTATTTT
This sequence comes from Leucophora obtusa, assembly GCA_949987735.1. NCBI lineage: Eukaryota > Metazoa > Arthropoda > Insecta > Diptera > Anthomyiidae > Leucophora > Leucophora obtusa. Next base: position 222,196,819 of record OX465295.1, read on the forward strand.
AACAGGTGGTACAAGTACTGACAAAAATTGCTTTCCCACTTCCAACATGATAACGTCAATAGACAAAAGGACCGGCACTTCAAAAAGCTCCGGAAAAGTACTGGAGAAATAAAATTTTTAACTTTGGCAAAACGCCGCCAAAACCAATAAATAGGTGGTTTGGAATTATATTTTCCAAAATAAAATTTAAAAAAATGGGGGAAATGTTTTAGTTGATCTGTTATTTAAGTAAATGAATGTTATTTTAGTTTGACTCAAGATCATAAATTAATATCACTTTCTGTTTAAAATTATTTTCCAATCAAAGAAAGATGATACAATTTTTACAAGTAAATTACAAAGAATAAAAATTATTGAAAGAATTCGATAAGACCAGCAAGGCAGAATGCACATTTTCGGCTTTCGCTACAAAGTCATCATCAGTGCCTTTCGCCTTTGAGTGGGTTAATATTTTGATAATCGACTGTTGAAAGCAAATCGAATTTGTTATTAACAACTCAACTTAGACTAACATCAACGAAATTTAACAATGCTATTTTTATCCTTTTGTTATTACTACTCTTTTTTGCTTTGAACCTTAATTCTTAAGATATCTCAGCTGATTCTATTCAACTCTGTGTATGAGCAACACAGATTTTTGAATTACAACGAACCGTTAAAAGTTCATATGTATCTTTTTTTGGCCCTGCCGTGATGTTTTGTAAAACAAATACTGGCAAAACGATTTTTGCAAACGCTGGCAAAGCGTCCTAAATAAGTGTTCTGCCAGTCATTTATTTTTAATATCGCGTTTACCCAGTGGTATGCAGGTACTTGATTTCTTGTACCACTGTCAATTTCTGACTGAGATGTTTCAATATTCATAAAATGTACCACATTATTAATTAACAACTATTAAATAATTATAAAATGCTTTATTCTATAAAAAAATTAGTTACATAACCCGAGTAAAAAAGTTTTGATATAATCATATATTATTTTATGTAATTACATATAGTAACTTATAGTTACATATGGCCACATATGCTTTTAAATTGAAGCATATATACTTTTATATAGTCATATATTAAATATTTTTTCCTCAAAGGTTTTAATATTGAGACATATGTGATTTTATATTATTACATACTGGCCTACATATAAGTGTATGTGCTATATATAAGTACATAAAGTAAAATATAAAAGATATAATTGCATATACGTTTATGTATAATTTAGTATGACACTATTTATAATAATATAAAACTATATATGGAGCCATTTAATAAATATTATATAATAGACGTTATATATGATTATATATTGACGCATATGAACCCATATATAACTTAGTATGGTTTCATATCTACAATATTTCATGATTTCTTTTATATATAACGATATAACGTTCTTTATAAAATCATCTATAATTATATATCATCCCACATTAGCAATTTTTTCAAAGTGATTTTATATAAAAAAATATAAGGTCCTTTTAAAACCGCATGTATTGTAATGTATATATATTTTTATATATTTATTCCCGTCGTTCCAAGTTGGAGCATGGGGCCATTACAAATGTACTCCATAGAGATCTGTTACAAGCTATTAGTTTAATCTCATTCCAGGACTTCCTTGTGATTGTTATTTCGGAGTCCAACTGTCTTCTCCAAGTGTGGGCGGGTCTTCCTCTTCTTCTAGTGCCCTGTGGATTCCAGTCAATGGCTGCACGTGTTATGTCATCTGCTGGTTTACGTAATGTGTGGCCTAGCCAATTCCACTTACGCCTCAGTATTTCGGTGCGCAGAGGAACTTGATTGGTGGCTGCCCACAGGTCGTTATTGGACATCACATTTGGCCAAAATACTTTTAAAATCCTTCTCAGGCACCTATTGGCAAAAACCTGAAGTGCGTTTATGTCGCGGGCAGCGGCATTCCATGTCTCGCATCCAAAAGAGTTGACTTCACGTTGGAGTCGAATAAACAAATTTTGGTTTTTATGGATATATGGTAAGCCTTCCATACAGGACGTAGTAGGCCGAAGGACCGTCTGGCACAATTAATACGGTTTTCGATATCCGCACTAGATCCTCCACTGCTATTGACGATGCTACCGAGGTAGCAGAAGCTGCTAATATCCTCAAGCACGGTACCGTTCATCTGAAGGGACTGCCTGTTGTCGGTGTTCACACGTATGGATTTAGTCTTTGCTAAATTTATCTTCAACCCTGCTTTCGCTGTCGCTGCTTCTAGGAGCCTTAATTTTTCAGACATGTCGTTAAACGTATGTGCCATGAGGCAAATGTCATCGGCGTAATATAAGTCACCTAACCGCTTGTATAGGCCCCATTGAATTCCGGTGGAGTATTCTGTTGCGGTCTTCATCACTACATCAAGAACAATGTTAAATAGTAGAGGTGGCATAACGCACCCCTGACGTACGGTATTTACAATTATTCTGCCGCCAAGATTATTCTCGTGGAGTACTCTACAAGTAGAGCCATTGTATAGACTTCTAATAAGCGAGATAAGTTTTAGTGGGGTGCCCTTGCATTCAAGTGCCCTCCAGATGGTGGCATGAGCGAGCTTATCAAATGCTTTTTCGAAATCTATAAATACGAGATATAAGGGAGATCTCCACTCCACAGACTGTTCAACAATTACCCTTAGGGTGTGTACTTGGTCCACACAGAATTTACGTGGTCGAAAGCCAGCTTGCTCCAGACGGAGTTCTGGTTCCAAGGCTGTTGTGAGTCGGCCTGTGATGATATGCTCTATCACTTTGTTCACCATAGTAATGTGGTTCCATATTAAAAATGATTTTGAACCAGTTTTAGATTTAGTAATTACTAGGGATTGGCGCATGATCGTGAGTGAAGTTATTCACAAGTGATCGTGAGTAATAATTACTATACCAAAGTAATTCGCGCATGAGCGTGAGAATATATAATTCGTACGTGAGCGTCAGTAAGAATATTTAACACGTGCATGATTCGTGTGTGAGTTTATTTTTTGCATCATATGTTTTTAGTAATTTTTACTGTTTTGCGTGAGAATTTTCTGATTGTGAGTAAGTTCTTAATATACTCATGTCTGCGTGAGTAAGACACGAAATGCTCGTGCGTGAGTAATTTGTTTTTGTTTAGGAGCGTGAGTCAAAATGACTAACGCGCCCATAAAATTAACAATACTGAAGCTTTAATATGGAATTCTCTATACTATAACGCACACTTGACTGATTTCTAATATCTTGGTTGTATATCACAATCCTATTAAGTTAAAAATTACAGTGTTGTTAACCTTATTTTAAAATTACTAAAAACAAAGCAAAATTTGTTCATCTTTAATGCACTGTCATGGTAAATCTGGATAAAAGTAATGGAAGATTTATAGAAATTATAGGATATCCAGTAGACCTGGGGGTTAATCATTACATTTTGTAATTAATTACACATGCATTTACACAATTACATGTAATTGTAATTCAAAAAAAAACTCAATTACAAATACAAATTATTTGTAATTGTAATTTGAAAAATGTCAATTACATTTTTTGGGAAAATAAATAATGACAAAAACCACAAGTTAGGGCTAAGCCCAACATGACGTATTCTTTTTATACGCATCCATGCCTATCCAAATTATCCCAGTCAGTTTTTTCAATAAAATTTTAACAAAAAACACTTTTTAATTCTAAATGTAATTGAAATTTGAAATTGAAATCACTTTCAATTACAATTACTAGTAATTTGTAATTGAAAATTTTCAATTACAATTACAAGTAATTGTAATTGAAATCCCCCAGGTCTGATCTCCAGATATTGTATCATTTTTAATTTAAAAATATAATTTTGTATATTGTTAGATATGGTCATATATATTATGGTAAAAATATAGGGTCAATATTTAGGTATAATTGTATCAAACTATGTCCACTTTTATAACATTTTATATAATTTTATACAAAAAGATATAATTTTATGTAATTGGATGAGGACAAAATTCGGATACAATTGCATCAAATTGCATTAAATTGTATCAAATTGTACCAAATTGTATACAATTGTATACAATTCGATACAATATGATACAATAAGACGTTCTCATTTTTCGGATATAATTATATCTAATTACATAAAAGATTATATATAATTAAATATAACTTTATATGGCTCCATATCATTTTTTCCCCTTGGGAGCATAAAAATTTTTACAAATAAAGGAAAATTTAAATCCCGAAATCCCGGGATCCCGAAAAATCCCGTAGTTCTGAAAATCCCGGGGTCCCGAGATCGGGATCACGCGATTTTCAAATATCAATCCCGATTGGCATCCCTAGTTTGTATCGACATCAGGCCCAAAACTCTGAACCGATTTTCTTGAAATTTTCGGAACAGCCATTAAAAACTATCAGAATTAAAATTGGCTATATTAAATCTTGATCGGAGAAAGGGGCGTGGCAACTCCCATACAACACTAATATTTTGATGTGATATTTCTCGGCACTGTTCAAATGTTTCGAATAAAATTATGGCCAGCATCTTATAGTTTCCAAAGCACTGCGCTAAAAGTGGGCGGTATATAATAAGAGGGCGTGGCACCCTCATATAATCCAAAGTGCTTTATGTAGGGTTCTGTTGAACATACCTGAACAAAATCTGGCAGAGAGCTTCAAAAAGTACATTTTTCCAAAAAACAGTACCTTTTCAAAAAAGTACCTTATTTCAAAAAAGTAACTTTTCTCAAAAAATAGCTCTTAATAAAGTACCTTTCCTCAAAAAAGTTCTTCTTATGAAAAAAACTAAAATTTCCCAAAAAAAAAAATACTTTTTCCAAAAAAAATTATATATATATAATACCTATGTATAAGCATAGTGCATGCTGTGGGGACACATTTTCAATCCACAGTTTACTATGCAGACATTTGGTTAGTTTGGGAACTGTCCTCAAACTCTTTCTAGGTCAAAAACAAAAAATGTTATTTTTCCCAAAAAGGACTTTTTGCAATAAAAATACCATTTTCCAAAAATACTTTTTATTAAAAACAAGTATTTTTCCCTAAAAGTATCTGTTAAAAAAAAGACAATTTCAAAAAATTCTTTTTTTTTAAGTACTTCTTCAAAGGTCGGAATGTGAACACAAACTTTATCAACCATACGATAGAACATACATGGAAATGTTGGGACATTCCTAATTTTACCTTTTGATATAAGTTTCTCTTGGCTCCTCTCAATCCTATTTCAATCAAAGTAATCACGGCTCTTTATAAACTTGGATGGTATATGATGAGGGGGCGCGGCACCGCACAACCCAAATTTTTTTGCACTGCGTTTTTTAAAAATATTTTTTAACACTTTTCCAAAAGTGGACGGGATCAGTGAAATAGAACATGGTTCATTCAAAATATCCTCAAATTTTAACGATATCAAAATATATTGGATGATATTAAAATACAATGTATACCTTAAAAAGGGCTGGGATGTGAAAACGGGTAGTGGCAAATCTCATGTAACCCAATATTTTAAAGTGCAATTCCTCCTTTCCTATTGAACGATTTCGGAAAAAAATTTGTGCTTTGTCTTTTAATCATGGTTGGCAACCGAAACGAATAAATTTAGATTAATGGATTTACATCAACATTTTAGTGTCAGAGATTCTACATATCTAAGAACATTTGGTTACTTATAAACACTAATTCGCACAGCCTAAGAATATACACCGCATAAATTCTCTTCTTCCAATCAAGTCGGGTTCAATTTCAAAACTATGGTGCTAAGTGCATTTAAGTATGAAATTTAAAATCAACTCTAATTCGTTTCGGTTGCCAACCCTGCTTATAAATGAAATTCCTCTAACTCAGCTACTGTTGAACATATTTGAGCAACATACGATATATATTTTAGCGAAAAATATAGTAGCTCCTATGCAACATTAGACTTAACAAGTCAAAAAATTATAGTCGGTCAATCCCGAACATGAACAACCTATACCATATACAATTTGGGTCATATTCCAAAAAGTGACCTATACTTATTAAATGGGCATAACATTAACGAGACAGAACATGTAGAGAAAAATCTGAATGAAATAGCATTATTTTTGGCATTTATAAACATCAGTGCAAACCCATAATACCCTTTCCCCATGGTGGTGTAGGGTAAAAAATGTTTAACCTCGGCTTCTGCTTAACTAAAAAATAGAAAATTATAAGCCTGAATCTTAATTTTCCATAAATTTGTGATAATTTGCCACCTGGGGACTCCGGGGCTTAAGACCGCTTTTTTTATATAAGCTTCTAATAGGCATTCGCATCGAAAGTGGCTTTTGAAGATTTATACATTAACAAAAAATATTATGTTTTACATTCATAGAATAGTTTTACTATCCAAAATAAATTACATTTTAAACTTTAAGGTATGCTAACTATTAAGTACCGGGCTTGCACGATACGACAAAGTTCGTTTTCGGTTTAACTGACTTCCAAAAACTAGGCCTAAGGCACGCCGCTAAGTAGGTATATATATATATATATATATTAGGGTGGGTCGATTTATTTTTCATCAATTTCCCTACGATTTCCGTATTCTATGGGTTATTCCATGAAAATTTGCCAAAGGAACCATACCTCTATCGTTAAAATCGAGTCCCCTACTTTTTGTTGGTTGATTTTTTCCCAAATTGACGTTCGTATGAAATATTACCTACACGTTCACATCCATAACTCAAAAACTATCGATCGGGTTTAATCGCCAGTAGGCGCGTTGGAAAGGTGAGCTCATTTTGATCAATTTACAAAAAAAAATCTCCAACATTGGTCCAACGGTTCAAAAGTTACGGGCATTTTTGTCCAAATTTTGGAGCATTTTTCCATAAGGGACATAAGAAATAACTTTTTATTATAACACTGTTTCTATAATGATGTAACCAGCACCATCTAGACACTTCTGGCAACACTACTTAATTGTGTTTACTTTAATAAATTTTATGTTTAAATAAAGTTAAAGTAAATCAATTTCAAGGACTTATTAAATCAAGGACTTATTATTTTAACAATATTTTAACAGCGATTATAAAAGGATAATCGTAACAATATTTAATTCTTTTAGTGACGGTTTAAAAAATGGATTCAGAGCCTGGTTCATCGCAAAATCCAACAGATACCCAACGCAGTAGTTTGCAACATTTGGTCTCTCATGATGTTTTTTCTTTTGGCGTGGCCTGTGAATTACCTGATATTAATCTGTCAACTAAACGAGATATATTGAAGTTCTATTTTTTCTTGGCCGAACGTTCAAAAGCCCAAAGCAAAATGTTTTCGTATAAAAGATTTACTCCCCAAGTAGCAGACAGATTGTTAGAAATTTGGAATCAACTTAAAGGTAGCATCATTATAAAATTGAATAATATGCTTGACGCATATAGTAATGCAGATAAACAACGAGTAAAACGCGCAACAGAATTCAAAAAATTCGTAGAATCAACAAACCAATTATTCAACATTGGAAAATGTAAATGCAACTTGAAAGAAAACGACTGCTCATGTGGATCTATCCCAGAAAACTTAAAAGATTTCATGCGCGATCACTATAATGACAGAATACAAACGATACCGGAACACGATAATGGAAGTGAAGAGACGATACCAACGGCTATACCAACAATCTCAGTGAGCAACGATCCTACATACGAACCACATTATGACGAAATGGAAGTTGATGTGAGAGGAGGTTCAGAAACATACACTCCCAGATACAATACTAAAAACTATGCAATGATGTGTGACAGATTTGGTGTGCATGATAGGATGGGATCAGCATTGGCAACAGCTCTGATGGAAGACCGGGGCGTAAAAGATGGTCATGACAATCTTGTCATCATGGATAAAAGTAAACTTCGTAGAGAATAAGAAAAATGGAGACAAGACGCACTTCGTAAGCGGTATGATGGCTCGAATTTGATATCATTTTCATTCGACGGCAGGAAAAATGATGCTCTAAAAAATTGATGAGAAATTGCATCCAAGGATGGTTAAAGAACCTCATCTAGTTGTTTTGAGGGAACCAAAATCTCAATTGATAGGCTACACAAAACTAGAAAGTGAAACTGCGGCAAGCAAAGTCAACAAATTGATCGAATTCTTCCAAGAAAAACAATTGTCTCTAGATTCATTAATTGCCATATGCGCTGATGGTGAACCAACAAATACTGGCGTACACGGTGGAATTTTGCGACTATTCGAAAAACAGTTAAAGAGACCACTGCACTGGTTTGTGTGTCTTCTGCACTTTAACGAGCTGCCGTTTAGACATTTGTTTGACACTTTAGACAAATCAACCACCACTGGACCACGATCAACTACCGGAAAGTTGAGCTCAAAAATTGCTGATTGTGAAAATCTTCCGGTATGTAATTTTTATAGCTGATTCTTTACCATTTTTTATTCTATTTTTTAGCTTTTATGTTTTCTTTTCAGGTGGTAACCGATCGCTTTGGAAAATATGCCTCCTGGTGATTTAAATCCAGAAGAATTATCTACTGATTCGAGGTACTTGATGTTAATGGCCAATGCAATTTCTAATGGTGTGGTTCCTGCGGATTTGTCTCACATAAAACCAGGGCCAATTGCACATTCTCGTTGGCTCACCAAAGCCAATAGATTATTACGGTTGTATGTGACAACTAATAATCCAACTGAAAATTTAAAAATTCTGCCTAACTATATAATAAAAGTATACACGCCAATGTATTTCAATGTTAAGTATTATAGCTCTGCCGCATACGGTAGTACATTACTTTTTAAATTTATTACTTGGACACGATTTTTACCACCGAATTTACTTGGAGTTGTAAATACAGTAATTCAAGATAATCCATATTTTTCACACTCAGAAAATATCTTGCTATCTATGTTATTTGATGATAGAATGGAAAAACGAAACATTGCTATAAAGAAGATTTTACATTACCGAAGAGATATTGTCGACCCAACGGAACTTAGAGTTTATAAAAAATCTCTTATAAACTTTAATTGTACGGAATATACAAATATGATTGATTTAAATGACGATACCATTTTATTCGAACCACCGTTTACGCAAAGTTATTCGTATGAACATTTGGAGGGATATTTAAATTACGAAGTGCCACCGTTCGATGATCCACAAATTCCTTTACACATTCAAGGAACGGAAAGACATGTCCAATTGCTGGCTGCCACTGCTAAACGAGTTGCAGGAAAGAATGTAGAAGGCGCTATGGCGACGACATTAGAGAGCCGTACGAAAACACCCAGACTTGAAAGCAAACAAGACTTTCAGAAAAAATAATGGTTTTTTTCACATTTTGTCTTTTACTACACTCAAACTGAATATTTTTTTTGATAATAGGTTGATAGATACTTTATTATCTCTTAATTTGAATTTTTGTACAAAAAAAATAAAAAGGGGAAAAAAACAAAAATTTGGTTTTATGTGTTATTTTGTTTTAGCAAATATCGCATGAATTAATCAACCGAATTCGATAAATTTGGGCTTAAACTCTTCGTTTTGAATTGTAAATTGAATAAAATAATGGATTGAGCCAAAAAAATGGCCATGAAAGTAATATTCTTGGACAAAATCATGAAAAAAATGGAAAAATGCTCCAAAATTTTGACAAAAATGCCCGTAACTTTTGAACCGTTGGACCAATGTTGGAGATTTTTTTTCTGTAAATTGATCAAAATGAGCTCACCTTTCCAACGCGCCTACTGGCGATTAAACCCGATCGATAGCTTTTGAGTTATGGATGTGAACGTGTAGGTAATATTTCATACGAACGTCAATTTGGGAAAAAATCTACCAACAAAAAGTAGGGGACTCGATTTTAACGATAGAGGTATGGTTCCTTCGGCAAATTTTCATGGAATAACCCATAGAATACGGAAATCATAGGGAAATTGGTGAATTTTTTCACTCCCTACAAATCGACTCGCTCTAATATATATATATAATTTTTTTTTTTTCAAAAAAGTATTTTTTTTTGGGAAATTTTAGTTTTTTTCTTAGGAAGTACTTTTTTGAGGAAAGGTACTTTATTAAGAGCTATTTTTTTGAGAAAAGTTACTTTTTTGAAATAAGGTACTTTTTTGAAAAGGTACTGTTTTTTGGAAAAATGTACTTTTTGAAGATCTCTGCCAGATTTTGTTCAGGTATGTTCAACAGAAGCCTACATAAAGCACTTTGGATTATATGAGGGTGCCACGCCCCCTTATTAGATACCTCACACTTTTAGCACGTTGCTTTGGAAACTTTTTATAAGATGCTGGCCATAATTTTATTCGAAACAGTTGAACAGTGCCGAGAAATATCACATCAAAATATTAGTGTTGTATGGGAGTTGCCACTAATAATTAATATAGCCTATTTTAATTGTTTTTTTTTTTTTTTTTTTTTTTTCAAATTTTCTGTTTTTTGAATCTTTCTCTTAAGGAATTTACAATAAGTGAACAAATCTTAAATCTATTTTCTTAATGGTTAACTACCAGCGCAGTCAAGCCAATTTTTGTGAGCAGGAGTGTATGTATATGTTAGCTTCGAGCAATGTCCAGGGTGTCTAATCTTCTTAGACGCTGATGCCCTGGATATGTAAGTAAATTTTGAGCTAAGCGGTTAGGATGAGCGGTTAGTTTAGACACGTATTTGATACTATGCGTTTTAATTTCGTCGCGGACTACAGGGATATTGAGATCTTTGTGGATATTAGAATTACGTATGAACCATGGGGCACCAGTGATAAATCTTAATAATTTCGATTGTCTTCTTTGTAATTTGTAATTTGTAGTTCGAGGCTGAGGCTGTTCCCCAGAGTTGAATACCGTATGTCCAAATGGGTTTTATTATGACTTTATATATAATCACTTTAAAGTCCAAACGAAGAGTAGAGTATTTATTAAGAAGCCAGTTTAACTGAGCAAGTTTTAGATTAATTTGAGTTATTTTAGAATCTATATGATGTGCCCAAGTAAGACGTCGATCTAGGTGAATTCCGAGATACTTAACATGATTTTGATGTGGTACTACAGTGTTATTAATGATAAGATTGGGGCAATTTTCCCTTTTAAGAGTAAAGGTTACGTGAACACATTTTGAAGCATTTACTTTTATTTTCCATTCGTCGAGCCATTTTTCTACATTATAAATGTGAGACTGCAATTGGAAATTCGCCATTTTGGGATTTTGGTGGACGCTCATAAACGCCGAGTCATCAGCAAATGTGAAAGTGTGAGTAAGTGGATGAGTTGGCATATCTGCGGTGTAGAGAATATAAAGCAATGGACCCAGTATACTACCTTGGGGAACTCCAGCACAAATTTTCCTACTTGATGATTGACAATTTTTAGATTTTACTATGAACGATCTTTGTGAAAGATAACCTTTTAGTAGTTTGTGGGTATTGGATGGCAACAGAGTTATTATTTTATGTATAAGACCGTCATGCCATACTCTGTCGAATGCTTGAGAAATGTCTATAAATAGAGCGGAGCAATATTGTTTGGCTTCAAATGTCATCCTAATGAGAGTAACAATGCGGTGAACTTGTTCTATCGTGCTATGTTTTTTTCTAAAACCAAATTGATGCATGGGAATTAATTTATGTACCTCTATGTGGGATGATAATACGTTGTAAAGGATTTTTTCGAAGAGTTTTGATAGCACCGATAATAAACTAATTGGCCTATATGATGTTGCAAGACTTGCGTTTTTTCCAGGCTTGGGAACCATTATTATTTCCGAATTCCATTATTTTAATTGATAGTTTTTAATGGCTGTTCCGAAAATTTCAAGAAAATCGGTTCAGCCGTTTGGGCCTTATGTCGCCACAAACAGACAAAAAAATTTTTAAATTAACTTAAAAAAACACATTTTTTTACTTTTGTCAAATTCGTGGGTCATTTTGGATTCCAGGCTAAAGTGGGTTAATGATATCCGATGAAGTCAAAATTCCATATCTGGATCATTTTAACTACATATATTAAACGAATAAATGAAATAAAAAATAATATTTTTCGAAATTAAGAATTTTGGGAATTTTTAATAGTATTGCACTTTCTTTCCAAAATGGTTCATTTTCGTCCAACTTTCGGCACGGGTTTACGTTTTCCAAAAAAAAAAAAATTTATTTCTTCCATTTGGGACCATTTTCAATAAAACTGGGGGGTGTAATGACAAATCTATTTTTAAGGGACACCCTAATATACATATTTAACCCTTTCGACCCCAAAGTTGCCTACAAGCAACTTCGTTGTTATGTGCCTATAACTCTCGTTATATATATTTTTTTTTATAATAAAATTTTTTTACTCAGTAGCATGGCAGTTCTAGAATGCCTGTGTATAATTTCATATAGCAGTCTTTGATAGTGTTCATTTGCGAGCTATTTTTTATAGTGTCAACACACATTTTTTCTCACAGCAAAATTTAAGGAAAAATAAAGTTTTGGTTTAAATTAGTCTCAAAAATTGTGTGATGAATAAAATTCAAAAAATCAAAAATTTTTATGTAGAGTTTAGTAATAGAAAAAATATAAAATTAAAATTTTTAAAAAATCTTAACCCATTCGGGACCGGCAGCATATTAATTTTTAACTCTAATTCCAAATACCTCCGCTAGGTGATGCTGCAAAGCCATAAAAGTAGTAAAAAAATATTTCTTTGGCATAGATCTACATTTACAACAAGTTTGGTCGGAAAATTCCCAGCCATTTAAAGTTGGGGTCGAAAGGGTTAAAGACATAAATAACCGCATGGAATACATATTTGTTTAGCTTGCGGCAGATTTTATAGTAAAAAACTAAACTTAATACCTCCTTTTTTGTAGGAAGTTTGGTTTTGCATAGCTCTGGTAATACCTGCCTGATTAGCCACATGTTGAGATGTCTTTCACTTACAGACCGAATTAAAATAAAAATTGTCACACGGTTTATTACATAAGATTAAAAAATGGGAATTGCCGCAGTTTAATTATACCAAATAAGCATTCGGACCAATAAGCATTGGGAAGAAATATCACACAAAATTATGAAGACAATATCATTTATCGTTTAGAAGAAAATCAAAGAAGTATTTTGAACAAATCTTTTTATCAACTGAAAGATATGTCGGCGATATTTAAAGAAATCTCAAAAATTAATTTTGGTTTTATTTGAACATTTTTGTTCTGGGGTCCCGTTGAATTTAAGACAACTTGTGCAATTTATTTTGCAAATATTAAGTAATCAAATTTGTTTTTACAACTGTAGAATTGCAAAACAAATTCAAATCCACGAAAGAGTGGTGGATATATGAAAATTGATATTAATATTGGTGAATTTAAAGTGAAAATGTTTATAATAAAAAATTATAAAATAAAAAACGTAATTTTGTCTTTTGAATAGATGTCAGGCGATATCATATTTCTAACTTCCAGATGATATTTTGGCGATATATACCCTACTTTTTTATCGTCCAGATGATAATTTAGTGACATCGCCAATTTATCTTCTAGAACAATTGCTTTCATATTGCTGTGAAGTATTGCATTTGGGACACGTTTTCTAACAAATGGGGTATATTCCACAATACGAAGATGATTGTTGCCGCAATAAAATTTTTCATACAGGCAATACGATGGGGAATCGCCTTCATATTGCGATGTTTGCTGGGGACCAGACCTTTAAAATTAATTCCATCATCAGTAGTAATTCAGTTTCTAAAAAAGAACCAATAAAATTTGTTTTTTCTTCGCGAATTATGTCTGGATTTATTTGAGTCGCTCGAATTATCATTTTATTTTTTGATTCTCGAATTAAAATTGTATTTCTATGATTCGCGAATCAATTTTAGTCATTAATATATCTATAACAATATCAACTTTCATTGAATACTTTAATTTAACAATAATTTCAAATACACTCAGATGAAAAATTAGTAAAAAAAATTTGTAAACAATCGAAGTTTACTATTTTTATACTGGTTTTTAGTACCAATTTTTTTAGTAATCATTTTTGCTATTCTCTTATTACAATTTACGGATTTTTCTACTAATTCTCGCTGCTGATTTCATCAAAACATTTTACTAATTTTTAAAAACCGAGTGCTAAAATTAGCAGAAAAATATACTAATTTAAAAATTTTTTTATGATTTTTTGCATTTCTTGTTTAGTTTATATTTGTTATTATTGCCCGAGTAAAAAAAATTATATAGGAAATTATATAAATTAATATGGACTAATATGTTTATATATAGTCAAATGTGGCACTATATCTTTGTGGATATAATTATATATAGCTTTGAGTTTTTCAAAAATTTCTTATATGATGTCATATATAGATCAGTATAAATATACATGTCCCCATATATTAATATAATATATACCATATTTAGTTACATATGCTATGACAATTTTAATACAGCGTCATATATAATTAAAAATGGCGCAATGTAAAAAAAAAAACTTCTATGTTTTTCTGAGATATATTTACGTATGTATGTACCAAAGGTTTAAAAGGCTTAATTCTTGCATTCACTTTTTAAAAATTAATGAAATTTGGGTTAAATTTCATTCCCTAATAGCATTCTTATGGAATTAATTCGATAGCTTAATTCCCTATAGCTTAAAATAATATGAATTCATTCTATTTTGATTGAATTCTAACTGAATGAAACAAAATTTACCTGAATTCATTTAATAAAAAAGTGAATGAAAAATTATTTGTTTTCATTCACTTAATCAAATGAAAAATTTTAATTTGTATGTAATTGCTGAAATATTAGCATAATACAATGAAAAACGTTTAAAATTCATCTAACAGAAATAAATAGTATCGTATGCTTTGTTACAGCTTGTATGCTTTGGTTTTGATTATATGTTAGTTTCAAACTACACTGCACTAAGTGAATGGTAATAAAATTTCTTCATTCAATTAATAAAATGGTGAATGAACATGCGATTTGAATGATTCAAGTTAGGAATTCATTCAATTCATATTAAAGCTTTGGGAATGAAGCTTATGAATGAATTATTTACGAATGGTTTAAGGGAATGGTACATGAATCTTTTTAAAATCTGAATTTAATTTTTAGTGAATTAAGCTTAAATTGAATTAAGTTTTTCGAAGCTCTGGTATGTACTATGTATGATTTCTAGTATCCGACCGAACAGTTCGGCCAAAAAGTGAAAATTCGTCGATTTTCTGTTATTTGAAAGCATTAGGGAGAAACTTTCATACTGCTAAAAACACGGTAGTTTAGCCGTAAAGTTAAGTGTTCGGCCGCCGAACTTTTTTCAATTTGGCCGAACTTTCGGCGGCCGAACAGTGAATTTGTTGCTTAACCTCAGACTTTTCCTTAAATTTTACACTCAAAATGCACTCTAATCGGCCCAACAAACATTTTTCCATAAGCAAAATTTATCCCTAATGCTTCAACATACCAAATAACAACCAAATACATTTTCAGGCCGAACTGTTCGGTCGGACATTAATGATTTCAAAATATAAAAGGCGTACTCATTATAACTCCTAAATTCCTTGTAAACCTTGTATAAATACAAGCCATATTTTTATGTATGGAATTTGACATTAAACTCATAAACATACCAGGTTTACACAGTTTACGGGTACACTAATAGAAAAAAGTCCGTAAAAAATTTAGTAAAAACTACTAAAAATTAGTTAAAAATGATGCTGCAGAAAAAAACTGCTAAATTAGCAGATTATTTTTGCTATATATTAGTAATATAGGAACAGCAAAACTAAAACTGTTAAATATACAGAATTTTAGTTATATATGAGCTAAATTTTTGTAAATGGAGATTAGCAAATTAACCTGCTAAAATCAGCAAAAAATTTTGCTAAATAATTAGTAGCCTAAAAAATCACCAAAAAATTTAAAATTTTCGAAGTTTTTTTTTTCGATTTTTTTTTTTAAATGCAAATAAAAATCGAGCCTTTTGAAAACAGCAGTTTACAATTTTTTAGCAAATATTTCTGCTGATTTTAGCAGAATAGACTGCTATTTGCATTCAACTAAATTTAGCTTAAAAATAGCAAAAATTTTGTAGATTTAACAGTTTATTTTTGCTATTTTTAGTCTACAAATATTTAGCAAAATTTTCTGCAGATTTTACAGTACAATTTGCTATTTTCAATTAACTAAAAGTTAGCCTAAATATAACTAAAATTCTGTAAATTTAGCAGTTTTAATTTTGCTGTTTTCATTTTACTAGTATTTAGTAAAAAAATCTGCTAATTTTAGCAGTTTTTTCTGCAGCATCATTTTTAACTAATTTTTAGTAACTTTTTCTGCTATTTTTACGGATTTATTTCTATGAGTGTAGAATACAAGTTTATATGAGAAGGCTTAAAATGCTTGGTTAGAATTATGTACAACTTCTTTTAAATTTTTATTTAAATTTTTAATTCTTAACTTAAGGGTGTTATTTTTCAGTACTTTTTAATAGTTTTTGCTTTGATCTTGAAGTATGAAGCGTTATATAATTATGTCTTTCTACATCAAATTAGACATAATTATATCGGGTCAAAATCCGGATAAGATTGTAACGACAAAAGTCGGTTCTCGTTTTTGTCTACATAAATTCTTAACATTTTTAGTAATATTACATTATCATTGTTTGAATTTAACGGAATTATTAATAACGCCATCTATTTGTCAATATTTGCATCACTAATCATATACTACTAGATGGTACAACACTGTCACATATGTTCTGTACTAAATGTTACTAATGTGTAATTGGTACTACTGTATTATAAGTTGTATTAAAATGTTTGTGTGTGTTTGATCAGCAAGTATAAAAGGCAGTGCTGTTGATCAATTGGAGGGAGTTAGTCAGTAGACGACCACAAGGTAAGATCTACTATTTAGTGAGGAGTTTGCCAATTCCCTAAATAATAAAATTTAATTTTGTGGTAAAAGGAAACTCTCGCGTTTAGTTGTTAGAGAAAACTGAGGTCAGCCCTTAGATCTTTCTCTATTTTTTTTTTCGTTATTCGGTGCGAAACTTGCTCTCTCTCCGCGTTTAGTTGCTAGAGAAAACTGAGGTTAGCCCTTAGATTTTTCTCTATTTTTATTGTATACGGTACGAAACTTGCTCTCTCTCCGCGTTTAGTAGCTAGAGAAAACTGAGGTTAGCCCTTAGATCTTTCTCTATTTTTTTTTCGTTATTCGGCGCGAAACTTGCTCTCTCTCCGCGTTTAGTTGCTAGAGAAAACTGAGGTTAGCCCTTAGATTTTTCTCTATTTTTATTGTATTCGGTGCGAAACTTGCTCTCTCTCCGCGTTTAGTAGCTAGAGAAAACTGAGGTTAGCCCTTAGATCTTTCTCTATTTATTTTTTTTGGTTATCCGGTACGAAATATCGCGTTTAGTTGCTAGAGAAAACTGAGGTTAGCCCTTAGATTTTCTCTCTCTCTCGATATAGTCCTCGCAAACTGATATTTTACCTTGTGGTGTATTAAACTACTGACGTGGGTTTAAACGTAGAGCAGCCAGGATAAACCCATATTTGACTACAGGCTACAGTGGAAAATCGTCGTGTGTGAATCTGTCGGTGAAAAATTAATTGTGTGATAGTAATAAGTATTAGAGAATAAAGATATCAATAAATAAAATTTTTTTTAAAGCAATACAAACAGTGTTCTCTCTCTTTGTTTTTTTTAAATAAATAATTGTAACGAACCCTGGACATCGCTGATTTCTGCCCCAGCATACTGCGAAAAAACGTGTCGTTACAAGATTCTATATGATTCAATATATTTAGATCTTATCCGATATAATTTTATCCACCATTTTTCGGATCATAGCATATCTCCAATTATATTAAATAAGACATCATTACATATGACATCATATTATTTTTTTTACCCGGGTGATATATTCTTAGTTTGGAAATAACACTCAGAAAATTTTATTGTATCTCCAATGCATAAAAAGGTAATAACTGGAGAACCGTTTGCAATTTTGACTCCAAATTTTAAGTACGATGAAGTAATTATACGCTTGTTAGAATCGAAAGGAAAAGTTTTTTTTATATTTTTTTTTAGATTTTACAGTTTTTTTTAATTTTTAGTACACTTTTTTTGCTAATTGTAGTTCCAATGTGAAAATCGAAATATATATAAACACACATGATCATACATTGACTTGTATATGATCATGCATGGGCATACGTCATATACGTATATGCATAGTTCAATGTATGACCATACATGCTCTCATATATTTCCATATATCTTTGGATCCGAAATTTGAGGGTATATGACCGTACATGTTCATATATGACCATATATGCCCACATATGATTCATGTATGATCATATATGATCATATATGGCCATATACCTCCATATACCCTCAAATTTCGGATCCAAAGCTATATGGAAATATATGAGATCATGTATGGTCATACATTGAACTATGCATGTACGTATATGACTATGTATGCCCATGCATGAACACATACGAGCCAATGTATGATCATGTATGCTCATATATATTTCGATTTTCACATGGGTTTACAAAAATTTTCTGAAATTTAGTAGCGTGTACTAATTACACTGTTCAAGTTGTAAAATGGTACTAACGTGAAAACCATATGGTTGTGTTTGGATGAGCCCCCTGACTACTACTCCACTGAAAGTGCCAATTTGGCTCATTGGGAAAAATTTATGGCGTTTTTTTTAAATTTCGGTCAATTCGTCAATTTTTGACCATTTAAGTCGCTTTTCCTGTATTCAAAATTTCTTGTGTTATCTTTATACGGCTCACAATTACTATTTCCACCATTAGAACGCACATTTCAACTGAGAAAATCAAAATTTTTAGCCTATTTTCATGATTTTTGCCCATTATTCATCGATTTTCCCCATTTTTGTGCTGTTTTTATGCGCTTTTTTGCAGTTCTTGCGCAAACTTATCGACATAATTCTTATCGTTTTTTCTTTTTACAATATATTATGCAATATTATTGCCATTTCAACCAACTCAACACACTTTTTAAATACAAAAACCATCGTTTTTTACGCTTTTTCGGTAATGTGCGTGGACAATTAAAAGGAAAAAAGGAAAGTGTACTTTTTTAATTATTTGGATTTTTTCCGTTGGCTACCTGCATGATTTTTTTACACAATTTTTTTTTACACAAACGCACACGAATCAGGTATATAGCCACCCTTAAAAGATGCGCCAATTCATAAGTACCTCTCAGTAAAATATTGAAACTTACGTAGTATTTATAGATGTTCATTAATCGATTTTTGTCATTCAACAAGTGTCTCCGAACGCGTAAAGTACGATTTTTTTAAAGTGACGAAAAAGTAATAGAAGTATAAATAAAGTTTCCAGTTTGAAGTGATTAATTTTTACGGTAAAAAATGGATGAATGCCTGAAAAACTTCAATCATTACTGTTATATGTGCGGAAAGTGGACCATTATGTCGTCTAAGAAAAAAATTACTGATGAAATTGCAACATTGTACGAGCAGTACTTCAATATTCCAGTGATTCGTAATGTTGACTGGGTGCCTAAAATAGCTTGTCCATCGTGTGTAGCACGTTTGTATGATTGGCGAACAGGTCGACGGGAAAGCATACCATATGGAATACCGATGATTTGGTCAGAGCCAGTCGACCACGAAAAAAACATGTGCTACGTATGTAAAAATAATGTTGTGGGTATGAACAGAAGAAAGGCGATGGAATATATTTACCAAAGTGTTCCGTCAGCTCAAACCACTCTTCCCCATTCTCCGCCAGTGCCAATCCCGAGAAAACCGAGTCCAACTGAAGAATACATCCCACCATCTTTTTTTTCGGAGCCAGAATCGAATTTTTCTTTGTATCAGCCATCAAATATTACGCCACCATGCAAACACATTGAAGTTACACAACAGCGCTTGAACATAATGTCAAGACAACTAAAGTTGTCACAAAATAAAACCATAATTCTTGCTCAATATCTTAAAGCTGTAAACATCCTGTCACCAGAAGTTAAAGTGTTCGGTTCGCGTGGTCGACAGCATAAATTTCTACCGTTTTTTACTAGCAACGAAAACAATTCATTTACGTACTGTAATGATATCGATGGTTTGATGTCGGCCATGAATTACACGTACAATGCGGACCAATGGCGGTTGTTCATCGATGGATCGAAGAGCAGTCTCAAGGCTGTGCTGCTGTATTTCGATAATACAAGAAACTCTGTGCCAATTGCGCTTGCCGTGAAAACAAAGGAAACGTATGATTCCATGAAACTAATCTTGGATTCTGTGAAATACCATGAACATTGTTGGAAAATATGCGCTGATTTGAAAGTGGTTGCACTTATCTGTGGCCTTCAAACTGGTTACACTAAAAATATGTGCTACTTGTGTACGTGGGATTCGCGATATACACCACAGTATCAAAAACGAGATTGGTTACCGAGAACAAATCGTCTAATCGGGCAGCAGAACGTTATCCACGAGGAGTTGGTGCCGATGGATAAGGTATTGCTGCCACCATTGCACATTAAACTTGGGTTAATGAAGAATTTCATCAAAGCGTTACTGGTGCGTGGAAATAGATTGGCTTTTGGACGATTGGAGTACATTTTTCCACGCTTGAGTGAAGCGAAAATTAAAGAAGGTAAATAAATATTTGGAATTCTTTTTCCGCCAAACAAAGATGAAGTATTCTTGAAAGTTTTTATATAAAATCATATATTTATTTCAGGTGTGTTGAATGGCCCAGACATTCGCAAACTGATGAAGGATGAAGACTTCAACAATGTCCTTCAAGAGGAGGAACTCATCGCTTGGGATAGCCTGAAAGCAGTGATCGAAAAAGTTCTCGGCATTCATCGACTGGACAATTGGCGTGCCATTGTTGATGATATGCTGCAATCTTTCGAAAACATCGGTGTTCGAATGTCGTTGAAAGTGCATTTCATGCATCACCACCAGGATCACTTCGAGCGTCAGTTGCCGTCTGAATCAGACGAGCATGGGGAACATTTCCACCAGGTATCAGCACAGTTGGAACACTGGTATAGTGGAAAAAAATTAGATTCACTTTTGGCAGATCTTTGCTGGAATTTGTTAATGGAATTGGAGGATAACGAATGATATTCCATTGCTTATTTCTCTATTTCAATTGCCAATTTAAAATGAATTACATTAATACGGAGAAATACGCATTTCCATTAATTTTTATACCGAAAAAATGTATTCAACCACAAAAAATTTATTTAAATCAATAAAAAACCCGAAAATCAACCGAAAAAGCGTAAAAAACGATGGTTTTTGTATTTAAAAAGTGTGTTGAGTTGCTTGAAATGGCAATAATATTGCATAATATATTGTAAAAAGGAAAAACGGTAAGAATTATGTCGATAAGTTTGCGCAAGAACTACAAAAAAGCGCATAAAAACAGCACAAAAATGGGGAAAATCGATGAAAAATGGGCAAAAATCATGAAAATATTCTAAAAATTTTGATTTTCTCAGTTGAAATGTGCTTTCTAATGGTGGAAATAGTAATTGTGAGCCGTATAAAGATAACACAAGAAATTTTGAATACAGGAAAAGCGACTTAAATGGGCTGAAAATGGTCAAAAATTGACGAATTGACCGAAATTCAAAAAAAACGCCATAAATTTTTCCCAATGAGCCAAATTGGCACTTTCATCGGTGGAGTAGTAGTCAGGGGGCTCATCCAAACACAACCATATGGTTTTCACGTTAGTACCACAAATTTCGTGTTAAAAACTTTAACAGTGTTATTTATACTAATTTCATTGTACTAAAATTATTGATATTTAGTAAATTTTTTAACTGATTTTACAAATAGATTTTGAATTGCAGTTTATAACAATTTTACTAAAATTTAGTAGCGGCTACTAAATTTTTCTACTAATTTTGTTGTACTACAGATCAGCAGACATGTGTTGCTAAAAGTAGCAAAAAATACCGCTGGGCTCAAAACAGTTAAATTTCCCGTAATAACAGCAAAATTTTCAGTAGCTATTACAGACTTTTTTGGTTGAGTGTAGAAGGGGTTACAAAGAAAAAGCAGCTTCTTTGGATCAGAAAATTTCCATGGGTTAATCTAACTAAAATGATAACAAAAGGAATGTGGCCTGAAAAACCAATCCCCGACCCAACTCTCCCTTAAATATTGCATTTATTTATGTTTTTTAGTCTCTATCTTAATAATTGTCTAAGACCACTCAAATAACAGATTTGCAAATATATTTTTTTATACATATGTTTAAAAAGATATATTTCAAAAATAGCCGGATGGAATGCATATTTACTTAGGTTCCCAGCAAAAAAAGTCATTACAAAAGTTATTTTAAAAGCACTCCGAATAGCATCAACTGATTGTGAAGTAGTTAGAATTTAGCTCTAACACTGATTTATTTTACATGTGATGTCCCATGTTCTCAGTAGTTCAATTTGAGCATTTTGTTAGTAATTTAAAAGTGATTACATAATGTTATTAAAGTATGGTTTTTAGGTATACACTTTCATCACATTGTAAGGAACCTCCGGTTAACCCGGGTTTGAAGCTGGGGTAACTCAGCTAGTCCAGTGGTCCTTGCATTAAAATTTATATTTTTGAATAATTAAAAACACTTTCTTTTATTTCTTTTGCTCCGTGACGCTTTATTTATTGACTTCTCAATATCACATTTATTTAATGTGTTTCAACTTTTGATGTCCCTTGCGGTGGGAACGCTGTCACTCCGCGTTGCTTGGCCGGCTAACCACCTGGTGATCTACTCTCCTGACTACCTGAACTCCCTAAACTTTCACGGATGTTAATCCGTCGCGGATGTTATCCACTTTTATTGGGTGTTACCCAATTCCTACACTCCTAGGATTTTGGTTGTAAACCAAAATATTTGCTACAGCCCTGTGCCAGTGCCCTATAATCTCCTTCCGAGTAGGATGTAATCCTATCGGCGCTTACGGATGTAATCCGGATTATTTCTGGTTGTTAACCAGAGCCCTATTGCTATTCTGGTTGTAAACCAGGAACCTACGCTGTTGACTTGGTGTTACCAACCAACCTTAAGGATACACCCTACTCTAAGCACTGCACATAAAATTTATTCACCAAGTTAGTTCTTACCACTGTGTTGCTCCGGCCTGTTACCACGTCTTGTTCGTTCGCGTGCTTAACACAAAAAAGATCCCGACTGATTGTGGTGATCGCCTTTTATACTTTCTGCATGCTGCATTCCAGTCGCTTTGCTTCTTTATGCCTTTGAGACTAACAGTGTGTACTCATTGTAACTATTGTGTAAGGTATGCCCCCGTGTTAGATATGTGTGTGTGTTTTGCTGTATTTGTTCTCTTTGTCTCTTCATGTTTCTTTTCTCCTTGTAGTTTTCCTTCCAGTTGTAGTTTCCTTCTCTTTTTGTAGTTGCTTCTCTTCGTTGCTTTTCAGACTCTTTGTAGTTTCTCTTCTCTTTGTAGTTTTTTTTCCACTTTGTAGTTGCTTCACTGAAATGAAAAGATCTCCCTTAACAGGTGGATGTAATCCGACCTTCCCGCGATGGGTGTTACCCATTCCCAAATAAATTATAAACCTCTAATAAAAAATTCATTTATTCATATTTCTTTTAATTTTGTTTCACTCTATTTACATATGTATTTCCAAATACCAAATTCTATTATTTAATAATTATATGTGGGCAAAATTTGCTCCAAGATTTTGTACCTCACAACATCAATACGAGTACACTTTGTTTGCATTTTTAGAGTGATCCCTGCAAACATTAAAATACGAAAATGTTTTCCAATCGTATCGCCTGGAAGAAAAACTTTATTACGGCAATAATCATATTCTTATTGCGGAAGATCCTCCTTTCGGGAGTAAATGTCCTCTCTATAGCAATACGAAAACGATACTTCTGAATGATAAATCGGCGATATCGCAAATTTATCACCTGGAGGATAAAAAGGTGATATTATCGCTAAATTAACTCCTCGAAACAAAACAAACGATTTGTATTTTTCATTATTAAATTAAACTCTGAAAAAGAATATCTGCATACATAATCCATTGACAAAAACATTAATTATCTTGTTGCCATCATACCCGATCTTTTCCGCGCACTAATCCTCATTTTTCGACGAATTTGTTTCCCATATTTCTTATAATTGTTTTCTGTACAAATTTTGTATTATTTTTTCCAACATTTTCAAAAATTTTAAACGAATTGATAAAAAGGTGATATTGCCGCAATATTATCATAAAAAATTATGACAAAAAACACAATTTTGGAATTGGTTTTTCCAAATATCTCCAAAATATCTTCCAAATGATAAAAGGAAGACAAGTTCAAAATACTACTTGATTATTTTCATTCAAATGAAAAATAGAAGATATCGCTTTCTTATCTTCTTGGAAGATATCTTCCAAATGTTTGCAGGGATTCAGAAGTACTCTTTATAATATATAATATAATATATTTTTAAAAGTGATTTAAATGTGCTTTTTATAATGTCTGAAATAGCATATTTTAGAGGCAATTTTAATGTTTAGCCTTTACAGAGCCCATTTCTGAGCATATTGTGTAAAAGCTTCAATTTATTATTATTTGAAGGGCAATATTAAGGAAACACTTCTTTTGCATCTGAATCAATTCGATTAAATCAAAATCAGACAAAACCAAAATTTTTTTAATTTTTGTTCAACAGTTTTTTTTTTTTAAATAAGTTTGTAACATGTTTACTTCAGTCTTTAAATTTAAAAAAGATACGATATTGAATTAAATAAGATTAATACATTAAGACCAAGTTTTTGGGATGTCAGTTAAACTTGGTTTAGTTAAACCGAAAACGAATTATATCAGCCATTTCAAGTTTATTAACAAAAATTTGCCCCAACAACGTTTTCTCGTTTAGAATTTGTCTTCATTGAAAGAAAATAAAATAGATTTTAGAAGCAGTATTCCAGTTATAAACTGCGTTAAACTAAGTTTAAAGATAATCTACATCCTAAAAGCTGGGCCTAAAAGCTATAAGTAACCCTCTGATTAATTTTTTTAAAAACATTACTCAAGGAATTTTCAGAATATTAAAGCGTACTAGGAAACTATTTTTTCATATATTTTTATTTTTTTTATTTTAACAAATAAAGGAAAGAAAGGCATCTGTAGTACAATAAAATTAGTAGAAAAAATTAGTAGCCGCTACTAAATTTTAGTAAAATTTATGTCAAATGCAATTCAAAATCGATTTGCTAAAATCAGTTAAAAAACTTACTAAATATCAAATTTTAGTACAATGAAATTAGTATAAATAATTAGTTGCAACTACTAAATTTCAGTAAATTGCTGTAAACTGTAATTTAAAATCAATCTGCTGAAATTAGCAAAAAATTGTACTAAAAAATAAAAAAAACTGTAAAATCTAAAAAAAAAAAATTTTTTCTTTCGATTGTAACAAGCGTATTACTTCATCGTACTTGAAATTTGGAGTCAAAATTGCAAACTCTTCTCCAGTTATTGCCGCTTTATGCATTGGAGATGCAATAAAATTTTCTGGGTGTTATTTCTAAACTAAGAATATATCAATAGTAACAAATATAAACTAAACAAGAATTGTAAAAAAAAAAATTTTAAATTAGTATATTTTTCTGCTAAATTTAGCACTCGGTTTTGAAAAATTAGTAAAATGTTTTGCTGAAATCAGCAGCGAAAATTAGTTTAAAAAAATCCGTAATTTGTAATAAGAGAATAGCAAAAATGATTACTAAAAATAAAAATTGTACGAATAATCAGTATAAAAATAGTATAGTGCGATTGGAAACTGTTTACAAATTTTTTTACAAACTTTTTTATCTGAGTGTACTGTCAACGATTTTTCTTTGAAAAAGCAATCGCATCTAAGGCACCCAAACTGGAACCGGTTGCCTTAGAATGAGTTCTGGAACTAGTTCCATGGAACGGGTTCCGGAACCAGTTCCATGGAATCGGTTCTAGTGGAATAACTTCCAGAACTAGTGTGGTTGGCAACCGATTGCAAAAAATTTTCCTGGGAAGACGAATGTAAACAAATACCTTCGTGTTTAATGTTATAAATTTTTCCACCGTGTTCCGTGTAGAAACAGACGGACGGACGGACAAGAGAAGCCAAGTCGCCTCAGAAAGAGGTTCTGAAAAAAATCTTACACAATTTTTTTTACAATTCGTCATTGAATAATGGCGTGATGTACATAAATTTTCGATTTTTCTTTAATACACACTAGGGATGCCAAATGGGAAATCCCGGGATTTTCGGGATTTGCAAAATCCCGGGATTATTTCTCAAAAATCCCGGGATTTTCTTATTGATTAATATTCAGGCATGTGATAAATATCAGAAACGAAAACGATCTGATTTTCAATGGTTAATATTCTACGATCTGTACAATACCAATTATTTTTTATTTCCTAATTTAGATGTTCTGGGTAAAACTGATAAATAATAATTTGAAGCCAAGACAGAAATTGCCAACTGTACCAAAAACAAAACACTGGCAGAGCACTGATTTTATAAAAATTACTACACTTTGTTAAAATAAGGTAAAGGTAATACTATTATAATGTCAAGTATGTATCCGTTAAACTGGAAACATGCAAAAATTTTGCCATTACCTAAGTCGAATGGAGAATACAGACCTATAGCCATCTTGTGTTTCCTATCGAAAGTTTTAGAAAAACTTTTGTATAAACAAACGATTACATATGTCAATAATCATAATTTGCTTAACAGTATGCAATCTGGTTTTCGTCAGAATCATAGCTGCGTTACGGCTCTTGCGGAAGTAAGTGAGAATATACGGCAAGGACTGGAAAATGGGAACATTAATTTTTTAGTGCTTCTGGACCATTCTAAGGCTTTCGATACGGTAGACCATGATATACTCATTAAAAAACTGAAATACTTTTTTAGATTTAACGATACATCTACTAAACTTATATCATCATATCTTTCGAACCGCACACAATCGGTGTTTGTAAACAATGTATATTCAGATAGCTTATCCCTTATTAAGGGGGTGCCTCAAGGTTCTATTTTAGGTCCACTTTTATTTTCCTTATACGCAAATGATTTGCCAGAGCAACTGACTAAATGTAAAGTACATTTATACGCAGATGACGTGCAGCTAACTTTAAGTAGCCCAGTTCAAAATATTGCTTCAGGTATAGCTTATCTAAATGATGACTTAAACAGAATCTACCTTTGGGCTTCTGCAAATGGACTCTGTCTGAACCCGCATCTAAATGCATTGTAATACGAAAGAAAAGTTTAGTTCCCTCGATTTCTGAGGATATTGTTTTAAATGGTGAGAAGATTGAAATTGTAAACACAGCGAAGAATCTTGGTATAATTTTCAATAGCAATTTGACATGGACTGATCATGTCAATTCACTGGTTGGTCAAACCTATGTAAAGCTACGAGCTGTCTGGTCAACACAATATTTCACCCCGTTAAGAATTAGGGCATTACTTGCCAAGACGTACTTGATTCCCTCCCTGATGTATGGTTGTGAATTATTTGGAAGCTGTGATTCAGTTAGCTATAGAAAACTAAATGTCTTATTTAACAATATTATTAGATATGTGTATGGATTGAAAAGGTTTGATCATGTTTCCTCTGTTTCAAATAACCTTTACGGAGTCTCTTTCGAAAATCTGATAAAAATTCGCACCCTGATGTTCTTGCATAAATTAATAAACAGTCAAACCCCCAGGTATTTATTTGACAAAATACGTTTTTTCCAATCGCCACGAAACCGAAATATTGTAATACCTCGACATCAATTCCTAATGTCTGAATGGCAATTTTATGTACATGCCGCTCGTCTTTGGAATAATCTTCCACTAAGTCAACAAGTAAATAGCAATGCTAATAGTTTCAAAATATTTTTATTTAATTTTTTCAAATAATTTTTATTTTTTTCTCTTTATGATTATCAATATTGTTATATTTGTAATAAGTTTGTTATGTTAATAATTTATAATTAATTAATAATATGAAAATAATTTTTTTTGTAACGTAATACGCTCCTGTACTATAAATATAAGACTCAGTCTTGTTGTACAGGAAATGGAATCAATTAAATAAATAAATAAATAAAAATAAAGTCGGAAGGTCTCGGGTTCGATTCGGGTCACGAACATACAATTTTTTGTTTTCTTTTTTTTATTTAATTTTTTTTTTTATAAAATTACATTTCTTTTTATTAAATTTAATTGTTTTTTATAAAATAATTTTTCTAAAGATTTTTTGACCATCTATGTTTTCCTGACGTTACGCCAACGTTGGCAAGTGAGATCCAGCAGACGTTATGCCAATGTTTACATATTAGCCATTGTTATAATTCATTTATTATTTAAGCTATGTTGTACTACATGTCTCGTTAGCTTAGTGTGTAGAGCGATTGTCTGGCAGTCTGACAGCCCGGGTTCGAGTCACAGCCCGACCATGTTTTATTTAAAATAATTATAATCAACATTTTTATTCTAAATAAATTTTTTTTCGGAAAAAAAATGTTTTTTTTAGTTTTTTAAACCATCAATTTTTTTGTTTTTCCAACATCATGACAATGTTGGCCGCTTAGTGTAAACCAACCTTTTGCCGACGCTTGTAAGTTAGCTACAACTGCTGTTATCATTGATCTAATTTTTTAGCTATTAGATATTACAAGTCTTGTTAGCTTAGTATGTAGAGATCGCGGTTGACAACCTGGCGGCCTGGTTTTAATTTTTTTGAAAAAAAATTTATTTGAAAATCTATTTTTACACCACTTTTTTCAATTTTGACAACGTTGGCAAGTTAGCGCCAACCAACGGTTGGCCGCTGTTATCAATCGGGTACCAGGACAATACTGTCAAGATTGTTAATCCCACGTTCTGCCAACCGACCATCGCCAACGGTATGCCAACATTGTGCCGATCGTATTTTTCTGCTTGGGTAATTACTCTAGATTGAAAAACTGTTCGTTTTCGTTTTCCATTTTCATCATATCCCTGATTAATATGAATACAAATAAAATACACTCAAAAAAATAAGTTAGTAGAAAAATTTGTAAAACGTCTTGTATATCAAGTTTACTAGTTTTCAGCAATTTTTTTGCTGAAATTGCGTTTTCAGCAAAAGTTTTAGTTATATTTTTTTAGCACTAAACTAATTTTGAACTAATGTTTTACTAATTTATTTTGCTACAAAAATTGTCCTGATAACAGCATTTACAGCGTGAAAGACAACCAGATAAACAAGAGGTAGATGTCGCAGCTTGCCTGGATGTAGTACAGACAACGGAAATGATAAAAAAGAAAAACAACAATTTCTATATTTAAATTTTCTGCAAATAAATTAACTAAAGTAAAATTTCGCTACAACTTTTTTGAGTTTTTTTCAGTCTACTAATATTCAGCAAAAAGTTTAGTGATTTTAGCAAGTATTTTTTTCATTTGCAATCGACTAAGTGTTAGCAAAACTTTTACTGAAGATTACTATTTCTTTGGTAAAAATTAGCTCGCTGATTTTCAGCAAACCTTTTGCTGAAATTACCAACTTTTTTGCAAGCACGGTCCTGACTAAAAATTTGCTGACACAGCAACATTGTTTGCTGACTTTACTGACTTTTTTTTTGAGTGTAATGATTTCAGATTTTCAATGTTTTTTCTTGATTTTTCTTATATTTACAAGAAACTAGAAATTAAGTAGATTATTCCAGTAAACTATGCAAAGACTGGCCGAAAAAGCTTTATGGCCTACACTCAAAAAAATAGTCAGTAAAGTCAGCAAAAAATGTTGTTGTGTCAGCAAATTTTTAGTCAGGAGCGTGCTTGCAAAAAAGTTGGTAATTTCAGCAAAGCAGCGAGCTGATTTTTAACAAAAAAAAAATATTAATCTCAGCAAAAGTTTATTTTATTTTTTATTTTTATTTATTTATTTGAAGACTTAGAGTCTCACATTGCAGTACAGAACTGATTTTTCGTAAAATTACAGAAGTTGTTATTAAAAATTTAAAACTAAAAATAATAAAATAAAATATAATAAATTTATAACATGTATCAAATTAACCCTTTCAGACCAGAGAAACAAGCTGATCAAAATAATCGGCGGCGGCGACGCAAGCAAAAAATCGGCGGCGGCGGCGGCGATTAAGGTTGAGCCGGATAAAAATCGACGGCGGCGGCGCTACCAAATAATCGGCGGCGGCGGCGGCTTGATCGGCTTGATAGAACATTATACACGTAATTTTAAGATGTTTAAGGTTTTTTCCAAAATATAGCAGTAGAAAATTGTACAACAAAAATGGAATTATCAAATAAAAAATAATTTTAAGTTAAATTCATCGATAAAAATTACAAATTTAGGATTTTTAGTTTTTGAAAGGACCTAGAAGGACAGATAGTTGGGCTTTCCAAATATATACAAATGTTTATATATTCAATAAAATTGTGTGGAAATATTTTCAAATAAAACTGATTTTCTAAATTTTTTCTTATTTTGTTTAATTTTGACGGCTTTTAATTACAATATTTTGTTAAAAATTTGTTATTCTTAATTCAGGGTAAAATGAAGTTCTACTTTAATCGGATTAAAATTTTTTTATAAATATGGAATCTCTGCATTTATAAAAAAAATTGAAAATGTTAACCTTAATGAGTGTGCAAACAAGAACATCGAGATGTCTTAAAATAGCTGAAATTAAATGTTTAGAAAAATTACGATAACTTTTTTAATTTTCAATTAATTTAAACAAAAGGATCTGATTTTACTAAAAACTAAGCCCACTTTCAGAATAAATTACAATAGTAAAGAATTTTTTAATACTGTAAAAAAGCCGTCCAAGTATACAAATTAAAAAAAAAATTAATTTTAATGTTTTTAAAAAAACTGTCAACATATTTCAGTTACAAATAAATAATTTTATATACATATATTTGGAAAGCTAAATTTTTTGTCTTTCCAAAAACATTCCAAGATTAAAAATCGGTTGAAAAATTGCTGAATTTAAAATTGTTAAGTGCTTGAAGTCGCTCAAAAACAGATATTTGACACTATCACCCCTGTTCCGAATTCCGGAACTTTTTAGTTAGAGTAGTTTTTTAAAATCACACAAAATTCAAAATGTCGGAAATTGACTGTTTCGAACAAATTTTAGCATACTGAAAATTTTTTAAATAAATTTTAATATATCAATTTTTGCAACAAAATATTCCTTTTACTTTCACCAAGCTTTTTCAACACGAAATAAAACGAAGAAAATAATTCGGATGTGGATCACAGAACAGCAAAAAAATTCGAAATGTTTCACTTTAGAATTTTTTTATGTGGATTCGGAACTTAGAAATAAACAAACTCTATTTTCACTCATGATTAAATGTGTTTTTAGAATAAACTAGAAAAAACTATGGTTCGAAAAAAATTATGCTCGAAAAGATGTCAAAGTTGAAAAACTTAAAAGAAAAGTAAAAAAAATTCAGATATTCACCCCTGAATAATATTCTGAGTCCCGAAACTTTTTAATTAGAGTTGAATTGTAAAATCACACGGAATTAAAAATTTCGAAAATTTGCTGTTCCTACCAAATTTTAATATTCATAGACTAATTTTATAATAAATTGTTATATAATAATTGTTGTTAAAAAATATATATTCGTTTCACTATCATCAAGCTTTTTCTACACGAAATAAAATGAAAAAAATAACTCGGATGTGGATCACGGAACAGCAAAAAAATCCGAAATGTTTCACTTTAGAATTTTTTTGTGGATTCGGAACTCAGAATAGCGTCGATTATTGTAAATATCTCCCCAATTTTATAAGTCGACCGAGAAATAACTTACTTAACATTTTTTTCGTCCGCAATGTCTTAAAAATGTGTCTTTTGATAATAATTTCAGGTGTACAGAAATTTCTGAAAAATGTGATGTTATCTACTTAACCAAACCTACGACCATAGATTCGAATGAATTAATTCTTTAATTCACTTTTGGATTTTTATTTAAAATTTACTATTATATCATTCGTTTATACCATTCCTTATGAATTCATTCACTGGCATCATTCTTTTAATTTTCATGCATAGTGAATGAATTCTTTAATGAATTCATTATTTTTATAATGATCTTTCACGTTTTATTCGGTTTGTAAAATATTAAAACAAATGTTTGCGTTTTTAAATTTTGGTTAATTACCTTCATTATTTTTATTATATAATATCAATATTATCCCTAAAATAAGCCACATTTTTATTTAATTTGTAATTATAAACTAAAGTGTTGTCAGAATCATTAGTATATTCATACCTTAGATCTTTTACGGATTGAGTAAAATGACAATTTCGATAAGCCATTTTGTAAAAGATTAGAATTAATGAAAAAATTAATTATTTAAATTGTTTGTAATTCTATAAGGAATGTATTCAACATAAAAATGCATTCTATTTAATATTAAACTTTGGAAATGAAACATATGAATTAATGGAATGATATATATTCAATTTCTAAAGCTGAATTCGGTTTTGTGCGAATTAAGCTTAAATTGCATATCCAAATTTCAGCGAAATCTGTCAGAAGTTTTCAAGCAAAACTTCTAACTTAAGAAATATTTATGACAAAAATCCTTCTTAGCTCTGACTATAAAACTGGTTCTTTTATTTCTTTTGAACTAAAAAAAAATACTCTTGATGGTTCAGGAAATGATGAAGTAGAAAATTTCAGAGACTATTAATTATAGAGATAGGAAATCAAAACTTACACTACTCACCGGTAGGGGGCGCTGAAATTTAGTATCACCTGAGCAGCTATTTAGTATCAGCTGAGCCTATATTTAGAAACTCAAAAATTGCTGAAAACTGCGCAAAATAAGAAAAAATCAAGCGCAAAATATGTTCAAATAATAAAATTTGAAAATTCCTTGGTATTAAAACTATTAAAATTTCCTGGTGTCAATTCATATTTTATGAAATATAATTTAGGTAAAAGCATAATTGTAATTTTTGTCTAAGTAAACCTATTATATTGAAAATATTTGCAACTTTAAGAGAAAACATCACATCTCACAATCGTGTATGCTGGGTCTCAAATGGTTTAAGTCAAATTAAAAACATAAAAAATATCATAAAAATATAATTAAACATTCAAAGTATATACTCATATAATTAATTTAACAGACCAAAAACAAAATCAAATATAGTTTCCTAATTGGAATAAGCACATAATTTTATTTTTGAACTGAAGTGCATTGCTTATAACTTTAGAGTCATATGGAAGATTATTCCAGAGACGGGTGGCGTATTTTGCTAACAGTTAGTCGATTCCAAATGAAAAAATCCTTGCTAAAATCTCTAAACTTTTTGCTGAATATTAGTAGGCTGAAAAAAACTCAAAAAACTTGTAGCGAAATTTTACTTTAGTTAATTTATTTGCTGAAAATTTAAATATAGAAATTGTGTAGTTGTTTTATTAATTATAATTTCCGTTGTATGTACTATATCCAGACAAGCTGCGACATCTACATCTTGTCTATCTGGTTGTCATCCATGCTATAAAAGCAGTTATCAGCACAATTTTTGAAGCAAAATAAATTAGTAAAACATTAGTCCAAAATTAGTTTAGTGCTAAAAATAATATAACTAAAACTTTTGCTGAAAACGGAATTTTAGCAAAAAAAAATTGCTGAAAACTAGTACACTTGATATACAAGACGTTTTACTAATTTTTCTACTAACTTATTTTTTTGAGTATACTTAAAGTAGGGCATACACGTTCAATATTATTGATCAATTTTTAAAAAATCAACCATTCAGAACATTTAATTTTTAAATACTTTGTTCTGATTGGTTGATTTTAAAAACATTGATCAATCTCAGGAAAATTTTTTACAATCGGTAGCCACCATACGGGGAATGAGGACTCAATTGCCCTCCAAGGACCTATTCCGTGACCGGTCTACCGAAGGCATATTAATAAATTAGTACAAATATGAACCAAAAGAAAATGAATTAATTTTCCAAGTATTTTCTGATCCGTGGTTGCTTTTGGGACAATTTCAAATAAAAAGAATCGGTGTTTGAATCGACAGTAGAAGGGGTTGTACATGAAAAGTAGCTATTCTGCAACCGATAAAAAAAACTGATTTGCTTGCAAACGGATTTGAACTCGGAACCTTCTCACTGCAAACTTTTTTAAAGAAGCGTCATTATTTTCACAAAATCATTGAACTTCATTATCGAAATCCTGAGGAAACTTAATTTCGTTTCAGCACACACACTTGCATGTAAATACGCTTCCTGTTTTTTTTTTGACCCAATGGGATTATGGGGCCCATCCTCCACTAATTTTGAATTTTGTTATTTTTTATTGAACAGGGGTCATATTTTTTTACGTACATAGTGCATATGCCTGCTAAATGCATTTTTGCCAATTTTTAGACCCACCATCCCACTGTGCAGGAGGGTATATATATCCGTTTGTAACTCATCGAAAAAAAATCTGGTACATAAAAAAATTATATATTCTTGATCGTTATCAATAGCGAAACCGATATAGCCATGTCCGTCTGCCTGTCTGTTGAAATCACGATCACGCACAAAATAGTTGTGCTAGGATGTTAATTTTTGGTCAAAATTTTTGTCCAATTTTTTAAGCAGTTTGGTATTGGAAATGGGCATATTTGGCCCAGACGTTTAAAAGTTATGAATGAAAATGTAAAAGCACCTCTAGAATTTTCCATATTAACATGAAAATATATATTAACTGTGTGTTGTTGTTGTTACTGAATAAGCAAAATATACATACATACACACCCAGACCTTGAAAGAGATAATTCTGTTTTGGAATTTATATGCATAAAATTGGATTCATTTTATAAATTACTGAATAATTCATAATGCCTTTAAATCAATGATTCGACATTGAATAAAGTGAGATAAGATTTTTTCCTATTTGTGTTGATTCAATTTTGATTCTACTGTTATAACTCTCTTTTGGGGGCCCGGTTTAAAGTTTAAAAATGAACTTAACTATATTTTCTTCATTTATGATAGGGTTGGAACAATATGTACACTATTGGAAAGGTAATAAAAATAGCTTTAGGATAGGATTTTTTTGTTGACCCATTATGATTCGGCGTAGGAATTTTAATTTTTTTGTTTTTTTAATGTTTTTATTCCATAGAAAACCTATATAAGAACAAAAATTGTGCTTATAAGTATGTTATCAAGACGAAAAGCTTTCATTTTATATAGATTAAGTTTTTATCACTTCAAACACCGAAAATATTAGAGGTCAAAATCGTGAGATTTTTTTTCTTTCAAAGTATGGCTAACTTTTGACAAATGAAAAATCTCAATACCGACAATACCCTACGGGAAATTTTAACAAACTGTCACAGAACTGGCCCCTTTATATGAAATAGACTGGTCACTTTTACATGGCGTTGTCATAGGAGGGGGAAATTGATCCATTGTGACATGTCACAAGACAAATCCTAGGACAGGTTACTGAACTCTCATAAAAAACAAAGTTCAGGGACCTGTCCTGGGATTTGTCTTGTGACATGTCACAAGGGGTCAATTTCCCCCTCCTATGACAACGCCATGTAAAAGTGACCAGTCTATTTCATATAAAGGGGCCAGTTCGGTGACAGTTTGTTAAAATTTCCCGTAGGGTAGGTTTAAAATGTGTTTACTCCCAAAATATGTTCGATTCCCGATGAGTTATATATATATATATATTTGTTCCTTTTACTCCTGCAAGGAGCATAGGGCCTCAACTCCCGATGAGTTAATTCAGTATAATTGTTGGTTAGAGTCAAAGTTGTATCTGATGTACCATCTGCAAAAAAATTAGGTTTGACTTCTAATATCTTCGGTGTTTCAAGTGATAAAATTTGAACTACATCTCAAAAGTTTTTAATCTTGAGAATATATTAATAAGTAAAAAATTATGTGGTAGTATACGGTGGTTTTCATAAAAACGGTTTATTTTAAAAAATCTTAAAAATAAATCTCATTCGCCGGTAATGGGTAAGCAAAAAAAAAAAAAATGTCGTCCATAAGATATTTTTACTATCTTTCCAATGGTATATATATTGTTACGAAAATGGCTTGGCCTAGTATAGAAAACTCTGGACTTTTCTAGAAGAAAATAGCCCAAGAGACGGGATGGACAAAATACATCAATCTGGCAACATAGTACTACATTTAATTATACACCTAAGAATATGCCATGATTAATTACGCATTAGAATTGTATAGTTGGTTAATAATAAGTGTTTGTGTGTATGTATAATGTCAAGCCTAATGTAGAGTTATATTGTATAGTTGGTTAATGATAAATGTTTGTGTGTCTGTATAGTCTCTAAGCGTGATGTAGACTTATTATAAGTGTTTGTGTGTTTGTATAGCGTTAAGTCTAATGTAGAGTTATATTGTATAGTTGGTTAATGATAAATGTTTGTGTGACTGTATAGTCTCTAAGCGTGATGTAGACTTATTATAAGTGTTTGTGTGTTTGTATAGCGTTAAGTCTAATGTAGAGTTATATTGTATAGTTGGTTAATGATAAGTGTTTATTATAACAGTTTGTGTTTGTGTATAGTGTTAAGCCTAATGTAGAGTAATAATGTATAGATGGTTGTGTATATAGTCTGTAAGCGTATGTAGAGTTAAGTATAGCATGCTAGAATTATCCAGTGTGTTGTAGAAGTATGGCTGTTACTATATAAGGCGCGCGTTAACATTAGTAGCAGAAGTTGATAATTAACAGTTGTGCTGTTAAGACCGCGAGTTAATATCGTGTTAAAGTTAGTAGCGCTCTAGTAATGGTCATAATAGAGAGAGTTTGTAAATAAGTAATAGTGTGTAAATAAATAAGAGCGTCTAAGCTATTTCAAACTTACGTGTGTTCGTGTTTTGGTTATTGGCTAATTGGTTGGTATTATCGCTGCGACAGCACCAGGACTGTTTATCTAAGGGAGATAAACGAACGTTTTGTAAGGTAAAACGTAATAATTGGTGTCAGCGTTGGAACTGGTTATTTTGATTGCAATAGAAAAGAATCCGGTTTATTTAAGGGAAATAAACCAACGTTTTTAAAAAGTAAAAACGTAACAATATATTGTTCCAATCCGACTATAAATGACTTAGATATAGCTAAGTCCATTTCCAAACTTTGCACAGAAATAAACTCCCTACAGAGGTCTTTCCGCGGATTTTTTTTTTTTAACAGCTTGAAAAGTACTACATCGGGGTAAAAAAAAATTCACTGAGATCAACTTATTGCAAAATTGAGATTTAAAATACGAATTAAGGAATTATATTTTTAAAGGTATGCACACATCTATATGAATAACATAAGCGGTGTTGCCACTTTATGGGTAGGGCATGGATGACAGCAATTATTAAATTGTTTAGTTGTTCACTTAAATTTCAATTCAAATGAATGAATTGAGAAAGTTATCAAATTTGTAAATAAAAAATATATTATACATAAAAAAAGAATTTAATTCATAAACTAGCCAATAGATAGTGGGTCTATGAATACAACTTAGCAATTACTTCAAAGCATTGTTGGTAGCAGAAACGGTGCGATTATCGGTGAGGGTAAGTAACG
Source organism: Leucophora obtusa (assembly GCA_949987735.1). Taxonomy (NCBI): domain Eukaryota; kingdom Metazoa; phylum Arthropoda; class Insecta; order Diptera; family Anthomyiidae; genus Leucophora; species Leucophora obtusa. The sequence continues at coordinate 222,234,445 of OX465295.1, forward strand.
CTATCATAGATTATTTCGGTTACAGTATTTTAGGGATACTTGTATTTCGATAACGGTATTTTAAGGTTAACTGTATTGCAATTATTTCGATAATGGTATTTTAAGATAAGCGGTATTCAGTTATTTCGGTGCATTCCGCAATTTTTTTTTTTTATGAAAGAACAAAGTAAAGTAAAATAAATTTATTAATTAAGTGTATGTAAAATTTACAATTACGACGTGGAATTACAAAAAGTTTAGACTAAAAAATAATGGTGTTGTAAGGATAATGGGATAATGGTATTTCATTTATTTCGGTAATGGTATTTTAAATGTATCGATATTTGAATCTATAACAGTATTTTAGCGATAGAGCCTGCCAACCCTGCCTCAATATATGTAATTACTTTTGGCTTATGAATGACTTAACATCTAATTGTGAAGTTTGCATAAAAATTCCAATATCTATTTTTTATTCATACGAGTTAATGAATTGATTCACAGCGACTGATCATCCACGAATTAAATCGATACATCAGGAAAGTGTATTAATCTATACATGCTTTGAAATTCTATCGTTATACAAATAAGCTATTAACCTTTATGCTTACAAAATGTTTAAGAAAAACGAAATTTTTAAGTATAACATTTTTTATACCGCTTGTGTGAAATAAACACATTTGCAAATTCTGAATTTTGTAAACAATTTAATTGATTTAAAAATACTTTTGAATTTCCTTCATTTAGATGTTTATTTTTGAATTTTACAAAGTATTTACAAAAAGTTTACAAATGATATCGTGTGCCTGCTGACGCTTATATTTCGCTTCATGTTTACATTCATGTTTATTGGGATATTTTTTACAAAAAAAATATTTAACTTGATCTCAGGGGTTAAATAGTAAAGCTTGGTATGAGTTTCTTAAGAGTAAAAAGAAGCTAAAATATTCATAAAAGCGGATCGTTTAAAGACGATTCTTCTTTTAAAACATTCTCATCTGAGTCGTCCGAGTTATTTTTAAGGTAATGTCTGTCTAAATTTTGTAATGCCTCTTCTTCTTCTTCTTCCGATGACGAATCATTTTACAATTTCCTAAAAATTAGAAATAAATCATTTTATTTCCCTCATAACTTTTTTATTTACAGAGCTACAAATTCTAACTAAGCCTTAAATAAAAGCTTAATATCGTGACTATAAATATTGCAATATTGCAATTTATATAAATTCATACGGGTTTTTTATAAAAAGATTTTTTCTTAAAAAAAAGTAAAAAATGAAAACTCCTCCGTCGGGCCGCAATGGGTTAATAATAATAAACTAAAAAAATGTCATCTTAAAGATATTTTAATTAACTTTCCAATGATGTATATAGTGTGCCAATCGGACAATAAACGACGAAGATATAGGCAACTCCATGTTCAAACTGTGCACCCAAAATAACTCCCGATATAAGCGTTTCCGCGAAAAAAAAATGTTTTTTTTTTCAAATCACCTTAAAAAGCCCTATCTGAAGCAAAGAAAAATAGTCAACTTGTTCCCAAAATTTTATTAAATTTACTAATTTTGTAAAATTTTTTGCTAATTTCAGCAGTTTTATTTTCATTTTCATTTTGCATAAATTTTACTAACATTTAGTAAAATTTACAAATTTTTTTTGTAAAATTAATTTTACTAAAAAAATTAATTTTAGTAAAAAAATTGGCTGATTTTAGCACATCGATTTCCAATATGACATTACTTAAATTTTACTAAATTTTAGTAACCAATACAAATTTTTTCTACTACTTTCACTTTACTAATAATTACAGACACGTTTTGCTAAAATTAGCTAAACGGTCTGCTGGCCTAATATTAGTTAATTTTATCTGTAAAATTACAGTTTTTTTGTAACTTTTACAGACTTTTTTATTTGAGTGTGTAAATACATACTTTTAAATTTTTTTTTGAAATTGGCATGCACCATGGTCAACTAATTATATCAGTTTAGATCTGACCTGATTAAATTATATGTTAATCAGATGAAATTGTATCCGATTTTTGAACTGATACAATTTTATCGGTTTATATGTAATGGTGTCAGGTTTATTCGTAATTGATTCAATTTTATATAAATAAAAAATAATTGTATCCTACTTTACCTTATACAATTGTATCAAAGTTTTAAACTGATATCAGGTCAAAATTGGGATATAACTATATAATTTTGTATACAAATATATCTATTTGGACCTAAACTGATACCAAGTGATATAAACCAATAAAATTGTATCAGGTCAAAAATCAGATACAATTTCATCTGATTAACACATAATTTAATCAGGTCAGATCTAAACTGATACAACTAGATAAAAACTGATAAACAGCTGATACAATTTTATCGGGACATTTTTCGGATCAAATGGTACATGGATGACTCTAAGTTATATATTACCATATAGAGCTCCATATTATTTTTTTTAATAGGAAACATACATTTAAACAATATATTGTCATATATGGTACCATTTAAACAATATAATGTCATATATGGTAACTCAACCGCAATATTAAATTTTAAATCTATTTATTGTATTTCAGAAATTTTAAATGTATTTCAGAAATTAACGAATGTATTTCAGAAATTATTAATTGTATTTCAGAAATAATCAAATCTATTTCAGAACTTGTTGATTGTATTTCATAGTTAATAGAGAAAAATTTCTTAAATGAATTTCATAATTTCTGAAATACAATTGATAATTTCTGAAATACAGTTTGATAATTTATGAAATACAGTTGTGAATTTCGGAAATAAAATTAATAATTTCTGAAATACAATTGATAAAACTAAAATTCAATTGACTAGTTCTGAAATACAATTCATAAATCTGAAAAATAATTGATAAGTTCTGAAATACAATTGATAAAATTGAAATTCAATTGATTATTTCTGAAATACAATTGATAAATCTTAAAAACAATTGATACAATTGGAAATGGTGTAGAGCGTCAAAAAGATGTAAATAAAATTATTTTATTAAAAAAATTCAATTTAGTAAAAAAAAAAAAAATTTATAAAAACATTTATAGAAAAAAAAAATTATAATTTTATAAAAAGAAATTCATTTTATAAAAAAAAATGCATAGCCGTGAACGGTATGGAACTCGAGACCTTCTGAGTTTAACCCTTATTTTAACAAAATATTGTAATTTTTATAAAATCAGTGCTCTGGTAGTGTATTTTTTTTTTTTTTTTTGAACAGTTGTCAATATCTGTCTGGGATCTTATTTAATCCCAAATAAATGGAGATCTTACGTAGTACCCAAATATAATGCGGGATCTAATTTTATCTGTCATTTTTGCGGATAGTTTTAGATGTCAATACCCAAATATATTGCTGTTTCTAATTCGATCTGCCATTTTAATACCGAAATAAATTGCTGGATCTAATTCGATCTGCAATTTATGGGATAAATTAAAATCTTACCAAATCCCAAAATATATTACTGGATCTAATTTGATCTGTCATTTTTTGGATAAATTTAGATCTTACTTAATCCCCAAATATATTGCTGGATCTAATTTGAACTGTCATTTTTTGGATAAATTTAGACCTTACTTAATCCCCAAATATATTGCTGGATCTAATTCGATCTGCCATTTTCCATATAAAGTTAGGTACAAATAGGGTTGCCATCCCTCCTCTTTTCCCCGGACACCGTCCTCTTTTTTATGGCGTCCGGGACAGTCCTACTTCTTTTTCAGTAAGTGTCCGGGGTTGTCCTACTTTTTGCACTTTTCTCCACAACTTTTTTTTGAATTGTTGGCATCGCCTGTTTTGTCACTGTTATTTCACTTACTTCAATTGCCAAATTTGAAGCTTATCAGCAGTGAGCCAACAGTAGAATTAAAAAAAATTAACATTGATTTTAATGATGAAAATTTATTTAATGAATTCCATGTCTTGAAAAATTATGTAAAAAACTTAAATTCAATTAACATGACTCATACCAAGTTTTGGTATGATTTTTTTTATTAAAAATGATGTTTGCTATGAAATTAAAAAACTTTTTAGGTTTTATTTTTTCTTACCACGCCAAAAAGAAATAAATTGAATCCAAAAATATTTCAAATATAATTTTGATATGAATTGTCAAGAATTTTATGAATATTTAAAGAAATGCGACAGTAATATATTGATTCAAATTGGAAGCGTTGAAAAATATTCATGAAATTGAATCCAGAAACTATTTCTAGTTCTATTTCTGATATTACTACAGTCAAATAAAATTTTGATATGAATTTTCACGAGTTTTATGAATATTTGAAGAAATGCGACAGTACTATACTAATTCAAATTGGAAGCATTGAAAAACATTCATGAAAACCTTTATCGTATTAAGAAATTATAGAAATATACATTCCTGAAAATGTATGCAATGAATTTGGTAATAGTTGTTTTTTTTTTTTTGTTTATTTATGTACCACTAATTTAACCCATAAATGCATGATCTCTTCAATTTTAACCATTTTATTATATATGATTTCTAAAGGCGTGTACATTTCAAGAAAAATTCCAAAAAAAAATTATTTGAGAAAAGATGATTTTTACTGAAAAATATGTTTTTTTTGCAAATCGCTAAATTGTGATTATTTTAACGTGCATGAAAAAAAAAATTATATAAACTATGAATTATACAATTTATTGTCGCCAAAATTAATTTTATTACGCGAATACAACTTTAAATATATAAACAAACATTTTTGAATATTACACTTTTTGTAAAAAAACGCGTGTTTAGGTTTTTCACAAACATATGAAGCAAAACCAAGATTTTTCCTACAACTGTTTAAAAAATCTGAGCTAAACTATAGGACACTTTGTACGGAAGGCCCAAAAATGCAGTTTTGTGCATCAAGTGGGTTCTATTACACTGTGAGACAAATGGTACGGGTCAGTGATCGGGAAGGGTTCAAACTACCGGGGGAAGTTATATCGGTAAAAAAGAAGTTATACGTGTCCCGGCGTTTCGCTGGGTCACCCCTAGGAATCGAGATATATCGATTTGACCTTTGGTGGTCTTTTTTTTTTACATAACTCGAGAACCACTAGTCCGATTTTACTCAAACAATTTTAAAACAATTAAAAATTACAATTCCTTTAATCTGTTTATATAACGTTTTTCTATATACTCAACAGTTTTGTCGGTAAAAATAAATGTATGAAGAAAAAAATATTTTTTGCCTAAAATATTTAAAAAAAAAAGTAATAAACAAAAAGTTATTGATTTTTATGGTAGCGGTAACAAACATTTATTTTTACCGGCAAAACTGTTGAGTATATAGAAAAACGTTATATGAACAGATTAAAGGAATTGTAATTTTTAATTTTTTTAAAATTGTTTGAGCAAAATCGGACTAGTGGTTCTCGAGTTATGTGAAAAAAAGATATATCTCGATTCGTAGGGGTGACCCAGCGAAACGCCGGGACACGTATAACTTGTTTTTGACCGATATAACATTTCCCGTTGGTTTCATCCCATCCCGATTTTGACTGTCGCATAGTGTTATTAAAAAACAGGTATGTTGCCAATTGGCTAAACCATGCATTTAAGGGTTAAAGTTCAGAATGATTTTTTTGTGTTTTTGAATTTTTTTTAGTGGGAATAAAAATTGTTTTATTTATAAAATAATTTTGTATTTGTATATTTTATCGCGTTGTTGATTTTTGTAAAACTAATTTATTAAAAAAAAATTGTCCTCTTTTTTAAGACAAATGTCCTTCTTTTTTGAGGTTGACGTCCTCTTTTTCTGAAAATGGAAATGGCAACCCTAGATACAACTTAATACTAAAATATATTCCTAGATCTAATTCGATGTATTTAATCCCTAAATATATTGTTTGATATAATTTGATCCGCCATTTTTCGGATAAATCTAGATCTTACCAAATCCCAAAATATATTGCTGGATCTAATTCGAACTGCCATTTTTCTGATCAATTTAGATCTAGGTTTATCCACAAATATGTTGCTGGATATAATTCGATCTGCCATTTTTCGGATCAACTTAGATCTAAGTTTATCCCCGAATATATTGCTGGATCTAATTCGATCTGCCACTTTTTTGGATTAAATTAGATCTAAGTTTATCCACAAATATATTGCTGGATCTAATTCGAGCTGCCATTTTTGAAATCAAATTAGATCTAAGTTTATCCACAAATATTATTAGTTTATCCCTATATATACAATAGGATCTAATGCGATATCATTGGATACACCCAATTTTGAGATCTAATTGGATCAATATCAAATTGGATATGATTAGATATTGCGCGAAATCAATTTTTTTTACTCGGGACGTGACATAAATTCATATTCCACTAAATTCATTTTATCAAAAGAATCACAACTTTTGCATCAATAAGTGTGTTCCTTTACTTTTTGGGTAAAGTTCGGTAAAATGAGATTAAGCAAAAAATCCTCTCACAAAATGACAAAATTACCCAAAAGTAAAGGAACGCACAATACCACTTTTCGAGCCCAAAAATGCATTTCAAAGAAAAATGTGAAAATGCCTATAATTTTAGTTTGAAAAATTTAATAAACATACATATTTATTTGCATTTAAAAGTTCTTATTAATTTTGTTCAATTATTATAAATAACACATTTCTTTTGCGTATTGGTTTGTTTAATTTAATTTTTCAATTTATTTTTTTAGGGTAAGATTGGGATCCCGCGGGTTCCCGCGGTAACGTAGAGGAACGGAGCTAATATTTGCAGAAAATACAAATACAAATTTTATATCTTTTTTATTTCAAATAAATTTTATATGTATTTACTATGGTAAAAGGAAAAAAAGTAGATTTCTGAATATGCAACTTTTAAAATCGTTATTTTTTAGAAATTTGCACTTCTATTATCCAAAACTTCGTAGAAATTGATTAGAAAATATATGTTTTACATTTCTGAATGGTTATATCTGAATTTTATAATTTAAGATTTATCAGACTCTTTAATTTTTATGTATTAAAAAAGTCAATCTTTTTCAGCTTTAGTCATTTTAACTTAAAATTAAAACAGAAAATGCGTTTTTTTTTTTATAAATTAAGTAACATCCCTACGGGGATGAGGAGTCAATTGCTCTCCAAGGACCTATCCCGTGACCGGTCAACCGAAGGCATATTACTAAATTAGTACAAATATGAACCAAAGAGAATGAATTAATTTTCTAAGTATTTTCTGATTCGTTACTTTCACTGTTGATTTTAAAAAACTTGACCAATACCGAAATAAAAAATAAAATTCGCGGCATATTTTTTAAAATATTTTTTTTATTTATTTTACTCTTTTATTTATTTTGAACTTTATTTTTTTACGATTTGCTTATTTTAGCTCTTATTTGAAATTTTTATAATTTTTTGCTAAAAAATTTTAAGTTCTGTATTTTCAACGTTTTTTAATGTTAAAGCTGTTTTAGTTTTAACAATTGGTATTTCATTTAATTTTCTTTTTAACTTAAGGGCAATTTATTAAATTTTTATTTATATTATCAGAGTTTTTGAGGTAATTTTCTAATTTTTAATTGATTTTTTAATTTAATTATGGCCAACGCAAAAAACGAGTCAACTGCCATTAAAGGACCTATCCCGTCACCGGTCAATCAGGGCATACTGAAGGCACTTCCACTATATTTGTGTGTGTGTTAGTGTTGTTTTCTTTTCTATTTTTTTCTTTTCCATTTTTTTTTTATTTGCTTGTAGTGTTTGTTTTTCTTTACTGTCACAAGGTGTCTAAACTGTGGCAATTGGTCATTTCCAATGACAACGCCATGTTAAAATGATATGTCTCTTTCAAACAAAAAGACCGATCAACGACCGGTCTCCGCCCCCTTGGGACCTATCCTGCGTGTCATCTGGGACCGGTCCCTTTCCCCGTAGGGATGAGATGTTTCCTGAAGGAACAAATTCAAATATGCGTATTTCTTTTATCGCGGATTATTTATTAACGAAATCGTGAAAAAAAAGTGGACTTTGAACTTTAACTCTTTCACTACTAGGGATACCGATCCCGAAAATCCCGGGATATTCGGGATTTAAAAATCCCGAAATCCCGGGATTGGTCTTGAAAAAATCCCGGGATTTCCGATTTGATTATATGACATATTCTATCTCTCTTTGTATTTGTTTTTATTGTTATATTCGACCTAAATCACATAAATCTAATATCTTATTAAATGTTATTAAAGAACTAATTTTTCCCATTCATAAATAATAGATTAAAATAGATTACATATTAAATAAATCTGAATAATAATAACCTTAATAATTTAAAAACTTTTATTCAGCTGTGAAACTTTTGAAAATCGTAATTCAGCTTTATTTAATCTTTTAACGGACATGTTTATATTTATTTTATTGATGATTTGATAAAATCATAACTTCATGCAAAATAATTTTGCCGACTAAAAACAGAAATATTTTGTTAAATTACAAAAATCTAACAATCTGCCTTTCTGAAATCAGCTGAGGTATGTGCTTAATATTTTATGATAATTGATTTAAAAAAACTAATAGTCACTAAATATTTCTGATGATTTCAGCAGAGTAGTTTGTATTTACATTCAATTGATTTTAGACAAATATAGCTTTGTTTTAGCTAGTTTTGGTTAAAAAGTTTCTTCAGAGGTAAATTGTAATTTACCTCTGAAGAAAATTTATTATTTCTTATATTTCGAAAATTTAACAATTATTTAGCAAACATGATCTGCTGATTTCAGTAGTTTTAATCGCGGAACCTTTTTTTGTTAATTTTTAGTAGCTTTTTCTGCTATTTTTACATACTTATTTCTATGAGTGTAGTTTCTGTTTGAAGCCCGATTCACAATACTGTAGTACTCCACTCTGAGTGGATTTTGTTCCTTTCTTTTTTGCACTTACATATTTTTTGTATCATGATTAGGGTTTGGGATTTCCCGGACTTTTTTATTTCCCGGGAAACGGGAATAAAAAAATTTTATTCCCGGGAATCCCGGGAAATATTTTTGAACAAAATGTTAATGAAAACCACCAATATAAGTAATTTGTGTTAAAAAAAAAACACTATTTCAGTACAAATGCAGTCTGTGTAGTGAGAATTCAAAGTACAAAATATCAGAATGTTGAACATTTGATTTCACATAAATTACTCGCAGCACTGCCAAATGAATTGCATGATTCCAGCAGAAAGCACCTACTACTGGACTGTCGGAAACAAACCGTTTCATCACACTTGGCCCATTAGATATGGTGGCCACAATGTTATTTTCCAAAGACAAATAAAACTCTTCTATTCTTATTTTTAGAATTCTTCTTATTTAATCAGCACTACATCTTCCCGATATATAAACCAACCTCAGGTTATAAAATGAATTATTTCCGTTTATACATATGTTCAAAATCTCTTTTGTGATATTCTTGTCCATTCATCTAAGATTATAGTAAATCTCCTATTGTTAGAAATATGGCTCGATATTTCTTTTATCATGATATCTTTTACATGATTGTAGTAATTTAATATAATATTCTTTACATCGGTTTCATTTTTTGGCAAAGCCATGTTTTTATTATAAAAACTTTCTCGAATAAACGAAAATCTAGTCATGGTGCGGATTGACATTCCGCCGACAGCGGCAAATTTGGATACCATTTCAGGAAATGTTTGCCCTACCATAAAACGTTCAATGCCTATACAGCTCACATTTTTTTCTTCGGGTACTTTGCTAATGTTAGCTGGAACGTTATTCTTGTTATTTTCTTCAAGAAAAGTTGCATGACTATCAATTTTTTTTTTTTCTTTTAACCAAATTTATATGTTGGATAAGGCTAAGATGTCGGATAAGCTACCTCCGTTAACCATTAGTCTTTTAGGGCAAACATTTCACTGCGCTGTATTGTCCTTTTTGTAAAGTATTTCCATACTCCTGACATTTCATTCCTTAATATAAAATATTATATTAGTAAACTTACTTTAAAATATCACAATTATTAATGAAAACGTAACTTATAAAATTATTGTCCTTAATATAAAGGATTACTTTAAATTTAAAGTCGACTTTATTTTTAATCATACGGTTTTGTTCATTTTGTGTAGGAAAACCCTACAATTTTCAAACATTTTGATTGTTTGAAAATAAATTAACCAATCAGAATGCTCCAAATATAAACCAAGTCAAGGTATACTGCCACCCAATATTTTAACAAAGTCGAATTTAACTAAAATATACATTTGAAAAATTTAGATAGTAAGGGCGATTATTTGCAACAAACAAAACTTTTTGTTCATATTTCTTTTAAACATTTTACCAAGTTTTTAGGTTTTACTACTTAAATTTTTAATAAGTTATGCGAAAAATCTTTATTAGTTGAAATGCTCCTAATTACTTGGAAACGACTTTTTTTGTGTGTCAAAGAAATTGATTCCCTTTTAAAAGATTTTAACAACAACATTTTTGTTTTGGTATTTAAAATGTCTTTTATGACTAAAATTAAAAAATCCTATTCTAAACAAAAACAATTTAATACTTTTAAAATTTCCCGTTATTTTCCCGGGAATTCCCGAACCCCAAACCCTAATCATGATACATATCTCTATTTTACACACTCCACTCTGCAGCGTGGAGTACTCCAGCATTGTGGATCCGGCTTAATTTGTTTATTTCTTGATACAAGAAATGATAAGTAGATTTATAATAAATTATTTTAATTTGTAGGGTTTATTTCAGCTATTTATTTTTTAAATTAAAAATATGATGAAACAAAAAAATCCCGAAACCCCGAAAAATCCCGAAATCTTGAAAAATCCCGGGATCCCGATAAATCCCGGGATCCCGAAAAATTCCGTAATCCCGGGATTTAAATTTTCAAAATCCCGAATCCCGGGATTTGTAAAAACCAGTCCCGTTCGGCATCCCTATTCACTACCCTTGTACACTACAGTGTACACATCTTTAAAAGAATATATAAAATTTAATAGTGCAAAAAAAAACTTTATAATTTTTGCAAATAAGTTTATTAGGATCTTGGACTTCAAATAAAAATCATTTTATGTATAAGCAGTTAAACATGGTAATATAGTCGCGATATTTGTTAATGAAGTCTAATTTTTTTAATATATCATAATTTCCGTAAAAAGGGGTTTTGGTGTTTCTCCTAAACTAATGAAGATAGATAATTGAAATTTGGCATATACGGTTGTGTTCTGCATTTCGAAGTGATTTCAAATCGCAGTGAAATTGAAATTTAAGGCCTTATTCCACTATGTTCTAAAATTTTCTTTGATTCGATTTCTAATTTTTTTCATAAAATAAGCTGTGTACAATCGTAATTCACTTACATTTTAAATAAATCCCAGTGAAATTGAGAAACAAAATTTATGAAATTTTCACATTCACCCAAAAATGAAATACAGAACATGCCCGATAGCTTCGTTTTATGACGAGAAGAATATCAAACAAAGAATTTTTGGCTACTCGAATATTTAAGGGGTAAAACGGGGTTCAGAAGTCTGATAAAATCGATTTCCGAACGTCATTTTTGGTGGATAGAAGGGGGTAAAATATGTTATATATTTTTTTTCTAATTTGAGGACTCTTAACAAGAATCTGAAGTCGATATAACGAAACATCCGCAAACAAAAAGTCGGTAGTGAAAGGGTTAAATAGGCGTATAGAGAATATTATCGCAGCTGTCGAAACATGCAATACACTTAAGTCTTTTTTTATGCGGTAGATCCGTTCCAAAAAAACCGCATAAAATAAATCCGCATAAAAAAGAACTATACTTCCTTACAAAAATGGGAGATGCGTTCCGAATATTTTAAAAACCGCACAACTTTAAAATAAGGTGAGAAAATTCCAACTAAAATGGCATAAAAAATCTAGAATAAAAAATTTTAAAAAAATTATTCATTTATTTTTACTTTTAACACAAAATAACACTTGTATTCATACAGTACATACAAAAAAAAATCAATAAAAAATAATACCCGGCTAAAAATCTACATATATGGATTCATACAGGTTTAATGTATGTTCGTGCATGATTATAATTTATAAACATAAATGCTTTTCCATACATGGATACATAAATCTCAATACATGCATCCACATATGCCCACACTTGTGCATTAATGAGAATACGATCGTATTCCTGAGAATTCGATGACAATATTAAACTCAGTTGTGAGCCAGAAATAAGAGATTTTCTTGTTTGAAACTCATTTATTTTAATTGCGCTTATTGAAGACTCTCCAAGTTTAAAATATTTTCCAATAGAGGCATATCTTTCACCATTTTCTATGCGATCTAAAATCACCATTTTTGTTTGTAACGAAATTACCGTCTTTTTTTCTTGGTTTTATCCATTTATTTTAAGAAAACCTTTAAAAAATATAACAATTTTTTTTATTTTATTTTATTTTAAATTAAATAAAAAGTATTACAAAAGTTGTAAAAAACGCAACGCAAGTCGATTTTAAAACCACATAACTTCAAATCCGCATAAAAAAACCGCATAAAAACAGACTTAAGTGTATATCAAAATTAAAGGGCATGTTTTATCATTTTAAATTTTTGCAAAAAATGGCGCTATAACTTTCAATTTTTTTTTTTTTTTTTTTTTTTTGCAAAAAGTTTATTCAAAAATTTAATTTTCCTTCAAATCGTTTTTGCAAATATTTCTTAAACTATAGCTAACTTTAAAATTTTATGGCCATATTCATGATCTGCGTCCCAAATTCTATTAGAAGTGATGTGTCGCAATCCCGATTCATCAAATTTTTCTTATTTTGTTGTACTGTGTAATTTATAAAAAATTTCTAGAATAAGGGGAAAACGCAATTTTTATGAGAATTAAAAAATCGAAAACTTTGGTCGCAGGTTACCAAGGTTTAAGCTTTCCGATTTTCCTCAAATTCGCAACATACAAGTGTAAGACCTAAAGTACCTCCTTGTGTTCGAGGCCGGGTAGTTATATAAAACCCTCGTACAAACAGTCTGGGGATGCACTGTTTTTTTGTTTTCATTATTATCATTAGTACCACCGAAAAAGTACTTCGCCAGTACTGTTTTATGCAAATTTACAATCCGATATTAAATTTCATTAAAACATCATTTATGGAGTTTTTATATTAAACAAGTAACTTACATAACTTCTACGTTTGGTACACATGAATGTTGAAATTTACTCAATGTTGGACAATGCAACGATAGCACTTGTTGAACTTCTCTACTACGATCTATCAAATGCAGGAAAAATTCGGTGTAATGATTATGAAAAAGTTTAGCAAATTTTTTGACAAATAAACAACGCTCCAAATTGGTCATATCTGCAATGCGAGCACACATTATTGTAGCTGATGTGGGCGTAGTTGGTTGATTGGAAGCCTGGCCGTACAAAATCCCCGGCATTAGTTCTGGACTAAAATAGAGCCCAACAATGTTATCTTTATACGTGGATAGAATACGATGTATACGATTGCAGGGTTGCACATGCTGTATAGTAGGCAATATGGACAGTGTCAACTGGTCGTCATTTTCATGTGAATTAATTATGTGCATAGAACGTTGCCAAATATCTCTGTCATACTCAATGTTGTAGAAATTTTCTATACTTTCAACATATATCTCACGTCTTGAATTGATTAATTTTATTATTTTTCCAACTTGTTTTATACTAGCACAATCCATATTCTCTTCCGATGCTAAACTGGTTGATGTAGGGCTGGCAGGCATTTCAAAATCAAATGTATTAAGGAGCATATTACAGTGTATACGCATTAATAAAGAACCAACTAGAATTAACTTTTGTTTATTGGAAATACGAAGTTTCTTAAAATATGTTTCAATTAAATTTGTTTTCTTATCAATGAATATAGTCAAACGAAACGCTGTTGCTATCAAAGTAGAATACTGAGTTTCGCTTAAATGAGTGTAAAATGGTTTCAACTTAATGAGAGATAAATAGTTTAAACCGGAAATGTTTGTCGTTGCCTTTAACACTTCCAACAATTTATCCCAGATATCTTCAGCGGTTTTAAGTTTTCGAAATATTTTGGAATTGAAAATATGTTCGTGTAGTATTGTAGAAATTTGTATAAATGTACGATATATGCCACTTGCATCTAGCACAACTAACGTTAACTCTTTGTAGCCAACACATTCATCTTTATGTGTCATTTTGTCCTTTTCCAGGCAGCTTAATGAACAATAGGTTTTATAGCGACACTCCAAACAAGTGTAGACTTGTTGCTGGGACTGACGATAGCAGACTTCACATTGTACAAATGGAACATTTAGAGACCGGATAACAGGGTCTTCAACAAAAACTATACTAGCTTTTGGTATATCGTCATTTGCATAAATGCTGTTTCTATAGAATATAATAATGAGTAAGGAAAATTTTTATGTATTACTGCTACATTTACTTACTTGTAATAATAACATGAGGATGATGCCGCTGGTATATCTGCGCTAACCGTAAAATCCTTATGTGGTTTGCCAAAAAATAATTTTTCTGAAAAGTTTGGTGTATCTATATCGTCAATTTCATTTTTAAATTTTCGAATATGATATTCAATTTTAACTGCAATATTTTAAAAAAAATTTACATATAAAGCATTCTTTAAAGTATAAATAAAGCCCAGAAAAGTTTGTCAGATCGTTGTTGCTTTTAACTGCTTACTAGGCCAACCAAAAAGAAGCCAGGGCATGTTTTTTATTTGAAGAGATAGAACAGTTTAGATTAAATACAAGTTCTGATCTTAAAAATATAAGAATTTATATTTATTTTAGCTTTTTTATGCGAAAATAGAGCATATTTTTGTTTTTTTTTTCATAAAATCAGTCATTTTTAATATTATTTTAAGTCGACATAGATTTTTTTATTTAAAATTTGTTTTTTTAAATTTATTTTAAATTAAAAAATCTCTTGTTAAAATAAACTTTATATTTTTCCAACCTGTACTGGGATTCTCTAACTTTTTAACGACAAAATTCGGTAGTAAAGTTGTCAGTTTACTATGAAAACTTGTCAATATAGCTACCGAATTTTGTCGTTAAAAAGTTACAGAATAGCACCTCTGAATTCTAATAGTAAAAATATGACAATGACGATTTCCTTAGGCAAGAATGATTTTAGCACATTTAATTCTTTAATGCATTTCGCGATGAAAATAAATTTAAGAATGTCACAACTTTGTCTGATTCCTGAAGTTCCAAGGAATGTAGCATTGTATTAAATAAAAAATTTAAATTTTATGAGGATTTTAATGAAGAAGTGATGAAGTTTAAGGGCTTATTTTTGAATTTTAACTGCTTATTTTACTGTTTTTTCGAGTTTTTTTTAAGAGCTTAAAACATTGCTTTTAGGGCTTTTTTTTTTGGTTGCCCTAAAAAAAAACAAAAACCCAAGTAGAAAAATTCAAGCGGCAAACCGTTGATAGAGCACTGTGCTACAAGCGAGAGCAACTACCTTCGGTTGCACGCATTGGCAAAACAATCTGAAAATCACTGTACCACTGCACTGAAGTGAAATACGAGCAATGCAAAATTTCGATACCATACGAAATGTTATATACTAAATAACATAAATAATAAGAATCATCTAGTATTTTTATTGTGCACCCACTACGTTGTCACAGCGCAACTGCAGTTAAAAAAGTGTGCACTGCAACTGCATATGAATTAGCTACTCCGGATAAAAAAAAAATTATATGGGGCTTTATACAGTCATATGTAATTTAACATGAGTCTTTATACAATAATTGCATAAGTTTGCATCAATTCAGTTATAATTTGATATCAGATATAAATGTATCCGAATAATGGTGCGATATAATTTGATCAGACTTTATATAGTGGTATAAAATTATAGCTGAAATGGTACAAACATATAGAAAATCAAATATTATTGTGTCCGGTTTATGCACTATAAATTTCACTGAAATCCTAAACGTTTACAGAAATAATTACCTGAGAGTTTTTCAGACATAAAACTTCATGAAAACTATTGAACTTTTTTCGATTTTGACAAAAGGACATTTTACAGGAAAGCACCAACATTGTTACTGTTGCTTTAAACTGTTTGTATAAATTTACTAACAATTTCTATCCATTGCAAATTTTTTTTTATTAAATTATATAAAATTATATTAACCAGATCCACAATTTTCCGGATCAAATCATGTATGGGTTAATATAATTATATAAAAAATATATTATATTATCCGAAAAATGGTGGATCTGGTTAATATAATTTTATTTAATTTAATATCTTTTGATATAATCATATAAAATGATATGTTTCACAATACTCGACAAGTTATAATTTTATAAAATCATAAATGATTGAATAAAAATCATATATGAATATATAAAAATCATTTTTACTAGGGAGTCTCTGATAAAATTACCTTCAAAAGAATTAAATCCTTTTGTCTAAAGAAAATTAAAAAAAAAAATTGAATCGATTGTTTGAGATTTAGTAACTTCTCGAGTAAAAAGAATATATACATATAATCATATGTGGCTTATATTACAATATATAATTAGACATGTCGTTATGTATATCCATATATAATTATATATGACGTCTTTTTCCAACATTTTCCCTTATATTATGCCATATATAATTTCATCTAATTAGATACCGGCCTTTACAATATTAGATAGGGTATATATGATTATATATTACATAGAATGGCTGATCTTATTGCATATATAGTTGTATATAGAGCTGTATCTTAATATATAATTATATATGGTATCATTTAAACAATATATAACTATATATGGTGCCAGTTAAACTAGATATCATATATGGAGGCATTTTAACAATATATGGTCATATATGGTACCCCATGAACAAAATCTTTAATACAGTTGCAGATATGATAATATATGCTACTATATATAATGCCATATATATTTATATATAGTGTTATTTAAGCAATATATTACCATTATAACCATTTAAACCATATATTATCATATGTGGTGCCATTTCAACAATATATGGTAATATATGGTACCTTATGAACAACATAATACAGTTACAGATATGATAATATATGCTAATATATATAGTACCATATTCTATATATATAGTCATATATAATGTGATTAAGTTATATCTGTATAAATATACAGTTTCATCCGAAGAATGGCCGGATACACTTTTATCAGTTGTTTATCAATTTTTATCTAATTGTATCAGTTTAGATGTGACCTGATTAAATTATGTGTTAATCATATGAAATGGTATCCGATTTTTTACTTTTGATACAATTTTATCGGTTTATGTGTAATGGTGTCAGGTTTGATCGTAATTGGTTCAATTTTATATAAATAAAATTGTCTCCGACATTTACCTTATACAATTGTATCAAAGTTTTAAACTGATACAATTATATCAGGTCAAAATTGGGATATAACTATAAAATTTTGTATACAAATGTATCTATATAAACCGATAAAATTGTATCAGGTTAAAAATCAGATACGATTCATCTGATTAACACATAATTTAATTAGGTCAGATCTAAACTGATACAATTAGATAAAAACTGATAAACAACTGATACAGTTTTATCAGGCCATTTCTCGGATCAAATGGTTTATGGATCACTCTAAGTTATATATTACCATATAAAGCTCCATATTATTTTTTTTTTTTTTTTAATAGGCAACATATGCCATATATGGTGCCATTTAAACAATATATTGTCATATATGGTGCCATTTAAACAATATATGGTCATATATGGTAACTCATCAGTAGGGCAAGGTATTCTATGCAAACGATAGTCCAAAACTAATATGGACTAAATATTTATCCGAATCATATAATTTAGAACAAAATGGCATCTATTTGTAGTTGCATTTTTTTGCATATTTTGTCATAAATGCATGTTTTTGCATATTGTGACTTTAAATGCATATTTGGTGCCTTTTTGATGCATATTTTGTGCTTTTTAATGCATATTCGTGCATATTTTTAATTTTTAGGAGCATTTTTTATTTTGTAAAAAATATAAAAAATTGATAAGTTATCATATTTTGATGCAATCAAAATAAACATTCTGAAAACCTTATTGACGTATGGGAAATCTTCAAAATAATTAACTTAAATATATTTTTAAGTTTTAGGGTGCATTATTTTTGCAAAAATAATAGTTTTTAGTGTATATTTCTTATATTTTTAATGCATATTTTTCTTTTTTAACCGCATATTTTAGGCGCATATTTTCCATTTTTAAGTGCATGAAAATCCTTGCCCTACTCATCAACAACTACAATATTAACTGTATTTCAGAAGCTATTAAATGTATTTCAGAAATTTTAAATGTATTTCAGAAATTATCGAATGTATTTCAGAAATTATTAATTGTATTTCAGAAATAATCAAATCTATTTCAGAACTTGTTGATTATATTTCATAGCTAATAGAGAAAATTTTCTGAAATACATTTCATAATTTCTGAAATACGACTGATAATTTATGAAATACAGTTTGATAATTTCTGAAATACAGTTGTGAATTTCGGAAATAAAATTAATAATTTCTGAAATACAATTGATAAAACTGAAATTCAATTGACTAGTTCTGAAATACAATTCATAAATCTGAAAAATAATTGATAAGTTCTGAAATACAATTGATAAAATTAAAATTCAATTGATTATTTCTGAAATACAATTGATAAATCTTAAAAACAATTGATACAATTGGAAATGGTGTAGAGCCTCAAAAAGATGTAAATAAAATAATTTTATTAAAAAAATTCAATTTAGTAAAAAAAAATAATTTTATAAAAACATTTATAGAAATAAAAAATTATAATTTTATAAAAAGAAATTCATTTTATAAAAAAATGCATAGCCGTGAGCGGTATCGAACTCGAGGCATTCTGAGTTTAAACCTTATTTTAACAAAATATTGTAATTTTTATAAAATCAGTGCTCTGCTAGTGTATTTCTTTTTTTTTTGAACAGTTGTCAATATCTGTCTGGGATATTATTTAATACCAAATAAATGGAGATCTTACGTAGTACCCAAATATAATGCGGGATCTAATTTTATTTCTGCGGATACTTTTAGATGTCAATACCCAAACATATTGCTGTTTCTAATTCGATCTGCCATTTTAATACCGAAATAAACTGCTGGATCTAATTCGATCTGCAATTTATGGGATAAATTAAGATCTTACCAAATCCCAAAATATATAACTGGATCTAATTTGATCTGTCATTTTTTGTATAAATTTGGATCTTACTTAATCCCCAAATATATTGCTGGATCTAATTCGATCAGCCATTTTTCGGATCAAATTAGATCTAAGTTTATCCACAAATCTATTGCTGGATCTAATTCGATCTGCCATTTTTCGGATCAAATTAGATCTAAGTTTATCCACAAATATATTGCTGGATCTAATTCGATTTGCCATTTTCGGATCAAATTATATCTAAGTTTATCCACAAATATATTGCTGGATTTAATACGATCTGCCACTTTTCGGATAAATTTAAATCCAAGTTTATCCCCAAGGATATCATTGGACATCCCAATTTTGAGATATAAGTTGATCTTAGTTTATCCCCATATACACAATGGGATCTAATATGATATCATTGGATACATCCAATTTTGAGATCTAATTGGATAAGCTAATAAGCTTTTACAGCAGATCTTAAAGAATATCAAATTGGATATGATTAGATATTGCGCGAGATCAATTTTTTTTTACTCGGGTCATTTCGACTTAGGTTGTTTTAGAAAAGGAAGTTTAAAATTTTAACGAAATTTAAGAGCTTAAGGAAAAATAGTTTCATCAAAATGATTTAAGAATTCTTACAACAGTGATTGCACAAATACAAAAAATAAATGTTACAATTTAATACTTTGAATAAATGAAATAAGTTCTTTTGTAAGATGTAGAAAATAAAAGGAATACACAGAATTATGCGAATTCAAAAGTTATATTGTCGACAAAAATCTTGGAAAATGTTCTTAAATCGATTTAAATTGTTTTGTCAAAAGTCCATAGATACGATTACATGCCAAATGTGACAAAAAATTTGTCTAGTGTTTGATGTAATATAAAATTATATTCAAAAGGCGACTGACAAATTTTCTAGTGTGACTCTGAATGGGGTATATATAATTATATCCAAAACGAAATCTTGTTTTTTTAAAAAATGATATTATATAAAAACATATATTATTTTGGATAATGTACTTAATAGGTATATATAACGTCATATAAAATTGGATTATCCGTATCTAATTGTAAATGCAATGTACAATTATATACTGATCGATATGTAATAAGATGCAACTAATATGACGTCATGTTACAATTTTTTGAGAAAGAAAAATTTATATATGGATACATATAATAATGCCCGGTTATATACACTGGTGTACAAAAACATATATGGGTATATAAAATTATACATTATTATGTACAAAAGTTTTTATTCGGGCTCTTGCAGTTATTTTTAAATACAAATATAGTTAAAATAACTGCAATATCAGTTAATTATACCCTCCATCCCACTGTGCAGGAGGGTATGCGTATATCAGTTTGTCACTCATCGAAAAAAAAAATATGGGACATAAAAAAATATATATTCTTGATCGTTATCAATTGCGAAACCGATATAGGCGTGTGCGTCTGTCTGTCTGTTGAAATCACGATTTCGTTTTCCAAATTAACCAACGATTGTTCTATATTAGACAACTACAATGTATTACATTAAACCTAAAAATTGCAGGCTTTGAGCTTTAATTGTTGTTTCCTGTCAGCATTTGTTGCTGTGTTTGGGACAATTTCAACTGTTTGTAAAAATTCATTGTGTAAAATTTTGTTAAAAATAAAGTTAATCTTTGGATTAATGCTTGGAGTGAAACAAATTGAAAAAATTTAAAAATAGTTGTGCTAGGATGTTAATTTTTAGTCAAAAAATTTGACCAATTTCTTAAGCAGTTTGGTATTGGAAATGGGCATATTTGGTCAAGACGTTTAAAAGCACCTCTAAAATTGTTCATATTAACATGAAAAAATATTTTAAATGTGTGTTGTTGTTGGTACTGAATACGAAAAAAACACATACATACACACCCAGACCTTGAAAGAGATAATTCTTTTTTGAATTAAAATACATAAAATTGGATTCAATTTATAAATAACTGAATAACTCATAATGCCTTTAAATCAATGATTGGACATTGAATAAAGTGAGATAAGATTTGTTCCTAATTTAGACGTAAGTTGGCTTTAGAGGCACCTCACCAATTGATTCTAAATTTTGACTACTGATTAGGGTTTGTTGTTCGGGAATTCCCGGGAAAATAATATATTTTTCCCGGGTAAACGGGAAATTTTAAAAATATTAAATCTTTTAAATTATTTTTGTTTAGAATAGGATTTTTTAATTTTAGTCGTAAAAAACATTTTAAATACCAAAACAAAAATGTTATTGTTAAAATCTTATAAAAGGAAATCAATTTCTTTGACACACAAAAATTTTCAAAATTTAAGTAGAAAACCTAAAAACTTGGTAAAATGTTTAAAAGAAATATGAACAAAAAGTTTAGTTTCTTACAAATAATCGCCCTTACTATCTAAATTTTTCAAATGTATATTTTAATTAAAGTCGACTTTAGTTAAAATATTGGATGGCAGTATACCTTGACTTGGTTTATTTTTAGAGCATTCTGATTGGTTAATTTATTTTCAACCAATCAAAATGTTTGAAAATATAAATATTTTTGTACGGTTTTCATACACAAAATGAACAAAACCGTATGATTAAAAATAAAGTCGACTTTAAATTTAAAATATTACTCCTTTATATTAAGGGCCAATAATTTTATGAGTAACGTTTCCATTAATAAATGTGATATTTTTAAGTAAGTTTACTTTATTTTAATACACCTGCTTTCAAGCTAATATATTCTTTTATATTAAAGAATAAAATGTCAGGAGTATGGAAATTCTTTACAAAAAAGGACAATGCAGCGCAGTGCAATATTTGCCCTACAAGACTAATGGTTCACAAAAAAAGAAATAATTGATAGTCATGCAACTTCTCTTGAAGAAAACAACAACAAGAATAACGTTCCAGTTAAAATTAGCAAAGTACCCGATGAAAATAGTGTATGCTGAATAGGCATTGAACGTTTTAAGGTAGGGCAAACATTTCCTGAAATGGTATCCAAATTAGCCGCAGTCTACGGAATGTCAATCCGCATCATAACTAGATCTTCGTTTATTCGAGAAAGCTTTTATAATAAAAACATGGCATTGCCAAAAAAAAAATGAAACCGATGTAAAGAACATTATATTAAATTACTACAATCATGTAAAAGATATCATGATAAAAGAAATATCCAGCCATATTTCTAACAATAGGAGATTTACTGTAATCTTAGATGAATACAAGAATAGCACAAAAAGAGATATTTGAATATATGACGCAAATAATTCATTTTATAACCTGGGGTTGGTTTATATATCAGGAAGATGTAATGCTGATGAAATAAGAATTATAGAAATAAGACTAGAAGAGTTTTATTTGTCTTTGGAAAATAACATTGTGGCCAAACGATTTGTTTCTGACAGTCCAGTAGTGGGTGATTTCTGCTGGAATCATGCAATAGTGTTTTTTTTTTCACAAATACTACTTATATAGGTGGTTTTCATTAACAATTTTGTTCAAAAATATTTCCCGGGTATTCCCGGGAATCAAATTTTTTTATTCCCGTTTCCCGGGAAATAAAAAAGTCCGGGAAATCCCAAACCATACTACTGATATAACTCTAGTTTAAAAATGGACTTAACTATATTTTCTTCATTTATGATAGGGTTGGAGCAATATGTACACCATTGGCTTTCCAATGGTGTACATATTGCATTTTATTGTAATAAAAATAACTTTAGGATAGCATTTTTTTGTTGACCCATTATGATTCGGTGTAGGAATTTAATTTTTTTTTTTTAATGCTTTTATTCCATAAATAGCCTATATAAGAACAAAAATTGTGCTTATTAATATGTTGTCAAGACGAAAAGCTTTCATTTGATATATAGATCAAGTTTTTATCACTTCAAACACCGAGGATATTAGAGGTCAAAATCACGAGATTTTTTTAGGTTTGACCTCTAATATCTTCGGTGTTTGAAGTGATAAAAATTTGAGCTACATCGCAAAAGTTTTTAATCTTGAGAATATAATAATAAGTAAAAAATTATGTGGTAATATACGGGTTTTTTTTTTATAAAAACGGTTCATTTTAAAAAATCTTAAATAAAAATAAATCTCATTCGCCGGTATGGGTAAACAAAAAAAAAATGTCGCTCGAAAGATATTTTTATTAACATTCTAATGGTATATATATTGTTCCAATCCGACTATAAATAACGTAGATATAGCTAAGTCCATTTCCAAACTTTGCACAGAAATAACTCCCTACAGAGGTCCTTCCGCGGAAGAATTTTTTTTTTCAAATCGGCTTGAAAAGTACTATATCGGGGTAAAAAATAAAAAAAAAAATCACTGAGATCAACTTGTTGCAAAATTGAGATTTAAAATATGAATTAAGGAATTATATTTTTAAAGGTCTGCACACATCAATATAAATAACATAAGCAGTGTTGCCACTTTATGGGTAGGGCATGGATGATAGCAATGGCCTTGCAACTCTCTCAATATTTTTTATGGGAAAAAATATTATGCGGCTTCGAACAGGAACGAACTCCGACTGGTTAATCAAGGATGAAAAAGGCTTACTCAATCGGGCTCTTATACCAAAAAATGTTAGCTCGATCTTATATATGCAAAAATGTAAGTAGCTAAAAAATAGCTTCCTCTTTGGCTCGTTAAAAAAAAAATTAAATTTAAATATTTAGATATTTAGATATTAGCAAAAATTGCGAAAAAAAAATATTTGCAAAAAGGGAAATTTTTGCAACAATATATTCGTTTGCAAAAAAAAACGCGAAAAAAATTCAAAAAAGGAAATTTTTAGCAGCGATGTACTTGTTTACCGAATTTAAATCGCTGATAAGTCTTTTAATTAAATTTTTGTAACATAAAGTCTTTCTTCCCATTCCGCTATTATATTGCAAATCTTTACGTGCGTTTTGTTTTTTTTATTTATAGTTTAGTCCCTAGACTATAAATACACATTTCATAAAACAAAGTTTGGTGACTAATTGCAAAAAAAATCGCGAAAAATAAAATTTGCAAAAAGGAAAATTTTTCCATCAATATATTTTTTTGCAGAATCTAAATCGCTGATACACGTTTTCTAATTAATTTTTTGTAGTACAAAGTCTTTTTTCACGTTCCGCTATTATTTTGCAATTTCTTAAGTACGCCCTGTTAAAAATGGTTTTAATATAATAGTATATAATTTAATACAATTATATCTAATCAGTTGTGGTTAATGTGATATCATATAAAAATCTATATAACTTCATCAATATAAATAAAATTATACAACTTCGATCTAATAATATTGGGTGTCATTTTCCCAATCAAAATATATAAAATTTTATGTGGTTATATATGGTCTATCAGTTTCTATACAATTTAATAGGGAAAATGACCCAATGTTATTAGATCTAAGTTGTATAAATTTATTTATGTTGATGTAATGTTATACAATTTTATATGATGTGACATTAACCACACCCGATTAAATATAATTATATCAAATTATACAATATTTTATTAAAACCTTTTTTAATAGGGCGTTTCTTTTTAATTTATAATCTAGGGACTATAATACACATTTCATACAACAAAGTTTGGTGGCTACTTGCAACAAAAACAAAAATCGCGAAAAAATTGCAAAAAGGAAAATTTTTTTCATCAATATATTTGTTTGCAGAATGTAAATCGCTGATTAAGTTTTTTATTTGATTTTTTGTACTTTCCGCGAATATTTAACAATTTTTTACGTATGGTTTTTCAAATTTATAATTTAGGGATATAATACTGTTGGAATAGTATAATTAAGGTTCCATTCTTGATTTTTATAATAACTAAATTATTATTTTCCATACCTGGTTACAATCGATGTTTTGAGTCATACAAAGAGCGCACATAATGACCCTACAAACATTTGGAAGATATGTTCCTTGAAGATATTAAAGCGATATCTTCTATTTGTCATTTGAATGAAAATAATCAAGTAGTATTTACTTGAAATTGTCTTCCTTTTATCATTTGGCAGATAATTCGGCGATACTTGGAAAAAAAATAATTCAAAAATTTTATCTCAGAAGTGATCAAACAGACATACAAACATACTTCTTTAGATATTTTTGTTTATCTTCTTATCACCTTTTTCACAAATGTTGCCATACTGACGTATGGTTTTTACGTACAAGTGCAGGCAATTTGTGTATATCGGAGACGGACTACCAGCAGGGCATTTTTATTTTTCTATTAAAGTGTTGTTTTTTCAAACACGTCATATAGAACAAATGCAATTAATATTGTAATTAATATGCATTTTTATTAATTTTAATTAAGTAGGTTTGAGGTTAAGAAGAAGAATAAACATTTTTCAGACTAGATCTAGTTTCTGCCTTTTTATGGACAGGCTTCATCAGTGATTTTCCAATAAATTGTATTATTGTCTATATTTTATAGTCAGATTGTCTCTATATGATAATTTACTCACAGAAGTGATCAAACAGACATACAAACTAAAGACGTGCACTTGTATATCTTAAAGTATTTCCAAAACAAATATACCATATACATAACTGTTACTATTGGTATAAATAAGAGAAGAAGTGTAACTGATATTGTTATGTTTTGTTTCAACGCACTCACTTTATACATAAACACAATACCAGTTATTTCTTGTTTTGTATTGAGTGAAGCATTTATTTGTTTCTTGTTCCCAAATACTTATTGTACCACAAATATGTTCAAGTAATTGTTGTGGAAACAAATAATCAAGTGACTAAAGATTAAATTTGTTGTGAAATTTGTATTTAAAAATTAATAAAATTCAATTAAAACAAAAAATTGTATTTAATTTAAATAAAATTAGTGAAAAAGAGGTCGAAGGAAGACATGGGGTCGAAATTTTCACAATATATTTATTGGCAGCGTACAATAAGTATCTATTGTACAATCTTCATTATCTGTTTTATTTGTTTAGCATACTATAGTAAAACAAATATATTACGCTCATTCTCTCTTTATTCATTTACACACAATTTACTAGAAAGAATAACAATATCAACTATACCAGAAACACTAAACTACTTATCAATACGTATTCAAATCAGTAGACATACCGAAACTTGTACAAGCAGTTCTATCTGTGCACGTGTTTAATACAAACATTCTATTTTAGATTTTTTGTTTATCTTCTTATTTCCTCTTTGTCACCTTTTTCACAAATGTTGCCACACTGACGTATGGTTTTACGTACAAGTGCAGGCAATTTGTGTATATCGGAGACGGACTGCCAGCAGGGCATTTTTATTTTTCTAGTAAAGTGTTGTTTTCATCTTTTGTAATAATTTTTTATGATAATATTGCGGCAGTATCACCTTTGTATCATCTGGAAGATAAAGCAAATTTGTTTGAAATATTTTGTCATTTCGGAGAAAATTAAAAATAAATTTGTACAAAAACAAGCAAAAGATATGTAGGAAATAAACTCGTGAAAAGTCAGGAATAATTTCGAGGGAAAAATCGGCTAAGATGAAAACAAGATAATTTATAAGTTGGTCAATGGATTATGTATGCAGATATTCTTTTTCCCAATCTCTTTATTATTTATACTAGGGCGGATCAATTTGTATGGAGGCAAAAATAATAAAAAATCGTAGGGGAGGAAATGATTCTACGAAGAATTCTAAGCAACTTTGCCTTAGAAACCATGGGTCTAAAATGGATTTCGAGCTTGCGGAAATTCAAAAATATGTTGTGAGTAGTGCTCCACTGCAATGTTTGTGTAAAATTTGCGTTATCATGTAAGCATTGTGAAGCAGGATAATAGTTCTAGACTTTTCAGATAGGAGTCTTCATCGGATTCCTTATTATAAGAGAAAAATTTCAAAATATTTTTATTTTTGACTAAACTACTAAGCAGATGATATAAAAAATCAGCCTAAAAATACATGCACGCTACAAGTTGGAAATGTTAAGATATTCAGCCTTATTGCGGTTGTCGTTGTCGTATTACGACAGCAGGCGTTGTCGTTGTCGTTTTTATTATATTTTGGTATTGTGTAAAATATACGACAGAGAATATAAGAAAATTAAATAAATCTATTTTTGAGGTGTTTTCATAAAATAATCAAAAAAAAAATAAAATTTTGTAATAATAAAACGATTATTGTTTCATAAAATCAAGGTGTCAGAGTGAAACTTTTCATTTTAAGTATAGTGTGTTTTTCCACAAGTTGTAAAATACCCAGTGCGTTAAATTTTTTTAATTTTTCTTTAAAAAAATTATTTAAATAAAAAAATTTCTTCTTTAATTTAACTTGTTAATACTCGTATATTAAAGTGATTTTATGTTTAATTTCACTTAATTGAATACTTTTTTTAAAAGTTTTTTGAGGCTGTCGTGCACAAAAATTTATACGACAGTTTTTGGTGTATTGACCGAAAAAAACGACACTCGCGGTACCAAAAAATGCCTTTTGGCAAACACGACAAATTTTCTTGTCGTATACGACAACCGCAATTAGGCCGATTATGATGAAATTTGGTATACCGACTTATATCATCCCACGAATGAAACCTATTAATTTTTGTTGAAATCGGTCCATATTTGAACTTAGTGCCCATAGAAGATACCTCCAAAAATAGGGGTTTCGCACGTTACAGGTCACAAATACGAAGATATTTTAATGAAATTAGGTACATCGACTTATATCTACCCAAGGTCGAAGCCTATTGAATATGGTTAAAATCGGTCCATATTTAGACCTAGTGCGC
This sequence comes from Leucophora obtusa, assembly GCA_949987735.1. NCBI lineage: Eukaryota > Metazoa > Arthropoda > Insecta > Diptera > Anthomyiidae > Leucophora > Leucophora obtusa. The sequence goes on from OX465295.1 coordinate 222,262,433, forward strand.
ATATAAAGGTACTTTCCAAAATTGGCTTTTTCGCACGCTACACATCACAAATACACATGGACTTACGGACAGAGCCTATTGATTTTTTTAGAATTGGTCCATTTTCAGGCCTAGTGCTTGTATAAAAGTCCCCAAAAAATTTGCATATCCGCGCACTATAATTCGCAAATATTAAGATATTGTGGTCAAATTTGTTACACCGGTTTATATTGGCCCAAGGAAAGCCTATGCATTATGGTTAAAATCGGTCCATGGATATTAAGATCACACAAAAATTGACTTTTCGCACGCTATAGGTCGTAAATACGAAGATATTTTACTAAATTTGTACGTTGACTCACATGGGCTCCAAAAACAAATCTTATTGATTGTAGGTAGTATCGGTCCATTTTTGAACCTATCGCCCATATATTTCCGATATATATTTCTCTTAAATACATCTAACATGAGATAAAATCAAAATTTCTTAAAATTTTTCTAATTTTTTTATCATTTTATAGATAAATTTTGACACAAGTCCATTTCAAGCCGTTCGAATTGCAGATCAAAACATTAGTTGGCTTTCAATCAGACTGGTGTATCATATAGCCGGGCATGCCGACTATATGATATGGTTGAAAGCCAATAGGATTCGTCCTTGGGCCGCTATAAGTCTGTGTACCAAATTTTATCAAATAACTTAATATTTGCGACCTTTAGCGTGCGAATGTGTCCATTTATGGGGGACCTTTATACGGGCACTAGGACCGATGGACCGATTCCACATAAAATCAATAGGCTTTATTCATGACCCCATTTGAATTCGTGTAACAAATTTCATTAAAATATCTTCGTATTTGCGACCTGTAGTGTGCAAACAATATAATTTTGGGGGAACCTTTATATAGGCACTAGTTCTAAACATGGACCAATTTTAAACAAAATCAATAGGCTTTGTCCTTGGGCTGAAATAATTCAGTATACCAAATTTGGTAAAGGTAACTTAATATTTGCGACCTGTACAGTGCGTACAATAATATATGGATAGATAGACAGACGGACGGACGGACAGACGGATATCGTTAATCGAAACAAAACGTTATTCTCAGTCGATCGGTATACTTATAGGTGGGTCTAGTTCCAATATTCTTTGCAATAACAAACGTCAGCACAAACTTATTATACCCTGTGCAAGTCCTGGTGTAGGGTATAATAGATAAAACTCATTATTCAAATTCATAAAGCACTACGTGCAACCTATTTTGGAATTTCCGCAAGCTCGAAATCCATTTCAGACCTATGGTTTCTAGGGCAAAGTTGCTTAGAATTCTTCATTTCCCCCCCCCCCCTACGATTTCTTGTCTCAGAAATTGACCCGCCATAATGTATACTCTTTGATTTCACTTACAAACTGCGTAATTCTGAGTTTAACGACAATCTGCGTCCTAAAAACCGCCTAAATCGCATTCAATCCTCATTTCAAACATCTTTCCATCAATAAAATTTTTCAGTATTGCATCAAAATACCAAAGATCGACCAATACCCACTTTGTTAGCCAAACTGTTCTGTCGGGCATTAGTATTTAATATGAATGAAAATAAGTGATCTCAACAATATTTACTAAAACTTTATTTGAAAATCTTCATCAAATTATCAGGCATGTCACAGAAACTCAAATTGCTTCTCCAGGAGTAAATGATATTTTTGCATATTTAGACTAAATATAATGAGGTTGTTCATAAGGGGTGTGCTATTTGTTGTATCGTCCTAACAAAAAACGGAGTTGTTAAAATTTAAATTGAAAAAATAGAACATTTGAGAATAGCACGATACAACATTTTTACGTATGTTTAGTGTCCTACACTCATAGAAAAAAGTTTGTAGAAAAGTTAGTAAAACTGTTAGTACTTCAACTTAATAAATTTTTAACTAATTTTTAGTTAAAATTTAATTTTCAGTTAATTTTTTTGCTACCTCCACATTACTAACTTAAAAATTTTTTTGCTATTTTTTTTGCTGAATTTAGTTACTAATTTTTAACAATAAATTTGCTAACTTTACAATATTTTGCTGAATTTTAGATACTAACTTTTAACAGAAGATTTGCTAATTTTACAAATTTTTTGTAAACTAAACCACCAATTTTGGGGCGCTTATAAACAGAATGTTAAATGACTCATAAAAATTACTGCATATTTTTAACTCGCCAAAAATAATGCAAAGAGTTTTTAAATAAAGCTAAATTGAAATGGTTGAAAATTTGTCCTACTCATAAAATATCTAAATTATTAAAATTTATGAGAAAAGTTTCTATTTATCGTAACACATTAATTTCCAAAGATCAAGGTTTATTTTAGACGAACCATTTTAATATGAAAATTGTGATTAAAAGTATCTCTGGGGAGCAAGTGGAGTTTACGGAGATGACACTAATTTTTTCCCCCAATATTGTAGTTTTTAAGCTTATTTAAAGACTACGATATTTTTAATCGGCCACACCTTCTTTCCTGTGGGTGGAGCTTTAGAGGTGAAAATGGAAACTCAAATAAATTCGGAAGTACATATCCGATCAGCAAACAATGAAAATCAAAAGAAGGGTCTCTGAAATACATTTTGTTATGGTTAACATATTATTGTCTATAAATATTACCACTTTTACAAAAAATCATTCTTGGGAAATTTTCATTGGCATTGAAATATAGTTGGCATTACTTTATCTCAATGTCAATGCCAAAAAATTTCATCACCATTCAATGCCAATGAAATTTTTTTCAATTTGCATTGATGAAAAGAATGGTAATGAAATGTACACATAATTGAAGAAAAAGCATTGTAATATAAAAACGAGTAAAAAGGTTAATGTTGGGCATGCCGACTATACAATACCCTACACCAGTCTGGTGTATTGTTTGGATCCGAAATTCGAATGGGTTAAAATGGGGCTTGTGTCAAAATTTTCTATAATGTGAGTCAGCGCACCATATTTCATTAAAATATCTTAATATTTGCGACCTGCAGTTTGTAACCAAGCCAATTTTGGGGGGACCCTTATATGGGCACTAGTTCTAAACATGGACCGATGTTCACCAAAATCAATAGCCTTCGTCCTTGGGCCAACATAGGACTATGTACCAAATTTCATCAAAATATCTTAATATTTGCGACCTGCAGCGTATAAACAGTATAATTTTGGTAGGACCCTTATATGGGCACTAGGTCTAAACATGGACCGATGTTCACCAAAATCAATAGGCTGCGTTATTGGGCCAAAATAGGTCTGTGTACCAAATTTCATCAAAATATCTTAATATTTGCGACCTGCAGCGTATAAACAGTATAATTTTGGTAGGACCCTTATATGGGCACTAGGTCTAAACATGGACCGATATTCACCAAAATCAATATGCTGCGTTATTGGGCCAATATAGGTCTGTGTACCAAATTTCATCAAAATATCTTAATATTTACGACCTGCAGCGTATAAACAGTATAATTTTGGTAGGACCCTTATATGGGCACTAGGTCTAAACATGGACCGATGTTCACCAAAATTAATAGGCTGCGTTATTGGGCTAACATAGGTCTGTGTACCAAATTTCGTCAAAATATCTTAATATTTACGACCTGCAGCGTATAAACAATATAATTTTGGTAGGACCCTTATATGGGCACTAGGTCTAAACATGGACCGATGTTCACCAAAATCAAACTTGTTCGTCCTTGGGCCAACATAGGTCTGCGCTCCAAATTTCATCAAAATATCTTAATATTTGCGACCTGTAGAGTGCGCACAAGATTGCATGGACAGACAGACAGACGGACGGACGGACAGACGGACATCGTTAAATCGAAATAAAAAAAATTCTGAACCGATCGGTATACTATAAGGTGGGTCTACGACCAATATTTTTTGGTGTTACAAACATCAGCACAAACTTATAATACCCTGACCACATAGTGGTGTAGGGTATAAAAATATAAGAAATACGCGAATTTTTAATTTTTTTTTCTTAATTTATTCTTTTATTAAAACATTAAAATTTAGGTATTGAACAATGCCAATTGAAAAAATTTCAATTAATTGACACATTCAATAAACTGGTCCCAAGTATGTTTTTAAATACACATTTATTTTTTATTTATTAATTTTCATTTCATTTGCTCCTTTTTTTACCTTTTTCCAGTCCACTAGTAATCTGCAAAAGTTTTGTTGATTTCAGAAAATTTTACCAAAAATTTTGTAGATTTAACAGTTTTTTTTTTTGCTATTTTCATTCTACTATTATTCAGCAATTTTTTTGCTGATTTTAGCAGGTTAAATTGTTATTTGCAATTAAAAACAATTTAGCTTAAATATTACTAAAATTCTGTAAATTGAACAGTTTTTTTTTGCTGTTTTCATTTTATTAATATTTAGCAAACTGATTCTGCTAATATTAGCAGTTTTTTCTGCAGCATCATTTTTAACTAATTTTTAGTAACTTTTTCTGCTATTTTTACGGACTTATTTGTATGAGTGTATCTTTGACTGTGCAAACAGATAGAAAACCCAATAGAAAATCATTCTTAGTCAAATAAAGACTTTAACAACTTTGTTTTTTATAGTAAAGTGTTGTTTTTTCAAACGCGTCGTATAAACAAAAATACAATTAACATTGTCATTAATATGTATTTTTATTAATTCTAATTTAGTAGGTTTAAGGTTAAGAAGAAGAATAAACCTTCCTCAAAAGCTATAAATACATTAAATCTGCAAATTAGACTAGATCTAGTTTCTGCCTTTTTATGGACAGACTTCATCAGTGATCTTCCATTAAATTGTATTATTGTTTACATTTTTATTGTCAGATTGTCTCTATATGAATAATTTCAGAAGTGATCAAACAGACATATACAAACATTCTACTTCAGATTTTCTCTGTTTATCTTCTTATTTCCTCCGTGTCACCTTTTCACAAATATTGCCACATTGACGTATGGTTTGTACGTACAAGTGCAGACAATTTGTGTATATTGGAGACGGACAGCCAACAGGGCAGGTTTATTTTTTATAGTAAAGTGATGTTTTTTCAAACGCGTCGTATGGACCAAATACAATTAACATTGTCATTAATATGTATTTTTATTAATTCTAATTTAGTAGGTTTGAGGTTTGTTTTTTGTTAGGATGATACAACGATACAACAGATAGCACACCCCTCGTGAATAACCTAAATATAAACATAATTAATTATAAGTTAAGACTGCTGTTTTTAGTAATTTGACTTAAAAAAATCTTGTTAGAGAGCATACCCAGTGTGGAAACGGTAATGACATATTATTTTTTGGACTACCAGTAATGACACCGACTTACCTTCTGCATTAGTTTAAAACATGTAATAAAGTTACTGATAATGACTTATTTTTATCATTATTTCAAATAGAAAGTAATTTTAAAGATTTTTTTGTAAATTTTTTAAAATCTATTTTTATACTCAATATTCATTCAACACTGGTCAGGATATATGTATGTAAACACATATTTTTTGATTTTTTGTATGTTGGCGAGTAAGCTGACTTGTGTGCAGCAGGTGAATTATGTTTTTATCTATCAAACATTACACGTCGAGATAGCTCAGATGGTAGAGCTATTGTCTGGCAACCTGGAGTCGCATGTTCGATTCCCGCAGTAGAAAATTTTATTAAAAAAAAAATTTACAATAAAAAAAATTTTTTTATAAAACTTATTTTTTTGAAAATCTATTTTTTGACTCATTCCTTTTGTCAGTACTGGCAAGCATATAGGTAACGACATATTTTTAGATTTTTCTTATGCTGTTGTGTAAGCATAACTCATTATTTTGCGCGACATCGCCATACAACGGTAATAACAAATGTATTTAGAAAAGTAACTACCCAATCAGAAATCGCCAGTGGTACAAAAAGCAAGCACTGGCTTACCACTGAGTAACCACGGTGTTGAAAATAAATGACTGGGAGAACACTCATTTTGGACACTTTGCCAGCGTTTGCAAAAAGCATTTTTTCAGTATTTGTTTTACACAAATTTATATAAAAAACCATTGGCAAAGAATTGGATAAGAGTGATATTCCAAGGTTTGCAAGCAGTGGTTATCCAGTGCTACCTAGCCAATGCTACCAGTGGTACAAAAACCAATTCACTGGTAGAGCAATAATTTTCTAAAAATGCTGACGCTTCGTTAAAAAAGCTTTGTAGTCAGAAGGTTCCGAGTTCAAATCCAGTTGCAAGCAAACACTTTTTTTTGATTTTTTTTTAATTAAAAATTTTTTTTGTTCTATAAAATCAATTTTTTTTTGTGTGTGCTCCTTTAAGACCAACTTTTTTTGCTCTCCCAACGCTGGCATATTAGTTCCAAAAAACTGTTTGCCAGTGCCAGTATTTTAGCACAGCCAATAGTTGTCCAGCTATTATCACTCATTTGTGTTTAGCCATCAAGTATTATATGTCTCGTTAGCTCAGTGGGTAGAGTAATCGTCTGCCAATCTGACGGCCTGGGTTCAAATCACGTCAGGACCAAAAAAAATACATATGAACTTTTTTTAAATTTTATTTTGGAAAATATATGAACAGACGGTCCTTTTGTCTAATGATTTTATCATTTTGGGAATGGAAAAGCACTTTTTGCGAGTACTTGTACCACCTGTTAAAGTGCTTTACCATCGCTTTCCCGTTTATATTTTTCTGACTGGGTAGTTACACTCAACAAAATAATTTAGTAGAAAAATTATTAAAACATCTTGTATATGAAGTGTATACTAGTTTTCAACAATTTTTTTGCTGAAATTCCGTTTTCAGCAAAAGTTTTAGTTATATTTTTGAGCACTAAACTAATTTTGAACTAATGTTTTACTAATTTATTTTGCTACAAAAATTGCGCTGATAACCGCATTTACAGAGTGGAAGACAACCAGAGAGACAAGATGTAGATGTCGCAGCTTGTCTGGATGTAGTACAGACAACGGAAATTATAAAAAAGAAAACCAACTCTACACAATTTCTATATTTAAATTTTCAGCAAATAAATTAACTAAAGTAAAATTTCGCTACAAGTTTTTTGAGTTTTTTTTTTCAGTCTACTAATATTCAGCAAAAAGTTTAGTGATTTTAGCAAGGATTTTTTTCATTTTCAATCGACTAACTGTTAGTAAAACTTTTGCTGAAGATTACTATTTTTTTGGTAAAAATCAGCTCGCTGATTTTAAGCAAACCTTTTGCTGAAATTAGCAACGTTTTTGCAATCACGCTCCTGACTAAAAATTTGCTGACACAGCAACATTTTTTGCAGACTTTACAGACTTTTTTTTTGTGTAATGATTTCATACACTGGGTATTAAAGCTTTAACACATATTTCGTATGAAATTAGCATGATTTCGAAGTACAATTTCGTAACGTTTTACTTTTACTTGGTCAGGTTTATTTTTCGTTTTACGATTTATGGAGAAGCTTTTAACGTTTTAAGTACCACTATAAAGCATGTAGCATACTCGATACTTACCAAAATGTTTTATTTTCAATACAAAATTATCCGTAGCACCCTAAACTACAAATTCAGAAGGAAAAAAATTGTTTTAGATAATTTTAGGAAAAACATTGAAAAGTGAAACTGCGAAATCAAAACAATTCCGAAAAAACCTGTGACATGCCTGGAAGTTATTTTCTGGCTCAGTTAAGGCGGGTTTCCGCATACACCGAAATCGGCGCCGAAAACTGAAAAACGTTGTTGTTCGCCACCGTCACGTTTCTGTTACGTTTTCGTTTCGGTTGGGAGCGTTGCGGCATAAAACAGAAACTGAAACCAAATTATTTAGTTTATTTTTAATCACATCGATTTAGATTCTTTCATACAAAAAGTGGATTTATTAAATCCAAAAAAAGTTGGATTTATTTTTCCGGGTTTACACATAACAGGTAAAACACAAATGTATGAAACATTCTGTTAATTTAGTGTCAGAAAAAATACGAATGAAAGTTAAAGAGAAACAACAAAATTGTAAAACTAGAAAACAAAAGCATTTCTTTAAGTTTTTTTATTAAAAATGTTTAGAAAAAAACTACACTTTTCTAGATACTTATTTTCCATCTTGGACATGGAGAAATAGCTGAAATCGAAATGGCAAGTTTTCACGCTACTGTAAGTAATTTAATTAAATCCAATTGGTGAATATTAAATATTGCAGTGGAATATTTTAATTGTGCAGAAATATAAATTTAAGTGTTGAAACTCAAAAGAAAAACCGTTTCTTGCTGTTTTATACACTCATAGAAATAAATCTGTAAAAATAGCAGAAAAAGTTACTAAAAATTAGTTAAAAATGATGCTGCGGAAAAAACTGATAACATTAGCAGATTTTTCACTAAATACTAGTAAAATGAGAACAGCAAAATTAAAACTGTTAAATTTACAGAATTTTAGTTATATTTAGGATAACTTTTAGTTAATTGAAAATAGCAAATTGTACTGTAAAATTTGCAGAAAATTTTGCTAAATATTTGTAGACTAAAAATAGCAAAAATAAATAAACTGTTAAATCTACAAAATTAGTTCTATTTTTAAGCTAAATATAGTTGAATGCAAATAGCAGTCTATTCTGCTAAAATCAGCAGAAATATTTGCTAAAAAATTTTAAACTGCTGTCTTCAAAAGGCTCGATTTGTATTTGCATTTATAAAAAAAATCGAAAAAAGACTTCGAACATTTTAAATTTTTTGGTGATTTTTTAGGCTACTAATTAATTTTTTTTTTTTTTTTTTTTTTTTTTAATTCATTTTATTTACAATCTATTTTATACAATATTTAGTAAATTTGATAAATCACAGGCGACTTAACATATGTTATTAAACTTCAGCAAGCTTAATAAACTTATCTTACATATTTTTATTTACATTTATATTTACATTTTGTTTTAAAAGATATATGTACATTATTTACATTTTTTAAACCTAGGTTTATTTTCTGTACGGAAGATCTAACACATGAAACCTTTTCAGTCGTCTTATTTCGTCCGTTTCATCTAACAACGTAATGGCTAAAATATTACTATGGTTGCTAATTCGATCTATATATCTACAACTGAATCGTTTTATTTCATCTTTTATAAAAGGAATTCTAAGATCTTGATGAATTTGTTTGTTGGTTACAAACCATGGAGCATTGGCTATACATCTTAAAGTTTTAGACTGAAACCTTTGCAAAATCTCGACGTTGGAATTACTTGTTGTTCCCCATAATTGGATACCATATGTCCACACTGGTTTTAAAATAGACTTGTATAACTTTACTTTATTTTCCAGACTAAGCTGAGACTTATGGCCTAACAGCCAGTACATCTTTTTAATTTTAATATTTAGATGTTCTCTCTTTGCTTTAACGTGCTGCTTCCATGTAAGTCGTTTATCAAGATGCATTCCTAGATATTTTACAGAATTTGTTTTTGGTATTTCAGAACCGTTAATTTGTAATGAGGGACAATCACCTCTTCTTAATGTAAATGTGACGTGGTTCGATTTTTCCGTATTAATACTGATCTTCCATTTTGTTAGCCACAGTTGTAGATGATTTAATTCTCTTTGTACCAAAGAAGATGCTTCGACTGCTGATTCACTAGAAGCAATTATTGCAGTATCATCAGCATAGGTGGCTATCGTAACATTATCACTTATAGGCATGTCTGAGGTGTATATAGTATACAACACTGGGCCTAACACACTACCTTGTGGTACACCTGCTTTGATATCACATATATGAGACGTTTCATCAACAACTTTTACATAAAATGTTCGTTCAGCCAAGTACGATTTTAAAAATATATAGTATGGAGTTGGTAAAAGTGACTTAAGTTTGTACAATAGACCTTTATGCCACACCCTGTCAAAAGCCTGTTTCACATCTAAAAAAAACTCCAAAGCAATACATTTTTCTTTCCAGAGAGTCTGTGTTAACTTTTACAATTCTGTGACACTGTTCTGGGGTTCCATGTTTATGGCGAAAACAAAATTGATGATCTGGAATAATATTTCGTGTTTCCAAAATAGGTAACAATCTACTTGAAAATAATCTTTCAAAAAGTTTTGAAAAAGTTGGCAACAAACTTATTGGCCTATACGACGAAAGTAAATTTTCTGGCTTATTTGGTTTAGGAATCTTATAATCTCAGCGCATTTCCATTGAGATGGAAAGTAGGACAGTCTTAAAACATAGTTATAAATGAGGGTTAAAAATATCACACTTTTCTTTGATAAAGATTTGGCAACTATTGTATCTATTTTATCGTAACCAGGAGACTTTGTGTTATTTAGTTTGGAGATTTTAGTTTGTACCTCCCTTGGTGAGAACGATTTTATCGGTAAATCCATTTGGCATGGGGATTCTAAAAATTGCAGTACGTTAAATTCGTCGGTAGAATCTGTTGTTGGAAATAATTCAAACGTTTTCTCCAGATGTTCAGAAAATGAGTCGGCTTTATTTTTATTATTTCTGCACCAATTTCCATTTGGGCCTTTTATTGGAACATTTCTTTTCATTTGCCTATTTAAGTACTTTGTGGCCTTCCATAAACTGTACTCACTATTATTTGTATTATTTGTAGTGTCCAGATTTCTTAAAAAATTTGACAATTCGTCATTTTTCAATTCAGCTATTCGTTTTTTGAGGTAGTTTGTAGCATTATTAAAATTAGTTTTATCTCTTGGATTTCTACTGGATTGCCATATTCTTCTTAATCTTCTTTTATGTTGTATTAAATCTCTTATTTCAGCGGATATTAAGACTATACTACCATTTTGTGGTGATAACTGAGGAGTAGACATAAATGCGGCCTCATGGATAAGATTTGTAAATTTTTCAACTGCTAAGTCAATATCATCACCAGATTTAATTGGAATGTTTAGTTCTAAATTTTTATCCATCCAGTATTGAAATGAATTATATCAGTTTTATGAGAAATTAATTTGCAGTTTTTTGATACAGTTTGTAGAACAGTACTGTAGTTTAAAATTATGGGTGTATGATCTGAGCTAAGGTCATTACAATCTATTATATCAAGTAGATGGTTTGATATGCCGGAACAAACAAAAAAGTCTAATAAATCTGGTATTTTATTACGGTCACTTGGCCAATATGTAGGTCTACCTGTAGACAGAGTCTTATAATTATGTTTAACAATACATTTATACAGTTCTCTTCCTTTTGGAGAAGAACATCTTGATCCCCACCAAGGGTGTTTAGCATTGTAATCTCCACCAACAATAAATCTAGGTCCAAGTATTTAAAAAAAATTTTCATAGTTTTCAAGAGTTAAATTATGTCGGGGTGGGAAATAAACCGAATAAATTGATATATCGATGTTATTACATTTGATTTTAATGTCACTAGCTTGAATTGACGGTATAGTTATGGGGTTCAAAATTTCAAATTTTAGACTTGATTTAATCAAAACGGCAGAGCCAGCGTGTGCTTTACCGTCTGGGTGATTCGCAGTTATAACATCATAACCTCTAATATTAAAATGAGTTTTATCAGTAAAATGTGTTTCTGAAATTAATAATATATCTAAATAATTATATTTAAGGAAAATTTCTATTTCCTTGGTATGATTGGAAGCACCGTTGGCATTCCATGCTGCAATTCTCAGATTTATTTGCATAATTTTACCATTATTTGTGTCATCATATCAAAAAGTTTATCCATCATCCTTTCTAATCTCTCCATAAACCTGTTTTCGGAACTATTTGTGTTGCCAGTGACTATTTGTGAGTATGAAGGCCTTTCACCATTGTTAATATTGTTGTTGTTGTTTTGTGGATTTACAAACTGTGGAAACTGCTGAGAATTTAGTGGCATTTGTTGACTTCTTGACGTATTCTGAATTCTACCATTCGCTGCTCTTTTTTGATGTAACAGTTTTTGGTAGATATCACATCCCTTGTAATTAGCTGTGTGAGACTGTAAACAGTGTACACATTTTGGGGGAGTAGTTATATTTTTAGTACATTCGGCTGTTGGATGTTCTAAACCACATTTAACACACCTAAATGGCTTTTTGCAGTATGATTTGGTATGCCCAAATTGCTGGCAACGATAACATTGAACCAAATCATCAGTTTTCTTTGGAACTTCAATTGAAACGATGGCATTATTTATGTGCCTTATATTAAAAATATCCTTATTATTAGGATTTGGGTCAAGATCTACGAAAAACATTGATAAAGGCAATTTTGTAGCACGGCTTCTGACATTAACTACATCTCTAACTTCATGGCCTAACATTAATAATTCTGCTTTAATATCACTTGTTGGTGTTGTATGATGTATACCCTTAATTACAACTCTATAAGATCGCTCCTGTTTTAACTGATATGTGTGATAACTTATACCTTTGGATTCAAAATATTTAACAATTTTTCTATAACAGTCTACATTTTTGACCATTAATCTAATTTGACTGTCTCTCAGAGATTTGTAATTAAAGTTGTTATTAGAAATTTCTTTACCAATAGCTTTAATCATCATAGATATGTTTGAAACATTTGGTATATAAATTGGTGGCGGTTTTGGCGGTTCTTCATTGTCCTCATCAGTTTTTCCTTCTTCCTTGCCATTTTCACCTTGGCTTCCTTTCGTTTCACCAAGTAACTGGAACCGATTTCCTTTTGATGTTGTAGGTTCTACGGATGCATTAAACTTTTTATGCTGATGCATATTTGGTGATCTATTTAACCGTCGCTTGTTACAATTAGTTTCAGGTACTTTTTGCCAAGTACCATCACTATCTTCACTATCATCTTCACTTAAGTTTGTCATACTGTGAAACTATTGTTCTTTTTAACAGTAATGTTTTTTGTTGTTTTTTTTTTGTTTGTGTTTTGTTTATTCTACTATTGGATTATTAATCCCTTTGTTTTTAGTCTTTAACAACTTTGTTGTTATTTAAAAAGGTTTATGTTTTTTGCTAATAACACACACTATACGTCTACGCACAACCGCGGTTTATTAGAGACTTGCACTACTAATTATTTAGCAAAATTTTTTGCTGATTTTAGCAGGTTCATTTGTTATTTTCCATTTACAAAAATTTAGCTCGAATATAACTAATAACATTTAACAGTTTTATTTTTGCTGTTCCTATATTACTAATATATAGCAAAAATAATCTGCTAATTTAGCAGTTTTTTCTGCAGCATCATTTTTAACAAATTTTTAGTAGTTTTACAAAAATTTTTTAAGGAATTTTTTCTATTAGTGTATAAAATATAATAAAGAATTTAAAGTTACAATAAAATCCTGCATCATTGCATTTATTATTAAAAATTAGGGTGAAAGAAGGTCGGATAGAAAAATTCTGTTAAAATAGGTGAAAACTAACTTCATCTATTGAGCACTTTGAGAACAAAGTTTTGGATTTAATAAATCCAAGTGATTAGAAAAAGCGGCTATTGTGTTCTATGTATTTTTTTAGTTGTCATTGTGAAGTGAATAAGAACATGAAAACTATGAAAATACAAAGTGGTATTGAAACTCAACAAACAAAATTATTATAAATTAACTAAATCTGTAAAAAGAGCAGAAAAAGCAACAAAAAAATAATTAAAAATGATTCTACAGAAAAAACTGGTAAACAAAACAATCAAGTCTTTAAGAGTGTTTAGAGATGCCCCTAAACTAATGCCCATTAGTGTACCCCTAAACTAATGAGCCGCAGTGTAATCAACAGTATTGCTGAATTGGTTTTTACATATTGTTATTGTTGTTAGAAAGAATGCGTATTGATGCATTCTTAAGCATCAATACACTCAAAAAAATAAGTTAGTAGAAAAATTAGTAAAACGTCTTGTATATCAAGTGTACTAGTTTTCAGCAATTTTTTTGTTGAAATTCTGTTTTCAGCAAAAATTTTAGTTATATGTTTTTAGCACTGAACTAATTTTGAACTAATGTTTTACTAATTTATTTTGCTACAAAAATTGTGATGATAACAGCATTCATAGCGTGGACGACAACCAGATAGACTAGATGTAGATGTCGCAGCTTGTCTGGAAACGGAAATGACAAAAAAAGGTAAACAACTCTACACATATTCTATATTTAAATTTTCAGCAAGTAAATTAACTAAAGTAAAATTTCGCTACAAGTTTTTTGAGTTTTTTTCAGTCTACTAATATTCAGCAAAAAGTTTAGTGATTTTAGCAAGCACTTTTTTCATTTGCAGTCGACTAAGTGTTAGCAAAACTTTTGCTGAAGATTACTATTTTTTTGGTAAAAATCAGCTCGCTGGTTTTCAGCAAAACTTTTGCTGAAATTACCAACTTTTTTGCAAGCACGCTCCTGACTAAAAATTTGCTGACACAGCAACAATTTTTGCTGACTTTACTGACTTTTTTTTTGAGTGTACTAAACACAAACTTAACTAACAACCACTCTAGTTTCGATCGGTGAACAATAAACAAGCAAAGAAACGAACAATCAAACACACTCTAGTGTCGATCGGTGAATACTAAACAACATAATAAACAACAAAACCAATAGTGAACAGTAACCAAAAAAGGAACATAAAACCCTTGTGAAACATTGTTAAAACACTGAAATTTTGTGAAAAAAGTGTACATAAATAGTGACATTAATTTGACCCTGAATCGTTACTAAAATCCAACGGTATAAAAATTCCAAAAATACCGAATAGTAAAAGTGATCATCTTAATTATCATTAACTTAACAAGCAGCAGTCAACAAGTGCAGTAGCAGCGACAGCATAACGAAGCAACAACATCAAATCAGCAAAACACACGCAGCAGCAGCTAAGTATACTCAAGAGACACACATTGAGTAAGTACAAATGAAATAGAAGGTGAAAAAATAAATTAAAGGGCAAACGCAAAATTTGGCCACTCAACGTTAAGAAAAAACAACAAATTTTAAAAGCTTTTTGTGCCTTTTTACTAACGACCCTTTATAATTAATTTTTGTTGCTGCCGTTAAAATGCAATAGAGTTGCCATCTGTAGAATTTTTTTCTAATTTCTGGGGAAACGTAATTTCACAAACGGGTGAAATTTTTCGATAAATAATTTGCTCCATTCATTACGAAACTTTGCTCCATCGCTAGCAAAGACTTTTTAGACATAAATTCAGTAAATTTCTCCAAAACTTTCTGGGAATTTTTTGGAATAAAAATCATCCTTTATTTGAAAGTTAACTGACTCTTTTCAACCGATAGTCATCAAATCTTCATTTGAGTCCGCTTTTTAACTCATCCAATTCAAAATGACCCTCCAAAACTTTGTAAATTGTACAAATGACCTCTCAAATTTCGAACGCCATCATCCTAAATTAGAAGCCGAAACAAATCTTCACAATCTAGAAAATCGACTCGATGAGCTTGGCTTAATTTGGAAACAGGTTAAGGAAATTTATGAGGAATGCAGGGATAGAAAGCAGGGACCAGATGAACAGCCAATCGATAAAATAAAACTTCGGGATTTATATAAAAAGAGTTTCTCAGTCTACAAAAATTGTTTTGCATCAATTAAAACTGAAATTCAACCATTAAATGAAATCAAAAAATCTGTAAACGAAACAGATAATGAATTTTGTAGTGCGACCCAATCGTCAATATTTCTGCCTCAATCAGAAAATCAAGATTCATCCAGTGGGAAGAATCGGGTCCATCCATTTCAAACAAATACGTTTCAATTTAAAAACAGGTCACAAAAATATAGTTCAAAATTTAATAATAGTTGCCAGAATCGCACGAGTTCAATTTGCTTACTCTGCTATGAGTCCCACACATTGCAATTCGGCCCCAAACATTTAGAAAAGATTGTTAATGGAAGAATTAACAATAAAAGAGTCACAAATTCATGTCACAAATGCCTCTCTGTCAGCCTTAGCGTTGAAAATAAATGCAACTGTAGACTTAATCGTCAAAGACCCGATACCTTGGTGCATATAGGATCGGAATCCCAGTCTACAGCCCTAGTTCAGGAACGTGGTACAACACATCCAATCACAAACGCCGTGGTCCTCCCTTCAAATATACAGTCCACAACAAATACAAATTCGAATTTAAATATTCAAAATGCCACAAACTGGACGCCACAAGAGAGAAAAGAGCCTCCTCAGAACAAAAAGGAGCAAAAAACTTTAATGTTCACTACTAAACGAAAAACAGAAGCTAGAGTCAAAAGATTACAGGAAAGAGCTAACATCGACCCTGTACCCAAGAAAATTAACTGTTTGAGTCAAAACAAACATGAAAAACTTAGAAAAAATAATTTGATTATCCAAAGCTCAAGGTTACCCCCTAGCTTCAAATTAGAAGATTGCGCGCCAGTCTTAGTGACCCCCTCTTCTAATTTGCCCAAAACCTTGCTGCTACATTGCCTTGAAAATCCAATGTGGTCTGTTGAATCCTTTTTAACACAAAACACAGCACTTGGCTTGATTGTGGGAGGACCAATTCTTCAACGGACACAATCCCTTTTGACACAAAATACAGCACGCGGCTTGATTGTGGGGGGACACATTTTTAAACAAATTCAAAACAAAAATTCATTTGAATCCCTTTTGACGCAAAACACAGCATTTGGCTTGATTGCGGGGGGAAGAATTTTTCCAAAGGCTCGAAATAAGATTTCGAGTAAATCCCTTTTGACGCAAAACACAGCATTCGGCTTGATTGCGGGGGGACGTATTTTTCAAAAGGCTCAAAATAAAATATCGAGTTGATCTCTTTTGACACAAAATACAGCAATTGGCTTGATTGTGGGGAGATCACTTAAAAAGACTCAGCCAGAACATGAAATCCTCGCACGCTTTTTGGAGGTGGAGGAAACCCCAAATCAAACTTTGGGGTCAGATAATTTTGAATCAACAACTCGCAAAATCAACTCAGAAAGGTATACAGTTACCCTACCCTTAAAGAATATAAAAAAAATACGTAATTTCAGAAAAATTACAATGGCCCAATTCTTAAAAATAAAAAGAAGGCTCAATAGGAAACCTGGCACTAAAGCACAACAGGCTATCTTAAAAATCATGGAAAAAGTTTCTCCCTTGGATATCAATAAAACTACAAATTATAACCTGCCGCATCACGCAGTAATAAAAACCAACAGGCTAATCAAAATACTTTTAGTAGTTTACAACGCCTCTGGTCATTCTTCAAAAGGAAGAAGTTTAAATGACATTTTGCAACCAGGACCCATACTTCAACATGACTTAGCGCTCCAAATAATGAAGTGGAGATTCTTTCGTTTTAAAATTAGCACCGATATAACAAAAATATATCGCCCAATACTTTTTGACCCGACTCAGACAAAATATCATAAGATATTATTTCCAAAAACTGGAGTCGGCCCTATTATAGAATTTAAAATTTCAACTGAGAAGTTTACACTGAATTGTACCCCTATTCTTAGCAATACTCAGCTTCAACTAGCTAAGAATTTAAAATCAGCAATCTACACAAAATCATTTGGAATAACGCGTTCTATCATTATCGCGTGCATATATATTATCGCATGTAATTCTAAAATTTCTAGAAACGCAACCGCAAACACGACCCATCTTAGAATTTTATAATCAGAAATTACAACGAAGCTAAATCGGTCACATCTCGCCTCATCAATTTTATCAAAAAAGATAATTTTCAACTTTAAAATTAAAAAATCGTAATCTCACCTAGTAGCAGTCATTGGACTTACAATTCGTCAATAGACCGATTAGCCATCATTTATGCTTCTGTGCATCTCATTCAATCATCAGCTCATACGTGGAATGAGCGCCACCCAAATTTTCTCCCTCACGACTTAGTAGTTGCCAGACTAATTACCCAATTCAAAAATTTACTAAACGAATTCAAAGCTTGCGTTTGGTGCAAAAAATACAATCATAACTAATCTAAAAGTCCAGCTGTACACATTTTCAACAATGGAAAAAACTTCGTTAGACCTGCAGAAATTCTCAAAAATAACGTTTAGAATTTATAAAATCTCTTCAAACTCAAGTATCCAGCTACCCGTATAATAGTCATCAAATTCCTGATTGGAAATTTAATCCTCCTGGCACCACTCAAATGAAACAATTGCGTAAATCAGGTGTGGAATTCTTCAAGACCCAATTTAGAAAAATGACTACGAAAATGAAATTCACTTTTGAGGAGCTGTTAAGAATTTTGAGCCAAATAGTAACCTGTATAAACTCTAGACTCTAAGTCCTGCAAGCAACGATACTAATGACCCATTGACCACTGAACATTTTGTAATTGGTATTCCATTAATGACCCCAGCTGACCCTGATGCAAACAACGTAAATCTAATTCTGGTTAACTGCTGGAAATGCCTCACGGTCACCTGTCATCAATTTCATCAAACATAGAAATGCAGCCGAACTTCGTCACATATTTAGAAGCAAATATGTCTACAAAAGAAGCCCCAAGTAATTCAGCATTGTCAAACGCTTCAACTTGCAAACCCAAATGATGACATCAAAATTGCACCGATCATGGGGGGGAGAATGTTTAGAGATGCCCCTAAACTAATGCCCATTAGTGTACCCATAAACTAATGAGCCGCAGTGTAATCAACAGTATTGCTGAATTGGTTTTTACATATTGTTATTGTTGTTAGAAAGAATGCGTATTGATGCATTCTTAAGCATCAATACTAAACACAAACTTAACTATCAACCACTCTAGTTTCGATCGGTGAACAATAAACAAGCAAAGAAACGAACAATCAAACACACTCTAGTGTCGATCGGTGAATACTAAACAACATAATAAACAACAAAACCAATAGTGAACAGTAACCAAAAACATTTAAACATTTAAATTAATAACTTAAGAACAAAACTTACTACTAACAATTAAACATACAAATAAATAGTGAAACATTAATTTAAAATAAAAATAAAGTGTTTTATTTGGACCAAAATAACAATTTTTAAAGGTTTGTCCCTAAACAAAGAGAGTCGGTCGTGTTTTTGTTTTGCTCCTACTAAACTTTAAATTATTCTTTAAATGCAAATTAAAAAATTGTTTTTGTATAACTAAAATACAATTAATACATATGTACTTGATGGTGCATTGAAATAAACATCCACGACATTAAAGTACAAAAATAAAATTTAAACAAAACAAAAATTTAATTTAACTAACCATCTTTAAAACATCTACAATAAAGAAAACGAAAAAAAAACATACCAACAACTATAATATATAACAATAAGTATAACTCTCTTACTTAGAGTTTGCTGTTCGGTTTTAACCGAAACCGAAACCGCGGTTTTCGAGGCCTCAAAACCGAAACCGAAAACCGACAAAAATAAGTCGGTTTTTAGCAAATACTTAAAGCAATTAAAATAATCAATTAAATTACATATTATTGAGCCTAGAATTTCGAAAAGGGTTCATTTCTTATTTTACAAAATTCTGTATTTAATTGTAATGAACAATTTCTCCATTAAATATTACTTTAAAGATTTTTTGTTTTTACTACTACAGATAATATAAGCTGAGGATTATAATTTTAGTAAAAAATTGCACCAAAAGTCATGTAGTTTAAGAGATATTGAGTTTCACGTATTCAGTCCAGATTTTCACCGCTTATTTTTCAAAAAGTTTTATTTCAACTTTATATTGTTTTAAACAAATTGCTAAATTCCAAATTTAAACTGTTTAAATACAGTTTAATCTGCCGAAAAAAGAATAAAAAATTTTAACTTATAACGGTTTCCGCGTTTTTTTCCCCGGCAATGGTGTTATTGCCTTTATTCGAGTGAGAAATTCAATCGAATTTTAATAAATACCTTGAATGTATTAAAATACTTAATTGTTATACATACATATTACATTATTTTAAAACAATTCTATTAACATCACAAGAAAACCGAAAAATAACCGAAACCGCGGTTTTTATAATTTAAAAAAACCGAAACCGCGGTTTTAAAATTTTTCGGTTTTTAGCAAACTCTACTCTTACTGTTCTTAAACAAAAGAAACCAAAATTAAACAAAACCAACTACAACATAAAAAAACATTTGTGAAGTGTTGCTAATTGAGTGTTGAAAAATCGCCAATAATTCTATTATAAACATAAATAAATCAATTCATTATTAAGATCAAAAATGGAAACAAGAAGTGAATCGTCAGCTAAGAGATCTAGAGAACAACAATATTCTACTCAAGACTCTTCGGCTGAAAATTACCTAAAAGTGCCGCGTTTATCAAATCACGATAAAGTTTTCTTCAGAGAGCTAATAAGAGAGAGTGAATACATTACGGGTGAAGTTATTAAAAACTCAATAAAGGAAAGTGAAGAAAAACATTTTGACTTTATAAAGAACTTATTAAAAGAATGTGAGGAAAGAATACTTTATGTTATTGAAGAGAAAATAAATAATGTAAGAACTGAAATACTCTGTGTTATTGAAGAAAAAATAGATAACGTAAAAACTCAATTTACAACAATTACTGAAAAAGTAAATAAGTTGGAAATGGAGAGCTCTGACAATGTGAAAATGAAGGAAGAGATAATAGAATTAAAGCGAAAAATATTAAAACAAGAAAATGCTGATGTGTCCGGTGGTATACGAATTACTGGTGTGCCCTACTATGAAAATGAAAATCTATTTACTATTATTGAAAACATCTGTAATAGTTTAAAAATAAAAACACCTAAAATAGAAAATATATATAGACTGAAAAAAATCTATAAGAACAATAAGCCTTATAACCCTACGAATGAAGTTATTGTTGCAAAATTTCATTCTCCGTTTGAAAAGAACTATCTTCTAAAATCATTAGCCAAATACCGTCGTGAGAATCGAACAGCGTTGTGTTTACGCCAAGCTGGTTTTGAAAGTGATGAACCCATTTATGTTAATGAGAATCTAACACCTCATAACCACACAATATTTAAAGAAGCGCTTCTCTTAAGGAAAAACAAAAAAATTAAATCGGCGTTTACCTTACGTGGACTTGTATACGTTCGAAAATTTGAATGTGATGAACCTGTCCTGATCGAATTTTTTGAAGACTTTAATAAGCTTTTTCGTGAATGATGGATGGAAGCTTATGCACAATCCTTATACAATGTCACCTTTTTATATGTTCCATCAACCACAGTACCTTATTTTTTTACATATTTCTAAAAGATCTCACATAAAATATTTATTCTTATACTGTCGATATAACATAAAATGTCATATAAGTCATATAAATTATTTATTTTATCATTTAAATTTCAAATTTTTAATTTTTTTATTATGTTCCTCAAAATCTTATTGCGTTGTGATATATTATAAAGATGACAAATTTATCGCTTGATCAACTTGGTTATAAAGATGGAAATTTTAACATGATTCGTATTTTAGCTAAACAGCAACAGGGTTTTAATATTTGTCATATAAATGCACAAAGTTTATTGCCAAAAATTGATGAATTTCGTTTTCTGTTGGAATTTTCTGGTATTGATGTAATATGCGTTTCAGAAACATGGTTTATACCAGAAATATGTGACAACATTTACAAACTAGATGGTTATCGTATCTTTCGATCTGATAGAGTTAACAATGCTGGAGGTGTTGCAATATATATAAGAAATAATATTTCATGTAAACTAGTTTGTTCGTATAATGAACCTAATGATATTGAGTGTGTCTTTATTGATATAAATTATCACGGTGATAAAATGCTGCTTGGGTGTGTTTATAGGCCAAATAGAAATATAAAATTTGATGCTCTCATTGAGAAATTGGAACTTTTTTCAGTAACATACTCTGAAGTAGTTATTACTGGAGATTTTATTTGTAACCTACTCGTAAATGAAAATCTTACCAATATAATGTCGGCTTTTAACTTATCTGCTGTCAATATTTCACGTCCTACACATTTTTCATCCACAAATAGCACATTACTTGATTTATTTTTTGTAAGCAATGTGCAAAAAGTGTTACATTATGAACAGTTAGCTATTCCTTCATTCTCCAAACATGATTTAATTTTTATTTCTTATAATTTTGCAGTAACAAATCATGTTGAAACGTACAGTTTTCGTGACTTCAATAATATTAATACTTTTGATTTGACGAGAGATTTTGAGAACATCATGTGGAATCAAATCTTTTACTTACCAACGGTTGATGAGCAACTCAATTTTTTAAATACTTCAATATTGGAAACTTATAACAATCATGTTCCAATTAAAAATAGGACAATTAGAAAGACGGCAAAGCCATGGTTTACGGATACAACTAAACTGTTAATAGAATACCGAGATAGGATGTTCCGCAGGGTTCCATCCTCGGACCGCTGTTGTACTCTTTATATTCTAATGATCTTCCGCAACAACTTAATTATTCAAATATACAAATGTATGCTGATGACGTTCAGCTTTATCTTAGTTGCTCCAAGGAGTTGATAACTTTAAAAACCCAAGAATTAAATCATGATCTGGGAAAAATATTTAGATGGGCTTCAGCAAATGGATTGCGTCTCAATTCAAATAAATCAAAATGTTTAATAATAAAGAAAAAACACTTACAAATTGATGGTGAAATAAATATTTTTCTTGGTGGTTCAAAAATTGATATTGTAGACACGGCTAAAAATTTAGGAGTTACATTTAATAACACGTTAACATGGTCAGATCATATTAACCAGGCCGTGGTAGAACATATAGTATGCTGCGAAATCTATGGGCCACTCAACACTTTACCCCTTGAAAGTTAGAATATTGCTTGCAAAAACATATGTTCTACCAACACTCTTATATTCATCGGAAATTTTCACTGGTTGCAACTCCAATGATATGAGAAAACTTACCATAACCTACAATAACATAATCCGTTACATTTATAGTTTAAAAAGATTTGATCATATATCCCAGTATTCCACCCGTTTATTCAATATGTCTTTTTTCGACTATCTTAAGTTCAGAAACGTTATTTTCATTCATAAAATCATTATTACAAAGGAGCCAAAATATCTTTACGATCGTTTACAATTCTTTATATCTCCAAGAGGCAAGGGCATAACCCAATTTCGTCATCGTGACCATGCTTCCGAATGTCAGTTTTTTATATTCACCATACATCTCTGGAACCAACTTCCAAATAATTTGCAGACCACAGTCAACGCAATAAGATTTCGAAAATTACTTGTGAATATTTTTCATAAATCTTTTTTTTTTATTTCATTTCATTTCATTTTCATTTTCATTTCTTGTATTATTATTATGTAAATCAATTTTTTTATTTAATAACTGTTTTTTTATTTTATTTTTTTTATTATTTTTTTTATTATTTTTTTTATACATATATTTTTATATTTATTTTTATTTTATATTTTTTTAAATTTTTTTTTTATTTTTATTTTTAATTCTTTTAACCACAATCTAATTTATTATTACTGTATAACTTCCCTAGTAAAAATGATTTTTATATATTCATATATGATTTTTATATAATTATTTATTATTTTATACAATTATAACTAGTCGAGTATTGTGAAACATATATTTTTATATGATTATATCAAAAGATATTTAATTATATAAAATTATATTAACCAGATCCACCATTTTTCGGATCAAATAATATATTTTTTATATAATTATATTAATCCATACATGATTTGATCCGGAAAATGGTGGATCTAGCTAATATAATTTTATATAATTAAATATCTTTTGATATAATCATATAAAAATATATGTTTCACAATGCTCGACAAGTTATAATTCTATAAAGTCATAAATGATTATATAAAAATCATATCTGATTATATAAAAATCATTTTTACTAGGGTTGTCTGATTCTAATGCTGTCATTTATAAGATATTATGTCTTGTTGTATTAGAAAGCCAAAATAAATAAATACAAATACAAATAAGCAATTTTTTTTTGCTAAATACTAGTAAAATAAGAACAGCAAAAATAAAACTGTTAAATTCACAGAATTTTAGTTGTGGATGTTTCCACAGAAAATTACCCCTTACAGCTCAAAAATAAAATTATTATTTTTAATATATTTTTCCGCTAATATTACACAAAATAAATGTATATGTCATTTTCCGAAGGATTAACTTTAATTTACTTTACACTAACAAAAATATTATACTTTGAATTTGGTACAGCGTGCGCATTTTGTTCCGTGAATTGCACGGTCACTTTTTAAGCCCTTTGGCACCACTATTCTAACGTTGGTTTACGAACAAAACAAAATCCAGCTGAAAGCTGAAAATTTTCTTCATGCTTAACATCAATTTTGAAGGCGACAAGTTAAAATTTAATTTTTTGTGAATAGTTCAAAAACAAGCTCACCGACTGTAACGACCGTTACCCCAAAATCACAAAAGTTTGTTTTTTCGTAATTCATTCAAATTATAAAATTTTATAGTAGCGGAAAGTAAAACGGTAAGATGAAGAATTCTGTAAGGCCAAATAAGCATCAAAAGCCTATTTTGATTTTTTAAACATATTTTTAAAGACGTAACGACCGTTACCTTTTTTTGCGTTTTGCATTTGAACTGTTTTCGTCTTACTTGTTTGGATTCTTACTGAAGCAACATACCAAGATGCAAAAATACAGGAAAAACGAAAAGACACAAGAAAACATGAGGCTTACTTGGCAAAAGAGGGAGAGCGCTCGTTTATTGTTCATCTCAAAGCGAATAAAAGTATGCAAAAAACTTAACACACTAATTTTACGCAATAGAATATAGCTTTTCGTTTATGTTTTTTTTGTGTTACCCATAATAAATGAATTCAAACACAAAAATCGTTTAACTTTTTATAATGTAACGCCCGTTACTTTTTCAAACAAAAATTTTTTTGTTAACTAATTTTCTTTGGTTTGAAAATAAACCCATTCCTTAAACAAAACATTTCAAAGAATTTAATCAGATTTTTTACTTGAAACATCCTGCGCAAAATTTTACAATACATAATGTTTGTTCCCGATATTTGAAAACAGCACATTTATAAAGTAACGACCGTTACTTTTTTAATGGTCAAAAAAAGTATTGAAATTAGATTTTTTATGAATTCTTTCGGTTGCTACCGATGCTTGAACTTTCGTGGGTCCAAAATTAAGCAATCCTCGTGGCATATTTGCTTAGCTTGGAATTTTATTTAAAAATCTCCGAAAATCAGTAACAACCGTTACTTTGGAAACACCCTTATAAAGAAAAATTTTGTAAATTTTAGTAAACTAAAAATAGAAAAAAAAAACGTCTACAAAATTTTTGTTATTTTTAAGCTAAATTTAGTTGAATGCAAATAGCAGTCTATTCTGCTAAAATTAGCAAAAAAAAAATTGTCAACTGCTGTTTTCAAAAGGCTCGATTTTTATTTGAATTTAAAAAAAACTTCGAAAATTTTTTCGGGATTTTTAGGCTACTAAGTATTCAGCAAAATTTTTTGCTGATTTTAGTAGGTTAATTTGTTACTTTCTATTAACAAAAGTTATGAGATAATACAACTAAAATTTTGTATATGGGCATTTCCACCGAAAGGTCCACCGTGACTAAAATATTAAAAGTTCTTGAAAACACTTTGTTTTATCATATTTTCATAGGGAAACAATCAAATTTAAATAACGTAAAAAGATTTCGCATTTATTCATAACCCATTTCGAGGTATTCGAATGCAAAGTCGCACAAGCGCATCTTTTCTTATTTGGATATTTCTATTGCACATTTTGTT
Source organism: Leucophora obtusa (assembly GCA_949987735.1). Classification (NCBI taxonomy): domain Eukaryota; kingdom Metazoa; phylum Arthropoda; class Insecta; order Diptera; family Anthomyiidae; genus Leucophora; species Leucophora obtusa. The sequence goes on from OX465295.1 coordinate 222,288,134, forward strand.
TTGATAAAAGTTTTTAAACAGAGACGTTATGCATTGACTTTTGCTTTCTAAAATATTTCTAAAGGTACAAAGAGTCATAAAAGAATGCATAATAAACAATGCGATTGAAAATAACTGTAAGTTTTTGATTTGCATTGTCGCATATTTCGATGTCCCGTGCGACATTGAAAAACAACATTTGTTATCAGTGCGTCGAAAGTACACGCAGAAAGCTCATCAAATATTGATTACAAACAGAGATTTTTTATACAATTAAAATAAAAAAAACCTACCTGAAAAATAAGAAGAATTGTGATCTTGGTACTTATACACAGTTGGTCACGTGCGACATCGTAAGTGTGAAATTTAAAAATTTTAAATTTTTTTTCTTATGTATATGATTTATTTATGTAAATACATACTTTAAAATTTGCATGCACCATGGTCAAGAAGTAAAAGCAGCTAGGACTGCCTATTCTAAAAAAAACTGTGTTTTATATTTTCATATAAATAAATACTTCCAAGCAAAATTTTTTTGAACTTGTTGCCTCTAAATCTGTTCTAGAACAGGTATTTTTACCACCGGTTACGTGGAACAGGTTCTAGAACTGATTCCTGGGAATCAAAATGGAAGGTTTCACTGTCGCGGAACCAGTTCTATAACTGGTTCTAGAACCGGTTCCAAAGTAACCTGTTCTAGTTTGGAGGAAAAGAATCTGTTGCTTTTGGGACAATCTCAAACAAAAATCACCGATGATAGAACATAAATTATAACAGGTTGCATGCACGTACAAGTTGTTCTACAATGGGTTCTTTCCATCCCACAATTTTGCTGGGTTAATTCATACTACATATTTCTTTTAAGTTTGTTTTTGGTTATTATATTAAAATAAATACCTTGAATACTTCTGTCGATTTAAAAACATTTTTACTAAGCTTGTTTGTATATAATTTCGTAAAAAGAGCAACAGAAACAACATAAATCTCATGATGGAAAAAAATGTCCCGTGCGACATGTCACGTGCGACAGTGAATAAAATTAAATTAAAGAAATAATATGAATCGTTTTTGGGTAAAATTACAACCATTTTTAAAGGACATCATTGCACAACAGTGTAAAATTAGTCACATTGAAATATTGCTTCAGGTTTCGCTAAAATCGGCATTTTAATTGTTAGCCGCGAAAACCACTTCTGTTTTTGTCCCGTGCGAATGCCTTGTTTTTTTACAATTATCTTGAAAACGAAAAATTGCTAAAAATCAACCTCAGCACCAATTGTAGGGCTAATAAAAAGATATAAGTAAAGCCTATTGTCAAAATAAAAATCCGTTTTATATTGACTTTTTTTCACTTTAAAGGTGTACGACGGTCCCGTTTGACATGATGGAAATGCCCATATTTAAAGTTTTATTTTCGTTTTATAGGAACAATCTTACTAATATATAGCAAAAACCTACTAGAAGTTGTTTTCATTCCGTTGCCGTCTTTAAACAACAAAATAGTTCTGATAAACATGAAAATTTGATTTCCTGTTTTTTGCGTGTAATTTTAAAATTTCATTATATATTTAATTGCATTTGAAGTAGAGATGGGCACGTGAGTGAATTTTCACTCACACTCACGCTTACGAGAAAAAAATCTAATCACTCACGATAAAAAAATTACTACTCACACTCACTCTCGCTCACGTGAGTAAATTGAACTTTCAGTCACACTCACGCGTAATCACGTGTGATTCACGTGAATCACGCAAATTCACGAAACAAAAGCTTCCCACAAAAATAATATTCAAAAATTAAAAAAATTAAACTCGAAATTTCAACCTGTATAGGGTTTCATGTTAGTTTCATTATTTAACCACTTATTGGGTAATGAAAGATTTTTGTGGGATATTATTTCATACAGCATACAATATTAATAGGTCCGTTAAGGATAAACTTTTCAGGCCTATTTTGGCATAAAGGTCAAAATTTGCATCTCGGGAAAACAATGACGTACTTAAATGCTTCTGCTTCAGCAAGATTGTCCCCAGGAAAATTTTCTGTTCCAAAGAATAGCTACTTTTGTAGAATAGCTACTTTTCATTTAAAACCCCTTCTACTGTCGATTCTACCACCGATTCTTTTTGTTTGAAATTGTCCCAAAAGCAACCACTTCCATAGCTCCAAAGTGGAACCGATTCTACTTCAGTCATACCTTCCATATGGGATCCCAGGAACTCGTTCCGGAACCAGTTCCACGGAACCAGTTGTAGAATAGGTGTGGTTGGCTACCGATTGTAAAAAATTTTCCGGGTAACTTTTGATACCAGTTTTGCGAAAAAATTCAAAACCCTTTTTATGCCAAAATAGATTATAATCAGCATTTTTTATGAAATACCCAGGAAAATTTTTTACAACCGGTTGCCAACCATGCTAGTTCTGGAACTGGTTCCTCTGGAACAGATTCCATGGAACTGATTCCGAAACCAGGGCGGTAACCGCGTAACTCGATTCGAAAAAAAATTTTCGAATTCGTAAATCTTGCAAATATTGTTAAAAATATAATTCCGTATAAAAATTCTACTTTTAATTTATTTTTATCCTAAACCTTAACATAAAAATTCAAAAAGTAAAATTTTTGGTAAAACTTTTTACGAAAGGTACAAAATTTACGAATTCGAAAGTTTTTTTTCGAATCGAGTTACGCGGTTACCCCCAGTTCCACGGAACTTATATGGAAGGTATGACTGACATAGAATCAATTCTAGAACTAGTTCCAGAACTGGTTCTATTGCAACCGGTTCCATTTTGGAGCTATAGAAGCGGTTGCTTTTGGGACAATTTCAAACAAAAATAATCGGTGTTAAGATCGACAGTAGAAGGGGTTGTAAAGGAAAAGTAGCTATTCTACAACCGATTCTTTAGAACAGAAAATTTTCCTGGGTAATAATATGTCTGTCAAAATAATATGTCTGTTCGATGTTACTTTCACATAAGGTATTCCTGTTTTTTTTTTTTGGATTAATATAAAATTTGTTGATTTTTTTCTAAATTTAACACATCTAAATTTAAGTGAAAAATGAGTGAAACTAGTTTTGTTTGTAATTATACCGATCGCAAAATTTGTTCAAATATCATCTAAGGCTACGTAAGGATACTCCAAAGGAGCAAACATTTTGTCCGTTTTTCTCTATCTCGCTTAGTTTTCGAGATATGTGCCATTTTTTAGATGGAATTTTTTTTTAATTTCTAAGTGCCGAAGGCCCTACCAAGGGCTCTTTTTGGATAGAAATAAAATTTGCATGGGGCTATTACGTAGCAAGGGGTAGCCGAAATTTTCGTCAAATTTGCTCTATCTCTTAGTTTTTGATATATGGGCCATTTAAAAAAATTGGAAGGGAAAGAAATAGCACCATCTTTAAAACTTGGGATACATTGGTTTCGCCATCTACCGGGTAATAACAGAAACATGAAATTGTATTTTAATAATAAATTAGAAATGAGCACCCATTGCTGAGATTATGCTGGTTCTCGCTTCAAAACCGTATGTTGTACAACAAACGAAGTAAATTATGTTTTCTATTGACATTATTGATTTTATAAAAATTGTTATTTAGCCGGAATTTTTTTTTAGATCTGAAGACCGCTTTTTAGTGGCCTTGGGCATTAGAAGGATAATTTAGAAGTATTAATGGAGCAAATGACATTGGCAAGCGATAAATTGGGTATGTTTTAGATATGCCTATTAATATTTACGTGCCTATTCAAAGTTGTGACTATAATTGCAATATTATTAAAGTCAAAAACCTTGACATTCGAGAAGAAAAAACTTGATTAAAAAAAATAATTTCACAAGCTTAAATTCTGAAAAAATGAAATTATTTATTTTGGATTTTATATTAATAAAACAAATCAAAATAAAAAAAATGTTACCAAAAAACTGATACTTTTCGATTTTCATTCCCGTTTCCCGGGAAACCCTAGACGAGTATAAAATTTTGACATTTATTTTGTATTAAAAATACCTAAAAATATAAAGTCGCCTAAAACAATTACTGAAAATATGAATAAAAAGCCCAAAAAAAACCGTGAGCCGTTAAAATTCGACTCACGCACACTCACGCAAAAATTTTACTCACGAACATTTTTAATCTACTCGCACTTACTCACATTCACGTGAGTAAATTAAGGTTTTACTCACACTCGCGATTCACGTGAATCACCCAAAATTCTGCTCACGTGCCCATTTCTAATTTAAAGACACTATCCCGAGTAAAAAAGTTTTGATATAATCATATATTATTTTATGTAATTACATATAGTAACTTATAGTTAGATATGGCCACATATGCTTTTAAATTGAAGCATATAGAATTTTATATAGTCATACATTAAATATTTTTTCCTCAAAGGTTTTAATATTGAGACATATGTGATTTTATATTATTACATACTGGCTTACATATAAGTGTATGTGCTATATATAAGTACACAAAGTAATATATAAAAGATATAATTACATATACGTTTATATATAATTTAGTATGACACTATACATAATAATATAAAACTATATATGGAGCCATTTAAGAAATATTACATAATAGGTGTTATATATGATTATATATTGACGCATATGAACCCATATATAACTTAGTATGGTTTCATATCTACAATATTTCATGATTTCTTTTATATATAACGATATAACGTTCTTTATAAAATCATCTATAATTATATATCATCCCACATTAGCAATTTTTTCAAAGTGATTTTATATAAAAATATATGTATGTATAAGGTCCTTTTAAAACCGTATTGTATTAAATGTGGTTCCATATTGAAAATGATTTTGAACTAGTTTTAGATTTAGTAATTACTAGGGATTGGCGCATGACACGATCGTGAGTGAAGTTATTCACAAGTCATCGTGAGTAATAATTACTATACCAAAGTAATTCGCCCGTGTGCGTGAGAATATATAATTCGTACGTGAGCGTGAGTAAGAATATATAACCCGTGCATGATTCGTGTGTGAGTTTATTTTTTGCATCATATGTTTTTAGTAATTTTTACTGTTTTGCGTGAGAATTTTCTGATTGTGAGTAAGTTTTTAATATACTCATGTCTGCGTGAGTAAGACACGAAATGCTCGTGCGTGAGTAATTTGATTTTGTTTAGGAGCGTGAGTCAAAATGGCTAACGCGCCCATAAAATTAACAATACTGAAGCTTTAATATGGAATTCTCTATACTATAACGCACACTTGACTGATCTCTTATATCTTGGTTGTATATCACAATCCTATTAAGTTAAAAATTTCTGTGTTGTTAACCTTATTTTAAAATTACTAAAAACAAAGAAAAATTTGTTCGTGTTTAATGCACTGTCATGGTAAATCTGGATAAAAGTAATGGAAGATTTATCGAAATTATAGGATATCCAGTAGACCTGGGGGTTAATCATTACGTTTTGTAATTAATTACACATTCATTTACACAATTACATGTAATTGTAATTGAAAAAAACTCAATTACAATTACAAATTATTTGTAATTGTAATTCAAAAAAGAACAATTACAAGTAATTTATAATTTGAAAAATGTCAATTACATTTTTTGGGAAAATAAATAATGACAAAAAGCACAAGTTAGGGGTAATCCCAACATGACGTATTCTTTTTATACGCATCCATGCCTATGCAACCTATCCCAGTCAGATTTTTCTACAAAATTTTAACAAAAAACACTTTAATTCTAAATGTAATTGAAATTTGTAATTGAAATCACTTTCAATTACAATTACTAGTAATTTGTAATTGAAAATTTTCAATTACAATTACTTGTAATTTCAATTACAAATTACAAGTAATTGTAATTGAAATCCCTCAGGTCTGATCTCCAGATATTGTATATCTTTTTTTATTTAAAAATATAATTTTGTATATTGTTAGATATGGTCATATATATTATGGTAAAAATATAGGGTTAATATTTAGGTATAATTGTATCAAACTATGTCCACTTTTATAACATTTTATATAATTTTATACAAAAAGATATAATTTTATGTAATTGGATGAGGACAAAATTCGGATACAATTGTATCATATTGTATCGAATTGTATCAAATTGTACCAAATTGTATACAATTGTGTACAATTCGATACAATATGATACAATAAGACGTTCTCATTTTTCGGATATAATTATATCTAATTACATAGAAGATTATATATAATTAAATATAACTTTATATGGCTCCATATCATTTTTTTTTACTTGGGATGTTAATAAGTTATAAGTCAATACTCAGAATTTTACAAGTCTTAGCTGGAATGATTTTTTATTTAGTCCGGTAAAGCATTTACAAATTATCCATCTGCTTTAATTACAAAATCACTAGAAATGTGTTTAGTGCAATCAGGCCCAAAATTTGTTCAGAAATGGAGCCAATTTCTTGCTGAATTGCCGTATGTGGACTGAAGTACCACCGAAGAGGTTCAAGACTTGACACTACATCCAGACAAAAAAACGGTTTCGAGTTATTTATGGGTTGGTGGAATGAATGAATGTCTTTCGTTTTCGCTGGTATTTGCTGCCTGAAACTGAATATTTGGTTTCAACAAGACGGCCTTACTTACCGCTCAGCGCGTGAAAGCATGGCATTATTATGAGAACAATTCGGTGATCAGTTAATTTCTCTTAATGGAATCAAATGGAATCAAATATCTACTTTTTACACCCTCCATCCCACTGTGCAAGAGGGTATATATCAGTTTGTCATTCCGTTTGTAAATCATCGAAAAAAAAATCTGGGACATAAAAAAAACATATATTCTTGATCGTTATCAATAGCGAAACCGATATAGACTTGTCCGTCTGTCTGTCTGTTGAAATCACGATCACGCTCAAAATAGTTGTGCTAGGATGTTAATTTTTAGTCAAAATTTTTGTCCAATTTCTTAAGCAGTTTGGTATTGGAAATGGGCATATTTGGTACAGACGTTTAAAAGTTATGAATGAAAATGTAAAAGCACCTCTAGAATTTTCCATATTAACATAAAAAAATATATTAACTGTGTGTTGTTCTTGTTACTGAATAAGCAAAAAATACATACATACACACCCAGACCTTGAAAGAATTTTTGAATGCATCTCACCGATTGATTCTAAATTTTTACTACTGATATAACTCTCTTTTGGGGGCCCGAAGAAAAAATTTTTTTTTCACCGAAAAGCCTGTATGGGGAGTTACTTCGGTTTAAAGTTTAAAAATGAACTTAACTATATTTTCTTCATTTATGATAGGTTTGGAACAATATGTACACCATTGGAAAGGTAATAAAAATATCTTTAGGATAGCATTTTTTGTTGACCCATTATGATTCGGCGTAGGAATTTTGATTTTTTGTTTTTTGTAATGTTTTTATTCCATAAAAAACCTATATAAGAACAAAAATTGTGCTTATTAGTATGTTATCAAGACGAAAAGCTTTCATTTGATATATAGATCAAGTTTTTATCACTTCAAACACCGAAGATATTAGAGGTCAAAATCGTGAGATTTTTTTTCTTTCAAAGTATGGCTAACTTTTGACAAATGAAAAAACTCAATGCCGACAATAGGTTTAAAATGTGTTTACTCCCAAAATATGTTCGATTCCCGATGAGTTAATTCAGTATAATTGTTGGTTAGAGTCAAAGTTGTATCTTTTGTACCATCTGCAAAAAAATTAGGTTTGACTTCTAATATCTTCGGTGTTTGAAGTGATAAAATTTGAACTACATCTCAAAAGTTTTTAATCTTGAGAATATATTAATAAGTAAAAAATTATGTGGTAGTATACGGTGGTTTTTATTAAAACGGTTTATTTTAAAAAATCTTAAAAATAAATCTCATTCGCCGGTAATGGGTAAACAAACAAAAAAAATGTCGTCCATATGATATTTTTACTATCTTTCCATTGGTATATACATATATATTGTTCCAATCCGACTATAAATGAGTTAGATATAGCTAAGTCCATTTCCAAACTTTGGCTGTGCCGCTTTTTTATTTAAAGTACAGTTTTTATAATACAAGCCTTCACCCAGCCACCACAAATACATAATTCTGCACAACAATGGGTTTAAAATAAATAAATATTTGATCACTTTTTCTCATGAAAGTGGATTGTTAGTAATGAATCCATTATAAATTGCAATATACGTGTGTATGTCAAGATAATTTGGTAAAGTGCGAACTTAGGTAGATAGACCCGTAAGTAGTTTTGTTCATTTGTGTTTTGAATGAAAATAAATAACGTAAAGCAGGGTTGGAAAGCATTTTTTTATAATATTAAAGATAGCGGGCAAAGCCCGCTACGTTGTTAGCGTGCCTTAAAGTTATTTTTTTTTAATTCCAGTTTATGTAAAGGCAATTCAAGTAAATTCCCAAATTCAGTTGGAAAATTTACTGCGTCGGTTTCTTCCACCGGTGCTTCGTTACCTGCAGTTTAAATATCAGAATATATAAGTTCCATCCCTTTTCTAAGGTTTTTTCTCTTTTAGAAAATTTGTTTAACTTTTTGGAGAGTATGTTTCAATGTTACATAAGTTTCATATTCCGTGGATAGTGTTTGAACAGGTAATTAAAAGGAGTTCTTCACCCCTTTTTGTTCCTCCCAGTAAAAATCCCAAATATATACAATCTTGCCTCAATCGCATCCGAAATTTCAAGTACCAAACTCCGGCAGTTTGAGTCATTCAAATTCCATTCTATTTTGTTTAGCAATTTTAGTGTTCCAATGCAACTCCTTCTAAGATTCCCCTTTTGAACCACCATTTTTACCACGTTCCAGTCCAAAGTCCTAGAGATACCTTGTCGATAAGTTAGCCCATACTCCAAGGAAAACATATTATAGATTACAGGTTTCTAGCCGAAGGGTTCGGTTAGGCCATCAAGGGGGAGAATTATTCCGTTTTTACCCCTCCCGGTAGGAATTTCCAAAAATTCCGTTTTCAAGGACGTCTGCGTTGGAGGAGGAACCTACTACATACATAATTTTAGGTCTCTATATCCAGCAGTTTGGCCAGGCCGTCAAGGGGGAAGTTTTTTTCCCTTTTTACCCCTCCCGGTATGAATTTCCAAAAATACCGTCTTAGGGGTCTCCTACGTTGGAGAAGGAACCCAAATACCAAATTTAAGCTTCCTAGTTCCAGCAGTTTGGCCAGGCCGTTAAGGGGGAGACTTCCTGTTTTTGACCCTACCTGTGGAAATTTCCAAAAATCTCATGTTAGCGGATGTCTACAATAGAGGAGGAACTTTAATACCAAATTTCAACTTCCTAACTCCAGCGGTTTGGGCAGGCCTTTAAGCGGCACTTTTCGCTACATTAATCCCCATTTTTGCAATGTTCCTGTACAAAATTCCAAAAAGCACCTTCCCGATAAGTTAGCCCATACTCCAAGGAACATATGTTTTACATTTCAGGTTTCTAGCCAACTTTTACTATTTGTGCCCCTCTCGGTAGGAATTTGCGAAAATCAATCGACAGGGAATTTCAGCTGCCTAGTTCCAGCAGTTTGAACAGGCTGTCAAGGGGGACAATTTTTTTTTTGTCCCTCCCGGTTGGAATTAGGCTGGAAGAGGAACCTAAGTACCGAGTTTCAGCAGTTTGGACAGGTCATTAAGGGGCCACTTTCCCTTTTTGAGCCCCCATTTTATAACGGTGGTTTTTACAGGCCACCTTTCTTTTCTTCTTTTTGCCCCTCCCTTTAGGAATTTACAAAAATTCCATCTTCGCGGCTTTCTGCGATGGATGAGGAACAAATTTCAACTTCATTGCCTCAGCGGTTTGGGCAGGCCGTTATTGGGGACATTTTTCCCTTTCAACCACCATTTTTACTATGTTCCTGTTCCAAAATAGAAAAATTACGTTGTCGGTGAGTTAGTCCTACTCCAAGGAATACATATTTAAAATTTTAGGTTGGCCAAAAGGGATTGGGCAGGCCGTCAAGGAGGAGACTTTTCCCCTTATTTCCCCTCCCGATACGAATTTCAAAAATACCGTCTAAGCGGACGCCTACACAGAAGGAGGAACTCACATACCGAATTTGCTTTTGGGATATCCTGTAGGGAATTCCAAAAATACAAACTCAGTCGATGTCGACTACAGTGGAGGAACCTTTATACCAAAGTTCAACTTCTTACCTTCAGTGGTTTGGGCAGGCACTTTTCCAATTTGTGAGACTGTTTATGGGGAGACTTTTCCCCTTTTTGCCCGTTCCGGTAGGAATTTCCAAAAATCCTGTCATAGCGCACGTCTATGGCGAATATCAAGAAACCTTGTTTTAGTGGAGATATCCGTGGGGGGAGGAAAAAAAGTACTTTTTTTGAAATTATATTTTTTAAATGGTATTTTTTTAAATGGTACTTTTTGGAAAAAGCGAAATTTTTTGGAAAAAGATACTTTGTTTTTACAAAGTACTTTATTTGTACTTTTTTTGAAAAAGGTATTTTTTTGGAAGTGTATTTTTTTTGGAAAAATGTACTTTTTTTGGAAAGGGTACTTTTTTTGAAAAAGGTATTTTTTTTAGAAAAATGTATGTTTTTTGGAAAAAGGTATTTTTTTTGGGAAAGGTACTTTTTTGGAAAAGGTAAATTTTTTTAGAAAAAGGTACTTTTTTTGGAAAAAGGTACTGTTTTTGGAAAAAGGTACTTTTTTTGGAAAACGGCACCTTTTTTTGGAAAACGGTACTTTTTTTTGAAAAAGGTACTTTTTTTGCAAAAGGTACTTTTGAAAAAATGCCGTCTCAACGGACGTCTACACCAGTCGAGGAACCTACATACCAAATTTCAACTCCATAGCTCCAGCAGTTTGAGCAGGCCGTCTAGGGGGAGACTTTTTCCCCTTTTTGCCCCTCCCTTTAAAAATTTCAAAAAATCCCATCTTGGTGGATGTCTACGATAGTGGAGGAACCGTTATACCAAATTTCAACTTCCTACCTCCAGCGGTTTGGGCAGGCCGTCAAGGGGGGCCTTTTTCCCCTTTTTAACCCCCATTTTTACAACGTCCCTGTCCAAAATTCTAGAAAGTACTTTAAAGAAAAGTTAGCCCCTGCTCCAAGGAACACGTATCTTAAATTTCAGATTTCTAGCCAATGGAGTTTTGGCAGGCCGTCAAGGGGGAGACTTTCCCCCTTTTTGCCCGTTCCGGTAGGAATTTCCAAAAATCCCGTCTTAGCGGACGTCTACGCCGAAAGAGGAACCTACATAACAAATTTCAACTTCCTAGCTTCAGCGGTTTGGGCTGGGCGATGTTGAATCAGTCAGTCAGTTTTGACAGGCCGTCAAGGGGGAGACTTTCCCCCTTTTTGCCGTTTCGGTAGGAATTTCCAAAAATCCCGTCTTAGCGGACGTCTACGCCAAAAGAGGAACCTACGTACCAAATTTCAACTTCCTAGCTTCAGCGGTTTGGGCTGGGCGATGTTGAGTCAGTCAGTCAGTCACTCACGGAACTCTTTTTTATATATGTAATACTAGCGGGCGCAGCCCGCTACGTTGTTAGCGTGCCTTAAAGGTTAAGGGGGGGGGGGGCTGCGCCCCCCACAATTTTTATTAAATTCGTTTTTTTATTTAAAGTTTTTTTATTTAAAGCCTTCACCCAGCCACCACAAATAAATAATTCTGCACAACAATGGGTTTAAAATAAATAAATATTTGATCACTTTTTCTCATGAAAGTGGATTGTTAGTAATGAATCCATAATAAATTGCAATATACGTGTGTATGTTAAGATAATTTGGTAAAGTGCGAACTTAGGTAGATAGACCCGTAAGTAGTTTTGTTCAATTGTGTTTTGAATGAAAATAAATAACGTAAAGCAGGGTTGGAAAGCATTTTATAATATTAAAAATAGCGGGCAAAGCCCGCTACGTTGTTAGCGTGTCTTAAAGTTTTTTTTTTAATTCCAGTTTATGTAAAGGTAGACCTGGCAATTCAAGTAAATTCACAAATTCAGTTGGAAAATTTACTGCGTCGGTTTCTTCCACCGGTGCTTCGTTACATGAAGTTTAAATATCGGAATATATAAGTTCCATTCCATTTCTAAGGTTTTTTCTCTTTTAGAAAATTTGTTTAACTTTTTGGAGAGTATGTTTCAATGCTACATAAGTTTCATATTCCGTGGATAGTGTTTGAACAGGTAATTCCCTCTTCCAATCCATTTGCATTGTCTATAATTTCAATTCCACTCGTTCAACGTTTATATCCATTTCATTCCACTTGTGTAGTGTTTCAATGCCACTCGTTTCCTATTTAGTTTATTAATTTTAGTGTTTCATATACACTTGTTCTTTAAGTTTTAGGTTTCAGCTAAAGACGCAGACGTTAAGGGGGGGGGGGGGGGGGGGGGTGCAATTTTCCCCTTTTGAACCACCATTTTTACCACGTTCCTGTCCAAAGTCCTAGAAATGCCTTGTCGATAAGTTTGCCCATACTCCAAGGAAAACATATTATATATTACAGGTTTCTAGCCGAAGGGTTCGGTTAGGCCATCAAGGGGGAGAATTATTCCGTTTTTGATCCTCCCGGTAGGAATTTCCAAAAATTCCGTCTTAGAGGACGTCTGCGTTGGAGGAGGAACCTACTACATACATAATTTTAGGTCTCTATATCCAGCAGTTTGGCCAGGCCGTCAAGGGGGAAGTTTTTTCCCGTTTTACCCCTCCCGGTATGAATTTCCAAAAATACCATCTTAGGGGACGTCAACGTTGGAGAAGGAACCCAAATACCGAATTTAAGATCCCTTGTTCCAGCAGTTTGGCCAGGCCGTTAAGGGGGAGACTTTTCCTGTTTTTGACCCTACCTGTAGAAATTTCCAAAAATCTCATCTTAGCGGATGTCTACAATAGAGGAGGAACTTTAATACCAAATTTCAACTTCCTACCTCCAGCGGTTTGGGCAGGCCTTTAAGCGGCACTTTTCGCTTCATTAATCCCCATTTTTGCAATGTCCCTGTCCAAAAAGCACCTTCCCGGTCCAAAAAAGCCCATACTCCAAGTAACATATGTTTTACATTTCAAATTTCTAGCCAACTTTTACTATTTGTGCCCCTCTCGGTAGGAATTTCCGAAAATCCATCGACAGGGAATTTCAGCTTCCTAGTTCCAGCAGTTTGAGCAGGCTGTCAAGGGGGACACTTTTTCTTTTTTTTGTCCCTCCCGGTTGGAATTAGGCTGGAAGAGGAACCTAAGTACCGCATTTCAGCTTCCTAGTTCCAGCAGTTTGGACAGGTCGTTAAGGGGCAACTTTCCCTTTTTGAGCCCCCATTTTATAACGACCCTGTCCAAAATTCAAAAAAGTATGTTTCTAATAAGTTAGCCCTTACTCCAGGGACCCACATTTTAAGCTTCAGGTTTCTAGCCGAAGGGGTTTTTACAGACCCCCAAGGTGAGGCTTTTCTTCTTTTTGCCCCTCCCTTTAGGAATTTACAAAAATTCCATCTTCGCGGCTATCTGCGATGGATGAGGAACATTCATACCAAATTTCAACTGCATTGCCTAAGCGGTTTGGGCAGGCCGTTATTGGGGACATTTTTCCCTTTCAACCACCATTTTTACTATGTTGCTGTTCCAAAATAGAAAAATTACGTTGCCGGTGAGTTAGTCCTACTCCAAGGAATACATATTTAAAATTTTAGGTTGGCCAAAAGGGATTGGGCAAGCCGTCAGGAGGAGACTTTTACCTTATTTCCCCTCCCGATAGGAATTTCAAAAATTCCGTCTAAGCGGACGCCTACACAGAAGGAGGAACTCACATACCGAGTTTCCTTTTGGGATATCCTGTAGGGAATTCCAAAAATACAAACTTAGTCGATGTCTACTACAGTGGAGGAACCTTTATACCAAATTTCAACTTCTTACCTCCAGTGGTTTGGGCAGGCACTTTTCCAATTTGTGAGACTGTTTATGGGGAGATTTCCAAAAATCCCGTCTTAGCGCACGTCTATGCCGAATATCAAGAAACCTTGTTTTAGTGGAGATATCCGTGGGGGGAGGAAAAAAAGTAGTTTTTTTGAAATTATATATTATTTTAAATGGTACTTTTTGGAAAAACGAAATTTTTTGGAAAAAGATACTTTGTTTTTACGAAGTACTTTTTTTGGAAAAGGTATTTTTTTTTAAAAAGGTGTTTTTTTTTTGGAAAAATGTATGTTTTTTGGAAAAAGGTACTTTTTTTGGAAAAGGTACTTCTTTTGGAAAAGGAACATTTTTTTAGAAAAAGGTACTTTTTTTTGGGAAAAGGTACTTTTTTTTGGAAAAGGTACTTTTTTTGAAAAAGGTATTTTTTTGAAAAAATGTATGTTTTTTGGGAAAAGGAAAATTTTTTTAGAAAAAGGTACTTTTTTTGGGAAAAGGTACTTTTTTTTGAACAAGGTATTTTTTTTGGAAAAATGTATGTTTTTTGGGAAAAGGTACTTTTTTTGGAAAAGGTACTTTTTTTTGGAAAAGGTTCATTTTTTTAGAAAAATGTACATTTTTTGGAAAAAGGTACTTTTTTTAAAAAAGGTTTTTTTTTGGAAAAATGTACTTTTTTTTGGAAAAAGGTACTTTTTTGGAAAAAGGAATTTTTTTTTGGAAAAAGGTACTTTTTTTGGAAAAAGGTACTTTTTTGGAAAAAGGTACTTTTTTTGGAAAAAGGTACTTTTTTTGGAAAAAGGTACTTTTTTCGGGAAAAGGTACTTTTTTTGGAAAAATGTACTTTTTTGGAAAAAGGTACTTTTTTTGGAAAAAGTATTTTTTTTTAATAAGGTGTTTTTTTGGAAAAATGTATGTTTTTTGGAAAAAGGTACTTTTTTTGGAAAAGGTACTTCTTTTGGAAAAGGAACAATTTTTTTAGAAAAAGGTACTTTTTTTTGGGAAAAGGTACTTTTTTTGGAAAAGGTACTTTTTTTGAAAAAGGTATTTTTTGAAAAAATGTATGTTTTTTGGGAAAAGGAACATTTTTTTAGAAAAAGGTACTTTTTTGGAAAAAGGTACTTTTTTTGGAAAAAGGTACTTTTTTTGGAAAAGGTACTTTTTTTTTGGAAAAGGTACATTTTTTTAGAAAAAGGTACATTTTTTTGAAAAAGGTACTTTTTTTTGGAAAAGGTACTTTTTTGGGAAAAGGAATTTTTTTTGGAAAAAGGTACTTTTTTTGGAAAAAGGTACTTTTTTTGAAAAAAGGTACTTTTTTTGGAAAAAGGTACTTTTTTTGGTAAAAGGTACTTTTTTTTGGAAAAAGGTACTTTTTTTGGAAAAAGGTAATTTTTTTGGAAAAAGGTACTTTTTTGGAAAAAGGTACTTTTTTTGGAAAAAGGTACTTTTTTTGGAAAAAGGTACTTTTTTTGGAAAAAGGAATTTTTTTTGGAAAAAGGTACTTTTTTGGAAAAAGGTACTTTTATGGAAAAAGGTACTTTTTTTGGAAAAAAGTACTTTTTTTGGAAAAAGGAATTTTTTTTGGAAAAAGGTACTTTTTTGGGAAAAAGGTACTTTTTTGGGAAAAGGTACTTTTTTTGGGAAAAGGTACTTTTTTGGAAAAAGGTACTGTTTTGGAAAAAGGTACTTTTTTGTCCCCTTTTTGCCCCTCCCAATAAGAATTTCCAAAAATGCCGTCTCAACGGACGTCTACACCGGTCGAGGAACCTACATACTAAATTTCAACTTCATAGCTCCAGCAGTTTGAGCAGGCCGTCAAGGGGGAGACTTTTTCCCCTTTTTGCAAGTCCCTGTAAAAATTTCCAAAACTCCCGTCTTGGTGGATGTCTACGATAGTGGAGGAACCTTTATACCAAATTTCAACTTCCTACCTCCAGCGGTTTGGGCAGGCCGTCAAGGGGGGCCTTTTTCCCCTTTTTAACCCCCATTTTTACAACGTCCCTGTCCAAAATTCCAGAAAGTACTTTCCAGAAAAGTTAGCCCATACTCCAAGGAACACATATCTTAAATTTCAGCTTTCTAGCCAAAGGGGTTTTGGCAGGCCGCCAAGGGGGAGACTTTTCCCCTTTTTGCCCGTTCCGGTAGGAATTTCCAAAAATCCCGTCTTAGCGGACGTCTACGCCGAAAGAGGAACCTTTTATATATAGAGATAATATATAGATAAGCAGTGTTGCCACTTTATGGGTAGGGCATGGATGATAGCAATTATTAAATTGTTTAGTTTTTCACTTAAATTTCAATTCAAATGAATGAATTGAGAAAGTTATCAAATTTGTAAATAAAAAAATATATTATACATAAAAAAAGAATTTAATTCATAAACTAGCCAACAGATAGTGGGTCTATGAATACAACTTAGCAATTACTTCAAAGCATTGTTGGTAGCAGAAACGGTGCGATTATCGGTGAGGGTAAGTAACGCTACCCGCTTGTTTCTTTTTCCTTTCCAAAGTATACACTCAAAAAAAAAGTCAGTAAAGTCAGCAAAAAATTTTGCTATGTTAGCAAATTTTTAGTCAGGAGCGTGCTTGCAAAAAAGTTGGTAATTTCAGCAAAAGGTTTCCTGAAAATCTGCGAGCTGATTTTTACCAAAAAAATAGTAATCTTCATCAAAAGTTTTGCTAACACTTATTCGAATGCAAATGAAAAAATCCTTGCTAAAATCACTAAACTTTTTGCTGAATATTAGTAGACTGAAAAAAACTCAAAAAACTTGTAGCGAAATTTTATTTTAGCTAATTTATTTGCTGAAAATTAAAATATAGAAATTGTGTAGTTGTTTTTTTATTATTTCCGTTGTCTGTTCTACATCCAGATAAGATGCGTCATCTACATCTTGTCTATCTGGTTGTCGTCCACGCTATAAATGCGGTTATCAGCGCAATTTTTGTAGCAAAATAAATTAGTAAAACATCAGTTCAAAATTAGTTTAGTGCTAAAAAAATATAACTAAAACTTTTGCTGAAAACGGAATTTCAGCTGAAAACGGAATTTTGCTGAAAACTAGTACACTTGATATACAAGACGTTTTACTAACTTTTCTACTAACTTATTTTTTTTAGTGTACATAGAAAACGGGAACCGATTAAGGAATTGGAAGCCCACATTACACGCGTTAATCACCAAATACCACTCGAAATTCTCCACGTGTCATCGAAAATTGTGACTTTCGAATGGAGCATGTTAGGCAGATTTGAAAGAAATAATCTTTAAAATATAATTGTAAAAAATGGTTGCTTTGTACACTCATAGAAATAAATCTGTAAAAATAGCAGAAAAAGTTACTAAAAATTTGTTAAAAATGAATGAAAAAACTGTTAAAATTAGCAAATTTTTTAATAAATACTACTCAGATAAAAAAGTTAGTAAAAAAATTTGTAAACAGTTTCCAATCGAACTTTACTATTTTTATACTGATTTTTAGTACAATTTTTTTTAGTAATCATTTTTGCTATTCTCTTATTACAAATTCGGGATTTTTTACTAATTCTCGCTGCTGATTTTATCAAAACATTTTACTAATTTTTAAAAACCGAGTGCTAAATTTAGCAGAAAAATATACTAATTAAAATTTTTTTTGTTGATTTTTTACAATTCTTGTTTAGTTTATAGTTGTTACTATTGATATATTCTTAGTTTGGAAATAACACTCAGAAAATTTTATTGTATCTCCAATGCATAAAAAGGTCATAACTGGAGAACCGTTTGCAATTTTGACTCCAAATTTCAAGTACTATGAAGTAATTATACGCTTGTTACAATCGAAAGAAATAACATTCTTTTTAAATTTTACAGTTTTTGTTTTTTAGTACAATTTTTTACTAATTTCGGCATATTGATTTTAAATTACAGTTTACAACAATTTACTGAAATTTAGTAGCTGCAACTAATTATTTATACTAATTTCATTGTACTAAAATTATGATATTTAGTAAGTTTTTTAAATGATTTTAGCAAATCGATTTTGAATTGCAGTTTACATAAATTTTACTAAAATTTAGTAGCGGCTACTAATTTTTTCTACTAATTTTATTGTACTACATATCAGCAGACATGTGATGCTAAAATTAGCAAAAAATACCGCTGGCCTCAAAACAGTTAAATTTCCCGTAATAACAGCAAAATTTTCAGTAGCCATTACAGACTTTTTTGGTTGAGTGTAGTAAAATAAGAACAGCAAAATTAAAACTGTTAAATTTGCAGAATTTTAGTTATATTTAAGTTAACTTTTAGTTAATTGAAAATAGCAAATTGTACTGTAAAATCTGCAGAAAATTTTGGTAAATATTAGTAGACTAAAAATAGCAAAAATAAACTGTTATATAAATGTTTTTTAGTTTGACTCTAGATCATAAATTAATATCACTTTTCGTTTAAATTATTTTTCAAAAAACATTGATTTACCAAATAAAAGATCAAATATATATCCCTCATTCATCATAAACTGTTATATCTACAAAATTTTAGCTATTTTTAAGCTAAATTTAGTTCAATAAAAATAGCAGTCTATTCTGCTAAAATCAGCATAAATATTTGCTAAAGAATTGTAAACTGCTATTTTCAAAAGGCTCGATTTTTATTTGCATTAAAAAAAATCTAAAAAAAACTTCGAAAAATTAATGTTATTTTAGTTTGACTCAAGATCATAAATTAATATCACTTTCTGTTTAAATTATTTTCAAATCAAAGAAAGATGATACAATTTTTACAAGTAAATTCTTTTACTTCTTCTTTTACTATCGAATTCTTTCAATAATTTTTATTCTTTGTAATTTACTTGTAAAAATTGTATCATCTTTCTTTGATTTGAAAATAATTTAAACAGAAAGTGATATTAATTTATGATCTTGAGTCAAACTTAAATAACATTCATTTACTTAAATAACAGATCAACTAAAATATTTCCCCCATTCAACTTCGAAAATTTTAAATTTTTTGTGATTTTTTAGGCAACTAATGATTTAGCAAAATTTTTTTCTGAGTTCAGCAGGTTAATTCGCTATTTTCCTTCAAAAAAAATTTAGCTCAAATATAACTAAAATTCTGTATATTTAGCAGTTTTATTTATGTTGTTCCTATATTAATAATATATGTGACGCGCAAAATAGAAAGGGACCTAAGGGTAAAAACCGGTTTTGTTCAGGAGAGCCATTTTAAAGATTTAAATACGTGTATCTTTGGTGTACCATCACTGAGCGTGTTGGTATTGGTCTCATTTGAAAGCGACACATCTCATGACATCAGGAACGTGTTGGTCAACCTTGAAAACACGAGTAGGTCGTCCCTACCTCTTGTTTTGTGTAGTTGGTTTTTACTGTTTTCTACCTAGCGCGCTGTTTACATGAGTTTGATATCAATTTTGCTCGCGGTTTTTCGAATCCAGCTTTATTTTCTGAAATTATTAATTGTGAATTATAATAAATACTCATTTATAATTCTTTTAAATCGTGAATATCACTCTGTTAGTACGAAAATTTTTTCACATAACCTTATTATGTTATTCGCGAAAATAATTTAAAACTGATAACATTCTTACTGTTTGTTTTAGGATGAAATGGTGGACGAATTCGAAGAAGTAGATTTACTTTATCGCTTCCCTGATGACGAGGATGATGACGACCACTTCTCAGAATTATCGGATAGTGACTCTGAAGATGATACCGATAATATGTACCTTGATAAATCGACTGTATGGTTCAAAAATACCTCCGTGTTGTTCAAATCAATGCAATAAAGTGATCCCTAAGAAGATGGCTGTAGATTTTCGTACGTCTTTCATGAATTTAGATAAGGAATCCCAAGATTTAATTATTCTCGGACATCTGGCAGCTCACCGTGACGATGCAATGCTCAGGTCAAAAGTTGGTGATCGATCGCGAGCTATGAAGAAACGGTACAATCAGATATATTATTTTCGAAGTTTGCCGATATGATTATCGTTTATTGAAACTTCCAACTACTGAAAGTAAGACTTCTGTTTACACAAGATA
The DNA here is from genome assembly GCA_949987735.1 of Leucophora obtusa. Lineage (NCBI taxonomy): Eukaryota > Metazoa > Arthropoda > Insecta > Diptera > Anthomyiidae > Leucophora > Leucophora obtusa. The sequence continues at coordinate 222,308,046 of OX465295.1, forward strand.
CACCAACAGCGTCGAACCGGGTGGTAAAATCGTAAAACTTCGCACTTTCCAAACGCTGTGGAAGAAATATTGTCCCCACATCGTCACTATGAAGCCGGCATACGATTTGTGCGAATTGTGTCGAAATCTTGCAAAAGATGCTGTTAATACAGTAAACGTTACTGAAGTTGAAAAAGAAGCAGCATTGAAGGTGTATTCTGATCATTTGCAATCTGCCAGCACTCAGCGAGAGTACTATAACGACTTTAGAACATTAGTCAAGCCTGATCCAAATGCCATGTATCCAGGTATTCCAGAGGAGGATTATCTAGTCATATCTATGGATTATGCTCAAAATGTTAGCTTTCCGTCGGGTCCACAGCAAATAGGAACTGCATACTTTAAATCAGGTCGCAAAACAGCAATCTGTATTGACGAAAGCGATTCCATTGGAAAAGGTCCGAATTCAGTAATATCAATGCTTGATCACTACCTACGAGAAGTGCATTCAACTAAAAAATAAGTGATATTCGCTGATAACTGTGTTTCACAAAATAAAAACAATGCGATTATACGATATTTACAACACCTTGTCGATACTTCCAGATGTGAGTCAGTTGAATTGAAATTTTTGTTAACCGGACATACAAAGTTTTCACCTGATCGTTTATTCGGAGTTTTCAAATCAAAATATGCCCAAACTAATGTCGACTGCTTCATGGATGTAGTTGATTGTGTTAGAAAATCATCTCGTAATGGATTTAATGTTCCTGTACCTATTCGACTTCCAAACTCAAGTGAGCCTGTTGTTGAGTGGAGAAAATGGAACGAATACTTCTCCACTAAATATAAAACTTTAATTGGAATATCGAAGTATCATCACTTTGTATTTATTGCTCAGTCACCAGTGCAATGTAAACTGTTTGCGAATTCAGCCAGCATAAATGAAAACATACATCTGATTAACAATACCAGTTTCGATGACAAACCAATTATAATTCCGTCACCAGGGTTATCGATGAAGCGTCAATGGTACTTGTATAAAGAGATCCGGGGTTTATGTTTTGACGATTCAAAAAAAGATTCGGTTGCTCCTCTTCCTTTGGTCTCTGGAAATGGAAACGAAGAGGAGGATTCGGAGGAAGTGGACAATCCTCAAGAAGTGGAGGCAGCAGACGTTAAGAAGAAATCGAAAAAAAATAAAGGACCGGTACCGTCAAGTTCTAAGGAACCATTATTTTGTTAATTTAGTAGGGGAAAAAATGAAAATAAATAACCGTTAGGTCCCTTTCTATTTACGCTTAGAATCGTCGATTTCACTTTCATAAAACGCGCATATCTCTGGGAGGGAACACTTTTGGGGCATGGGGTCGGTCTCATTCGATGCTCAGATGTTGTCCACATAAAAAAAAAAAAAATTGATTTTTTTACCCTTAGGTCCCTTTCTCTATGCGCTGTCACATATGGCAAAAATAGTCTGCCAATTTAGCAGTTTTTTTCTGCAGTATTATTTGTAACTAATTTTTAGTAGTTTTAACTAAATTTTTTACGGACTTTTTCTATTAGTGTAGGATAATAAAGATTACCGGATAAAACTTAAGTTTTTTATTTTTAAAAATAGTACATCTAATGAATCACCCTATATTTTAAATATTTTTAATAATAAACCATTTTTGAAAAAATTTATTCAAGAATATTTAAAAAAAATACAATTTGTAACTTTTAGCAAAGAGTATACATAATAAAGATTGGGGGACTCTCTATCACTGAGAAAGCATTTGTTCTATTATGTGCCTTGGAACAGGAACATACTCAAACCAATATCACCCAGCAAACATGGCAATACGAAGAAGATTCTCCGAACATATCGCCGGGAAGAAAACATTTATTGCCGGCAATATCAATTTCCTATTTCGGAATTTTCCTCCGTCGGAAACAACTGTTACACTAATGGCGTTTTCTTTTCTGGAAAAAAATGTTGCCTTGTTAAAAGGCAACATTTTAAAAATGTTGCCCTCACCCCATTAAAATGTTACATTTTTTCAATCAGAATAGAACACAATAAAATCACTGTTGCATTTTTCTAAACATATGTATGTGTATTGTATACTCGTATGCAATATTGTTTACGCAAACTATTACTAATTGTAGCCTAGTGGTTGTGATGCCTGCCTTTGACATGGGCTGGACGGGTTCAAATACCAGACAAAGTAAAAAATAAATTTTTTTATGTATTTTCTTTTTTCAATTAAATTTTTTTTTTTTTCATATTTAAAGCAAATTGTATAATTTTTTATTTATTTTTAGCCTAAAAAATTGTTAAATACTAAATAACAGCAAAACTATAAAAATCTAATTAAAATTTTATAAAAACAAAAAAAAAAAACAAAAAAAAATATTGTGCTCCAACCGGGGTTTGAACCTGCGACCTACTGCATCACAAGCCATGATAGTACCCCCTAGGCCACCAAGTTGTGAGTTAGCTGACAAAAAACATTACAGTATATACACATGGCATTGACATAAAGAAAAAAACAGGGCAACACTCTACCCCGTAATTTTTTTGAGGGCGAAAAATGTTGCCTTTTTGCCCTTTATTTAGGCAACATTTTTAGAAAAGAACACCTAGCCCTCTTAGAATGTTACCCTTAATTTAGAAAAGAACACAAAAAAGGCAATTCAAAAGCAAAATGCAAAAAAAAGGCAACATTTTTTTCAGAAAAGAAAACGCCATAAAATAATACTTCCAGGCAATATGAAAGCAATAACTCATATAGAAAATAAAAGGGATATCGCTAAATAAACTCCCGGTACAATAAAAAAACGATTTAATTTTTTCATTATTAAATTTAAGCCTCAAAAACAATATCTGATAGAAGATATCGCTTTAATATCTTCTTGGAAGGTATCTTTTATATGTTTGCAGGGTCATTATGTGCGCTCTTTGTAGGACTCAAAACATCGATTGTAACCAGGGATGGAAAATAATAATTTAGTTATAAAAATCAAGAATGGAATTATACTATGGAATTACTATTCCAACAGTATTATAGCCCTAGATTATGAATTTTAAAAAACCATACGTAAAAAATTGCAAAATAATATCGGAATGCGAAAAAAGGCTTTGGGGTTCAAAAAATTAATTAAAAGATTTACATTCTACAAACGATGCCAAAATTTTCTTTTTTGCAACTAACCACCAAACTTTGTTTTATGAAATGGGCATTATACTCCGCAGATTATAAATTTAAAAAACCGCACTTAAAAAATTTCAAAATAAAAGAGGAACGCCAAAAAAGACTTTGTGGTAGAAAAAAATAATTAAAAAACTCAATCAGAGATTAACAATCTGCAAATGAATACAATGACGCAATAATTTTTCTTTTTGCAAATATTTTTTTCGCGACTTATTTTTTTTTTTTTTTTTTTTTTGGCAAACTAAGCACTAAACTTTTGTGTATAAAATTGGTACTATAGACCCTAGATTATAAATTTAAAAAAACCACACTTAAAAAATTGTAAAATAATCGCGGAAAGCGAAAATAGGCTTTATGGTACAAAAAATTAATTAAAAAACTTAATCAGCGATTTACATTCTGCAAACAAATATATTGATGAAAAAATTTATCCTTTTTGCAAATTTTATTTTTCGCGATTTTATTTTTTGCAACTAGCCACCGAACTTTGTTGTATGAAATGTGTATTATAGTCCCTAGATTATAAATTAAAAAGAAACGTACTTACAAAATTGCAAAATAAAAGCGGAACGCGAAAAAAGACTTTGTGGTACAAAAAATTAATTAGGAAACGTATCAGCGATTTAGATTCTACAAACAAATATATGGATGCAAAAATTTTCCTTTTTGCAAATTTTATTTTTCGCGATTTTTTTTTGCAACTAGCCAGCAAACTTTGTTGTATGAAATGTGTATTATAGCCCCTAGATTATAAATAAAAAAAAAACGCACGTAGAGAATTGGAAAATAATAGCGGAATTTGAAAAAAGACTTTATGGTACAAAAATTTAATCCCTAGGTTATATATTTAAAAAAACCGCACTTAAAAATTGCAAAATAACGGCGGGATTCGAAAAAGGCTTTATGCTACAGAAAATTAATTAAAAGAGGTAATAAGCGATCGACATTCTGCTAGCGAATATATTGTTGCAAAAATTTCGCTTTTTGCAAATGTTTTTTTTTTGCAATTTGTGCTAATATTTGCTAATATCTAAATATTTAATTTTTATGTTTTTAACGAGCCAAAGAGGAAGGTATTTTTTAGTTACTTACATTTTTAAATGTGTAAGAGCGATCTAACATTTTTTGGTATAAGAGCCTGATTAAGTGAGTCTTTTCCATCCCTGATTAACCAGTCGGAGTTCGTTCCTGTTCCAAGCCGTTCCTGTTTCAAATAAAAAATATTGAGAGAGTTGCAAGGCCATTGCTTGGTAAATTTGCAAGAAACAGTATTCAAACCATACTCCTTTGACCATAGGCCAAGCCTTGTGGAGATTGGGGGCAAGAGGCAGATTATGAATGACACACTCAATCAGGACTTTATTAGAATCTCTGAAAGGGGTCTAGCGAATACGTCGATTTTCATTCAAGTGTCTTGGCTTTCTTAACCGCTGCAAGAACTACTTCAGTTCTCCTGATCTCCTTACTATTTATACCACCTATATCCGGCCGAAGATGGAATACAATTCCAATATATGGGCAGGGGCTTCAAAGTCTATTTTGGAGCTTTTAGACCGTGTAAAAAGGAGGGCGTCAGCGCTAATTAATGACAATAGGGTAACCAGCTCTATTGACTCATTGGAGCATCGTCGGAATGTGGTTGTGTAACACTGTTCTATTCTGCTAAAATAACAGGAAATAGTACCTGTATTTACGGCAGCAGAATTTTCAATGAAGTTGAAAATTATGGTCTGCTAAATTTAGGTAAGCTAAATTTTACACACTGCTAAATACACAGACAATTCTAGTTAACTTAGCTAAGGAATTTGAGCTAAATTCAACAGAAAAATTACCTGATTTAACTGAAAATTTCTGCTGAAATGTCGCTTACAGTCTTTGTTTTTGGACTCTACGGATCTGTCCCGAGATAGGCCCATATTTATTTTTGGGAGTATAGGTGGCTTATTATTGATTGAATAAGTTCATAGTATGGAATTTTTGTCCATTTTGCTCTATCTCGCTTAGTTTCCGAGATATAAGCCATTTTGTGATTATACAATAAAAAATTATGAAAATATAGCGCCATCTCTATGTGATATCGATAGTAGTGCTGGTAAAAATATGTGTAGTGGGTATCGAGTACTCGTACGCGGTACTTAAAACTACTACTCTAGAGTTGTAAAAGTATTGAGTATTCCGGTACTGAGTACTCAATACTGACTGTTTTTTTGAGTACTCAATACTAAAACGGTACTACTCAATACTTTTAAAGATGCAATTTTCCGTAGAAATGTGTATTTTTCGTATAAAAATACAACTTTAAAAATAGTACTCTGAAAATACAGCTCTGAAAATACAACTCTATTTGTGAAGCAAAGAAATTTGTAACGAATTTTTGGGAAAATTTATTTAATTAATTTATTTAAAATGTTTTAAATTAATTAAAATGTAAATAACAATAGTTATTTAACACGTGTATGTGAATTGTGATAATTTTTTATAATAAATACGAATTCATAACATTTTATTTTTAAATTAAAAAAACCGTTAAAAGTATTGAGTAGTATCGAGTACTCAATTGAAAAGTATTGAGTAGTATTGAGTACTCAAAAAATACCGAAATTTCACAACTCTATACTACTCGATATTTTCAGAGTTGTATTTGGGATAGATAAAATATATAAAAATGTGACTCCGCTAATATATTTACCACAAAAATGTAACTGCTAAAATATTTATCACAAAATTACAACTCTGCTAAAAGAAAAAATCTGAAGTAAAACATTTAAAAGTATATGTTAAAAAACTATGAATAACGCAATGAATAGTTGGTGAAAAACTTTAAAAATATGTTTGTAAATTTAAATATTGAATTACCATAAACATTTTCAAAGAATTTTACTAAAAAAATTTAAAAAATTTCAAATTTAAAACCCGTTAAAAGTATTGAGTAGTATCGAGTATCCAAATCAAAAATATCGAGTAGTATCGAGTATTGAAAAGTAACCGAATTTTCCAGCACTAATTGATAGCAGAGACACAAAAATGTAAATTTTGGGAAATAATTGGGGTTTTAATTAGCTGAAAAAATTGTAAAATTAAGAAACATAAATTACTAAAAATTAGGATGCAAAGGTAGTTCAAATACGGATGAAAGTAATTGTTATGCTAAATGGGATTTACAAAAATATTAGTTCAATCCTAAATTTTGAGACAAAATAACAGAAAAAATCAGTTCATTTGCGGCAGAACGCGTTTAACAGACTTTTGTACTAAATTTTTTTTTTTAAAGATAAGTGTACTTATCCCGAGATAAGTGTACTTATCCCGAGGCCCTGTGTTTTTGTCCGTAACACGCGGTTGTCCAGTAGATCCCATCCGTTTGTAGTCGATTGTCCAGCGCATTATAGAGAGAGAATAAACTCCCCGCAGATGTTTTTCCTGATACTTGCAATTTAGAGAAATTCAAGTCAAACACTACTCCCTATTTCCTCCTTTCCATAACCTATTTTCCTAATAGCAACACAATGCGTTGCATTAGTAGGGGGCATCCCCTGAGTGTTGGTCTAAAGTAAAAACAAATGGTAACGCACTTTTTGAGTGGTACTGGCATAACGAAAAAACAGTGTTTTGCCAGTACTCTTGGCGATTTCTACCTGGGTTGAGCAATGTATGAGCAATGGAACATAGAATCCCATGTATTTTTTCAAAGGAATTAAAAATATATCTTTGATGAACCTTTCCTTCAGAAATGTTAAGTCGATAAGCACGAATCCACCAAAAATTACAAATTTTGCAGCAGTTTAAGGATTAAGGCTTTTAAATTTCGAACGATTCTACCGACAAACATTTTTGAGTGTAGCAACGATATTTGAACGAGATGGGCACGTGACTAAATTCCGATTCTCGATCTTAATTAATAATCATGCAGGACTCACGTGAGTAATTTCCCTACGGGAAATTTTAACAAACTGTCACCGAACTGGCTCCTTTATATGAAATAGACGGGTCACTTTTACATGGCGTTGTCATAGGAGGGGGAAATTGACCCCTTGCAACATGTCACAAAACAAATCCTAGGACAGGTTACTGAACTCTCATAAAAAACAAAGTTCAGGGACCTGTCCTGGGATTTGTCTTGTTATATGTCACAAGGGGTCAATTTCCCCCTCCTATGACAACGCCATGTAAAAGTGACCAGTCTATTTCATATAAAGGGGCCAGTTCGGTGACAGTTTGTTAAAATTTCCCGTAGGGTTATATTTCATTTACGCTCGCGCGATAATCACTCTTTAAAAATTTTATTTCTTTGTATTCACGTTAGTGATATAAGACAAGTTCAGTTACGTTTAAGTGGGAATTTCGCAAAGTTCGTATCACGTACTCATCTCTAATTTAATCTTACCAAACTTTAATCCTTGTAAAATTTCACTTGGTAGTCTAGCTGAAAAAAAAAATATAAAAATTGTTTTTGAGTTGCTAATGGGAACAACACCAACACCAGTATTCATAATGAAAATTTAGCAAATGGATTTAACAAATAGTAGCTGCTAAGCTATGTGTTTTTATTTGTGATATACCTTAATAACGTCTTTATTTTATGTATTCGCTTTGATTTTTGAAATTCATATATATAACTAAAAAATTAATTTCTAAAAAGTTTCGCGAAAGACTGAAATAAAGCTGTTTTGTACAAAAATGTTTTCTTTTTTATAAATAGCTATTTTCATTATAAGCTTTCTGTCTAACAATGAACAGTGGGGTGTTTTTAAAATCTTTTGGAAATAATTCAGTCACTTCTTACTGGCTGGCCGGATTGAAATGAATCTAGACACAGATTTTAATTGTTAAATTTTCTAAAATTGGTTCATAAATCGAAAAATAGCAAGCTCTCAAAATCTTCACAAGCTCGAGGTGCCCTACTTTGTAGTCTAGTGGCACAGCTGCCGGTGGGTTTGTGAGGCCGGCCGTCAAATCTTAAGATCGAAATTACGTTTGCTATGAATGTGTGTAGTTTTATGTCAATCCGGCCAAACAACCCACTGTGCAATGTATACAAACTTGAGTTTATAATCTACTAAAGTGCTCTAATTATTTAAAACATTTTCTGAATTTAGTTTTTATAAAAGTCATTAACATTTTAAAATTTATGATAATCCCAGTAAAAATAGTTATATGTATATTGTCATATATAATGTGATTGGGTTATATCTGATAATGAATGGAGTCACATTAAGACACATATCATTATATACAACTACATCTGATATTATTTTTTCAACGAATTTTTTGTATGGTAATTGATGTTATTACATATCCCTAAATCTGACTCAATATATAACTACATAAGCCATATAAAACTAATCAAAATATATGTGTAGTGGCCGATATGATAACATATGGTTCGATACTAAGTTATATAACACTGTATGTGTCGTTATACTAAAAATATATTCTTATAATTTTATATACATTTTTATTTAATCCCGTAGAAATTAATATATAGTTCAACATCAAATTTAGTAGTCTGCAATTTAAGAGTTAATTACTCCATTTGGTAGCCAAAATAATTTCCAAGTGATTTTTTTTGCTGGTAAAATCATGTTAAAAAATGATGCATACGATTTAGAAGTCAAAAGCATTCAACAAAATTTTTATTTTATGTTATAAAATTTGGGCCTCTAAAATTGTTCAAACTATAAAAATTTCAATGTCAACCCATGAAAAAATGTTTATTCAATTTAATTCGTAAAATGGATTAATTTAAATTGATAAAACAAAGTCTTAATATATCAATTAATATATTTTTGAGTATAATTTGATACAATTGTATCGGGATTTTGGTCTTATCTTATTGATATTTTTTATGCATTTATATATAAGTTATTTCATTAAAATATGCATTCATATGCTACACCGTATAAGGCAGGGGTGGCAAGACTTTTTTCGCTGCGTGCCAGAAATTTTCTCTTAAAAACATCATCTCAGATGTACATATTTATCAGCGCTACGGATAACCCCCATGAAATAACCCAAAAGGGAAAAATTAAATAACATCCAAGAAATGGCGTAAAATGTTTGACGGTAATTTACAATAATTTTTGGGGGTTTGTTTAATCTTTAAATATTGAAATTATTTCATTATCAAAAAATTCCCAATGAAATAAAATTAAAACAGTTTGAACATTATTGCCTTTTAATTTTTTTTTTTTTTTGGTGGTTATTCCATTTTTAGTGGTTATTTCATTTTGTTAAAAAAAGTTAAATTATTGGGCGCCATCATTTATTTAAGTACATAAGAAAATAGTTGAAAATGTGCTTCGGGCAAAAATTTGATTTTGTTAAAATAAATCTCGCGGTTTTTATCATCATAATAATGAATAAAAAGTGAATATTATGAATTTTAACAAAGAAATTTCTATTTCAGATGAAATGGCTCTGCGAAACACGATCAAAACCCAATTTCAAATTCCAACAAAGGGGGTTATTTCATTATGAAACTTATTTTCAGCCTTTATTTCATTGAGGGTTATTTCGTAGCACCTATTTTCCCTTTAAAAAATACTTCATTTTTTAGATCCAATTTTATTACAAATTTTCTATTTTTTTTATTACAAATTTTCAATTTTTGTGCAATTTTTTGGTACTTTTTATTTCTCCGAGTATGAGGCATTTTCTCATCGAAAAATTTAAACTTCCTTCAATATAGAAATTTATAAATTTTCCCAGAATTTTCTGATAATCGAATTTGCGAGTTCTTTATTAACCATATTTCTTTAAACAAAATATGGTGGCAATACAGAGTTTTATTCATTTTAAAAGACGATTTACAAGCTCTATGAAAAATTTCACCATTATGGAGTTAAATCACACATTTTTGTAACGAAATTTAACATTTTACTGAATTTTTTGACGGTCTTCTAATAGTTTAAATTTTTTGAAAATATCAAACGAAACGTCGCGTGCCACCTAAAATCCACTCGCGTGCCACTACTGACACGCGTGTCATAGTTTTGCCAGCCCTGGTATAAGCAATATATGAATATTAAAAAAAACGAGTAAACCATTATTAAACTTTATCTAATTGAATAAATTTGATTAATTTTGAATCAAATTATTTTTTCACGGGAATTTAATAGCTGGTATGCATAAAAAGTATACCTACTACAAAATTAAATAAAATAAAATCACATATTTTTATATCGAATTAAATATAGTATGATGTCCTGGATATGAACAAATCTCGGATAAAACTGTATCAAATTATATCTAATTTTATATAATTAGACACATATAGATGACCCATTTTTCGGATCAAGCTGTATGTGGTTGTAAATGGGGACTTATCAAATAAGATATAATTATATATGACACCATATTAAGATTTTTACCCGGGAAATAAACTTAACTTTAATTTTGGAATTCATTTCTTAATTGACGATTTTTACCCTTAATTGGAAAAATTACGCTTTACCAAATTCGCGAATTCAAAATGAATGCATTCAATTTAATTATTTTTGAATAAATATTAAAAGAAAAATGTTTTTTTCTTAAAAAGGATGTTGTATGGAATGTTTCATCAACTAGATTTTCCTTATGAATAAGGGCGATGCAAATGATTATAAAATACCTTCATATTTTTTATATAATCTAAAATATTTTTTAACTTTAGAACATTGTCTCATCATATACATACAAATGACCAGATGACCATAAACTTCACAAATATCCTCATTTGTACATGTTCCTGCTTGAAGGACTTCTAAGAACATTTCAAAATCGTTCGAAGCTAGCTGTAAAAGATTAAAATATACATATATATTTTTTTCAATAATATTAAACTGCGACGAATCTGTTTATACAATCCACCATAGTAAAAATTGTTCCACAAAAACAAAAAAAATCTTAAATTATCACATCGAGCGATCTTAAATTAAATTACTTTTATGACCCGATGAAAAAAGTTTATATACATATAGAGTGTAATACTAAAAAAATGTAACACAGAGAAGTTTTGCTCGTTTTTTGGCATCAACATTGTTCCTAGCATTTGTGTCTGCAGCTTTCTGAACTTTAAAAATGTGTTAAGCCCAACCTTACACGCAAAGAAAAACTTTAGTATTTTCATCTAAAACAAGCGTATAAGTTGCCTTAGTTAATTGTATACTATACAACTACAAAAGTTAAGAATACAATTTATAAAATCCCTTAGGCAAATGTCCAAAAACAAATATTCGTTGAAATGCCTACGTTCGCTGTAAAAATTACATATTTTTCCAGGTTCAATAAACTATTTGTTTTTATAAATAAAATTACTCTGTTTTATTGAAAATTATATTTTTATTAATATTTTAATATCTATTTTATTTCAATATTACATTTTTTGGAACACATTTCTGAAACAATTAAGTATATGAAACACAATTAAGTACAATGATATTATTCCCCTTGCTTGTCCTGTTGTTTGAAAAAAGGGACAAAGAATACACATTAAATCACAGCTTGTCTAAAAAAACAACAAATTTACAATTAGGGCTTTGAATATTTTATTTGAAGGTATTAAAAAAAAACTTTAAAATCACTTGTTTTATCTTTTTTTATAAAAAAAATGCTTTAGCCATTTCGATTTTTGTATGTCAAAGAATAATCTTAGTTGCTTTTGTCAGTTATCTTGTTTTTTGTAAGAACATACATATAGGCTGTTGTTTCGCCAAAATTCAACAACGGTATTTTGCCTAAGTACTACTGCAATAAATTTACCCACAAAAAGATAATATACAACAGCAAAAAATGATAATTACCTATTACACTAGAGTGCAACCCTATAAAATTCCTATCAATTTAAACTAACGATATATTTACATGGTATGCTTTGTTGATATAACTATAGGTTTTTCTTTGCATGTAGCTTTAACTCTGCCCACAAAAGTTTCCGATCTTGCACGCGCCGCACAGTGGGAGATTTCTAAAAAAATGAAAATAATTCTGGAACGGTTTGTCCGATTGGAACAAAATTTCAGGAGGTAATTAAGGACTTTTATTTGAGTTTAAGTTTTGAATTTGGGGTCTATAGACCCATCAGGAAGGACGCCATAGGTCCCCAAAGTCGGACACCTCGGGTTTTACAAAAATTAAAAACGATCCAGAATTCTTAGTTTTGTCCCGATTCAATGAGTAGAATGCACTAGTCGAGTTCTACAAAAAGGTTAGCGACATGCATAGTTTATTTCTTATAGTTTACGAAATATCCGATTTTGAAAATTAAAATTTTCTATTTTTTACCTACCTTGGTCTAGTATTTTGCAAATATAAGATTCAAATTTGTTCCGATTTTTTTTAAATATTTTTTTATGATTTACCAATAAATTGATAAATATTCTACAGAAAGAATTTTGAAAAAACCTTTTGTAATTAAAAAGTTAAAATTCTTTTAAAGTTAAAGTTAAAATTCTGAAAAAGTCGTATTTTGCCATTTTTTAGCTAAAAAAGTATGTATTTTCATTCTTTTTTATTTATAAAAGAATAATTGTTAAGTAACATATACATTATTTATACTTTTTTGAAAGGCCACTTCATGTGTAATATTGGTATGTAAAAAATTTTCACTGTGGGTTCCAGGGAGTTTTGCCAGAACTTGGTTACTAAAAATGGCTAAATTTCTGGGGAAAAATGGCTAAAAAATGGCGAAAATACGACTTTTTCAGAATTTTAACTTTAAAAGAATTTTAACTTTTTAATTATATAAGGTTTTTTCAAAATTCTTTCTGTAGAATATTTATTTATGGCTGAACATTTTTTAAGTTGAATCTCCCGATTTTCTTTAAAAATTTATTAAACGCAGTAAAACCTACCAACAACATGAATTCCAACAGTTACTTAACAGACAATTTTTGAGCAGTGGCTCTTTATATGAAAATAATGGAGTTAAAAAAATTGTTTTTAAAGAGAAGCAACACTCACGTAACTCTTCCTATTAATTAACGTGTTGCTTCCTTTGGAAAGGGGATAGATAAGGAGTGAAAGATGAAGGGCTTCAAATATGACAACACTGTAATTGCGCGAGATGTTTTTTTAGAACAGTTGTTGCGCGCCATCTGATGATGAGTTGACGAACTTTGTTGAAACTTTTTAGTTCATAGCCCTGTGATATTATTTTACTTCGGTGGGGTTAAGTGATATGGGAACACTGAAGGAGGACGCTGCGTTATGTATGAGGGATACGAGGGGTACTATTTATATTTCGGGAACTGGCAACACTAATGCCAATAGCTAAAATCTGGCAACACCATAATAAAATTTGACATTTTTTAGCATAAACGTACTCACAAGGTTTTGATGTACAAGTGCTATTTGTTGTGTTTACAGTGAGTTAAGAAAATCAATTTGGCCTAAAAATGGAAATTTTAAAAGAAGGTTTTCGTTGGAGTATTTTTCACAACTTTCGACGTGGATTATCTCAACAAGAATGTGTCGCTGAACTCAGTTCTTTATATGGCGATAAAGTAGCATCAAAAACCACGGTATATCGCTGGTATAGTGAATTAAATCGTGGTCGTAGTTCGGTCGCCGACGACTTCCGTGAAGGTCGTCCAAAATCGGAGATAGAGGCATCCTTGCACTCTCAAAACAATTTCGTTGTGACAACCGAATATTTTCCAACCGAATTGGGTCGGTTGATGCAACCTCGTAATTCGGTTGCACCAACCGAATTCAGTTGTGGCAACTGAATTGTTCTGAGAGTGTGCACATTAGTTCCACTTCAATACATTCGATTTTGCATGAACACTTAGATGAAAAAAAAATTTGCTCTCGTTGGATACCCCATAATTTATCAATCGCTCAAAAAAAAGCTCGCGTCGATTGGTGTAATGGAATGATTAAAAATGGTTTGAACGAATGTAAAAGTGTATTGATCATCAAGGGGAATATTTTGAAAAACATTAAAGCCATTTTCATTTAAAAATGTTTGTTATTCTTTGCTGTTCCCGAAATATAAATAGTACCCCCCGTAGAAAAAACTCATATATGTTATTATTTTTCATAAATTGATGTTGCCTTGGTTGGGAATTAGGGTTTGGGAATTCCCGGACTTTTTTATTTCCCGGGAAACGGGAATAAAAAAATTTGATTCCCGGGAATCCCGGGAAATATTTTTGAACAAAATTGTTAATGAAAACCACCTATATAAATAATTTTTGTTAAAAAAACACTATTTCAGTACAACTTTAGTCTGTGTAGTGAGAATTCAAAGTAAAAATATCAGAATGTTGAACATTTGATTTCACATAAATTACTCTAAGCACTGCCAAATGAATTGCATGATTCCAGCAGAAAGCACCCACTACTGGACTGTCGGAAACAAACCGTTTCATCACATTTAGCCCATTAGATATGGTGGCCACAATTTATTTTCCAAAGACATATAAAACTCTTCTAGTCTTATTTCTACAATTCTTCTTATTTCATCAGCATTACATCTTCCCACCCCGGGTTATAAAATGAATTATTTCCGTTTATACATATGGTCAAATATCTCTTTTGTGATATTCTTGTCCATTCATCTAAGATTATAGTAAATCTCCTATTGTTAGAAATATTGCTCGATATTTCTTTTATCATGATATCTTTTACATGATTGTAGTAATTTAATATAATGTTCTTTACATCGGTTTCATTTTTTGGCAATGCCAGGTTTTTATTATAAAAACTTTCTCGAATAAACGAAGATCTAGTTATGGTGCGGATTAACATTCCGTCGACTGTGGCTAATTTGGATACCATTTCAGGAAATGTTTGCCCTACCATAAAACGTTCAATGCCTATTCAGCTTACACTTTTTTCTTCGAGTACTTTACTAATTTTAGCTGGAACGTTATTCTTGTTGTTGTTTTCTTCAAGAGAAGTTGCATGACCATCAATTTTTTTTTTTTTTTTTTAATCAAATTTAATTGTCGGATAACCAACTTTAGATACCTCCGTTAACCATTAGTCTTTTAGGGCAAATATTGCACTGCGCTAAATTGTCCTTTTTTGTGAAGTATTTCCATACTCCTGACATTTTATTCTTTAATAGTAAAGAATATATTAGTTTGAAAGCAGGTGTGTTAAAATAAAGTAAACTTACTTGAAAATATCACATTTATTAATGAAAACGTTACTTATAAAATTATTGGAAAAACAAGAAAAAAAATTTAACTATTTTATTTAGCTGGGAAAAAAATTACATTTTTCTCTTTAAAGACAAATGTTACACTTTTGCACCCGGTTAATTTTTGATAATTTTCTTTAAAAATTTTAAATATAAACTTAAAAATCACGAAATTTTTGCTGTGTTTCTATGCATTTAGGTGAATTGTTGCAAAATATTGCATTTATCTGTTCAAAAATTAGGTGTCAAATAAAATTTTTCTTATTGTTCAGGTCGCAAGCCCATCTTGTGGTATGACAATATTAACCATATTGATGTTTTTAGTAAATCCGAAAATATTTAACGGGACAATAGAATGTACTATTTGGTATTAAAAAATTTTTCGATTGGGTTGCTTTTTCTGTTAAATAAAATGTTTTGAAAGACTACGTATATTGCAAATTTGGCCGAATTTCTCAATTTTTGGAAAATATGCCTTATTTTTCTATGGTAGCTAGTAAATTCAATCCTCTAATTCTAAGCCATTCATTTTTCTTCAATATACTGTCAATTTAAAACATCGGATGAAACCCATTTTCATTAGGGCGCCTAAAATTGTAATGAACATGCCACCAACTTTCATGGTTTGGGGCTCCGTATACGGTAGTGTTATCAAAATTATTATTAAACTAGTAATATGAACCAATTTTGTGTACAAAATTATTTACTGCCACATTTTTAAATAAAATATATAAAAATAATATGCTTTTAATTCGTTTCACGACCTTACGACGTTTCCGCCAAAATGAGGGCTTCAAACATAGAAACTTGTAGCAGGCCACTTCAGGAAATGGGGCTGCCTAGTAAAATAGGTTTCATTTGATGTTCTATATTGACGGTATATCAAAGGA
Source organism: Leucophora obtusa (assembly GCA_949987735.1). Lineage (NCBI taxonomy): Eukaryota > Metazoa > Arthropoda > Insecta > Diptera > Anthomyiidae > Leucophora > Leucophora obtusa. The sequence continues at coordinate 222,324,239 of OX465295.1, forward strand.
AAATTAATGCCCAAAATTTAGTAACCGAACTTACAAGCTATCATAGAAAACTATCACATTTTTTGCGAAAAGTGTAGAACTGTGCGCAAATTAAAAAATTCAAAAGTCATCTAAAAAAAATTTTTAGTAGGAAAAGCAACCCAACCAGCACATTTCTCAATGAAAAATAGTCCGTGCTATTGCCCGACATGAAATATATTTAATATTTTTGGATTTAAGAAGATTTTCAGCATGATAAACATAGTCAGCCCTTAAAAAGGGCTTGCGACCTGAACAATAGGGAAATATTACTTAATACTCACTTTTTCACCAGATAAATAGAATATTTTCCCAATTACATTGTAGCTAATAAATTAGTTATAGGCGAGTTCGATTTGATTGTAGATTTCAATATGTTTTATTCAAGTGAAAGTTACAGGTTTATATAGTAAAATTAAAGTAAAATTATTGTCTACTTAGCATAATATAATAATTAGGTCAATATAATAACATAACATAAAATACCATACAATACAATAGAATGATTCACTATTAGTTAAGTTCAATGTCTGTATATCAGTTAGAACAAGGAAACATGATCACCGCTTAATGGTTTGTACATTCATTCAAAACAATGTTATATGAGATTATGCTATTTATGAATATGACGGTATATGCGACTGTCGTATCCGCTACACCTCCATTTTCTGGAAGAATGTTCATATACGCTATTAAGCATATGAATATTATTTACTTATTGTTACCTTGGTCTAAATTCAATGACAGATTACATATCATCTTGAAAATATTATTATTTTCTTCTCTTTTTTTCTATTGGTTATTATTACTTTTTTTTTTTTTTAATATATTGGTTATTATTATTATTATTTTTTTATTTTTTTTTTTTTTATATTGGTTATTATTATTTTTTTTTATTATATATTGGTACACCAAACTTATCGTTGTTTAATGATTTATGTTTTTAACTCATCTTTTGTAGTATTACGTTAAGAAATAATGATTTTGTGAAAAGAAAAAAATTACTTGTTTCAATTAAAAAGTTTAATTCTATTCCTGTGAACCTTCTGCTTCTTATTTCCCTTAGTTTCTATTAATATGTTGTCATTATCACCTATTTCTATAATCTTACATGGGCCCTCATATATATTGTCTAACTTATGTCCTACCTCATTCCTTAATAAAACCAAATCTCCTAAATTTAAATCTAACTGTTCCGTATTTATATCATAAAATTGTTTCTGCTTAACCTTAGCCTTATCTAGTAGTAATCTTGCTCTCCTGTATGCAATTTCTAACCTATACTTCACTTCTTTACTATAATCATCTATATTATAAATAGGATCTATTCTATCTAGACTATTAAAATAATGAAAACCATGAGGTATTCGTCCAAAAATTAGTTCGTATGGACAGTAACCGTGAACTGCCGATGGGGTGGTGTTAAAACAATATGTAAAGTATCTAAGCCATTCGTCCCAATCGTCTCGTTCAATCGATATATATGAACGTATATATTCGTTGAAAGTTCGGTGACTGCGTTCCACAGTACCTAGAGTCTGATGGTGATATGCAGTAGAGGTAATATTCTTGATTTTCATATATTTACATAAATCCGTTATTATTGAGTTCTTATACTCTGTTCCCGCATCTGATATGAACGTCTTCATTGGACCGTAACATAGTATAAAATACTCAAATATAGCCTTTGCAACTGTGCTTGCAATCTTGTTCGATATTGGTATGGCCACTAAATATTTAGTTAGGTCACATATTAATGTGACAATATACTCATTACCATTTTCCGTCTTTGGTAATGGACCAATGGTATCCACTAATACGATGTCGAATGCAGTTGCTGGGGTTTGTGTCAGTATCATTGGTGTCTTAGTATGTGTTGTTATCTTAGCTTTTTGATATTTTTGGCATGTTTTAATATATTTTTTCACGTGTGAAGGCATACCTCTCCACTTGTAATGTCTTCTAATTTTCGCTAATGTGTAGCATATGTAGCATGAATTAAATGCGTTATTACCCACAAGAATATTTTGGGTACTTGAAACTAAAAAGATCATATTACAGAACAATAATACATACGATACACACTATTGGTGTTGTACAATGACCATTGCAGTTACAGTAAGTTATACTGAGAATACTCAGTCAAACTCTGACTCAAACCACTGTAACAGTCATTACTTATGGTATTGTACATTTATCGTTGATTCATACTTTATGAATCTTACCAAAAGTTCTCAATCCATTTGCTACATTTCCCACTGTCTATAGAATTGCTTAGTAAGCAATAATGTATTATAAATTAAGTCCGATTTTACACAATAAAGGAGATTCTTTGCTTAACAATCAACGGGAGCGTTTCATACGCTCTATGCAAAGTAGTAAATAAATAAAAACATTATTCTTTTATTTACAAATGTTCTTGATATCCCGCAGTAGCCGCCTACCGCTGGATTATCATGATATGTAGTTAATATCTCTTTTATTTTATTATTATCTTTAGCATCAATTATGGTCACCTTTGGCAGTAGCGCTACTGTTAATTTTTTCAAATAATCATTGCCCATTCTTTTGAATTCATTTATAGATACAAATTTAAAAATTTCTTCATCGGGTGCCATTTTTAATTTTTCAAGATTCAGCATACCGGCTTCTTTTTGAAGCCTTAGGAAAAATCCTCCTAGGTCCAATTTCCCATTAGTACGCAGATCTTCAACATTTATTCGCTTCAATATTAATTTTCCATGCTTCAATAAGCATCTTCCTGGAGTTAATATTAACTTTACTAGTTTTTTAACGTCATCATATTGTATGACCTCACATATATTGGGCTTTTCCTTTATATTTTCATGATGCTTTTGTTTAGTTACTTTTTCGTTCATTCTGGTGTCGGACCTTGTGGTCACTTTATTTATTACTAATACATTTTTGTGTAATTCTTTAAATTCTTCAATGCTTATTCTTGATAAAGCATCAGCAACGTAATTTTCTTTACCCTTGAGATACTCAACTGTAAAATCATACTCTTCCAAGTCCAAGCGCATTCTTGTTAATTTTGAACTTGGATTTTTCATCGAGAACAGGTATGACAAAGGTCTATGATCGGTCTTTACAAGAAAACGTGTTCCGTAGATATATGGTCTGAAATGTAATATGGCCCAATGGATAGCTGTGAGCTCTTGCTCGATTGTTGATTTGTTGCTCTCTCCTTGTGTGAATGTTTTCGAGGCATATGCTATAGGTAGATGTTTGCCATTGTACTCCTGACTTAATACCGCTCCGCAAGCGTGCTTACTGGCGTCAGTTGTTATACAAAATTCCTTATCAAAGTTTGGATATTGTAGGAGGGTTGGTAGCATTAATGCTTCCTTTAAGTAAAGAAATGCGTTATTACATTCTTCTGTCCACTCGAATGGTACATTTTTCTTGCACAGACGCGTAATGTGACGTGAGTGAAGAGAGAAGTTTTTAATAAACCTTCGATAGTAATTACAAAACGCAATAAATCGTCTTGCACTATTTGCGTCAGTTGGAACTGGATATTTCCTAATTGCTTCATATTTTCCATCACCCGGCAGAATGCCCTTATCGGTACATTTATGCCCAAGAAAAGTTACTTCATGTCTAAAGAATGAACATTTTTCAGGATGCAACTTCAGATTATATTTTCTGCATAGATCAAAAACGCTTTTCAAGTTATTTATCATTTGTCTCTCCGATCGACCTATTACCACTAGATCGTCCATATACAAAAATGCTTGTGAGGGGTTTAACCCTGAAAATGCTATTGTCATCATCCGCTGAAAAGAGTTTGGAGCAATTTTCAATCCGTAGGGGAGCCGTTTAAACCGATATGAGCCGTTGCTTGTAGAAAAGGATGTAATGTCTCTTGACTTCTCGTCGAGCTCAATTTGGTGGAAACCTGACATTAAATCTAGTCACGAAAAGTATTTTGCTCTTCCTAATTGATCTAAAATATCTTCGATTCTTGGTAGTGGAAATTTATCAGCGACTAGTTTTTTGTTTATTTGACGATAGTCTACTACCAAACGCCATCTCTTCTTATCTGAATTAGGTAGTGATTTCTTTGGTACTAGGAGTAGTGGGCTATTGTACTCTGATGTGGAAGGTTCAACGATGCCGTCTTCTATTAAATTTTTAACCTGTGTATCAACTTCGATCTTGTGTGTATGGGGTATCCTGTAGTTTTTAATATAAACGGGTTCCTTGTCTTTGAGTTTAAGTTTTTGTGTATAGAAATTGTTCGCAGTGATGGGTTCCGTATCTAATCCGAAAATATCAATGTAGTCTGTACATAATTTTTCCATTTGTTCCTTAAATGGTTCAGGAAAGCTTTTTGACAATTTGTGCATAATTTCAACTTTTCTGGATCCACTACACTTCTGTGTAGATGATGTTGTATAATTGTCGAGATTTTCCGATACTACATCAATACATTTAAGTGATACTGTTACTGTATTAGTGTTAATAACCCTGATGAAAGCTCTTTTACTGTTTACTATTGTATTACCTATTATTACTCCTGGTTGTGGTTCTTGATTAACAACAAGTACTTCTTCATAAGGTGTGTTTATCTTTATTTGTCTAATAACTTCAGAACGTGCTGGTAACAAGATAGTATCATCCGAACTGTAGTGTAAGATTGGGATGTGAATTCCGTCCCGAACATTTCCGGGTCTTAATATAAACCAATCTTGCGTTTCACCGAAATCCAATATACAGTTGTAGTGTTTGATGAAATCTATACCGAGTATTCCGTCGCATGGAATAGGAAAATTTTCAGGTACTATGTGAAACTCATGAGGAACAAAGTAATTTTTAATACGAAGTTCCAAATGTGTGTTACCCAGTGACCGTATTGTTCCTTCACCTATTCCACTAATTGTTGTTATATTATATTCATTTACCCACTCATATTTAATGCCGTTCTGTTTTAGTAACGATATATCCGCTCCAGTATCAACCAACAAAGTTAATAGGTTGTTACTTTCACCATCATAGACTTTTACAAAAATGCTTAAATTCAGATTTAAATGTAAAATACGGTTGAATCGTTTTTTGTCATACTTTGTATTCTCAAGGATGTGAATTAGTTTTCCGTTTCTGTTTCATGTTCTTGTTGAGTTATAGCTCGTACATTACTCGTACGGTAGTGATTATTATTATTATAACCACGGTTGTTATTATTAAAATTTCGGTGGCCTCTGCCCGATTAGTATTGTAGTTCCGATTACTAGTGTTATTGCCGTTACTATTTTGATTATTATTACGCCAACGGTTATTGTTATGACCACGTCCTCTAAAAGAACGTCCTCTCTGATTTCTGAAGTGCATTACTGAAGAATCTTTCGTTTCCGTGCAAGTATCTACATATTTCATAATAAGCTCGTCCATTGTCTGGAACTGTCCCGCACGCATGATAATTTTGTCTTGCTCATTTTGAGTGTTTTTTGCCATAGATTTTACAGCAACTTGGGTTGCATATTTGCCAGCTGTTTCAAGTGTTAAACCGTCTGATATGTATGCGCTTTCTAATGCTTTTGTAAGCTCTTCTATTTCCTTGACGTAAGCCGTTGTGTTTTTATTTTGTTGTTTTATATTCATCAGTTTTGCTGAGAGAACACCAACTGTTTCTCCCTTCATAGTGCTTCTTAACTTACTTATAATCTGTTGTATAGTTGTTTCTGAAGAAATTAAATTCCTGGCTGTACCTTTTAGTTTGGTTTTTATTACATTTACCGCTAATGTTTCATGGGTTTCCCTTATAGATTCCAAAATGCTCAAGGCGTCTATGAAACTTTGTAAGTTTTCGTGTTTCCCGTCAAAATCAGGTAAGATCCTGGTGACAGTCTGCAAAAACTCTATACTAGTTTGCGGCATATCTGCGCTGTTCTTGTTTTCTACAGATTCCAATTCTTTATCAATTTCAGTATCGTCTTCGGACAAATCTTCGCTCTCTGAACTGCATTCGTATTTTGCGCTCTCTGTGGGTGAGTGTGGAATTTTTATATGCAAGCTATGTTTTGCGGAAACTTTCAGAATTCTATCCCTACAATTATTGTAGATAGCAATTGCCTCCCTATGGTGATCTGATTTTAACTTATTCTCATACTCAATTAAAAATGTTCGTAATAATTCAAAATTATCTAATAAGATTTTCTTATGTTTCTCTATAGTTTCACTTCTAATTCCTCTATTCTTATTCAAACACTTATATGATTTTCTAATCTGCCCTTCATATGACTTCAATTTATTCAAAACTTCGGACCAAGTGTCCATTATATTCTCTCTACTTCTTTAAATTGACCAATATATCTCTTTTTTATTCTTTTATTATGCATTTTATATAATTTTAATGCTAATTCTACAATCAATACTACGGTTATAATAACCAAGTAAATTTTTATTTCTTTCCAACCATTCTCCTTTTGTTCTACCACTACTTCATTTATGACATTGGCCTTGGGGTTTGCCAGTTTTGTTTCCTGGTTACCCATTCTAATATTTTAATTATTACAAAATTTTCTTTAATTTCTCGCTTAAATGTGAACAAAAAAAAATTAATTTATGTCAGTAGTTAATAATTAATTTTGTTTTAATATTTTATTCATTACAGTTTTTTTTTTTTTTTTAACTCCATTGTTTATGATATTAATTTCAATTTTTAATTGTATACTTTTAAAACCTAGTTTATTATTAAAAAAAAAATTCCGAACAAGAGCGAAATCGCCTCCGTTCCCTATAGGTGCATATCAAGTACGCACTCTATTCAGCATTTGATTTTACCTATTTACTCGCCAGATTTTTAGATAGGTGATAAGCCACTATCGCCTGTTCGATATCCTCCACCTTCTTCCACAATCGGGTCGAAATATTCCAGGGTGGTGGTGGGTTGCTATTATTGGGTTGCTATTAATGTGGGTTGCTATTAATGCTGGTTTTTTTTTAATGACCTGGTTTGCTCATCCCAACTATCTCTCGGCCAGATAGTTCTTCAACCACTGCTTTCGGTTGGTATCCTTTTCGTTCTTATAATTTCAGCTATAGTGGTTTTGGTTTTTCTAGCACTTATAACTTTCAAATTGTGTGCCCAAGTGCTTATATTTGCAGCACTTTGGTCACGGTCGCCATGTAGCTAATAAATTAGTTATAGGCGAGTTCGATTTGATTGTAGATTTCAATCTATTTTATTCAAGTGAAAGTTACAGGTTTATATAGTAAAATTATTGTCTACTTAGCATAATATAATAATTAGGTCAATATAATAACATAACATAAAATACCATACAATACAATAGAATGATTCACTATTAGTTAAGTTCAATGTCTGTATATCAGTTAGAACAAGGAAACATGATCACCGCTTAATGGTTTGTACATTCATTCAAAACAATGTTATATGAGATTATGCTATTTATGAATATGACGGTATATGCGACTGTCGTATCCGCTACAACATATAAAAGCCGTAAAAATGTTATGATTTTTTAAGTTAATATTAAAAATTTCTTAAGAAATTTATCAAAACTTAACAGGGTGCAAAAGTGTAACATTTGTCATAATATAGAAAAATGTCTTCATCTTCTTCCTTAATTAAAATACTTTAAATATTGTTACTGATTTCTAATTAGAACAGGTTGATAAACAAATAAATTTAGAAAAAATTATTTGATTTGGTTTCGTAGTTAAAAATATAAAACAGAATAACTGAACAATGTGTACCCTGTTACAATTTTGCTCCTCACTGTACATTAACTACTATAACATTCATTATAAGTAGGTAGATAATGACAATTTAAAAATAATTAATAAAAAATCATAAAAAAAGAAGGTAAAAAATAAAACAAAACAAATGAAAAGCAGAACAAAAAAACGGCACTCCATCTATAACGATCTGTTATTGGTGTTGGAAGAAATCAGGAATAGACTTTTTTAAATCAGGGACCGTAACGGTTATGACTTTTATCATAAAAGTCAGAATAAAAAAGTTATTTTTTGACTTTTATTTTTTTGAGCAAAAATAAAAGTTATTTTTTACTATTATTTTTTTGAGCAAAAATAAATGTTACTGTTTCGATAAAAAAAAAAACACATTAAAATATTAAAATCTTGACAAATTCATATCAAACACATAAAAATATGAGAAATCCCTATAAAAGCGAGCTCCATAGGAATTTTTAGTTGTCATTGATTTAAAAAAAAGATTAAAACCAGGTTCGAGGTGAAGCATTTAGTTCCTTTATTACAAATATGAGTTAAAGTTGTAACAATAGCTGTTCGTGTTCTTTTATTTGCACTATAAAAACGTGATCTTTTAATAATTTCGAACGCTTACGACCGCGGAATCTGGCCCCTGGCCCCCTAGTTTGTAGTGCTTACAAAAAAACGAATTTACTAACATAATTGGCGTTAGATCTTTATATAAAACTAGCGGGCAAAGCCCGCTACGTTGTTTACGTTCCTTAAAGTTTATAATTAAATTTCTTTTAGATAAAATAAAACACAATATTTGTTGTTAAGGTAAAATAATTGTTAAGGTAAATTTATTGTAATGTTTAAGTACAAACACTATTTTTTGCCTCTTCATTTTTATATAAATAAATTATTTAGTATACCAACACGTGAGCATGTAACAACTAATTGTCTGTTGTTCAAGCCATCGGCGTAGATATTAGTAGTAGTAGTAGTAGTATTCGTGGTTTTTTAAATTCGATTTTTTATTTAAAGTACAGTTTTTATAATAAAAGCCTTCACCCAGCCACCACAAATAAATAATTCTGACACACACAGCAAAATATTGGTAATGACACCTCATTACTATCTGCATTACCAAAAATGATATATCATTACCTTTTGTATTATTTTATAATATAAAATAATGACTTCCCGAGTAAAAAAGTTTTGATATAAACATATATTATTTTATGTAATTGCATATAGTAACTTATAGTTACATATGGCCACATATGCTTTTAAATTCAAGCAGATATACTTTTATATTGTCATATGTTAGATATTTTTTCCTCAAAGGTTTTAATATGGAGACATATGTGATTTTATATTATTACATACTGGCCTACATATAATTGCATGTGCTATATATAAGTACATAAAGTAACATATTACAGATATAATTACATATACGTTTATATATAATTTAGTATGACACTATACATTATAATATAAAACTTTATGTGGAGCCATATAAGAAATATTTCATAATTTGTGTTAGATATGATTATATATTGACGAATAAGAACCCTTATATAACTTAATATGGTTCCATATCTAAAATATTTCATGATTTCTTTAATATATAACAATATAACGTTCTTTATAAAATCATCTATAATTATATATCATCCCACATAAGCAATTATTTCAAAGTGATTTTATATAAAAATATATAAGGTCCATATAAAACCGTATTATTTTCATATGTGGTTCTATGTTAATGATTTTGAACTAGTTTTAGATTTAGTAATTACTAGCGATTGGCGCGTGACTAGAAATGTTCGTGAGTCACGTTATTCGCACGTGATTGTGAGTAATAATTACTATACTCTAGTGATTCGTGCGTGAGTCTGAGAATATATAATTCGTACTTGATTCGTGCGTGAGCGTGAATAAGAATATATAACCCGTGCATGATTCGTGAGTGAGTTTATTTTTTGCATCATATATTTTTAGTAATTTTTACTATTTTGTAATATTTTACTATTTTTTTTCTATTTTTCTTATATCTTGGTTGTATAACATAATCCTAATAACTTTAAAATTTCAGTCTTGTTAACTTTATTTTAAAATTACTAAAAATAATTTTGTTCATGTTTAATGCACTGTCATGGTAAATCTGGATAAAAGTAATTGAAGATTTATTGAAATTATAGGATCTCCAGCAGACCTTTGGGTTAATCATTATATTTGGAAATTAATTACACATGCAATTACACAATTACATATTATTTGTAATTGTAATTCAAAAAAAAAAAAAACAATTACAAGTAATTTGTAATAGAAAATTTTCAATTATACATTACATATAATTTTAATTGAAAAAATGTCAATTACAATTACATTTTTTCGGAAAAGAAATAATGACAAAAAGCACAAGTGAAGGGTCAGCCCAACATGACGTATTCTTTTTATACTTATCCACGCCTACCCAACCAATCCCAGTCAGTTTTTTCTACAAAATTTTAAAAAACACTTTAATTCTAAATGTAATTGAAATTTGTAATTGAAATCACTTTCAATTACAATTACTTGTAATTGAAAATTTTCAATTACAGTTACATGAAATGTAATTGAGTTTTTTTTAATTTCAATTATATTTCTGATCTCCAGATATTGCATATCTTTTTTATTTAAAAAAATAACTTTTGTATATTGTTAGATGTGGTCATATATAATATGATCTGAAGTATAATGTCAATTTTTAGATATAATTGTATCAAACTATGTGCACTTTTATAACATTTTATATAAATTTATACAAAAAGATATAATTTGATGTAATTGGATGAGGACAAAATTCGGATACAATTGTATCGAATTGCATAAAATTGTATCAAATTGTACCAAATTGTATACAATTGTATACAATTCGATACAATAAGATGTTCTCATTTTTCGGATATAATTATATCTAATTACATAAAAGATTATATATAATTAAATATAACTTCATATGGCTCCATATCATTTTTTTTACTTGGGTTCCTAAAGGCACATTTACACAAGAGATAAAATTGCTAGAGATAGAGCAAAATATACCTCTAAATAGCCTAAATCATTCACAATAGAGCTAATTAGAGTTACTTTTTGCAGTTTTCTCTCGCGTGTACATGTGCCTTAATAACGGCCTATTGTTTTCATTGTTTCTAAATATAAAATAATGACTTACTCATAATATTTTAAATAAGTACTTTTTACACATTTAAATTTTATACATTGTTATTTATTATATGTAAATATATGTTTTATGTTTAAATTTTTATGACGAGTCCTAAAATTACACACTAGAAAAAACTTAAATTTTTCTGAATGTATTTTCTTAAGCTAATAGTATTTGCTTAACTCCTTATTTTTAAGAATCAAATAAGCAATCGGATAACCACTTATAATTCAACTTTTTGTAAGCATGTGTGTAACCACTTTTTATTCAAAATCTCATAACTACTTATTTCTCATTTTTTCGTAAGCGAGCGGGTAATCGTGACTACTTATAAAAACGACCACGCCAAACAAAAATAATGAATTTAGACGCCAAAAAATAAGTTGTGCGGAGCTATGAATTTCTATTATATAACCACTTATTTGGTAATGAAAGATTTTGCTGGGCAACTATGGGTTTAAAATAAATATTTGATTACTTTTTCTCATGAAAGTGGATTTTTAGTAATGAATCCATTATAAATTGCAACATACAGCTATGGACATATAATTGGCACAAATTTAAATTACGCATAAATTTAAGTATTTTCCAACTAAATATATTTAAAAATGCAAGTTATATATCTTCTGATTGTTGTTGAAAGCGATGTTTGTCTTAATAGTGCTCAAATGTTCCATTATGTTTTGCTTATTATTTACCGTTATCATTTTTGCGTTAACAATGCTGATTTAAAGTGGACATATAAATGGCACAATTTACTTAAAATAGGCAGTAGTCGTGTAGATTTAATTCAAAGCAATAAATATTTTTCGTAGTTCAAAAGTAAATATAAAGTCAAAAAATTTTTAAAATGGGATCAGGAAAACATACCACAGGTGAGGAAAGGCGGATCATATGGAAAATGTATGAATATGGAAAAAAAAGTAGCGGAAATTGGTGAGATAATGCAAATTTCTGGCAAAAAAGTCTACAATGAAATTAATTGTTGTGTTGAGGATCCCGATATATTGACTAAGGGTAAAATTCGGAAGCCAAGGCCACGAAAAACAGATGAGCGTACGGATGCAGCTATAGTACGAATGGTGAAAATTGATCCATTCAAGTCATCAAGGCAGATAGCATCGGATATTAATGAAAATTTTAACATGAAAATATCAAGCAGACTTGTCAGAAGAAGACTAAACAAGGCAAATTTGTTTGGGCGCATTTCTAGAAAAAAGGCCCTTATCCCAAAAAAATATTTCAAAACGACTAACCTTTGCCAGAACACATAAGGAAAATCCCATTAGTTTTTTGAAAAACTTGTTATGGAGTGACGAAACAAGAATTAACAGGATAGGACCAGATGGCAGAATCTTTGTTCGTCGTCCTAAAGGCCAAGAGAATAATCCTCGGTTCACTCAGAAGACGGTAAAACATGGAGGTGGCAGTATTATGGTTTGGGGTGCATTTTCTTGGCATGGCGTAGGTGCGCTTATAATAATCAATGGCAAAATGGACAAGTTTCAGTATTTAGATATTTTAAAAAACCATATGGAGCCATATGCCTTCAACTCCATGCCAATAAAATGGAAATTCGTGCAAGATAATTATCCCAAACACTCCTCCAAACTAGTAAAAAAAATGGTTTTGTGCGGAGAAGATTGATGTTTTGGATTGGCCAGCCCAGAGCCCTGACTTAAATACAATAGAGAACCTGTGGAATGAAGTCAAGGTTGAAATCGCCAAGAAAAATTACAAAAATATGGACGAACTGTGGTCGGCCGCACAGGAAGCTTGGTACGCCATCCCCAAAACAAAATGCCAAAAACTAGTGGAAAGTATGGGTCGCAGGTGCGAAGCTGTCATCAGAAACAAAGGCCACAGCACTAAATATTAACGGTAAAATCGGTCCCTGTGTATGTGCGCGCATACACATAAGCAGGTACCTGGAATTGCCGCTTATTTTTCTGTGTGGATTTATAGCACGCTCTTATTTTTTCGTTTTATGAAATTCAGTTTGTTCTGGAACACACATAAGTGAAGTTTGTTTTATTTGAATTTTGGTAGTGTTTCGAAGTATTTGATAAAAAAAATGGATAGAGTTTTACGTGAAAGAAGGCAGCGAGATGAACTAGAAATGGATTTTGATTTGGAAAGCGAAGCGGGCGAATCTCCGTGCAATAGTGACGATGATTTTGAATTATCAGACGAGGAGAATGATGAAAGTGAAGTTAGCGTGCATTCGGATGAAGAAAACATTGAGCCACTTGAGCAAATTTTAGCAGAAGAAAATGCAGCAAATCCTGAAAATAAATATTTTTCAAAAAATAAGAAAATTGAATATTCATCGCAACCATTTGAAATAAATCGAAGAAATTCATTTCGACGTGCAGAAAACTACACTTCAGGTAAAAGCCTACCCTCTTTGTTATGGGTTCATGTTCATTATGTTTCATTTTTGTTATAATTCAGGTCCAAAAGCATTAGCAGCTGCTAATATAGTTGATGTTTCGTCTGCATTTCACATGTTCCTTGGACCGGTTGAGAATATTATTTTGAACATGACGAATTTATATGGTGTGCGAAAGTACATAGACGAATGGGAAAACATTGATTTGGACACTCTGCACGCATACTTTGGATTGTTGCTGCTTTCTGGTGTGTATCGGTCATACGGTGAATGTGTCACTAAACTGTGGAATGAAGAAACTGGTCGGCCAATATTTAGAGCAACATTGTCTTTGAAAATGTTCAAGCGTATCCATGGTTGCATTCGATTTGATGACCGCGAACAACGTATGGCCAACACTGCATCTACAAGTACTTCTGTTCGTGACAAATTGGCACCGATTCGAAATGTATACGATAAATGGAATCATAATTTGAAAGCTGTATACACACCAGGAAAAAACATTACCGTAGATGAACAGTTAGTTCCGTATCGTGGGCGATGTCCGTTTCGTCAGTATATTCCATCCAAGCCGGCGAAATATGGCATTAAAATTTGGGTGCTATGCGACTCAAAAAGCTGGTATGCATACAACACACAAATTTATGTTGGTCAGAATCATAATGCCACTCCTGAAGCGTTCAGTTAGGCCATCAAGGGGGAGAATTATTCCGTTTTTACCCCTCTCGGTAGGAATTTCCGAAAATCCATCGACAGGGAATTTCAGCTTCCTAGTTCCAGCAGTTTGAGCAGGCTGTCAAGGGGGACACTTTTTCTTTTTTTGTCCCTCCCGGATGGAATTAGGCTGGAAGAGGAACCTAAGTACCGAATTTCAGCTTCCTAGTTCCAGCAGTTTGGACAGGTCCCTAGCAAAAAAAGAGATGCCGAAGGAGTAGAAAAAGCACTACAATTGATGATCTAGCTAGTCCAGCGCTCTACCACTGAGCTATTCTTTGATATGAAATTTGACTGGCATAAAAACACCACTAATTAAACAAGTGTAAAAGGTGCACTCCAATTCAATATTGTTTTCAGTACTATTTTTACAGGTACATAAATATCAATTTCTCACCATTTTTTATATATACATATTTTTAAAAATTTTAAAATTAAAAAATATTGAATGTAAACAAATTAATTATAAATATTAAAAAAAAATTAATAAAATAAAAAAAAATTAAAAAAAAAATAAAAAAAAATAAAAAAATATTGGTCCCGCCGGGATTCGAACCCGGGACCCTCTGTTTGGAAATGCCAAATGATACCAAAATCACTTTTTACGATCACTTTTAGAGCAATTACTCTTTAGAAGCAATACTTAAGTGATTTTTTGGATGTTGTTCAGAAGTAATTCTAAAAAAGCTGTAAAAATGTAATAACGGATACTTAAGAAGCAATGAAAGAAGTGATTTTTTAAAGTTGTTCAGAAGTAATTCTAACAAAGCTGTAAAAATGTTATAACGGATACTTGGGAAGCAATAAAAGAAGTGATTTTTTGAAGTTGTTCAGAATAACTTCTAAAAAAGCAGTAAAAATACACTAACGGATACTTATGAAGCATTGAAAGAAGTAGTTTGTAAAGCACTACTTGCAATTTTTTTTGCTGGGTCGTTAAGGGGCCACTTTCCCTTTTTGAGCCCCCATTTTATAACGACGCTGTCCAAAATTCAAAGAAGTATCTTTAGCCCTTACTCCAGGGACCCGCATTTTAAATTTTAGGTTTCTAGCCGAAGGGGTTTTTACAGACCACCAAGGGGAGGCTTTTCTTCTTTTTGCCCCTCCCTTTAGAAATTTACAAAAATTCCATCTTCGTGGCTATCTGCGATGGATTGATGGATGGATGGACATTCATACCAAATTTCAACTTCATTGCCTCAGCGGTTTGGGCAGGCCGTTATTGGGGACATTTTTCCCTTTCAACCACCATTTTACTATGTTCCTGTTCCAAAAAAGAAAAATTACGATGCCGGTGAGTTAGTCCTACTCCAAGGAATACATATTTAAAATTTTAGGTTGGCCAAAAGGGATTGGGCAGGCCGTCAAGGATGAGACTTTTCCCTTATTTCCCCTCCCGATAGGAATTTCAAAAATTCCGTCTAAGCGGACGCCTACTTAAAGAATTAAGCCTAAAAGGCTTAATTCACTTTATAAAAATTAATGAAATTTGGGTTAAATTTCATTCCGTAATAGCATTCTTATGGAATTAATCCGATAGCTTAATTCCCGATAGCTTTAAATTATATGAATTAATTCTATTTTTATTGAATTCTAATTGAATGAAACCAAATTAACCTGAATTCATTTAGTTAAAAGGTGAATGAAAAATAATTTTTTTCATTCACTTAGCCAAATGAAAAATTTTGATTTGCAATTATATGCTGAAATATTAGCATAATACAAATGAAAAACATTTAAAATTCATCTAACATATGTAATTAACTAGTATTGTATGCTTTGAGATAGCTTGTGTGTTTTGGTTTTGATTATGTGTTAGTTTCAAACTACACTGCACTAAGTGAATGATAATAAAATTTCTTCATTCAATTAGTAAAATAGTGAATGAACATGCTTATTAAAGCTTTGGGAATGAAGCTTATGAATGAATTCTCTACGAATGGTTAAATGATTCAAACATACATATGTTTACAGGCAAAAATATTATATTTGCTGGCTATAATATTATATTAACGAGTAAAAAGGTTAAAGTCGGGCATGCCGACTATACAATACCCTACACCAGTGTGGTGTATTGTTTGGATCCGAAATTCGAATGGGTTAAAATGGGGCTTATGTCAAAATTTTCTATAATGTGAGTCAGCGCACCAAATTTCATTAAAATATCTTAATATTTGCGACCTGCAGTTTGTAACCAAGCCAATTTTGGGGGGACCCTTATATGGGCACTAGTTCTAAACATGGACCGATGTTCACCAAAATCAATAGGCTTCGTCCTTGGGCCAACATAGGTCTATGTACCAAATTTCATCAAAATAGCTTAATATTTGCGACCTGCAGCGTATAAACATTATAATTTTGGGGGGACCCTTATATGGGCACTAGTTCTAAACATGGACCGATGTTCACCAAAATCAATAGGCTTCGTCCTTGGGCCAACATAGGTCTATGTACCAAATTTCATCAAAATATCATAATATTTGCGACCTGCAGCGTATAAAAAGTATAATTTTGGTAGGACCCTTATATGGGCACTAGGTCTAAACATAGACTGATGTTCACCAAAATCAATAGGCTGCGTTATTGGGCCAATATAGGTCTGTGTATCAAATTTCATCAAAATATCTTAATATTTGCGACCTGCAGCGTATAAACATTATAATTTTGGTAGGACCCTTATATGGGCACTAGGTCTAAACATGGACCGATGTTCACCAAAATCAATAGGCTGCGTTATTGGCCCAATGCAGGTCTGTGTACCAAATTTCATCAAAATATCTTAATATTTACGACCTGCAGAGTATAAACAGTATAATTTTGATAGGACCCCTATATGGGCACTAGGTCTAAACATGGACCGATGTTCACCAAAATCAATAGGCTGCATTATTGGGCCAATATAGGTCTGTGTACCAAATTTCATCAAAATATCTTAATATTTACGACCTGCAGCATATAAACAGTATAATTTTGGTAGGACCCTTATATGGGCACTAGGTCTAAACATGGACCGATGTTCACCAAAATCAATAGGCTGCGTTATTGGGCCAACATAGGTCTGTGTACCAAATTTCGTCAAAATATCTTAATATTTACGACCTGCAGCGTATAAACAGTATAATTTTGGTAGGACCCTTATATGGGCACTAGGTCTAAACATGGACCGATGTTCACCAAAATCAATAGGCTGCGTTACTGGGCCAATGTAGGTCTGTATACCAAATTTCATCAAAATATCTTAATATTTGCGACCTGCAGTTTGTAACCAAGCCAATTTTGGGGGGACCCTTATATGGGCACTAGGTCTAAACATAGACTGATGTTCACCAAAATCAATAGGCTGCATTATTGGGCCAATATAGGTCTGTGTACCAAATTTCATCAAAATATCTTAATATTTACGACCTGCAGCATATAAACAGTATAAATTTGGTAGGACCCTTATATGGGCACTAGGTCTAAACATGGACCGATGTTCACCAAAATCAATAGGCTGCACTATTGGGCCAATATAGGTCTGTGTACCAAATTTCATCAAAATATCTTAATATTTACGACCTGCAGCATATAAACAGTATAATTTTGGTAGGACCCTTATATGGGCACTAGGTCTAAACATGGACCGATGTTCAAAAAAATCAAACTTGTACGTCCTTGGGCCAACATAGGTCTGCGTACCAAATTTCATCAAAATATCTTAATAGTTGCGACCTGTAGAGTGCGCACAAGATTGCATGGACAGACAGACAGACGGACGGACGGACGGACATCGTTAAATCGAAATAAAAAAAAATTCTGAAACGATCGGTATACTATAAGGTGGGTCTACGACCAATATTTTTTGGTGTTACAAACATCAGCACAAACTTATAATACCCTGACCACATAGTGGTGTAGGGTATAAAAACACGGCAAATATATTTTGACAGTTCTTCCAAACATATATATATCACCAGCAAAGGTAGAAAAAGGTACTTTTTTTGGAAAAAGGTAATTTTTTTGGAAAAAGGTACTTTTTTTTTGGAAAAAGGTCCTTTTTTTTGGAAAAAGGTATCAAGGGGGAGACTTTTTCCCCTTTTTGCCCCTCCCTGTAAAAATTTCCAAAAATCCCGTCTTGGTGGATGTCTACGATAGTGGAGGAACCTTTATACCAAATTTCAACTTCCTACCTCCAGCGGCTTGGGCAGGCCGTCAAGGGGGCCTTTTCCCCCTTTTTAACCCCCATTTTTACAACGTCCCTGTCCAAAATTCCAGAAAGTACTTTCCAGAAAAGTTAGCCCATACTCCAAGGAACACATATCTTAAATTTCAGCTTTCTAGCCAAAGCGGTTTTGGCAGGCCGCCAAGGGGGAGACTTTTTCCCTTTTTGCCCGTTCCGGTAGGAATTTCCAAAAAAGCGGACGTCTACGCCGAAAGTGGAACCTACATACCAAATTTCAACTTCCTGGCTTCAGCGGTTTGGGCTGGGCGATGTTGAATCAGTCAGTCAGTCACGTTATTCTTTTATATATAGAGATAATGTAAATTGTACTCCGCCAATGAATAAAATGGTTTTTAGAAATATTTTTAACTTAAGGTTATTTTTTGTGGTACTTTGTTTACAAAAAAAGATCCGGTTGTGAAATCGAAATCTCGCTACTGCCATAAAGTGTAAATGTAAACCGTAAAACCGTTGGATTTAAAAGTAGAAATGAACGCAGCATTAAAGGTAAAATTTTTATAATTTTTGTTTTACCGTTTATTATTGATTTTCCTGATATGCAAGTATGGTTGTACTTTTTGTACTTGTGTAATTTTCCTATGACTATATATTTGCACTGTTCTGAAATATTTGTGGAGAACACCCAATTAAAAACTTCACCGCACGCCCCTGTTGCAGACATGTGTAATAATTCATATGCTAACATTTTTCGATACAAATTAAGAAGAGAGTGATTTACCAGAGTTTGAGGGGGTTGGGAAGTCTTTCAATTATATAGTCGTTGGTTTCACAATTTTGCACTAATTTTATGAAATAGAGAATCCGGACGACAATAAAGAATTAATTATAAACGAATTTAAATATGATACATACACAAATAAAAAAACATGTTAATCAGATGTCATATCTATAGATAGGACTACCGTACAAGATATAAAAAATATTTAACCCCCACCCCCTTGAGGGAATCCTGAATCCGCCACTGGGTGGAGAGTATACAGATACTTAAATGTCGCAACAGAATAATATAATAAAAAAATAGAAAATGCCATTCATTCAACTTACCTCAAAGGAACAGCCATGAAAACTGTAATTTCCGCGAATTTTTAAAGCCCATGCAAGAATAGGTGAATCCTTTGGTGTCCGTAAAATGATTGTATTGATCAAAAACATTCCCTAAGAAATATAAAAACAAAACTTTAATATGCGCATCAAGCTGAGTTTACCACTCCAAAATTTTTAAAAAATTTGTACATTGATTAACGTCGGGTATCATTCTACAGGGTTAACCTTAACTTCACCATTGAATAAAAGAGAATGTGAAAAAATTGTATAAGAAGCAACAAAATAAATTTTGGGTTAACTAATAGTTTACTTAAAAACCGTAACCGACATACGGCCGGTCTTCAGCCCAAATTCCTTGAAAGCAGGCACCGGATTTTACAAACAAAAAACTTTATTTTTAAGTTTTCATCAAGAAATAAAAAAGTATTGTGTTCAAAACAAAGTAAATTTCTAAATTATTTGTTTTATATTCATCCAAAATTGGAAATATATTTATCTTTATAAAAAAAAAAAAAAGAAAAAAAAATTACAAACGATATTTTTATACAAATGATATTTTTTTATTTTCAACTCCAAACAAACAAAAAAGGAAAAAGTAAAAATAAAAAAAAAAAGTTTTTGTACAAAAAAAAGAAAAGTTTTTTTGAAAAAAAAAAAGTTTCCTTATTAAGAAAAACAGTTTTTATTTTTCAATTTATAAAATTTTAGTTTCAGTAGAATCTGCAAACGAATTAATGATGCAAAAAATTTACATTTTGCAAAATTTTGTTTCAAATTTCAAACACCTAAAAAACTCGAAATTTTGGCGGAACGCGAAAAAAGACTTTATGGTAAAAAAATTGTATTAAAAAACATTATCAGCGATTTTCATTCTGCAAACAAATATACTGATGTAAAAATTTTCCTTTTTGCAAATTTTTTTTCCGCGACTTTTTTCGCGATTTTTTTGCAATTAGCCACCAAACTTTGTTGTATGAAATGGGTATTATATTCTCTAGATTACATATTTAACAAAACTGCACCTGGGCGCTGTGGTGTAATGGTTAGCGCGTTGCACTATTACACGTGAGGTTGCGGGGTCGAGCCCCAACCTAGGCAACATCAATTTATGAAAAATAATATGTATGAGTTTTTTCTATCCCTCATACATATTGCAGCGTCCTCCTTCGGTGTTCCCATAGCACTTAACCCCACCGAAGTAAAATAATAGAACAGGGCTATGAACTAAAAAGATTTAACAAAGTTCGCCAACTCACCATCAGATGGCGCGGAATAACTGTGCTAAAAATCAACATCTCGCGCAATTACAGGGTTGCCATATTTGAAGCCCTTCATCTTTCACCACCTTTCACTTCTTGTCTATCCCCTTTCCACAGGAAGCAACACGTTAATTAATAGGAAGAATTTCCTGAGTGTTGCTTCTCTTTAAAAAAAAAAAAAAAGTCGCGAGAAACAAATTTGCAAAAAGGAAAATTTTTACATCAGTATATTTGTTTATAGAATGAATATCGCCGATGAGGTTTTTCAATACAATTTTTTTACCATAAAGTCTCTTTTCGCGTTCCGCCAATATTTTGCAATTTTTTAGGCGCGGTTTTGTTAAATATGTAATCTAGAGACTATAATACCCATTTCATACAACAAAGTTTGGTGGCTAATTGCAAAAAAATCATGAAAAAAGTCGCGGAAAAAAATTTCTAAAAAGGAAAATTCTTACATTAGTATATTTGTTTGCAGAATGAAAATCGCTGATTAGGTTTTTTAATACAGTTTTATACCATAAAGTGTTTTTTCGCGTTCCGCCAAAGTTTCGCGTTTTTTTTAGGTTTGGTTTTGCTAAATATAAAATCTAGAGACTATAATACCCATTTCATACAACAAAGTTTGGTGGTTAATTGCAAAAAAATCGCGGAAAAAAATTTGCAAAAAGAAAATTCTTACATCAGTATATTTGTTTGCAGAACGAAAATCGCTGATAAGGTTTTTTAATACAATTTTTTTTACCATAAAGTCTTTTTTCGCGTTCCGCCAATATTTTGCAATTTGTTAGGTGCGGTTTTGTTAAATATATAATCTAGAGACTATTATACCCATTTCATACAACAAAGTTTGGTGGATAATTAAAAAAAATCGCGAAAAAAAAAGTCGCGGGAAAAAAAATTTGCAAAAAGGAAAATTCTTACATCAGTTTATTTGTTTGCAAAATGAAAATCGCTGATAAGGGTTTTTAATGCAATTTTTTTACCATAGTGGTTTTTTGCGTTCCGCCAAAATTTTTCGTTTTTTTAGGTGCGGTTATGCTAAAAATGAAATCTAGAGACTATAATACCCATTTCATACAACAAAGTTTGGTGGATAATTAAAAAAAATCGCGAAAAAAAAGTCGCGGGAAAAAATTTTGCAAAAAGGAAAATTCTTACATCAGTATATTTGTTTACAGAATGAAAATCACTGGTAAGGGTTTTTAATACATTTTTTTACCATAAAGTCTTTTTTCGCGTTCCGCCAAAATTTCGCGTTTTTTAACGTGCGGTTTGTTTTTTTCTTTTAAATTGAAATTTTATTCCCAACAATTTTTTTGTTTGAAATATTTGTAACTACCCAGTCAGAAATCGCCAGTGGTACAAAAAATCAAGCACTGGCATACCACTGGGTAACCATGGTATTAAAAATAAATGACTGGCAGAACACTCATTTGGGACGCTTTGCCAGCGTTTGCGAAAAGCGTTTTACCAGTATTTTTTTTACAAAAATTTCGGTGGTTTATAAAAAAAACCACTGGCAAAGAATTGGCTTAGAGTGATATGCCAAGGTTTGCAACCAGTGGTTATCCAGTGCTACCTAGCCAATGCTACCAGGCGTACAAAAATCAATTCACTGGAAAACCAATGATTTTATAAAAATGCTGACGCTTCGTTAAAAAATGTTTGTAGTCGGAAGGTTCCGAGTTCAAATCCGGTTGCAAGCAAAAAAATTTTTTGGGATTTTTTTTAATTTAAATTTTTTTTTGTTTTATAAAACCAGTTTTTTTGTTTGTGGGAAAGCTCCTTCACGACCAACTTTTTTTTTCCCTCCAAACACTGACATACTAGTTACTAAAAATTGTCCAGCTATTATCACTCATTTATGTGTTTAGCCATTAAATATTATATGTCTCGTTAGCTCAGTGGGTAGAGCAATCGTCTGCCAATCTGACGGCCTGGGTTCAAATCACGGCAGGGTCAAAAAAATACATATGAACTTTTTTTTAATTTTATTTTGGAAAATATATTTCCAGACCACCTATTTATTGGTTTTGCCAGCGTTTTGCCAACGTTTAAAAATTTTGTTCCTCCAGTGCTTTTCCGGCGCTTTTGAACAGCCGGTCCTTTTGTCTAATGATGTTATCATTTTGGGAATGGGAAAGCACTTTTTGCCAATACTTGTACCACCTGTTAAAGTGCTTTGCCACCGCTTTCCCGTTTGTATTTTTCTGACTGGGTAGTTTGTAAATTGTTATCAAAAAAAAAAAAAATTACTAAAAATTTATTTATTTATTTTAATTAAATTTTTCACATATCCTGCACAACAAGATTAAATCTTATAATTAAAGTACAGGAAAGCAGTTTGTGGAAATTAGACATTGCAAATTTTATAAATAATAAAAATAATAATAAATAATTTTTTTCCTTCTGAATTTGCAGTTGAGGGTGCTACGGATAATTTTGTATAGCAAATGAAACGTTCTGGTAAGTATCGAGTATGCTACAGGCTTAATAGTGGTACTAAAAACGTTAAAAGTTTCTCCACAAAACGTAAAACGAAAAAAAAATTCGTTTTTATTCCACTTTCAAAAACCAAAGTGGAATTGATATTTAGAGCAGCTTAAACTCATAAAAGCTTTTCAATAGTGCTTGGTATGAATTCCCTAAAGTGTCGTTAACTATTTCACTTAAAAAAATGTACATTTAAAACGCTTTTTGTTGGTAAATTCAATAATTTTCTTATTAATTAGCAAAACGTAATTTTTTATAAAAAATTAAAATTTTAAATTTTGATCGGCGATCTTCTCTTTTTTAACTACAAATGGCAACTTATATCAAAATTTAGCAGTTGGAACACGAACTTACCACAAAAAGTCCTTTTTTTAACATTTTAGAATTTACGAAAACGCAAAAAACCTGAAGAAGCAAAAGTGAAACGTTAGGAAATTGTACATCGAAATCATATTAATTTTATGCGAAATATGTGTTAAAACCTTTAATATGCTCTCTAACAAAAACTTTTTTGAGTGAAATTATTAAAAACAGCATTCTTAACTTATAATTAATTATGTTTATCTATTATAATTATAAATTATTTTTATTCGACCTTTTTAGTTTTTATTTTGCAATCAAATATTCGAGCTCGAGGTCCAATATTATATTTGGTCTAAATATGCAAAAATACCATTTACTTCTGGAGAAGCAATTTGCGTTTTAGATTTCACTTTCAAGTGAAATTGAAGTCTGTGACATGCCTGATAAAATAATTTGGTAATTTCGTCGAAATGTCAACAAAGATAGAAACAAAACTAAATATCGGCAAACAAATTGAAAAGAAATTGTTTAAAGTTGTATGCGTTGCTGTTGAGTTGTTGGTTTGCTGGAAGGTATCTCCAAAGATGTGCAGCATTTATATAAAAATGCCATTCAGACACATGATATCGATGATTTGGTATTATAGTCTTTCTACCCCTAGGGGATAAGGCAAATTCTATAACAGTATACAGATATAGAGGGTTTTTTTGTAAATAATTTTATGGTAAAATACAAGTACCCGAATTTTTAGAAGATTTTCAAAAGATACGCCATAAGAGTTTAGTCGCAAATGATGAAATACGTTCCAGCCTCCTTAATCCATAGACATATCTGACGATATTGTTGTACAACACAGTTAACTTGCGCTTACTAACAGCATCACAATTTTCAAAAAGCTCACAACCATATATTAAGCCAGGAATTAGATACGATTTTGCGAGTAGTATTCTAATTTTTAATGGGGTGAAAAATTGTGTTGACCAGAGAGACCTTAATTTAGCATAGCTTTGACCAACAAGTGAGTTTATATGGTTTGTCCAAGTTAAATGTTTGTTAAACAGTATTCCGAGATTTTTAGCTACTTCAACGATCTCAATTCTTTCTCCATTTAAAACTATTTCATTCTCCAAAACCGGTACACTACGTTGTCTATGAACTATTATACACTTAGATTTTTGTGGATTTAGACAAAGCCCATTTTCTGAAGCCCATGAATGTATTTTATCCAGATCATAATTAATGTTCTTAATGTTTTCCTCAATCGATTGCATTGGGCTACTCAAATACAATTGGACGTCATCTGCATATATGTACAGTTTACAATATGATAGCTGATTAGGCAAATCATTCACATACAACGAAAAAAGGAGAGGGCCAAGAATCGACCCTTGTGGCACTCCTCTAGTAAGGGTTAACGAATTGGACCAAATAACATTTACAAATACAGATTGCGTACGTTGAGATAGATATGAAAATAAAAGTTGAGTTGCTGTAAAAGAAAATTTTAAAAAATTTCTTAATTTCATACATAAAATGAAGTGGTCCACCATATCAAAGGCTTTAGAGTGGTCGAGCAGTACTAGGAAATTTACTTTACCATCATCTAGTTCACGTCGAATATTTTCCGATACATCAATCAAAGCTGTGACACAGCTATGATTTGGGCGAAAGCCAGATTATTTATCGAACATCAGACCTTTATCCTCTATATATTTACTGATTTGCAGATGTAAAATCTTCTCTAATACTTTTGAAAGAAAGCATAAAATGGCAATTGGTCGAAACTCAGTATTTGTTTTCGGGATTGGTATAATTTTAGCGTGCTTCCATTTCAGCGGAAAAGTGCTTGTGGTTATGATGGTAATAAAAAAATGTGTAATATACGGCAGAAGAAATGGCATAATTATCTTTAAAAATTTTGGGTGCATATTATCGTATCCTACTGCTTCGGATTTTATTAATGAAAGACTGGGTGACACAAGAAAATTCAAACATATCATAATCGAGACCGGAGTTGTTTGTAGTTGACGTGAAATTGTAGAAGTTATAGTTAATTTGAACCACTGGTAAATTAGTAAAGGCAAGGTTTAAATCATTGGCATCAATATAGGAGTTGTTAGTTTTTTCAACCTTTCCAATGCCGATTTCACGGATAGTTTTCCAAGTTTTTTTCGAATCAATAGCCTGTTCAAAGCGTTTTGAGTAATATTCTCTTTTTGCAATTCTAATTTTATTATTGACCTTGCTTCTAGCAACACGATATTCAGCTTTCAGTTCGGGAGTTTTGAATCTTTTCCATCGTGAGTACGCAACATCTCTTTTTTCAATAAATAGTTTTATATCTGCTGAAAACCAGGGTTTACTATTTCCCGTAATGTTTTTAGATTTTAATGAGACAGCATCATCGTAGAGTCGCTGAATATTATTGTCAAGAAATGACAATTGTTGATCAACATTAGACATAAAATAAATATTACTCCAGTCAATTTAAAAAACATTATGACGTAACAAATTATGGTTCATACGCTTAAAGTCTCGATAGAAACAGGTCTGATCTATTTGTTGAATTCGGAAGTCATATGTTAAAAATAGGTTTCAATAATCATTTCAATTTCGGGGAGAATATGTTCCACTGGGAATTAAAGGATTAAATATATATATATATATGTTAAAAATATCAAATCGTGCTTTGAAAAACATGGTGCTGAAACCTGGTCGTACAATATAACATTTGAAGAGATCAAGCAATGTGCTACTTGTAGTTGTGTAGTGTGTTGGAATAGTTAGGTTGACAAGCATGAGTCCGAGCGGTGATATTTCATCCGAAAAAATAGATTCGCTTAGAATATTGGAATTGAAATCGCCAGATATTACAATATCGTCATAGGCAACAGTTAGAGTTTCCAATTTTAGTAAAAAGTTAGTTAAAGATATTCTTTTATGTGGCCTGTAAACGCAGCCAACAAGCATTTTCCTTCCAAAAGATACGATTTCGACAAAAATAAATTCAACTTTTTCTTCCTTGGACGAGTTTAGGCAAAGTTTACAAGATATGTTATCTTTGACGAAAATGGCAACTCCACCAGCGTGACCATCTCTGTCGTTTCTAAATGTTTTGTATCTGTTTAAATTAATAAGACTGTTGGGAGTTTCTTCAGAAAGCCAGGTCTCGGAGACGCAAACGATATCAACGTTCGA
Organism: Leucophora obtusa; assembly: GCA_949987735.1. NCBI lineage: Eukaryota > Metazoa > Arthropoda > Insecta > Diptera > Anthomyiidae > Leucophora > Leucophora obtusa. Next base: position 222,350,800 of record OX465295.1, read on the forward strand.
GTTTTCAAAAACTAATCTAAACTCATCGACCTTGTTGTTTAAGCTTTGGGCGTTTATATGTGTGATTTTAATACCATTTCTATGCTTTGCAAATATTTTCACCATGTTTATTGTTATATCTTTGGAGATTCCAGTGTAATTTTTATCATCCTCCATAATAACCCTACGGGAAATTTTAACAAACTGTCACCGAACTGGCCCCTTTATATGAAATAGACTGGTCACTTTTACATGGCGTTGTCATAGGAGGTGGAAATTGACCCCTTGTGACATGTCACAAGACAAATCCTAGGACAGGTTACTGAACTCTCAAATTCAGGGACCTGTCCTGGGATTTGTCTTGTGACATGTCACAAGGGGTCAATTTCCCCCTCCTATGACAACGCCATGTAAAAGTGACCAGTCTATTTCATATAAAGGGGCCAGTTCGGTGACAGTTTGTTAAAATTTCCCGTAGGGAATATATTCCTTCGAAGCAACCATATCCAACAACAACGCAAAAAATATTTGCAGTAAAGTACGTTTGCTTTTTAAGTGTTCTAAATACAAGGCATAAGTAGAAATATAACATATTGAATAAAACAAATTGAAAGCAAAATATGATTAATTCAAAAGTAAACATTTGATAAGTTTTTAAACTTAAATATAATAAATATAAAATAAATATATGTAATGTTGGCAATTGATCCATCAGGCAGAAATTAAATATAGTGCACGACCTCAGAAAAGTAAGGCGTTTAGCTTGAAGACTGAAAAAACTGGTTTAATTCATCAAGGAATTCTATTTTTAAGGGCTCATCATTATCAGTTTGCTTTACATATACAATCAATCCCTCGCTGTGTATAAGCTGTTGTTAAAAGGTTACCCTTCTTTAGACCAAGAGCTCTTTTAAATATTTGGTAATTGTGCGGTGTTAAGTTCTCGTTAACATAAAAATGTTCATTGCTATTAAAATCGGCATGGTGCAATAGAAGCGATGTTTTGTGTTTACGACGAAAAGCTGTTACAGTTTTAAGGAAAACATTTTTTTCATATGGTGAGTTAAGTTTAACTATAGGAGGATTTTCAAAAATCCCCTGTAAATCTTCACCATCATAACAAGGTATATTGGTTATGCGTAAATCAGAAGCAACGACAGAGTTATCTTGTTTAAGAATTTTAGCATTCAAGTTTTTAACTTCAGATTTTAACTGAACAATTTCAGTGTTCACTGTTTCTATGCCATTAACTCTGTCATTTATCATTTCATTTAGTTCGCAAATTTCCTTTCGCACATCATTTATAATTTCTGTTTTCAAATCATTGAATCTCTTTTCAATCTCACTAAATATACTAGCCATGGTCTCTTGTAACATTTGTTGTATTAAATCTGAACGCTCGCTTATATATTCGGTTTGTTTCGAAAGTTGAGTATCCAGCCAATTATACAAACGAGTGACGGAGAAGTTTGAGTTAGAAAAAACAAGGTCCGATAACGGATTACTTGATGAAGAGCTCAAATTAGCATCACTTGCAGTTCTCTTAGTGCGCTTATTGCCAGTCATTTTTAATATTAGTTAAACTCAAAATTAGGTGCTTAAACAGAAACGATGAACTCAGTTGTTTTGAATATGTTGTTGTTATTGTTTGGTTTTTGTTTATTTCGTTTTGTTTATGTAAATATATATGTAGTTGTTGCTAAAAATGTCACTTTTATATTATTGAAGTAGTTTATTATTGTTTTATTTTCTATTACCTTTTGTGCTTTAATGTTTTTAATTTTTAACAATTATTTTAATTTTTGCATTAAAAAATACAAAAATTGTTTTTTCGGACTTTCTATATTTTCATATATTTAGTTAGAATATTCTTCCACCTCAAGTCCAAATTCTAATATGATATTGTCATATTAGATTTTTATTTGTTGTTTCAAAAAGGGTTGATCATTTTCATGATAGACAATACAATTGTTTCGTAGACATCACTCTACTCTTCAGTTGTCCGCAATAAGAAAATGATAACTTTCCTACTCAAACCGAGACATTACATAAGGTACAAAAAACCAACGGGATGAGAATTTTGTACTTTCGTATATGAACTGTCTGATTTGGTAAAACCAGTTATAAATCAACTTCTTTTTGAAAGCAACAATTACATAAAAGTACCCTTTGGGTACTATTTATATGTATGTCTGTTGTCAATACATTTTGTAAAAACAACTAATTTTAAACTCAAAACAAAATAAATATTTGAATGAGATTTTAGCCGTTTAATTTTTATTATTTAAATGCACAGTCAATTTATTATATGTATTTTAAGATCAATTTAGTTTTTTAAAGTTAATTTTTCCATCGATATTTTAAGGATTATTTATAAATTTTATAGGAGGAACAAAAACACGACCGACTCTCTTGACTTGTTACAGAACTTTTTGTTGAATATGTAATCTAGAGACTATTACACCCATTTCATACAACAAAGTTTGGTGGATAATTGAAAAAAAATCGCGAAAATAAGTCGCGGGAAAAAAAATTGCAAAAAGGAAAATTTTTACATCAGTATATTTGTTTGCAGAATGAAAATCGCTGATAAGGTTTTTTAATACAATTTTTGTACCATAAAGTCTTTTTTGCGTTCCGCCAATATTTTGCATTTTTTAGGTGCGGTGAACAATTTCAGTGTTCACTGTTTCTATGCCATTAACTCTGTCATTTATCATTTCATTTAGTTCGCAAATTTCCTTTCGCACATCATTTATAATTTCTGTTTTCAAATCATTGAATCTCTTTTCAATCTCACTAAATATACTAGCCTTGGTCTCTTGTAACATTTGTTGTATTAAATCTGAACGCTCGCTTATATATTCGGTTTGTTTCGAAAGTTGAGTATCCAGCCAATTATACAAACGAGTGACGGAGAAGTTTGAGTTAGAAAAAACAAGGTCCGATAACGGATTACTTGATGAAGAGCTCAAATTAGCATCACTTGCAGTTCTCTTAGTGCGCTTATTGCCAGTCATTTTTAATATTAGTTAAACTCAAAATTAGGTGCTTAAACAGAAACGATGAACTCAGTTGTTTTGAATATGTTGTTGTTATTGTTTGGTTTTTGTTTATTTCGTTTTGTTTATGTAAATATATATGTAGTTGTTGCTAAAAATGTCACTTTTATATTATTGAAGTAGTTTATTATTGTTTTATTTTCTATTACCTTTTGTGCTTTAATGTTTTTAATTTTTAACAATTATTTTAATTTTTGCATTAAAAAATACAAAAATTGTTTTTTCGGACTTTCTATATTTTCATATATTTAGTTAGAATATTCTTCCACCTCAAGTCCAAATTCTAATATGATATTGTCATATTAGATTTTTATTTGTTGTTTCAAAAAGGGTTGATCATTTTCATGATAGACAATACAATTGTTTCGTAGACATCACTCTACTCTTCAGTTGTCCGCAATAAGAAAATGATAACTTTCCTACTCAAACCGAGACATTACATACATAAGGTACAAAAAACCAACGGGATGAGAATTTTGTACTTTCGTATATGAACTGTCTGATTTGGTAAAACCAGTTATAAATCAACTTCTTTTTGAAAGCAACAATTACATAAAAGTACCCTTTGGGTACTATTTATATGTATGTCTGTTGTCAATACATTTTGTAAAAACAACTAATTTTAAACTCAAAACAAAATAAATATTTGAATGAGATTTTAGCCGTTTAATTTTTATTATTTAAATGCACAGTCAATTTATTATATGTATTTTAAGATCAATTTAGTTTTTTAAAGTTAATTTTTCCATCGATATTTTAAGGATTATTTATAAATTTTATAGGAGGAACAAAAACACGACCGACTCTCTTGACTTGTTACAGAACTTTTTGTTGAATATGTAATCTAGAGACTATTACACCCATTTCATACAACAAAGTTTGGTGGATAATTGAAAAAAAATCGCGAAAATAAGTCGCGGGAAAAAAAATTGCAAAAAGGAAAATTTTTACATCAGTATATTTGTTTGCAGAATGAAAATCGCTGATAAGGTTTTTTAATACAATTTTTGTACCATAAAGTCTTTTTTGCGTTCCGCCAATATTTTGCATTTTTTAGGTGCGGTTTTGTTAAATATATATTCAAGAGACTATAATACCCAATTCATAGAACAAAGTTCTGTGGCTAGTTGCTAAAAACAAATAGCGAAAAAAAGTCGCGGAAAAAAGATTTTCAAAAACGCATTTTAGGCCAAATATTTACAGCAAAAGAAAATTTAAAAAAAATATATTTATATATATATTTTTTTTGAAATTGTTGAAACCATTTTTCTTTTTTTTTTATAACAACACAAAAAAAGTTTTTTTCATCTATTTTTTTTTTTTTTGAAAGAAAATTAAAACAGAAAAAGTTTTTTATTTTCATTATGAGGGGTATTTTTAAATAAATATTTTTTTCTTTTTATTTTTTTTACGTTTGAATTTTTATTTTAATACTTTTACGATAATTATATTTGTAAAAAACCAAAAAATAAAAAGTTTCCGGTCCTTGCTTGAAAGTAAATGTAACGTGACGAATCAGCTATTTAATTCTATCTAAAATAATCAGAAATAAACTGCCGGCTATTCTCTTTTAACTTGTTACATTTTCCATAAGGAGATACGTCACGTTATGATTATGTTCAAGTAATTTGGGCTTTAGGGGTTTTATACTTGAGGTATGGCCGAAGCCGACTTCACTGAATAAAACTTTTCTCGGTAACGGACAATTTTTCTCAAAAATTATTCGAATAATTTAAAATGTCCAAATTTCGAATAACGAATAATTCGAATAATTTCATACAATTAATCGATTAATCGAAATTAGTAGAAAATTACAAAAATGTTTAAAAAATATAAATTTTTTATTAAAGTTAAGTGCTGAAACCTCAAAATTTTTTTAAAAACATTGTCACAAATAATTTGCTGTAGTCTTGTACCTATCCGAATTTCATTCTGGTCTAAGAAAATAATTAAGGGACGACCTTTTAGAATTTCTAGAAATATTTGTTAGCTTCAACTCAATGAGAATTTCATGTTTTCAAGTAGGAGCGTTATAAAATGATCACAGTTTGCTTTGTCATCTTACTACCCTGTTGTTGTGACTTATCTAGTAAAGTAGTGGTATCTATTACGTATAATAAATTTTTAGTTAGCATATTCTTCTACCTAAAGTCCAAATTCTAATATGATATTATCATATTAGATTTTATTTGTTGTTTCAATTTTTAAATACGTTTTACGACTTTTTAAACATTGATATTAAATGAAAGCATTAATAACTATTGTAACTACCCGGTGAAAAATGTTCATATACGCTCAAACATGTTCATATATGGTTTATGTATGGACACATATGAACAAATATGGATTTTTTATGAACATACATGGAAGTATATGTGATTCCATATATGGAAAAAATTTCATATACAGACATATATGGAAGCATCTGTTATTTCATATATAGAAATGGCACTCATATATGGACAAATATGAAAGTATATGTTATTCAATTTATGCAAAAGGGACTTGTATATGAAAATATTTCGAAGAATACATTTTTCCATATATGTAAAAGGAACTCATATTTGGATAAATATGGAATTATATTTAATGCCATGAATAAAAAAGGAACATATGTAGCGCCTAATTTGAATGTCATACATAAATTTATATCTATCGTACAACCTTATAATAAAGGACAGCAACGTTCGCATGTATTCGCATATATTTAATAAATGTATATGTTCATATATGTCCATATATGAACATATACTTAGGTGTTACCTCATTTTTCGGATCCATACATATATGGTTGAACCATAAATGTTCATATATGGACATTTTTCACCGGGTAACGATTATTAAAATTATTAATTATAATTAATGCTGAATGTAATAAAGCTCGTTATTGAGCACCCTGAATTAATAAAATAAAAGGATGGAGGTACGGAAACGTAGAGGGAAAACAATTTCTCAACGGAATTCCTCTCTAAATTTACGTTTTTTATGTATTCAATGTATACGAAAGAGACACAAATTAATGTACGGGGTCTTATATTCTTCTTTTGGGTGTGGTTCTCCCCGATTTGGATAAAATTTTAATATGTGAAAGAGGGGACAGAAATAATAAAAATATTGACAAAATTTGATCTCAATTATTACACTTTTTTATTTTTATGAATTTCAGAAGAGTTACTGAATTTATTTTTGTTCCTTTTTATACCCTACACCACTATGTGGTCATTATACCCTCCACCACTATGTGGTCAGGGTATTATATAAGTTTGTGTTGATGTTTGTAACACCAAAAAATATTGGTCCTAGACACACCTTATAGTATACCGATCGGCTCAGAATTTTTTTTTTATTTCGATTTAACGATGTCCGTCTGTCTGTCTGTCCATGCATTCTTGTGCGCACTCTACAGGTCGCAAATATTAAGATATTTTGATGAAACTTGGTACACCGATTTATGTCGGCCCAAGGATTTTGGTAAACATCGGTCCATGTTTAGACCTAGTGCCCATATAAGGGTCCTACCAAAATTATATTGTTTATACGCTGCAGGTCGCAAATATTAAGATATTTTGATGAAATATGGTACACCGACTTATGTCGGCCCAACGAAGAAGCCTATTGATTTTGGTGAACATCGGTCCATGTTTAGACCTAGTGCCCATATAAGGGTTCTACTAAAATTATATGGTTTATACGCTGCAGGTCGCAAATATTAAGATATTTTGATGAACTTTGGTACACAGACCTACGTTGGCCCAAGGACGAAGCCTATTGATTTTGGTGAACATCGGTCCATGTTTAGACCTAGTGCCCATATAAGGGTCCTACCAAAATTATATTGTTTATACGCTGCAGGTCGCAAATATTAAGTTGTTTTGATGAAATTTGGTACACCGACTTATGTCGGCCCAAGCACGAAGCCTATTGATTTTGGTGAACATCGGTCCATGTTTAGACCTAGTGCCCATATAAGGGTCCTACACACATAATAATCCATGCATAAAAATACGAAATTCATGTCAAAACAACAAAAACTTTCGTAAAATAAACCATTTTTTGTATATTTTACATATTTTTTTGTTATTTTGACATTTTTTCGTAATTTTATGCATGGATTATTATCAGTGTACTAAAATTATATGGTTTATGCAGGTCGCAAATATTAAGATATTTTGATGAAATTTTGTACACAGACCTATGTTGGCCCAAGGACGAAGCCTATTGATTTTGGTGAACATCGGTCCATGTTTAGACCTAGTGCCCATATAAGGGTCCTACCAAAATTATATTGTTTATACGCTGCAGGTCGCAAATATTAAGATATTGTGATGAAATTTGGTACACCGACCTATGGCAGCCTAAGGACGATGCATATTGATTTTGGTTAACACCGGTCCATGTTTAGACCTAGTGCCGATATAAGGGTCCCCCCAAAATTGGCTTGGTTACAAACTGCAAGTCGCAAATATTAAGATATTTTAATGAAATTTGGTTCGCTGACTCACATTATAGAAAATTTTGACACAAGTCCCATTTTAACCCATTCGAATTTCGGATCCAAACATTAGTTGGCTTTTAACCAGACTGGTGTAGGGTATTGTATAGTCGGCATGCCCGACTTTAACCTTTTTACTCGTTTTAAATAAAATTATTAAAACACAACAAGTGTATGTACATTATTTTACAGAAAATTTTTTAGATGAATCGATTAATTTTAAAATTTTGTTCGATTAACCGGTTAAGTAAAAAACCCGAATAAGTATTTTCACGATTAATCGATTAAAATAAAAAGCCGATTAATCCCGACTAAAAAAGTTTTCATATAATCTTATATGATTGGATATAATTATAAATGTTTATATGTGTGGCTTTATATGACCATATACATTTATATTAACACATTGGTTTTATAAATATGTTTGATATGACGTTATATATAATTATATGCGATTTGGTCTTCAGCCATATATTAAGAGATCTGCAAATATGGTTTATACATTTCCGTAAAAAAAATTAACTGCCCTACTAAAAAAAATTATATGAGTTTTGATATTATATATAATTATATCCGAAAAATGAGAACATCTAATTGTATCACATAAGATCGTATTATGATCATATTAGATCTAATTTAACACAACTAGATCTAATTTGATGGAATAAGATATGGTGTGGTACAATTTTATCCGGATTTTGTCCTCATCCAAATTTATCAAATATAATATAATCATATCCAACTAGATGTAATGGTATATAATTCGATACAATTTTACATAATTATATGAGGCATATGTAAATACATATAGGTCTATATATAATTGGATATTGTAGCATATTGCACTATATATTGTACAATATATAACAAGATATAGTTATATATTTAGGATATAATTTCGTTAAATTGTATATAATTATATCTTAGTATATGTGTTCCAATATATAATTATACAAAATTGTATATGATAATATATGACTATATCAAAACTTTTTTACTTGGGTGTGAAAGTTAATTTTTTATCATCCCGGTGAAAAATGTCCATATATGAATATTTATGGTTCAACCATATATGTATGGATCCGAAAAATGGGGTAACACCTAAGTATATGTTCATATATTGACATATATGAACATATACTTTTATTAAATATATGCGAATACATGCGAACGTTGCTGTCCTTTATTATAAGGTTGTACGATAGATATAAATTTATGTATGACATTCAAATTAGGCGCTACATATGTTCCTTTTTTTATTCATGGCATTAAATATAATTCCATATTTATCCAAATATGAGTTCCTTTTACATATATGGAAAAATGTATTCTTCGAAATATGTTCATATACAAGTCCCTTTTGCATAAATTGAAAAGCATATACTTTCATATTTGTCCATATATGAGTGCCATTTCCATCTATGAAATGCTTCCATATATGTCTGTATATGAAATTTTTTCCATATATGGAATCACATATAGTACTTCCATATATGCTCATATAAAATCCATATATGTTCATAAAAAATCCATATTTGTTCATATGTGTCCATACATAAACCATATATGAACATGTTCGAGCGTATATAAGCATTTTTCACCGGGATAATACTTGAATCAAAGAAAAAATCAAATTTTTTAAATTTTGGCAGTTATTTTGATTTTTTTTCAAGGCATGCTATGTTTTGTTTTTCTTTTTGTAAATTTGTCTATTACTTTGATACGGTTGCACATCCCAGGAAAATTTTTTAAAATCGGTAGCCAACCACACCCATTCACAACTGGTTCCACTGCAACCGATTCCATGGAAATGGTTCCGGAACCAGTTCCTGGCATCCCATATGGAAGGTGTGGGTGACGTAGAATCAGTTCCAGAACTAGTTCCAGAACTGATTCTAGAGCAACCGGTTCTACTTTGGAGCTACAGAAGGGGTTGCTTTTGGGACAATTTCAAACAAAAAGAATCGGTGTTAGAATCGACAGCAGAAGGGGTTGTAAATGAAAAGTAGCTATTCTACAACCGATTCTTTGGAACAGAAAATTTTCCTGGGATATTATGTGTGAACCGGAAAAGTTTAATGAAATTATGAAGTTATTTAGTAATATGAAGGATTTAGAATTTTATTGCACCTTTTATAATTTTTGTTGTTTTTTTATTTTTCAATTAATAAATTTAAATTAAATTTAACATGGTTTTTTATTAAAAAAATTATTAAAACTTTGTGTTAAGTCAACACATTCTTTCATTAAAAAATCACTTTCTTTATTGACAGAAAAACAAAATAATTTCAACAACGTGCTTACAATTTTCATTATCAATTCTGCAAAAACGTCATCACAGGAAATTCAAAAAAATTTTTTATTGAATCTGCGATTTTAGTATTCAAATATGTAAATTATTTTTTTGTGTGCAGCGAGACTATGTAGGCGTCGGGTGGAATAGTGCCATGGTAGTTTAAATATCATTTTAAGTAGCTTATTTTGTGCTACTTGAAGTTTTTTATATGACATTTTTTGTTCTTATATAAGTTTTTTATGGAATAAAAACATTAAAAAACAAAAAAATTAAAATTCCTACTCCGAATCATAATGGGTCAACAAAAAAATGCTATCCTAAAGATATTTTTATCACCTTTCCAATGGTGTACATATTGTTCCAACCCTATCATAAATGAAGAAAATATAGTTAAGTTCATTTTTAAACTTTAAACCGAAGTAACTCCCCATACAGGCTTTTCGGTGAAAAAAAAATTCTTCGGGCCCCCAAAAGAGAGTTATATCAGTAGTAAAAATTTAGAATCAATCGGTGGGGTGCCTCTAAAGCCAACATACCCCAGTGTAGAAACGGTAATGACATATCATTATTTTTTGGACCACCAGTAATGACACCCACTTACCGTCTGCATTATTTTAAAACATATAGTAATGAGTTACTGATAATGACTTATTTTTATCATTATTTCAAATAGAAAATAATTTTCTAGATTTTTTTTTAAATTTTTTGAAATCTCAATATTTTTTAAACACTGGTAAGGATATATGTAACCACATATTTTATGATTTTTTGTATGTTGGCGAGTAAGCTTACTTGTGTGCAGCAGGTCAATTATGTTTTTATCTATTAAATATTACATGTCGATATAGCTCAGATGGTAGAGCTATTGACAGGCAATCTGTAGACCCAGGTTCGATTCCCGCACCAGGAAATTTTATTTTAAAAAAAAATACAATAAAAAATATTTTTTTTTTATATAATTTATTTTTTTGAAAATCTATTTTTAGACTCATTATTTTTGTCAGTACTGGTAAGCACATAGGTAACGCTATATTTTTTGATTTTTCGTATGCAGGTGTGTAACCATAACTCATTATTTTTCGCGACATCGCCATATAAAGGTAATAAGAAATATAATCCCGGGTAAAAATAGTTATATATTGTTATATATAATGTGATTGGGTTATATCTGACAGTAAATGGATTCACATTAAGACACATATCATTATATACAAAAACATCTGATATTATTTTTTCAATGAATTTGTTGTACCTTAGTTGATGTTATTACATATCCCCAAATCTGACTCCATATATAACGATATAAGCCATATAAAACTAATCAAAATATATGTAGTGACCGATATGATTATATGGTTCGATACTAAGTTATATAACACTGTATGTATCGTCATACTAAAAATGTATTTCTTGTAATTTTATATAACTTTCTATATGATCTCGTACAAATTAATATAAATTAAGAGTTAATTTATCCACAGCCAAATAATTTTCACGTGATTTTTTTGCATATTAAATTAAATTAAAAATGATGCAAACGATTTAGATTAGATTTTTATTTTATGTTATAAAATTTGGGCCTTTAAAATTGTTTAAGCTATAGAAATATCAATATCAATTTAAAGCCGGTATGCATAAAAAGTGTACCTACTATTAGACAAAATTATATAAAATCAGATATTTTTATATCGAATTAGATGTAATTTGATGTCCTGGATATGGACACATCTCGGATCAAACTATATCAAATAATATCTAATTTGATATAATTAGACACAAGTAGATGACCCATTTTTCGGATCAAGTTGTATGTCGTTGTATATGGGGACTTATCAAATAAGATATAATTATATATGACACCGTATTAAGATTTTTTACCAGGGATAACAAAAGTAACTAGTTACCATTACCAAGTATGTAGTTATATAACCACATATCTGGTAATGATTTTCTACACTGGGACGTCCAAATTATTCAATCGAATCAAAATTGAATCAACACAAATAGGAACAAATCTTATCTCACTTTATTCAATGTCCAATCATTGATTTAAAGGCATTATGAATTATTCAGTAATTTATAAAATGAATCCAATTTTATGCATATAAATTCAAAAAAAGAATTAGCTCTTTCAAGGTCTGGGTGTGTATCAGAGAAACAAGCCAGCCGCCGTAAGCCGTTTAAGCCGCCGCCGCCGGTCATTTTTGCCTCAGCCGCCGCCGCCGATTTTTTTCGGCTCATTTTGGCTGGAAGTATCAATTTTCCGAAATAAAAAATTTAAAAGCAAATGTCATTTTTAAAACAAATTTTCTATTTCATCATTTCCTGAACCATCAAGAGTATTTTTTTGTAGTTAAAAAAAATAAACGAACCAGTTTTATAGTCAGAGCTAAGAAGGATTTTTGTCATAAATATTTCTTAAGTTGGAAGTTTTGCTTGAAAACTTCTGACAGATTTCGCTGGATATGCAATAGAGGAGAGAATCCAAATGAACAATATACATATATACTTTTCAAATGACCAAGTGTAGATTGTAGGCAGAGCTTCGAAAGAATAAATTAAATTTTAGGTTAATTCGCACAAAACCGAATTCAGCTTTAGAAATTGAATATATATCATTCCATCAAAACATTCCTTTATAATTAATTCATAGGTTTCATTCCCAAATTTTAATATTAACTAGAATGCATTCTTATGTTGAATACATTCCTTATAGAATTACAATCAATTTAAATAATTATATATATATATATAAGTTCCCGTAGTTCCTATACGGAACATAGGGCCACTATTATCTACATTTGTTGTGGTTTCTGTAATCTTAAAAATTTAAGATGAGTAGCTGATTGGGCTAAAGCATCCGATCCTGGAGCTGGGGCTGCCAGCAACGCCTCCAGGCAGACAGTGGATTCGGGATTAATTACCACATCCACGATGCGGTCATGCTTCAGTAAATATTGGTGTCCATTTACCTACTTACCTGAGACGTTAAGATGTACTTTAACCATTCAGGCTACATGACCGAGCGCCTTCTCACACTAGCTAGCTATCAGAGGTATCTGAAAAGCCATTGCCCGGGAAATACTTGGTCTAAGACCGGAAGTAGTGAGCTGCTTGGACATTCAAACAAACAAATTTAAATAATTAATTTTTTCATTAATTCTAATCTTTTACAAAATGGCTTATCAAAATTATCATTTTATTAAATCAGTAAAAGATCTAAGGGATGAATATACTAATGATTCTGACAACACTTTAGTTTATAATTACAAATTAAATAAAAATGTGGCTTATTTTAGGGATTTAATATTGATATCATATACACAATCATTAAAATAATTAGAAACGCAACATTTGTTTTAAACTTTTACAAACCGAATGAAACGTGAAAGATCATTATAAAAAGAATGAATTCATGAAAGAATTCATTCATTATGCATGAAAATTAAAAGAATGAAGCCAGTGAATGAATTCATAAGGAATGGTATAATCGTAAGATATATTAGTAAATTTTAATTAAAAGTCCAAAAGTGAATTAAAGAATGACTTCATTCGAATTTATGGTGGTAGGTTTGGTTAAGTAGATCACATCACATTTTTCAGAAATTTCAGTACACCTGAAATTATTATCAAAAGACACATTTTTAAGACATTGCGGACGAAGATATTTACAATAATCGACGCTGTTCTGAGTTCCGCATCCACAAAAAAATTCTAACGTGAAACATTCCGAATTTTTTTGCTGTTCCGTGATCCACATCCGAATTTTTTTTTTCGTTTTATTTCGTGTAGAAAAAGCTTGATGGTAGTGAAACGAATACATATTTTTTAACAACAATTATTATATAATAATTTATTTTAAAATTAGTATATGAATATTAAAATTTGGTAGAAACAACAAATTTTCGAAATTTTTAATTCCGTGTGATTTTACAAATCAACTCTAATTAAAAAGTTTCGGAACTAAGAACAGGGGTGAATATCTGAATTTTTTAACTTTTGTTCTAAGTTTTTCAACTTTGACATCTTTTCGAGCATAATTTTTTTCGAACCATATTTTTTTCTAGTTTATTCTAAAAATACATTTAATTTTGAGTGAAAATAGAGTTTGTTTATTTCTAAGTTCCGAATCCACATAAAAAATTCTAAAGTGAAACATTCCGAATTTTTTTGCTGTTCTGTGATCCACATCCGAATTATTTTCTTCGTTTTATTTCGTGTTGGAAAAGCTTGGTGAAAGTAAAAGGAATATTTTGTTGCAAAAACTAATATGTTAAAATTTATTTTAAAATTTGTTGAAACAGTCAATTTCCGACATTTTGAATTTTGTGTGATTTTACAAAACCACTCTAATTAAAAAGTTTCGGAATTCAGAACAGGGGTGATAGTAGCTGTATTTTGTCTCATGCCTATCAACGTTAAGTTTTTAAACAAATCTTCGTTAAACCGATTGTAGTATAAAAAAATTTTAAACAGGTTATGTTTATAATTGTTCCGTTATAATCGAACGTACGTCAGCAAAAGTTTTTTTGAAGTAACGCGAATAAGTTGCGCTAGATGTGAAAATGTATAAACGTTGAGTTTTCAACGTTGATAATTATCCGTGTTGAAAGTTAACGTGCATACGAAAAGTAATGTGTTAGTTTTCGTGTTAAACGCGTTTTTATGCACTTTGAGTTTTTTTCTGAGTTAACGGATATAGTTAAGTCGAAAACACAGCTAGTGTCAAAACTCTGTTTATGAGCGACTTCAAGCACTTAACAATTTGAAGTTCAGCAATTTTTCAACCGATTTTCAATATTGTAACGTTTTTGGAAAGACAAAAAATTTAGCTTTCCAAATATATATAGAATTATTTATTTGTAACTGAAATATGTTGACAGTTTTTTTTTAAATATTAAAATTATTTTTTTTTTAATTTGTATACTTTGACGGCTTTTTTACAGTATTAAACAATTCTTTACTATTGTAATTCATGGGTTTAGTTCTTAGTAAAATCTTTTGTTTAAATTAACTGAAAATTGAAAAAGTTATCGTAATTTTTCTAAACATTTAATTTCAGCAACTCGAGGTTCTTGTTTGCATAATCATTAAGTTTAATATTTTCAATTTTCTTATAAATGCAGAGATTCCATGTTTATAAAAAAATGTATAACTTTGACAATTTTAAAGCGATTAAAATAGAAAAAATTAAGAAAATCAGTTTTATTTGAAAATATTTCCACACAATTTTGTTGAATATATAAACATATGTATATATTTGGAAAGCCCAACTATCTCTCCTTCTAGCTCCGTTCAAAAACTAAAAATCCTAAATTTGTAATTTTTATCGATGAATTTAACTTAAAATTATATTTTATTTGATAATTCCAAATTTTTTTGCACAATTTTCTACTGCTATATTTTGGAAAAAACCTTAAACATCTTTAAAACACGTGTATAATGTTCTATCAAGCCGATCAAGCCGCCGCCGCCGCCGATTATTTGGTTGCGCCGCCGCCGCCGATTTTTATCCGGCTCAACCTTAATCGCCGCCGCCGCCGCCGATTTTTTGCTTGCGCCGCCGCCGCCGATTATTTTGATCGGCTTGTTTCCCTGGTGTGTATGTATGTATGTATTTTTTTCTTATTCAGTAACAACAACAACACACAGTTAATATATTTTTTCATGTTAATATGGAAAATCTAGAGGTGCTTTTACATTTTCATTCATAACTTTTAAACGTCTGGACCGAATATGCCCATTTCCAATACCAAACTGCTTAAGAAATTGGACAAAAATTTTGACTAAAAATTAACATCCTAGCACAACTATTTTGAGCGTGATCGTGATTTCAACAGACAGACAGACGGACACGGCTATATCGGTTTCGCTATTGATAACGTTCAAGAATATATATTTTTTTTATGTCCAAGATTTTTTTTCGATGAGTTACAAACGGAATGACAAACTGATATCAGTGGGTTTCTATCCACATTATCTCGCTCAACCTTCGCTCAATTTATTTGGTGGCATTTTTTATAAATAGGTTTTCTTATGCATTTTTCTCTTTTCCCGAGTTTAGCCCGAGTGCGCTAATTATCGACAGAACCGTGAGTAGCATAGTCAATCTATAAAGTATATAATCTTTGCTGATATATACCCTCCTGCACAGTGGGATGGAGGGTATAAAAAGAATTCTTATCTGCGTTCTTGGAACTTATGGAATAAAAAAGGTTTCTGTAGTAGATTATTTCAATAAATTCAAAAATTTGGACCCGAATTTTTTGATTAAGTGGTATGCGACACATCAGTTGCCTGGGGAAATTGTAATAACTCGGCTGTTTTTTAAGCGATTTATATTTTTATTGCTTTAATACAAACAGAATTCACTCCAAATTACGATTATATGTTTCTAATTCGAATTAGTTTTAAAATATCAATGTTTTCGAGAAAATGCACAAAAAGTCATATTTTTCCCCTTGTAATCCGTGTTCCAAACTTCAGGGTCTTTGCGGCACGTCTTACCGATGTCCGATTGTCCTAATTTTTTGGCGGACGTAGGTCAAAAACTCAAAATTTATTTTCCTCCATACAAGCTTGGAACACCCTAATGTACATAGATCCAAAACTATCTCCTAAGTTTTCGAGATACAGGCCATTTTGTAGGATTAAGATTTTGGAGATTTTTTGCAGACCTTTCAGTTGGTGTGCATTTTGTCCTAATCGGATAAGTATCGCCGGACTTATTCCAATTTCAAGTTTCAACTTTGAACCCACAATAAAAATGTGTAGCTATCATAAGCTGTATTTTCGACTTAACTGTATCCGGTAACTTTTAAAAAAGCACAAAGTGCATAAAAACGTTTTTGAGATGAAAACTGACATATTACTTTTCGTATGTACGTTAACTTACAACGTGAATAATTATCAACGTTGAAAACTCAACGTTTATACATTTTCATACCTAGCGTAACTTCTTTGCGTTACTACCTAAAAAGTTTTACTGCGTACATTCGATTATACCGGAACTATCATAAACACTCATTAAAAAAAATTTTATACTCCAATCAGTTTAACGTAGATTTTCTATAACTACTTAACGCTGATAGGTATGAACGAAAATACAGCTATAAACATTTTTAAGTAAGGTTGGTTACCGAAACGAATAACGGTAAGGGTAACGGTAACGGTATCGGATTTAGTTTGTTTCGGTAACGGTAAGGGTAACGGTATTTAATACTGTTTCAGTAACGGTATACCGTTATCGAAACAGCAATACCGATACGTACCGGTATTAAAAATTATGTTAAAAACATATAAAAACAACCCGGTGAAAAATGCTCATATACGCTCAAACATGTTCATATATGGTTTATGTATGGACACATATGGACACATATGAACAAATATGGATTTTTTATGAACATATATGGATTTTATATGAACATATATGGAAGTATATGTGATTCCATATATGGAAAAAATTTCATATACAGACATATATGGAAGCATCTGTTATTTCATATATGGAAATGGCACTCATATATGGACAAATATGAAAGTATATGTTATTCAATTTATGTAAAAGGGACTTGTATATGAAAATATTTCGAAGAATACATTTTTCCATATATGTAAAAGGAACTCATATTTGGATAAATATGGAATTATATTTAATGCCATGAATAAAAAAGGAACATATGTAGCGCCTAATTTGAATGTCATACATAAATTTATATCTATCGTACAACCTTATAATAAAGGACAGCAACGTTCGTATGTATTCGCATATATTTAATAAATGTATATGTTCATATATGTCCATATATGAACATATACTTAGGTGTTACCTCATTTTTCGGATCCATACATATATGGTTGAACCATAAATGTTCATATATGGACATTTTTCACCGGGAAGTAAAAATATGTCATATTTTTAAATTTAAGTACTGAAAATACAGATTTAAAGCTATAAATTCAATGCTGGAAGTTATAATAAGTAAAATTATTATCTTTAAATTTTTTGCAAAAAAACATTCGAGATTATAAAATAAAAAGAAAAAAAAAATTGTAATTTTTATATAAAATAATAAATACCGGTAAAATACCGGTAACTACCCGTAAAAATAACGGTATCGGTAACGATAACGGTATTTGTAAATTTTTTTAGAGGTATCGATAACGGTAACGGTATTCAATTTGAAACGGTATTTTAGCGATAACGGTATTATAACGATAACTGTAACCAACCTTGTTTTTAAGTGATCAGAGTTATGAACAATAAAAATGTCTACCTATCCCCCCGTTTCCACATGCAAGTGCAAGTTCGAAAAACTCAATACACTCACGCTTTTTCACTAATACTATCACACTTATACGACTTGCGACTCAACTTGCAAGTAAATTTTGAAGACAGTGGATTTTTGATACTTGCGGCAAGTGAAATGACAGAATAAAGAAAACAGTGTTGCCTAGTATTGTTTTCTATTAATTTACTAGTATTTGGTAAAGTAAAAGTTGTAATGCAACTGATTTTGTATTTATTTGTAAAAAGAAAGTAGAAAAGAACACAACGGCATATCTTAATGGTAATTTAAAATATCAATTTTAAAAGTTTTTGAAAAAAAAAAAATGTTAAGAACAAATTTTTTCCCAGCTGTTAGAATATTGAATACTTGGCAATACTGGAGTGCTATTTATGCGGCCTATAGACTACTCAAGTTACTTGCACAATAATGAGTTTGTGCAGGTCAGTTGCACAGTGTGTGGCCTGGTTTGTGTACTTGTACAAGTATATTTTTAGACTTGAGTAAAAATCAAAACGATTTTGTTTTTTAAACAATATTTTAGAACTTGTGCAAGTCATTTGCGCAGTGTATGCTGAAATTAGCACATTTCAGCAGTAATTTTTGAAGAGTGAACATCATAAATACGGATAAAAAAAAATTAAAAATATGAATAAACGTAAAGTAAAAAATGTTAATATAAATTTATTAACATCACCAACAAATTTCAGGTTTTTGGCCTGCGCATAGTGTAAAATAAAGCTTTTAAAGACTAATATTGCCTCATAGCAATAACAATCCGCTACATGTTTCTGCTGCTACATGTAAATTAAAATGAATATTGCACAGTTTACTTGAATGGTGTGTGACGAGTACGGTGACTTGAACAAACTCGTTATTGTGCAAGTGACTTCCATAGTCTATTTGCCGCATTAGTGACAACCTATGCCTTCGACATTTTAAAAATGAACTTTCAGCAAGTAATGTGGACACATGTAAAATTTTCATGTTTTTTCGGTAATTTTCGAAATTTTCGCTGATAATACGTATTCTCAACTTGCAACCATTTACTTGCATGTGGAAACTGGGGGTATGTTAAAAATTTTGAAGTCATCAGAGTTATGCCCGTAAACTGCACTTAACCCCCCGTTTCCACATGCAAGTAAATGGTTGCAAGTTGAGAATACGTATTATCAGCGAAAATTTCGAAAATTACCGAAAAAACATGAAAATTTTACTTGTGTCCACGCTACTTGCTGCAAGTTCATTTTTAAAATGTCGTTGAAGGCATAGGTTGTCACTAAATAGCACTCCAGTATTGCCAAGTATTCAATATTCTAACAAAGCTGGGAAAAAAATTTTGTTCTTAACAATTTTTTTTTTCAAAAACTTATAAAATTGATATTTTAAATTACCATTAAGATATGCAATTGTGTTATTTTTACTTTTTTTTACAAATAAATACAAAATCAGTTGCATTACAACTTTTACTTTACCAAATACTAGTAAATTAATAGAAAACAATACTAGGCAACACTGTTTTCTTTATTCTGTCATTTCACTTGCCGCAAGTATCAAAAATCTACTGTCTTCAAAATTTACTTGCAAGTTGAGCTGCAAGTCGTATAAGTGTGATAGTATTAGTGAAAAAGTGTGAGTGTATTGAGTTTTTCGAACTTGCACTTGCATGTGGAAACGGGGGGTTAGCTCATACATATGTATATATACAAAATAACGTATATAAAATTTCTTTGTTTTTTCATAGTGGTGAATATCAAAAAATCTCGGAATTTCGATATATTTAAACGCGACCCTATGAATACACGTGAAATGCGGTTGTCTTAAAATCTATTTACCTCTGCAAAGGAATTAGCATTTGAAGTATTTAAACATTGCTGGGCATTCAAAAAGAGATCTTCTGCAATGCCATAACATTGACTTTTATAAAAATCAGCCTCCGAGTCCAAAATGGTAAGAAATGCATCAGTTTCTCTGTATAATGAAATAAAATTCAGATTCCTCTAATATGATCGATCGGAATACTTACACCACGTTTTTCCTGTTAAGTGTTCTTTCAAACAGGACCCATTCCGGTAAATTGCGTTCCCATAACACGGAAGGTGTAGCTACAAATAAGGGTATGCGATGCATTTTGCATTATTTTTAGATATTTAATTTAAAATGATTTATAACAATAAACACAAGGAAAAATTACACAAAAAAATTAAATATAACGGGATTCCACACGGTTGTACCATTTAGTACTAATGCTCTTTAATACTGACGTTACACGATCAAGATTTTGCTTTCAAGTTGATAACACATACTGCTTGTCAAATTCAGTTGAACTTGAAGCTGTGACTCGGTGTCTTCAAATGCAATAAATTATATTATATGAAATGTCAAAACCATTGCAGCGAAACGTCAAAATGATATCAATTGCAGAGTGGTGGAGAACACTTGACCATTTCATGGATAAGCAATATCATAGATTTTTCTTCGAAAAACACCAAGTTTTATGAAACATTAATGTTTACCGACAAATAATAAAAAACTAAACACTTTTCCATTCTTTTTACCAAATTTATTTGTTGTTTTTCTATTACAAAATTAAAATGAAAACTAAAAGTGACATTTGATCTCTGGCATCATTGCAAGATCCGATGGCATGTTAGCGATATCATGATATTACAATAAAATTGAAATTGAGTGCCTTCACTTGAGATGAGAGCATTTTGACAATTGCTTGCTATCATTTTATTGCATTTCAAGACACTAGAAAAACAACAAAAAATTTGGTGAAAAAGAATGGAAAAGTGTTTAGTTATTTTACTATTTGTCGGTAAACATTAATGTTTCATAAAATTTGGTGTTTTTCGAAGAAAAATTTATGATATTTCTTATTCATGAAATGGTCAAGTGTTCTCCACCACTTTGCAATTGATATCATTTTGACGTTTCGCTGAAATGGTTTTGACATTTCATATCATATAATTTATTGCATTTCAAGACACTAGGTGACGTAGGCTGCATGCAACTTGATAGCAGAGCTTTAAAGAATTAATTCCTTTTTGGAATGAATTCCCAAAAATTTATTTCAATTCTTTAATTCAAGGAATGAATTCATCAATAAGACATAAGCAGGAATTAATTCCTGTGAATGCATTCAAAGAATTAAAATTTATAGAATGAATTCCCTGACCAAAGCGTAAAGAATTAAAATTAAATAATTCATTCACTAAAGAATTCATTCAACACTATTTAATTCAATTTGAAGTCAAGGAATTCATTCAGTTCTAGTTAATTCAACTTTTGGCTAAGGAATTCATTCAACTGTGCATTTAATTCAACTTTTGATCAAGGAATTCATTCAATTCTAGTTAATTCAACTTTTGTTCAAGGAATTCATTCAATTCTAGTTAATTCAACTTTTGGTCAAGAAATTCATTTAAGTTCAAATTTTGGTTAAGGAATTCATTCAATTCTACCCAAGAAACATTTTAACGGACTCTCCGGCACGTACGGATTCATGAATCCGGCTTTTACGGCACGTTAACTGTCCGTAAGGTACGTATACGTCAATGCTTGTACGTATACGGAACATTAACGGACCGTATAAATGGATTTTCGAATACAATACGTTTTAACTCCGTATTGGTGTATCCGTTTCCGTACCTTTAAATACGGATTTCATCAGTTTGTTTACAAAATAAAAATTTTTTGTAAAGTCGGTGCAAATATTATTATAATGGGAATATATGGAGAATATGCAATAATATACAAATAATTCTTTCTATCACACCATTAATCAAACAACATCAAGTAACAAGGTAAGATTTATGAAACTTAATGTTTCACAATGTTTTGTGTATAACATGTGAGAATTTGCATCGTGTACACAGTCAATTAAACCATAACTAATTTATTGTCTCTTTTCCATATAGATGTTGGATTCTACTCCGGGTCCCTAAGCGCTGGATAGATAGGTAAACCGAGCTAGATGTGCTAAATATTGTAATTGTAAATAATAATTATTAATGAATTTATTAAAAAGAAAAAAAATTACTTTGTATTGAAAACAATAAACATATGGTCTATTTTTTTGAAAAAATCGGTAGGATATAGACAAGGAAATACTCCGTTATTACACGACATATCGGTCCGGAAACGGTCCGGCATTGACGGACTTTCAGCGGAATAGTCCGTTTTTTACATGACATAACGGTCCGTAAACGGTCCGTCATTGACGGACTTTAAACGGACTTGTCCGTTTTTAACACGACATACCGGTCCGTAAACGGTCCGTCATTGACGGATTTTCAACGGATTCGAATCAGTTTCGATGTTCCTTATGTTCCGTTTTCTGGTCCGTATACGGATCCAGAAAACGGTACGTATACGGAGTTGGATTCCGTTTATGACGGACCGAAAATGGTGCGTAAACGGAACGAATTGTTTGTTGGGTAGTTAATTCAACTTTTAGTCAAGGAATTCATTCAATTCTAGTTAATTCAACTTTTAGTTAAGGAATTAAATTTATTTCGTTTAATTCCCTAAGGAATTAAATAGAATTGAATGAATTCCTTGACCAAAAGTTGAATTAACTTGAATGAATTCCTTGACGAAAAGTTGAATTAACTAGAATTGAATGAATTCCTTGACCAAATGTTGAATTAACTAGAATTGAATGAATTCCTTGGCCAAAAGTTGAATTAACTAGAATTTAATGAATTCCTTTACCAAAAGTTGAATTGACTAGAATTGAATGAATTCCTTGTTGAATGAATTTATAAAATTTTATGAAGGCATTAGAAAAAAATAAATTAATTCCTTTAATATAAATAGAATGAAAAACAGGAATTCCTTCAATTCCTTAAGTTTGGTCAGGGAATTCATTCCGAAAATATAAATTCAGTTCAAAAAAGGGAATTAGGGAATTAATTCTTCGAAGCTCTGCTTGATAGTCAATGGGCTGTTTCCGCACTGTAGGCAATTCGAAAAGGCTTTATTTTTTCTTCACATCTTCCACATACATTTTCATATCAGCAGAAATTGATTTTTTATTTATTTTTATTTTTAAATCATTTTGTCGATATACCGAAATATTCACATTCCGTATTTTATCAATCGTTTTTTATTGCGGCACAATATTTGTAAAAAGAAAAACAAATTTACAAGAAAGTTGATCAGCTGTTTAAAACTTGACCGTCAAGTTTTCTCAAAACTTGAAAGCAAAAATTGATATCAAGTTGCTGTTCAATTTTTAAAATGTGAGTAAGTTAGTAAAAAAAATGTGAGTGGATTGGAACTTGAAAAGCAAAAATTGATCGTGTAACCCCTATGTAAGCTCAACATACACGGTCAAAATGCTGGACATCAAATTCATGTATGTGTGCTTGAAGTTTTGAACATTCACGTACAGCAAAGCACTTCAATCATTCATTTGGTATTTGATTTTGTGCTGTAAACACGATGACGGTAGCGTGCGATGCACTTGTGGAAATTTTGGCAGTGTGCTTAACCTAGTGTCTTCAAATGAAATGAAATGTGCAAAGAAATTTGAAAATAACACACATAGCAACAACAACGAAAATAATTTTGTTATTGCTTTGTGTGTTATTTTCAAATTACTTTTTTTTTTTTTTTTTTAAAGAAGCAGCACTCAGGAAATTCTACCTATTAATTAACGTGTTGCTTCCTTTTGGAAAGGGGATAGAGAAGAAGTGAAAAGTGGTGAAAGATGAAGGGCTTCAAATATGGTAACACTGTAATTGGGCGAGATGTTGAATTTTAGAACAGTTGTTGCGCGCCATCTGATGGTGAGAGTTGGCGAAATTTGTTGAAGCTTTTTAGTTCATAGCCCTGTTATATTATTTTACTTCGGTGGGGTTAAGTGCTATGGGAACACCGAAGGAGGACGCTGCGATATGTATGAGGGATAGAAAAAACTCATACATATTGCTATTTTTCATAAATTGATGTTGCCTTGGTTGGTGCTCGAACCCGCATTTCAGTGCATTTGAAGACACTAGGTTACCTAGTGTCTTGACATGCAATAAAATGATAGCTAGCAATTGTCAAAATGATCTCATTTCAAGTGAAGACACTCAATTTCAATTTTATTGCAATATCATGATATCGCTGCCATGCAAGCAGAGCTTTGAAGAATTAATTCCTTTTTGAATGAATTCACTACCAATCGCATTCAATTTTCTCTTCAATTGAATGAATTCCTTTTCTTAAGTAATTCACTGAATTCGTTCAACTGAATGCGTTCATCAAACAACAAATTCAAAGAATTAATTCAATTGCAATAGTTCTTTTTATTAAATCAAATGAATTAATTCAGCGGTGAACGCGTTCAATTTTATAAATCGAACGGAAAAAAGTGAATTAATTCCTTACTGAATTCGTTCAATTTCATTTTCGTTCAGTGAATTAAAAAAATATAAAATTACGTTCAGTGAATTAAAAAAAAAAATAATAAGTTCACTGAATTGAAAAAAAAAATAAAATAAGTTCACTGAATTAAAAAAAATAAAATAAGTTCACTGAATTCAAAGCCTGTTTTCTGCCGTTCAGTAGAAGAAACAATAACGTACAAATACAATTTTTAAATAAGCAATTTTACAGCGTGTGCTAGTAAAAAAGAACAAATTAGAAACCGGATGCTGTTTATCAACCTACATGATTCAAAAATAAAGCCTTTTACTATTAAAAATAAAAGCTTTACAGATATAGATAAATTTGGAAAAAAATATAACTATATAACTAGTTTGAAAAATTAATAGTTATATTTTTTTTCCAAATTTATCTATATCTGTAAAGTTTTTATTTTTATAGTAAATGGCTTTATTTGTGAATCATGTAGGTTGATAAACAGCATCCGGTTTCTAATTTGTTTATTTTTACTAGCACACGCTGTAAAATTGCTTATTTAAAAATTTTATTTGTACATTATTGTTTTCTTCTACTGAACGGCAGAAAACAGGCTTTGAATTCAGTGAACTTATTTTATTTTTTTTTTGATTCAGTGAACTTTTTATTTTTTTTTTCAATTCAGTGAACTTATTATTTTTTTTTTTAATTCACTGAACGTAATTTTATTTTTTTTTTAATTCACTGAACGTAATTTTATTTTTTTTACTTCACTGAACGAAAATGAAATTGAACGAATTCAGTAGTGAATTAATTCAGTAAGGAATTAATTCACTTTTTTTCAATTCTTCAAAGCTCTGCAGCAAGCGGCTCTTGCAATGATGCCTGCCATGAATTGTCACTTTTCGTTTTAATTTTAACTTTGTAATAAAAAAAACAACAGAAAATTTAGTAAAAAAGCAAGGAAAGTTTTTAATTTTTTATTATTTGTAGATAAAAATTAATGTTTGAGAAAATTTTGTGTTTTTCGAAGAAAAATCTATGATATTTCTTATCTATGAA
Organism: Leucophora obtusa; assembly: GCA_949987735.1. Classification (NCBI taxonomy): domain Eukaryota; kingdom Metazoa; phylum Arthropoda; class Insecta; order Diptera; family Anthomyiidae; genus Leucophora; species Leucophora obtusa. Next base: position 222,376,339 of record OX465295.1, read on the forward strand.
ATGGTCAAGTGTTCTCCACCCCTTTGCAATTAATATCATTTTGACGTTTCACTGAAATGGTTTTGACATTTCATATCATATAATTTATTGCATTTGAAGACACCGGGTAAAAGAACTTTTAACTTTACTGTCAATGGCAGGGTTTAAAAAATTACGATTCAAAAAATATTTTTGCTTTTTACTACTGCTACTACTACAACAATTCATGTAGCTTTAGTAAAAGCATCTGCCTGCTACTTAGTTTATACAAAGTAGGCATTCATTGTTTTTGATCAACTCTATTTTTGTTCTTGTGCTACTGCTACCACTACAAACAAAACACGGAGCATTTGTAAACAGTAAGAGCAGAAAAACGAAATGAACAACTACTACTGCTACTGCTACAAATACTGCTGCTACAAAAAAAAAAAAACAGCAAGAGCAGAAAACGAAAAAACAAAGTAGTAAAACATAGAAAAACGAAATATGACTCCTTTCATGCTGAGTAGTTTTTTTAGCGAAAGAATAAATGATTCTGGTTTATCTGATGTGTATTGGGCGCATACAAAATTACATAATAAACTTGAAATGTTTTAATTAAAAAAGCGGCTTATAAATTAATAAAGGTTTATGAGTTCATATTTGAATATGTTTGACCCTTTGTATGCAATATGATTATAATCAGCACCAGTACACTCACAAAAAAAGCCGTACAAATAGTTTAAAATTCTACTAAAATAACAGAATATACTCGTATTTTCGATGAAGTTGAGCATCACGGCCTGCTAAATTTATAAAAATACAATAATTAAAAAGAAACGTTGTTTAATGGAAATTAAATTATTCAGTTGAAATCAGCATATCGTTGCTGCGCCTAAGAAAATAGCTATTTGTTTTCAAAAATTATTTGTGGAACACCTAAATTAGGTCTGTGTTGTGTGTCTTGGCCATTTTTTTTTTGGAAGAAATTCTTTTATAAATGAAAAGCTTGAAGTTTGGTTTATATGTGTGTAAAAAAATAATTTCCAAAAAGTTCCGAAAAACGCTGAAATAAAGCAGATTTGTATGTCTCCTCACAAAAAAGTTTATCGACAAATATATGCTATTTTCTTAGGAGCAGCGACGAATATGTTTGTTGATTAAAAACAAGTAAAAATTCAGTTTTATGTTTGATGTTCCTATCTTACGGATATATAACAAAAATAATCTGCTACTGTCAGTACTATTTTCTACAAGGTCATTTTAAAGTACAGATAGGCATCGATTATCCGTGATTCAATTAACCGGGAACATCAATTATCCGGGATCTATAAGGAAAGGAAGATTTTTTTATTTCAATCGATTAACCGTGATTACATCAATTATCCGGGATTGAAAAACATCTACTATTTATTTTGACAAAATTTGGTTTCAACATGTTAGCAAAACTAAAATTAATATGTGTCTAAAACGAAATAAGGTTATTCCCTTGTTTGCATGTTTTTCCTCTGGTGTTTAGTTGCAATTGAAATTTACGTAGTAAGGAGTGTTGATGTGTAATTTTAGAATCGAGTAAAAAGCAAAGAAAAGTATTAACTATTCAAGAAAAATTTGATATAGTCAACGACTATTTAAAAAAAACATGTTTCTGTTCAAACACTATCACAAAAATATGGAGTGGGCAAACAAACAGTTTATGACTGAATAAAATATAAAGATAAAATATTAAAATATTGTGCAGAAAGTGGTTTAGTTACTCGCTTCCAAAATCGAAAAACTTTAAAAAGTGCATTAGAGCGAAATACGAATGGTTCCGACAAAAACGTTTTAAAGGGATCCCAATTTCCAGTTTAATGATAATGGAAAAGGCTAAGTTCTTCCATTAAAAATTAAATATAAGCTTAGCATGTGAATATTCTCGAGGCTACCCTACGGGGAAAGGGACCGGTCCCAGATGACACGCAGGATAGGTCCCAAGGGGGCGGAGACCGGTCGTTGATCGGTCTTTTTCTTTGAAAGAGACATATCACTTTAACATGGCGTTGTCATTGGAAATGACCAATTGCCACATTTTAGACACCTTGTGGCAGTAATGTGGTGTGTCTAAAAATAGCTTTTCAAATAAACTAATAAAAAATTAAGAATTAAAAATAAACTACTTGACGTCGAAGTAGGGCTCGATAACACAACCCCCTGCTTGTAAAGCAAACGCTCTACCGTCTAAGCTAATGTTGCTTATGCGTGATGGCTGGCTGATGGTAAAGTTATATATTTTTTGTTTCTGTTCAAATAAAAAAGAAACAGAAAAAACAAACACTACAAGCAAATAAAAAAAATGGAAAAAAAATAGAAAAGAAAACAACACTAACACATACACAAATATAGTGGAAGTGCCTTCAGTATGCCCCCGATTGACCAGTCACGGGATAGGTCCTTTAATGGCAGTTGACTCGTTTTTTGCGTTGGCCATAATTAAATTAAAAAATCAATTAAAAATTAGAAAATTACCTCAAAAACTCTGATAATATAAATAAAAATTTTAAAAATTGCCCTTAAGTTAAAAAGAAAATTAAATGAAATACCAATTGTTAAAACTAATACAGCTTTAACATTAAAAAACGTTGAAAATACAAAACTTAAAATTTTTTAGCAAAAAATTATAAAAATTTAAAATAAGAGCTAAAATAAGCAAATCGTAAAAAAATAAAGTTCAAAATAAATAAAAGAGTAAAATAAATAAAAAAAAATATTTTAAAAAATATGCCGCGAATTTTATTTTTTATTTCGGTATCGGTCACGTTTTTTAAAAGCAACAGTGAAAGTAACGGATCGGAAAATACTTAGAAAATTAAATCATGCCCTTTTGTACATATTTGTACTAATTTAGTAATATGCCTTCGGTTGACCGGTCACGGGATAGGTCCCTGGAGGGCAATTGACCCCACATTCCCCGTAGGGTAGTTACAGAACTTTAAAAAACATGGAATTCGCAAAGCATCTGCCGAATATGTATCTGCCACAATTTTTGTAAACCAGTTGGAAGAATACACATCAAAGGAAAATCTTATAAATAAGAAAATCGACAATGGAGAGGAAACAAGCCTTTTTTGGAAGTGTTTCCCTGAAAGCAGTTTTAGTTGCCATTATGAACATTTCTTATATGGCCATAAAAATTCAAAGGACATATTATAGAAAGATTAATATTATAGAATATTAGAGAACAAGATAAAATACAAGTCTACCGTATCTAAGAGAAGCTCTTAGCGGAAAATATGAAAGTTAAGGAAAAGAAACAAACCACAATAAATGAATTTTTTTAAGTAATTACATATGTAGCAATTAAAAACTTATTAACATTATATTTTGTAAGTTTGTATATTGATTAAATAAAACAAACATTTATATTAAAAATAATATTTTACATCAGTTAACCGGAAAAATCGATTATCCAGAATGCGTCCGATCCCGACCATTCCGGATAATCGATGCCCAACTGTAGTTTTTAGTACACTCATATAATAAAGTTAGTGCAAAATTTAAACCCGTTCTGATTCAATTAAACTAATTTTTCCGTTATTTTGTCTTTAAATTTAACTCAGTTTTAGCGTTCTTAAGCCTAAACCAGATAAACGCACTGTCAACAGTATTTTATTTTAGGACTTCGGTTAACGATTTTTGTCGAAACTTTATAAAAAGTATATTTAATAATCTGGCTAATTATGGGATAATCTTCAATATAAAAATAAAAAACGCTAAATCTGACGTGACTAAATTGTTTTCATTAGCACCAAATAATTATAAAAATATTATCTTTTCAATCAAAGATAGGGATTATATAAAAGGTTAAAATCATAATCTGTGAGATTAGATACTGAGTGTAAAATATATCCATAAAAATCTCCAACCACTTCCTAAATCAGCGTAAAAACCGTCCGTCGCCATTTCAAGAATAAAATCTCCAAATGTGTTTGTAAATCGCCACGTTTGGCAAGAAAGCGCTATATCTGACAACCCTAACAACAAATACTGATCTACGTATGTATTTTGTGTGTATCCTTATTTTGCGACAACCCTAACAACAAATACTGATCTACGTATGAATTTTGTGTGTATTCTTATTTTGCTCTCGCCCACCACTTGTTAACAATTTACCGTTGAAACAGTGCTGTCTTATTGTGACGTAAATTTATGTACCCTAATTCTATCATTATGTGTCTTACAACTGTTAATTTTTAAAACAATAAATAAAATATTGGAAAGTGAATTGGTACCACGGGTGGGTGGCTAAACTAATTCCAAACTAAATTCAGGTTTAAGAGTTTCTTTGAATGTAGAAAAAACAATTTTTAAAGAAATTTTAAACCTTTTCTCTATTTGTATTTAGTTTAGAAAAAATTTAGCCACCTCGCACAGGGCCTACGTAAGAAAAGAAATTGCAAATTATTCATAATTAGGGGTGAGTTAAAAAATATATAATATAGTATAAAATAAAAAATTTAAAATACAAAATATAAATCATAAATCATAAAATCAATCGAATATTCCAAAACGGCAAATTAGCATCTTCATGCTCTGTTCTGTTTAACAAAAACAATATAAAATACATACACACACACACAGTACTGGAAAAACCAAACAAATAATTCATTTTTAAACAACCAAAAATATTTCTATGACTACTCTGCTGAGTAGTAATTTGGGAGTCATGTATGTTTGGCTGCTACTGCTCTTGCTTAATTTGTAAGTAGACGATTGGTGCTGCGGTAGTTTTCAATTTCAAAACAAAGATGTGTGCTACTGCTTAGCTAATAAAATTTTTGTGTAGTGGTAGTAGTAGCTGAGTAGTAATTTGGGAGTCTTGTCTATCTGGCTGCTACTGCTACTTGTTGAATTTAGTAGCAGACACATCGATTGATGCTGTGGTGGTTTTCAATTTCAAAACAAAGCTATGTGCTACTGCTGAGCTACAGAAGAGTTTGCATAGTGGTAGTAGTAGCGATGTGATGACTTTTATTTTTGTTGTTTTTTTTACTACAATAATCGTCATTTTTAGTTACTACTGCTACTTTAGTCGTAGCTTTTTCAACCCTGGTCAATGGTAGCATTCGGCAGAGAAACCTTAAACTGATACCGGTGACTTGTAGCGCTTTGTGATTACTTACTCTGCTGAACGATGTTTTCTTTGTTTTGTTTTTCTATATTTTCCTTTGATTTTTTAAATTTTTAGTTTTTGAATTATATTTGTATGTTTTTATTTGTCAATCATACAAAACAAAAAGTTTTTAAAAAAAACAACATCAAATGTGTCACCATTTGATCACAAGTAGCAAACATTTTTTACGCTACCAAATTATGACAGCGCTACTTGAGCGCTCAGACTGAACGGTTAGTGATCAGGTCGTTTAGCAGATAGTTGCACAACTGTTAACTGTCAAATTGTATCTGCCGAACGCAGCCAATGTTTTTAAAGCCAAACTAAAAGAATATGCCTACACTGATAAAATTTCTCAGTTGCTCAGTTAAAGAATTCCTCAGTTAAAACTGAAAAAGTTCAAATTAACTGAAGTAATTGATATTAGCTAATGATTTAGTTAAACTAAAAACTTATTTTGTTACCCTGTAAATACAAACTTGATATTGTCAAATACTTTTCAAAAAAAAGTCAAATCAAAAGAAATGCAATAAACGAAACATTTAATTTATCTCCAATATATTAACTATATAATTAGTTTTGTCGACGATAATCAATTTTTTTAGATTTTATGAATTATAATAATATCACACAGAAAAAAAACAGGTGTATCTTTTAAAAAGCCTACTATGTAAAATTTGCATAGTATTGAACTAATACAAAAATACAAGCCCCAAATTCCTGGTAATTAATTGATATGCATTTTTGCTAAATTACGAATGTTTTTTTTTGTTAAGTTGGCTAAGTACGTGCTTTGTTAAATTTACATTGGTGAAATTTATTTAAAAACGTACTATGTGAAATTTGCATTGATCAAATTTTGAACATAAAATAAGCAATAAGTATATTTTTCTAATAAGTCAGGTAAATGTCAAAAAGCACTTAGAATTTCCTTTGACATATGCAAATCAATATGGTGGATGTACATCTCTAATATAAAAGAATAATGGTACTGGATTTTCTCAAGTTTTTATCTTATAATATTATTAATACAGACAAAAATATGAATGCAAATAAAAACAAAAATAATATATTTTTAGTGTAATTTTCATGTCAAAATTGCTTACTTGTTGAAAAAATACAAGCCTAAAAGTATAGAGTAATTACTTTTCAGCAAAAAAAAGTCGCAAATGAGTACTCGGTACTCAACACTTTTACAGACATAGTAATTTTTTATTTAGTAAATTTTTTTTTGCAAAATGGGTCTTATAATTCTCATTTGTTTTTTAGACAAATAGTTTTTATATACATCCACATTATTACACCTACAGTTATTGAACGGAAATGACGAATAGAGCAATAAAGGGTTAGTAAACACAAAACACAATTACAGTTCGGCAGCAGAGGAATTGAGGACAACGAAAATTATTAAAATATAAATAAAATTAATTAATTAAAATAAACAAACTAAAATAAAAATACAGAATTTGCAATTTTTTTTTATTTATAAAAAAAATAAACCATGTTTTTTTTACTAAAAGGAAAAAGGTTATTTTCCTTTGCGTGTTGTGTTATATTAAACAAAGGCTTCGATTTAATTACATATATATCTCTTTGAAAATTTACCTAAGCGTCTTTACAAATTTGTCGTTAATTTTATGTAGTTGTATATCTACCACGGAACTTTGTAAACTTTTACTCTAATTTTTGTAAATGTTACACCTTTTTTTTGCGTGTACGTTTTAATTATTTTTCAGTTCAAAAAAGTGGAGATTCAAATTTTTTCAGTTATCTACATGGATATTTTTATGACAAATGCAATATTGATGAAAGATAAACATTTTTGAATGAAGATTGCAAAAAGCATAAAATTAGGAATGTGTGAATTAAATATGCAAATAAAGTATTGCAAACAAATTTGGAAACAAATAAAATGCCTTTGATTTTTGTTTTTTATTAATTTTTCAAATGCGTAATCATTAACTACACCCAAAAAATTCCTTAGTTGATTATAACGAAAATTTCAACTATCTTATAGGTGAAATACCTCTAACTAGTACATAGTTGAAATATTTGGTTGATGGCAACTAAGTTCATTTTTTTCCTTTAATTCAACTATGTATACAAAAAGTTACTGTCAACGAATTTTTAAAAATTGTAAAAGTAGTGGATATTAACTATTTTCCAAGGTTAGTTATCGAAACGAACAACGGTAAGGGTAACGGTAACGGTATCGGATTTCGTTTGTTTAGGTAACGGTAAAGGTAACGGTATTTAAGACTGCAATACCGGTACACACAAAAAAATAAAAACTAATTTCAATCATGAAAACCTCCTATTCAATAAATTTTATCATTGAAATTCCTCCAATCACGAAAATTGTTCATTCAATTAAAAATTTGTAGCACTTTAATTGAATAAATTTTCAATAAAATAGTGATACATTTGTTTAGGACTTTTATTGGTTTTTTGTATGAGTTTGATTAAAAAGTAATTCATTGGATTAAAAATTGATCAATATTATATACCTTATAAATAACACAATATATGGATTTGATTAAAAATTAATCCATTGGATTAAAAATTGATCAATATTGTAAAACTTCTAAATAAACTATCAGCTGGATAAAGTGGCAGTTGCCATGCCAACTATAAAAAATATACTTCTTTATTTTTAGCTTGAATGTCATTAAAATAAAACCTGCATGCAATTTTCATTCAGTTGATAAATTTATTTATACTTATGTGAAAAGTTCTCTCGTAGAAATTAGTTTTCTTCTTTTTTCTGAAGCATAAAAAAATGTTATAATTTTTTGAAAACTAAAAAAAAATATATTTGATTTAAAATAATTTTTAATTTATTTTTTGTTTAAAAAAAAATTAAAAATTTTTTAAACAAAATTTCCAAAATTAAAATATTTTGAATTTGTTACAAAAATTTTTTTTAAAACTAATGCATTAAACACATAGACGACTGCGGCTACTCGACTACACGACTACAAATGCTGCTGGCTGCAATTGTAGTCGTGTAGTCAGCTATTTAATTTTTTTGAAAACGACAGCAACATAGTAAACATCTGATCCTAAAAATTTGACGTTTTGATAAATATTAATCTTTTTTTGGGTTTGTGCTTCTAAAATAATGGCTGAGGAATATTTCGTTAATTTTGTAAGATCCATTTTTTTTACAAAACATCACAATAAAATTATTTCCAAATATAAATTAATGAAACCTTCAAACAATTGTAAAATATAAAAAGCTGTTTCTTCAGTATTCCCAAAACGGTGATTTTCTAGTCAGAACTAGCGATTTTATCTCGCCTCTAGCGGGAAAAATTGTCCTGTTTTACATATTTTGTTATATTGTCAACACTATTTTTGTTTTGTAGCCAACAAAAATAGAAATTATCCTAAGTTGACTCTACAGCTGCAAAAGTAGTCGTGTAGCTGTGTTGGTGTCAAAATAATCGTTTTCATATAAACGTGTGTATTTTATTTTTGACAGGCTGTAGTCGTGTAGCTGCAGTCGTTTAATGCTTAAACAAAAATATATTATTTGATTTTTTTTTTAATTTGTTTTTAGATCTTTTGTTTAAAAAAATTTTAAATTTTTAAACAAAAAAATTAAAAAATTAGATTTTTTGTTTAAAAAAATTTTAAATTTTTTAAACAAAAATTTTTAAAAATTACATTACTATTTCATAGTAATGCTTTAGAATAAATGAATATTGAGATTTATGCATTAAACACATAGGCGACTGCAGCTACACGACTACACGACTACAAATGCTGCTGGCTGCAATTGTAGTCGTGTAGTCAGCTACTTAATTTTTTTGAAAACGACAGCAACATGTAAACAGATAATCCTAAATATTTGACATTTTGATAAATATTAATCTTTTTTGGTTTGTGCTTCTAAAATAATGGCTGAGGAATATTTTGTTAATTTTGTAAGATCCATTTTTTTTTTACAAAACATCACAATAAAGTTATTTCCAAATATAAATTAATGAAACCTTCAAACAATTGTAAAATATAAACAGCTGTTTCTTCAGTGTTCCCAAAACGGTGATTTTCTAGTCAGAACTAACGATTTTACTTCGCCTCTAGCGGGAAAATTGTCCTGTTTTACATATTTTGTTATATTGTCAACACTATTTTTGTTTTGTAGCCAACAAAAATAGAAATTATCCTAAGTTGACTACAGCGGCAAAAGTAGTCGTGTAGCCGTGTAGCTGTGTTGGTTTCAAAATAATCGTTTTCATATAAACGTGTGTATTTTATTTTTGACAGGCTGTAGTCGTGTAGCTGCAGTCGTCTATGTGTTTAATGCTTTAATATGGGTAATATTGAAATATTTAACTAAATAAAATAATAAACTCAACGAGAATTTATAAAATTTTATAAAAAAAAAAATTTAAAATACTACCCAACAAACAATTCGTTCCGTTTACGCACAGTTTTCGGTCCGTCATAAACGGAATCCAACTCCGTTTTCGTACCGTTTTCTGGATCCGTATACGGACCAGAAAACGGAACTTAAGGAACATCGAAACTGATTCGAATCCGTTGAAAATCCGTCAATGACGGACCGTTTACGGACCGCAATGTCGTGTTAAAAACTGACAAGTCCGTTTAAACTCCGTCAATGACGGACCGTTTACGGACCGCTATGTCATGTTAAAAACGGACTATTCCGTTGAAAGTCCGTCAATGCCGGACCGTTTCCGGACCGTTATATCGTGGAAAAACGGATCCATATCCATACCGTTTTCTTTTAAGAAAAACGGCATTATATATTTACCTAAATTTAGCCTATTTTCCATTAATTTTTAGAAGTACATATTATATTTTTTATAGATTTATTACAATAAAGAAAATAACAGAATATATATATATATGTATCCCATTCCTCCCCCGCGCAGATTATATCTCCATCCATCATCGCGTTGCATGCAGTTTTGGCCTTTTATAAAATTTAGTACCTGATAAAGACAAAAAACTAATTAGTTTAGGTTAAACTGGTGGTAATCACAATGGCACATGATGCAAATTTCCGTACTGTCTCTCGCCAAAACTATTAGCGGCAGCCAGCAAGCATTTCTTTTTGCACCATGGCCACACCATGGCATACACATCGTGAAAACACCTTTCGAATTACTTAAATATTTACCATCTAATAAATGACACATGAAGTGCTTTGTTGATGTTGATGATGCTGGTTGTGTTGATGCACGCTTTCATGTTGTAAAAAGTACTTTTCGAGAAACCGCGTAAAAGTACTTCAGGTTACTGTTTTCGCACTTCATGCACATACATTTACAATTAACGGGAGGGTCGCGAGATGGTAATGCTGTCTTTTATTAAATTATTTTTTATTAATTAAGTATTTGTATTTAAAAAAAAAACAATAAACAACACCGTTTGTTACCGAATCAAAACTGATGAAAAACGGTGAAGTCAATATTCAACGGAATGGAAACGGATACAACAAAACAGAGTCAAAACGTATAGTTTTCGAAAAAACGGTTATACGGTCCGTTAATGCTCCGTTTACGTACCAGCTTCGACGGATACGTATATTACGGCCCGTAAACGCTCCGTAAAGAACGGATTCATGATTCCGTACGTGTCGGAGAGTCCGTAAAAAAGTTTCTTGCACCGAAAAAATTTCTCAGTTACTAGCTACTAAATTTTCAACTGAGTCTCAGGTGAAATACCCCTTACTGAGCTTCAGTTGATTAATTTAATTGAATTTAACTAATATATTTTATTTTTTTTTTAACGGAACTTTCAGTTAAACTAAACAAGACTTTAAATTAGTAGCTGCTAACCTATTCAATCGTTTAAAATAATTTCATATATTTTGATTTGGTTGCAAATAAATAAAACACATTGCATTTTCTTAATAAATTTCACACTTTATTTGTTACAAAATTATTATTTTATTAAAAAGAAAACTCAATTAAAACATACGATTTTTCCTTATTCCAAATTGTCACTGTGTATATCAAATATCCACATTTTGTATTCGTATCAACCATCAAACGCATTTCTATTTTGCTGTTAACTGTTTGCTTCTTTTATTAATAATTTTTTGGTATTTTTATATTTTTTAATATTTTGCAATTGAATTTGTTTATTTTGTTTTAAAAATTTTTTCGTAACATATTTTTAGTTATTAAGAAATCAACTAACAACTAATTTTTCTTTTTAACTGAAGTAAAAGTTGATAATAATTATTTCAGTTACTTTAAAATATTTTCATTTTAACTGAAGTTTTCTCTAACTAAGCTACTGAGGAATTTTTTCGGTGTGGCTACCCAACAAACAAATCGTTCCGTTTACGTACCGTTTTCGGTCCGTCATAAACGGAATCCAACTCCGTTTACGTACCGTTTTCCGGATCCGTATACGGACCAGAAAACGGATTTTAAGGAACATCGAAACTGATTCGAATCCGTTGAAAGTCCGTCAATGACGGACCGTTTACGGACCGTTATGTCGTGTAAAAAACAGACAAGTCCGTTGAAAGTCCGTCATTGACGGACCGTTTACGGACCGTTGTGTCGTGTAAAAAACGGACGAGTCCGTTGAAAGTCCGTCAATGACGGACTATTTACGGACCGTTATGTCGTGTATAACCGGAGTGACTCCGGACCAAAAACGGACTTGTATATCTATCTAAATTGACTAATTTTGAGTAAATGTTTTTTTTTTTTTTTGATTTTTAATACACCGAAAAAATTCCTCAGTTGCTCAGTTGAAGATATCCTCAGTTAATTTAAAATAAATAAAAATTAACTAAGCAACTAATATTTGGTTCACAATAACTTTTTTTGAGTCAACCTGTAAATTTTCAATGATCCAATTGTTAATAAATTTACAAAAATATTTAAAAATAAGTCACACAAAAGGGAAACATATTGAAAAATGTTTGGATTTCTGGTAAGTCCTTGTTTTTTAATGGAAATTAAAATTAACATTAATAATTTCAATTTTTTTTAATTGTTTTCAGTAAATTTTTGGGTAAAACAAGATATAAAAACTATCCATGGGACAAATTTATGCTGACAATGGAAGAAGACAAAGTATGGAATACATTTATTAAGGGTATGACAATTGTGATTTAATTTTTGTTTTTTTTAAATAAATACTGTAATTATTACAAAAAATTCCATTTGGTTTTATTTATTGACAACCATAAAAATATTTGTTATTTAAAATTTTTGAATCGGTTATTTGTTACTAATTTAAAATTTTGTTTCATTTTAAGTGAAGGCTCAGTTAAATTAAATTTTCAAATTCATATTGGTTAACTCCAACTTAATCGATCAACTGAAGCTCAGTAAGGGGAATTTCACCTGAAGCTCAGTTGAAAATTTAGTAGCCTGTAACTGAGAAATTTTTTCGGTGTAGATTTATTTGTATCGATATTATTTACATTTACACTATATTTAGTACCTCAGTTTACCTCTTCATCTAGCGCATCAATTCACGACAGTCACCCATAATAGAATCGATCATCTACATGCAAAAGAAAAAATAAATTAGTTATGGTTTAATTGATTGTATTTACCACAGATTAATACCAGATGTGAAACCAATGACAGGTGTCAAAAAGTATTCTCGAACCGTATGGTTTTGTTTACATGGAAGTCAAGTCAAGAGGGAGATAACAATATAAAATCTCCATACATTTTGGATTGCGAATTTTTTTGTATATATCTGTCTCTTTAGATTATTGTGCTTTATCTTTTGTGTTTTTCTTAAATTTTTACGTTTTGTTTTGCTCATTTTCTGTCGGCCATATTGCCCAAATCAGCTGATTCATATCTGGTATAATTTGTGGTATTTACGATGGCGTTTTACTCGAAACAACAACAATTTACACACAATTTGGGAAAAATTGCGTAGCCGCGTTAACGTACGTGGAACAGAGCTTTTGTTATAAAAACAAAGGATCTTACATAAACCACAAACCATTGTAAAACACGCACTAAATTTTATTAATCTTACCATCTAATATATGTATGCGACTTAATGATGTGTTAATTGTGTTGTGTTGGATATATTCTAGCTACCGCCACCAATTTATCGCCACAAAAAGTTTTTAAAAGAATTTAATTGTTTTTATTTTCAACACAAATTAAAATCCATTAAGTCCGTATTTTACGGTACGGAAACGGAGTTAAAACGTATTATGTTCGAAAATCAGATTACACGGTCAGTTAATGTTCCGTATACGTACAAGCTTTGACGGATACGTGTATTACGGACCGTTAATGTGCCGTAAAAGCCGGATTCATGATTCCGTATGTGCCGGAGTGTCCGTAAAAATGTTTCTTGGGTAGTTACTAATCAGGGATGATAAATGGGATTTTCAAAATAGTACCAACCTGCTTAAAAAATAGTACTTTTTCGACCCGCAAAGTATTTTTTTAAAATTTTTTATTATAAATTAACAAAAAAACGTACATATATGAAAGTGCTTTTGTACATTAAAACAAGGTTCAAAATATAATATTCTTGTAATAATGGCTGAGTTCCAAAACGTCATTTGCAATGCAACTGAACAAAGTCATGCATTCGTAAACGCAATTGATGCGCATATAAAAAGCAAACTTTGCATCACAAATGTTGTTGATGCTTTGTTGACATGTTTTTATTACAAAGTAAGCAACACACTTGTTTGCTTTGTATCGAAACAGTAGTAAAACCGCAAACACTGCAATGTATTTTGACGTTTAGGAACTCACCCAATATTTTAATATGATTTTATTTATTGAAAGTTACAATCAGAATGAAAAATTATTTGAAAATTATTTGAAAGACAAAACAACAAAATTTTTAAAGAAAAAAATAATTTACAAATCAAAGAGTGTTTTTATACAAAGTTTTACACAGTATTTTAATACCCTCTATCACTCTGACAATTGCAATTTATTTCTAAAAATTTGGTAATTTACAATTCCTAATACTTTTGTACATATAAGTTAACGATGGCACATGTGGCATATGAGGTGATATCCAAATAATGCTGGCGTAAGCATCCTACCACATTGAACAAAATATTCTCAAGCTTTATGCTTAGGTTTGTTTCACATAAAAATGGTAACATAATTCCACACACATGTTGCATTATCAGCAAGTAGACAACGAACCGAATATGAAATGGGCTCACTTCAAGTAGATTATTTTATTCATTAAGTTAGTTAAGAAATAGAGCTCAACAGCCTTAGTAATAAGGCATAGAATTAAATAAAAAAAATAAATTTCATCTTTAAACAAAATAAATACCCACATTGAAATAATTGGCGCACAACGTAAGGCTTGCGAATAAATTTTTTTTTTTTAACAAAAAAAATATTCGGAATTCAAATTCAACAAGTGAATAAAAATAAAAAAAATTTTTTTAACAAAAATTTCTTTGAAACTATTAAAAATTCAAAGCGAACAAAATTGCAAATACAAAAACTAAACAAGTGAACAAAATATAAAATTTTTTTAAAATAAAACAATTTTTTTTTGAACTATTCAAATTAAAAAACTCATGAAGTAAATAAAATACGAAATTTTTAAGTACAAAAACTTAATCAACAAAAAACAATTGGAAAATTGGATCATTGCTATAGTCACCAGAGCTTCGAAGTAGCCTGGGCTGCGTGAGGAACAAACCAACTAATCAGCAACTAGAAACATAAACACATTGCAACAATAAACCAACAACTATCGAAGTTCACAGCACAACGGAACGTCAGCAAATTACAACTCCACTCAGAAAAGTTCTGCAGTTACTACATGACAGTTATTTATGTAGTAATGCGGTTGTAGTTATTTTAACTACAATTGTAGTTAATTTACTTAGAACAAAATTTTTCAATGTTTTTGACAGTTATTTTTTTAAACAAACTACAAAAATTACTACATTGTAGTAACATTTATTTTATGCAGTTATTTTGAATTTTATTTACAAATACTTAAATTTTCAAGTGTGTATGCACACGAAGCAAACAGAAGTATGTGTATGAATCACTTGTTTAGAAATTTCTAGTGAAAGAATATGAGTATAACATGTTTTCTCTTGTCTTAGTCATAAAACAACGCCAAAGAGTGAGCACGCGTAATACGGAAAAGGTTATATATTTTTTATTAAATTACTAAAATAATAAGGTATGTTTTATAATATAAATTTATTTACGGGGAATGTTAAAAAAATATTTTATTTATTTTCTTTCAGTTCTTTTATATTCTCATCCCTTTCTACCTGGAGAAAAAAAAAGAAGCCAAACAACAGCATATTTCATCCCTCACAGACGGACATGTACAACAATATCTTAATAGTGAAAAAAAAGTGACATTAAGTGTAAATTTTGATTTCTCAATTTTAAATTTATTATAGAATAAAATTAAGTTAATAGTGTTTACATAAATTTGTTTTTTTTATTAAATTAATAATTAAAAAAAAAAAAATTATTTATGTTTTTTTAACTACATTTGCAAGTTGTTTGTACAGTTTTACAATAATTTGCATGTATGTTGTTTCAATTGCATTTGTAGTTGTTTTTACTACATTTGTCAGTTGATTTTTAACAGTTAAAAATTACTTCATATTGCAGTTAATTTAACTGCAAATGTAGTCTACACCTTTTTAAGTGCAAATGCAGTTAGTTTAACTGTCATTTGCAGTTGATTTTACCTACATAATTCCCTGAGTGTACAAATCAACAACTGAAAACATTAAATTCCAGAAAAAACCGTAGAGGTTAAAATAATGTATGAATATCTGTAAGTAGTGTAAAAATTTAGTGATAATTTTTTTTCTTTCTCGCATTTTTTTACAAATTTTAATAAAAAAGAAATTAGAAAAATTGTAAATCTTTGCACGGGTTGGTATCTTTTTGTTTGTATGCCGGTTTTATTCCCCTGGTTTCTATGAGTGACTCGGAAAATCGGGAAAAAATAGATCATGTAGTAGAGAAATTTAATAGATTAGGGGTTGATAGCAAAGGAAGTGGCAAAAGTGTAGTAGAGACCAACTGGTGGGAAAGCAGAACAATGGCTGTAACGGCAGAACAGTTGAGAGCAATAGTGGAGGTTGCTATAAATACTGCCCTGAGGTCCCAAAAACAAGGTTTTGAAAAACAAATAGAGGAACTTAATAAAAAATTCAATGAATGTGTTGCTCAGACACCAGTAGTCGAACCTTATAGGGAAATAGAAATAATACCGGACCGACAATGTGACGAGTCACTAGATATAGTAAAATCTCTACCGGATTTTGACGGTAAGCAAGAAACATACGTTTCATGGCGACAAGCGGCGCAAATCGCCTATAAAGTATTTGAAAATGCTGAGGGCAGTTCCAGACATTATCAGGCGGTAGCCATTATTAGAAATAAGATAAAAGGTTCAGCGGATATGGTACTGTCCTCCTTTAATACAGTTTTAAATTTTAAAGCCATCATTGCTCGTCTTGACTTTACGTACTCGGACAAAAGGCCGATTTACTTAATCGAGCAGGAAACGT
Source organism: Leucophora obtusa (assembly GCA_949987735.1). NCBI lineage: Eukaryota > Metazoa > Arthropoda > Insecta > Diptera > Anthomyiidae > Leucophora > Leucophora obtusa. The sequence continues at coordinate 222,392,958 of OX465295.1, forward strand.
CAATTCTCCGTCAAGGAAACATGACACTTTTGCAATTCTATGATGAGGTCGAGAAAAAACTGACACTATTGACAAATAAAACGATTATGACTTATGATAGGTCCACTGCGGCATCCATTAATGAAAAATACAGAATGTACGCACTCCGTGTGTTTATATCGGGGACGAAAAAGGGATTAAGTGATGTGCTTTTTTCGGCTCGGCCGAATGATTTGCCCTCGGCATTAGCATTAGCCCAGGAAGTTGAATCTAATCATGAGAGGTACCAATTTGCAAGCAACTATGCTAGAGGAAAAACAAAGACAAAAGTCTGAACCAAGACCTCAAAATAAGAACCCGACCACAGGAGTTCAGACAATTAAGAACCCTCATTTTTTTAAACGACAAAATTTTGATAATAGAGAACAGCAAAGGGAAATTGTTCAACCAATGGACGTTGATCCATCGATCAGAGAAACAAGCCGACCAAAATAATCGGCGGCGGCGGCGCAAGCAAAAAATCGGCGGCGGCGGCGGCGGCGGCGATTGAGGTTGAGCCGGATAAAAATCGGCGGCGGCGGCGCAACCAAATAATCGGCGGCTGCGGCGGCTTGATCGGCTGAAAACAACATTTTGTAATGTGATTTGAAAACGTTTAAGTTTTTTTACGAAAGATAGATATTTTACTATCACTCTATATGCCTTTGCGTTTTTTGCCATTACTCTTACCTGACCACCTCTCAAGGATTTGTACGAATAATCTTCAAGGTTTACTATTTTTGAAAAGTTATTCATCATCGCTCTTATATCTGAAACATTTGGAATAATTATTGGAGGCGGTTTTTCTTCACACAGCTCTTTGTTAGCATTATGGTTAATATAATTAACATCATCATTATTGTCTACATCAAGTTCAGCAAACATGTTGTTGCTAGTAGGTACTTGGTATATCATCATTAGGGCAAGGAATTTCATGCACTTAAAAATTAAAAATATGCGCCTAAAATATGCGGTTAAAAACGAAAAATATGCACTAACAATATAAAAAATATGCACTAAAAACTATAATTTTTGCAAAAATAATGCACTTTAAAACTTAAAAATATATTTAAGTTAGTTATTTTGCAAACAGACACAGAACTCGAAGATTTCCCATAGGTCAATAAAGTTTTAAAAATGTTTATTTTGATTGAATCAAAATATGAAAACGTATCAATTTTTTATATTTTTTTACAAAATAAAAAATGCTACTAAAAATGAAAAATATGAACAAATATGCATTAAAAAGCACAAAATATGCATTAGAAAGCCACCAAATATGCATTTAAAGTCGAAATATGCAAAAACATGCATTTATGTCGAAATATGCAACTACAAATCGATGCCAGTTTGTTCTAAATTTGATGATTCGGATAAATGTTTAGTCTATATTAGTTTTGGACTATCATCATTGTTGGTAGTTTTTTTTATTTTGATTGCATGCTTAACTAATCCTGGTGATCGATTTTGTCGTCGTTTCGTTTTCAGCGACTGTCTACCAGACAATATCGCTTTCTTCAGTAGACTCGCTGCTACTATCCATTCTGCTGTAACAGCAGAGGATTAGTATAGAAGAATATTAATCCCTTTGTTTACTACTTAATAAGTAATAATTTGTTGTTGATTTCAATATACAATGCAGTGTTGCCAACAAATTTTCAAAATAAATGGCTAGATCAGACCCAAAAATCGCTAGAAAATCTCTAGATTATAAACAGTGTAAATATTTAGCGATTTTATCGCTAGATTGTTGAAAAATGGTACTTAAAGCAGTTTTTACTCAAAAATTTCTTTAATACGTTAATAAGAAGTGTTATAAACTTTTAAATAATGAAAAATTTTACGATTAAGCTTCAAATAATGAGTCTTGATTTTCATTGAATTAATCTTAGTATTGCGAATACACAATAGAGGGCGTTGTACGATGAAAAAGTTCATACCCATATTTTATCGAAATGTGTATTTTTAGAGTTTTTTTTACTAAAATCGTTTAAGATGTTGTGTTTTATAATAAAGGAATATCAATGTGCTGCCCTATGCTCCTTGCAGGAGTAAAAGGAACAAATATATATATATAATGTGCGAGTTTTATAATATTTTTCAACATAAAACCGAGTTTTAAAAATTATATTACGGCTGATAAAAAAAAAATCGCTAGATTTTTGGCTAATAGCTACAGGACAATTTTTCCCGCTAGGGGTGAAATAAAATCGCTAGATCTGACGAGAAAATCGCCGTTATGGCAACACTGATACAATGTAAAAAAAAAAAAGTTTTTTCTTAAAACAATAACAAATGTTATTGCTTTTAATTTAATTATAGAAAAGAGATCACAATTAACGTCTGCACTTTATCACGGTCAGAAAATCACTCGCAAAAAAATATATATAAAATCAATTTATATAAGATTTGTTGTTGGTTCACGTGTGATTTGTTTCATGTTCGCACAGATCCATGGCTAGTCAAGACTATATCTAACAAATGGTCCTAAATATTTAATATAACATACAAGTTTTATTTAATAAATTATAAACATACCCTTTTACTACCAAGTCCTTTTCGTTGAAACATAACTTGCAAAATTTTAATTTCTGCCAGCATATTTTTTTTGCCAATGTAAAGGGCTCCAAAGTAATCCCAACATTGGGAAAATGTAACCCTCTTGGAACTCAAAACAATTTTTGCCTCTTATAGAATTTTCAGAAAATTAAAGCATACTGGGAATCAATTTTTTTTATTTATTCTTTTTAATTTTAACAAATTAAGGAATAAATGAAGACCATAGAAAAAATAAATATCGATTGATTTAAGAAATTAAACTTGTTTGAAGGCTTTTGAATGGAGGCTTTGTTAGAAAGTTTGGGCAGGATGCACATATCTTGTATCGACCCATTTGAATTAGATGCCCAATCAATAATGTCCTTAAATGATGAAATTATGTGATCAATTCGAACATTGGTTTGAGCATTTTATCCGTAAAAGTGTCCTTTTCTAAATATTATAGAATTTTACAATATCTCTTATCTTTACTTTTTCATTTATTTGTTACAAAATGTCTCATTTATCCAAAATATGCAACTGGACCATTTTTAAAAATGTATTTTAGAATTGAAAAAATATATATGGGTGATATCAAAAAATGTGATAAAAACCATGTAACCAACTAATTTCAAATGCATGGATTACATTTGAGTTATATATTTCGATATATATCAGCGCATTGTCACCTGTTTTACAAAATTTATAACAATCTGACCAATTTTTGGTTAATACATAAAATTTGTAACCAATTTTATAGACCAATTGTAAACTCCGTAACCAGTAACTCGTAAGGTTTTTTAACTTTAATAGCTTATATTTTACTAACCAATGAAGCTAAACACTAACTGTAAGAATTTATATGAAGAGGAGAAGTAACGCTTTTAACAAAAATTAATGCATTTTACAAACTTTTTCGTATATCTATGCTAACACGACTTCAACTCTGTAACGATTTTTCGTCATAATTTTTGATAAAAATGCGTACACCAAATACATATATTGAGTTTTAAATGCAAATTTAAGCAGCTACGTTTTTTTATTAATTGATTTTTTACACATCTGCAAAGAGTTGCATTCTGAAGTATTATATTAACCCATTAAGAACTTTTTTTTTAATTTTTTTCACAGTATAAATTTATATAAGCTTTTATAGCTTAAAAAAATTATATTTATAAAAATTTAATATTTAGAAGATTTTAACTTTTTTCTTTTCATATAAAAAAATTGTGTTTAGCTCTGGTTGTTGAAGTTTAATGAATTAGTAAATTCTTTTTAAAAAATATATTTATTTTTAAATTTTTTATATTTGAAAATTGATACTTCCAGCCGAAATGAGCCGAAAAAAATCGGCGGCGGCGGCTGAAGCAAAAATGACCGGCGGCGGCGGCTTAAACGGCTCACGGCGGCTGGCTTGTTTCTCTGCCATCGATGCGTTCTATACAGTCGACGAGACGGCAACCACCTAACGGTGGACCGCCTCAAGGCCAATATTATAGTAATCAGGCTTCAGGACAGGCAGTAAAACGTCAACACAGTGACTCAGCTAGATTTACAGGCCCTAAGCAACAGAGGACTTAATCATATTTCTCAGGAAACTGCCTCAACGGAGCCAGAACATTATGAATACCGGGCGGAATTAGCAGCATCAGAAATTGATGCTGAAGAGGGTTTTGATCAGATAAATTTTTTAGTCAAGACTCCCTGCTGCCATTCATTGAAAGGACAATTGCAGGGAGAAATATAAGATTATTAATAGATACGGGCGCTTCGAAAAATTACATAAGACCCTTGAGCGAACTCAAGAACATAGTGCCAGTTGATAACCGCTTTTTAGTGAAATCGATCCACGGTTTTAACATCATTGATAGGAAATGCACCCTTAACCTATTCAACACAAATGGCACATTTTTCATATTGCCATCACTTTCAACATTTGATGGTATACTAGGCCTTGATCTGCTAACGCAGATAAGTGCAAAACTAGATTTCGAAAACTGTGAACTCCAGACTCAAAACGATTCGGAGGAAATAAAATGTTTACGGTGTGCGAATGTAAATTTCACACAAGTGGAGGATATAGTGGTACCCCACACAGTTCTGAAGCCATTTCAGAATATGATAAGGAAAATATTAGGAGTTTTTGCAAACCCTAATGAATCTCTACATTTCAACACAAACATCGTTGCCACCATCCGCACTAATAGCAACGATCCGGTATATTCAAAGTTTTACCCGATGGGGGTGGCCGAATTCGTAAATGATGAAATACGTAATTTATTGAAGAACGGAATAATCAGGCCCTCCAGGTCCCCCTATAACAACCCCATCTGGGTCGTCGACAAGAAGGGCAAAGACAAACTCGGAAATACTTTGAAACGCCTTGTTATTGAATTCAGAAAACTAAACGAGAAGACAATTGACGACAAGTATCCTATTCCGGACGTAACAGTGATTTTGGCAAACTAGGGTAAAGCGAAATACTTTACGACGCTTGATTTAAAATCAGGCTTCCACCAAATATCGCTAGCGGAGAAAGATAGGGAGAAAACGGCTTTCTCAGTCGGAAACGGAAAATACGAATTCTGCAGGCTCCCTTTCGGTTTGAAGAACGCCCCCAGCATTTTTAAGAGGGCCATTGATGACGTATTAAGGGAACAGATTGGAAAGTCATGCTATGTTTATATAGATGACGTAATAATTTTTTCAGAAAATGAGGAGGCTCATGTTAACCACATTGCATGGGTACTGAGTAGGCTGCATGAGGCAAACATGAGAGTTTCTCGTGAGAAATCACAGTTTTTCAGGGAAAGTGATGAATACCTCGGCTTCGTTGTATCTCGAAATGGTATAAAAACGAGCACCGATAAGGTAGATGCGATTCGCAACTACGAACAGCCCACTACATTATTTAACATTAGATCCTTTTTGGGACTAAGCTATAATCGATGCTTCATTAGAGATTTTGCTTCAATAGCAAAACCGCTGACTGATATTTTGAAGGGTGAGAACGGCAGGGTCAGTGCCCATCAGGGAAACAAGCCGATCAAAATAATCGGCGGCGGCGGCGCAAGCAAAAATCGGCGGCTTGATCGGCTTGATAGAACATTATACACGTATTTTAAAGATGTTTAAGGTTTTTTCCAAAATATAGCAGTAGAAAATTATGCAAAAAATTTGGAATTATCAAATAAAAAATAATTTTAAGTTAAATTCATCGATAAGAATTACAAATTTAGGATTTTTAGTTTTTGAACGGAGCTATAAGGAGAGATAGTTGGGCTTTCCAAATATATACATATGTTTATATATTCAACAAAATTGTGTGGAAATATTTCGAAATAAAACCGATTTTCTTAATTTTTTCTTATTTTGTTTAATTTTGACGGCTTTTAATTGCAATATTTTGTTTAAAAAAGTAATTTTTATGTAATTTATTCTTTATTCAGGGCAAATGAAGTTCTATTTTAATCGCTTTAAAATTGTCAAAGTTATACATTTTTTTATAAACATGGAATCTCTGCATTTATAAGAAAATTGAAAATATTAACCTTAATGATTGTGCAAACAAGAACCTCGAGTTGCTGAAATTAAATGTTTAGAAAAATTACGATAACTTTTTCAATTAATTTAAACAAAAGAATCTGATTTTACTAAGAACTAACCCCACTTTTAGAATGAATTAATAGTAAAGAATTGTTTAATACTGTAAAAAAGCCGTCAAAGTATAAAAATTAAAAAAAAAATAATTTTAATATTTAAAAAAAAAAAACTGTCAACATATTTCAGTTACAAATAAATAATTCTATATATATTTGGAAAGCTAAATTTTTTTTCTTTCCGAAAACGTTACAATATTCAAAATCGGTTGAAAAATTGCTGAATTTCAAATTGTTAAGTGCTTGAAGTCGCTCAAAAACAGAGTATTGACACTATCACCCCTGTTCTGAATTCCGAAACTTTTTAATTAGAGTGGTTTTGTAAAATCACACAAAATTCAAAGTGTCGGAAATTGACTGTTTCAACAAATTTTAAAATAAATTTTAACATATTAATTTTTGCAACAAAATATTCCTTTTACTTTCACCAAGCTTTTCCAACACGAAATAAAACGTAGAAAATAATTCGGATGTGGATCACAGAACAGCAAAAAAATTCGGAATGTTTCACTTTAGAATTTTTTATGTGGATTCGGAACTTAGAAATAAACAAACTCTATTTTCACTCAAAATTAAATGTGTTTTTAGAATAAACTAGAAAAAAAATATGGTTCGAAAAAAATTATGCTCGAAAATATGTCAAAGTTGAAAAACTTAGAAGAAAAGTTAAAAAATTCAGATATTCACCCCTGTTCTTAGTTCCGAAACATCATCATCACGGATCACGGAACAGTAAAAAAAATTCGGAATGTTTCACTTTAGAATTTTTTTGTGGATGCGGAACTCAGAACAGCGTCGATTATTGTAAATATCTTCGTCCGCAATGTCTGAAAAATGTGTCTTTTGATAATAATTTCAGGTGTACTGAAATTTCTGAAAAATGTGATGTGATCTATTTAACCAAACCTACGACCATAAATTCGAATGAATTAATTTTTTAATTCACTTTTGGACTTTTAATTAAAATTTACTAATATATCTTACGATTATACCATTCCTTATGAATTTATTCACTCCCGGTGAAAAATGTTCATATACGCTCAAACATGTTCATATATGGTTTATGTATGGACACATATGAACAAATATGGATTTTTTATGAACATATATGGATTTTATATGAACATATATGGAAGTATATGGAAGAAATTTCATATACAGACATATATGGAAGCATCTGTTATTTCATATATGGAAATGGCACTCATATATGGACAAATATGAAAGTATATGTTATTCAATTTATGCAAAAGGGACTTGTATATGAACATATTTCAAAGAATACATATTTCCATATATGTAAAAGGAACTCATATTTGGATAAATTTAATTTTCATGCATAGTGAATGAATTCTTTCATGAATTCATTCTTTTTATAATGATCTTTCACGTTTTATTCAGTTTGTAAAAGTTTAAAACAAATGCTGCGTTTTTAATTATTTTTATGGGTTGTGTATATGATATCAATATTAAATCCCTAATATAAGCCACATTTTTATTTAATTTGTAATTATAAACTAAAGTGTTGTCAGAATCATTAGTATATTCAGGCACTATCCACGGCTCTCATCTGAAAAACTGAACTGGTTTTAAGAGAGTTTCAATGTAAAATAACAAAAAACGTGAAAAAGTGGTATTTTTAATTAATTATTTTAATTGTTTTACAGCAATTTTAATTAAATTATAAAGTGCACTTGTGTTGTTTGATATGTTCTCTGCATTAGTTTTGTATAATTAGCACAAAATTTTGCCTATTAATATTAAAAAATACGCGTTAAAAAAACACTAAAAACTGTTTCTCTTAAAACCAGTTTGCATATAAAATTAAAGAGACTTTTTAACAGCAGTTGAGGCTGGTGGTTTGTCTTTAGTCTATATAGTCGTTGGTATATTCATACCTTAGATCTTTTACTGATTTAATAAAATGACAATTTTGATAAGCCATTTTGTAAAAGATTAGAATTTATGAAAAAATTAATTATTTATATTGATTGTAATTCTATGAGGAATGTATTCAACATAAGAATGCATTCTATTTAATATTAAACTTTGGGAATGAAACCTATGAATTAATTATAAAGGAATGTTTTGATGGAATGATATATATTCAATTTCTAAAGCTGAATTTGGTTTTATGCGAATTAACCTAAAATTGAATTAATTCTTTCGAAGCTCTGCCTACAATCTACACTTGGTCATTTAAAAAGTATATATGTATATTGTTCATTTGGATTCTCTCCTCTATTGCTTATCCAAATTTCAGCGAATCTGTCAGAAGTTTTCAAGCAAAACTTCCAACTTAAGAAATATAAAACTGGTTCTTTTATTTTTTTTTTAACTAAAAAAAAAATACTCTTGATGGTTCAGGAAATGATGAAGTAGAAAATTTGTTTTAAAAATGACAAAAATGGCTTTTAATTTTTTTATTTTGGAAAATTGATACTTCCAGCCGAAATGAGCCGAAAAAAATCGGCGGCGGCGGCTGGAGCAAGAATGACCGGCGGCGGCGGCTTAAACGGCTTACTGCGGCTGGCTTGTTTCTCTGTTATGTAACTACATACTTGATAATGGTAACTAGTTACTTTTGTTATTACATTTCTTATTACCTTTATATGGCGATGTCGCGAAAAATAATGAGTTATGGTTACACACCAGCATACGAAAAATCAAAAAATATATCGTTACCTATGTGCTTACCAGTACTGACAAAAATAATGAGTCTAAAAATAGATTTTCAAAAAAATAAATTATATAATAAAAATTTTTTTTATTGTATTTTTTTTTAAATAAAATTTCCTGGTGCGGGAATTGAACATGCACTCAGGGAATTATGTAGGTAAAATCAACTGCAAATGACAGTTAAAATAACTGCATTTGCACTTAAAAAGGTGTAGACTACATTTGCAGTTAAATTAACTGCAATATGAAGTAATTTTTAACTGTTAAAAATCAACTGACAAATGTAGTAAAAACAACTACAAATGCAATTGAAACAACATACATGCAAATTATTGTAAAACTGTACAAACAACTTGCAAATGTAGTTAAAAAAACATAAATAAAATTTTTCTTTTTTAATTATGAATTTAATAAAAAAAACAAATTTCTGTAAACAATATTAACTTCATTTTATTCTATGATAAATTTAATATTGAGAAATCAAAATTTACACTTAATGTTACTTTTTTTTCACTATTAAGATATTGTTGTACATGTCCGTCTGTGAGGGATGAAATATGCTGTTGTTTGGCTTCCTTTTTTTTCCGGGTAGAAAGGGATGAGAATATAAAAGAACTGAAAGAAAATAAATACAATATTTTTTTAACATTCCCCGTAAATAAATTTATATTATAAAATTTACCTTATTATTTTAGTAATTTAATAAAAAAATATATAACCTTTTCCGTATTACGCATGCTCACACTCAGGGAATTATGTAGGTAAAATCAACTGCAAATGACAGTTAAAATAACTGCATTTGCACTTAAAAAGGTGTAGACTACATTTTCAGTTAAATTAACTGCAATATGAAGTTATTTTTAGCTGTTAAAAATCAACTGACAAATGTAGTAAAAACAACTACAAATGCAATTGAAACAACATACATGCAAATTATTGTAAAACTGTACAAACAACTACTACAAATGTAGTTAAAAAACATAAATAAAAATTATTTTAAAAATTATTAATTTAATAAAAAACAAATTTATGTAAACACTCCTAACTTCATTTTATTCTATTTAAAATTGAAAAATCAAAATTTACACTAATGTCACTTTTATTTTTCACTAGTAAGATATTGTTGTAGATGTCCGTCTGTGAGGGATGAAATATGGCGTTGTTTGGCTTCCTTTTTTTTCTCCAGGTAGAAAGAGATGAGAATATAAAAGAACTGAAAGAAAATAAATACAATAATTTTTAATAATCCCGTAAATAAATTTATATTATAAAACTTACCTTATTATTTTAATAACTTAATAAAAAATATATAAATTTTTCCGTATTACGCGTCCTCACTCTTTGGCGTTGTTTTATGACTAAGACAAGAGAAAACATGTTCTACTCATATTCTTTCACTAGAAATTTCTAAACAAGCGCGTCATACACATGCTGCTGATTGCTTCGTGTGTGTGCACACATACTTGAAAATATAAGTATTTGTAAAAAAAATTCAAATTAACTGCATAAAATAAATGTTACTACAATATGGCAGTTTTTGTAGTTAGTTTGAAAAAATAACTGTCGAAAACATTGAAATATTTTGCTCTAAGTAAATTAACTACAATTGTAGTTAAAATAACTACAACCGCATTACTACACAAATAACTGTCATGTAGTAACTGCAGAACTTTTCTGAGTGCACTCTTTGGGGTTGTTTTATGACTAAGACAAGAGAAAACATGTTATACTCATATTCTTTCACTAGAAATTTCTAAACAAGTGATTCATACACATACTTCTGTTTGCTTCGTGTGTGTGCATACACACTTGAAAATTTAAGTATTTGTAAATAAAATTCAAAATAAGTGCATAAAATAAATGTTACTACAATGTAGTAATTTTTGTAGTTTGTTTAAAAAAATAACTGTAAAAAACATTGAAAAATTTTGTTCTAAGTAAATTAACTACAATTGTAGTTAAAATAACTACAACCGCATTACTACATAAATAACTGTCATGTAGTAACTGCAGAACTTTTCTGAGTGTGGGTCTACAGATTGCCAGTCAATAGCTCTACCATCTGAGCCATCTCGACATGTAATATTTAATAGATAAAAACATAATTGACCTGCTGCACACAAATAAGCTTACTCTCCAACATACAAAAAATCAAAAAATATGTGGTTACATATATTCTTACCACTGTATAAAAAATATTGAGTGTAAAAATAGATTTCAAAAAATTTTCAAAAAAATCTAGCAAATTATTTTCTATTTGAAATAATGATAAAAATAAGTGATTATCAGTAACTCATTATTATATGTTTTCAAATAATGCAGAAGGTAATTGGGTGTCATTACTGGTAGTCCAAAAAATAATGATATGTCATTACCGTTTCTACACTGGATCAAATTGCATATAAATTTCAATTTTTTAACTTTCATTTTCTGCTTCTTGGTCATTTGTTTTAATTCGAATAAAAATTTAATTTCATTGAAACGGGTTCGGGTTCCATTGTATTCTAGTGGAACATGTCGTAGAATTGATGTGGTTTTAAACCGATTGTACACACTCTCTTGAAAGAAGTAAGGTTGCGTTTACACTTGCATCGAAATCCCGAGATTTCGCTATTCACCACTCTCAAAAAACAATGAAGGAAAGCATATAAACTTTAAATTTTTAGAAAATGTATTTATTATAGCTTACTATGTGTGTTTTATTAAAAATTGCACATTTATATGCTAATCTTTATTGTTTTTTCAGAGTGGTGAATAGCGAAATCTCGGGATTTCGATGCAATGTAAACGCAACCTAAGAAAAGCTAGAGTTCTTACAGAATTAATATGTCAATTGTGTGACACAGTTTTAAAACAAATGCAACCTTGTCTTTAACCGGTGTCTTCAAATGCAATAAATTATATGATATGAAATGTCAAAAAAGCGAAACGTCAAAATGATATCAATTGCAAAGTGGTGGAGAACACTTGACCATTTCATGGATAATAAATATGATAGATTTTTCTTCGAAAAACACCAAATTTTATGAAACATTAATGTTTACCGACAAATAATAAAAAACTAAAAACTTTTCCATTCTTTTTTACCAAATTTTTTGTTGTTTTTCTATTACAAAATTAAATTGAAAACTAAAAGTTCCATTTGATCTTTGGCATCATTGCAAGAGCCGATGGCATGTCAGCGATATCATTATATTGCAATAAAATTGAAATTGAGTGTCTTCACTAGAGATGAGAGCATTTTGACAATTGCTTGCTATCATTTTATGGCAAGTCAAGACACTAGGTAAGGGACATGGAAATATAATTCAGTTTTAATTTTTAAAAGAATTAAAACAGAAATGAAGCATTGTCTATTGTATTTCCTAAAACGTGCCAAAAACGTCGCGATGTTTTTTAAAGCTTTTTTTACAAATAGAAACTTGGATATTTTGTTAAAATATTTGCAAACAAATTTTATTAAATACAATGCCGAATTGCTTGGAGTTTGTTGCAAAACCCTTGACCTAATGCTTCCCAGAATGACCCAAACTGACCGCCTAGCTCAGGGACGTCAGGGGGGGATCGACCGATCATCTGGGAAGAGGGCAGAACAATAAAATTTCTAACAAAAAAAACTACCAAAACTCAAACAAAAACTATAATAACTAAAAAATCAAAAACCTTTGTATATAAATTTTATATACAAAAAAACCAATAAAAAAAAACTAACGATGGGCACTTACTACAAGTCCCACAAAACCAAAAAAAAAACCCACAAATGTACAAGTTACTTTAACCTACGAAACCGACAGACAAAAAAAACAAGCAATATTTAACAAACAATAGATTTTATAGGGACAACAGATGGTATATGTCCCGCTAGTCGCCCTCCCCTCCATGATAACCTAATCCTAACTCTACTAGGCTATCCCACTAATAACTCAGTCACTGGTCACCCTACATACTTACATTAACACACTCACTGAAATTATTAACCAGACATTATCTTATCAATGTCAGCTAAATAAAAACATTTGAAATTTAAATTTAAAATACAAAAAAGGAATCTTGTTTTATTTACCAAAAAAAAACTTTAGGATTTTAAAAATGGAATAAAGAAAACCGTAAGTATTTATAAAGATGGATACCAAAAAAAAATGGCTGATAAAAATTTAATAAGATATTAAATTAAACAAGTAAGTACTACAAAAAAACTTTAAACTTAAGTATTAATTAAAAAAGATGTTATCTTATTCTCTAAACGATTAACAAAAAAAAATAAAATCCTACTCTATCTCCCAAAAATAATTTTCTGAATACCCTAACCAAATTTTGGTATATTTCCTAAAAATAAAACTAACGCGTTCCTATATGAGAGAGCTCTCTAATATATCTTTCTTTCCTCACGGCTAAATTGACCGTATACGCGGGTTATTAAAAAAAATAAAGGGTATTTTAACAAGAAAATTTTCGGGCTCACAATAAACACTTAACACTACAAAAATTTTAACACTAAACTAAATAAAATTTTTGCTAATTACTGTTTCTTCTTTTACCACTTTTTGAATTTTTAGATTTTTTTTTCTTCTTAATTAATTTCTTTTAATTCCTTTTTTTTTTTAACTTCTTTAATATTCTTTTTTTTCAATTGAAATTTTTCAAAATTTTCCAATTTCTCTTAATAAGATATCTAACACTGCCGGATATTTCATTTTCATATCAATTCACTTTTATATCAAATTACTTTCAATTACTTTTTACGGACTCACCAACCCAATTTATTATTCTGGTATACTGCCACAAGTTATGTTGTTATGTTAAGTTGGTTGATTTTACGCGGCCACCGCGGCAAAATGTTGAGAACCAAAAAATATACAGTTGACCCAAAAATAGAAAATGTTGAAAAGGAGATAACGTTTTCCAAAACAAATGAGGCAGGATGTTGTATCGGAAAAATAACGACCGCAATGTTGTACAGCAAAATTAACACGGAATTATGTACCGCAAAATAAAGTTGTGGACTACAACCCGTCCTTGCTTCCTTGGCAGTTGATGGGTTGTAGCCCTTCTTCCGCATGTACACAAAAAAAATGGCGTTACGTTTTCCTACCAAACATTTGAATTATACACAAATTTACCAAAACAAATTATGGTACCACTCACCCTTTCCACGGCAGTAGCTACTTAAGCGGTGACCAGCGGCTTGGCATAAAAAAAACACGGTTGGCAGCCAGAAGCTCCGAAGTTATTTCCAAAAAAAACTCCTGGTTATCCCTCTACTTCGAGTCCCAATACTTTTCACCAAAAATAAAGGCAAACCTCTACCGCAGCCAGCGACTCTATCCAATATTCAAGCAGTAATGAATTTACCGCGACAATTAACTTTGTGCCAAGCCGCTGTTCTAAACAAATTCAGCTAAACTTGTTTAGCACCGCCCCTAATTCTTAAAGTTAGCTGCCTATATCTATCTTTTTCTGTGTATCTTCTATTCTACTCTCTATATCTTATAATACCATTTTTTTTAATCCTCCATCTTTTCTGTTAATATTTTCCTTCATAATTTAAAACAAAAATATTCTCCATCAACAAAAAGATGGCATCCTCAGGTCAATAACCGCCGAAATATTTGACCATGAATCGCATTCGGCCATTAAACCCTTAGAACCCTTAGATTCCTTAGATGTTCTTCTGGCTCTGATACCAGGCGAACAGCAAAATCAGTACCTGACGGTTATTTAGAAAAAACAATCTCCTTGTCTTTCATTCCATTTTAATTTATTTTCATTCACCCCATTCTACCCTCATTTATTTTATGTTTATTCACCCACTTTCTAAACAATAACAATCAACAGCTGATTGCTATTGGAAAGTTGAAGTGTCAACCTGGTACAGCAGACGTGCACTTCTGTGCAACTCTGTCACCGCTACAAGTTTCTCCAAAAAAGGTATTTAAAGGCTTAAGGTCCACTTTCTCTCGATTTTTAAAGAGTTTGGTGGTATTTTTAGTTAGTATTTGTTTTTCTAAGCTTATCTTGCAATTTTTTAGCCAAGGCTAAGAAAATTATGAAGTTTTGGGAAAAAAAATAAAGAAAACATTCCAATTTAAAAATGTAACCGGTTAATCGACCTATTTTAACCGATTATTCGGGTCGAATAATTATTTGAGTTTTAAATTATTTGTTTCGACATTAACCGAAATAGAGGCGATTAATCGAGGAATCGGTTAATCGATTAACCGAATTGGAAACACTACCTGAGACTCAGTTAAAAATTTAGTATCCACACGCAAAAAATTAGCGTACACTCAGAAAAGTTCTGCAGTTACTACATGACAGTTATTTATGTAGTAATGCGGTTGTAGTTATTTTAACTACAATTGTAGTTAATTTACTTAGAACAAAATTTTTCAATGTTTTTGACAGTTATTTTTTTAAACAAATTACAAAAATTACTACATTGTAGTAACATTTATTTTATGCAGTTATTTTGTTTAGAAATTTCTAGTGAAAGAATATGAGTATAACATGTTTTCTCTTGTCTTAGTCATAAAACAACGCCAAAGAGTGAGCACGCGTAATACGGAAAAGGTTATATATTTTTTATTAAATTACTAAAATAATAAGGTAAGTTTTATAATATAAATTTATTTACGGGGAATGTTAAAAAAATATTGTATTTATTTTCTTTCAGTTCTTTTATATTCTCAAAATTTTGATTTCTCAATTTTAAATTTATTATAGAATAAAATTAAGTTAATAGTGTTTACATAAATTTGTTTTTTTTATTAAACTAATAATTAAAAAAAAGATTTTTATTTATGTTTTCTTAACTACATTTGCAAGTTGTTTGTACAGTTTTACAATAATTTGCATGTATGTTGTTTCAATTGCATTTGTAGTTGTTTTTACTACATTTGTCAGTTGATTTTTAACAGTTAAAAATTACTTCATATTGCAGTTAATTTAACTGCAAATGTAGTCTACACCTTTTTAAGTGCAAATGCAGTTATTTTAACTGTCATTTTCAGTTGATTTTACCTACATAATTCCCTGAGTGTATGTTATATTATTAGTGTTTCCAATTCGGTTAATCGATTAACCGATTCCTCGATTAATCGCCTCTATTTCGGTTAATGTCGAAACAAATAATTTAAAACTCAAATAATTATTCGATCCGAATAATGGTTAAAATAGGTCGATAAACCGGTTACATTTTTAATATGGAATTTTTCCTTTATTTTTTCCCCAAAACTTCATAATTTTCTTAGCCTTGGCTAAAAACTTGCAAGAAAACCTTAGAAAAACAAATACTAACTAAAAATACCACCAAACTCTTTAAAAATCGAGAGAAAGAGGACCATAAGCCTTTAAATACCTTTTTTGGAGAAACTCCAAGCAAGTCGGCACCAGCGAGACACGTCATCTGTTTTAAGAGACTGATAAATTTTAATAAAATTTGTTTGCAAATATTTTAACAAAATGTCGAAGTTTCTATTTGTAAAAAAGAGCTTTAAAAAACATCGCGAAGGCCCAAATAAAGGTGTTTTAAAAACTTTTTCAAAACACACGACGTGTTTGGCAGGTTTTAGGAAATACAATAGACAATGCTTCATTTCTGTTTTAATTCTTTTAAATATTAAAACTAAATTATATTTCCATGTCCCTTAAGACAAGGTTGCATTTGTTTTAAAACTGTGTCACACAATTGACATATTAATTCTATAAGAACTCTAGCTTTTCTTACTTCTTTCAAGAGAGTGTGTACAATCGGTTTAAAACCACATCAATTCTACGACATGTTCCACTAGAATACCATGGAACCCGAACCCGTTTAAATGAAATAAAATTTTTATTCGAATTAAAAGAAATAACCAAAAAGCAGAAAATGAAAGTTAAAAAATTGAAATTTATATGCAATTTGACATCTATAACCGCACACTGAGAAAATTGTGTACATGCTATTTATGAATTTTTACATTGATTCAATTAAGTTTCGCTGGAATTCGTCCATTGAAAGTTTTCATTGAACTGATGCAGTTTTTGATAAAATTTTATGAAAAATTTCATATTATTTATTAAAAATTTTATACACCCAAAAAAAGTTTTATTAAAAAGAGCTTCATAAAAATAATTCACTTTGGGAAGAAAACTTCATTAGCTTACTGAATGATTATTTACAAGAAAACCGGGAAAACCGGTTATTCCAACTTGTTTTGAATTAAAAACACCGAAAACCGGTTTTTCAAAAAGCAGGTTTTTGGAAGTATTCAAAAACCCGTATTTCAAACTTTTCGAACATTGTGAGGACAAAAAAGACGATACTTTTCGAGCATTGTGTCCGAAATCTCGAGATCCGATCACACTATTTTATATTTATTATCAAAACACCCAAAATTATTAAAAAGGATGGACCAGTCATAAAAATGTTATTTTTTTTTTATTAATTCTTCTATTACATAACCGAGGCCTTAGTGCCTCATATGGTTAACTAGCGGGCAAGCCCGCTAGATTTAGCGGCGTGCCTTAGGCCTAGTTTTTGGGATGTCAGTTAAACCGAAAACGAATTTAGTCATATCGGGCAAGCCCGATACGACAAAGTTTAGTATGAAATTTATTTTGGATAGGAATTTAATATTTTTATAAAAATAAAATACAATGTTTTTTATTAATGTAAAAATCTTCAAAATAAAAGCCCCCTTCGATGAGAATGCTTATTAGGAGCTTATATAAAAAATAAATAATTGCAAAAATTATTATTCAGAGGAAGCTAAGGTTAAAACAAATTTTCTACTTTTTTAAGTTAAAATAAAACCAAATAGACAAACTTAATAATTAACAACAAATAACGATGACGACGTGAGGGATGTGGTGTAATGGTTAGCGCTTTGAATTGTTATACATGTGGTTGCAGGTTCGATCCCCAGCGACCGCAACATCAATTTGGAAAAATAATGTGTATGATTTTATATCCCTAATACAGTGTCCTCCTTCGCTATTCCCATAGCACTTAACCCCACCGAAGTAAAATAATATAACAGGGCTATGAAATAAACAGCCTCAACTAAAGTTTGCCACCATCTAATGGCGCGCAACAACTGTTCTAAAATTCAACTTTTCGCGCAATTATAGTGTTGCCATATTTGAAGCCTTTCATATTTTACCACCCCCTGTCTCTTCTTTATTTCCTTTCCAAATAAAGTAACATGTTAATTAATAGGAAGAACACTCAGGGAATTATGTAGGTAAAATCAACTGCAAATGACAATTAAAATAACTGCATTTGCACTTAAAAAGGTGTAGACTACATTTGCAGTTAAATTAACTGCAATATGAAGTAATTTTTAACTGTTAAAAATCAACTGACAAATGTAGTAAAAACAACTACAAATGCAATTGAAACAACATACATGCAAATTATTGTAAAACTGTACAAAAAACTTGCAAATGTAGTTAAAAAAACATAAATAAAAATTTTTTTTTTAATTATTAATTTAATAAAAAAAACAAATTTATGTAAACACTATTAACTTAATTTTATTCTATAAAAAATTTAAAATTGAGAAATCAAAATTTACACTTAATGTCACTTGTTGTACATGTCCGTCTACGGGGGATGAAATATGCTGTTGTTTGGCTTCCTTTTTTTTCTCCAGGTAGAAAGGGATGAGAATATAAAAGAACTGAAAGAAAATAAATAATATATTTTTTTAACATTCCACGTAAATAAATTTATATTATAAAACTTACCTTAGTATTTTAGTAATTTAATAAAAAATATATAACCTTTTCCGTATTACGCGTGCCCACTCTTTGGCGTTGTTTTATGACTAAGACAAGAGAAAACATGTTATACTCATATTCTTTCACTAGAAATTTCTAAACAAGTGATTCATACACATACTTCTGTTTGCTTCGTGTGTGTGCATACACACTTGAAAATTTAAGTATTTGTAAATAAAATTCAAAATAACTGCATAAAATAAATGTTACTACAATGTAGTAATTTTTGTAGTTTGTTTAAAAAAATAACTGTCAAAAACATTGAAAAATTTTGTTCTAAGTAAATTAACTACAATTGTAGTTAAAATAACTACAACCGCATTACTACATAAATAACTGTCATGTAGTAACTGCAGAACTTTTCTGAGTGAATTTAATGAGTGTTGCTTCTCTAAAAAAAAAAAAAATTCGAATATGAAGTTCAAATTGCTCAACAGATATTGCGACATTGTTGAAATAAAATAGATATGTTTTTTTCTTAAAAGATTTCCAGGTTTAACTTTCAGTATTCAAATTTTTAACTTGCATATTTTTGCTTTATTCAAAAAACATATATCCCTATAAATTCTACTTTCGAATAATATATGTATAAGGGCCAGTTTATAGTATGAACTAAGAACAATTTTTGTCGTAAATATTTCTTATGTTAGAAATTTTGTTTGAAAATAAAACCTTAAAAAAAATTAGTTCTTAGCTGACTACAAAACTGGCCCAAAGTTGTTAAATTGAATCAATTCTTAAAGAGAAATTAACAAAAAATAATATAAATGATTTGTTTTAAATTTGTACTAACTTTAACAATAGCTGTATTTTGTCTCATGCCTATCAACGTTAAGTATTTAAAGCAAATCTACGTTAAACCGATTGTGGTACAAAAAAATTTTAAAAACGTTATGTTTATAATTGTTTCGTTATAATCGAACGTACCTCAGCAAAAGTTTTTAGGAAGTAACACGAATAAGTTACGTTAGATGTGAAAATGTATAAACGTTGAGTTTTCAACGTTGATAATTATCCGTGTTGAAAGGTAACGTGCATACGAAAAGTCATATGTTATTTTCGTCTTAAGCTCGTTTTTATGCACTTTAAATTTTTTTATGAGTTAACGGATATAGTTAAGTCGAAAACACGGCTAATATATTCGTTGTCAACCCGGCCACCGTTCTATTTAAAATTGGTGTAGGTTTTAATTTTAAAACTCATTTAAAAAACTACCTTTAATGCCGATTGGCGGATTTGAAATTCTATGTTTTTGATCCAATATGACGAAAGTTTTTTCGTTTTATTTCAATGCCGAGTAGCATTTTTAAAACTTAATATGGCGTTGGCAAAAAATTTTAAGCATCTAAAAACCCCTTTCTTTAAATTTGGCGTAGGTTGAAATTATTAGTTTTAGTTTTAAAAATGTTTACTTTTTAATGCGGATATGATTTTTGATTTTTGATTCGGATCTTATTTGCCAACTCCAAAACCACGTAATTGAAAATTTTTGAGAGAATCCGATAATTTTTGTGTGTATAAAAAATAAAATAATTAATATTGAAGGTTTATTATTAAAAAAGTTCATAGCACGTAAGAAGTTTGCGCTATAGCCGACAAAAAACCTAACTAAATAGTTTTCCAAGTAAAAATTGTGAATCTAATATTTTCTACACTCAGGGAATTATGTAGGTAAAATCAACTGCAAATGACAGTTAAAATAACTGCATTTGCACTTAAAAAGGTGTAGACTACATTTGCAGTTAAATTAACTGCAATATGAAGTAATTTTTAACTGTTAAAAATCAACTGACAAATGTAGTAAAAACAACTACAAATGCAATTGAAACAACATACATGCAAATTATTGTAAAACTGTACAAACAACTTGCAAATGTAGTTAAACAAACATAAATAAAATTTTTTTTTTTAATTATTAATTTAATAAAAAAAACAAATTTATGTAAACACTATTAACTTAATTTTATTCTATAATAAATTTAAAATTGAGAAATCAAAATTTACACTTAATGTCACTTTTTTTCACTATTAAGATATTGTTGTACTCTGTCTGTGAGGGATGAAATATGCTGTTGTTTGGCTTCCTTTTTTTCTCCAGGTAGAAAGGGATGAGAATATAAAAGAACTGAAAGAAAATAAATACAATATTTTTTTAACATTCCCCGTAAATAAATTTATATTATAAAACTTACCTTATTATTTTAGTAATTTAATAAAAAATATATAACCTTTTCCGTATTGCGCGTGCTCACTCTTTGGCGTTGTTTTATGACTAAGACAAGAGAAAACATGTTATACTCATATTCTTTCACTAGAAATTTCTAAACAAGTGATTCATACACATACTTCTGTTTGCTTCGTGTGTGTGCATACACACTTGAAAATTTAAGTATTTGTAAATAAAATTCAAAATAACTACATAAAATAAATGTTACTACAATGTAGTAATTTTTGTAGTTTGTTTAAAAAAATAACTGTCAAAAACATTGAAAAATTTTGTTCTAAGTAAATTAACTACAATTGTAGTTAAAATAACTACAACCGCATTACTACATAAATAACTGTCATGTAGTAACTGCAGAAATTTTCTGAGTGTATATCAAGGAGACTACAAGTATTTTTAAACAAAAGTCTACGAATAATATGCCACACCTTTTGGCCAAACGTAATCACCAATATAGAACTCTGGCGATTAACAAACGATAATCATAATTCGCCAAATAGCAAGATGAAAGTGGAAAAGGATAGGCCGCACTTTGAGAAGACCAATAGGCAGCACAACGACGACTGCGTTGGAATGGAACCTCCAAGGTAGCCGACGTTCAAGTCGTCCAAAGAACACCTGTCTCAGAACGGTCTTACAAGAACTCAACAAGCATACTAAATCCTTTGATGAAATTAAAGTTGTATGTAATGATAGGATAAGTTGGAATTTTCTTGTAGAAGCCCTATTTCCCCAAGTGGAATGAATAAAAGAAAAAAAAATATTTATGAAATTCAAAAGGTGTTTTTACGATGTGTACCACTGTTGGTAAAAGTGGCACAAAAGTGCCATTTGTGGCACTATTGAATGTTCAATGGCACCTTGGCACTCTCCATAGAATTTTGGCACTTTTTACGAAAATTTCTATATAATTTGATAAAAGGTCGATATCGCTGGTTTTTCATTAAAAGCCACGCCTATTAAGAAGGGTTAGCAAAATTAAAAAACAAATGCTACACTAAAAATATCTACAATTTTTTGGACCTCCTCCAGTTCTTCGGGGACAATTTAATCCTTATTTTGATATTTAAAAATAAAAGCAACGGGGATAAAATTAGAAAAACTTTAATTGATTCTATTGTATTGTCAAATTTAATTGTAAAATTTTTTGAAAGTCTTGGACCTGCTAACTTATCTTAAAATAACGTAAGTTTAGTGCTTTACTATAGTTAAGAATGGCATTTTTATATGAAAATATTTGTGGTAGTTAATGTTAAACTCGGGTTACTTTTTAGATAAGTTGCCCGCCTTTTTTTTGTCTTTTTACTTAACCCTTAAATGCATGATCTCTACAATTTTAACCATTTTTTTATATATGATTTCTAAAGGCGTGTACATTTCAAGAAAAATTCCAAAAAATTGCCAAATAGCTAAATTGTGATTATTTTAACGTGTATGAAAAAAAAGAAAAAAAAAATATATGAAATATTAATTATACATTTATTGTTGCCAAAATTAATTTTATTGCGAGAATACCACTTTAAATATTTAAACAAACATTTTCGAATATTGCACTTTTTGAAAAAAAACGCGTGTTTTAAATTTTTCACAAACAAACGAAGCAAAACCAAGATTTTTCCTATAACTGTTTAAAAAATCTGAGTTGTAGTTTAAAAGAGCACTTTGTGCAGAAAGGGCCCCAAAGCCCAAAAATTGAGTTTTATGCATCAAGTGGCGTTTTTTATTAAGAAACTGGTATGTTGCCAAATGGCTAAACCATGCATTTAAGGGTTAAAGTAACTAAATGTATAAATATTTGAAATAAAAGCTGAACATATTTTTTTTTGAAACATTAAATGTTGCTTAATTTTTTTTTTTTTTTTGGCACTTTAAAAGCTTTTTTGGCATCATTGAGGCACCAAACGAAAATTCTCAAATACCATCATTGATGTGTACAATGAATTTCATGGTGCAAATAGAATTACTTTCTAACTGCTTTTTTTTTTTGGCGAAAAAGAGTATTAAAATTTGTGTTATGTGTAAAAAATCCCATTGTAATTACCATTAGCTTAACTTCAACTAACTAGTTTTTTGTTTTTATCAGGTATTAAATTTTATAAAAGGACAAAATTAGAACTGATGATGGATAAAGCTGCAAACTGTTGTATGTTTTTTCTGATATTTCACCGGACTCATATCCGCTTTTCACACGACATAACGGTCCGTAAACGGTACGCGATTAACGGACTTTCAACGGATTCGAATTAGTTTCGATGTCCCTTAAATTCCGTTTTCTGGTTCGTATACCGATCCAGAAAGCGATGCGTAAATGGAGTTGGATTCCGTTTGTGACGGACCGTAAACGCTACGTGTATTATTTGTTGGGTCATTACAGTGAGGTTACATGATCAAGATTTTGCTTTCAAGTTGATAACACATACTGCTTGTCAAATTCAGTTGAACTTGAAGCTGTGACGTAGGCTGCATGCAACTTGATAGTCAATTTTGCTTTCAAGATGCCGTCGTCAAGGAAAGAACTAAAATTGCTCGCCTCTGTGGGCTGTTTCCGCACTGTAGGCTGTTCGAAAAGACTTTATTTTTTCTTCACATATTCCACAGACATTTTCATGTCAGCAGAAATTGATTTTTTTTATTTATTTTTAAATCATTTCGTCGATATACCGAAATATTCACATTCCGTATTTTATCAATCATGTTTTATTGCGGCACAATATTTGTAAAAAGAAAAACAAATTTACAAGAAATTGATCAGCTGTTTAAAAACTTGACCGTCAAGTTTTCTCAAAACTTGAAAGCAAAAATTGATATCACATAGGGGTTACACGACCAATTTTTTCTTTCAAATTTTAATACACTCGCACTTTTTTACTTACACACTCACATTTTAAAAATTGAACAGCAACAACTTGATATCAATTTTTGCTTTCAAGTTTTGAGAAAACTTTACGGTCAAGTTTTAAACAGCTGATCAATTTCTTGTAAATTTGTTTTTGTTTTTACAAATATTGTGCCGCAATAAAACACGATTGATAAAATACGGAATGTGAATATTTCGGTACATCGACAAAATGATTTAAAAATAAATAAAAATAAAAAACCAATTTCTGCTGACATGAAAATGTCTGTGGAAGATGTGAAGAAAAAAATAAAGTCTTTTCGAACAGCCTACAGTGCGGAAACAGCCCACAGAGGCGAGCATTTTTAGTTCTTTCCTTGACGACGGCATCTTGAAAGCAAAATTGACTATCAAGTTGCATGCAGCCTACGTCACAGCTTCAAGTTCAACTGAATTTGACAAGCAGTATGTGTTATCAACTTGAAAGCAAAATCTTGATAATGTAACCTCACTGTCAAGTTGCTGTTCAATTTTTAAAATGTGAGTGTGTTACAGTGAGGTTACACGATCAAGATTTTGCTTTCAAGTTGATAACACATACTGCTTGTCAAATTCAGTTGAACTTGAAACTGTGACGTAGGCTGCATGCAACTTGATAGTCAATTTTGCTTTCAAGATGCCGTCGTCAAGGAAAGATCTAAAAACGCTCGCCTCTGTGGGCTGTTTCCGCACTGTAGGCTGTTCGAAAAGACTTTATTTTTTTCTTCACATATTCCACAGACATTTTCATGTCAGCAGAAATTGATTTTTATTAATTTTATTTTTAAATCATTTCGTCGATATACCGAAATATTCACATTCCGTATTTTATCAATCGTGTTTTATTTCGGCACAATATTTGTAGAAAGAAAAATAAATTTACAAGAAATTGATCATCTGTTTAAAACTTGAACGTCAAGTTTTCCCAAAACTTGAAAGTAAAAATTGATATCAAGTTGCTGTTCAATTCTTAAAATGTGAGTGGGTTAGTAAAAAATGTGAGTGTATTGAAACTTGAAAGGAAAAAATTGATCGTGTAACCCCTATGTTAGTAAAAAAAATGTGAGTGTTTGAAACTCGAAAGGCAAAAATTTATCGTGTAACCCCTATGTTAGAAAATCTCTGAAAGTTGCGTCTGAAAATGTCCTTGCAAGGTGGGTAAATTATTCTTAAACTTCTACAACGAAAATATAATTTTTTTCAACGCTATTAAGGCAAATGTACACGAGAGAGAAAACTGCGAGTTATAGGGCAAGAAACACCTCTAAATAGCTCTATTGTGAATGATTTAGGCTATTTAGGGTTGATTTTTGCTCTATATCTAGCATTTTTATTTTAAAGGCACATGTACGCGCGAGAGAAAACTGCTAGATATAGAGAAAAACGACCCTAATTCGCTAAAATCATTCGAATTTAAATAATTTGACATCGGCTTCAGGCAACAAGCCGCCGGTGATTTTATTCCCGCCGACTATTTTGCGTCTACTTGTATCTCTGCTATGAATGTGTTGATGGGAATGGAAAAACATTTTATTTGAAATCATAAACAATGGATGAAATTGAAGACTTTTTTAATATTTCTAAAGACTTTAAGCGCGTTAGTGCACCCTTGCCTAAACCCATTGTTGAGGAAACGCCAACAACAAGTTCCAAAATTAAGCGAGAGCGGGATGATATATCGGAAAGAAATCTTAAAATTCGGAAGGTAATTGTTATAGTTATTACTACTTTTAAACATAATTGGTAAATTAATTTGTATAGTTTGAAAGCCATGATCATGATGATGGTCCATCCTACTGCAAAAGTGTAATATCACACAGTGTTCTTCCGGAAGATTTGGATTTTGTAAGTGATGATGACGATGATCTCTTAAATGCTAAGCCCCAAATTAATGATGGGGTCTATGATCGCTATGAATTCAATATGGAACGTGATAAATCGCTACCCATACATGACGCTAAAGATGAAATTATAACAACTATACGTAAACATCCAGTTGTTATATTGGAAGGAGATACCGGATGTGGTAAAACTACTCAAGTAAGATATTTTCAGAATTTTTTTATTTTATATTACAATTAGTTTCAGACGTAATGCTTTGTGGCGAAGAAGCCATCTTGCGATCTGCTTCATCACTTTCACTGTGTTCTTGTTGGTCCTCTTCTTCGCTTTCATTTTCACAAGTATTTTCTTCTTCTTCTTCGCCTCCCTGATCTTCTGATGAAGAGTTTTCAAGGTCGTCCATAATATGATCTGGTAATTTTTCCCCAATCATACTTCGTGATGACATTTTACCAAAATATTTTCTATCAACTCCTTGCGAAGATGAATCTTCAACTGCGGATTCATTATCTTCATTATTAGATTCGTCATTTTCTAAACTATGATTCACTAAACCAGCTGCTTTGCGTTTAAGTTCTTTTCTTGTCTCGTTTATATTTCCTCCTTTGGATTTAGTTGTTACTGTTCTAGTTTCTTCAGTTTTTTCATCTAAAATATCGTGTATATTTTTAATGACATCTTGAATATCATGAAATATATTTGTTGGAGGCAATGCATTTTGCATTATGGACTTTTCCGAATTAGACAACGACTGTTTAATATTATTGTAATTATCTTCCAGTTCGACCATTTCTGGTAAAACTCTTTCAGCTTCAGATATTGCTTGCAACTTTAGTTTTA
This sequence comes from Leucophora obtusa, assembly GCA_949987735.1. Taxonomy (NCBI): domain Eukaryota; kingdom Metazoa; phylum Arthropoda; class Insecta; order Diptera; family Anthomyiidae; genus Leucophora; species Leucophora obtusa. The sequence goes on from OX465295.1 coordinate 222,419,395, forward strand.
ATTTGATACGCACCACCTCTGCCTTTTCCCTTCCTCTATGTATGTCATATATTTTGTCATAATCGACCATGTTCTCTAACCCAACGTCGTAATCCAAAGCTGCAAAGCGAAAGGCATCCGATTTATATAAACGCCAAAATATATAACGAACTTCATCCATTTGGGGATCCATGGGAAGATTTTGAATAAAAGATGAAATCTCCAGCCATGTTTCGGGGCATACGAGCACTTTTACATATTGTTTAGTTGGCTGTTTAAAATATATTGCATACAGAAGATACAATCCCCCAATACGTCTTAAAAGTTGTTGTCTACTATCTCGTACTTGGGAGACGACTTTCCCAACTTCGTCTTTGGCGCAGACAATGCGCTTTGCCAAGTGTATTATAGACTTTGTGGTTTGTATAACTTCAATTGTTGTTGTTTGAGCCGAATATACGTGCATAAACATCATAGATTTCCATTGTACACAAAAGCATTCAAAGTGTGGATTATCACTTTCCATGAATTTTTCTATTAAATTGATGCAGTCTTCGAAAATAACTGATTCCATGATTTATAATTAATGGCTTTACAACAACTGAGTTGTATGCTTCTGTTTTGTTGATTAAATCGTGAAATAACCCGGTGTCTTCAAATGCAATAAATTATATGATATGATATGTCAAAACCATTTCAGAGAAACGTCAAAATGATATCAATTGCAAAGTGGTGGAGAACACTTGACCATTTCATGGCTAAAAAATATCATAGATTTTTCTTCGAAAAATACAAAATTTTATCAAACATTAGTTTTTATCTACAAATAATAAAAAATTAAACACTTTTCCATTCTTTTTTACCAAATTTTCTGTTGTTTTTTATTAAAAAATAAAGCCCAGTATTTTGTTCAAAAGAGCGAAAAAATTTCGCTCTATGTTTGGTGCTCAAAAGCTATAATAAAAACATTAAAATGGAAAAATTTTTTATGGTCTATAAAAAGTTACAATCATAATTAACCCAAATGGAACTTTTTCGCTACATTTTCAAATGGTCCTGTCTATTAAATTGATGCGAAAAAAATTCCTCCGCAATTTCGCAACAATTCCACGCAAGTGAAAAATCATTTTTTTTATATAGAGTTTGACAGCTTTTTTCGCAAAAGTACAAAATACCGGGCTTTAAAACGAAAAGTGACATTTGATGGCAGGCATCATTGCAAGAGCCGCTTGCATGTCAGCGATATCATGATATTGCAATAAAATTGAAATTGAGTCTTCACTTAAGATGAAATCATTTTGATAATTGCTATCTTTTTATTGCATGTCAAGACACTAGGTAACATAGGGGTTACACGATCAATTTTTGCCTTTCAAGTTTCAATACACTCACATTTTTTTACTAACACACTCACATTTTAAAAATTGAACAGCAACTTGATATCAATTTTTGCTTTCAAGTTTTTGGAAAACTTGACGGTCAAGTTTTAAACAGCTGATCAATTTCTTGTAATCAATATTTGTATTGTGCCGCAATAAAACACGATTGATAAAATACGGAATGTGAATATTTCGGTATATCGACGAAATGATTTAAAGCTGCCTACACACTAGGGAACATGGTTGAGGGAACAAAAAATATCAAAAAATTTTGTAAACACGAAATGCACGCTCTCAACACGCACACACACACAAAAGCACTCACACATTCACAAAAAATGCTCTCTTTTTTTAAGTATGTTCCCTAGTGTGTAGGCAGCTTAAAAATAAAATTAATAAAAAATCAATTTCTGCTGACATTAAAATGTCTGTGGAATATGTGAAGAAAAAAATAAAGTCTCTGAACAGCCTACAGTGCGGAAACAGCCCACAGAGGCGAGCATTTTTAGGTCTTTCCTTGACGACGGCATCTTGAAAGCAAAATTGACTATCAAGTTGCATGCAGCCTACGTCACAGCTTCAAGTTCAACTGAATTTGACAAGCAGTATGTGTTATCAACTTGAAAGCAAAATCTTGATCATGTAACCTCACTGTAAACAAAATATCAATCAGCTGATAAGGGGTCTATAAACGATCAAGCATGCTATACACCTTGGCTTGATGGTTCCGTGCACTGATTAATACCAGATGTGAAACCAATGACGGGCGTCAAAAAAGGATTCTCGAACCGTATGGTTTTGTTTACATGGAAGACAAGTCAAGAGGGAGATAACAATATAAAATCTCCATACATTTTGTATTGCGCATTTTTTGTATATATCTGTCTCTTTTTAGATTATTGTGCTTTATCTTTTATGTTTTTCTTAAATTTTTGCGTTTTGTTTTGCTCAGTTTCTATTGGCCATATTGCCCAAATCAGCTGATTCATACCTGGTATAATTTGTGGTTCCGTGTATTTGTTTTTGTATTTTCCATCAAACAAGGCATTACATGATAAAATGCTGTGCATGTTGTAAAGCATGCTTGACCGTCTATAGGCCGCAATAGAACCTAGTACCTAGTGTCTTGACATGTAGTGAAACGATAGCAAGCAATTGTCGAAATGATTCATCCCAAGAGACCCGGTGTCTTCACCTAGTGGCTACAAATGCAAAGAAATGTGCAAAGAAATTAGAAAATAAAACACAAAGCACAATTCGCCGTGAGTCGCCGAAGAAGAAGGTTATCTCGAGACCTGTATTATATTATTTAATAAGGAATAACGGTTAATCGTTTTTGTTTTGCGATACTCTAAAGCGTGTCTCAGCATGCCGTTAGACTGTGTAGTCTGATCACATGCAAACCGGGCGAATTCCCTTGGAGACATCGTCCACGCTTCTATTGCAATGGCAATGGTCGGTTGTGCGCGTGTTAAGTCCATCGGCATTTGTTCTTTTTATGGCGTGTTGGGGCCTCATCTCGCTGAACCTCCATTGTGAAGGCAATGGTTGCTTTGTCACGTGTTGCTGTTGTTCCAGCACGTCTGTTATCTATAAGTTATTATAATTTACGCGCATTATGGTCCAGTTACCCCGCGCTTTTTTTTATATATTTTGTAAATTTATTTATAAAGTATATTTATATAAATAAATAAATAAAAACACAAAGCAGCAACAAAGAAAATAATTTTGTTGTTGCTTTGTGTGTAATTCGCAAATTTTACGGCATATTTTATTGCATTTGAAGACAGTAGGTCAAATGCAATAAATATGATATCAATTGTCAAAACGATTGCAGAAAAATGTCAAAATTATATCAGTTGCACAGTAAACAACAAAAATTTTGGGGGACGTTTATCAAAAATAGGGTTAAATATTACCAAGTACAGTAGGAGCACTTCAACTAATAACTATTTTTAGAAAAGTTTGTCAATGGTCTTGGTAAAATGATTTCGAGAATAGCAAAATGTCATATACCCAGAAAAACTTGGTAAATATTTCTAGTTCTATTTAATAACATTTAGGCATACGAATTTAATAAAATGACAAATTTTTTATTTTATAAAAATCCTTAGAATTTTATTTAATAATTTTTTTATGGAATAAAATTTCAGGTCTATTGAATAATGTATGTTAAAAATTTATTTTATTTATTTATTTATTGAAATATACTTTATAAATAAATTTACAAAATATATAAAAAAAGCGCGGGGTAACTGGACCATAATGCGCGTAAATTATAATAACTTATAGATAACAGACGTGCTGGAACAACAGCTACACGTGACAAAGCAACCATTGCCTTCACAATGGAGGTTCAGCGAGATGAGGCCCCAACACGCCATAAAAAGAACAAATGCCGATGGACTTAACACGCGCACAACCGACCATTGCCATTGCAATAGAAGCGTGCACGATGTCTCCAAGGGAATTCGCCCGGTTTGCATGTGGTCAGACTACACAGTCTAACGGCATGCTGAGACACGCTTTAGAGTATCGCAAAACAAAAACGATTAACCGTTATTCCTTATTAAATAATATAATACAGGTCTCGAGATAACCTTCTTCTTCGGCGACTCACGGCGAACTGGATGTTAAATATATTTTTATTTATATAAATATACAAAGCACATAAAATCAGGGATGGAAAGAACGCTCGAGCGAGCCAAAAATATACAAATTTTTTTTCAAAAGCTCTGAAGCCAAAATTAAAAGAGCTGCTCAAAAACTAAAAAAGCTCGCAACTAAAAAAGTAAAGAGCTTGTTTTGTAAAGATTTCATTTGAATTTTATTTGAAAAAGTTTTTGTAATTAATAATAAGTTTTTAAGCCTAATAAATTTGAAAAATTAAACAACTCACTACAAATTGGTGACCCCGACGAGATTCTGGCCGGACCACGCCATTCCGGCCGGAGCACGTTACAAATTGTTAACCCCGACGACAGTCTGGCCGGACCACACCATTTTGGCCGGACCACGCTACAACTTGGTGACTCCGACGTACGGCATTATGAACTTTCTCGGAAATAGTTACAAATGGTAAGCACGAATTTTGTGATGGCTAGTGAAAACGACGGCAAGGAAATAAAGGCAAACGCCACCACTGCTACCGGCAACAATCGTCTCCATTGCAACATTCCCAATCGAATTATTTTAAGCGCAGCTATTCATCGAATCAAAAACATGCTAACTCCTTTGATGGTCACACCAATATAATGAGAGAACGTTTAGATTCTTTTCATTCGAATATATTGCAGCTGCCACGAGGGGTAACACCACGACCACAAACACCGCCACACCACTATCAGCAGAAACAGTAACAACTTCAGCAGCAACAACGTCATTATAATCAACATCCACCTTTAACACAAACTTATTCATCCGAATCATGTCCTATCTATTTAAATCCTTATCGTGTATCTGGAAATACTTTACATCTTCCTACACTAACCCTGGCAGAATCCCAAATGTCCACACTCGATTTTGCAAAAGCAAAATCAAACAAAAAATGTGCCACATACGGAAACAACAACGCCTCAACACAATACCAGCGAAGAACCACAAGACAATAACGGCAATGAAGATACACAACTCAGCAGCGATAGCGTAGATCCTACATCTCGAGAAGACGAAGAAATTGAGAGCACTAGTCCGATTTCTTCTTAAATATCGTTAGTTGGTAACTAGGTGGGGGGTATTGTGGTGTAACGATTTCATTTAAATTTTATTTGTATTTAACAACACTATCCTTTTTGTTTACTTTATGTTTTTACGTTATACAACACGGTCAGTTGACTGGCTAGATTTTTCTAGAATAGAAACTTTGTGTTCATGATTATTATAGTTAAAGTTTTTGTAATTAATAATAAGTTTTAAAGCCTAATAAATTTTAAAAATTAAACAACTCGCTACAAATAGTTGACCCCGACGAGTCTGGCCGGACCACGCTACAAGCTTATAAAAATGAAAAGGCTCGTAGACAAAACCAAATAAAGTTTTTTAAATCGAGCAGCTCGTAAAAAAATTTCATAAAGCTTTTTTATATAACAGCTCTCTACTCAAAAAAGTTTGGCAGTTACTACATGACAGTTGTTTGTGTAGTAATCAATAGTTGTTGTTTTTAACAGTAGCTCTGTTCCACGTACGTTACCGCGGGTAACCGCGGGAACCCAATCTTACCAAAAAGCGTTTCTATTGTTAAAATTTGGGTAAATGAGAGCGTTGATGAGAGAATAATTTGTTTCTCTTTTTACCAGAAGTTACCCGTACTTTTTTTGCGGGTAAAATGGAAAAACTGTCAAATCACTAGTTGTTTGTAAATCAGCTGTTTTAAATTTGTAAAAATAATTTAAATATTAACAAAACTTGTAAACAATAATTAATATCGTTAACAAATACTACGTTCTAACATTTTTTCTTTATTCCCTTCGATATTTTATTCTTTATAATAGCTTTTGTTTATATGAATAACTTTGACGTTAATTTTTGGACTTGAAATATGGTTTTGTGCGTTCCAGGTATTGTGAGCAATTTTACCATTTTTTGAGATAATTATTTGTTTACTCTCATTTTACCAGACTTTACCCAGAATTACGTGGAACAAACCTAGTAATTACAGTTGTTTTTCTATAGAAAAATGCAAAACAACTTTTATGACGGTTATTTAAGAAAACAACTACCGAAAAGTACTGTAATTTCGTAACAGTTGTTTAAATCAGTTATTTTTAATATCATAACCACCAAAACAATATTTTTACAGTATACAGTAGCTTTTCAATTTTCAATTCAATTTATTTCTTACAATATTTATATTATTTACATTTCACTTAGAAGCAAACGGTGGGTCTCATACTGCGGGTTTAAACTTTAGTTAATAGTTAACCTAAAAATTTGTTGTTGTTTTGTGTACATTTTTTTGACATTTTCTTTTGTTTATAGTTAAGTTAAAGTTAAACCTAAAGTATGAGACCCATCGAAAGAGTTTAGGAACTTCGTTCCTTTTCTACTTAGATATATAAATATATTTTTTTGATTTATGAAATTTATGTAAATTAGACCGACTCACGAAAAAAAGTAAAAAAAGTGCCCCCCTCAAAATAAACCTTGGTTTTATGATAATTCCCAAAATATTTTGGGTCTAGCAAAGAGATCTCACGAGCTGGACCATTTTTAAAAAATAAATATTTTTTTTAGTTTTTGTAAAAATTTGCATTTTAGCTGTAGACAACATACTCAATATGGGTATCACATGAAAGATTTTTTTGAGGCGCGTCCAGCGGTATATATAACATGTCCAAGCGTATCCAGACATGTCCTATTTTCAAGGATATTCTATAAAAAAAAACAAATTTTTGACTCTTTTGTACGGAGATGTTTGTTATTGAAATATCAAACTTACATATCATAATAGGTGTGTTTCTTTACTTTTTGGGTAAAGTTCGGTAAAATGAGAGTTAACAAGAAATACTCTCACGAAGTGACAAAAATGCCCAAAAGTAAACGAACGCGAAAAACCATATTTGAAGCCCGAAAAACAAACGTCAATAGATTTGTGCATTATAGTTCGTTTTGGTGAGCGCTCTTTCTAGTTTTTGTTCAATTTGTTGTAAAAATCTAGATAGCTTTTCTAGTTAAACCCCTTTTTAAATCAAAAATTTTAATAAAAATTTCCTTTTTAGGCATTTCTATTTACAAAAAGGAATACGTAATTTATTAAATTTGGTAAAGATTTTAATATTAAACAAAAGCTTCGATTTATTTACATATTTATCTCTTTAACACATTTAAACAAGCGTCTTCAAAAAATTGTCGGTAATTTTATGGAGTTGTAATATAACCGATAAACTTTTGACACTTTTATACTAATTTTTGTAAATGATAAACATATTTTCTGAATGAAAGAAATGAGCGATTGAACTAAAAAAGCTACACTCGAAAAAATAAGTTAGTCGAAAAATTAGTAAAACGTCTTGTATATCAAGTGTACTAGTTTTCAGCAATTTTTTGTTGAAATTCCGTTTTTAGCAAAAGTTTTAAACCTTTTGCTGAAATTACCAACTTTTTTGCAAGCACGCTCCTGACTTAAAATTTGCTGACACAGCAACATTTTTTGCTGACTTTACTGATTTCTTTTTTTGAGTGTATTAATTGTGAACTAGGTCTTTGGTTAAATTAGTGAATAGTTCAATTGAACTAGTTAAACCCAACTGATGGCTTTTTCGTGCAAGAAGAACAAGAATATTACTCTCTCATGACAGCTCTCCCGGGATTTACAAATCCCGAAATCCCGGGATTGGTCTTGAAAAAATCCCGGGATTTCCGATTTCATTATTTGGCATATTTTATCTCTTTTTGTATTTGTTTTTATTGTTATATTCGACCTAAATCACATAAATCTAATATCTTTTTAAATGCTATTAAAGAACTAATTTTCCAATTCATAACTAATAGATTAAAATAGATTACAGATTAAATAAATCTGAATAAAAACCTTAATAATTTAAAAACTTTTATTCAGCTGTGAAACTTTTGAAAAATATAGTAATTCAGCTTTATTTAATCTTTTAATTATATAGTCGTTGCTAAAATCATAACTTCATGCAAAATAATTTTGCCGACTAAAAACAGCAAATTTTTGTTAAATTAGAAAAATCTAACAATCTGCCTTTCTGAAATCAGCAGGTATATGCTTACCCCTAAATTCATAAACGCTTTGTAAAATTATAGGAGGTTTATTGAACTAATTTTGTATGAAAATGACGTTTTGTAAACCTGCTATAACTTTACAAAGCATTTATGAATTGAGGGGTTAATATTTTATGTTAGGTGATTTAAAAAAACTAGTAGTCACTAAATATATCTGATGATTTCAGCAGAGTAGTTTGTATTTGCACTCTATTGTTTTTAGCCAAATATAACTAAAACTTTGTAGATATAGCAGTGTTTTAGCTACTTTTGGTTAAAAAGTTTTTCCAGAGGTAAATTGTAATTTGTCGACTTTTTGACTTTTCGACTTTTTATAGGTAAAAGTCGATTAATCGACTTTTCGACTTTTTATAGGTAAAAGTCGATTAATAGACTTTTTATGTAAAAATTTCTTAATAGCAAAAAAATCATATTTTTTAGCTTATTTGGGGGTCAGTTAACTAGATTCGGAACGTAGAATGGGCACCTTGTTGATAATGAGCATCAATTCGACTTTTATGCATATATATTAGTGTTTCCAATTCGGTTAATCGATTAACCGATTCCTCGATTAATCGCCTCTATTTCGGTTAATGTCCAAAAAAATAATTTAAAACTCAAATAATTATTCGACCCGAATAATCGGTTAAAATTGGTCAATTAACCGGTTAAATTTTTAATATAGAATTTTTCCTTAATTTTTTCGCAAAACTTCACAATTTTCTTAATCTGGGCTACAAAATTACCAGAAAACCTTAGAAAAAACAAATACTAACTAAAATAAACAAGTCGACATTGTACCATCAGACTCCCAATTTTTAATAAAATTTTGCGCAAATGTTTAAAAAAAAATATGTATCAAAGTTTCTATTTGTAAAAAAGCCTTAAGAACATAGCAAAAGGCCAAAATGAAGGTGTTTTTTTAAAACTTCACAAAACACACGAAATACACGACTGGCTGAAGGATGCTTTATGAAATAAAATAGACAATTTTGCATTACTGTTCCAATTCTTTTAAAAATTTAAACTAATATAAATTATATCTCCATGTCCTTTAAGACAAGGCTGCATTTGTTTTAAAACTGTTACACAATTAACATGTTAATTCTGTAAGAACTTTAACTTTTCTTATTTTTCCTAAGAAAGTGTACATACACATCGGTTCAAAACCACATCAATTCTAAAACATGTTCCACTAGAGCAACATTGAACCCGAACCCGTTTCAAGGAATATAAATTCGAATTAAAACAAATAACCTAAAGTTAAAAAATTTTAATTTATATAGAATTTGACTTCTGTAACTGCACACTCAGTGAATTGTTTATATGCTATTGATGAATTTATACACTGATTCAATTAAGTTTCGCTGGAAATCGTCTATTGAAACTTTTAATTGATATGATGCAATTTGTCATAAAATTTTATGAAGAATTTCATATTATTTATTAAAAATGTCATACACCCAAAAAAGTTTTTTTAGAAAGAGATTCATAAAAATTGTGAAGCTTTTTCATGAAATTTAATAAAATTGGCTTTTACTTTTTGAAGAAAACTTCATTAGCTTATTGAAAATTTTGTTTACGCTCGTCCGATAAAATTCTCTCTGAGTAAGTACGCTCAAACTTTAGGTTATTTTTTTACTGTTAATGGCCTCTAGTAACGAAAAAGATACTGAGAAACAAAGTAAATTGGTATTCTCAATTAACTGAAATTAATCTCAAAGAGAACTTTAATGAAAATTTCGTAGCTGTAGGAAGAATCTTATTAAAATTTAAAAAACTTTAGGTATAGCATTTCTTTAACCCTTTCAGACCCAGCACACACGATTGTGAGATGTGATGTTTTCTCTTAAAATTACAAATATTTTATTTAGATAAAAAATTTCAGTTATACTTTTAGCTAAATTATATTTCATAAAATATGAATTGACACCAGGAAATTTCAATAGTTTTAGTATCATTTTACCTTAAAGTTATAAAATGAATACATTTTTGCAAGCTAGTTCCCTATAAACATTTTCACTGGAATTCAAGTTGAAATCAAGTTCAATTCCAGCCCTGTTTTCCAGTTTCAAGGCTTGAATTCAACTTTTATTACATTTTATTTCAATAGCATACTCCAGCAAAAGGGAAACAAAAATTCAAGTTTGAAATATTTTTGTTAAATAAACAAGTGCTAGAATTTGAAATATACTTTACTTCAAGCAAAATTTAAAGCACTTGAATTTTTAAAACATATGTGCTTATTGGGTTGGGTCTGAAAAAGTTAAATGTAATATTAAATTTTATAGTGTCAGTATTGATTAAAAATCACATTCAAACAAATTTTGTATCTAAGCTTTTCAGATTTTTAAATTTTTTTCTGAATAAAAAATCTACGTTAAGTAATCGATATGTAACAGTTTTAGGTTTGCTGTTCTTAACTTACTAATATTTTGTTAGTTTCAGCAGTTCTTTCTGCCATCTTCAACGAAATTTTAGTAGATTTAGCAACATTTTTACAGACCTTTTTCTAAAAAAATCTCAGATACCGAAACTTTTCAACCTTTGAATATGAAAACTTTTTTATTAAATACATCGAATTCATATATGACGTTAATATTTAATGAAAAGAGTCAGCTTTTTGTGTTTTAATTAATAAAAAGTTAATGAAATACCTTAATTTAGCATTAAACGATTAATCGATTAACCGCCAATTTTCTCGAATAACCGACCCGAATAACCGGTTAATCCATTTTAGTGATTTTTCGAATAATGTATTAACCGGTTAACCGCCTATGTCGAATAATTGGAAACACTAATATATATGCATATATTATCACTGATAAATTTTAATGTTCCCTCTAGATTTTTAAGAAACCATGACTATTTTTTCATAGGTATGCATAAAACGGGTATGCGTTAAATGAACCATTAATTGGATCCCAGATTAATTTTAATAAATTAGAGAATAATACTGTTTTAGATTTTAGTTATTCAAAACATATGTTTAAACTTTATTTAAATAATTTGTTTTAATTTTCTAATTTTATTTTTAGCGAGTATCATTGTTATCCATAGACTTTATAAAAAAATAAAGAAATGAAAATAAAATTTTCCTTGTTTTTTATCATCGCACAGTGGTTTTAACCATAAAATGTAGCACAAAACTTATAGACATTAAGACTTATTTTATTCTTATACATTAACCCTTAAATGCATGGTGTAGCCAATATACCAGTTTTTTTAATAAAAAAACCCCACTTGATGCACAAAACTGCATTTTTGGGCACACACACATAGTGTTCTTATTGTTTCGCCCAGATTTTTTAAACAGTTATCGGAAAAATCTTGGTTTTGCTTCGTATATTTGTGAAAAATCTAACACACACGTATTTTAAAAAAAGTGTAATATTAAAAAATTTTTGTTTAAATATTTAAAGTGATATTCTCGCAATAAAATTAATTTTGTCGACAATAAATGTATAGTCATAGTTTATTAGACCGACTCACGAAAAAAGTGCCCCCCTCAAAATAAACCTTGGTTTGTTTTATGATGATTCCCAAAATATTTCGGGTCTAACAACGAGATCTCACGAGCTGGACCATTTTTAAAAAAGGTTTTTGAAATTTGCATTTTAGCTGTAGACAACATACTCAATATGGGTATCATATGAAAGGTTTTTTTGAGGAGCGTCCAGCGGTATATATATCATGGTCAAGCGTATCCATACATGCCCTATTTTCAAGTATATTCTATAAAAAAAACAAAGATGTTTGTTATTGAAATGTCAAACTTAAATATCATAATCTGTAGTCGATTTAGGTGAACACGTGTTTCAGATTTTTTTGAAATTCGCGATTTTTCGCGTTTTATCAGAAATTCAATGTGGAGGAAAAAATGTGTTCTAAATAGGGCAATATGGATACCAAAACTTTCCTTTTGATAAGTAAATCATCGCAAAGTGGATATAGTTCGGAATTTTGCAAATTTCATATATTTTGCGTGTTGCTGTGGACTAAATGTTGTTAAAATTTTCCAGTTACTGCAATCTGCATTTGAATTCAGTATCTAGTTGATGTAAGATAAAAATGCAAATCCAGCACACGCTTTATTGTCGGAATATCTTTTTGTCGCGAAAAATGCATCTTAACAGAAAAAACCCAACATGCGCTTTTTTTTGGCGGAATATCTTTTTTTCGCGAAAAAAAAAATTATTATAAAATTTTATTTAGGGTCAGCATATATTTAGATTTTTCTTAAAAAAATTACAGATATATTTTATTTAATAATAAACCTACAAAAAATTCCATAAAGTTGGGGTAACTCCATATTTTATCAAAATTTGGTCCAGAGCACCGTGAAAAATGTATTAAATTAGCAAAAACTTAGCGACTTAGCGATTATTTGCTTATCAAAAGGAAAGTTTTTATATCCATATTGCCCTATTTTAAACATATTTTCTCCACTATATTGAATTTCTGATAAAACGCGAACAATCGCGAATTAAAAAAAAAAACTGAAACACGTGTTCACTTAAATCGACTAGAGATTAATATATGTAAGATTGACATTTAAATCAAAAAATTCTTCATACAAAAGAGTCAAAAACTTGTTTTTTTGTGTAGAATATCCTTGCAAACAGGACATTTTTAGGAATGCTTGAACATGTTATATATACCGCTGGACGCGCTTCAAAAAAACTTTTCATATTACCAATATTGTGTATATTGTCTTTAGCCAAATACCAAAATTCTGCCAAAAACTAAGAAAAAGCCCTTTTTTAAAAACGTCCACCTCGTGAGATCTCTTTCCTAGACCCGAAATATTTTGGGAATCATCATAAAACAAACCAGGGTTTATTTTGAGGGGGGCACTTTTTTTTTTGCTTTTTTTCTGTCCATATAAGGTGAGTCGGTCTATAGTTTATATATTTATTTATTTTTTTCTTTTTTTCATACTCGTTAAAATAATCACATTTTAGCTATAGTAATTTATTTGCCAAAAAACCATATTTTTCAATAAGTCACCTTGTCTCTAAAATAATTTTTTTTTGGTATTTTTCTTGAAATGTACATGCCTTTAAGGCATATCTACACGGGATAGAAAACTCGCTAGACTTTATGAAAATGCAGCTCTGTATAAGTCTACGAAATGTAATCTCTAGGCCATTGACAATTTCTGTCATACATAATTTCTGTAATTAGTAACAATTTTAAAGATATCTTGTAACATTATTGAACATTTCAGTGTATTTAATGTAGATTTTGGTTTTTGGAGAAAAAATTATTCTTTAAAATTCGACTATTTTAAATTAATACTTGACAACTAGAGATGATACTTTTAAGATAAAAATTAATGCCAACTATATTAGAAATGACAAATTTAGCGCAAACTCTACGAGATTTCTATCCCGTGTAGATATGCCTTTAGAAATCATACACTGCGGTGCAAAATTATAGCCGCATGTACTTTTTAGCAGTTTTGTGCATATACAAAACAAAATTCAGAAATATGTGTATGCCATCTGAATGACCTTCAAAAATAATGAAAAAAACAACAAACAAATATTTGTTTTTGTTTTTTAAAAAACCATTATAACAAATTCTTTGTTTTTTTGTTGGTGCATAATTATAGCCGCAGTTTAAAAAAACAATTTATTAAGTTAACGGTAAAGCCAGTTTTAGTTTTTTTTCTTTTATTCTTATTTGCTTTGATTATTTATTATTTGCTAATTGCATTTTAGTCTTATTTTCGCAATGCCACGTTGTTGTTATTTGTCCGATATTGAAAAAGGCAAAATTACTGCTTTTCAAGAAGATGGCATTAGTTTTCGAGGAATTGCTCGGAAAATAAACCGATCTGAAAAGGTGGTACGCAATTTTTTGAAAAATCCTTCAAATTACGGACAAAAGAAAAAAAATGCTGGTAGAAAACCCCAACTCTCAGATCGGAATAAACGCAAGATAATCAGAATCGCTAGCAACTCCACAAAAACTTCCAAGCAAATTGCACAGGAATGTGATTTAAATGTGTCCCGTTGGACTTTAAACCGTGTGCTAAAGCAGTCCTCAGTTATTTGCCGCCAAAAAATGAAGAATGCACCACGATTACTGCCACGGCACAAAAGTGCACGCTTGGATTTTGCAAAAAATAACATGACTACAGACTGGAATAAGGTAAGTCAAATTAAGATATCTCTAGCCAGCACTGATTTGAAAATTTCTTTTTACAGATAACTTTTTCTCATCCGAAAAAATTTCTCATCCGAAAAAATTATCTGTAAAAAGAAATTTTCATATCAGTGCTGGCTAGAGATATCTTAATTTGACTTACCTTATTCCAGTCTGTAGTCATGTTATTTTATGCAAAATCCAAGCGTGCACTTTTGTGCCGTGGCAGTAATCGTGGTGCATTCTTCATTTTTTGGCGGCAAATAACTGAGGACTGCTTTAGCACACGGTTTAAAGTCCAACGGGACACATTTAAATCACATTCCTGTGCAATTTGCTTGGAAGTTTTTGTGGAGTTGCTAGCGATTCTGATTATCTTGCGTTTATTCCGATCTGAGAGTTGGGGTTTTCTACCAGCATTTTTTTTCTTTTGTCCGTAATTTGAAGGATTTTTCAAAAAATTGCGTACCACCTTTTCAGATCTGTTTATTTTCCGAGCAATTCCTCGAAAACTAATGCCTTCTTCTTGAAAAGCAGTAATTTTGCCTTTTTCAATATCGGACAAATAACAACAACGTGGCATTGCGAAAATAAGACTAAAATGCAATTAGCAAATAATAAATAATCAAAGCAAATAAGAATAAAAGAAAAAAAACTAAAACTGGCTTTACCGTTAACTTAATAAATTGTTTTTTTAAACTGCGGCTATAATTATGCACCAACAAAAAAACAAAGAATTTGTTATAATGGTTTTTTAAAAAACAAAAACAAATATTTGTTTGTTGTTTTTTTCATTATTTTTGAAGGTCATTCAGATGGCATACACAGATTTCTGAATTTTGTTTTGTATATGCACAAAACTGCTAAAAAGTACATGCGGCTATAATTTTGCACCGCAGTGTATATAAAAAATGGTTAAAATTGAAGAGATCATGCATTTAAGGGTTAAGGCTTTTACAAAACTAATTTTGTAGTCACCGCATTTTATTACAGTGTGAGCGTCACCTTGGTATTTTAAACTGGCAGAGTTAAACTTTTAACTGTCAAGTTAATCTTTTAACTGACAAAAGGTGCATGTTTAAACGATCAAGGTTTAAAATAAAGTACTGCACAATTCGACATTTTATGTAAAAATGTCATTATAAAAAATTTCATGCTTTGCTATGTCATGCCAATTCAAACAAGGTGTTATGCCATGTTGTGCCAACACAATCATACTGTCGTAGCATGTCATTGCAACTTAGAGAAGCTGTTGTACGCTGTTGTGTTCAATACCATGCCTTTAATGTTTTTTCTGCAGCATGTTTTTAATACTGCCCAGTGTAGAAAATCATTACCAGATATGTGGTTATGTAACTACATACTTGGTAATGGTAACTAGTTACTTTTGTTATTACATTTCTTATTACCTTTATATGGCGATGTCGCGAAAAATAATGAGGTATGGTTACACACCAGCATACGAAAAATCAAAAATATATCGTTACCTATGTGCTTACCAGTACTGACAAAAATAATGAGTCTAAAAATAGATTTTCAAAAAAATAAAATAAAAAAAAATATTTTTTATTGTATTTTTTTTTTAATAAAATTTCCTGGTGCGGGAATCGAACCTGGGTCTACAAATTGCCAGTCAATAACTCTACCATCTGAGCTATATCGACATTTAATATTTAACAGATAAAAACATAATTGATCTACTGCACACAAGTATACTTACTCGCCAATATAGAAAAAATCAAAAAATATGTAGTTACATATATCCTTACCAGTATTTAAAAGATATTGAGTCTAAAAATAGATTTAAAAAAATTTTAAAAAATCTAGAAAAGTATTTTCTATTTGAAATAATGATAAAAATAAGTCATTATCAGTAACTTATTACTATATGTTTTAAAATAATACAGAAGGTAAGTGGGTGTCATTACTGGTAGTCCAAAAAATAATGATATGTCATTACCGTTTTTTAAATAAAGATATATGTGACAGCGCATAGAGAAAGGGACCTAAGGGTAAAAAAATCAATTTTTTTTTTTTTGTGGACAACATCTGAGCATCGAATGAGACCGATCCCAAGCTCTCCTGACCTTAGGTCCCTTTCTATCCTTAGGTCCCTTTCTATTTCTATTTTCTATTTTCGAACCTTTTCTAATTAAATTTATACATACTTCCAAAAAAAAAATAGCTTACTGTTCTAAAAATTACTGTAAGTACTACTCGTATTACTGAATTCTTTTTTTTTTTGTAAACACCAGATTTCATTCACTATTGATATTGTTGCGAAATTATTGTTTCAAAGTTTCAAAGTTTATACAATATGACACACATATATACAAATTTTTTTCTTTCCAAATTGGCTTTGGTATTTACTAGGGATGGCAATCGGGATTGATATTTGAAAATCCCGGGATTCGGGATTTTGTATGAAATCCCGGGATCCCGTTCTGATCCCGGGATTTTTGAAAAATAATCCCGGGATTCGAGATTTTGCCAATCCCGAAAATCCCGGGATTTCGGGATTTCCCGTTTGGCATCCCTAGTATTTACCGTCGGACATTGTGTTATATTAAGGGTATTCACGATGGGTATTGCAAACGATGCAAATGTTGCAAATAATTGCAAAAAAACAACGATTGCATCAACACAACAACAAAATGTATGTATTTGCAATTTGCTTTATTTTTCTTCATTTGCAATAAAAAAACCTTTGGCAAAAATCACTTTGCATATAAGCTAATTTGCAAATAAAACAAAACATCTGTTTTTAACATATCAGCCGCCATATTATAATTTATAAAATAAGATATTAAAAAAAAAATTGTTTGTGATTTTTTATTAACATAAATTTTTTATTTATTATTTTTATGATTCACAAATTTTCTCAAAAATATGATTTATTTGACGTAAACAAAATCACTGTTGCCCATTTAGCTATTTTCTCGTCAAATCTAGCGATATTTTACCATTTTCAGCTATTTTCTAGTGATTTTTTAGTTTGATTTAGCGATATTTTTAGGAAAAAAGTTAGCAGCAGTGAACAAAATAGCTCATAAAGCAAATATGCAATTGATCTTAAAAAAGACGCTCACGATATGACACAATTTGCATAGCAAATTGCAAATATGCACATGTACCATCGTGAATGCCCTTATTAAAAATTTTTTTAAAACCTAAAAAAGTGTTGAAATTTTGAATTTGAGCGACTATAGTTACAAAAGTTATTGAGATATTGATACACACTTAAGTTTGAAAAATAGTGCTTGGAATCAAGCTAACACTGTAAAATGAGTTTTTTTCTTGAGCTATAGTTACACCAGGCTCTATGCAAGATGCTCACGTACTGTTAAGCGCTCTCTCACTGGCTCTGGCTGAGATTTCAAGAAGTTAAATTGCAGCTAACGGGTTTAGTTTTTTTACTACATTTTTTCATGTTATGCATATTTATTGAAACAATATTTAATATTTATTAAAATTTGACAATAAAACTTAATCTATCACCTTCTAATAAAATTTCTTCAAATGTCGGCCAGAGCCAGTTAACATTGAAAGAGACACATGCATCCTCTTGAGTTTCTATGCTCATTGGTTACACTCATAAAAATAAATCTGTAAAAACAGCAGAAGAAGTTACTAAAAGCTTGTAAAAATGATGCTGCAGAAAAAACTGCTGAAACTAGCAGATTGTTTTGCTAAATACTAGCATTATATAAACAGCAAAATTAAAACTGTTAAATTTACAGAATTTTAATATTTAACTTTTACAATAGTTAATTGAAAATAACAAATTGTACTGTAGAATCTGCATAAAATTTTACTAAATATTAGTAGACCAAAAATAGCAAAAATAAACTGTTATATCTACAAATTTTTTGCTATTTTTAAGCAAAATTTAGTTAAATGCAAATAGCAGTCTATCCTGCTAAAATCAGCAGAAATATTTGCTAAAGAAAATTGTAAACTGCTGTTTTCGAAAGGCTCGATTTTTATTTGCATTTCAAAAAAAAAAAACCAAAAAACTTCGAAAATTTGAAATTTTTCTGTAAGTTTTTAGGCTACAAATTATTTAGAAACACTTTTTGCTGATTTTATCAGGCTAATTTGCTATTTTCCAATAACAAAAATTTAACTGAAATATAACTAAAATTCTGTATATTTAACAGTTTTATTTTTGCTCTTCCTATATTACTAATATATAGCAAAATTTTTAGTAGTTTTAACTAAATTTTTTACAGGCATTTTTCTATTAGTGTACTAAATTATAAATTTTTTATTGAAAAAATCTGTGAAAATTGGAAAAAAGTAAAATCGCGAATCGCGCAAAATCTAGAGCGAATTTGAACAAACTGACTTCACCGTTATTTTTTATTTCTCCAAATATATTAAATAACTCCCTTTTTGAACTTTTTTTCCCGGTAGAATCTATGCCACTTTCAATTTTTAATTTTATTTCGCTTGCACTGCTCATTTTCACGGAATTGATACAATTTGTTAAAAACTCAAAAACTAATTAAGACACTTGTTTAATTGATTTTATTATAAATGGATCTTGCGAAATCTATTCACTTATATACAAGGTGATTACTAACACTGCGATATACTGAAAATTCACTCGTCAAATGACTTAATAATATAGGTTGCAGGTCTAGTTGAATGTATTACAAAACCGGTTTGAGAAGTTGCAATATACCCATTTATTTATTAATAACACCATTACTTTTTTAGATACTTGCAAAAATATTGTTTGTGGTACAGCTTAAAAAAAACATAGTTTTACTTGAATTAAAGAATGTTGGTTTTTCATTGTTTAGAAAAAGTACCATAACTTTGTAAATTTTTAACCAATTTTAACAATCGAAGGCTCATTTTATTGAGGAAAACACTAACTTTAAGAATATTATTGTTTTAAAAGTAGATTCGAAAAAGCCTTCGTAGAAGTTGAAAAAGTTTAAAAAAACTGAAAATTTTAATTATTATGTAATAAAAAAATATCTACATATTTATATTTATATTAATAATACAAAGAAGGTATACATCTATATTAGGAAAGACCAGGCAAGTTTCTTTTAAATACAGTTTAAAAATTCAAAATCGGTTTAAAAGTTACTGACCCGAGTAAAAAAGTTCATATATAACAATTTATTTTTTAATACAAAAATACACATTAACATATAGTAATATAAAATGGCTTTGCATCCATATGTATTGATATACTATAATATCTTTTAAATATTTCCCGAAATTTTCTTATATATAACCATATAAAATCATATACCAAAAAATGTGTTTATGTTAATGATACACATAACTATATATAATCAGATATGGTTGATCCCATAAATTAAGGTTTACTATACAATAAGATATAACCCAATACATAATCACATATAAACCCAAATTGAAGACATTTTCTAAGTCATTTTAGATAATTTACCTAATATAAATCTTAATAAAAAAAATTCTAAGTTGTTTTACATATAACTTTATATGATCAATTATCAAAAATATTTTCTAAGTCATTTTAGATAAAACTTTATATTCCCTATTAAAAAAAACTAATATGGAGCTTTATATGGTAATATATAACTTAATGTGATCCATATACCATTTCATCCGAAAAATGGCCCGATATAATTGTGTCAGTTGGTTATCACTTTTTATCTAATTGTATCAGTTTAGATCTTAACTGATTAGATTATATAGTAATCAGATGAAATTTTATCTGATTTTTGACCTGATACAATTTTATCGGTTTATGTCGCATGGTATTAGTTTAGATCTAAATAGATACATTTTTATACAAACTTATATAGTTATATCTGCATTTTGACCTGATGCAATTATATCTGCTTTAAAACTTTGATACAATTATATAAGGCAAATGTCGGATACAAATATATTTTATTTATATAAAATTGTACCAACTACGATCTAAACAGATACCATTAGATATAAACCGTTAAAATAGTATCAGGTCAAAAATCGGATATAATTTCATCTGATTAATGTATAATTTTATTAGTTGAGATCCTAACTGATACAATTAGATGAAAACTGATACACAACTGATACAATAACAATGGGGCATTTTTCGGATGAAACTGTATATTTATACCGATATAAGTTAATCACATTTTATACGACTATATGTAAATGTTTTTACTCGGGTTATTTAGATTCCAAAACATTTTCTAAGTGACTTTATATATAAATTTAGATAAATCTTAATTTAAAATATTTTCTGAGTCAATTTTTGATAAAAATTTATATTATTTAAAATCAGAAAAAATTTCGAAAGCAAAATATTTTTTATGTCAGCTTTACAATTCAAACATATTTCAAAACCTAACATATTTTAGGTATAAATCTTGAAATCCAATTGTATTAAATAGTATAAAACTATATCAGATTAGATATAATACGATTCAATTAGATGTGCCCAATTTTGGGATGCAATTGCATCAGAGTATATACAATTGTATAATATTAGATTGAATTGTATCTAAAATAATACAATCTGATATAATTTTATAGACCCATTTTGCGGATCAGATTATATAAACACTTATATGATTATTTTATATTCTTATATGTAAGATATATAAACTTTTTTACTCGGGGAGTTATAAATGTTTAAATTCGCCAGTACCAAAAATTACAACTTTTGTACACATAAATTATTTTGAAGGTAAAATTAACTAAAAATACAATTTAAAACCGGTCTACTCACATTTTCATTTAATTTAACAATTTTTTTATTTGTTTTTGACAATGAATAATTGACTATCAGAAACTGTAAAAGCAACTTAAAGTTAATTTATTTTTACTATAAAAATAACAAGCAAAATGGTGCGAAGAACTAAACTTATATTTGATTTTACTAAAAAATTAAAAAAAAACAAATTGGATAATTGTATTGTTGTTTTTTTATTTCAAACAACTTTTACTACAAAATAACTTTTTTTGGTTCCTTAAACTAAAAACTCTAACTAAAAAGTTTTATTTTAAAACAATAAAAATTGACTAAAAAATTTGACTGTTA
Organism: Leucophora obtusa; assembly: GCA_949987735.1. NCBI lineage: Eukaryota > Metazoa > Arthropoda > Insecta > Diptera > Anthomyiidae > Leucophora > Leucophora obtusa. The sequence continues at coordinate 222,440,668 of OX465295.1, forward strand.
CAAAAATCCGTATTTTTATTTAGTTAAATTTTTAAATAACTTGTGAAAAAGGTTAAAAATTATTTTGCTTCTACGAACAACTGTTATTATTTTTAAAAACAACTCAACGGAAAAACTTCAGAAACAACTAACAAAAAGTGACTGTATTTATTTTGTGAGTGTATAAATAAATATATAAAATAATAATATAAATAAATTTATGTTACGAAATTCTTTTTTAAAAGACAACATCAAATTACAAATTACTGCTGACGATATGTCTGCAGTATTTCCAAACCTATTTAAATAGAATTTGTATTAAATTGCTTGGTAAGCTAAATGTTTAAGCTATGGGAAATGATTAAAATTAAAATTAACAACTGCACGATCAGTTGTAGTCAAGCACTCAAACCATTTAGTTTCATTTAAAACTTAACTGGCGCCAAACGTAAAATTTTAAAGTATTTAAATCCTGTTGGAAAAAAATACAACAGGATTTTTTAACAGATTTTTTTAAGGAGTAAAATTAGAGAACCGAAGTAAAAAAGTTAAACGGATTTATTCTCAATTACCGGGGTGCTTTTATCTTAAGTTAAAATTAAATTAAAACAAAAACCTAAAATTAATTTTAAAAACTTCAGTGTTAAAACTAAGTGTAACTAAAAAACAAACAACAAATTAAATTAAAAGAAAATACTCAAATTAATTTAAAAAACTTTAGTGCTACAATTAATTAGTGTAATATAAGGAAAAATGAATCCATAAACAAATTAAATTAAAAGAAAAAACTCAAATTATTTTTAAAAAACTTTAGCACTACAATTGACTAGTGTAACATAAATAAAAATAAATCCATAAACAAAGAAAAAAAACTACAACGGAAAACAAAAAAACAAAAGTATCAACAACAGCCTAAATGTGAAAAACAAAACTACAGCGAACAACAAAAATATCAACTTTAACAACAACAGCTGTAGTGGGGAAAACAAATCTACATAAAATAACAACATAATAAAAAACAGTCATCCGTATGAAGAAAACAACAGAGAAACATCAAACTCCAACTTCAATGTATCAAATTATCATATTATTGTAAGTTCTAATCTTAATTTATTTATAAAAGTAAATTTTTCCTTTATTGAATTATTGTCATTAAAAAATTAAATTTAAATTAAACAATTTTCCGTAACAAAAATGAAAGCAGTTTTTATAAATTATTGGCTTTTAGGCCCGTTAACTTATCTCAATTTATACCCTGGTTAAGACCTCTACTAGCCTTAACCACTGGTAAACATATTTTTTGAATAACTTATCTAAATTTTAACCAAGCATTTCTTCTAACCAATGCTAAAATTTAACCATAGAAATTTCTATGGTTAAGAAACTTAACCAAGGTTATTTTAGAACAATTCACCCTACATAAGAAATTTTAATAAATTAAACTGGTAATGATGATTATTAAAAAAATTGAAAGCGCAGCTTTAACCAAACTTTGACTAAGAATCTTTTATGATATATATTAAACTTAAAAAAATTGCATCAGTACTTAAAAACGTGCATAAATTTTTGCTATTTAGGATTTAGGTTTCTGCGATATATTATTATGTCCTCTGGTTCCTATTGGGAACTAAAGGTTAAATTAGACGTGCCATAACGCCATAGCCGTAACCATAACGCCATAGCAGACAACCAAAATTCAATTGGTATCTACGGTTACGGTTATGGCGTTATGGCATGTCACCTATAATCGAATACATTGTAGCCCATAAGATTGGTTTGAACAGCTGTTTTATATGGTTATGGTTATGGCACGTCTAATTGAGCCTTAAGAGCCACAAGGTTTCTGCGATAGCTCACAGAAATTGGCCTCATATAAGGAAATAGGAAAAATTTATTTTTTTATGGTTCAAGGAGCCAAAATCTGTCTTGAGTAATTAAAACTAAAAATAGTGACCAATATTATAACAATTTGACACGAATATACACCTCTACAAAATGAAAAGTCGCTGTCGGTAGAAGCTTGATACATACTTTTAGTATTTTACTTGCTGATTCCAAATCTCTATTCTCTAAGACTTTCTGTTACGATGGTAGTAAAGAATAAATTTTGTTCTCTAAAATACATAGGAAAACACGTTTAATTTGTGTACCGTTATAGGAAAAAATTCTTTTGAAACCCACTCTCAGAAAAGCAATTATTCCATAAATTTTTGGTAACTTACATTTAAGAATTTTGAATCAGCGTATCAAATTCAAAATGAATCATGTATCAAACCTCTGAAAGTTTGTTGAGGTGTGTTATCAAGGATTTGCAGAATTTTGGTACACGTGAAGTACAAGACTACTGAATTTGATTCTTAAATATAAAAAAGCGCATAGAAATCACTCTCGCATTTACGAAATGTGAACCAATCATGTTTTAAATATTTTAAAAGTATGTGAGGAACCCCTGGACAACCCACAGTTTTGACTCGCAATTACAAAAAGATACAAAATCATGCACAGCGATTATTTTTCTACTCACTTTGATGTGCTGATCGCATAAATTGCCTTAATTTAATAATCACAAAATTTCCACTATTTTTTTTTAATTTTATGCGTGAATCTTTTCGCGGTTGTCTAGATTAGCACGAAATACTTATTATACCCTCCATCCCACTGTGCAGGAGGGTATATATCATTTTGTCATTCCGTTTGTAACTCATCGAAAAAAAAATCTGGGACATAAAAAAATATATATTCCTGATCGTTATCAATAGCGAAACCGATATAGCCGTGTCCGTCTGTCTGTCTGTTGAAATCACGATCACGCTCAAAATAGTTATGCTAGGATGTTAATTTTTAGTCAAAATTTTGGTCCAATTTCTTAAGCAGTTTGCTATTGGAAATGGGCATATTTGGTCCAGACGTTTAAAAGTTATGAAAGAAAATGTAGAAGCACCTCTAGAATTTTCCATATTAACATGAAAAATATATTAACTGTGTGTTGTTGTTGTTACTGAATAAGAAAAAAATGCAAACATACACACCCAGACCTTGAAAGAGTTAATTCTTTTTTTGAATATATATGCATAAAATTGGATTCATTTTATAAATTACTGAATAATTCATAATGCCTTTAAATCAATGATTGGACATTGAATAAAGTGAGATAAGATTTGTTCCTATTTGTGTTGATTCAATTTTGATTCTATTGAATAATTTGGACGTATGTTGGCTTTAGAGGCACCTCACCGATTGATTCTAAATTTTTACTACTGATATAACTCTTTTTTTGGGGGCCCGAAGAAATTGTTTTTCACCGAAAAGCCTGTATGGGGAGTTACTTCGGTTTAAAGTTTAAAAATGAACTTAACGATATTTTCTTCATTTATGATAGGGTTGGAACAATATGTACACCATTGGAAAGGTAATAAAAATATCTTTAGGATAGCATTCTTTTGTTGACCCATTATGATTCGGCGTAGGAATTTTAATTTTTTTGTTTTTTTAATGTTTTTATTCCATAAAAACCTATATAGGAACAAAAATTGTGCTTATTAGAATGTTATCGAGACCAAAAGCTTTTATTTGATATATAGATCAAGTTTTGATCACTTCAAACACCGAAGATATTAGAGGTTAAAATCGTGAGATTTTTTTTCTTTCAAAGTATGGCTAACTTTTGACAAATGAAAAATCTCAATACCGACAATAGGTTTAAAATGTGTTTACTCCCAAAATATGTTCGATTCCCTATGAGTTAATTCAGTATAATTGTTGGTTAGAGTCAAAGTTGTATCTTTTGTACCATCTGCAAAAAAATTAGGCTTGACTTCTAATATCTTCGGTGTTTGAAGTGATAAAATTTGAACTACATCTTAAAAGTTTTTAATCTTGAGAATATATTAATAAGTAAAAAATTATGTGGTTGTATACGGTGGTTTTTATAAAAACGGTTTATTTTAAAAAATCTTAAAAATAAATCTCATTCGCCGGTAATGGGTAAACAAACAAAAAAAAATGTCGTCCATAAGATATTTTTACTATCTTTCAATGATATATATATATTGTTCCAATCTGACTATAAATGACTTAGATATATGTAGCTAAGTCCATTTCCAAACTTTTCACAGAAATAAACTCCCTACAGAGGTCTTTCCGCGGATTTTTTTTTTTAACAGCTTGAAAAGTACTACATCGGGGTAAAAAAAAATTCACTGAGATCAACTTATTGCAAAATTGAGATTTAAAATACGAATTATGGAATTATATTTTTAAAGGTCTGCACACATCTATATGAATAACATAAGCACCCAGCAAAATCTTTCATTACCAAATAAGTGGTTATATAATAGAAATTCATAGCTCCGCACAACTTATTTTTTGGCGTCTAAACTCATTATTTTTGTTTGGCGTGGTCGTTTTTATAAGTAGTCACGTTTACCCGCTCGCTGACGAAAAAATGAGAAATAAGTAGTTATGAGATTTTGAATAATAAGTGGTTACACACATGCTTACAAAAAGTTGAATTATAAGTGGTTATCCGATTGCTTACTTGATTCTTAAAAATAAGGAGTTAAGCAAATACTATTAGCTTAAGGAAATACATTCAGAAAAATTTAAGTTTTCTCTAAAGTGTAATTTTAGGACTCGTCATAAAAATTTAAACATAAAACATATTTACATATAACAAATAAAAATGTATAAAATTTAACTGTGTGAAAAGTACTTATTTAAACTATTACGAGTAAGTCATTATTTTATATTTAGAAACAATGAATGCAATAGGCCGTTATTAGGAATTCATTATTTTTTATTAAAAAATAATGCAAAAGGTAATGATATATCATTTTTGGTAATGCAGATAGTAATGAGGTGTCATTACCAATATTTTGCTGGGCAGTGTTGCCACTTTATGGGTAGGGCATGGATGATAGCAATTATTAAATTGTTTAGTTTTTCACTTAAATTTCAATTCAAATGAATGAATTGAGAAAGTTATCAAATTTGTAAATAAAAAAATATATTATACATAAAAAAAGAATTTAATTCATAAACTAGCCAATAGATAGTGGGTCTATGAATACAACTTAGCAATTACTTAAAGCATTGTTGGTAGCTGAAACGGTGCGATTACACTATGCGACAGTCAAAATCGGGATGGGATGAAACCAACCGGAAATGTTATATCGGTCAAAAACAAGTTATACGTGTCCCGGCCTGAGATACAAGCCAGCCGACTTTAGCCGGTTAGCCGCCGCAAGCCGATACCTTTGCCTAGCCGATTCAGCCGCCGACAATAATCGGCTAAGCCAATTTTCGGCTAAAGCCGATAGAAAAATGCAAAAATATTAATTTTTTTTAAAAATTTATAAAATTTGTTTAAATAAACATACTTATTTGAAAAGTAAACTTTTTTGTTTTGAGATATCGTTGATTTTTAAAATGTTTTGCATCAAACTGGCGGTAGCACAACCAGGCGGTTTTGTTGATACTACAATTCTACAGGTCTCCGCATTATTACAGTGAGGTTACATGATCAAGATTTTGCTTTCAAGTTGATAACACATACTGCTTGTCAAATTTAGTTGAACTTGAAGCTGTGACGTAGGCTGCATGCAACTTGATAGTCAATTTTGCTTTCAAGATGCCGTCGTCAAGGAAAGAACTAAAAATGCTCGCCTCTGTGGGCTGTTTCCGCACTGTAGGCTGTTCGAAAAGACTTTATTTTTTTCTTCACATATTCCACAGACATTTTAATGCCAGCAGAAATTGATTTTTTATTTATTTTTATTTTTGAATCATTTCGTCGATATACCGAAATATTCACATTCCGTATTTTATCAATCGTGTTTTATTGCGGCACAATATTTTTGTAAAAAGAAAAATAAATTTACAAGAAATTGATCAGCTGTTTAAAACTTGACCGTCAAGTTTTCCCAAAACTTGAAAGCAAAAATTGATATCAAGTTGCTGTTCAATTTTTAAAATGTGAGTGTGTTAGTAAAAAAAAATGTGAGTGTATTGAAACTTGAAAGGCAAACATTGATCGTGTAACCCCTATTTAGGAATGCGTTTGAAAAAAATGTCCATCGCTAAATCACAAAAAAAAAACTGATGAAACAGTCATTCAATTTTAAAAATAAAAACTATTTTATAACCGTATTTTTTAAGATTAAGATTATTATAAAACTATATACAAATTTTTATTATTTTTATTTTACAAAATTTTCTAATTTTTCTGATGCCTTTCCATCAACGTTTTTCTGGTATTATTAAATACCTTTCGAGCTCCTAAACACCACTTTCCGCGGAAATTTTTGTCGTTGGCGACTTTTTTTGTTACCTTAGTTTCTCTTTTAACGAAGCCCAGAATTAACGAATTAACTCTTCAAAACTCTTTTAATTAATTCGTAACAAAAGAAATCGAACGAAAACAAAGCTAGGAATAGTCAAATTTCATTTCCATTTTGGTCTACTTCTCTTAGTTTAGTAGATATGTACCATTTTAAAAAACCGGGAGGGAAAGAAATAGGGCTATCTTTAAAACATCGGATATATTGGTGGGGCCATCTAATAGGTGACGGCAGAGAGATGAAAATCTTATATTTTAACAATTAATTGTGTAAAATTCAATAAATGTATGTATAATTTTATCGACATTGTGAAATATAAACTCAATTCTTATAAATTCGGAAAACTACACTCAAAATAATAAGTCTGTTGGCTGAACAGAAAATTTTGTTACTTTAACAAAATTTATTCCTGTTTTTGGCTTAAAATAAAATTTGTTGATTTTAACTCTTTTTTTTGTTAAATTTAACAAATCAATTTAAGTAAAAAATTTGTAAAACTTCAGTTTTATCTGTAATTGTTCTACTGAGTCGTAGAATTTATTAAAATTTAGGGTTTCGCGACCCTCCCCGGACCTAATCCATATCATGTGAGGGCATATAAGGGCACTCCAATGGAGCAAACATTTTGTCCGCTTTGCTTTATCTCGCTTAGTTTTCGAGATATGGGCCATTTTATGAAGTGGAAAATTTTTATTCAAAATTTCCGAGGGTCCAAGGTCCATTTTTGGATAGAGATAGCCCCTTTCTCTGGGGTATTACATGGCTAGAGGTAGTCGAAATTTTAATCAATTTTGCTCTACTCTCTTAGTTTTCAAGATAAGGGCAATTTTAAAAAATCGGGAGGGAAAGAAATGGCGTTCCCAGTCACCTGGGGACTTATACAAACCATCGAGCGGGCTTTAGCCCACTTGTTAATAGTTCCAATAATCTACTTTTATTTTATAGACTTACCAAATGGATTTAATTAAATAACCTCTCGTAGTATGCAAAAAGACACAATCATTTTATAGCATTTAGCGACCGCGAGTCTTAAAAAAAAACGACGTGGTCAAGTGTATTATTTTTTTTATGACCAGAAACGCACAAAAATCCGCGAGAAAAACTTTTAATTTTCCCGTATTGAAAAAAAATTTTTTGTTATTAATTTTTGTTTTTCCTTTTGTTTTTATTCTGACATTTCATACTAAGGTTAACTACCCAGAGTTAAAACATTGATAAGTTATTATGGTTAAATTTTCATAGAGATACATATTTAGTATTGGTTAGTTACCCATGGTTAAGGTAAAGTTAACTGCTCGAGAAAAGTTAATGGGCCTTAATATGTGACCCGGCCTATGAAAAGGTGGTCTATGACTCAAAAAAAATTTTTCCACTTTTTTTTGGTTTCGATAGTTTTTGAGACGCTCTTTCACGTGGTGAAAACTAGAAAGTCCTAACTTGCTTAGAAGTGTACTAAAAATGTAGAGAAAGAAGAGCACAAATGAAAGAAAAACAGAAATTTATTGAAAATCCAGAATCAAGATAATAAATGAAATTGAAAAATTTAAAAACAGGATTGAACGCTGCAAAAACGATTTTACAAAAAAAAGCTGTTTTGCACAAAAAATATTTATTTAGCAGTATTAAGTAGTTTTCTTCGTCGCTATCCTTGTTGAAACCTTTGAAGTTGCTCGTTTTTTCGAATCTCCTTGTGGAGATGAGGCCTTACGTTTTCTTGATTTTTTTATTGCAGTTGAAGTCGCAGGTTTCTTCAGTTCTTTCTTTTTTGGATCTTGATTTGAAAGTGAAGCTACAGACTTCTTCGGTTTAGGTTTTGACGATGAAGCCTTTGGTTCCTTCGATGCCACTTTGGTGGCTGGTGAAGCATCCTCAGATTTTTTTGATGGCATTTTTTCGATGGCAATGGAGCCAAAATATCCGCATTCGTGGCGTCTGAAACCAAGCTTCTGAGATTCTGATAAATGTACCACTGACGCTGCAGAGATAAACCGACTGGTTGAATAATTTCGGGCATGGTGTCATCAATGGGATTAATGACAGTTGAAATGATTCAACATCTTTACTGTCAGCAAATTTTTTGGTTTTCAAAGAGTTTTTGCCCATTATAAAATGGTGGAATTGTGTAATACCTTTAAGTGGCTTGAAGAATAGTTTAAAATAACTATCCCATTCATACCAAACGACTTTTTTTGACGAAACAGCTGTATTATACCTGGTGACGATTGTACGACGCACTGCAGCAACTCTTCATATGTATCAATATTAGTGATAGCATACCTGGCCTTGAAAATACCGAAAAACCGATCTGGGGCAAACTTAGTATGCCCCGTCAATAGGAAATTTAATAAAATGGTAGCGTTGAGTCCTCGAACCAGCCGCCATTGCAGATATGATATCATAACATTATTTTGTCCAACACAATTATCGCAGAAAAGTACAATTGTTTGGACATTTTTGCAATACGTTTCCAAATGATAATGTAGGATGCTCACAACGGTGTTTGGACCTTTGCCAATATCATGTTCCTCATCTATCATGTAATTATACTGTCGAAAAAAAAAATAATCAAGATACTTTCAAAACAAGTGATTTGCATTTGTACGATGAAATCCTAACCTGTATTTTTCCTTTTTCGTCTGTAATTCCAAAGACTGCGCACTTTTTCGTTGCTTTGAAGTAGGCTGTACCTGGTTGTTGAGGAGACACTGGATAATAGACCGTTTGCGCAAAATCGAATGATAAGACCTTTACAGTATCATCAGTATTGTCACACCATTCTTGGTAGTATGCACGTTGATTTCGAGCTTTTTGTAAGTGATCAAGAAAAAGATGAAGTTTTTCTTCACGTTCAAGTTCAGGAACGTTTTTGGCTTGCGTAATTGATATTGAGTTTACTGTTGAAGAAAACGACAATTTTAATTACAATAGATACAACTTTGAAAAAAGTAAACAATGGCGTACTTACTACGACAGTAATCACAGAGATCATCTGTTGGTTTCATAACTGTCACATATGGTATGTATTTGGCCCATATGCGTCGGAAGGAACGAATACTCATTTTAAGTTCATCATTACCGAGTGAAGAAATGTATTTACGATATACTGAAGCCTTTGTCTCATTAGATGGCAGCTTCATGACTCGATAATCTTTGAATTTGGGTACACGTCCCGGCAGTGGAAGAGCCAATAGATCGGCTGTATACTCAATAAATTTAACAGCTTTTTGGATGTCAGATGGTTGAAACTGTCGAAGTAAATTTTCAAAACGTTTTCTTCCACACGCATGCACAAAAAGGAAAAATGAACGGCAAACAGGTAAGTGATAAAAAGTGAACATCAATTTATGCCTTTCAACATCTTTGCCATTTTGCCTTCCATGTTTCCTCCATTTCGTCATTTCTGTGTAAGCATCTCTAAGTTTGTCCGTGCACATCATTGCTGATTCGATATGGCTCAGTGTAAAGCCCAAATTAGTTTGGAAGTATCGTAAAAAAAGTAACGTATCATTCACATAATGAATAAAAAGAGTATGAAAAATAAAAATATTGTATTTTTTATCTTTTTCTTGTGCATAGAATTAAATGTCAAGTAATAAAATAGAAAATTTCTATTTTCAACAGAACTTTTTTACGATTTTACTTGACAACAGTTTCAATGCATAGAAAAAAGATAAAAATATATTTCTATATTATTTTAACACACTGAATTGATTACAGATACGTTTTTTTACTTTACGATTATACTAATGAAGCCTTAACCAAATCAAGTTCATGTTTTGATAATTCTAGATAGTTATTTCTTGCAGTTTCTACCATCTTTCGCGGTATAATTTTTTGGCATTTATTATTACAGCAATCTTGCGAAATAAATTTATTTACCAATTCCTTTTCTTCGTTATCTGTAATACACAAGTCCACTGTAAAAATATTTTCATCCACTTCCATTTGATCTTCAGCTTGAAACAATGCTTGTAGTTCGTCCTCGTAATTGATTCGTCCTAGAATCATCATCATTCTCTTCGTTTTCACAGAAATATGTTTGAAAAACCTAACTAAATTCTTCTTCGACAGACATTATTCACAAGCGACACACATCCTACTCGTTCAGCATTGCTTTGAAATCTGAGCACTCACACGATTTTTTTTCGGTCAGAAAATGGTTTGTGCTTTGCATTGAAAAAAACATCGCTCTTTATATACCCACACGAACTTATCTCATTTATGCTCTTTTGCCTTTTTTGGTTGCCTTTTGGGCATGACTGTTCATAATGCAAAAGAAAAACTACTAAGAAACTGAAGACATGCATTGTTTATCTTTAACAGCTGTTTCTCGCAATTTCTTTTTTGAGTCATAAGCCACCTTTTCATAGGCCGGGTCACATATGATAAAAAAATTTAAATTTTGAAAAATTTATAAAAAATTAACATCAATGGCCAAAATAAAATTAAAAATTTTAATTTGTTTTAAATAAATAATTTTATTTAAAAATTCAAAGCCTATTAAATTGAAATTTTATTAAAACAGAAAACAAAAAAGAATAGAAAAGACTTTATTATTAAAAAAGGTATTTTCCCTTGGAAATTGTAAGCATCTATTGGGGGACGAAATGGCGAACCCAAATAATTTGATTAGGCCACCTGTATTGAATACACCCCAAATTGGTGCAAGCACCACAGATCAAACCCCACCAGTACAGCCAAATTTGTCCCCAGCATTGGAGGCACGAATAGTAGATCTGGTACGTAGGGCTTACGCTGATGTGGAACGTAGTAGGGCCAGGGATCAGATTTTTGTGGATCAGGGTATTGATGAGCATCATAGGGACTTTACGGACTTGGACAGGATTCCGGATATTGTAAAATGCCTTCGGGATTTTTCCGGGAACCCCACTGAATTCGGTTCGTGGAAGAAAAGTGTCGAGAGGGTATTAAGAATTTACGAACCTCTTAGAGGATCGCCCAAATATTTTGGAATACTGAACGTTATTTGAAATAAGGTAAAGGGTAATGCGGATATCGCACTCGAATCCTACAATACCCCATTAAATTGGGATTGTATCTTGAAATGTTTGGCGATGCATTACGCGGATAAGCGCGATTTGGGAACTTTGGAATACCAAATGTCCTCAAATACTCAGGGCACTAAGTCGATTCAGGACTTCTATAAGCAAGTTTATGCCCATTTGTTCTTAATCTTAAATAAAATTTCTTGTAGGGATGAGACTGAAGCTTCCATACAATTATTAACGAGAACCTACCGTAATAAGGCATTGGTTACCTTTATAAGCGGTCTCAGGGGAGACTTACCCAGATTGCTGGGAATGAGAGAACCCTCCGATCTGCATGAGGCTTTGCATTTGTGTCTTAAGCTAGAGAATCAACAGTTTAGGACACAATACGCCAACATTACTTCAAGGGTCGCGCCTTTGAATGCCCAACGTAGACCGAACAACCTGGATCGAACATTTTATCCACAACTGACACATTTTCCTTCTATGCCGAACATGGCATATTTGCCCCATGCGAATTTGCGTCAATGGGCACCACAATTTAACCGAATATCGACACCTACGAACTACAACGGACAAATTAATACGTTTTTGCCTCGGAACCAAGTTCCATATCAACTGAGGCCTAACTTACCACCACCTGGACCTATTGGGCCAAAACCTCCAGTTCCAATGGAGGTAGATCATTCTATGCGAGCGAAAATGGTGAATTACATGAATCGTCCTACCCCAAATGACAGACACCAACCTAATAAATTTCGGAGAATTAACCACGTTGAGAGTGGCGAGGACGAGAACACGGCTGATGAAGAACAGGTCGATGTCACTGACCCTACAGTCTCTGAGCCTCGGCCGGAAGGCGAGGAATTACAAGATTTCTCTGATTATGTGAACAAGTACTTTGGTACGGAAGATCCTGCACAGGATAGCGAATGTGCCGAGTTTTCTGACATCCATTTTTTAGATTAACTGACTCAACGTTACCTTATTTTCAATGTAGAACTGGTGATGGGGAAATTCTGAAATTCTTGATAGACACGGGTTCTAATAGGAACTATATTCAGCCTTCATTAGATAAGGACCCTAAAATTAATGAGAACATTTTTCAAGCTAACTCTGTTGGCGGAAGGGTCACTATAACTCATCACACTTTTATTAATCTTTTTGGAATACAATCGGAAAACTTAAAATTTTTTTTATTACCTACATTGAAATCGTTTCATATCATTCTTGGTAACGATAGTTTGAGAAAATTGAATGCTGTTATTTACGCTGCTCAGGACTTTATGACAATCAGGGATTCAATTAAAATACGTATAAGACAGGAGAAATGCCAATCGGTGAACAATTTAAAATTAAGGACTGGACATCTAACTAACGAACAAATACGGAAACTGAATTTATTGTGTGGAACATACCCCACACTCTTTACGGAACCAAATGAGAAACTGACATTTACAACGACCGTGGAAGCTGAAATCAGGACAATAACGGACGATCCAATTTATTCTAGAACCTATCCATGTCCAATGTCCATGAAGGATGCGGTTGAAAGACAGATTAGAGAATTGCTCGATCATGGGATCATAAGACCTTCTCGGTCACCTTACAATTCGCCTGTACTTGTCGTTCCTAAGTAACTGGACGCTTCAGACGAGAAAAGGTACAGAATGGTAATAGATTATCGGAAGCTTAACGCTGCTACAATACCGGACAATTACCCAATACCGGAAATAAATGAAGTTCTTTTCCAACTTGGAAAGAACAAATGGTTTTCTGTGCTCGATCTGAAAAGTGGTTTTCATCAAATTCCACTTAAGGAGAGGGACATTGAAAAGACTGCATTTTCCGTTAACAACGGGAAATATGAATTTACACGTTTACAATTTGGGCTGAAAAATGCCCCTGCTATATTTCAAAGGACTTTGTATGAAGGGAACATATTGGCAAGATTTGTCACGTCTACATAGACGATATAATCATTTTCGGACAGGACGAGAACTCACATTTCAACAATCTTGAGACTGTTTTCAAGACTTTGCAGCAGGCCAATATGAAAGTCCAGTTGGACAAATGCGAGTTTCTAAAAAAAGGAGGTGGAGTATTTGGGCTTCATTGTCTCCACGGACGGTATAAAGACCAATCCAGCTAAGGTCCAGGCCATTCAAAATCTGGAACCCCCAAAGACGATAAAGGAACTTAGGTCCTTTTTGGGATTATCGGGGTTTTACAGGCGATTCATCAGGGATTACGCAAAGATGGCAAAACCCCTGACCATCCTCTTGAGGGGTGAGGAGGGACGCATGTCCAAATCTATGTCATCTAGGATACCGATCTCTCTGGACGAAAGGGCTTTGGAGGCCTTTGACAAGATAAAGAACTCATTGACTTCAAACGACGTAATGCTTTCATTCCCGAATTTTAAAAGGGAATTCCAATTGACAACTGATACATCAAGTTATGCACTCTGTGCAGTTCTTGAACAGGACAGTAAACCCATAGTATTCATTTCAAGGACTCTTAGCAAACAAGGACTCTTAGCAAACGCGACTAACGAGAAGGAGATGCTCGCAATAGTGTGGGCTCTCAAAACTTTGAGAGGTTATCTTTATGGGTCGGTACCAGAGAAACAAGCCGACCAAAATAATCGGCGGCGGCGGCGCAAGCAAAAAATCGGCGGCGGCGGCGGCGATTGAGGTTGAGCCGAATAAAAATCGGCGGCGGCGGCGTAACCAAATAATCGGCGGCGGCGGCGGCGGCTTGATCGGCTGAAAACAACATTTTGTAATGTGATTTGAAAACGTTTAAGTTTTTTTACGAAAGATAGATATTCTACTATCACTCTATATGCCTTTACGTTTTTTGCCATTACTCTTACCTGACCACCTCTCAAGGATTTGTACGAATAATCTTCAAGGGTTACTATTTTTGAAAAGTTTTTCATCATCGCTCTTATATCTGAAACATTTGGAATAATTATTGGAGGCGGTTTTTCTTCACACAGCTCTTTGTTAGCATTATGGTTAATATAATTAACATCATCATTATTGTCTACATCATGTGCAGCAAACATGTTGTTGCTAGTAGGTACTTGGTATATCATCATTAGGGCAAGGAATTTCATGCACTTAAAAATTAAAAATATGCGCCTAAAATATGCGGTTAAAAAAGAAAAATATGCACTAACAATATAAAAAATATGCACTAAAAACTATAATTTTTGCAAAAATAATGCACTTTAAAACTTAAAAATATATTTAAGTTAGTTATTTTGCAAACAGACACAGAACTCGAAGATTTCCCATAGGTCAATAAAGTTTTAAAAATGTTTATTTTGATTGAATCAAAATATGAAAACGTATCAATTTTTTTATTTTTTTACAAAATAAAAAATGCTACTAAAAATGAAAAATATGAACAAATATGCATTAAAAAGCACAAAATATGCATTAGAAAGCCACCAAATATGCATTTAAAGTCGAAATATGCAAAAACATGCATTTATGTCAAAATATGCAACTACAAATCGATGGCAGTTTGTTCTAAATTTGATGATTCGGATAAATGTTTAGTCTATATTAGTTTTGGACTATCGAGAAATAACATACATTTGCATGGAATTCCTTGCCCTAATCATCATTGTTGGTAGTTTTTTTATTTTGATTGCATGCTTAACTAATCCTGGTGATCGATTTTGTCGTCGTTTCGTTGTTTTGTTTTCAGCGACTGTCTACCAGACAATATCGCTTTCTTCAGTAGACTCGCTGCTACTATTCATTCTGCTGTAACAGCAGAGGATTAGTATAGCAGAATATTATTATTATATTAATCCCTTTGTAATAATTTGTTGTTGATTTCAATATACAATGCAGTGTTGCCAACAAATTTTCAAAATAAATGGCTAGATCAGACCCAAAAATCGCTAGAAAATCTCTAGATTATAAACAGTGTAAATATTTAGCGATTTTATCGCTATATTGTTGAAAAATGGTACTTAAAGCAGTTTTTACTCAAAAATTTCTTTAATATGTTAATAAGAAGTGTTATAAACTTTTAAATAATGAAAAATTTTACGATTAAGCTTCAAATAATGGGTCCTGATTTTCATTGAATTAATCTTAGTATTGCAAATACACAATAGAGGGCGTTGTACGATGAAAAAGTGCATACCCATATTTTATCGAAATGTGTATTTTTAGAGTTTTTTTTACTAAAATCGTTTAAGATGTTGTGTTTTATAATAAAGGAATATCAATGTGCGAGTTTTATAATATTTTTCAACATAAAATACAGGACAATTTTTCCCGCTAGGGGCGAAATAAAATCGCTAGATCTGACGAGAAAATCGCCGTTATGGCAACACTGATACAATGTAAAAAAAAAAAAGTTTTTTCTTAAAACAATAACAAATGTTATTGCTTTTAATTTTAAATAGAATTATAGAAAAGAGATCACAATTAACGTCTGCACTTTATCACGGTCAGAAAATCAATCGCAAAAAAATATATATAAAATCAATTTACATATATAAGATTTGTTGTTGGTTCACGTGTGATTTGTTTCATGTTCGCACAGATCCATGGCTAGTCAAGACTATATCTAACAAATGGTCCTAAATATTTAATATAACATACAAGTTTTATTTAATAAATTATAAACATACCCTTTTACTACCAAGTCCTTTTCGTTGAAACATAACTTGCAAAATTTTAATTTCTGCCAGCATATTTTTTTGCCAATGTAAAGGGCTCCAAAGTAATCCCAACATTGGGAAAATGTAACCCTCTTGGAACTCAAAACAATTTTTGCCTCTTATAGAATTTTCAGAAAATTAAAGCATACTGGGAATCAATTTTTTTTATTTATTCTTTTTAATTTTAACAAATTAAGGAATAAATAAAGACCATAGAAAAAATAAATATAGATTGATTTAAGAAATTAAACTTGTTTGAAGGCTTTTGAATGGAGGCTTTGTTAGAAAGTTTGGGCAGGATGCACATATCTTGTATGGACCCATTTGAATTAGATGCCCAATCAATAATGTTCTTAAATGATGAAATTATGTGATCAATTCGAACATTGGTTTGAGCATTTTATCCGTAAAAGTGTCCTTTTCTAAATATTATAGAATTTTACAATATCTCTTATCTTTACTTTTTCATTTATTTGTTACAAAATGTCTCATTTATCCAAAATATTCAACTGGACCATTTTTAAAAATGTATTTTAGAATTGAAAAAATATATATGGGTGATATCAAAAAATGTGATAAAAACCATGTAACCAACTAATTTCAAATGCATGGATTACATTTGAGTTATATATTTCGATATATATCAGCGCATTGTCACCTGTTTTACAAAATTTATAACAATCTGACCAATTTTTGGTTAATACATAAAATTTGTAACCAATTTTATAGGCCAAATGTAAACTCCGTAACCAGTAACGTAAGGTTTTTTAACTTTAATAGCTTATATTTTAATAACAAATGAAGCTAAACACTAACTGTAAGAATTTATATGAAGAGGAGAAGTAACGCTTTTAACAAAAATTAATGCATTTTACAAACTTTTTCGTATATCTATATCGTATTTTTTGATAAAAATGCGTACACCAAATACATATATTGAGTTTTAAATACAAAGTTAAGCAGCTAAGTTTTTTTATTAATTGATTTTTTACACATCTGCAAAGAGTTGCATTCTGAAGTATTATATTAACCCATTAAGAACTTTTTTTTAAATTTTTTTCACAGTATAAATTTATATAAGCTTTTATAGCTTAAAAAAATTATATTTATAAAAATTTAATATTTAGAAGATTTTAACTTTTTTCTTTTCATATAAAAAAATTGGTTTTAGCTCTGGTTGTTCAAGTTTAATGAATTAGTAAATTCTTTTAAAAAAATATATTTATTTTTAAATTTTTTATATTTGAAAATTGATACTTCCAGCCGAAATGAGCCGAAAAAAAATCGGCGGCGGCGGCTGAAGCAAAAATGACCGGCGGCGGCGGCTTAAACGGCTCACGGCGGCTGGCTTGTTTCTCTGGTCGGTACCTGTAAAGATACTTACGGATCACCAACCTTTGACATACGCACTTGGGAATAAAAACGCGAACAGTAAGTTGAGAAGGTGGAAGGCCATTCTCGAGGAATACAACTACGAGATAAGGTACAAGCCTGGTAGCACTAACGTGGTGGCAGACGCATTGTCCAGACCTCCACAGAATTCGGAGGTGAATTCAATGACAGCGACTCGACATAGTGATGGTAGCTCATCCCAAAATCTTATCCCAATTACGGACGCTCCTGTCAATGTTTTAAGAATCAGTTGTTGATTTCGACGGGGGAGGCACAGACCTACAAATTCGAGGTAATATTTCCTACTTATCACAGACACACTATTACTGACACAGACTTTAGCGAGGGAAAATTGTTTACAATATTGAGAAAATATCTGAACCCATCTGTTACTAATGCGATATTGACCGAGGACGGAATTTAGGGAAAAATTCAGGAGATTTATTCTTCTAACTTCAGTAAATATAGGGTCAGGTATACGAGACTGATGGTAAAGGATCTTATATCGGACATAGAACAGGAAACGGAGATGATTAACGAACACAGACGGGCTCATCGGAACGCCAAGGAAAATAAGCTGCAACTTATTGGAAAATTTTATTTTCCACACATTCAGGCAAAGTTGGCGAAGATTGTGAAGCAATGTAGAATTTGTCTAGAGAACAAGTACGAACGGCATCCGTATAAGCCTATTCTGAAGCGTAGCCTGGTACCACAATATCCTGGACAGTTTGTCCACATAGATATTTATCACACTAATAACAGGGTTGTACTTACTGCAATAGACAAGTTCTCGAAATACGCCCAGGCTAGGATTGTAAAATCAAGAGCCACAGAGGATATAAAAGATCCTTTGCGGGATTTATTAACTTCTTTCGGAATATCCGAAAATATTGTATTGGACAACGAGAAGTCTTTGAACTCATCCTCTATCACTTTCATGCCGGAAGACCAGCTGGGAATCAAAATTTTCAGAACACCTCCATATACGAGTACCGTAAATGGACAGGTTGAAAGGTTCCATTCTACTCTTACTGAGATAATGAGGTGCATGAACGCTGAGAAAGTGCATTCTTCATTTGAGGACCTTTTGAATGGTTCATTGTTGAGGTACAATCACTCCGTGCATTCTAAAACAGGGAGAAAGCCTATTGGAGTGTGTGTAGAAAAGTGGCTACAGATCCTGCGTTGTTGGGAAAAGACAGACTCCAAAATATTCAGCGATTGTCTGAGAAACAGGAAAGGGACCTGGACTACCATAACAAGAAACGGACGGACATTAAGACGTACAAAGTTGGGGACGAAATTTTTGTTAAGGGAAATAAGAGAATAGGGAACAAATTGACACCGTGATACAAGCGGAAAACGTTTCAGGAAGATAGAGGGGGAGCGGTTTTAACAACATCAAAACGAGTAGTTCATAAAAGTCTAATAAAGGGATAATTAAGGAGGAATTGGTAAATATTGGTTATTCAATACAGTGGGCAAAATCCGGTACTGTAAATTCATTCATATTTTCTGGGTCCGAATTAAATATTACGCAGAGGTTTTTGAGATTCAGAATATTCAGAATATGCCATATCTGAACCTAATAGAAGCATTGGAATTCGGCGAAGTAAGAATAGGGATGAATAAATCCACACTTCTTTATATTGTCAACTTACCACAAACGGAAAAGGAAACCTGTAAAAAAATGTTAATAAAACCTATAAAAAAGGAAAAATAGCTGTTAAGTTAGAAAATAAAAATTTTGTTATATGTGGAAATACTTACCTGGAAATTAAATCAAAATGTAAGACACTAAATGATGTTTCGATTTGTATAAAAGAGAATTTCAAGAACATAACTTTATCCGATTGTTTGCCAAATTTGCTTACCGGTAGGCCTTCTAATTGTTTGACTACTAATAACCAACTCTTGCCTAGTAATAAAAATACGGGCCGTGATTGGTAAAAGGGTAACATTTAAAGTTAAAGGTAATGACATTCGAAATGGGACTATTGATACCCAGACGTGTTTTACTCCTTCCATCGTGGACGCTGGAATTTGATAAGGGAGGAGTTAACACAATTAAAATTGCGAAACAATTTTAATAAATTTATGTTACGAAATTCTTTTTTAAAAGACAACATCAAATTACAAATTACTGCTGACGATATGTCTGCAGTATTTCCAAACCTATTTAAATAGAATTTGTATTAAATTGCTTGGTAAGCTAAATGTTTAAGTTATGGGAAATGATTAAAATAAAAATTAACAACTGAACGATCAGTTGTAGTCAAGCACTTAAACCATTTAGTTTCATTTAAAACTTAACTTATACTCAGCTAGACCCACAACCTTTTTTTTGTAGCACCATGTTAAAAGAAGTTTTCATATTTTATAATAAGTTTTCTTATTTTATTTGCAGTTTTATTGCATATAATGAGACATATAAATGATTATAACGCATCAAAAACAACATATGCTGCATATGTCGCATGTGTCGCACTTGTTGACATGACATTGTGAAACATGTGTGAGCGCATAGCAAGACATAACACTTGCATGATGCGACACATGCCGCTGTGTTGTATAGTTCAACATTTGCAGGTCTTTAATGTACATATTAGGGATGCCAAACGGGAAATCCCGAATCCCGAAATCCCGGGATTTTCGGGATTGGCAAAATCCCGAATCCCGGGATTATTTCTCAAAAATCCCGGGATTTTCTTTTTTTTTAATATTAATATAAACGCAAATAAACAAAGTCAGCAATTTTATATTACATACGTTTTTTCTTGAATTTTCTCATATTGATAAGAAATTGATGCCAAGATATTGGTAAAATTATAAATTAAGTAGATTATTCGAGTAAATTTTGCAAAGACTTTGCAGAAAAATTTGAAATTTTGGTAAACAATATTAAGTTTTTTAGTACTACATGCGAAAAATCAAGTTTGTTTGTTATTTTACCGATTTATTCTTCCAAGCGAAATTCGATTTCTGAAACTGGCACTGTAAGTTTTGGCTGGGACTGTAAGTTTGAATTCTTCCATGAAAACATATGATAACGATAACCAAATAACTTTGTTGCTGTAATTACACGATTTAGTGGGCAAGGTTATCGCAACGAATCTGTTTTAAAATCTGCTTACAAAATACTGGGCGCAAGTGTACTTAATGACAGTCCTTCATATATTATCCAAGCCAGAAAAATACAAACGGGAAAGCGATGGCAAGGTATTTTAACAGGTGGTACAAGTACTGACAAAAATTGTTTTCCCATTTCGAATATGATAACGCCAATAGACAAAAGGACCGGTAGTTCAAAAAGCGCCGGAAAAGTACTGGAGAAACAAAATTTTTAACTTTGGCAAAACGCTGCCAAAACCAATAAATAGGTGGTTTGGAATTATATTTTCCAAAATAAAATTTAAAAAAGTTCATATGTATCTTTTTTTTGCCCTGCTGTGATATTTTGTAAAACAAATATGTACTGGCAAAATGATTTTTGCAAACGCTGGCAAAGCGTCCCAAATGAGTGTTCTGCCAGTTATTTATTTTTAACATCGCGGTTACCCAGTGGTATGCAAGTACTTGATTTTTTGTAACACTGTCAGTTTCTGACTGAGATGTTTCAATATTCATAAAATGTACCACATTATTAATTAACAGCTATTAAATAATTATAAAACGCTTTATTCTATAAAAAAATTAGTTACATAACATAAAAATTTTTACAAATAAAGGAAAATTTAAATCCCGTAAAATCCCGGGATCCCGTAGTCCCGACAATCCCGGGATCCCGAGATCGGGATCCCGGGATTTCATACAAAATCCCGAATCCCGGGATTTTCAAATATCAATCCCGATTGGCATCCCTAGTACATATGTATGTACTCGAATACTGAACAATTTTTAGTGATCATCTGAATATTTACAGAGATAATCTCATTGTTAATTAATTTGTTACGTATGGTCAATTTTTTGAATGAATAAAATCTATTTTTAATTTAAATATATTCAGTTTAAATAGATTTTCGCAGCAATTTTATATTATGGGTTTTATTTCGCCAACATTTAAGGCTATAATTATACTACAATATTAGCTTTTAATTCAAGTCTTTTAGAAATGTTTGGCTGGAATTCAAGCATCCCTTTTGCTGGAGTATCCTATTGAATGACAGTGTAATTCAAGTATAATTCAAGGCTTAAAATTGGAAAATACGACTGGAATTACACTTGATTTCAACTTGAATTCAAGCAAAATTGTGTTTCATATTTTGGCAATAAATTCATCATAGGAATTCATTTGTACATGCTATTACTTATTCTTACATTACAATTTTTGTAAACTGATTTGCAATTACTCAATTTACGAGATTAAATAGGACTAATATCAGCGTAAATTGAAGAAAAAATGTTCCTTTACGTACTAGGTATTTTGGAAAACTATTCGTAATTTAAGTTTTTTAGCGTGTTATATATATGTATATTAGAGCGTACCACCTTACAGGCAAAAAAAGTGCGCCGTACACCCTCCAATATGAAATATTTTTGCAAGGAGGTTTCAAAAAAATTTTTTTGTTTTTTTTGCCGAACGTAGGGGTCGCCATTTTACATTTTTCGTTATATCTTTGGCATTTACAGTCGGATCTTAAAGTATGATACATCCATGTTTTTCTCTCGAGGAGACATTTTGAAATAAATCTGTAAAAGTAGCTGAAAAAGCTATTAAAAATTAGTTAAAAATTACCTTGCAGAAGAAACTGCTAAACTTAGCATGTTTTTTTCCCTATTGTTTATACTAAATAGTAAGGTAAGAACAGCAAATATAAAACTGTTAAATTTACAAAACTGTAGTTAAATTTGAGTTAACTAAAACATTGATCGTTTCAGAAGGCTAGATTTTTATTCAATGCGAATCAAAAGAACGTTGAAATCTTAAATTTTGTTGTGATTTACTAATTATTCAGCAAAATCCTTTGCTAATTTTACCAGGATATATTGTTATTTTCTATTAGCTTAAATTAAACTCAAATATACATAACTTAAATTTTGTATATTTAGCAGTTTTATTTTTGCTGTTCTTATCTTACTAATATTTAGCAAAAATAAATAACTAATTTTTAGTAGTTTCAAGTAAAATTTTTGCTGACTTTTTTCGGTTAGTGTAACTCTAGAAACAGCTAAAGTGTTCTGTAAATTCTTTTATTTCATTATTTAATTTAGGTTCCTCAATATATCCTTGATGATGCATATCGTCGTCGTGACTATTGCAAAATTGTTTGCACACAGCCCAGGCGAATTGCTGCTATTTCAATATCGCGTCGTGTATCCAACGAACGTAAATGGCAAGAAGGTACTGTGGTGGGCTATCAGGTAAGTAGTTTATATTGCATGAACAATATATAGAATTATCCAAAAATTGTTTGTTTTATTATTGTTTTTATTGCCTTTGTTTTAGGTTGGTCTTCACGCTAATTTAAGTGATGATACTCGTTTACTCTATTGTACGACTGGTGTTCTTTTGCAAAAACTAATAAAGAATAAAACATTAGCTCCGTATACGCATATCATATTAGACGAGGTACACGAACGTGATCAAGATATGGATTTTTTGCTGATTATCGTAAGACGCCTCTTAGTAACAAATTCGAAAAATGTTAAAATAATTCTTATGTCCGCGACCATAGACACTCGCGTGGTTAGTATTACAATTATACATGAATACAAATCGTCGCTGCGTCTAAGAAAATAGCTGTTTGTTTTCCCTAAATTTACAGGAGAGCAAAAAAACTGTTTAGTTTTGTAAGTTCGCGATATTTTGTTAATGTTATAGGCGCTGTTAAAGAGTTTTTCTAAAAACTACACATAACTACATATATGGCATCTGATGTAAAGGGTTCTTCAATAAGAGCGCTACAAAAGTTTTTTTAAAGAAAACAAAAAAGGTTTTGGATATCAATGAAATTCTTTATTCCTGTGAAAGTACGTTCGATGCCATTATGTATGGAAATCGATCTCTTTTGCATGGCCACCACGGGCACGCTTGCAGAAGTCCAGACGCTGAACCCAATTTTCGACGGTTTTCAAGCATAAATCGGCCCATATTCGTACGAAGTTCATCAATGGTAGCTGGCTTGTTGGCATAGACCATAGATTTGACGTAGCCCCACAGGAAATAGACCAACGGCGTCAAATCGCACGACCGAGGCGGCCAATCGACTGGACCATTTCGTGAGATAACACGTTCTCCAAACTTGGCTTGCAATAAATTGATTGTGACATTCGCTGTGTGGCTTGTGGCGCCGTCCTGTTGGAACCACATGTCCTCCAAGTCCATATCATCCAATTGCGGCCAAAAATATTCCGTTATCATTGAACGGTAGCGATTCCCATTCACAGTAACGTGCCGGTCTTGATCATCTGGGAAGAAGTACGGCCCAATGACGCCGCCGGCCCATAAACCTCACCAAACCGTAATTTTTTCGGGATGCAATGATGACTCATGGAGTACGTGTGGATTGCTGTCTGACCAATAACGCATATTTTGTTTATTGACGAAGCCATTCATTATGACGACCATAAATTGGACGTAACGCTCTTAACGTTGAGGCCACTGACTCCGAATGTCGGTAGTAAATTTTAATAATTTCGACTCGTTGTTGGCTCGTATATCTTTCCATCATGAAATGGCAAACCTTACTGAAGAGAAATGTCAAAAGAGCGGCAAGAAATATGGCGTCGTTTGCTGTCCCTGTCTTTCAATTTTTGTAGCGTCCCTGTTGAAGAACCCTTTACTTTAATTTTGCTTTTTGTACAAATAGCTCTTTTTGTTTATAAGGATCTTTTAAAATGCTGAGTTCTTACAAAGTAATACTATTAAAATTGGATGATGAGCTTCTGTTAATATTATCCAGTTGGAAATTTTGTGAAGACGTCTTCATACTGCTTAGCGACGTGTCACTGTCATTGGTGACTTGCTGATCCGCTCCCATACAAAATACCTATAGACACATTTTCATACAAATGTAAAAATGTGATCACGACAAGTGAAGAGGAGGTCAATGTGTCGAATAAATGATGACAACTCTTTAGAAAGTCGTCACTGACATTTCCAGCACTGGTCAGTAAGTTGTCATCACCACTTCAACTTTTAAAAACAGCTGAAAATTTTTTATCCTTCATACTACCCCACATTAATTGCTCATTGTTTCTTAGCATTCTCTACCTTATAGTTAATTTTCTTCTACATATTAAAAATTTAAAAATTTTTCATTTGGTATCACACTCACCAAGCCTCGAACCAGAAACCTTCTCTTTGTTAGTTCGTCGCCTTACCAGTTATTTTTAAAAAGTTTCCTATATTCCATTTTTCAAATTCAAATTTTAAATTTTATTTAAATCTCCCTGTAATCAAATTATTTTAATTTTATTTGAATGTTCCTTTCAAATTTGAATTTTGTTTTAAATTCAAATTAAATACATATGTACACACAAGTTTTAAATCGATTATGGTGTAAATGTCTAGATACTTAGACATTGATATGTTTTTAGGTTAGAGGTTCAAATCGCTGCAGAGTGGGCCAGCATCATCGAATTTTGGCCAAAACTAGAATATTGAGTATATGAAAATAAAGAGTGACACAAAGGGGGGTTTGGGAGTTGCCGATTACGAATCTGAAATAATATATTTAAAATTCAAAATGGCGGATCCAAGATGGCGGCCATGAATTCTTAGTTTTTAAAATATTGGTCTTAAAATAATCAATTATATAGGCCTAGAGTCCGCTGATTACAAATCTGAAAAAAATTTTGAAATTCAAAATGGCGGATCCAATATGGCGACAAACAATTTTTTCATAAAATTTCTTATATCGTCTGATTTACTTAAAGTTTTTGGGTAGCAGGTTACGAATCTGAAATCAAAATTTAAAAGTTCAACATGGCGGATCCAATATGGTGGCCATAAATTTAAAATTGTTATGTGTTGGAAAATAAATTACACTGTACAAAATAAAATAAAATAACATAAGCTTTTGACAACTGGTTCTGGCAGAAGAGACCTAAGAAAATTATACTTGTATCGGCGTTTTAAAAGTTTACGTCTGGCCCTATGTTTTTGGGGGGTTAAAATTTCTCCCCCTTTTGCAAATGTTTACTGTAAATCGGCATAGGAAACCATGTGAATTTTCCATTTTAGGTATAGGATATGTTCAGAAAACTTATGTAAAACACTACGGTGGACATTTTTATGGAACATTTTAACCCTCTAACTTTGCAATTAAAGTGTCTTTTTGGACCTTTTTTAAAAATTGTCAAAAAAGGACCCATAAGTTGAATAGGTAGAGACTTAAAATGTTCCACAAAAATATTTGTCACGGAATTCTACTATAAGTCTCTAAAGACATCAGAGTTAAAAATTTAACTTTAATGCCAGAAATAAGTCAAAACTTAAAAGAATTTTAAGGGTTTATTTCGCACTTATTCAGAATTGGAGCTCAAATGTCCCACAAACCTGGACTTTAGGGGTTTAGTCTGTATGAAAAAACCAGAACCTTCCTTTAAGGTAATTTTTAGTCCTATTTTTTTAGTTTTTACTAAAATTCTGGAATGTTGGAAATTAGCGAGATCTGAAGGTACTTTTTCAGTTAAAGGGCAAAATATCGAAAGTTTATATACTGTCGCAAAAAAACCTAGGTAGAGGACATCTTAGGGAACACATTCTCATTCAAGTTTTTCAAATATCTCTTGGAACATTTTGGAGCTTTTTTTGAAAATATGGAATTTTCAAAAAAAACCCATATTTTTTAGGTAAAATTTATAATTTTGTTACTTTTTTCGTAAATATTTAACAGGTTTCTATTTTTTTTATAACTAGTTTCAGTTTTGTAATTTGAGATTATTTTTGGAACATATTGTTTATTTATGATTTTTTATTGTATCATTACAAAAGTATCATTCCATATTAAATGTATACAAAAATAGAGGTTTTTGGACATTACCCCTTTCTATTTTTACAAAACTTGGTGTAACGATATTAAACGTAAATTTTTTTTTTCCAAATTCATTTTGGTACGCGTTCTATCGCTGTTTTAAGTTGATTTTTTTCAGTAAATTTTTAAAAAAATTTAAATGATTACAAGTTTTGAACGCTTGTTGTAAAATTGTCACCTAGCAATGCTTATATAATCTACTTTCAAAATAAATTCCAAAAATAAAATGTATAATGCAAAAAGGATAATACAATTTGTAAAATATCCTTAATTTGCAAATATCTCAAAAACCCCATCTTTGATTTTCTTCAAATTATTGAAGCAGATAACTCAATATTTCAGCTACAGGCTGTGCAAATTTCAAATTGGAACGCCAATGGGTTCAAAAGAAAAATGCTATTTTTTAACAAAGTTTTTCGAATTTTCACAAATAAACATAACACTGCATGACAACATCTTGACTTTTAAAAATTAATAGAGCTCTGACCATCAATTCTATATATTTTGGACATGCTGATTACAATGGCGTACTTTATTTTTCGATCTAAGGTACATATTTTCCGTGAAATGCCGAGGTGTGTGTTTTAAATGCAATAATTTTACCTGTTATCAATACTTTTTTTATACGTTTAATACATCAATGAAAAGGAAAACATGTCTAGTTTATTGTACTGTTAAGTTTTAAGTAACATTCAAAAAACCTTAAACACTTCTGGGAAAAATCTACGAAAAAACTAAAAAGTGTATTTTTTACAAAATCATCTTTGAAAGTTGACTTTCAATATCTTAAAAACTATCGAAGGTACGTGAATGATTTTTTGCACCAATAAAAACTATTTTATTGTTCATGTAAAACAATTAAAATAATTAAAAAAAAAATAAACCGAACTATCCATTTTTGCAATTAAAATTATGGTGTATGGAAATTTGCCATTTTTTATAAAATCATGTTTTCTGGATTCGTTTATGAATTGGCGCTACTTTTTACTTTTGAAATTAAAACAGAATATATGGCGATAAATAACTGTATTTCAGAAAGTATCAAAATCGGCGTGACTTTTTTGTTATATGATCGAAAACTCAAAAATTCTCATAAAAATTAGACCAATTTCGGTCAATGCTGTACGTAGGGTGAATATTGTACCGATTTCAAATTTGGACTAAAAGCATCTTAGAACCCCATTCGCTACGAATATATAATAAAACATTAACTTTTATTAAATAACTTCTCAGTAAAAAGTGAAAAATTGATATCTAGCATCTTTTTGAGAAAAAAATGCAATTTTTTCGATCAGCGAAAAATGTTTGACTTTGGAAATTTCTCAACACTAAATGGTTCGAGATACTTAAAAAAGGTTTTCACAGTTTCATATCTGTTGCCTATATGTCAGTATTTTTTAAAAAATTATCGTTATAATATCGAATTCACAATCGGCTAAAAACTAAAAAAAGTCGAAGAGAAAAATGAGTTTTTTTATTTTTGAAATGAAATAACTTAAAACCCATAACAGTTATTATAGTAAAGTAAGCATGTTTTTTCTTCGTTTCTCCATGCTCATTCCAAAATCATCTATATTGGGCAATAATTGAAAGAGCTACACGGTCCAATAGCTATTTTATTTTGAGGTGGTCTAATTTGACGCCCAATAAGTCACCCTGTGATAACACAGGGTAACCATGAATGCAAAATTCAGAAAGCCTGTGTCCTCCTTAACAATTATCTCATACATACTGATGCAATCGGACTTATAGTTTAGAAGATACAGATTTATTACCACTTTTTTTTTTGTTTCAAACCACTGTGCGCCATCTTTAAAACTTCGGATACATTGGTCGGGCCATCTATAATCTACAATAAATTGTTTAAAATTTAACAAATGGGTTCTTTAAAATTAGTTATAAATATTTTTGAAATTTAAGACTCAAATCGACAGATATTTTTACCAACGTATTAAGTACCCGAGTGAAAAAGAGTATACACACAAAAAACTCGTTGCCACGTAATTAAATAGGATAATTTCAACTAATAAAGTTTTTTCTCATACATTATGCCAATATTATAAACTTTGCCAAGTTTTTGGGTTATTGAATAAATTATGCGAAAAAACTTTATTTGTTGAAATGCTCCTAATTACTTGGCAACGATTTTTGTGTGTGTATATAACATATGTGACCTTCTCCGAGAAAAGGGACCTAGTGTGTCAAAAAACCTAGTGTGTCAAAAACTTGGGAAAATCGATAAAAATGAGAAAAACATTAACGGTGGGTCTCATACTGCAGGTTTAAACTTAGGTTAATAGTTAACCCAAAAATTTATTGTTGTTTTGTGTACATTTTTTCGACATTTTCTTTTGTTTATAGTTAAGTTAAAGTTAAACCTACAGTATGAGACCCACCGTAAAATTTTAATGTTTAATTTAAAACTTAATTTTCACACACTAGGTCCCTTTTCTCGGAGAAGGTCACATATAATATTTTTTAATATTAAAATATATGATAATAGAAAACATTTTATGCGCCCTTATATGTTTTTATATGACGATATATTAGAAAAATATCTTGTCTCGTCCCGTTGATTTTTTGTACCTTATGTAATGTCTCGGTTTGTGTAATAAAGTTATAATTTTCTTATTGCGGACAACTGATGAGTAGTGTGACGGCTACGAAACAATTGTATTGTCTATCATGAAAATGATCAACCTTTTTTGAAACAACAAATAAAATCTAATATGACAATATCATATTAGAATTTGGACTTGAGGTAGAAGAATATTCTAACTAAATATATGAAAATATAGAAAGTCCGAAAAAACTATTTTTATATTTTTTAATGCAAAAATTAAAATATTGTTATTAGAAAAATATTTAGAAATTTTCTCATATGCAATCATATTACATCTTATATTAATATTTGATTTATGGCAAATTGTTTATAAACACGGAAAAAATTAAAATATTATAATTATCGAAGTACTTAGGTAAAATACAACTTCAACTTGTCAACTTGTTTTAGTTTTTGACCTACTTCATTTTCAGGCACTTCAAAATATGTTAAATTACCTAAGTTTTTTTTGTAACTTATCTTAAAAAATATTATATTTTAACTAAAGAATTGTATAACTTAGCAGAAAACTTTTGAAGTTGTATTTAACTTACTGAAGAACACTGAAAATTATACACTTTTTATTTTTTGCGAGTAGGAATATATAATTGATAAAATCGGCGAAATAGATTTTATCAATTATATGTAAATAGTAGTGTTTCCAATTCGGTTAATCGATTAACCGATTCCTCGATTAATCGGCTCTATTTCGGTTAATGTCGAAACAAATAATTTAAAACTCAAATAATTATTCGATCCGAATAATCGGTTAAAACAGGTCGATTAACCGGTTACAATTTTAATATGGAATTTTTCTCTTATTTTTTTCCCAAAACTTCATAATTTTCTTAACTTTGGCTAAAAAATTACGAGAAAAGCTTAGAATAAACATAAAATTACTAAAATACCACCAAATTCTTTTAAAATTGAGTGAAAGATGTCGTTAAGCCTTTAGATACCTCTTTTAAGCAAAATAAAGTTCTTTCTAAAACTACCCAAAATACACGAAGTGTCTGGCTGGATCAGCGTCGAAGTGCTCTATAGGCTTTAATCAATGTAGTAGGCGATTTTTGATTCTGTTCTTTTTAAAATTAAAGCTAATATAAATTCTATTTCCATGCCCTTCAAGGCAAGGTTGCATTTTTTCAAATATGTGTCCGACAACTGTCAACTGACATCTTAATTCTGTAGAAATCTACATTTTCTCACATCTCCAAAGAAAGTATAATCGATTCAAAACCACATTAATTCTACAACATGTCCAACTACACCATTTTCAGTTTATTTCAAAATTGTTTAAAAATGTATTAAAATTATCCAAATATATTTTAAAATTGTTTAAAAGGTTTCAAAATTGTCCAAAAGGATCCAGAAATTTTTTAAATTCTTCCAAAAATGTTTTAAAATTGTCCAAAATCACTCAAAATTGTTCAAAATTGTTTTAGAATTATCCAAAAATCTGTCTAAAAAATTAAAATTGTCTAAAAAACTTTGATATTTGTCCAATTGCATTTCAAAATTGTACAAAATGTATTTTAAAATTTTCAAAATGTATTTCAAAATTACAAATATATTTTAACTAGCGGGCGCAGTTAGCGTGCCCCCCCCCGACAATTTTTTTTAAATTCGCTTTTTATTTAAAGTACAGTTTTTATAATAAAAGCCTTAATCAGCCACCACAAATAAATAATTCTGCACAACAATGGGTTTAAAATAAATAAATATTTGATCACTTTTTCTCATGAAAGTGGATTGTTAGTAATGAATCCATAATAAATTGCAATATACGTGTGTATGTTAAGATAATTTGGTAAAGTGCGAACTTAGGTAGATAGACCCGTAAGTAGTTTTGTTCATTTGTGTTTTGAATGAAAATAAATAACGTAAAGCAGGGTTGGAAAGCATTTTATAATATTAAAAATAGCGGGCAAAGCCCGCTACGTTGTTAGCGTGTCTTAAAGTTTTTTTTTTAATTCCAGTTTATGTAAAGGTAGACCTGGCAATTCAAGTAAATTCACAAATTCAGTTGGAAAATTTACTGCGTCGGTTTCTTCCACCGGTGCTTCGTTACATGAAGTTTAAATATCGGAATATATAAGTTCCATTCCTTTTCTAAGGTTTTTTCTCTTTTAGAAAATTTGTTTAACTTTTTGGAGAGTATGTTTCAATGCTACATAAGTTTCATATTCCGTGGATAGTGTTTGAACAGGTAATTCCCTCTTCCAATCCATTTGCATTGTCTATAATTTCAATTCCACTCGTTCAACGTTTATATCCATTTCATTCCACTTGTGTAGTGTTTCAATTCCATTCGTTTCCTATTTAGTTTCTGAATTTTAGTGTTTCATATACACTTGTTCTTTAAGTTTTAGGTTTCTAGCTAAAGACGCAGACGTTAAGGGGGGCGCAATTTTCCCCTTTTGAACCACCATTTTTACCACGTTCCTGTCCAAAGTCCTAGAAATGCCTTGTCGATAAGTTAGCCCATACTCCAAGGAAAACATATTATATATAACAGGTTTCTAGCCGAAGGGTTCGGTTAGGCCATCAAGGGGGAGAATTATTCCGTTTTTACCCCTCCCGGTAGGAATTTCCAAAAATTCCGTCTTAGAGGACGTCTGCGTTGGAGGAGGAACCTACTACATACATAAATTTAGGTCTCTATATCCAGCAGTTTGGCCAGGCCGTCAAGGGGGAAGTTTTTCCCTTTTTACCCCTCCCGGTATGAATTTCCAAAAATACCATCTTAGGGGACGTCAACGTTGGAGAAGGAACCCAAATACCGAATTTAAGATCCCTTGTTCCAGCAGTTTGGCCAGGCCGTTAAGGGGGAGACTTTTCCTGTTTTTGACCCTACCTGTAGAAATTTCCAAAAATCTCATCTTAGCGGATGTCTACAATAGAGGAGGAACTTTAATACCAAATTTCAACTTCC
Organism: Leucophora obtusa; assembly: GCA_949987735.1. Classification (NCBI taxonomy): domain Eukaryota; kingdom Metazoa; phylum Arthropoda; class Insecta; order Diptera; family Anthomyiidae; genus Leucophora; species Leucophora obtusa. Next base: position 222,472,597 of record OX465295.1, read on the forward strand.
TACCTCCAGCGGTTTGGGCAGGCCTTTAAGCGGCACTTTTCGCTTCATTAATCCCCATTTTTGCAATGTCCCTGTCCAAAAAGCACCTTCGCGGTAAGTGAGCCCATACTCCAAGTAACATATATTTTACATTTCAGGTTTCTAGCCAACTTTTACTATTTGTGCCCCTCTCGGTAGGAATTTCCGAAAATCCATCGACAGGGAATTTCAGCTTCCTAGTTCCAGCAGTTTGAGCAGGCTGTCAAGGGGGACACTTTTTCTTTTTTTGTTCCTCCCGGTTGGAATTAGGCTGGAAGAGGAACCTAAGTACCGAATTTCAGCTTCCTAGTTCCAGCAGTTTGGACAGGTCGTTAAGGGGCAACTTTCCCTTTTTGAGCCCCCATTTTATAACGACCCTGTCCAAAATTCAAAAAAGTATCTTTCTAATAAGTTAGCCCTTACTCCAGGGACCCACATTTTAATCTTCAGGTTTCTAGCCGAAGGGGTTTTTACCGGCCCCCAAGGTGAGGCTTTTCTTCTTTTTGCCCCTCCCTTTAGGAATTTACAAAAATTCCATCTTCGCGGCTATCTGCGATGGATGAGGAACATTCATACCAAATTTCAACTGCATTGCCTAAGCGGTTTGGGCAGGCCGTTAGTGGGGACATTTTTCCCTTTCAACCACCATTTTTACTATGTTCCTGTTCCAAAATAGAAAAATTACGTTGCCGGTGAGTTAGTCCTACTCCAAGGAATACATATTTAAAATTTTAGGTTGGCCAAAAGGGATTGGGCAAGCCATCAGGAGGAGACTTTTACCTTATTTCCCCTCCCGATAGGAATTTCAAAAATTCCGTCTAAGCGGACGCCTACACAGAAGGAGGAACTCACATACCGAGTTTCCTTTTGGGATATCCTGTAGGGAATTCCAAAAATACAAACTTAGTCGATGTCTACTACAGTGGAGGAAACTTTATACTAAATTTCAACTTCTTACCTCCAGTGGTTTGGGCAGGCACTTTTCCAATTTGTGAGACTGTTTATGGGGAGACTTTTCCCCTTTTTGCCCATTCCGGTAGGAATTTCCAAAAATCCCGTCTTAGCGCACGTCTATGCCGAATATCAAGAAACCTTGTTTTAGTGGAGATATCCGTGGGGGGAGGAAAAAAATAGTTTTCTTTTAAATTATATATTATTTTAAATGGTACTTTTTGGAAAAACGAAATTTTTTGGAAAAAGATACTTTGTTTTTACAAAGTACTTTATTTTTACTTTTTTTGGAAAAGGTATTTTTTTTTTAAAAGGTGTTTTTTTGTAAAAATGTATGTTTTTTGGAAAAAGGTACTTTGTTTTGGAAAAGGCACTTCTTTTGGAAAAGGAACATTTTTTTAGAAAAAGGTACTTTTTTTTGCGAAAAGGTACTTTTTTTGCGAAAAGGTACTTTTTTTTGGAAAAGGTACTTTTTTTGAAAAAGGTATTTTTTTGAAAAAATGTATGTTTTTTGGGAAAAGGAACAATTTTTTAGAAAAAGGTACTTTTTTTTGGGAAAAGGTACTTTTTTTTGAAAAAGGTACTTTTTTTGAAAAAGGTACTTTTTTGGAAAAAGGAATTTTTTTTGGAAAAAGGTACTTTTTTTGGAAAAAGGTACCTTTTTTTGGAAAAAGGTACTTTTTTTTGGAAAAAGTTAATTTTTTCGGAAAAAGGTACTTTTTTTGGAAAAAGGTACTTTTTTTTGAAAAAAGGTACTTTTTTTTGAAAAAAGGTACTTTTTTTGGAAAAAGGTACTTTTTTTGGAAAAAGGTAATTTTTTTGGAAAAAGGTACTTTTTTGGGAAAAAGGTACTTTTTTTGGGAAAAGGTACTTTTTTGGAAAAATGTACTTTTTTTGTCCCCTTTTTGCCCCTCCCGATGAGAATTTCCAAAAATGCCGTCTCAACGGACGTCTACACCGGTCGAGGAACCTACATACCAAATTTCAACTTCATAGCTCCAGCAGTTTGAGCAGGCCGTCAAGGGGGCGACTTTTTCCCCTTTTTGCCCGTCCCTGTAAAAATTTCCAAAACTCCCGTCTTGGTGGATCTCTACGATAGTGGAGGAACCTTTATACCAAATTTCAACTTCCTACCTCCAGCGGTTTGGGCAGGCCGTCAAGGGGGGCCTTTTTCCCCTTTTTAACCCCCATTTTTACAACGTCCCTGTCCAAAATTACAGAAAGTACTTTCCAGAAAAGTTAGCCCATACTCCAAGAAACACATATCTTATCCGGTAGGAATTTCCAAAAATCCCGTCTTAGCGGACGTCTACGCCGAAAGAGGAACCTACATACCAAATTTCAACTTTCTAGCTTCAGCGGTTTGGGCTGGGCGATGTTGAGTCAGTCAGTCAGTCACGTTATTCTTTTATACAGGGTCCGCCAAATAACTTTTTTTTTTTGAAAATGCTATAAAAAAAACTACTGAATATTTTCTCAAATTTCTTTTTTTATTTGAAAGTGCAATCCTTCCGTTTAATAATGGAAAATAATTTCATTCATATGGCTGCGTCGGCTGGCCATGCAGTAGCCTACACGATCGGCCCAATTTTTAAGCACATTATCGATTGTGTGCAGCTGTATTTCACCAATGGCTTCACGAATATTGTCCTTTAAAGCGTCAATTGTCTCTGGCTTGTCGGCGTAACACTTATCTTTGACGGCACCCCACAAATAATAGTCCAACGGTGTCAAATCGCAGCTCCGAGGTGGCCAAACGACATCAGCTCTGCGGCTGATAATGCGATCTTCAAAAACGGGGCGCAAAACATCGAGTGTAGCTTCGGATGTGTGGCACGTAGCGCCGTCCTGTTGAAACCAAATGTTGCCAATATCCTCCTCTTCAATTTTTGTGAACAAAAATTCGTTCAACATGGCCCGATAACGATCGCCATTGACTTCGTACACATTCTGCAACATTACCATGATTTTCAAAGTAATGTCGAAATATTTCCCAGCGTTGTTCAAGCGTATACACAACCATATTCGTTCAGCGGAAGGATAAAACTACCCAGTCAGAAATCGCCAGTGGTACAAAAAATCAAGCACTGGCATACCACTGGGTAACCATGGTATTAAAAATAAATGACTGGCAGAACACTCATTTGGGACGCTTCTCCAGCGTTTGCGAAAAGCTTTTTACCAGTATTTTTTTTACAAAAATTTCGGTGGTTTATAAAAAAAACCACTGGCAAAGAATTGGCTTAGAGTGATATGCCAAGGTTTGCAACCAGTGGTTATCCAGTGCTACCTAGCCAATGCTACCAGGCGTACAAAAAACCAATGATTTTATAAAAATGCTGACGCTTCGTTAAAAAATGTTTGTAGTCGGAAGGTTCCGAGTTCAAATCCGGTTTCAAGCAAAAAAATTTTTTGGGATTTTTTTTAATTTAAAATTTTTTTTGTTTTATAAAATCAATTTTTTTGTTTGTGGGAAAGCTCCTTCAAGACCAACTTTTTTTGCCCTCCAAACATACTAGTTACTTAAAATTGTTTGCCAGTACTAGCATTTTGGCACAGCCAGTAGTTGTCCAGCTATTATCACTCATTTATGTGTTTAGCCATTAAATATTATATGTCTCGTTAACTCAGTGGGTAGAGCAATCGTCTGCCAATCTGACGGCCTGGTTCAAATCACGGCAGGATCAAAAAATACATATGAACTTTTTTTTAATTTTATTTTGGAAAATATATTTCCAGACCACCTATTTATTGGTTTTGCCAGCGTTTTGCCAACGTTTAAAAATTTTGTTCCTCCAGTGCGTTTCCGGCGCTTTTTGAACAGCCGGTCCTTTTGTCTAATGATGTTATCATTTTGGGAATAGGAAAGCACTTTTTGCCAATACTTGTACCACCTGTTAAAGTGCTTTGCCACCGCTTTCCCGTTTGTATTTTTCTGACTGGGTAATTATCTGTCAAATCAGACATGAGCTAAGTGTTACCATTCACGAAATAAGCACTAGTTGAAAAAAAAAAACGTTAGATGGCGGACCCTGTATATAGAGATAGTTTGACTCTAGATCATAAATTAATATCACTTTCTGTTTAAATTATTTTCAAATCAAAGAAAGATTTGAAAATAATTTAAACAGAAAGTGATATTAATTTATGATCTAGAGTCAAACTAAAAAAGAACATTCATTTACTTAAAAATAAGAGATCAACTAAATATTCCCCCATTCATATTTTAATATATTTTATTCGTATTTAAGAAAATTATATTTGAATTTTAAAATTGTTCAAATACATTTCAAAATTATTCACTTGCATTTAAAAATTTTAAATCTGTATTTCAGAATTGTAAAATTGCATTCAAAATAATTCCATTTGTATTTCAAAATTCTCCAAATGGATTTCAGAAATTTCCAAATGTATTTCAAAAGACTCTATTTGTATTCCAAAATTTTCCAAATGTATTTAATAAAATTCCAATTGCATTTCAAATTTTTCCAAATGTATTTCAGAAATGTCTACTTTTATTTTAAAATAATTTTTACAAACATACATGTTTTCTCTTTCGTAATGAAAATTTTATAGGAATTATTATGAAACTTAAGAGAAAGAGAAAGCATGTATGTTTGAAAAAATGCTTTTAAAATAAAAATAAAAAAAGAAATTTCTGAAATACATTTGGAAAAATTTAGAATTTTATTAAATACATAAATACAGAAGGGAATGTTAGCTCAAAGTTTGTATAATTTTGTTTATTGTCAATGGCCCTTAAAAACGGAAAAAGACTGAGAAATTTAACAATTGTTTATGATATTCTTTAGTCTACTATTTTTATTTAACTAATATTTTACTCAAATGGAACTAAATTTTTTTTATTTCTTCAGGGGAGGAGGAAGACCTTTGGATAATATTTTTTTTTAAATGCAATATTATATTTATTGTAGTATTGATTAAATATGCATTCAAAGAAAGTTTTACAGATTAAAAAAAAAAAATTCGTAAGAAGTAAAAAATCTAACTTGAGTTATGCTATTTTTAAGTTTTTTTTTTGCCATTTTTAACTAATTTTTAATAGCTTCAGCTATATTTTACATAAATTTTTCTATTAGTATAAGAAATGTTTCAATTTAGATAATCTCAGATTCCGAAACTTTCAACCTTAAGGTACATTTACACGCGAGACAAAACTGCTAGGGATGGAGCAAAAACACTCCAAAATAGCTAAACTCATTCAAAATAGAGCTAATTAGTGGTGATTTTTGTTTTATCTCAAGCATTTTCTCTCTAGTGTAGATGTGCTTTTTTAATTTGAAATTTTTTTTTAAATACATCGTGTTCATGTGTCATGTTGATATTTAACAAAAACAGGAAGCTGTTAGTGTTTTTGTTGGTAAAAAGTTAAGGAAATACATTAATTTCGTTTTAAACGATTAATCGCCAATTTTCTCGAATAACCGACCTGAATAACCGGTTAATCAGTTTTAGTGATTTTTCGAATAATGCAATAACCGGTTAACCGCCTATGTCGAATAATTGGAAACAGTAGTAAATAGATACCCAAAATATTTTCGATCTCATTTTTTATTTTTACAATACATTAGTTAATTTCGGACTCGAGTACGATATTCTGCTCATCCAATTAAGGCAAAAACTATTTTTTTTTATTTAAGTGTTTGTAACCGTCGCATAGGACAATCGTAATTAATATTAGAATTAATTACTAAAGATTTTTTTTCTAAAGGTCATTTACAGGAAGAAGAAAAAGAAAAAACATTTTTATTTGAAATTTAATTCATCTCACCCAGACTCCTCAGTGGTTGGTTTATGTGTCAATTGATCAAAGTAATTTTAATTGTCAATTTAACAATTCAACTTTTTTGTATAATCCATGACTGGGAATCGAATCAGCAACCCTATGACATCTAAACTAGATAAAGAATGGTCGGCACAACGATGAATGTGGATACTTGAAGTTTTGTGAATCATATTGCATACCAACCCAGTTGGAAATTGCGTGAAGACTTCTTCATGACGGCATAGCGACATGTCGCTGTCATTGGTGACTTGCTGACCCGCTCCCATACAAAATACCTATAGACACCTGCTGACATTTTCATACAAATGTAAAAATGTTATCACGACAAGTCATCAGGAGGTCACTGTTATGAATAAATGATGACATTTTTATCATCGGTGAGTAAGTTGTCATCACCACCTCAACTTTTAAAAACAGCTAAAAAAATTAATTAATTCGCTTGCCCCAGCCGAATTGGGTTGTGACAACCGAATTAAGCCCCCAATTCGGTTATCGCAACCGAATGCCAGCCAAATTCGGTTGTGACGTTTAACTTCGGTTAAGGCAACCGAATCAATTTGGTTGGCAAAAAATTCGGTTGTCACAACGGAATTTCTAAGAGTGCACATATCCAAATTGCACATTACGTTGCATTTGCAGCTTTCACTAAAAATCCACTTCTTTTTATACCCTTAATAAGGATCCCAGCAAAAAAAATACCTGACCAAGATCCGTAAAGTAAAAGCACCTATACTGTTCGGCACGAATGCGGTCAAATTGAGGTGAAAAACGCATTTTTTTAACATGGGCTTGACATAGAAGAGAATATGTTTATGTTACTTTAGCCCTGCTTTGCACGTCATAAAAATCAGTGCTTGGATGTTCTTTTTTATATAGGAAAGCAATTCATTTTTTTTTTACTGTTTAAGGAGAGATGAAAAGTAACTTCTTGTGAATGCATTCAAATATATATTTAAGAAGAGATATTTATGACATACTTTCAAGTCATAAATATCAATTCTTAAATATATATTTGAATGCATTCACAAGAAGTTACTTTTCATCTCTCCTTAAACAGTAAAAAAAATGAATTGCTTTCCTATATAAAAAAGAACATCCAAGCACTCATTTTTATGACGTGCAAAGCAGACTTAAAGTACCATAAACACCTTCTCTCCTATGATAAGCCAATGTTAAAACAATTCGTTTTTCACCTCAATTTGAACGCATTCGTGCCGAACAGTATAGGTGCTTTTACTTTACGGATCTTGGTCAGGTATTTTTTTTTGCTGGGATCCTTATTAAGGGTATAAAAAGAAGTGGATTTTTAGTGAAAGCTGCAAATGCAACGTAATGCGCAATTTGGATATGTGCACTCTTAGAAATTCCGTTGTGACAACCGAATTTTTTGCCAACCAAATTGATTCGGTTGCCTTAACCGAAGTTAAACGTCACAATCGAATTTGGCTGGCATTCGGTTGCGATAACCGAATTGGGGGCTTAATTCGGCTGTCACAACCCAATTCGGCTGGGGCAAGCGAATCAATTGTATTGACAAAAAATTTGGTTGTCACAACGGATTTAAAATCTAAGCGAAGATATTTTTTAATAAAACGCAATTTACCTTCGTTTTTTGTTAAAATTTGCTTTGTTATTCAAATAAATTTATAATTTAGTTTGTTTGAGGTTAAGAAGAAGAATAAACATTTTTTCAAAAGTTATAAACACATTATTAATTTTCAAATCAGACTAAATCTAGTTTCTGCCTTTTTTATGGACAGGCTTCATCAGTGATTTTCCATTAAATTGCATTAATTTAATTTTATTAATTTAATTTAAAAAACTGGTGAGAAATTGCTTTTTATGCACCTGTAAAAACAGTACTGGAAACAATATTGAAATGGAGTGCACCTTTTACACTTGTTTAATACGCAAGGTTGGTTACCGTTAACATTATAATACCGTCATCGCTAAAATACCGTTTCGAATTGAATACCATTACCGTTACCAATACCTCTAAAAAATTTCAAATACCATTATCTTTACTGATACCGTTATTTTTATGGGTAGTTACCGGTATTTTTAATTTATATAAAAAATTAAAATTTTTTAACTTCTTTATTTTATAATCTTGAAAATGTTTTACAAAAAAATTTATAGATAGTAATTTACCTTCTTAAAACTACCAGCATCGAATTTATTGTTAATAGTCAGTATTTTTAACTCTTAAAATTAGAAAATTGGCTACATTTTTACTCGTTTTTATATCTTTTTAACGTAATTAATACACCGATACTTACCGGTATTGCTGTTTCGATAACGGTATACCGTTACTGTAACATTCGTAAATACCGTTACCTTTACCGTTCCCGATACAAACAAATTTCGATACCGTTACCCTTACCGTTATTCGTTCCGGTAACCAACCTTGTTAATAAGTACTTTTATTGAAGAGAATAAGGAACAATATCTCGCAGTAACAAAGTGGTGTTTTTATGCCCGTCAACTTTCATATCAAAGAATAGCTCAGCGGTAGAGCGCTAGACTAGCAATCGTGAGGTCGCAAGTACGATACACGTTGGTGGCAATACAAAACTTTTGTAAAATAAAAAAAAATATAATTTTTTTTACTTTTAATTGGTGAAAATGAGCTTCCTTTGCACTCGTTCATAAAGTACTGAAAAAATGTTGAAGTGGGAGTACTCCTCTCCAATGACAACTCAATGTTAAAATCATTAGTGTTTATGTTAAAAAAGAAGTACATCTAGATCATCAATTGTAGTGTTTTTTCTACTGCTTCGGCATCTCTTTTTTGCTTTTTACTTTTGCTAACTTCTGAACCAATTGAGATATCGAAAAACGGTTTGGTATGAAAACGCACGACCAATTATTGTTCTTAATGTAATAATAAAAAAAATCGTAAAATGGCGCATAGCGACGATATGTATGTACCTATACATTCCATCCAATGTATATTCATTATATTTCTCTGCAGTTTTCCAACTACTTTAAAATACGTAAAAAACCAGCACCTGTGATAGGAGCCGATACACGTCGACTATTTCAAGTAAAAGAATTTTATCTATGTGACTTATCTCGCATCAATAATCACGTAAGTTAAAGTTAATTTTACATAATAATTTTTGCTCTAAATTTTTTTTTTAATAGAATGCAGAGGTTAGTCTCAATGACCCGGGAATATCAACCGAAATGTATAATTTAGCATTAAAACTTATAATAGTCATTGATAATATTGAAAAACAAGAGGCCACTCTAAACCCGGATGCTGATGAAAACGATAACAAAACATCTATATTAATATTTTTACCGGGTATTAATGAAATTGAACAAATGTGTAAAAAATTGGAGCAACTTAATGATACAGAAGGGTAAGTACATTTCTACACATCATCTTCCTAATTAAAATAGTTTAATTCGAAAGATTTGTGCTTTATCTGTTTTCCAAATTTTTTCATTTCCTACCATTTTTGAGCAAATCGTGACTGAAGTCTACAACAACTTAGTCCTAATTTACCGAAAAATATTTGATTCAATTTTAGGCAACTCGGACATGCAGACTTCAAAAACGGTATTATGTTTTCTTAATCTTGTTAACCTTTCTAGTGATTTGCCACTTGAAAAATACCAGTGTATTAAAAAACCGGTTTTCGTTTTTGTAACCTAATAAAATAGGTTAATCGTTTTTTTTTGTTCAAGGTAGATCTGAAGCATACTTCGGAATTTTCATTGGCATTGAAATTTCATTAGCATTAGTTGGCTAATGCTAATGCCAAAAAATTTCATTACCATTTAAAGCTATTGAAATATTTTGGCATTAGAATTTGTCTTACTAATGCTAATGAAATCGAACTAATGCCTTAAAAAATGTTTATACGAGGGATGGAAAAGCTTGCTCGCTCGGGCTCTTGCTCTTTTTAAAAAAAAAGTTAGCCCGCTCTTATATAAAAATGTAAGTATCTCACTTTTTTAAAATAAGCGAGCTCAAAAATTACACTCAAAAAATGAAAAAGAGCTTAAGAAAGGCTCTTTTCCAAAAAATAAATCGAGAAAATAAAACGTTAGCTCTTTTCAAGTAAATTTCAAAACTCTTTTGGCTAGTTTACAAAAAAAAAAAAATTAAATATTTAGATATTAAATACAGCACTTCCAATAGAATTTCAAAATAAATGTTAAAAATTGTTAACTACATATCGAGAGCCTATATTCAAAATATGTTAACTTAAATTTGGTCAAAATGAGTTTCCGATGGTAAATAGCTACCCTATGCAATACCCATCTGTGATATAAATTTCAAAACCAAAAGATAATTAGTTCTCGTTTTATATCAATTTTTGTTATTATGCTATCTCAAAGCACACTTTTTTTTGGTGAAAATAAATGCTAACTCCCATAGTAAATTTCCAACTTTAAAAAAAAAAATAATTTATTATAAATTTACCTCACATCTTATTGCATTTGGCATGCTGAATACGAATCTGGAAAAGATTTTGATATCCAATGGCTAGTTTTCGAGATAGGTTAGTTAATATTATCATATAAGTAAATAGTGGTTCCAAACAAAAAAATTTGGTAATATACATATAACTTTTAAAATATTTATCGGATTGAAATATTATGTATGGGCGATTTAGTCAATGATATAAGCTTCCAAAATAGCATTTTGGAGTGACCCTTTTACAATACAGCGTGAGTTAGAGAGTGCCAAAGTTGACCACCTCGAGTAGTTTTTAAATTTTTCTAAATATCTAATATGGAATAAAACATCTCATAAAATGCTTAAATAATAAACATTTTTCAGAAAAATTGTATTTTTATTTTCCGACAAAATATGCTAACTCGAAAAAATATTTGTTTTTTGATATACTAAAATATGCTATCTCAAAAAAATACGCAAAAAGTGCAAAATATGAAATATTTTGCATAGATATAAATTAGTAAGAATATTTAACCCTTTCACTACCGACTTTTTGTTTGCGGATGTGTCGTTATTTTGACTCCAGATTCTTGTTAAGAGTCCTCAAATTATAGAAAAGCATGTAACATAGTTTGCCCCCTCCTACCCAACAAAAATTACGCTCGAAAATCGATTTTTTCAAATTTGTGAGCTCCGTTTTACCTCTTAAACATTCGAGTAGCCAAAAATCCTTTGGTTGGTTTTCTTCTCGTCATAAAACGAAGGTATATGCCAAATTTCAATTATCTATCCTCATTAGTTTAGGAGAAGCACCAAAACCCCATTTTCACGAAGATTAAGATATATTCAAAAAATTAGACTTCATTAACGAATATCGCGACCATATTGCCATGTTGAAAAACTTATACATATAATGATTTTTATTTAAAGTCCAAGATCCTAATAAACTTATTTACAAAAGGTATAAAGTTTTTTTTGCACTATTAAATTTTATATATTCTTTTGAAGATGTGTACACTGTGGTGTACAAGGGTAGTGAAAGAGTTAAACCATCTTATGGAAGGTACATTGTTTATTTTAATCATAATAAGCAGAGACATATAATATAGAGATGCAACATCGATAATTTTGTTAACAAACTGTAGATGTCGCTAGCAAGTGGGAAATTTTGTCAAAGGAGTATTTTATTTTGGGAAATTTTCTCAAGGGAGGGTTTTTTATGTCAAATGAGATTTTACAGAGTTGTTAGGTAAGGGGATTTGGGCCCAAATTAGGGATTTCGACTTCGTTTTGGGGACAGATTTAAAAATTTGTAAATTTTAAAAGATTTAGTTTAAGGCCCAAAATAAGAAGAATTTTGGTATAAATTATATGCGTATTATTTCAAATTAAAGTCGATCAAATTAAGTGTGTTAACCCTTTGACGACCATAGGCAAGTATGCTTGCAAAAGGGTTTTTCGCACTTATAATTGCCCAGACAAAAGATAGAGTAAATATGTCCAAAGGTGATTTGTATAGGAGGGTTGAGGCAACAAAAGTGTAGTAGGCGGTAAATCCCTACCTGGTCCCACTTTCCCCTTCCGAGCCCACGAAGTTATTTAATTAGAATTCTTCATTTTAGGGGTAAAAAGCACAAACTTTGACAAGCGAAATGAAGAGGAAGCAAGGGGTCTATGAGGCCAATTTTTTGTGAAGTTTCTATAACTTAGTTGCAGATCACAAAAATAGAATAATAAAAAAATCGCTTCGTCCGGAACGGCGGGGTCGTCAAATGGCAAATATTTTTGACAAGCGAAATGAGAGGTAAGGAGGGGTTCAACGGAGTAAATTTTTCTTGGCATAACTATTATTAGGTCAGAGATCATGAAAATCGTAAAAGCTTCAAAATCTCTTCGGCAGAAAATGTATGGTCATCAAAGGGTTAAAGAATTTCAAAATTGCTACAAAATATTTGAAATATTGAAGAAATGTTCTCCAAATATTTATAAATCTTGAAATAACGAAAAGCAACCAAGCTCAATAATTAATAAAAAAATTTTCTATTTTCCAAATACTGAAATTGTTACATGCAAAGGACTCAGAAAAAATAAATTTTGTGTACGCTTAAAAAGTACCAGGGGTTTTCATATAACCTCTTATGCACTTTCTGAATCGTGCAAACTCGACTTATGCAAACTTAATGTTCAAAAGAGTTTGCTAGTCCTAGAACTTACACCTTGCTGGATTTACAAATTTTGGAAAAAAAAGACTTTTCACCATAATGAACTTCGTGCGAAAATTGTGTAGAATTTTTTCTTTCGAAAATTTAATAAAATTTTTTTAGTTTCACAATTATAACAAAGATTTGAGGCCTTAAAGTTCGAGTGAAAACGTAAATATTTCTTCGTAAAATATTCAATTTTATTTAATTTGCTCACTCATTTCTTAATCATTTTCTGAACTTAAGAGAGATGCTAACTTAGCTCCTTTTTTGAGTTTTTGTTTAAATTAAAATGAAATGGGTATAACATTGGGGATTTAAACATTTAAAATGGGAATAAGCTAAAACTTTTTGGGCCACAATGCTCCCCAATAAAATGAAACAGTATTGCCAGAAAAAACAAAACAGCAGTCAGCCCCATCTGTTGCATTAAAAACCGGTGTTGCCATTCATCAGGACCATGGGAGACGCCTGATAATAACCGAAATAACTAGTTTTTTAGCTCTTCTGAGAAGTTAGCTTTTTTGAGTTGGCATTTATTGAATATAGGAGCTCGATATGTAAGGGACTAAACTATAATACCCATATCTTATAGCAAAAATTGGTCGCTATTTGCAAAAAAAAATTGCGAAAAAATTCTTACAAAAACGAAAATTTTTGCATCATTATATTCGTTTGCAAATTGTTAATCGTTGTTTTAAGTTGTTTACTTAATTTCTGCGCTACAAATCCTTTTTTCGCATTCCGCGATTACTTTGCAAATTTTTAAGTTCGGTTTTTTTTAAATTTATAATCTAGGGACTATAATACCCATTTCATAAAACAAAGTTTGGCGGCAAGATGCAAAAAAAAAAAACTTTAAAAAAAATTGCAAAAAGGAAAATTTTGCTCAATATACATATATGTTTGCAGAATGTAAATTGCTGATTAAGGTTTTTAATTCAATTTGTGCACCATAAAGTCTTTTTTCGCGTTCCGCCATTATTCTGAATTTTGTAAGATCGGATTTTTTAAATTTATATTCTAAGGACTGGTTGCAAAAAATATAAATCGCGAAAAAAAAATTTGCAGAAAGGAAAATTTTTGCGTCAATATATTTGTTTGCGGAATGTAAATCGCTGATTAAGTTTTTTAATTAAATTTTTTCACGATAAACACTTTTTTCGAGATCCGCCATTATTTTGAAATTTTCAAAATCTGCTTTTTAAAATTTATATTTTAAGGACTATAATACCCATTTCGTAAAACAAAGTTTTGCGGCTGGTTGCAAAATATATAAATCGCGAAAAAAAATTTGCAAAAAGGAAAATTTTTGTGTCAATATATTTGTTTTTCGCGTTACGCCATTATTTTGCAATTTTTTAAGTTCGGTTTTTTTAGAATGTAAATCGCTGATTAAGTTTTTTAACTAAATTTTTGGACCATAAAGTCTTTTTTCGCGTTCCGTCATTATTTGGCAATTTTTTAAATTCTTTTGTTTTAAATTTATAATCTAGGGACTATAACACCAATGTCGTAAAACAAAATTTGGCGGCTAGTTGCAAATAATAGAAATCGCGAAAAAAAATTGGAAAAAGGAAAATTTTTGCATCAACATATTTGTTTGCAGAATGCAAATTTCTGCTTAAGATTTTTAATTCATGTTTTGCACCATAAGGGCTTTCTTCGCGTTCCGCTATTATTTTGCAATTTTTTAAGTTCGGTTTTTTTAAATTTATAATCTAGGATAACATCCATTTCGTAAAACAAAGTTTGGCGGCTAGTTGCAAAAAAAAAAGAAATTTGCAAAAAGGAAAATTTTTGCACCAATGTATATGGAGTTTGAAAAAAAAAATTGCGAAAAAAAATTTTTATAAAAAGAAAATTTTTCCATCATTGTATTCGTTTGCAGAATAGCGTTAATAGCTAATTCAGTGTTTTAATAAATTTTTTCTACCATAGTCTTTTCGTGTTTTTTTTAGTTGCGAGCTTTTTTAATTTGAGCAGCTCCTTTAATTTTGGCTTCCGTGCTTTTTAAAAACATTTATATATTTTTGACTCGCTCGAGGTTTCTTTCCATCCCTGATTTATACTTGAGCAAAAAAGCATATGTTTACTAGAAAGAGGATGATCGAATTTTTGCACAACTCTACTTAACTCGGTGTCTTTTAAGTTCAAATTAGTTTGGAAGTAAAGTGCGGCGAAATGAGGTATCGTGAGGTAGAAATCTATATTCAATAGATTTTCTTACCTCAAATGTACTTCCAAACTAAAGCCCAAATTAGTTTGGAAGTAAAGTGCGGCGAAATGAGGTATCGTGAAGTAGAAATCTATTTTCAATAGATTTTCTTACATAAAATGTACTTCCAAATTAAATAGTTATGTATAATGTCATTAAATAAAAGTAAACAGCTGACACGATACTTTACGATACTACTAGACTACTGGAGCCTTAAGTAGTTGTGTATACCAGGCACGTAGCTAGGAATTTATTTCGGGGGGAGAGAGTACTTTTAAAAAATTTTTTGTTTAATTTTTCCGGTTTCTTTTTTGTTTACTAGGGAGACTTATAAAACTATGTACACAAGAAAAAATGTGTAACCGTTACAAAAAACTCGTTGTTTTAAGTTAAGTTTGCTCCTTTACATTTTGTGTAAAGTTCAGTAAAATGAGAGTAAGAACAAAATCTTTTATCTCAATATCAAAATTACTCAAAAGTATGGGAAAGCACAAAATGACTTTTCTAAACCAAAACTTTATTTAAAAGAAAAAAAAAAATTCTAATGCGTAGGTATAGTTTTAGTTTGAAAAATCGCACAGATACATATATTTTTTGCATTTGTGTATTGCTTTGCTTAACTAAAATTTAAAATTTTTTTCACAATGGTGTTATATGTTTATCATTGCATCGTTCCTTTTACAATTTTCCGAAGTTAATAGTAACAAGCGGGCTAGGTTTGTATAGGACCCCAGGTGACTGGGGACTTATACAATAACCTCATCAGTAAACTTAAAAAAAAGTGATTTGGCCATTTCAATTGTCCCATCGTTCTGGGCGTTATATTATTACAAAGAAAAGTTCCTTAAATATGCAGCATTTATGATGAACTTTTGAGTCTCATATGAATCTTCATAAAATTTAGAGAAAAAATTAACAAAACACTTAAAAAGCTTGTAAATAAGAGTCAGTTATGATCACATGTGAACGATTTAAAAACAATCTTATTTTAGAGTCTTTCAAAAATCAAGTTTTATTTGCGCTTTTTAAATACACACAAAAAAATCTTTGGCAAGCAATTGGGAGCACTTCAACTAAAATAATGTTTTTGTGGCATATACAATATAATAAATTATTCAAAAACTTTATTAGTTGAAATTTTCTTAATTACTCGGTAACGATTTTTTTGTGTACGTTAATAGCTTATTTGTATAACGAAAGAATTTTAAAGCATGTGTAGATTAATACACTTTCCTGATGTATCGGTTTAATTCGTGGATGCTCAGTCGCTGTGAATCAATTCATTAACTCGTATGAATAAAAAATAGATATTGGAATTTTTATGCAAACTTCACAATTTTAGTCAGTTTGCAAGTAGTCTAAAATTTTTATTTTTATTAATATTTCATGCTCTTCTACAAGTCAACGGATGAATTAGATGTTAAGTCATTCATAAGCCAAAAGTAATTACATACATTGAGGCAGGGTTGGTAGCCTCTATCGCTAAAATACTGTTATAGATTCAAATATCGATACATTTAAAATACCAGTACCGTAATTAATAAAATACCATTACCTTAAAACACCATTATTTTTTAGTCTAAACTTTTTATAATTCCACGTCGTAATTATGAATTTTACATACACTTAGTTAATAAATTTATTTTACTTTACTTTGTTTTTTTGTAAAAAAAAAAATTTGCGGAATGCACCGAAATAACTGAATACCAGTTTTCTTAAAATACCATTATCGAAATAATTGCAATACAGTTAACCTTAAAATACCGTTATCGAAATACAATTATCCTTAAAATACTGTAACTGAAATAATCTACAATAGCGTTACTTACCCTCACCGATAATCGCACCGTTTCTGCTACCAACAATGTTTTGAAGTAATTGCTAAGTTGTATTCATAGACCCACTATCAATTGGCTAGTTTATGAATTAAATATATTTTTTTATTTACAAATTTGATAACTTTCTCAATTCATTCATTTGAATTGAAATTTAAGTGAAAATCTAAACAATTTAATAATTGCTATCATCCATGCCCTACCCATAAAGTGGCAACACTGCTTATGTTATTCATATAGATATGTGCAGACCTTTAAAAATATAATTCCTTAATTCGAATTTTAAATCTCAATTTTGCAATAAGTTGATCTCAGTGAATTTTTTTTTTTACCCCGATGTAGTACTTTTCAAGCTGATTTGAAAAAAAAAATCCGCGGAAAGACCTCTGTAGCATAGATTACATAGATATCTTACTCTTTGACATTTGCTGTCAGTGCACGTATCTCATGAGAATGTGTTAGACATACGTGGTATACCTATACAAAAAAATTTCAATATATGTGTAAAAATTTGTTTGTTGACAAAAGAAGAAGAAGAGTGAAAATGGAAATGGACTTAGCTATATCTAAGTATTTTATAGTCGGATTGGAACAAAGTAAAAATATCTTATGGACGACATTTTTTTTGTTTGTTTACCCATTACCGGCGAATAAGATTTATTTTTAAGATTTTTTAAAATAAACCGTTTTTATAAAAACCACCGTATACTACCACATAATTTTTTACTTATTAATATATTCTCAAGATTAAAAACTTTTGAGATGTAGTTCAAATTTTATCACTTCAAACACCGAAGATATTAGAAGTCAAACCTAATTTTTTTGCAGATGGTACAAAAGATACAACTTTGACTCTAACCAACAATTATACTGAATTAACTCATCGGGAATCGAACATATTTTGGGAGTAAACACATTTTAAACCTACTGTCGGTATTGAGATTTTTCATTTGTCAAAAGTTAGCCATACTTTGAAAGAAAAAAAATCTTACGATTTTGACCTCTAATATCTTCGGTGTTTGAAGTGATAAAAACTTGATCTATACATCAAATGAAAACTTTTCGTCTTGATTATATACTAATAAGCACTATTTTTGTTCTTATATAGGTTTTTTATGGAATAAAAACATTAAAAAAACAAAAAAATTAAAATTCCTACGCCGAATCATAATGGGTCAACAAAAAAATCCTTTCCTAAAGATATTTTTATTACCTTTATAATGGTGTACATATTGTTCCAACCCTATCATAAATGAAGAAAATATAGTTAAGTTCATTTTTAAACTTTAAACTTTAAACCATACAGGCTTTTCGGTGAAAAAAAATTTCTTCGGGCCCCCAAAAGAGAGTTATATTAGTAGTAAAAATTTAGAATCAATCGGTGAGGTGCCTCTAAAGCCAACATACATCCAAATTGGTAATAAGGTTTGTAAGAAGAAATTAAGGTATGTAACCTCTTACTTTGCTATTCCAACAGCTATTATTTTAACAAGGGCATGCCATTGGAGGTATGTACTTTCCAAAAGAGGGATAGGTAACAACATAAGAACGTGTTACTTTAATGTTACATGTTAGGAGTTACGTAACCACGTACATAACCGATGCTGAGCACAATACTATTTACATAACAGCTTAAAGTAAGGCCAAAAAAATATGTTACAAACAGGTCTGAAATAACACATTAAAATTATGCGCTTACTTACTGTATAAAAATATATACTTACTTCTTACAAAAAAAAATAAAATAAGACGTTATCGTGTTGGTTTTTTATAAATGCTAAAACGAAGCATATTCATATTTAATTAATATTTATTCAGATTAATATAAAGTTAATAAAAAACATAAAAGATATTTCAGTCAATATGTATAAAACATAAATTATTTGTATCGAATATTTTAAGTAGAAAATAACACTCATGTATCGCATTACAACTAACTCCTAATTTTGAGGTATTTGAATACACCATCGGTAATAAGTGGATATTTCTATTAAGTGATCACGTATCACATTAAAAGTAACTCCTTATTTTACGGTTTTAAAATATCCCATCTGTAATAAGTCGCTGCTATTATTTAGAACTCATGTTGTGTATTACAAGTAACTCTTTTCTTTGAGGTGTTTAAATATATCATTGGTAATAAGTTGCTATTACTACCCAGTAGTTGTGCAGCACATTATACGTAAGACATTACATTTTAGTTATGAAATAATGCAATGGTAAGGGGTATGGTATTACCAGGTAATGTGTTCTGTAATACCAACATATTACCAAGGTTTTGCTGGGGCATTATGAATTATTCAGTAATTTATAAAATGAATCCAATTTTATGCATATAAATTAAAAAAAAGAATTATCTCTTTCAAGGTCTGTGTGTGTATGTATGTATTTTTTTCTTATTCAGTAACAACAACAACACACAGTTAATATATTTTTCATGTTAATATGGAAAATACTAGAGGTGCTTTTACATTTTCATTTATAACTTTTAAACGTCTGGACCAAATATGCCCATTTCCAATACCAAACTGCTTAAGAAATTGGACAAAAATTTTGACTAAAAATTAAGATCCTAGCACAACTATTTTGAGCGTGATCGTGATTTCAACAGACAGACAGACAGACGGACAAGGCTATATCGGTTTCGCTATTGATAACGATCAAGAATATATATTTTTTTTATGTCCCATATTTTTTTTTCGATGAGTTACAAACGGAATGACAAACTGATATATACCCTCCTGCACAGTGGGATGGAGGGTATAAAAACAGAAGTTACCCGTAGACAGAGGCAGAAAATTTTATAAAAATATCTGTAAGAACGCAAAAATATCTGTAAGGTCCTAAAGGTTTTTGAAACTTGTTTAATATTACAACTAAGAATGGCCATAAATGAAAATTTAATTATTAACGCATTTTCTAAGTTCTAAACTAAATTATATATTTCAAGTGTAATTTGATTTCTAGGTGATTCAATTTTCAAAAATTTTAGTTTTTTGTCAATATTTAAAATTTTCTGCAATCCATTTGTGATATGGAGTATATTGTTTTACCCATTTTCTTCCAAGCATGGATTCCGTGCGAATTTTCTGACAATACTTGATAGAAGGATAGGTAGACGTGTCTTTAAAGATACGAGTATGTTGATAAAAAATGGGTTTAAACAATTTAAATACTGTGTCTCAAAGTTTTGTTACTTGATTTTAACAGAGAAATTAAATTTTAATACTTTTTGGACAATTTTTTAATTTATTTGTTTGGTTTTCTTGTTCGTTATTAGTTATAGATTATCGGAAAGGCTAAATATTAAACGTAAATTACATCATTATTATATTGATATCCAATGGAGTGCGCCATTCCAATATGATCTTAGACTAATTTCAAAGCGCAACAATAATTTCAGGCCCGATGATTCCAACGCGAAATGAAGGTAAAATTCAAGAGGACTTTGCAAAGTTAGATCGGTTTTTTATTTTATGGCATCTTGAAATATCTGTGTGGCGCGAAATTCCAAAAATACTGCACATTTTTAGAGTTAGGAACTCTTTCGCGTTCCTTTCGGTTCCTTTATTTTATTCGGAATTATCAAAACCATTGACATAATATAATCTTATACTGATAGAAAAAATAGCAAACAAAAAAGGTTCTCAAATTTAGTTAAAAGGGTTCCTGCAGAGAAAGCTTTTGAAATTAGTAAATCCTTTTTGCTTAATATTAGTAAGATAAGTACATCAAAAATGCAACTGTTAAACATACGAAATTTTCGTAATATTTGATTTAAACTTCGTTTAATTGAATTGCAAATTTACCTTGCTAATATTGGCTAAAAAATGTTGCTGAATATTAGTAGACAAAAAAGCAGTAAAGAAATGTTATACAGTGGTGGAAAATTTAATAGGAACGATTCAAGTTTTTTCTAATTTTTTTTTCGTTGCCTTTATTTTTAAAAATCAAAATAGTGGCTAAATTCGCCCCGGGAGGCAAATATGTAGTTTAGAATATTGTGCAGAATTTTAATATATGTCTGTTTTTTTTATTTTGTCACTTGTTTTAAGTGGGCGTGGCTTTCAATGAAAAATTAGCGATATCGACCTGTTATCAAATTACAGAGTAAAATTTAGCGAGTACTGATCGGATCTTTACAAACTGTATATTTTTGGAAATCCCACAATATTTCCTTAAGTCTTTTTTTATTTTTATCCAGAAATGTTCGCCAGACTTAAGATGACAGTGTCTTAAACATGAAAAAAAATTTCTTTTTAAATAAAGTTAACAACACTGAAATTTTAAAGCGAATAGTTTTATGCTATACTTGCTACGATATAACAAAAAAGTCAAGTTTTTTTCTATGTTAAGTATAAAGCATTTCCTATTAAAATTTCAGTGTGGTTAACTTTATTATAAAATCGCTAAAAACGAAGAAAATCTTTTTTATGTTTAAGGCACTGTCATTTCAAGTCTGGCGACTATTTTTAGATAGAAATAATGCAGAAGTTTAGGAAATTTTTTAGGATTTCCAAAAATATACAGTTTGTATAGATCCGATCAGTACTCGCTAAATTTTATTCTGTAATTTGATAACAGGTCGATATCGCTAATTTTTCATTGAAAGCCACGCCCACTTAAAACAAGTGACTAAATAAAAAAACAGATATTATGCTAAAATTCTGCACAATATTCTAAACCACATATTTGCCTCCCTTGCGAATTTAGCCACTATTTTGATTTTTAAAAATAAAGGCAACGAAAAAAAAAAAAAAAAAAACTTGAATCGTTCCTATTAAATTTGCCACCACTGTATATCAAGGGTGGGCACGGATTTGTCACCGAGAGCCTAATTATAGTTTTTCACAAATTATGAAGGGCCGCACCATACATTTAAAAAAAGTAAAACTACTAAACTAAACGGAACTATTGCTTTACATTTTTAAGAAAAATTCTCAACTCCATCTATTCCACAAGAACCGATTGTAAATTCAACTTTTTGCAACTTCAACCCTACACCACAACTTATTATTATAGCCGTGCTGTAGGGACAGGGTATACGTTTGTGCTGACACCAAAAAATATTGGACCTAGACCCATCTTTTAGTATACCGATCGCCTCACTTTTTGTTTCGATTATCTGTCTGCCCATGTCTTCCGCGCACGCTACACGCTATTAAAATATCTAAATAAAATTTGGTAACCTACTTATAATGGTACGTGAATGAAGCCTGTTGATTTTTGTTTGAATCGGTCCATGGTTAGACATAGTGGCCATATAAAGCTCCCCCAGAATTGGATTTCCCCACGCTGCAGGTCACAAATAGGAAGATATTTTAATGAAATTTTGTACGCTGACTGGCATGTGCTCAAGCACAAAGCCTTTTGATTCTAGATAAGATCAGTCCATATTTAAACCTATCGCCCATAGGGACTATATTTCCAATTTTCTCTTAAATACACCTAAAATTAGGTAAAACCAAAATTTCTTACCGTTCTCATATTTCTTTTTTTTTATCATTTTATAGACAAATTTTGACAAGTCCATTTTAACCCATTCGAATCCAAACATTCAACAAAATTTATAGCTTTACCATACCATAGCTTTCAATCATACTGGAGAAGGGTATCATATTTTTCGTTTCATATTACGTAACTTTTTAATTTTGGGAATATTTTTTTAAAATTTTGCTTCTTTGATCTCCGGAATCTGCCAAACGAAAATTTAAAACTAAATCAGTTATAAGAAAACGAATAAGAAATAGCCTCCTTGAGTAGATTTTTATTTAATAATTTTATTTCTCAGTGCAAGAGAAATTGCAATTTTTAAAGGGACACCATTCCCTAAAGGATTAATTTAAATGGTGATTACAAACTAAAAATTTCCGTGGTCTTTATGAAATCCCCACCGGAATTGGATTGGAAACGTATATTCGAATCTGTAAACGGATTTATAAAAATTAACGGAAATGGCATTACAAAAAACTTTTAATATATTTAGGTTTTAAAATATTAAAAACAGGGTATGGCATCACCAAAAAAATAAGTTATAAAAATATCGTTTTCACTAGATAGCACTTTGTTCAAAAAATTGACAATTTTCGTTTTTTATTTAAATTTAAATAATAACAAACAACAAAGCAAAAAAACAAACGGATATCTCAAATTTTATTATTTGAATATATTCCGCGCTTGTTTTTTTTCCTTATTTTGAGCGTTTTTCAGCAGTTTTTGAGTTTTAAAATATAGGCTTAGCTGATACTAAATAGTTGCTCAGGTAATACTAAATTTCAGCGCTCTCTACCGGTGAGTAGTGTAAGTTTTTATTTCCTATCTCTACCAAAATTCAATAAATATATAACGCTTAAAATTTTTTATTAAAATTAATTAATGTAATGAAGACAATTTCAATCGGATTGGAAATTTTCTCATCAAATCCGTAGGGAGGATTTATAAAACCCAATATTGGAAATTTCTTTTAAAAAATTTCCATACAAAAAAAATTAGGAAATTTTCTACATTTTTCTAACGGAAATTTCCGATTGTTGAATTCTATAAATCAACTCTACGGATTTCATGAGGAAATTTCAGATCTGTCTAAATTTTTTTTTCTTAAAATAACATATTTTGACAGCCAATTTTTAGTTATTTATTTGTTACACATATTAAATTTTCTGGAATATAAATATTTAAAAAGTTCTATGACGTCATTGTGATGCAATTTCTGTTAATTTTTATAAACCAGTTTACAAAATCCAATCAGAATATAATCAAATTCCGGTACGGATTATATAAAGACCACGTTGGTCAGTATTTTAAGTGCTTTTTGATGAATTAGAACACTAACTTTTCACACAGTTCTAAATTTACTACAAATAGTATTATAGTCGGAACTAATTACGAATTTTTACTAAAACTGAAGTAAACAATTTAGTAGGTTTGAAAAATCGCTGCATCTATTCTTTTTTTCTTGAGTGTGTATTAAAGAAAAATTCAAAATTTATTTTTAGGAACGCCATTATTGAATGAAGAACTGTAAAAAGAACAATTGTGTAAGATTTTTCTCAGAACATCTTTCTCAAGCGATTTGGCTACTCTTGTCCGTCCGTCTGTTTATACGTGGAACACGGTGGAAAAATGTATAACATTAAACACGAAGGTATTTGTTTACATTCGTCTTCCCAGGAAATTTTTTTGCAATCGGTTGCCAATTTCACTAGTTCTGGAAGTGATTCCACTAGAACCGATTCCATGGAACTAGTTCCGGAACCCGTTCCATTGATCTTATATGCAAGATATAACTGAAGGAGAATCAATTCTGTGACATATCATCATGTATGGAATAATACATGAATTCGTATATGAAGATGCATGGCATATATGGAACAATATATGCAACGTAATATCATATATGGTGTCATACATTTCCATATATGAACTTTTATTTCGAATGCATTTACCCATATATGCTCCCATATATATCAGATATGTTCATATGTATATCATTCATGTGTGATCGTACTTGCAACCGTATATGCCAATATATGAGCATATATGATTATTTTCACCCGGGGTGTTAATTAGCCATTTTTCCCCAGAAATTTAGCCATTTTTGGTAACCAAGTTCTGGCAACAACTGATTTGGGCTGACCCATACCAAAACCCAACTTTTGTTTTTTATGAACCAGCCTAGTGTCCACTATGGATGCCAAACGGGAAATCCCGAAATCCCGGGATTTTCGGGATTGGCAAAATCTCGAATCCCGGGATTATTTCTCAAAAATCCCGGGATTTTCTTATTTTTTAATATTAATATAAACATAAATAAACAAAGTGAGAAATTTTATTTTACCTACGTTTTTTCTTGAATTTTCTCATATTGACAAGAAATTGATGCCAAGATATTGGTAAAATTATAAATTAAGTAGATTATTCGAGTAAACTATGCAAAGACTTTGCAGAAAAATTTGAAATTTTGGTAAACAAATTTAAGTTTTTGAGTAATTCATGCGAAAAATCAAGTTTGTTTCTTATTTTATCGATTTATTCTTCCAAGCGAAATTCGATTTCTGAAACCTAATTTTGGCTGGAACTGTAAGTTTGAATTCTTCCATGAAAACATTTGATAAAGATAACCAAATAACTTTGTTGCTGTAATTACACGATTTAGTGGGTAAGGTTATCGCAACGAATCTGTTTTAAAATCTGCTTACAAAATACTGGGCGCAAGTGTACTTAATGACAGGTTTCATATATTATCCCAGCCAGAAAAATACAAACGGGAAAGCGATGGCAAGGTATTTTAACAGGTGGTACAGGTACTGACAAAAATTTCTTTCCCATTTCCAATATGATAACGTCAATAGACAAAAGGACCGGCAGTTCAAAAAGCGCCGGAAAAGTACTGGAGAAACAAAATTTTTAACTTTGGAAAAACGCTGCCAAAACCAATAAATAGGTGGTTTGGAATTATATTTTCCAAAATAAAATTTAAAAAAAGTTCATATGTATCTTTTTTTGGCCCTGCCGTGATGTTTTGTAAAACAAATACTGGCAAAACGATTTTTGCAAACGCTGGCAAAGCGTCCCAAATGAGTGTTCTGCCAGTCATTTATTTTTAACATCGCGGTTACCCAGTGGTATGCAGGTACTTGATTTTTTGTACCACTGTCAATTTCTGACTGAGATGTTTCAATATTCATAAAATGTACCACATTATTAATTAACAACTATTAAATAATTATAAAACGCTTTATTCTCTAAAAAATTAGTTACATAACATAAAAATTTTTACAAATAAAGGAAAATTTAAATCCCGAAATCCCGTAAAATCCCGGGATCTCGAAAAATCCTGTAGTCCCAAAAATCCCGAGATCGGGATCCCGGGATTTCATACAAAATCCCGAATCCCGGGATTTTCAAATATCAATCCCGATTGGCATCCCTAGTGTCCACACATTGTTATTCATAATTTCTACGCCGATTTCGAAATTTTTTAACAGACTAACACTTAGGGATGCCCCTACTAATGCGAGTGCTAAAACAAAACCCTTTGAGGTAGAGTTTGCTAAAAACCGAAAAATTTGAAAACCGCGGTTTCGGTTTTTCAAAATTATAAAAACCGCGGTTTCGGTTATTTTTCGGTTATCTTGTGATATTAATAGAATTGTTTTAAAATAATTAAATATAACAATATTCTACCTAAATATACGATAATTAAATATGCAGAAAAATTAAACAGTTTAATACATCCAAGATATCTTTTAGAATTCGATTGAATTTCTCACTCGAATATTTAAAGGCAATAACGCCATTTCAAAACCTTTCCGGGAGAAGAAATATACGCGGAAACCCGTTATAAATGATTTTTGTTTTCTTTTTTCGGCAATTAATTATAGTTTAAATTTTAGCAATTTGTTTAAAACAATAAAAAGTTAAAATTTTTATAAATTTCCCGGAATACGAAATAAGGCTTTTTGAAAAATCGGCGAAAATCGTAACTGAATATGTGAAACTCAATGGTCCTTACTATAAAAAGAGTATTTTAAATTTAAAGTCGACTTTATTTTTAATCATTCGGTTTTGTCCATTTTGTGTATGAAAACCCTACAAAAATATTCATATTTCCACACATTTTGATTGGTTGAAAATAAATTAACCAATCAGAATTCTCCAAAAATAAATCGAGTCAAGGCATACTGCCACCCAATATTTTAACTAAAGTCGACTTTAACTAAAATATAAATTTGAAAATTTTAGATAGAAAGGGCGAATATCTCTTTAACCACTTGACTTTTTGGTGCAATTTTTTACTTAAATTTTAAGCTTCAGTTTATGTTATCCGTAATAACAAAAACAAAAAATTCTTTAAAGCAGTTTTTAATGTAGAAAATGTTCATTACAATTAAATACAATATTTTGTAAAATAGAAGCTGTCTTTTCGAAATTCAAGATTCAATAATATGCAAATTAATTAATTATTTTAATTGGTTAAAGTATTTGTTAAAAACCGACTTATTTTTGTCGGTTTTCGGTTTCGGTTTTGAGGCTTGAAAAACCGCGGTTTCGGTTTCGATTAAAACCGAACAGCAAACTCTACTGTGAGGGTTTTGTTTTAGCAACAGTGTACTTTCATTTCACGTTGGAAAAATTGAGGCTGACCGCGATGATCATTTTGCAAGATCTTCTAAAACCGCAGAATCTATTTTTGTTAAATCCGAATTTATAGTACTATATATGAATTTATTTAATTCACAACCACTTCCAGAATAAATTTCTTGTTTCTCCTAAAGTACGCTTTTTCATGGACAGTTAATAACCCAGCAAAACCTTCTATTAACCGGTAATGACTTTGGTAAGAAGAAATAAGGGTAGGTAACCTCTTACTTTTCTATTACCAAAGCTATTATTTTAACAAGGGCATGTCCATCGAGGTAACTCCTTACCTAGTAATATGTTATTCTAAACTTACATGTTACGCTTACCTATTACCTCTAGGTTACAAATAACCTTAAAATAATACTTTTTTTTTCTTAAAATTTCAATTTGTTTTATATTGAGTATTAAATTAAAAATTTCATATTTGTAACAAAAAATTTTGGAAATTTTTTGTTATAAGTTTTGGTTATAAAAATAAGCATTTTGTAATGAAGAGGGTAAGCTCTTACTTTTCTATTACTAGACCTATTATTTTAACAAGGGCATGTCCATCGATGTAACCCCTTACCTAGTAACATGATATTCTGAACTTACAGGTAAGAAGTTTTTAAAAACATTTTGTTTAAATTTTAATTTTTTAACCCGAATGTCAATTTTAAATTCAGAGGTTTTTTAATAAAAAAATAGAATTTCTAAAATTTTCTAAAAAAACGAATTATTTATACCAATAAAACATCAAACCCAGGCACGTAGCTAGGAATTTATTTCGGGGGGGCTTTTCAAAAATTATTTGTTAAATTTTTCCCATTTTTGTTTTTGTTTACTGGGGAAACTTAAAAAAATATGTACACAGGAACAAATTTATAACCGTTAAAAAAACCCGTTATTTTAAGTTAAGTGTGCTCAATTACTTTTTGTATAAAGTTCAGTTAAATGAGAGTAAGAACAAAATCATCTATCTAAAAAACAAAATTGCTCAAAAGTACGGGAACGCACAAAATCACTTTTTTAACCCAAAACTTTATTTAAAAGAAAAAAAATTAAAATGCGTATAGTTTTAGTCTGAAAAATCGCAAAGATACACATATTTTTTCCATAATTAAAATTTAAAATTTTTTTTCACAACTGTGTAATTTGTTTAACATACATATAAGCTACATTTGTTAGAGCTTTTTAGCTTTTTTTTCATAAAATCCGTTATTTTAAACATTATTTTAAGTCGGCATAAATTTTTTTATATCAAATTTGTTATTTTAAATTAAAAAATCTCCTTTGTTAAAATAAACTTTTATATATTTTTTTTATTCTTATATTTTTAAGATCAGAACTTGTATCTAATCTAAATTGTTCTATCTTTTCAAATAAAAAATATGCTCTGGCTTCTTTTTGGTTGGCCTACTAATAACTAATAATTTCATTTGTAGGTGATTTAAATTTTCAAAAATTTTAAGTTTTTGTCGATATTTAAAATTTTCTGCAATCCGTTTGTGATATAGAGTATATTGTTTTACCCATTTTCTGCAAAGCATGGATTCCGTGCGAATCTTCTGACAATACTTGGTAGAAGGATAGGTAAACGTCTTTAAATATATGTTGGTAAAATATGGGTTAAACAATTTAAATACTGTGTCCCAAAGTTTTGTTACTTGATTTTAACATTGAAATTACATTTTAACACTTTTTGGACAAATTTTTAATTTATTTGCTTGGTTTTCTTGTTCGTTATTAGTTTTAAAAGGTTTTATTGCAATTTTATAGATTATTGGAAAGCTTAAATATTAAAACTGAATTACATCATTATTATTTTGATTTCCAATGGAGTGCGCCATTCCAATATTTCAATAATTCCAAGCCCGATGCATCCAACGCGAAATGAAAGTAAAATTCCAGAGGATTTTGCAAAGTTAGATCGGTTTTTTATTTTATGGCCTCTTGAAATATATGTGTGGCGCTAAAGTCCAAAAATGTGGCACATTTTTAGAGTTAGGAGCTCTCTCGCGTTCACGAATAAGTTAAATTTTAACTGTTCCTTTCGGTTCTGTTATTTTGTTCGGAATTATCAAAACCATTAACATAATCAGTGTGTTAATTTACTCGAATTTCTTACTACTTTTACTATAATTGGAAAGTTTTGTTTACTTTTTGTATTGAAATTTTCCAGCTGTAGTAAATGTAGTAACTTGTAGTAAGTAAACGAACAAGTTTATTATAATCTTATACTGATAGAAATAATGCGGAAAAAATAGCAAACAAAAAACGGTGCTCGAAATTAGTTAAGCCTTTGGAATTAGTAAATCCTTTTTGCTAAATATTAGTAAGATAAATAAAGCAAAAATGCAACGGTTAAATATACGAAATTAGTAATACATACTTGAGTTAAATTTCAAATATATATTTAAAGAAATTGTTATATATTTAAAACTTAATTTATCTTTAAATTTAATTGAGTTGAATACAAATAACGGTCTCTCCTGCTACAATAAACAGAAATATTTGCTAGAAAATAGCAGACTGCTTTCTGCAGTGTACATATATTTTTATACCCATTACGAAAATCAAAAAACAAAAATTTCAAATTGTTTGTGATGGACTAATATCCAGGAAATTTTGTAAATTTAAGAGATTTTTTCTTGCTGTTTTTATCTTTCTAATGTTTCGCAAACAGTTTCTGCTGGATTCAGCTGTTTTTTAGTAAAATTTTTTAAAGACTTTTTTTATATTAGTGTATGATCAACTGAAAAAATTTCTCGAATGAACGAGTGAACTACAACAACACACTAGTTCAAAAATAAAATATATTGAAATGAACTGTGAACTATAATGCCAAATTCTAGTCATTTTTATTCCGATTGTTTGTTTGTACAAAGTGTTTTATTTTGTGTGGAAATTTCCGGGTGTCCTCACATTTTTACTCAATTTCTAAACCGATTTTGACATTTTTTTTACGATAGACTAACACTCAGCGGATGCTCCTACCCAGCGAAATTGTCGGAAGCAAAGAACCGGTTGTAGAATTATCAATGGCTTGTGCCTGCAAGCAGGGAACTGCTAATTTTTATGGAAAACCAAAGGTTAATTTATCAATTTTACGTCTAAATTATAATAAATATGATGAAAATTATTAGTAGTAACAATAAAAAATAGCCACTTAATAATTAAAAGGTGCGAAAAAATTTCAGTTTTCTATTTGAAGCCACATTTTATGAATTTTTTCTCAGTAAATGCGAGAATTGCATTCTATTTATTTTCTAACCTCTTTGAATATGCCTAGCATACATAACTATGCAAAATTAAAAAAAAAACCATAAACAAAAACAGTTTATATGGGCATAAATAGCTTAAAATTTTTTTTAGAAAACAGTTTTCGCAATTGGGTTTAGGGTCTTTATTATCTATGAAAACTTAAGAAACTTGGCCATATGCTATTTGTTTAAAAAAATATATTTATTTTTATTACATTTTTTTAAAAATTTTGTTGCTTTCGATGTATTTTGTTACGTTTCAAAATTTGTCAAATCATTTCGGGGGGGGGGGGGGCTCGAGCCCCCAAGCGAGCTGATTTTCAGCAAAAGTTTTGCTAACACTTAGTCGATTGCAAATGAAAAAGATCCTTGCTAAAATCACTAAACTTTTTGCTGAATATTAGTAGACTGAAAAAAACTCAAAAAACTTGTAGCGAAATTTTACTTTAGTTAATTTATTTGCTAAAAATTTAAATATAGAAATGGCGTAGAGTTGTTTTTCTTCTTTATCATTTCCGTTGTCTGTACTACATTCAGACAATCTGCGACATCTACATTTGTCTATCTGGTTGTCGTCCACGCTATATATGCGGTTATCAGCACAATTTTTGTAGCAAAATAAATTAGTAAAACATTAGTTCAAAATTAGTTTAATGCTAAAAATATATAACTAAAACTTTTGCTCAAAACGGAATTTCAGCAAAAAAAATTGCTGAAAACTACACCTTTTCCAATTGTATTTCAGAAGTTATCAATTGCATTTCAGATTTATCAATTGTATTTCAGATTTATCAATTGTATTTCAGAAATTATCAATTGATTTTCAGTTTTTTTTCAGATTTATCAATTGTATTTCAGAAATTATCAATTGAATTTCAGTTTTATTAATTGTATTTCAGAAATTATCAATTGTATTTCAGAAATTATCAATTGTATTTCTGAAACTACCAATTGTATTTCAGAAATTATCAATTGTATTTCAGAAATCGTCAGTTGTATTTCAGAAATTATCAATTGTATTTCAGAAATCGTAAATTGTATTTCAGAAATTATCAAATGTATTTCAGAAATTATCAATTGTATTTCAGAAATTATCAATTGTATTTCAGAAATTATCAATTGTATTTCAGAAATTATCAATTGTATTTCAGAAATAATCAAATGTATTTCAGAATTTATTGATTGTATTTAATAGTTAATTTCTGAAATACATTTGATAATTTCTGAAATACAATTGATAATTTCTGAAATACAATTGATAATTTCTGAAATACATTTGATAATTTCTGAAATACAATTTACGATTTCTGAAATACAATTGATAATTTCTGAAATACAATTGACGATTTCTGAAATACAATTTTTAGTTTCTGAAATATAATTGATAATTTCTGAAATACAATTGATAAAACTGAAATTCAATTGATAATTTCTGAAATACAATTGTTAAATCTGAAAAACAATTGATAAGTTCTGAAATACAATTGATAAAACTGAAAATCAATTGATAATTTCTGAAATACAATTGATAAATCTGAAATACAATTGATAATTTCTGAAATAAAATGAAATACAATTGGAAAAGGTATAGTACACTTGATATGTAAGACGTTTTACAAATTTTTCTGCTAACTTATTTTTTTGAGTGTATGCATAGTAATACCCATATATTACCAAGGTTTTGCTGGGAATTTTAATTTTAAAAAATTGTGAAAAGCCAACATTATAATGCTTAACTTAGGGTGCAAAAAAATTTTAAAATTTCGAATTATGCCAAATTATAACCCTATAGTAACAGCTTGTGCCTACAAGCAGGAAACCTGTAATTATAAGGAAAACCAAAGGTTAATTTATCAATTTTATGCTTATTTTATAATAAAAATGACGAAAACTATTAGTATATATTTGATCCTTTAATTCCCAGTGGAAAAACTATTAGTAGTAACAATAAAAAATAGCCACTTATCAATTAAATTACTGTTTCCTATTTGCAGCCACATTTTATAAATTTTTTCTCAGTAAATTGGAGGATTGCATTCTATTTATTTTCTAACCTCTTTGATTATGCCTAGCATACATAACTATTCAAAATTTTTGCAAAAAATACCATAAACAAAAAAATTTTCTATAGGCACCAAATAGCTTAAAAAAATTTTTAGAAAACGTTTTCGCAATTGATTTTTGGGTCTATTTTATTTATGAAAACTTAAGAAACTTGGCCTTTTGCTATTTGATTTAAACAAAAACTAATTATTTTTAATTAAATTTTTTTAAAAACTTTGTTGCTTTCGACGTATTTTGTTACGTTTTAAAACTACCCAGCAAAATATTGGTAATGACGTGCCATTTTTTCCCCGAATACCGTGATATACTTTCTGTAAAAAGAGACTGCTTGCCTTCGAAAACTTCGAAAAATTTCTAGATGTTTTACTAATGAAGACCGTCTTACTATTTTGCTGTGTTCAGTGCTCTGATTGTTAGCAAAAAATTGGTAAATTTAGCAAATATTTTGATTAGATACGAATATTTACTAAATTAAATCCAATAGACTTTTTGCTGTATCTTAGTGAAATGAAAAAAATCTAAAAAAAATTAATAAAAAGTCGGCTATATTTATATTTTTTTAAAAAATAATGAAACATTTTTGGTGTTTTATTATTTAAAAACGCGATTTCAACAAAAAACAAAATAATTTTACCAATTTTTTTACTAACATATTTTTTGAGTGTATTTGGAAAAATGTAGAAAAACGATTGTGTTTCACTTTGTCTACTTTTAAGATAAGTTACCAGCCCATAGTTTTTAAAAAATTTGAGTATTGCACTAAAATTTAGCAAGAACAGGTGTTATATAGTTTAACCCGTAATTGGTGTTTCCAAAAAACCGAATTTGTTTAAAATAGGTTTGTCGGTTAACCGAAAATGAGCCGTTTCAAAAAACCGGATTGTAAATGAAATTTAAAACTCATAAGTCCACAACATTTTCGTACTGAAAATTTATAACAAATGTCAAACCTCTCAGGCTCTGATTGCATTAAATTAATTCTTAAATTTTAAAAATTCAATCACAAGACTGATAACCCAGCCAGAAAATTCGAATACTTTTAGGGGAGTTCTTTTTCAGAAAGTCAAAAATTATTCAAACAAGCATATATTTTTAAATGTTTAAACCTATTTGTCAAAAATTGCTCATTTTTTGGACGAAAGTAATACTTTAAGTAAAATGAGTCATGAAAGGCGCAAACATTTGAGGAAAATTTTTAAATCCAAAGATGATTCAGAAACAACTCGAAAAAGTAAATAAATTTTAATATTTTACGAACAATTCAAAAATAACTAAAAAAAAGTGGATGCTCAAAGTGGATTCACCACTTTCATACAAGTGAACGTTTAATAATATATTTTGAGCATTTTTCTGATTCATGTTTGGGCTCGTTTGCTGGCTGGGAACTCTATAAAAAATAGATTATGAAAACTTTATTCAAGAGTTGAATATCATATTAAAAATTCGGGATAAGGCGGAATTGTTTGTTCTAAAAACGGGATAAAAATTCAAGGCGACACAAGCCTTTAAAAAGTGGTATAATACCTTCAAAAGCGAGATAATTGGTCAGGTTAAGTAGGTACACAGAAAAAAGCTAGAATCAGCAACAAATCTTGCTTAATATTAGTAGAATAAAAAAGTTTTTAAATTGTTTTAAGCTTCATTAAACGTCGTATCTTCCTGTTATATAACGTAAACCTTGTATTTATACACAATAATTGTCAAAAATAGTTTACAAGCCCTGGGAAATGTATGCACTAGAGTTGTCAAAACCGGTTTCCGAATTATCCGATAAACCGGTTTTTTTCTATATTTCCGGGTTTTTTAAACCGGTTTTTGAAAAAGGGCGGTTTTTGAATTTATTCGAGAAACCAGTTTTTTCGTGTCGAATAATTCGACATTTTCGAATATTTATAAGGTGAAAATTTCTAATAAATTTGGTTCATTTGTTCAATAATTGTGCAAAATATTTAGGTGCCTATGCACTTGAAAACCTTATAACTTGAAAACCTTATAACACATTTATAAAATTAATTTTGTACGGAAAATTTGTTTTTAAATCACTTAAAAATTTTCAAAGTGAGTATGCATATGACCCTTAATGTTTGATTCCCTCCTTTAGGTAGGGTTTATTGACTTTGTCGTTGCTATGACGTACATTAGTGGACTATTATCGAAAAAATTTATTTTTTCGGAACAAAAATCTTGAAATTCTTTCAAGAGACTTTTTTGTTTTTTTCAGAATACTACATTTTTTCTTTATCTTAAAAAAGTCATAATTTTCTGACAATAAGTTTAGTAGCAAAGATCTAAAAATTTGTCTTAAAATGCATATAAGCTCATGTTTTCGATGTACTCCATAAATAAAAGGTGTTTTTTTCTTATTTTTTAGCTTTTCTCCCCCCGTGATAAAACATTTTGCGAATTGAAACCGTGAAATTGTAATAAAAATTTTAAAAGTCACAAATTGTTTCACATTAATTGGAAAACTACAATCTTCATAAGGCCAAAGTTATTTTTTTGCGACATTTTCAGATCGTCCTGCCTATTAAATTAATGCGAAAAAACTTCCAGCGCAATTTTGTAACAACTCCAGAGCAAGTGAAAAATCATTTCTGTTTTTTATTGGGGTTAATATCTTTTTTCACAAAAATTAGAAACAAAATACTGGGCTTTTAGATCTGTCCAAAAGTATTTTTATTTAGAAACAAAAAAAAAAAAACAACGCCTTTAGAAATAATAATGGAATAATTTTCAAGAAAGGAAAAACATAGAAAGTTTCAAGATTTTTAGCAATTCCTTGCACGTTTTATAAGAAAATTTGCATATATAGCAATACAAATTGATTATTTACCAAAGACCGGAAAACCCGGTTTTTCGAACCGGTTTTGAACTAAAACAACCGAAAACCGGTTTTAAAAAAAGGCGGTTTTTGGAAGTATTCGAAAACCGGTTTTTCAAATAGGTCGAATACTTGACAACTCTAGTATGGACCTATTTTTATGTGTAAACTTTTTGGTATTTATATATGTACGCTAGACCGTACCGCAAAAAAAAAGTTCGCCGTACACCCTCCAATATGAAGTATATTTGCAAGGCAATTTCAAAAAAAAAAATTTTTTTTCCCGAACCTAGGGGTCGCCTTTTTAATTTTTCGTTATAGCTTCGGCATTTAAAATCGGATTTTAAAGTGTGATATATCGATTTTTTTGCCTCGTGCAGAACAGTGTGTTGATATAAAGGAAAACTCCAATGAAAAAAAATTTAAAAAGGCGACCCCTACGTTCGGCAACCAATATATATAAAAATTTCTACTGGGTTTATCGAAAAACTTCCTTAGCAAAAGTTTAATGATTTTTTGCGAACTTTAATTTTCTGGTACATTAGGGTGGTAGCAACTGAGATCTGGTGGGTAACTACTAGAACGGGATACTTGAGGTCAGTGGCCCTTAATAGAGTCTCCTCGAGAGAAAAACATTGATGTATCATTCTTTAAGATCCGGCTGTAAATGCCAAAAATATATCGAAAAATGTAAAATGGCGACCCCTTCGTTCGGCAAAACAAAAAAAAAAATTTTTTTGAAACCTACTTGCAAAAATACTTCATATTGGAGGGTGTACGGCGCACTTTTTTTTGCCTGTAAGGTGGTACGCTCTAATACACATACATTCCTATTTTAAGACAATTATATAATACTTTGATTTATTCATGTGAGTTCAAATGTTCGATCAGTTTGATTTTATTCAACAGTCTGATTTTATTCAACAGTGAGTTTTTTTGAGCAATTAAATGTGAATAAAACATGTTCGACAGACGACTCAAACTGATCCTAACTACGCGTTCAGATGCATGATTGTGATTTTATTCAACAGACACTTTAATTCAAAACCGGTTTTTTTAATTCAAAACCGGTTCGAATAACCGGGTTTTTCGGTCTTTGGTAAATAATCAATTTGTATTGCTATATATGCAAATTTTCTTATAAAATTTGCAAGGAATTGCTAAAAATCTTGAAACTTTCTATGTTTTTCCTAAACTAAAAGTTATTATTTCTAAAGGCGCTGTTTTTTTTTTGTTTCTAATTAAAAATACTTTCGGACAGATCTAAAAGCCCAGTATTTTGTTCCTAATTTTTGCGAAAAAAGATATTAACCTCCATAAAAAACAGAAATGATTTTTCACTTGCTCTGGAATTGTTACAAAATTGCGGTGGAAGTTTTTTCGCATTAATTTAATAGGCAGGACGATTTGAAAATGTCGCAAAAAATAACTTTGGTCTTATGAAGATTGTAGTTTTCCAATTAATGTGAAACAATTTGTGACTTAAAATTTTGATTACAATTTTACGGGTTCAATTCGCAAAATGTTTTATCACGGGGGGAGAAAAGCTAAAAAATAAGAAAAAAAACACCTTTTATTTATGGAGTACATGGAAAACATGAATTTTAGGACAAATTTTTAGATCTTTGCTACTAAACTTATTGTCAGAAAATTATGACTTTTTTAAGATAAAGAAAAAATGTAGTATTCTGAAAAAAACAAAAAAGTCTCTTGAAAGAATTTCAAGATTTTTGTTCCGAAAAAATAAATTTTTTCGATAATAGTCCACTAATGTACGTCATAGCAACGACAAAGTCAATAAACCCTACCTAAAGGAGGGAGTCAAATATTAAGGGTCATATGCATAATCACTTTGAAAATTTTTAAGTGATTTAAAAACAAATTTTCCGTACAAAATTAATTTTATAAATGTGTTATAAGGTTTTCAAGTTATAAGGTTTTCAAGTGCATAGGCACCTAAATATTTTGCACAATTATTGAACAAATGAAGCAAATTTATTAAAAATTTTCACCTTATAAATATTCGAAAATGTCGAATTATTCGACACGAAAAAACCGGTTTCTCGAATAATTCGAAAACCGCCCTTTTTCAAAAACCGGTTTAAAAAACCCGGAAATATAGAAAAAACCGGTTTATCGAATAATTCGGAAACCGGTTTTGACAACTCTAGTGCAAGGTTTATATAACAGGAAGATACGACGTTTAATGAACACCACTATTGTCAGTGACGTTCCCTATAATGTGCGGAGGTGTTTTCTACACACCTTAAAAATATTTCATATTTTTGTAAATTTATAATTTTTATAAATTTTCCCAGGGTTCTATATTTCCGCACATCAGTCACTTACTGCACTTACCATATATTGTCGGAAAGATAGGAAAAGGTCATATCTATGTTTCATAATAAATGCCCAAAATTTACAAAAAATGCCGCATTTTTAAGTCATTAGATTTGTTTTCTATGAACAATTTAAATTTAAAAAATTTTGTGTTTATGATTTTTAATGACAATAAAACATTTAAGTGTTTATTTGCAAACTCAGATTGTATTATTTAAACTAAATATAACCAAAACTAGACTTCAAAACTCGTATTTAAATTTAATTTTTTGAAACAGTCTCTGCATAGTTGCAATGAAACTATTATTTTTTTTAATAAATATAAATGCAAAAAAAAAAATAATTTCAAATCTCACATTTTAATTTAGGTAATTTTTTTAAACAGTCTCTACATAGATCGTTTTTAACTAGTACACAACCGGTTCAAAATGATTATTTTGAGAACTAGTACTGTAATTATTAGTCAAAAATCTAGTACTTTTTAGAAATAGTTCGACCATTTGCTACTGGGTACCTATAGTTACTAAATTATAAATTTTTTATTGAAATAATCTTGCAAAATCTAGAGCCAATTTGAATAAACTAGTTGCATATTCGAAATCAGCACACGCCAGTTATCCTAAATCCACTGTAAAGTTGTGCAACTTATAAATATTGTCTTATTTTGTACAGCTGTGTTATTAATTTTAATGGAATTAAAAAGCATTGCGATCATTTCTTAATTTAATCAGACCTTTAAAATCATCATAATTAATTAAAAAATGGTAATAAAAACTGCCATTATAACTAATATCAATACACTAATTTTTAACAGCTGCGAAAAAATTCAAATGACGATATTTTTCGAAGATAAAATCACTTGGAAGATATATTAAAATGGGTTAACAGGTTGTCCATCTCTGTCTACCCCTAACCAACACAAGAAACGGGTATCAGTTTATTAGAATTTAGAAATAAACCGACGCCGGTGGTTTTTAAAAAATTAAAAAAACCAGTTAACCGGTTTTCGTTTTTAGTTTCGGCTTTGCATGATAAGGCTGCAGACATAGTTGACTTACATTTTGTTAAGTTTATTAAAAATTTGGCTTAATTTTTCTCCAAATTAACTCTCTAACGGTTAAATATGTATCAGGGCAGCTATCACAAAATTAGCCATATATGCGTCAAATGTATATTTTATAATCATAACCGAAGAAATTTCGATGGAAAACAAAATTCCCTAATTCTTTGGAGAATAACTTTTTCGATTGCAGTGTACGGTCTGGAAGCGGGAAAGTGTCTAAATTAAAATTTCGTAAAATTTCACAAAATAATTAATTTAAAACCAACACAATTTTTAAAAATCTAAATGTAATGTCTCGGTTTGTGTCTTCCAATCATCATTTTCTTATTGCGAACAACTGATAAGATGGGGTAATCCTAGAGTTTGCTAAAACCCGAAAAATTTGAAAACCGCGGTTTCGGTTTTCTAAAATTGTAAAAACCGCGGTTTCGGTTATTTTTTCGGTTTTCTTGTGATATTAATACAATTGTTTTAAAATAAAAATATATATGTATAAGAATTAAATATTTTAACACGTTCAATATATTTATTGAAATTCGATTGAATTTCTCAATCGAATAAAGACAATTAATTACTCCGTTTCTAGATTCTTTTGTCGGCAACTAAAACTGTATTTTCAAGAGTTTAAATTTTAGCAAATTGTTT
This sequence comes from Leucophora obtusa, assembly GCA_949987735.1. NCBI lineage: Eukaryota > Metazoa > Arthropoda > Insecta > Diptera > Anthomyiidae > Leucophora > Leucophora obtusa. The sequence goes on from OX465295.1 coordinate 222,511,359, forward strand.
AAAACTATATAAAGTTAAACTTTCAAAAATTTCGCAGGCTACAAAATAGTACTTTTAAAAAAAGCTGTAAAAATTTTAACTGAATATATGAAACTCAATATCTCTTAAACTACCTGACTTTTTGATGACTTGACTTAACTTATGTCATCCCTAATAACAAAAAAATGTATAAGCTAATATAAGAAATGTATAAGAAATACTCCCTCATATAGCTATGATTTCAGAAGGTCTTAGGGTTCTTTTAGGAGTCTTTTCGGATTCTAATTGCACACTGGGATGCAATCTAGTTAACTATTTTAATTGGTTAAAGTCATTGTTAAAAACCGACTTATTCTTGTCGGTTTTCGGTTTCGGATTTCAGGCTCGAAAAACCGCGGATTCGGTTTCGAATAAAACCGAACAGCAAACTCTAGGTAATCCACACGAAGCAATTGTATTGTGTATAGGGTATTCAATTAATCGACATTTTAATTTAATCGATTAATCGTTCAAATAATTATTCGGGTTTTTTTCTTAACCGATTAATCGAATAAAATTTTAAAATTAATCGATTAATCGAAAAAATGTTATGTAAAATAATATACATACATTTGTTGTATTTTTAATAATTTTATTTAAAAAAAGAACAAAAAGAGTTTCGCAAACTCTTTTAAAATTCATAAAAACAAAAATACTATAATTGAGATCATATTTTATAAAAATTTGTATTACTTCTGTCCTCTCTGTAATATATTCAAATTTTATCCAAATCGGGGAGAACCACACCGGAGACCTTTCTTTAAATTTAGCATTTTATAAAAATTAGCCAGATTTTCCCTCCATGTTTACGTCCCTCCATCCCTTTATTTGATTTTAGCAACTATTTCGCAGGAAATTTAGAAAAACCTTGTGATTAATTTTGTTTCTAGCAGTGTTAGCTGAATTGGGCTCTGAAAAGTTTATATATATAAAAGGTTATTTAGTTCTCATTAAACATTATTTATCTTTTCTCATTAAACATTATTTATGGCTTCGGATAATATCCTTTGCTAAAGGATATTATGAATGCAGAGTGCTCACTACTGTTGATGCTTTTGTTTTTTCTTTGATATTTAAGATGTTTTTTACAATTTGTTAAATAAGTTTTAATCAAATTCCATATTTACTTTAATAAAACATATATATTTTTAAAACATTTTATTAATTTTTAACCAATTTCGATTAATCGATTAATCGTATTAAATTATTTGAATTATTCGTTATTCGAAATATGGCCATTTTAAATTATTCGATAAATTTTTGAACAAAATTGTTCGATTAATCAAATAACGATTAATCGACTGAATACCCTAATTGTGTATCATAAAAAAGGACAACCTTTTTCAAACAACAAATAAAATCTAATATGACAATATCATATTAAGTAGAATTTGGACTTGAGGTAGAACAATATTCTAACTAAATATATGAGGATATCATAGATAGATCGAAGACTTAACTTTTATAATAAGTCCTCACCAGACCTGGGAGATCTCAATGACATTTAAATTACAGTTACATGTAATCTGTAATTGAGGTATCCCCAATTACAATTACAAAATATGTAATTGAAATTAACGACTGAACTCAATTTCAATCGGAAGTAATTGTAATTGAAAAAATTCAATTACACATTACAACTAATTGTAATGGAAAATGTTCAATTACATATTAAAAGTAATTGTAATTAAGCAGTAATTAACTACTTGTAATTGAACAAATTCATTTACATTTTTAAAACTATCACCCTTACTATCTAAATTTTTTAAATGTGTATTTTAGTTAAAGTCCACTTTAGTTAAAATATTGGGTGGCAGTATGCCTTGACTTGGTTTATTTTTGGAGCATTGTGCGATTCTCAAACTTTCTTAACGATTTTATCGATTTCGTTAACTAACGATAATTGTCGGTTGAATTACCGAAAAAGTGATTCACTATATTTTAGTTAACGATATTATTCGCTAAAAAAAAGTTACCGACAATTTCGGTAGAAATAAACAATGCCAAACAAAAAAGTATTTGTAAATAAAAAACAAAATTTATTTATTTATTATGAAACATCACAGTCAGAAATCGCCAGTGGTACAAAAAATCAAGCACTGGCATACCACTGGGTAACCACGGTGTTAAAAATAAATGACTGGCAGAACACTCATTTGGGACGCTTTGCCAGCGTTTGTAAAAAGCGTTTTGCCAGTATTTGTTTTACAAAAATTTCAGTGGTTTATAAAAAAAACCACTGGCAAAGAATTGGCTTAGAGTGATATGCCAAGGTTTGCAACCAGTGGTTATCCAGTGCTACCTAGCCAATGCTACCAGGCGTACAAAAATCAATTCGCTGGTAGACCAATGATTTTATAAAAATGCTGACGCTTCGTTAAAAAATGTTTGTAGTCAGAAGATTCCGAGTTCAAATCCGGTTGCAAGCGAAACATTTTTTTTGGATTTTTTTTAATTTAAAATTTTTTTTGTTTTATAAAATAAATTTTTTTGTTTGTGGGAAAGCTCCTTCAAGACCAACTTTTTTTTTTGCCTTCCCAACACTGGCATACTAGCTACAAAAAATTGTTTGCTTATCTATCATTTTGGCACAGCCAGTAGTTGTCCAGCGATTATCACTGATTTATGTGTTTAGCTATCAAATATTATATGTCTCGTTAGCTCAGTGGGTAGAGCAATCGTCTGCCAATCTGACGGCCTGGGTTCAAATCGCGGCGGGACCAAAAAAATAGATATGAACTTTTTTTAAATTTTATTTTGTAAAATATATTTCCAGACCTCCTATTTATTGGTTTTGCCAGCGTTTTGCCAACGTTTAAACATTTTGTTCCTCCAGTGCTTTTCCGGCGCTTTTTGAACAGCCGGTCCTTTTGTCTAATGATGTTATCATTTTGAGAATGGGAAAGCACTTTTTGTCAGTACTTGTACCACCTGTTAAAGTGCTTTGCCACCGCTTTCCCGTTTGTATTTTTCTGACTGGGATATTATAGATAGTTGACAATAATAATAAAATGAATATATACAAAGTTTAATCGATTTTGACTTTTGAGCTTAAACATGATGTTTTAAAATTATGATAGATTACTTAAATATCAACTAACAAATTAAGGAAAAAATTTACAAAAACCTTTAGTATTAAGAAAAAAAAAGAAAAAATATTGGAAAGGAAATGTAAAGATAAAAGCAGTGTTGCCAACTCTTGAAGGCAGGAAAGCACCGTGAGCATTGTAAAAACGGGTAAAAAGGGTAAAAATTTACCAAAAATGGGGTAAAAAAGCACGATAATAATTTTTTGAAAAATTTAAGTCAAGATTTTAAAAACACATTTTACCTTTGTAAAATCGTGTAAAAGAGGTTCAAAAAATAACCAAAAAAGGGGTAAAAAAGCACCAAACTAATATTTCAAAATTTTGAAGTTTAAATATAACGAAGTTGCTATTTAAAATTGTACTACAAACATTGTGAAAAAATTTATTTATTGTTTATTTCGTATTATTTTTTCAACTTTGACAGAAAATTCAAGAAAAATTGAAAAAATGAGAACAAATACCAAAAATATAAACTGTACAAAAAGCACTAAAAGGACTGCCAGAAATCTGGAAAAGCACTGTAAATACCCGCTTTTTATAAACGGGTATTTGTAAAAAATCACCGGGTACGGGAAGGAAAAAAGCACCAAAAAATACCCGAAAAGCACTGAAATGGCAACACTGGATAAAAGAAAGTGAATTTAAGTAGTTAAAAGTGAACTGTTTAAGGACAGAGCGAATTGATATGCTCATAAGAAGAATTCGCACATCTATTAAAGAATTTTTCTTTAATAATATCTATTTTATACTTAACAGGTTTGATATTGGATAGTGAATGAAGACGTGAAGTTGAAAAGTAAGGTGGCAGATTATAAAACATTTTCAGCAACTTGTTCTGACAAACTTGTAACTTTTTAACGGGTCGCGGTATATCAACAATTTTTGTACCAATGTTCTCAGCAGGGAATACATTTTCATTGTGTGTAATAAAAAAGTAACTTTTTTGAAATTTTTGAAAAAAGTGGATTTTTGGACAACTCTAATGACTATCTGCTGAATACAAAAGGAAATGCAAAAAAAAATGTTTTTTTTATTAGTTTTTGCTCTGCAGAAAATGGGTCTCCAAATCAGCGTTTTTGGCCATCTTGCGCTAGTGGAATGAGTTGAAATAAAAAAAGCCATTCTTTTTTTGATTCAGAAACTAAAAAAAAATGATGATATCCCAAAATCAAAGAAATTTTATATATTTCTGACGAACTCTAATATATATATTATGTCCTGTGGTTCCTAAAAGGAACAAAGGGCCACTACAAAATGATTACATTTAATTCTATTGGATAATAATTGCTTAATTTCCCTCCAGCTTAGGCCGCTTTGTACAATTTCGCATTCAAATTGGCACCTCCACGTATGCAATGGACGTCCTCTTCTTCATGTTCTACCCTGGGTAGTCCAATCGATGGCGGATTTAGCCATATCAGCTGGTGGTGTGCGCAATGTATGACCAATCCATCGCCATTTGCGGTTGAGATCTTCAATTTTAACTGGTCTTTGATTTGTTCTGCTCTAGAGATGTGTGCTGGATATAGTTTAAGGCCAGAATACTCGAAAAATCCTGCGTAATCAACGGTTGACGAATACATGCACCGCATGTATATCTCGTGGAAATGCGTTCCACGTCTGACTAGCATACAACAGAACGGATTTTACGCAAGTATTGAACAGCTTTACCTTGGTGTTAATGGATATGACTTTTGACTGCCATACTGTGCTTAACATTCCAAATGCTATGTTGGCTTTTGAAATGCGGTATGCCACATCATTACTAGAGCCACCAGTATTCGTGATGATGCTACCTAGGTTGCAAAGGACTCTGCGTCATCCAGGTCAACATTACGAATTTTAAACTTATTCCTGTTGACAGTATTGCATCGCATACTTTTGCTCTTGGCGGTGTTAATTTGCAGACCAGCCTTTGCTGCTTCAATCTCTAGAGCCTTGAGTTTTGCTACCATGTCTCTGTGGCTATATGACAATAAGCAGATATCGTCTGCATATTCCAGACTTTCAAGGCGTTCGCTGAGACCCCATATAATACCAGTGCTACCGCGAGTTGCATTGCTCACGATAATGTCGAAGACAATGTTAAAAAGCAAAAATTTTTCGTTTTATTAATCAGTGGGTGGAATCGCATTCCATTTGTGTATGTCCTACGATTAAATACTTATGTTCAATTGTAATGTTGTTTTCCACACAAAACGAAATTAAGGCATTGGATAACACCACATTTCGATTTTGGTAAAAGCATCCATCAGAATATATCACAAAATGATGAACATTAGGCGTATTTAACATTTCTTTTTATATATGCTTTATTAAAATTGTTGCAAAAGTAGAAGCAAGAAGCAACAAGGTTTCCTTCAGTTTCAACCCAGACATAGTTTTCAGATTTATGAGTAATGACTAGGGCAAGGAATTTCAGGCACTTAAAAATGGAAAATATGCGCCTAAAATATGCGGCTAATAAAGAGAAATATGCATATAAGAAATATGCACAAAAAACTATCATTTTTGCAAAAATAATGCACTTTAAAACTTAAAAATATATTTAAGTTAGTTAGTTTGCAAACAGACACAGAACTCGAGGATTTTCCATAAGTCAATAAAGTTTTTAAGAATGTTTATTTTGATTGAATCAAAATATCCTTTAATGCAATTAATGTATGTCCCGCTAAGAATGAAAATAGGAAAACTAATATGCAAGTGCTTGTGCAAATTTGAATGTTACTGACACTTTAGAAAACATTGTTTTCTATTGGCGTTTATACATGAATGGATGTCACTACATTGCTAGATCTGTCAAAACAACAGAGTAGTATATTGGAAGATGACAAGGCAAATTGTGGTAAATTTTTTGTTGTTGTTTTTGTTTTTTCTTTGATATTTTGAATGTTTAATAACGCTCCTAGACGAGAACAAGAAATTCTCATTGAGTTTGTAATTTAACTTAACAAATATTTCCAGAAGTTCTAAAAACATTGTCCCCTGACGAGTTCCTTAGGCAAGAATGAAATCCGGATAGGGACATGGCTCTAACAGATTATTTTTCACAATTTGTAAAATACGTTTGGGATTTTAGCATATTTAATTCCTTTAAAACGTATTATGTTTTATATTTTTTTACAAAATGAAAAATGCTCCTAAATATGAAAACTATGCACAAATATGCATTAAAAAGCACAAAATATGCATTAAAAAGGCACCAATTATGCATTTAAAATCAAAATATGCAAAAAGATGCATTTTTGACAAAATATGCAAAAATATGCAGCTACAAATCGATGCCATTTTGTTCTAAATTTGATGATTCGGATAAATATTTAGTCCATATTAGTTTTGGACTATCGAGAAAAAACATGCATTTGCATGGAATTCCTTGCCCTAGTGATGACATTATAAATGGTAAAGTTATGGACTTGAAGTTTCATTTTATAATAGGATGCACTTGCCTTTGACTGCGGAATGAGCTTTACTGCTTTCATATCCATGCACAGTTGTGAGCATAATCCCGCCTTAGCACTTTCAATATCATTATTTTTTTCTTCTCTCGTGCCCTCTATTTCTTTTCTGTGCTATCATATTATTTCTGCGATATATTTTTTGATTCAAACGATATGCAGGTATCACACATATCATTTCTGGGCTTATAAATTGAATACTTTTTTGTCTTTAGGACGTTCATAAAATTAGGAAAGGATATAGGGGAGATACCATTTTATTTTTGCGATTCACAGTCCTGGGAATAAACTTCGTATATGTACATTTGCATACGATTTAAAATCTGATTGAAAATATACAATTTATTTGTATACTGGCGTCGGTAATGGGATTCTAGTTTCGGGACGTCTTCCAACCATTTATTTAAATAATTTAATCTGGTTTGGTAATCTTTTCCCCTTTTTTTATTTTTTTGATTTTCAGCTTGCAAGATTTGTTTATTTTCCGGACGCAATTGAGTGCTATGTAGTTCATCAATCAACCAACTTCTTATTATAGTTTCCAACTTCTTATTATAGTTTCGTAACAATATGGCTTAACAAAAACATTTTACTACACACTTGATGGCGCACTGTTTTAAGATTCAAAAAATATGCTTTTGAATTTAAACGGCTGGAATTTTCTACATAAATCCGCTTTTTAGTGGAAACTACCCAGGTAGAAAAATACAAACAGCACAATGTTGGCCCGGTATTGGAGGCGGTAGTACATGTACTGGCAATGCGTCGGATTTTTAATTTTCACTGTATTGCCATGTTGTCGAAATAATAACACCAATAAACGCTTGGCCGTAGTTATTTCCCAACGTTGGCGTAGGCTTGGGATTTTATTTTTTTGGTATTCCAGTACATTTAATAACAAATTTAGTAGTTTGCTAGAACTTTACTGTCCTCTTAGTGTACATCACAGATTTTTTTTATTTTTTGGCAATGTCTTGAGACTTGATGGAATTTCTTCAAATGTATTCTTTCGAAACTTCACAAGAAAAGAATGACGATGTCTCTCTTACATAAATAATTGTGTAATAGATGTAAAAATACGTAAAATTTATAAAATTGTTAATTTTAATAAATTAAAAAAAAAGCTCGTTAATTTTCAGAAAACAGTACTGGCAAAGCACGTTTTAAGTAGTACCGGCATTTCGTAAAAAACAGTACTCTCCCAGTACAACTTTTGTTGTAACGTCGGCAATTTCTACCTGGGTAGTTACATAAAGTTTCGTTTGGTCCCATGACATTTGCCAAAAACGTTCAAATATTTCCTTTCGAGAATTTTCGGAAAAAAGAGAACAATGCCGAGTTGAACTTTTGCTGCAATACTTTGACGTGCACCCAGCTTTCATTACTCTTGGTTTTCTTTCACAAATGTTTTCTATTGATAAGCCTTCATATCTTTTACCATTCATTCTGTTTTTTTTATTTTCTTCTCTTTTGTTAATTTTTTAGAACCTTCCATATTTTCATTATAACTATTTTCGATTAAAGAACACATTTTATTACAACACTTTTTTGTTTTATTAAAAATTCTTTAATAACGTTAAGTTTGATCACAAATTCCACGAAAACTGAGATAATATGGAATAAAACATAAACAATAAAAAAATCAATGGTAGCTGTGTTAAAAAAAAATTTAAAATTAGATTGTTTTAATATTCTGTTTTTTTTAACATGAGTGATGATACGTTATTTTGTTTGAGAAAATTTTGTACTTGATGATACGTTATTTTGAATTTTGGTTATAACTTGCTTATTTCTGATAATAGTAGTTTAAAATTTTGTACAGATATGTAATATGATGTAGTAAATCGTAATCAATCAAAAAGCCGATTTTGATTTTTTTGATGATACGTTGTTTTGCATTTTAGGTGACGATATGTATGTGTTCTGATAATTTAAAACTAACAAGAGGCAAAAACTATGTAGTTTTTGCTCAGTCTAAATGGACTCTATGTGCAATTACTGAAATAGCATTCTTAACTTATAATTCACTAGAGGGCGAAGCCCGCTACGTTGTTAGCGTGCCTTAAAGTTTAGAATTAAATTTCTTTTAGATAAAATAAAACACAATATGTGCTGTTAAGGTAAAATAATTGTTAAGGTAAATTTATTGTAATATTTAAGTACAAACACTACTTTCTGCCTCTTAATTTTTATATAAATCATTTAGTATACCAACACGTGAGCATGTAACAACTAATTGTCTGTTGTTCAAGCCATCGGCGTAGATAGGTCGTATTCATGGTTGGGTGGGGGGTTGGGGCTGCGCCCCCAAAATTTTTTTAAATTCGCTTTTTTTATTTAAAGTACAGTTTTTATAATAAAAGCCTTTACCCAGCCACCACAAATAAATAATTCTGACACAACAATGGGTTTAAAATAAATAAATATTTGATCACTTTTTCTCATTAAAGTGGATTGTTAGTAATGAATTCATTACAAATTGCAACATACGTGTGTATGTCAGGATAATTTGGTAAAGTGCTAACTTAAGGAGTGTAATGTTTCAAATCTGGAGATTTTAAAGTAGGCTATGTTCCAAATCATTAAAACTAAAATGAAAAAATTTATAAGAAAATATTCAGTACCTTCATAAAATTGTGTCAACATAACATTTTGATTCTATTGAGTGATACTTTTTGAGCAATTATGAATCAATTGGAACAACGAAAATTAATTATCGACAAATGGAATGAAAATCTATACCGAGCAGTACATTTTATTTCAAAAGATTTAAAAATGGCAAGAAGTACGGTAGATTCAGTCCTGAAATCTTATTTTGAAACATCTATCGGCATTGAAAAGTTTGGTTTGAAGTATCTCGTTTGGCATCAAATTTGCCAATGCGGCGAAAAGACATCTTCATATATAACAACAGGTACAATTAATGCAGATGTGTACAGGGAAGAGTGCCTAAAAAAAGATTAATACCTTTTATAAAAAAACACGGTAGATCTGCTCTATTCTGGCCTGATTTGGCTCAGCTCACTATGCTTTAATTACCTTAAATCTGCTCAGAGCTAATAATATTAAATTTGTTGAAAAAGACATGAACCCACCAAATGTTCCACAATGTCGACCTATTGAAAGGCATTGGACTCTAATAAAAGCGAAGTTAAAGAAGACCAAACAGACTGCTAATTATATAAAAGATTTAGAAAAAAAGTGGAAAGTTGTATCCAAAGCAATAACAAACAGCACTGTCAAAAACTTAATGGAATGTATTCGGAAAAAAGCTAAGATCGGAGTGGACCACAAAATGAAATGGATATTTTATTGTTCTTATATACTTTTAATACTCTTATTTATCAGACAAAATAATAAAAGTAAAAATAACTTTGATTTGAAAATAATTTAAACAGAAAGTGATATTAATTTATGATCTAGAGTCAAACTAAAAAGAACATTCATTTACGTAAAAATAACTATTTATTTAACTGTTGTTTTTTTCTTACAAAATTTCCAGATTTGAAACATTACACTCCTTAGGTAAGTAGTTTTGTTCATTTGTGTTTTGAATGAAAATAAATAACATAGAGCAGGGTTGGCAAGCGATTTATAATATTAAAGATAGCGGGCCTTAAAGTTTTTTTAATTCCAGTTTATGTAAAGGTAGACCTGGAATTCAAGTAAATTCACAAATTCGGTTGGAAAATTTACTGCGTCGGTTTCTTTTACCGGTGCTTCGTTACCTGCAGTTTAAATATCAGAATATATAAGTTCCATTCTTTTTCTAAGGTTTTTTCTCTTTTAGAAAATTTGTTTAGCTTTTTGTAGAGTATGTTTCAATGCTACATAAGTTTCATATTTCGTGGATAGTGTTTGAACAGGTAATTAAAAGGGGTTCTTCAGCCCTTTTTGTTCCTCCCAGTAAAAATCCCAAATATATATAATCTTGCTACAATCGCATGCGAAATTTCAAGTATCAAACTCCGGCAGTTTGAGTGATTCAAATTCCATTCCATTTCCCCCAGTTATCTAATGTTTCAATTTCAATCATTTCCCATTCCATTCCATTTTGTTTAACAATTTTTATTGATATCAGTCGCTTCTCTTTCCATTCCATTTCTTTGCCTTGCTCCGTTCCATTCCTCTTTTAACTGCAGTGCTTCAATTTCACTCGTTCCCCATTCTATGCCATCTCGCTCCTCATTCCATTTCGTTCTATAGTCCATTCCATTTCTATCCCTCTTCCAATCCATTTCCATTGTCTATAATTTCAATTCCACTCGTTCAACGTTTATATCCATTTCGTTCCACTTGTGTAGTGTTTCAATTCCACTCGTTTCCTATTTAGTTTCTTAATTTTAGTGTTCCATATGCACTCGTTCTTTAAATTTTAGGTTTCTAGCTAAAGACGCAGACTTTAAGGGGGGGTGCAATTTTCCCCTTTTGAACAACCATTTTCACTACGTTCCTGTCCAAAGTCCTAAAACTGCCTTGTCGATAAGTTAGCCCATACTCCATTAATATATTATAGATTACAGGTTTCTAACCGAAGGGTTCGGTTATGCCATCAATGGGGAGAATTATTCCGTTTTTACCCCTCCCGGTAGGAATTTCATAAAATTCCGTCTTAGAGGACGTCTGCGTTGGAGGAGGAACCTACTACAGCAGAATTTTAGGTCTCTATATCCAGCAGTTTGGCCAGCCCGTCAAGGGGGAAGTTTTTCCCTTTTTACCCCTCCCGGTATGAATTTCCAAAAATGCCGTCTTAGGGGACGTCTACGTTGGAGAAGGAACCCAAATACCGAATTTAAGCTCCCTAGTTCCAGCAGTTCGGCCAGGTCGTTAAGGGGGAGACTTTTTCTTTTTTTGACCCTAGCTGCTGAAATTTCCAAAAATCTCATCTTAGCGGATGTCTACAATAGAGGAGGAACCTTAATACCAAATTTCAACTTCTTACCTCCAGCGGTTTGGGCAGGCCTTTAAGGGACACTTTTCGCTTCATTAATCCCCATTTTTGCAATGTCCCTGTCCAAAATTCCAAAAAGCACCTTCCCGATAAGTGAGCCCATACTCCAAAGAACATTTGTTTTACATTTCAGGTTTCTAGCCAACTTTTACTATTTGTGCCCCTCTCGGTAGGAATTTCCGAAAATCATTCGACAGGGAATTTCAGCTTCCTAGTTCCAGCAGTTTGAGCAGGCTGTCAAGTGGGACACTTTTTCTTTTTTTGTCCCTCCCGGTTGGAATTAGGCTGGAAGAGGAATCTAAGTACCGAATTGTAGCTTCCTAGTTCCAGCAGTTTGGACAGGTTGTTAAGGGGCCACTTTCCCTTTTTGAGCCCCCATTTTATAACGACCCTGTCCAAATTTCAAAAAAGCATCTTTCTAATAAGTTAGCCCATTCTAACCGAAGGGGTTTTTACAGGCCACCAAGGGGAGGCTTTTCTTCTTTTTGCCCCTCCCTTTAGGAATTTGCAAAAATTCCATCTTCGCGGCTGTCTACGATGGATGAGGAACATTCATACCATATTTCAACTTCATTGCCCCAGCGGTTTGGGCAGGCCGTTATTGGGAACATTTTTCCCTAGTCCTACTCCAGGGAATACATATTTAAAATTTTAGGTTGGCCAAAAGGGATTGGGCAGGCCGTCAAGAAGGAGACTTTTCCCCTCCCGATAGGAATTTCAAAAATTCCGTCTAAGCGGACGCCTACACAGAAGGAGGGACTCACATGCCGAATTTCAGCTACATCGTTTTAGCAGTTTGGGCAGGCCATCAAGGGAGAAATATCCCCCTTTTGGGATATCCTGTAGGGATTTCCAAAAATGCAAACTTAGTTGATGTCTACGACAGTGGAGGAACCTTTACACCAAATTTCAACTTCTTACCTCCAGTGGTGTGGGCAGACAGTTAAGGGGGCACTTTTCCAATTTGTGAGACCGTCTATGGGGGACTTTTCCCCTTTTTGCCCGTTCTGGTAGGAATTTCCAAAAATCCCGTCTTAGCGGACGTCTACTTACTTTTTTCGAAAAAGGTATTTTTTTCGGAAAAATGTATTTTTTTTTGGAAAAAGGTACTTTTTTTTGAAAAAGCTAAATTTTTTTAGAAAAACGTAAATTTTTTTAGAAAAAGGTACTTTTTTTGGAAAAAGGTAGGTACTTTTTTTTGCAACAAGGTTATTTTTTGGAAAAAGGTACTTTTTTTTTGGAAAAAAGTACTTTTTTGAAAAAGGTACTTTTTTTTTTGGAAAACGGTACTTTTGTTGGAAAACGGTACTTTTTTGAAAAAAGTACTTTTTTGGGAAAATGTACTTTTTTGGAATAAGGTACTTTTTTGGAAAAATGTACTTTTTTGTCCCCTTTTTGCCCCTCCCATAAAGAATTTCCAAAAATGCCGTCTCAAAGGACGTCTACACCGGTCGAGGAGCCTACATACCAAATTTCAACTTCATATCTCCAGCAGTTTGAGGAGGCCGTCAAGGGGGAGAATTTCCCCCTTTTTGCCCCTCCCTGTAAAAATTTCTAAAAATCCCGTTTTGGTGGATGTTTACGATAGTGGAGGAACCTTTATACCAAATTTCAACTTCCTACCTCTAGCGGTTTGGGCAGGCCGTCAAGGGGGGCTCTTTTCCCCCTTTTAACCCCCATTTTTACAACGTCCCTGTCCAAAATTCTGAAAAGGACTTTCCAGATAAGTTAGCCCATACTCCAAGGAACACATGATTTAAATTTCAGGTTTCTAGCCAAAGGGGTTTTGGTAGGCCGCCAAGGGGGAGACTTTTCCCCTTTTTGCACGTTCCGGAAGGAATTTCCTAAAATCCCGTCTTAGCGGACGTCTACGACGGAGGAGGAACCCACATACCAAATTTCAACTTCCTAGATTCAGTGGTTTGGGCTGGGCGATGTTGAGTCAGTCACTCACGCTATTCTTTTATATATAGAGAAGAATAATGTTTACCTATTAAATTTGGTCCAAATATTAAAAAATGCCATTTATTTCTGGAAAAGCAATGTACGTTTTCAATTTCATGTTCACACAAAATTAAATCTGCGACATGCCATTTTAAAAAAAGAAATCAATTCCAAAGTCCTGCTCTCAAACAGGTTAATTTTGATTTTTTTTTCGAGAAAATGCTTAATTAAAGTTTTTTTTTGTCGATTTTCATGTCAAAGCATTGTTGGTGAAAGTGGCACAATAGTGCCATTTTTGGCACAATGAATGGCACGCTGGCACTTTTAATATAATTTTGGCACTTTTTTATAATTCCCTTAGCTTTTAAAAATAGTTATTTTTTAATGATTTTCAAAATATTCTTAAAGAAAACAGTGTTGTTGCAACCAAATTAATTGTTGGACATATATCAAAACAGGTTTTGTTAGAAATGTTTTCAAATTTGAGAAGTTTTCGTTTATGAAATAAAAAAAGGAAATGAGAAAACATTTTCACTTCCAAATCTTATGCATTGAGCTCAAAATCTTTTATTAAAAATTATTAAAATTGTGATAATTTTTCTATAGGCTAAATAACTCAAAATATCTCAAAATTTGTGAATGTTTTGATAAAAAAGATGTGGTAGAATCAAATTAGTGCCAGAAACAGAGACTAAAAAGATATTTTTTAATCAATGCATAAAAATTTAATCGCTTTTAGTGAGAAATTTATTATTACATACTTTAAACTAATGATTTAATATTGAAAAAAGTGTGATAATGATTTAGTCTAATTTATATTGATTAAATGTTAATTCAATTCAATAAATTGATTTACGATTTAATTCGCGAATTTTTAATTGAATCATTTTTAGTTGATCTGATTTTTTAAAATTGAATCAATTCGTTTGATTTTAGTAGAAAAAATTAACAAAAATTAAATTTTTTCTTTGAATTTGATGTTGATTGAATAAAATATTGTAGAAAATTTAAAAAATTTTTTTTCAGATTTAAAAATTTAATTAAGGAATTATGTTTTTAAAGATCTATCTAGTCAGAAAGTCTTATTTTTAATTTTTAATTAATTCTTATTCTTTGAATCTAATGGAGCAAATTTTCATACATTTTGCGTTTTGTAGCCAAGGTCCTAAAAATGTCAGGGTTCATAGTTGATGACAAGAACTTGACGTATCCCATAAAGCGGCATTACCTTAAATAATTATAATATAATTAGTGTAAAAATAAAGTTATGGCACATTTGAAGCGAGCTTGGCACTTTTTTTGCCATCATTTCGGGACGAAACGCAATTTCTCAAATACCATCATTGTGTCAAATGGCACTTTGTTTACATTTTAAAAATTTGGGGTTATATTGAACACATGTGCCTATAAGGGTTGATTTCTTTAAATCTGTTGCATCATAAAGTGTTTTTTCGCGTTCCGTGATCATTCTGCAATTTTTTGAGCGCTGTTTTTAAATAATTGTAATCTAGGGACTATTCACTATTCCGTAGTACCCATATCTTATAGCCAAATTTTCGAGGTTTAGTTGATGCCATCAGTAATATGCCTTTGCTTAACTCGCGCTACCAAAGAATTAAAAGTGCTCCGATTTTAACGAAAATAAATAATTGACTTTTGGCGTCTTTGCATACATCTTTTTTACTATCTTGTTTCGAAATTCGGATGACTTTCAAATTCATTTTCGAATTTTTAAGAAAATGCTAAAAACTATTATCATGTATATTAAGGTTGTTCACAAGGGGTGTGCTATTTGTTGTTTCGTTGTATCATCCTAACAAGAAACAGAGTTGTTAAAATTTAAATTGGAAAAATACAACATTTAAGAATAGCACGATACAACATTTTTACATATGTATAGTGTCCTATGTTTGAGTATGCTAACAGATAGAAAACCCAATAGAAACTCGTTGTTAAAGTCAAATAAAAATTTTAACAACTCTGTTTTTTGTTAGAACGATACAACGATACAACAGATAGCACACACCTTGTGAAAACCCTTATTGCTAGAAAAGTTTCAATATATTTTTCACCAATTATAAAAAACAAAGTCGAATCTTAATATAAAATGTCTAAAAGAATTCTTTTGCGTAGTGCACGGACTTACAAAAACGATAAAAACAAGAATTTCAACCTCGATTTTCTCAAAATTGTATCTTGCTAGAAACATTTTGAAAACGGATTTAGAATCAGTGAGTTTAAATCCACACCAATTTGCAAACCGTATTCGAAAATATCTCTTTACAGAGATATTTTATTTTCTTGACTTTAAGAAATGTAATAAAATTTGAGCAGATAGCCTACATAACATTCATAAAAAATTGTTTGGTAGACAGAAAATTAACTAAAATGCGAAAAGGTTGGGTGTAGAATAATTATTTCAGTGCAAAATTTATATCATAGATAACAGATGTACACTTGAAGTGTTTGCTGTCAAAAACTCCTTTTTTCCAATATTGAAGATGGCACCTGTTGAATATAAGCCCTCGATATATACTCTTTTCTCATTGAGACTCATTCATTTTTCTTTATGATCCCAGTGTAGAAAATCATTACCAAATATGTGGTCATGTAACTACATACTTGGTAATGGTAAGTAGTTACTTTTGTTATTACATTTCTTATTACCTTTATATGGCGATGTCGCGAAAAATAATGAGTTATGGTTACACACCAGCATACGAAAAATCAAAAAATATATCGTTACCTATGTGCTTACCAGTACTGACAAAAATAATGAGTCTAAAAATAGATTTTCAAAAAAATAAATTATATTAAAAAAAAATATTTTTTATAGTATTTTTTTTTAAATAAAATTTGCTGGTGCGAGAATCGAACCTGGGTCTACAGATTGCCAGTCAATAGCTCTACCATCTGAGCTATATCGACATGTAATATTTAATAGATAAAAACACAATTGACCTGCTGCACACAAGTACTCGCCAACATACAAAAAATCAAAAAATATATGGTTACATATATCCTTACCAGTGTTTAAAAAATATTGAGTCTAAAAATAGATTTCAAAAAATTTAAAAAAAAATCTAAAAAATTATTTTCTATTTGAAATAATCATAAAAATAAGTAATTATCAGTAACTCATTATTATATGTTTTAAAATAATACAGAAGGTAAGTGGGTGTCATTACTGGTAGTCCAAAAAATAATGATATTTCATTACCGTTTCTACACTGGGTGGTTTTAACTTTTATTTCAAACAAACGGCTGTGTTAAATATTTTGATCGTATATTTTTTGTTTCTATTTGGTTTTATTTTAGTAATACAGTTAGACTGAGTCCAATACGTTTACATTCAGTGATTTCTCCAGATGAACAAGTTAAAATATTTCATCGTCCTCCACCTGGCTACAGAAAAGTTATTTTAGCTACCAACATTGCGGAAAGCTCTATTACTGTGCCGGATGTAAAATATGGTAATATGAAATATTTTAATATTAATTTAAAATTACAAATATGGACCATGATATTTTCTTTCATTTATTCTGCAGTTATTGACTTTTGTTTAACGAAAATATTAGTAACCGATACTTCAACAAATTTCACCAAACTTGAATTGCAATGGGCCTCTCGTGCTAATTGTCGTCAGCGAGCTGGTCGTGCAGGACGTGTTATGAATGGACGTGTTTATCGCTTAATACCACGTTACTTTTACGATGTAAATATGCATACAAACATATCGATGATAATAAGTTGACAACTCCTAATTGAGGAGGAAATTGCCACTTGAGATAAGAATTCGAAAACATTTTAATATGATCGAAAACGCGTTTGGCATGCTTACATGAGTTGGAATTAAACTGTCAGTTACGAGGTGTCAGCTTGTGTCCATCAATACAGCTGTATTCCAGAGATATTTATATTTATGATTTTGTGTTTTCAACAGGATTATATGGAAGATTTTAGTAAACCCGAAATGTTACGATGTCCTTTAGAAAATGTTATTTTGAAAGCTAAATTACTGGAAATGGGCTCACCACCATATGTTCTTTCCCTGGCTATCAGTCCTCCCAATTTAAGTGATATTCAAAATACTATAATTACTTTAAAAGAAGTTGGTGCTTTATATAAATATGCCAATGATGAATATACTATAGATGATGGCGATATAACCTATATGGGCCGTGTAATGGCATTTTTACCATTGGATGTAAGGTTGACACGTTTAATTTTTTTGGGTTATGTATTTAGTGTATTAAAAGAATCAATAATCATAGGTAATAATGATTTGATTTCAAATTAATAGTAATTTTAATGGCATCTATCAACTTAATGAATGTATGATTTTACAGCGGCTGGTTTAAGTGTACGTTCTATATTTAAATTTCAAAACTATAAACGCAGTGGTGAAATAGATGCTTATATACAAAAATTATCGTGGGCTGATGGTTCTGGATCAGATCTTATTGCTATTCTTAGAGCATACAGGGTAAGTCTATATAAAGTAGAAGAAATAATAAATTGTTGAAAGTTTCAAGCTTCTTCTTGTTAATCAATATATTTATATACATATGGTAAAATATGATAGATAAGCTGTCAAATGTTAAGTCTATTCGACGTCGTTACCGCGGGGTCTCCCGGGAAGCCAGTTTACCTGAAACAACAACGATTTACACACTATTTTAACAATATAAACACTTTCTGATAAAATTGGGTACGTACGTGGAACACAGGAATTATGTCGGGGTTTTTTTTATTTATTTTTTTATTGAAACAAAATAGGTACATATTATTATATAAAATAATAAATAATATAAATATAGTAGTAGTAGTAGGAGTTATTCTTTATTTTCCATATAATTCAGAAATATACATATGTACATAATTACAGAAAAAATAAAAACAAAGATATTTAAAAATATATTCGACATTGACAAAAGTCGTTAGTCGGCAGTTATATTGATATTCGGCCTAATTACGGTTGTCGTATACGACAAAAAAATTTGTCGTTTTTGCCAAAAGCAATTTTTTGGTACCGCGAGTGTCGTTGTTTTCGGTCAATACACCAAAAACTGTCGTATAAATTTTTGTACACGACAGCCTCAAAAAACTTTTAAAAAAGTTTTAAAATAAGTGAAATAAAACATAAAATCACTTTAATATATTAACAAGTTAAATTAAAGAAGAAATTTTTTTATTTAAATAATAATTTTTTAAAAGAAAAATTAAAATAATTTAACGCACTGGGTATTTTACAACTTGTGGTAAAACACACTATCCTTAAAATGAAAAGTTTCACTCTGACACCTTGATTTTATGAAACAATAATCGTTTTATTATTACAAAATTTATTTTTTTTTTGATTATTTTATGAAAACACCACAAAAATAGATGAAATATTTTATTTTCTTATATTCTCTGTCGTATATTTTACACAATACCAAAATATAATAAAAACGACAACGCCTGCTGTCGTAATACGACAACGACAACCGCAATCAGGCTGATTATATAAGAAAAAGAAAAATATATTAATAATTGAATTCTTGGATTAAAAAAAGTCTATACTTTATACAATATTTTGCAAAATCTACTAACGGTTTCAATTAATCAAATTACAAACTGACGACTTCTTCCTCACTAAGCAAAACTTTACCGAAATAAAAAAAATCTATAATCCTTAAATCCTGGACATCTGCCCAAGAAATGCGTAACGTTCTCATCTTCCATCATATTGCAGATTCCACACAACTTTGATGCATCGCTTTGCCATCTATTTACATTCAAGTTCACTAAAGAACACCGCATCTTAAAAATCCATTTGATTTCTTCCTGATTATGAATTTCTGTCATGTAGTTTTGGCCAACCATTGGGTCCAATCGTTTATATATTCTGGCAGTTTGGCAGTTTATATATATAAATATATAAAATAAAAAATAAATAACGATTAAAGGCATAAAATACTCCAATGAGAAAAGTGATAAAGATATTAAGGGAAAAACTACACCATTTTCAGTTTTGTTTCGGAATTTTTCCAAAATGTTTCAAAATTATCTAAAAATGTTTTAAAATTATCGAAAAAAAAATTTTTTAAATTGTCCAAAATGTAGGACAAATGTAGTTCGAGTTTAGATCATAAATTAATATCACTTTCTGTTTAAATTATTTTTCAAATTAAAGAAATATGATACAATTTTCACAAGTAAATTACAAAGAATAAAAAATTTGAAAGAATTTGGTAAGGCCAGCAATATACGTATTTTCGGCTTTCGCTACAAAGCCATCGTCAGTGTCATTTGCCTTGATGGGTTAAACATTGATAATCTTCTACCTATGCTAAAGCAGGGTTTTAATTGCTAACGCTATTTCAGCAAAAGCACCTATTTTTAACTGTTTCATCAGCTAAACAAAAAACAAAACTGCACATTTAACAATTGCTTAAACTTCTGCTACCATCAAATTTCATCAGCAGTAGCACGCCAAAAGTTTAGTTTTTGAAAAAGAAAAACTGAGCTGAAAGAGTTATTGTAAAAACTTCCAGTTTTACCAAACAGCTATAAAGACTAAAGTGAAAAAAATAAAAGTTAAACAAACAGCTTTTTATACACACAAGCAGTTATTCACCAATAATTAAATCGTTTTCTGTCGTATAACTAGTAGCTTAAAAAATAAAACGAAGAAAGACTGATCAGCAATAAAATTATTAACCACAGCTAAAAAAAACAAAGAAAACCTGATTTGCAGACACAAAAATAAATAACGATTTTAAAAAAGCAATGTCGAACAGTTTCATGTACACAAGCGTCTTTTTATTGTAATTGAGAGCTCTTTTTATTGACGAAAAACATTTATACTGTTGATGGTAAATTTAATATAATACAATGGAACACCGTTACTTATAACTTATTTTTAAAATATTTGATTGTCAAATAAGTAAATAAAGTTTTTTTGTTAACCCTTAAATGCGTACTGTATCCTTAAAGATACCACCATGGAAACAAATATTGCAGCTTTCCTATGAGTTAAGAGGAATACAATTGCTAAAGTATTAATTTTCCTTACTAAACGTTTACTAAAAAATGTCATGCATAATCATAAAATAACAGTTTGTTAATTTCTCGTTTTATTCTGGCAAGACCCTTATTAAAGCGTCTCCGCTTTCAAATAAATTGTTAGTGATTCATAAAGTTAGTAAACGATTGACTCGTTAGTCATAGGAGAATAATGTTGGTTTGAAGATTTTATCAATAAAAATAATTTATAATAAATCAAAACATGACAAAGACAATTGTTAAACATATCTTGGTTATGTAATAGTTTAAACTAATATTTTAAAGAGAGTTTAATAGTACAAATACTAAATGTATTAGAATAACGATTATGTTTTGATTTAATCAACATCACAATTTTGTATAGTTTATTTTGTATTTTATTTGTACACCAATTTGAGAAAATTTTATGAAAAATGGCTTAAATGGTGCAATTGTTCCAGATTTTTTTAATTTGTTGGATATAAAATATTGGATTTTACATATTCTTGGGTGCATGGCCCTTAAAAAAGTCTTTAAATAGATAAAAACTCAATATTTGTGGTTTCAACTGAGACTTTTATTTTCCAAATTTTATGAAATGCTTATTTCAGGCTTTACCCTACTTTAACAGATTGTTAAATTTGTAGTTATTAAAGGGATTATGCATACTATTTTTGCCAAATTAGCTTAGAAACGTTTAATTAAACTGTTTAGAAACATTATACATAACACCGTTAAAGTTTATAAAATTGTTAATTTTAATAAATTATAAAAAGCTCGTTAATATGCAGAAAACAGTACTGGTAAAGCACGTTTTAAGTAGTACCATTTCGTAAAAAACAGTGCTCTCCCAGTACAATTTATGTTGTAACGTCGGCAATTTCTACCTGGAATGTTTTCGAAGACTTCCGCAAAGCATAACAAACAATAGAAATATTATGAAAGTTTTTTGTTTTTGTATTTTATACCATTGGTATAAATAAATAAAAATTTTATTTTTACCTTACTTCTTTGTTAATACAAGAAGAGGCAAAACATTTTTTCTGTGTACTATGTGTGTTGTCAAAATGTTGGTTTTTAATTTTTATTTAAAAATAAAAATTGGTTTTTTTCGACCTTTTTAATTGATTAATTAGAAATTTATTATTAAAAAACTACTTTCGAATTTGTGTGCTCTACAAATTGTAAAGTAAATTAGGGGTTTTCATATAAACTCGTAAATTGCTTGTAACACCGTTTACCAGTCGAATACAAGTTTATATGAACCCCTACACTCCGATAAAAAAAGTTAGTAAAAAAGTTTGTAAACAGTTTCCAATCGAACTTTACTATTTTTATACTGATTTTTAGTACAATTTTTTTTAGTAACCATTTTTGCTATTCTCTTATTACAAATTACGGATTTTTTTACTAATTCTCGCTGCTGATTTCAGCACAACAATTTACTAATTTTTCAAAACCGAGTGCTGAATTTAGCAGAAAAATATACGAATTAAAATTTTTTTTTGTATTTTTTACAATTCTTGTTTAGTTTATATTTGTTACTATTGATATATTCTTAGTTTGGAAATAACACTCAGAAAATTTTATTGTATCTCCAATGCATCAAAAGGTAATAACTGGAGAACCGTTCGCAATTTTGAGTTCAAATTTCAAGTACGATGAAGTAATTATACGCTTGTTACAATCGAAAGAAAAAAATTTAATTTTTTGGTACACGTTTTTGCTAATTTCAGCAGATCGATTTTAAATACAGTTTACAACAATTTGCTGAAATTTAGTAGCTGCAACTAATTATTTATACTAATTTTATTGTACTAAAATTATTGATATTTAGTACATTTTTTTTACTGATTTTAGCAAATCGATTTATAGCGGCTACTTATTTTATTGTACTACAGATCAGCAGATATGTGTTGCTAAAATTAGCAAAAAATACCGCTGGGCTCAAATAGTTAAATTTCCCGTAATACAGCAAAATTTTCAGTAGCCATTACAGACTTTTTTGGTTGAGCGTATTAATTACATTGTGGGTTTTCACAGGTCATGCTATTTTAAGTAGTGAATTAGCATTTATCGTAAATTTGACTATTTTCTATGGGTTAAACTTCAGACATCATGCTATTTTACAACGATAACACTTTAGCACTTAACCTGTAAATATTTGCTAGAAAATAGTAGACTGCTTTCTGTAGTGCAGATTTTTAGTCGCATTAAGAAAATAAAAAAAAAATACTAAAAATTTTAAATTCTTTGTGATGGTTTGGTCGACTAATTTCTAATTGCTGATTTTAGCAGGGTAAATTGTCATTCTCGATTAACTAAAAAATAGCTGAAATTTTGTAAATTTAACAGACTTTTTCCTGCTGTTTGTATCTTTCTAATGTTTAGCAAACAGATTCTGCTGGATTCAGCTGTTTTTTCAGCAAAATTTTTTTAAAGACTTTAATATTAGTGTATGAACTGAAAAAATTTCTCGAATGAACAAGTGAACTAGAAGAACACACTAGTTCAAAAATAATATTGATTGAAATGAACTGTGAACTATAATGCCAAATTCTAGTAATTTTTATTCCGATTATTTGTTTGTATAAAATGTTTTATTTTGCGTGAAAATTTCCGAATTTACTCACAATTTCTAATTTTTTTTTACGATAGACTAAAACTCAGGGGATGCCCACTACTTATGCGAGTTCATTGTGTTAGAATTAGGAAAATAGAATAGATTTCGACAATTTCTAACACCAAACTGCTAATAACAAACAATATGAATAAAAAGCAACTGATAGTGCGTCTTTGTGACGAAAACGTGATTAAAATAGACACATGTTTCAAGAGGCCATCAAATTAAAAATCGAGCTCGATTTGCAAAACACTTTGAGGGTTTTGTTTTAGCAACAGTGTACTTTCATTTCGAGTTCGAAACATTGATTCTGACCGCGATGATCATTTTGCAGGATCTTCTAAAACCGCAGAGTATAGTTTTGTTAAATATACTGCAAGAAGCTTCTTGAGACAAATCCGAATTTATATATGTATTTAATTTACAGTCACTTCCAGAATAAATTTCATGTTTCTCCTAAAGTACGCTTTTTCACGGACAGTTAATAATTTTAATTAAAAAAAAAATTATGAAAATCCAAGATTATAATGCTTAACTTAGGGTGGGAAAAAATTGTAAAATGTCGAATTATGCCAAATTATCACCCTATAGTAACAGCTTGTGCCTGCAAGCAGAAAACCTGGAATTTTTAAGGAAAACCGAAGGTAATTTATCAATTTTATGTTTATCTTATAATAAATATGACGATAGCTTTCAATGTAACAATAAAAAATAGGCACTTATCAATTAAAAGTTGCGAAAAAAATTTATGTTTCCTATTTGCAGTCGCATTTTATAAATTTTTTTGAAGTAAAAGAGAGGATTGCATTCTATTTATTTTCTAACCTCTTTGATTATGACTAGCACACATAACTATTCAAATTTTTACAAACAAAAACCATAAAAAGCAATTTCTATGGCAACTAGGGTTTGGGGTTCGGGAATTCCCGGGAAAAGTTTGCCGGGAATTCCCGGGAAAATAATATATTTTTCCCGGGAAAACGGGAAATTTTAAAAATATTAAATTTTTTAAATTGTTTTTGTTTCGAATAGGATTTTTTAATTTGAGTCATAAAGAACATTTTAAATACCAAAACAAAAATGTCATTGTTAAAATCTTTTAAAAGGGAATACATTTATGTGACACACAAGTAAAATCTTTGCCAAGTAATAAGGAGCAATTCAACTAATAAAGATTTTTCGCATAACTTATTTAAAATTTAAGTAGTAAAACCTAAAAACTTGGTAAAATGTTTAAAGAAATATGAAAAAAAGCTTTGTTTCTTACAAATAATCGCCCTTACTATCTAAATTTTTCAAATGTATAATTTAGGTAAAGTCGACTTTAGTTAAAATATTGGGTGGCAGTATACCTTGACTTGGTTTATTTTTGGAGCATTCTGATTGGTTAATTTATTTTCAACCAATCAAAATATTTGAAAATATAAATATTTTTGTAAGGTTTTCATACACAAAATGGACAAAACCGTTTGATTAAAAATAAAGTCGACTTTAAATTTAAAATACGGCTCTATATTAAGGGTCAATAATTTTATAAGTAACGTTTTCATTAATAAATGTGAAAGGAAAAGACTAATGGTTAACGGTGGTATCTAAATTTGTTTATCCTACATCTAAATTTGGTTCACAAAAAAAAAAATTGATGGTCATGCAACTTCTCTTGAAGAAAACAACAAGAATAACGTTTAAACTAAAATTAGCAAAGTACCTGAAGAAAAAAGTGTAAGCTGAATAAGCATTAAAGGTTTTATGGTAGGGCAAACATTTCCTGAAATGGTATCCAAATTAGCTGCAGTCAATCCGCACCATAACTAGATCTTGGTTTATTCGAGAAAGTTTTTATAATAAAAACCTGGCATTGCAAAAAAATTAAACCGATGTAAAGAACATTATATTAAATTACTGCAATCATGTAAAAGATATCATGATAAAAGAAATATCGAGCAACATTTCTAACAATAGGAGATTTACTATAATCTTAGACGAATGGACAAGAATATCACAAAAGAGATATTTGAACATATGTATAAACGGAAATAATTCATTTTATAACCTGGGGTTGGTTTATATATCAGGAAGATGTAATGCTGATGAAATAAGAAGAATTGTAGAAATAAAACTATAAGAGTTTTATTTGTCTTTGGAAAATAACATTGTGGCCACCATATCTAATGGGCCAAGTGTGATGAAACGGTTTGTTTCCGACATTCCAGTAGTAGGTGCCTGCTGGAATCATGCAATTTCAGTGCTGCGAGTAATTTATGTGAAATCAAATGTTCAACATTCTGATATTTTTACCTTGAATTCTCACTACACAGACTGCATAGTGTTTTTCTTTAACAAAAATTACTTATATAGGTGGTTTTCATTAACAATTTTGTTCAAAAATATTTCCCGGGATTCTCGGGAAATATATGAACCCATATATGTTGCCATATATGACCATATATGAACATTTTCACCTGGGTAGTAAAAAAAGAGATTACACACAATACTTTAATAAAAAGTTCACGAAGAACATAAGGCGTCAACGAATTCTCTCCATTTATTTCTGTCTCCGGCAAGTGATTTTATTTGGTTCCAGGTTTTACGAGCTGTTTCATATTCTTTTTTCGTACAGCTTATCCATGTATTACGTGGCCTTCCTTGTCTTCCTTGTCCCTGGGGATTCCACTCAAGCGCCGCTCTAGCGATTTCAGTTTGTGTTCGTCTGAGGATATGACCGATCCATGTCCATGTCCATTTCCTTTTACGAATATCTAATTCGATTGGACAACAGTTTGCCTTTTGCCAAAGAGCTTCGTTTGAGATCCAAGTCGGCCAGTATATTTGAAGGATTTTTCTCAAACATCGATTAACCCTCATCGGTCCCTCGAGAATTACATCTAATCGGTCCCATTGTATGCGCGCGCATACAATGGCATATTTTTAATTGTAAAAAAGCTAAAAAAAATTAACAACCATTTATGTTTTGTGATTTTTTATGTTTATTATATTGTTTACTAACATATTAATACATTTGAACTTCATAAAGGTGGAATGAAATTAAAATTAGATATATTATATATGTATATTAGAAAAAAAAATTTAATTTTTAACTTTTGTCAATTATTTGTACATTTTTCGCATAAATTCAAATTATGTTCAGCACAAATGAAATTTCTACACTTTTCACAGCGTGTAGCAAAAAGATTTTTGTTATTTTTATATGTGCAGATGTAGCATCGGCTTCGTTTTGATGTACTTGGTAAATGGTGAATCTCCCGAATTCTTTGAATAACACTGGAAGCATCATTACTTTGAGGTTGTTTTTTACGTTTAGTGATCTGTTTTTCAACGAGATTCAATCCAAGCTCCTCGATAAAAAGGCGACGACGAATATTATGGTTCGTTTTAGAATTTTTCCAATTCGGGAACAATGCAATGAACGTCACGAATGCATTCAACGCACTAACATCAAGCATGTTACAAAATACTGCCATTGGCCACCGATTAACTTTTCGTTTGCATGTGTACCTAGACACCATTTGATCCATATTATCAACTCCACTCTTGGTTTTGTTGTAGTCTTCAATGATGTTAGGTTTCTTCTGTTCACTATTCTCATTTATGCTGACAACATTGTGGTATGTACTGAGCAATGTCACAAATCGGTACCGGCGAGGAACATATGACAACATAACTGCTTGCAATTTATGTTCATATACAACTTCTGTATGATAAATTGGCTTTTGACGCATGTCGAGTAGAACTGAAGGAGTTTCAGTCCTATTTTCCTTATTGTTCCCAAAATAGTCATGCGATTCTTATGCAAATCTTCTGCCAATTCATACGAAGTGAAAAAGTTGTCACACGTTATATTTCTGTCAGAAAGTCCTTCCACCAAATCCAAAATAACACGCCGTCCGAGATTGCGTTCAGGAGTGGCATTACGATTCCGACCAACATAAATTTATGTGTTGTATGCATGCCAGCTTTTTGCGTCGCATAGCACCCAAATTTTGATGCCATATTTCGCCGGCTTGGATGGAATATACTGACGAAACGGACATCGCCCACGATACGGAACTAACTGTTCATCTACGGTAATGTTTTTTCCTGGTGTGTATACAGCTTTAAAATTATGATTCCATTTATCGTATACATTTCGAATCGGTGCCAATTTGTCACGAACAGAAGTACTTGTAGATGCAGTGTTGGCCATACGTTGTTCGCGGTCATCAAATCGAATGCAACCATGGATACGCTTGAACATTTTCAAAGACATTGTTGCTCTAAATATTGGCCGACCAGTTTCTTCATTCCACAGTTTAGTGACACATTCACCGTATGACCAGAAAGCAGCAACAATCCAAAGTATGCGTGCAGAGTGTCCAAATCAATGTTTTCCCATTCGTCTTTGTACTTTCGCACACCATATAAATTCGTCATGTTCAAAATAATATTCTCAACCGGTCCAAGGAACATGTGAAATGCAGACGAAACATCAACTATATTAGCAGCTGCTAATGCTTTTGGACCTAAATTATAACACAAATGAAACATATAATGAACATGAACCCATAACAAAGAGGGTAGGTTTTTACCTGAAGTGAAATTTTCTGCACGTCGAAATGAATTTCTTCGATTTATTTCAAATGGTTGCGATGAATATTAAATTTTTTTATTTTTTAAAAATATTTGTTTTCAGGATTTACTGCATTTTCTTCTGCTAAATTTTGCTCAAGTGGCTCAATGTCGTCTTCATCCGAATGCACGCTAACTTCACTTTCATCATTCTCCTCGTCTGATAATGCAAAATCATCGTCACTATTGTACGGAGATTCTCCCGCTTCGCTTTCCAAATCAAAATCCATTTCTAGTTCATCTCGCTGCCTTCTTTCACGTAAAACTCTATCCATTTTTTATCAAATACTTCGAAACACAACCAAAATTCAAATAAATGCGCAAACAAACTTCACTTATGTGTGTTCCAGAACAAACTGAATTTCATAAAACGAAAAAATAAGAGCGTGCTATAAATCCACACACAAAAATAAGCGTATATACACAGGGACCGATTCGTAACTATAACTGCACAGGCAAATACAGTAAGGGTACAAATTCAAAAACGGCCTTTTTTGGTTGTTCAGGAAAAATAATTCTATTTTGCAAAATACAAGGTCATTCCGCTGAACCGTTTTTATTTTATTCAAGGTTAAAGATCAAAATTGTATGCGTGCACATACGGGGGACCGATTAAAAGGTGACCCCATATTATACTAAAAGTTGGACTTTGGGGACATCTTGGAAAGCTATGCTGCCATACAAAATTTGTGAAAAATCGCGATATTAACGTATAGGACGCTATAGATGAATAAATTTTTTTTATTGAAATATTTTCCTTTTAATTGCTTCGGTACTAAGGCATTACATTTATTGAGGTCGATTGTACATTCGGCGACTAAAGTCGCTGCAATAGCAAAAAACCTATATAAAACGCTAAGTAGTGGTTTAAATATCAAGATTAGCACAGCGCATTTATATCGTAAATGTGGCCACAGGTCCTGTGCTTACATTTTAACACAAAAAAACTATAAAAAACTGAATGGACAACCGTCAAACTTTAAAGACATTTAGCGAAAAATCTGTACCATTGATCGAAAAATAAAGTACGCCATTGTAATCAGCATGTCCGAAATATATAAACCGCATAACGCATAATGAGGTGTTTTATCTGTAATCGTAGCATAAATACCACCTTTTTACAGGTGAAGCAAAAATAACGTCCAGTTATATATAATTCGAATTTATAAAATCTGTGAATTATCTTAAGAGCAGCGATATCGTCAAGCAGTAAAAATTAATTAAATTTCGAATAATAAAATAGATAAAACTAGTGTTTTTATGATATTTAACTAATGACGATTTCTCATAAAATGGCTGACGATATTGACGATTTATTTTTACAATTGGTCTGGTACCACTGCCTACAGTGACCCTAAAACCTAAAAAAAAGTTCCCATATAAAATGTTTCACTTAAAAAAATTGGTGACCTTTTTTAACAATTTAATTGCAAAAAACACGAATATGAAAAATTGTTAAAAAGCACTAAAGCACTAACCAAAAAAATAAAAAGCACTATTTTAGTGTTTTTTTGTTTTGTTTTGGCACCATGAACAAAATTTTGGCGTTTTGGGTCATCAAAAAGCACCATAAATAGTGCTTCAAGCACCAAGTTGGCATCACTGTTTGTGGGTGGCAATTAGCAGCGAATTTTTTGGTTTCCCTAATGTAGGCTATAGCATCGGCGTAGCTAAACCATTTTTTTTTGTAATATTTCCGAAAAAATTATTTAGTTTCATAAGCTGTTTAAATTTTTTGCTGCACTGTTTTGAATACGTTCATCTGTGTAATCGGCTGATAGCTACTCTAACAAGTTATGCTTTTAGTTTTACCCACTAAGCTCTTAAGTCAAGGCCTATATTTTATTCGAACTGTGCTTTAGTTTTATGACTTGCTCCAGCAATATTAATACACTGATATAAAAAAATCTGTGCAAATAGCAGAAAAAGCTAAAGCTGTTAAAAAGAGCCCTGCAGAAAAAAACTGCTGATATCAGAAGAATCTGTTTGATAAATGTTATAACAACAAAAAAACAAAACTGTTAACCCTCTAACCGGCAAGCCCGCCTCCAGGCGGGGTATATTAAATTGACCAGAAATGTGCCAAAGGTGTATTTTATAATAAGAAATTATGCTTTTTCAACAGAAAATGAAATTTATTAAATTTTTTGTGAAGAATTTTTTTGTATACAATGCACGATTTGGAAGCGAGAAAGTGTCAAAGATAAAATTTCGTAAAATTTCAAAAATTAAATATTTTAAAACAACCAAAATTTTCAAAAATCTTAAAAACATATTTAAATTGATTAAAACAATTGATAGTGACCATGAAGTAAGATTGGAGCTTAAACTATTGAAAAAGTTCCTTACTTTGGTCCAAGGACGCACAGGATTCCATAAGGATACCTTTAAAGGACATCGCCTAAACTTCAAAACGAATAGACGAATTTTTCTGAAATTTGGTAAAACGATAATATTTGGTATAGGTAGCAAAGTTTATAAGTTTGAATAATATATATTGAAGTTTTGGTGCGTTTTCGGTCAATTTCGCGTTTTTCGAAAAACGAAAATCGCTACATCCTCTTAATTTACAGAACAAAAAATTAAATTTTTTTATTGCAATTACATCTGGGTAAGAGAAGTAATTTGTGCCTAAACCTAGTAATTTTTATGCGCTAGTTTTCGAGATTCACCCTTAAACTATCTTGGCCCATATCGCCTAAAGTAGGCAACGAAAAAAAATTTTGTAATTATTGTTTATTTTTCGTGAGGAACACATGGTATAAATTTCATTGCAAAAAAGCTTAGGCCGGTTAGAGGGTTAAATATAGAAAATTTCAGTTACATTTAGGTTATATTTTAGTTTACTATGAGTAACAACTTACCCTTCTAAAATTGGAGAAAAAAATATCTCAATATTAGTGAAAACAATCAGAAAGAAAAAACTGTTATATCTATAAAATTTTATTTATTTTTAAGCTGAAATTAACGGAAATGTTTGCTGAAAATTTGTTCAGAGTTGATTTCAGAAGGGAAGACTTTACTTGCACAAAATAAATGTAAAAAAATAAAAATATAACACTTTTTTTTTGTTGAAATTTTTAGCTTAATATTCAACAAAATTTATTGTCATTTGCAATTAACTAAAATATAGCTAACATTTTGTAAATTTAACCCTTTCACCGACTTTTTGTTTGCGGATGTATCGTTATTTTGACTTCAGATTCTTGTTAAGAGCAGAGTACGTATTTGGTGAATTTTGTTTTTTCATTTTCATGAACAAGATTATTTGTGTTTGGCTTTCTTGTATCAACGTTCATGAAAGAACAAATGTGGTATGTTTCTTTTTATTTTCATATTTCATTTCTTTTACAACACACATCTCATTTTCATGATAGTGTTAGTGAGTAACTGATGCCTTCCCTTCTCGTTCATGATATGAAATAAGAAACTTAAACAACTTGAAAAGAAAGAAAAAAAAAATTAAAATAAAATGAATGAAGGTTGATATAATACTACTTATGAAAAGAAAAAACTGTGAATGAAGAAAAGTCAAAGAATGTTTAAATGAGACTCTCATGAGACTTTCTCACGAGACTTTTCATGATACAGTTTATGATAAATATATTTTTTCACAATTCTTTCAAGAAATCTTCGTGAAGGAAATATTTGATATTTTTGTTATAATAGGAATTCTAACTTAATAAAAATTGTAAAGTGATAACAAAAATGTATAGAATTATAATTTTTTGTAAAGAAATAATTAATACAAGATAAAGAAAAAAGAAAGCCTTTATGGATGACAGTAGTTTTTTTCAGGGCTGGCAGGCAGTACCGCTAAAATACCGTTATCGATTCAAAACCCTTTCAAGTGACTACCGTTAAACCCTACAATACCGTTACCGAAATACCCGGAATACCGTTATCCTTAAAATACCGATACCGAAATAAATGAAATATCAATACCATTAAAATACCGTTACCGAAACAAATGAAATACCGTTATCCCTAAAATACCATTATTTTAAATTTTTTGCTTTTGGTACTTTCACGTGGTTATTGAGTATTTTTTGTAGATTAAGTTGATAAATTGGTTTTGTTTTTAATCTCGTTTGTTTTTTGTAAAAAAAAGTACGGGAGGCATCGAAATGACTGACTACCGTTACCCTTAAAAACCGTTACCGATATAACTGAAATACCGTTAACCTTAAAATACCGTTACCGAAATAACCCAAATATCGTTATCTTTAAAATACCGTTACCGAAATAACTCAAATACCGTTATCTTTAAAATACCGATACCGAAATAAACGAAATAGCGTTACCCTTAAAATACCGTTACCGAAATAACCTAAAATATCGTTACCCTAACGATAACCGCATTCGTTTCGATTACAATCCATGGTTTTTTAAATTTATTTTTTAGGCTTTTATTTACGGTGGGTCTCATACTTCAGGTTTAAACTTTAGTTAATAGTTAACCCAAAAATTTTTTGTTGTTTTGTGTACATTTTTTGACCTTTTCTTTTGTTAATAGTTAAGTGTAAAGTTAAACCTGCAGTATGAGACCGCCGTTAGTGTTTTGCAATAATAAAAAAACTACAGGGTAAACATACATATCGTCACCTTAAATGCAAACGGACGTAACTACACTTTTAATTTTTACAGGAGAAGCAAAAAACGTTATAAAATCAATAATAATAAAGTATTCTTTGCAGTTTTTTCAAATTTTTCTTATGGTATAGAGATTTATTTATTTTTTAACAACTTTTGTTTTATTTTCATATATTTAAGTTTTTAAGTTAGTTACGTGCTTTTGACTCGCTTTTTTCTGAAACAAGAAGACTTACACAATTAAAAAAGAATTCAATGCATGAATTGGATAAATGATATTTTCAGATTTTTTAGGTAGTTGAATAAAGTAAAACTAACTCCGACAGTTCCAATTCAAATGAAGTGAATTTGATTTTTCAGATAATTCATTAAAAAAAATTAGAAGTTCTGCTGTAATTTATTATACACAGAGAAAACCAATTCATTGTGACAACCGAATTTCTTGCCAACTGAATGGTTTGGTGGCAGTAGCCGAATTATTGGCTGTTGCAATCAAATGTATTCCTGACATAATTTAAATATATTGTTTCAACCGAAATTCTATTGTATTCACCGAATTTTTGTTGCCACAAACAAATATGTCGGTAGATCCATCTCTTTTCTCTGGGTAGTCCTTTAATATTTTCTTAAATTTGTGAAAACGTCTACCAATCTCCATTAAAAATTATAGATTTTCAAATGTGCTATTTTGTAGGAAATAAAAAGAATTTTATTGAAAAATTTAACAGACTCGGGGGAAATAACAGAATTTTTTGGATATAGTGAACAAGATAATAGGCTTTAATCAGTAAAATATTTCTAAGCGCGCATAAATTATGATATTATAATTTTTATATCCTTCATATTTTGAAATCATAATTTATTCTTATTAGAGAACTTTTTAAGTTCCAAAAGGACTATTCTCTTTCAAAATATATATCTTTAATGCCTCTAATTTAGCAGAAAATAACGACTCTAAAAATGGGAGAGTTGTAATAACCAAAAAAGTTCTCTTCAATAAGTTTTTGTATGATGTGGCTCTTGGCCTTCAAAGAGAAATCATTATATGTATAAGCAGTTCAACATAGCGATATAGTCGTGGTATTTGTTAATGAAGTCTAATTTTTTTAATACATCATAATCTCACTGAAAAGGGGGTTTTGGTTTTTCTCATAAACTAATGAAGATAGACAATTGAAATTTGCTTCGTTTTATGACGAAAAGAAAATCAACCAAAGGATTTTTGGCTATTCGAATGTTTAAGGGGCAAAACGGGGATGAGAAGTTCCAAAAAATCGATTTTCGAACGTCATTTTTGGTGGATAGGAGGGGGAGGGGGCAAACATGTTACATATTTTTTTTAATTTGAGGACCCTTAACAAGAATCTGAAGTCAAAATAACGGTAATATCCGCAAACAAAAAGTCGGTAGTGAAAACGTTAAAATTTAAAAAAATATAAGAAAAACTCTATAAAAGAGGCCCTGCAGAAGAAACTGCCAAAACTAGCAGAATTGGTTTGCTAAATATTAGTAAGATAAAAACAGGAAGAACAAAATTCTGGCTATGTTTTAGTTAACTGAAAATAACAATTCACCCTGCTAAAATCAGCAACAACTTTTGCTTAGTTTTAGTCGAGTGAAAACATCATACATTTTTTAGTTTTCATAGCATATGTAGATTTTTTTAATATGAATAACGATTTAACTCACTGAAATTAGGACTCTACTATTGTTAAGCAATTATTTTTATTTTTTTTGTTATTTTAACTGGAAAATTGTTACTTTCATTCAACTAAATTTAACTTAAATCTAACTAAAATTTAGAGATATAACAGCATTTTGTTGCTGTTTTTTGTCTACTAATATTCACAGAAGGTTTTTCTGAATTAAGCAGGGAAACTTGTCATTTGTATTGTACTAAAATATAACCAAAATTTTGTAGATTTTGAATTCCCATTGTGGCAACGCTGACACAAGCTTACACACTACATGTGTTTGTATGTTTTTCATTCAAGAGTGTAGTTACGGCTTTTTGCATTAAGAAATACATACACTTGTAGTTACGTCCGTTTGAATTTCTTTAATAAAGTCGCCATTTTTGATCGTAGAAGCCTAAAATTTTGTGTAAACATGTAGTTTGATAAAACGAATAATCAATAAAGAACTCGATTTCGAATTTTGTGTAGTTACGTCCGTTTGCATTTAAGGTGACGATATGCAAATATGCGGTCATTTGTTGCGTTACAAACAATCGCTTTAGAACTAAAGGCTTTCTTAACCCTTTCACATTCCATACTATTCATAAAAACCCCAAATGCAACAAAATTCGCGGAAAATAATTGCATTTTTTGGTTTTTCCAATCATTATGCATTTATTGCTATTGTTGTAATGTGTATCTATTTGAAAACTGTTTGCGTCTTCTAAACTTAAACAAGTAGAGTAACGGAATGTGTGCAAAAAAACAAATATGTGAAGAATTTTTTCTTGGAATACTTAAATGAAGATAACAAAAATGCTTGAATTTTTATGATATTAAAAATTTTAGTGCAAAATTTTCAATTTTTGAAACATTTATTTGGGTTTACAGACACATGTAATTTTTACATTCGATTTAAAATCATATTTTTTGTAAAATTTTAATGAACATATTTTAGAAATTCGGAAAACATTAAAATTTAAAGGCCACTTTTATGAAAGTCGTGTTAAAACTCTTTATTATCACCAGGGACGTAACAGTTATAACTTTTATTCAAAAAAGTGATTGTTTTACAATTATTTCCTGTTTGAGTATTTTTAATTTTCTGTTTATTTGCTCTGTTTGATTTATATTTTTAATTCAAACAAAAACAATCCAAACACGATTTTTATTTTTTCAAAAATAATAAAAGTTATTTTGTGATTTTTTTTCTTTATCAAAAAATAACAATTAAGAATATAAATCAAAAGCCATGGAACCAATGACTTCACCAATTATAATATCCTGATGATGTCAACTAGTGTTAATAAAAGATTGAACAGTGATTTAAAGTGAGTAAATATGTATATTCCAGCAACTTCCGGCATTCAATTTAGGTCAATTTTTAATTTTTATTTTATTATCAAATAAAAAAGTTAGTGCTTAATTTTTTCAAAAAAATCATTCTGTAACTTTTATAAAAAGTTTTAAAATAAAAATCAAAAAACAACAGAAATTTATAGAGTAAAATATAAAAATTGAAAAAATTAAAATCTTTGCCAAACTTTGTGATTTTTTTGTGCAATATGATTTATAAAATATAGTGCATTATTGAAATATTATAATTAAATAAATTTGGGTGGTGACTTTTTTAGAAATATAACAGTTATTTTGGGTCTCTGATTATCACTGATTTATTTTAAAATTATTAGGTTTTAGCATTATTTTCCAATTTTAGCCATTTCTATCCATTTTTTCTCCGTAATCTAGCCACTTCTTCAGTTCAAGCGTTGGCAACCTTGAGTGATACTAACATTAATAAAATTTGTTGCTAGTTTTAGCAAATAAATTTTACATTAGAATTTACATCAATTGTAGCAAAATAATTGCTAATTGTAATAATTTCATTGTACTACAAAACAGTACATATGCGTTGGTAAAATTAGCAAAAAAAATACCGCAAGGCTCAAAGTAATTAAATTTGCCATAATAACAGCAACGTTTTCAGTACCCATTACTGACGTTTTTAATTGAGTGTAGTATCTTCAAATGCTATAAAATTTTGCAAATTATACACAAAGCAGCAATAAAATCATTATTATAAAATTTCATTTTTACACACTAACCTAGTGTTATAAAAATATCAAATATTTTCTTCGCGAAGGTTTCTTCAAAGAATTGTGAAAAATAAAAAATATAATAAAAGTATCACCATAAGTCTCATGAGAAGTATCTTTTGAATGTTTAATTTTTTTCTCATTCACATTTCTTTCATGAGACTATTAAAGAAGAGTATCGTTTGAACCTTCATTATCATTTTTAATTCTTATTTCTTTCTTTTCATGAAAAGAAAAGAAAAAAACTTCTTCGCTTCATATTCAAAACGAGAGCAAATAGTTTACATTTCGTTTTTCAAATCATGAAAATAAACAAAGCCACCACACACTCACTAACACCATTATGAAAATGAGATAGGTAATGTAAAAGAAATGAACATAAATAAGAAAGAAACAAATTCTTAGTTTTTCTTTCGTGTACGTTGATACAAGAAAGAATAAAAATGAATACTTCATGGTGTGCAAATACGAACTCTGTATAATACTACTTATGAAAAGAAAAAACTGTGAATGAAGAAAAGTCAAAGAATGTTTAAATGAGACTCTCATGAGACTTTCTCACGAGACTTTTCATGATACAGTTTATGATAAATATATTTTTTCACAATTCTTTCAAGAAATCTTCGTGAAGGAAATATTTGATATTTTTGTTATAATAGGAATTCTAACTTAATAAAAATTGTAAAGTGATAACAAAAATGTATAGAATTATAATTTTTTGTAAAGAAATAATTAATACAAGATAAAGAAAAAAGAAAGCCTTTATGGATGACAGTAGTTTTTTTCAGGGCTGGCAGGCAGTACCGCTAAAATACCGTTATCGATTCAAAACCCTTTCAAGTGACTACCGTTAAACCCTACAATACCGTTACCGAAATACCCGGAATACCGTTATCCTTAAAATACCGATACCGAAATAAATGAAATATCAATACCATTAAAATACCGTTACCGAAACAAATGAAATACCGTTATCCCTAAAATACCATTATTTTAAATTTTTTGCTTTTGGTACTTTCACGTGGTTATTGAGTATTTTTTGTAGATTAAGTTGATAAATTGGTTTTGTTTTTAATCTCGTTTGTTTTTTGTAAAAAAAAGTACGGGAGGCATCGAAATGACTGACTACCGTTACCCTTAAAAACCGTTACCGATATAACTGAAATACCGTTAACCTTAAAATACCGTTACCGAAATAACCCAAATATCGTTATCTTTAAAATACCGTTACCGAAATAACTCAAATACCGTTATCTTTAAAATACCGATACCGAAATAAACGAAATAGCGTTACCCTTAAAATACCGTTACCGAAATAACCTAAAATATCGTTACCCTAACGATAACCGCATTCGTTTCGATTACAATCCATGGTTTTTTAAATTTATTTTTTAGGCTTTTATTTACGGTGGGTCTCATACTTCAGGTTTAAACTTTAGTTAATAGTTAACCCAAAAATTTTTTGTTGTTTTGTGTACATTTTTTGACCTTTTCTTTTGTTAATAGTTAAGTGTAAAGTTAAACCTGCAGTATGAGACCGCCGTTAGTGTTTTGCAATAATAAAAAAACTACAGGGTAAACATACATATCGTCACCTTAAATGCAAACGGACGTAACTACACTTTTAATTTTTACAGGAGAAGCAAAAAACGTTATAAAATCAATAATAATAAAGTATTCTTTGCAGTTTTTTCAAATTTTTCTTATGGTATAGAGATTTATTTATTTTTTAACAACTTTTGTTTTATTTTCATATATTTAAGTTTTTAAGTTAGTTACGTGCTTTTGACTCGCTTTTTTCTGAAACAAGAAGACTTACACAATTAAAAAAGAATTCAATGCATGAATTGGATAAATGATATTTTCAGATTTTTTAGGTAGTTGAATAAAGTAAAACTAACTCCGACAGTTCCAATTCAAATGAAGTGAATTTGATTTTTCAGATAATTCATTAAAAAAAATTAGAAGTTCTGCTGTAATTTATTATACACAGAGAAAACCAATTCATTGTGACAACCGAATTTCTTGCCAACTGAATGGTTTGGTGGCAGTAGCCGAATTATTGGCTGTTGCAATCAAATGTATTCCTGACATAATTTAAATATATTGTTTCAACCGAAATTCTATTGTAT
Source organism: Leucophora obtusa (assembly GCA_949987735.1). Classification (NCBI taxonomy): domain Eukaryota; kingdom Metazoa; phylum Arthropoda; class Insecta; order Diptera; family Anthomyiidae; genus Leucophora; species Leucophora obtusa. Next base: position 222,549,594 of record OX465295.1, read on the forward strand.
TCACCGAATTTTTGTTGCCACAAACAAATATGTCGGTAGATCCATCTCTTTTCTCTGGGTAGTCCTTTAATATTTTCTTAAATTTGTGAAAACGTCTACCAATCTCCATTAAAAATTATAGATTTTCAAATGTGCTATTTTGTAGGAAATAAAAAGAATTTTATTGAAAAATTTAACAGACTCGGGGGAAATAACAGAATTTTTTGGATATAGTGAACAAGATAATAGGCTTTAATCAGTAAAATATTTCTAAGCGCGCATAAATTATGATATTATAATTTTTATATCCTTCATATTTTGAAATCATAATTTATTCTTATTAGAGAACTTTTTAAGTTCCAAAAGGACTATTCTCTTTCAAAATATATATCTTTAATGCCTCTAATTTAGCAGAAAATAACGACTCTAAAAATGGGAGAGTTGTAATAACCAAAAAAGTTCTCTTCAATAAGTTTTTGTATGATGTGGCTCTTGGCCTTCAAAGAGAAATCATTATATGTATAAGCAGTTCAACATAGCGATATAGTCGTGGTATTTGTTAATGAAGTCTAATTTTTTTAATACATCATAATCTCACTGAAAAGGGGGTTTTGGTTTTTCTCATAAACTAATGAAGATAGACAATTGAAATTTGCTTCGTTTTATGACGAAAAGAAAATCAACCAAAGGATTTTTGGCTATTCGAATGTTTAAGGGGCAAAACGGGGATGAGAAGTTCCAAAAAATCGATTTTCGAACGTCATTTTTGGTGGATAGGAGGGGGAGGGGGCAAACATGTTACATATTTTTTTTAATTTGAGGACCCTTAACAAGAATCTGAAGTCAAAATAACGGTAATATCCGCAAACAAAAAGTCGGTAGTGAAAACGTTAAAATTTAAAAAAATATAAGAAAAACTCTATAAAAGAGGCCCTGCAGAAGAAACTGCCAAAACTAGCAGAATTGGTTTGCTAAATATTAGTAAGATAAAAACAGGAAGAACAAAATTCTGGCTATGTTTTAGTTAACTGAAAATAACAATTCACCCTGCTAAAATCAGCAACAACTTTTGCTTAGTTTTAGTCGAGTGAAAACATCATACATTTTTTAGTTTTCATAGCATATGTAGATTTTTTTAATATGAATAACGATTTAACTCACTGAAATTAGGACTCTACTATTGTTAAGCAATTATTTTTATTTTTTTTGTTATTTTAACTGGAAAATTGTTACTTTCATTCAACTAAATTTAACTTAAATCTAACTAAAATTTAGAGATATAACAGCATTTTGTTGCTGTTTTTTGTCTACTAATATTCACAGAAGGTTTTTCTGAATTAAGCAGGGAAACTTGTCATTTGTATTGTACTAAAATATAACCAAAATTTTGTAGATTTTGAATTCCCATTGTGGCAACGCTGACACAAGCTTACACACTACATGTGTTTGTATGTTTTTCATTCAAGAGTGTAGTTACGGCTTTTTGCATTAAGAAATACATACACTTGTAGTTACGTCCGTTTGAATTTCTTTAATAAAGTCGCCATTTTTGATCGTAGAAGCCTAAAATTTTGTGTAAACATGTAGTTTGATAAAACGAATAATCAATAAAGAACTCGATTTCGAATTTTGTGTAGTTACGTCCGTTTGCATTTAAGGTGACGATATGCAAATATGCGGTCATTTGTTGCGTTACAAACAATCGCTTTAGAACTAAAGGCTTTCTTAACCCTTTCACATTCCATACTATTCATAAAAACCCCAAATGCAACAAAATTCGCGGAAAATAATTGCATTTTTTGGTTTTTCCAATCATTATGCATTTATTGCTATTGTTGTAATGTGTATCTATTTGAAAACTGTTTGCGTCTTCTAAACTTAAACAAGTAGAGTAACGGAATGTGTGCAAAAAAACAAATATGTGAAGAATTTTTTCTTGGAATACTTAAATGAAGATAACAAAAATGCTTGAATTTTTATGATATTAAAAATTTTAGTGCAAAATTTTCAATTTTTGAAACATTTATTTGGGTTTACAGACACATGTAATTTTTACATTCGATTTAAAATCATATTTTTTGTAAAATTTTAATGAACATATTTTAGAAATTCGGAAAACATTAAAATTTAAAGGCCACTTTTATGAAAGTCGTGTTAAAACTCTTTATTATCACCAGGGACGTAACAGTTATAACTTTTATTCAAAAAAGTGATTGTTTTACAATTATTTCCTGTTTGAGTATTTTTAATTTTCTGTTTATTTGCTCTGTTTGATTTATATTTTTAATTCAAACAAAAACAATCCAAACACGATTTTTATTTTTTCAAAAATAATAAAAGTTATTTTGTGATTTTTTTTCTTTATCAAAAAATAACAATTAAGAATATAAATCAAAAGCCATGGAACCAATGACTTCACCAATTATAATATCCTGATGATGTCAACTAGTGTTAATAAAAGATTGAACAGTGATTTAAAGTGAGTAAATATGTATATTCCAGCAACTTCCGGCATTCAATTTAGGTCAATTTTTAATTTTTATTTTATTATCAAATAAAAAAGTTAGTGCTTAATTTTTTCAAAAAAATCATTCTGTAACTTTTATAAAAAGTTTTAAAATAAAAATCAAAAAACAACAGAAATTTATAGAGTAAAATATAAAAATTGAAAAAATTAAAATCTTTGCCAAACTTTGTGATTTTTTTGTGCAATATGATTTATAAAATATAGTGCATTATTGAAATATTATAATTAAATAAATTTGGGTGGTGACTTTTTTAGAAATATAACAGTTATTTTGGGTCTCTGATTATCACTGATTTATTTTAAAATTATTAGGTTTTAGCATTATTTTCCAATTTTAGCCATTTCTATCCATTTTTTCTCCGTAATCTAGCCACTTCTTCAGTTCAAGCGTTGGCAACCTTGAGTGATACTAACATTAATAAAATTTGTTGCTAGTTTTAGCAAATAAATTTTACATTAGAATTTACATCAATTGTAGCAAAATAATTGCTAATTGTAATAATTTCATTGTACTACAAAACAGTACATATGCGTTGGTAAAATTAGCAAAAAAAATACCGCAAGGCTCAAAGTAATTAAATTTGCCATAATAACAGCAACGTTTTCAGTACCCATTACTGACGTTTTTAATTGAGTGTAGTATCTTCAAATGCTATAAAATTTTGCAAATTATACACAAAGCAGCAATAAAATCATTATTATAAAATTTCATTTTTACACACTAACCTAGTGTTATAAAAATATCAAATATTTTCTTCGCGAAGGTTTCTTCAAAGAATTGTGAAAAATAAAAAATATAATAAAAGTATCACCATAAGTCTCATGAGAAGTATCTTTTGAATGTTTAATTTTTTTCTCATTCACATTTCTTTCATGAGACTATTAAAGAAGAGTATCGTTTGAACCTTCATTATCATTTTTAATTCTTATTTCTTTCTTTTCATGAAAAGAAAAGAAAAAAACTTCTTCGCTTCATATTCAAAACGAGAGCAAATAGTTTACATTTCGTTTTTCAAATCATGAAAATAAACAAAGCCACCACACACTCACTAACACCATTATGAAAATGAGATAGGTAATGTAAAAGAAATGAACATAAATAAGAAAGAAACAAATTCTTAGTTTTTCTTTCGTGTACGTTGATACAAGAAAGAATAAAAATGAATACTTCATGGTGTGCAAATACGAACTCTGGTTAAGAGTCCTTAAATTAGAAAAAAAAATATGCAACATATTTTTCCCCCTCCCCTCCAATCCACCAAAAATGACGATCGAAAATCGATTTTTTCAGACTTCTGAACCCTGTTGTACCCCTTAAACATTCGAGTAGCCAAAAATACTTAGGTTAGTTTTCTTCTCGTCATAAAACGAAGCTATATGTGACCTATAAAGGGACCTAGTGTGTCAAAAAACCTAGTGTGTCAAAAACTTTGGAAAACCGATAAAAATGAGAAAAACATTAAAATTTTAATGTTTAATTTAAAACTTCATTTTCACACACTAGGTCCCTTTTCTCGGAGAATGCCAAATTTCAATTATCTATCTATCAAATTTCAATTATCTAACAGCAAAACCCCCATTTCACGGAGATTATGATATATTCAAAAAATTAGTCTTCATTAACAATTATCGCGGCCATATTGCCGTGTTGAACTGTTTATACATATAATGATTTTTATTTGAAGTCCAAGATCATAATAAACTTATCTGCAAAAAGTATAAAGTTTTTTTTGCACTATTAAATTTTATATATTTTTTTAAAGATGTGTACCAGAGATACAAGCCGGTCCATTCTGTCGGCTGGCGGCGGCTAACGGCTAAAATTGTCGGCGGCGATTGATTTTTAGAGATGAGCCGCAAACGCATCGGCGGCGGCTGGCTTAAAAAAATAGTGTCGACTGGCGGCGGCTAATCGGCTAACGTCGGCTAAAATGCAAATTTTCTAAGAATTTCAACAGATACATACACGCAAAAATATCGAATTTATAAAAATTGGGTTTAAATTTCACAATATCGTTGTTAAAATTATAAATACATTTGTTAAATTTTACACTCATTGTAACAATCTTCAGATCAACTAAAATCTACAATAAAATTTTACACAATAATAATTTTTGCTAAACTAATAAATTTTTCTGTTGGGTCAACAGTAGGGTTTGGGATTTCACGGACTTTTTTATTTCCCGGGAAACAGGAATAAAAAAATTTGATTCCCGGGAATCCCGGGAAATATTTTTGAACAAAATTGTTAATGAAAACCACCTATATAAGTAATTTTTGTTAAAAAAAAACACACTATTTCAGTATAAATTCAGTCTGTGTAGTGAGAATTCAAAGAAAAATATCAGTATGTTGAACATTTGATTTCACATAAATTACTCTAAGCACTGCCAAATGAATTGCATGATTCCAGCAGAAAGCACCCACTACTGGACTGTCGGAAACAAACCGTTTCATCACATTTGGCCCATTAGATATTGTGGCCACAATGTTATTTTCCAAAGACAAATAAAACTCTTCTAGGTTTATCTCTACAATTCTTCTTATTTCATCAGCATTACATATTCCTGATATATAAACCAACCCCAGGTTATAAAATAAATTATTTCCGTTTATACATATGTTCAAATATCTCTTTTCTGATATTCTTGTCCATTCATCCAAGATTATAGTAAATCTCCTATTGTTAGAAATATTGCTCGATATTTCTTTTATCATGATATCTTTTAGATGATTGTAAAATTTTTTGGCAGTGCCAGGTTTTTATTATAAAAACTTTCTCGAATAAACGAAGATCTAGTTATGATGCGGATTGACATTCCGTCGAATGCGGCGGATACCACTTCAGGAAATGTTTGCCCTACCATAAAACGCTCAATGCCTATTCAGCTTACACTTTTTTTCGGGTACTTTGCTAATTTTAGCTGGAACGTTATACATGTTGTTGTTTTCTTCAAGAAAACCACCAGTTTTTTTTTTGTGAACCAAATTTAGATGTCGGATAACCATATTTAGATGTCGGATAACCAAATTTAGATACCTCCTTTAACCATTAGTCTTTTAGGGCAAATATTGCACTGCGCTGCATTGTCCTTTTTTGTGAAATATTTCCATACTCCTGACATTTTATTCTTTAATATAAAAGAATATATAAGTTTGAAAGCAGGTGTATTAAAATAAAGTAAACTTACTTGAAAATATCACATTTATTAATGAAAACGTTACTTATAAAATTATTTGCCCTTGATATAAAGGAGTAATTTAAACTTAAAGTCGACTTTATTTATAATCATACGGTTTCGTTCATTTTGTGAATGAAAACCTTACAAAAATATTTATATTTTCAAACATTTTGATTGGTTGAAAATAAATTAACCAATCAGAATCCTCCAAAAATAAATCAAGTCAAGGTATACTGCCACCCAATATTTTAACTAAAGTCGACTTTAACTAAAATATACATTTGAAAAATTTTAAAAATCCTATTCCAAACAAAAACAATTTAAAAAACTTAATATTTTTAAAATTTCCCGTTTTCCCGGGAAAAATATATTATTTTCCCCAAACCCTACTCAACAGACATATTATTTTGAGCGTATAAGTTAAAGATTGGGAAGTAGTTTATTAATTTAATTAGGCGGTTCACAAGGGGTGTGCTATCTGTTGTATCGTCCTAACAAAAAACAGAGTTGTTAAAATTTTTATTTGACTTTAACAACGATTTCCTATTCGGTTTTCTATCTGTTAGCACACTCAAACCATAGTATAATATAGTAGCTTTAAGGTGCGTTTACAATGATGGAGTACTCCAATCTGTAGCAAATTTAGTTCTTTTCTCTTTCTTACTAATACTTTTTTGTATTTTGCTATCTTTTTTTATTCCACTCCAGAGTCAAAGTTGTTTGAATCTGGAGTACGGATTTGTTGCACTCTAGAGTTAACATCACTCTGTTAACTGTTTAACATGACAAATATAACTAAAAAAACACATCCCTAATTTCACATCTCTAATTGTCAACAAATTATAAAAAAATATTAAAAAATATAAACAAAAGTTTTCAATTACGGGTAATTTACAAAATGAAAAATTATTTTATAATAATTGCAGTAAAAGCCATGCCAAGATTTTCGCAAAAACTGATTAAGTACTGAAACGTCACATATTTTTTTGAAGTAACTACTTTGCATTGTGAACAGTTAACATTTGAATCTGTGCTGCAGAGTAGAGCCACTCAACCATTGTGAAAGCACCTTTACTAATTTTCTGTCATTTGAAAATTGAAGTAGTGTTTGTAATTTTACTTGTACATATGGTTCTTAATACCACTACAACTACATGAGATAGGGACAAGCTCTCAATTTTTTAATGAGTTGAGTGGGACTACTATAGTATACTATGACTCAAACATAGTACACTAAACATACGTAAACATGTTGTATCGTGCTATTCTCAAATGTTGTATTTTTTCAATTTAAATTTTAATAACTCTGTTTTCTGTTAGGACTATACAACAAATAGCACACCCCTTGTGATATTTTAAAAATTTACACTCAAAATTATTTAAAGTACTGACGATTTTCATTAATGTGTTAAATGAAGATAACTAAATTCTTTGTTTAAATGTGTTTTTCAATCATGAGTGGTAATCGAAACGGTGCGGTAACACTATTTTCGATTATTTCGGTAACGGTATTTTAAGGGTAACGCTATTTAATTGATTTCGGTAAAGCTATTTTAGGGATAACGGTATTTCAGTTATTTCGGTAACGGCATCTTAAGAATAACGGTAGTCAGTTGGTAGAGTTTTAAATTGATAACGGTATTTTAGCGGTATTACCTGCCAACCCTGTTTTCAATCGATTTGAATCCCGTGTCACAGATTTTTTTACTGCCGTTTTATTTTAAGTGGACTTAGAGAGCTTTGAAGAGTTATACTGAATTTAGACTAGGCAAAAACCAGCTGGTTTTTGTACAAAACTAAATTACAAAAACCAAGTCATTTACACTGGTTATTTAGTTTTTCTTTGTCACATCACTTTTTTATTACACACTTTTCTTTGTTTTTTTTATTATTAAATTAATTTAAAAAAATTATTTATACATTTAACAATTAATAACAATACACAATTTCAAACTAAAACAGAAATATTCTTAAAAAATTAAAAATATTTTTTGACACTTTCTTTACTTTTATATTCGTTGTAGCAGGGTGTATCGAAAATTAATTATAAATGATACCGGGTGTATCAAAAATTCACATTTCAGATATTTATACTTGGTTTTTGGCAAAAACCATGTAGGACCTGGTTTTCAGTTTGTATGAAAAGTGTATGGAAAAACTAAATTAATTTTGTAGTTTTCGGCTCAAAACCTAAAAATGGCCAAAAACTACTGGTTTTTGCCCAGTCTAAATACACTATTAATTCGTTTTCGAATGATTTCATTAACAATATAATCGGAATTGTTTTGAATTAAATGAATTCTGTATTTTTAACACTTAAAATGACAAATATGCTAATTTTTTATTTGTTTTTATATGTTGTTGGGGCAGTTTATAATACCGGTACGTACCGGTATTGTTGATTCGATAACGGTATGCCGTTATCGAAATTCGATACCGTTACCTTACCGTTATTCGTTTCGGTAACCAACCTTGATTAATAATTAACTACTATCGTAGTCTTTATGAAAACGCTACTGGAATTGGATTGGAAAAGGATTAGATTCTGTAAATGGGGTTGTGAAACTTAACGGAAATGGCATTACAATATCGTCATAAAACTTTTCTAAATTTTTGTTTATTTAAAATTAAATAAATACGTTTAACACATAAGTAACTTATCGAAATTTGTTATTTAAAAAAATTTTAGCCCAATCGGAAATTTTATAATCAAATCAGTAGAGCGTTTTTAAGGCACATCTACACGGGATAGAAAACTCGCTAGATTTTATGAAAATACAGCTCTGTATAAGTCTACGAAATATAATCTCTAGGCCATTGACAATTGCTGTCATACATAATTTCTTTAATTAGTAACTATATTTATGATGTCTTGTAACATTATTGAACATTTCTGTTTATTAAATGCACCTTTTGTTATTTGGAGAAAAAAATATTCTTTAAAATACAACAATTTTAATAAAAACAAATACTTGACAACTAGAGATAATACTTTTACGATAAAAATTAGTGCCAACAATATTAGAGATTACAAATTTAGCGCAAACTCTACGAGATTTCTATCCCGTGTAAATGTGCCTTAAAAAAGTCTCCAAATTTGTGAGATTTTTGTGAGGTTTCTTATAAATCTCGGGAATTTGCGCGATTTTGTTTGTATGGGGAATCTCGTGGTTTCATATGAGATTTTCATTGAGATCTCAATTTAAATCGAAAACTCGGGATTTGGGTGCAGATGTAAATGCAACTTTAATATAGTATAAAACTTAAAGAAAATTTTAATGACGTCATTGTAATGCTATTTTTGTAAGTCAACTGTACGGCAGAAAACACTTTTGAATTCAGTGAATATAATTTTCGGTTTTTAATTCAGTGAACGCAATTTTTTGAATAAAAAAATCAATTTTTAGTACATTGAACGAAATTGAAATTCAATAATTTCGATAGTGAGTTAATTCAGTGGGTATTAATTAATTGTATCCGTTTGATTAATTGAATTGAACGCGTTTACAAGTGAATTTCATTCATTTCATTTAATGAAAAGAATTATAGTAGCAATTGAATTAATTCGTTAAAAAAGAAATCGAAAGGTGCCAAAATTGAATTTATTCCATTTAATGTGTAGTATTTGTGAACTAATTAAATTATATATTCAGAATTGAATTAAGAAATTAATTCTTTGAAGCTCTGGTTACTAATCGTTAACTTGCTCAAAAATATTAATATAATTAAACCTGTAGAATTGTTGTATCAACAAAACCGCTTAGTTGTGCTACCGCCAGTTTGATGCAAAAACATTTTAAAAAGCAATGATATCGTAAAAAAAATTTTACTTTTCAAATAATTAGATTTAAACGAATTTATAAAAAATTAAATAAAAAAATAAATTAAAAAAAAATATTTTTTCATTTTGTTGTCGGCTGGCGGCGGCTAACCGGCTGAGATCGGCTGGCTTGTATCTCTGGTGTACACTGTAGTGTACAAGGGTAGTGAAAGAGTTAAGAGACTTTTACTTGTTGTTTTCATTATACTAATACTTAGCAAACTGGGTCTGCTAATTTTGGAAGTTATATACCCAAGTAAAAAAAAATGATATGGAGCCATATAAAGTTATATTTAATTATATATAATCTTCTATGTAATTAGATCAGTGTTGCCACTTTTTGAATAATTATTCAAAAACGGGACTGTTTACACATTCCTTGGATAATTTTTGAATAATGATATTTTTGTGTAGTTTTTGTGTAATTTCACTTTTTAGAGAAATTTTCGTAAATTTCATAAAAATCAGTCGATATTTAATGTAGACTAAATGAGTTTGTCTGTGAAACATTTTCAAGATCATTTGCAAATATAGCGTAAGATTAAATTTGGGTTTGTTATGATTATGACTTTTTAATGACTGAATAGAAACTAGTAATACTAGTAGACAAAAATTTTGTAAATATAAAACAGTGTGGCAGAAAAAAAATAAATTGAGATAATTCAGCAACTCACTACTTTAGCTCCGACAGAGTGAAATGTCATAGTAATCCAACCAGATGGTAAGAAATGACCAAAGGACCTAATATTTTTATATTCCTGTTAAATAACCATTAATGCCCACATATATTTAAAAAGTTGAATTAAGGGAAAGATTGATAACATGAAAATACACTAAAGCACCCATATCTAGCTTAAGTCAACTTTAGAACAGTTCCATCTCTATTGATTTGGTTAATTTTTAATCGAAACTCATCGTAACCAACTTAATCGATTTAAAAACATTTTAAACAAACAAAATAAATTTAAAAATAACAATAAACCAATTAAAAAATATAAAATAAATTCGCAAATTTGGCGAAAATTTCCAAATTTAAGTAAGTCAAATATGGGCGCTCTTTAATTTGGTGAAAAATAAAGCTAATTTTCGAACAAACTTAAAAAGCTGTAAAGCCCCAATAGGTGCCCAACTATATTTAGCCAAGGCACAACAATATTTAGCGAAGTTGAATTAAGGAAAGTAGCTTAAGCTTAATTTAGCTTAAGCGAACTTTCGTAAAGTTTCATCTCTATAAATTTGGTTAATTTTCAATCGAAACTCATTGTACCCAACTTAATCAAATTAAAAACATTTCAAATAAACAAAAGAAGTTAAAACATTAAATTTCGCAACTAGCGAAAATTTAAAAATTTCGGTAGGCCTAATATCGGCGCTCTTTCATTTGAGTAAAAATTCAGACAAATTTTTAGCAAACTTAATTGTGATTTCAGCTTAAGTCAATTATGGTTACTTCTTTATTTTGAAGTAATATTAAAAAATTATAATTTTTTTGTGTAATTTCATTCGGTTTTGGATAATTTTTTACCTTCAACTGTGTAATTTTTGGTTTTACTGGTGGCAACACTGAATTAGATATAATTACATCCGAAAAATGAGAACGTCTTATTGTATCATATTGTATCGAATTGTATACAATTGTATACAATTTGGTACAATTTGATACAATTCGATACAATATGATACAATTGTATCCGAATTTTGTCCTCATCCAATTACATAAAATTATATCTTTTTGCATAAAATTATAAAAAATGTTATAAAAGTGGACATAGTTTGATACAATTATACCTAAATATTAACCCTATATTTTTACCATAATATATATGACCATATCTAACAATATACAAAATTATATTTTTAAATAAAAAAAGATATACAATATCTGGAGATCAGACATGAGGGATTTCAATTACAATTACTTGTAATTTGTAATTGAAATTACAAGTAATTGTAATTGAAAATTTTCAATTACTAGTGATTGTAATTGAAAGTGATTTCAATTACAAATTTCAATTACATTTAGAATTAAAAAGTGTTTTTCGTTAAAATTTTGTAGAAAAATCTGACTGGGATAGGTTGCATAGGCATGGATGCGTATAAAAAGAATACGTCATGTTGGGCTTACCCCTAACTTGTGCTTTTTGTCATTATTTATTTTCCCAAAAAAATGTAATTGACATTTTTCAAATTACTTGTAATTGTTCTTTTTTGAATTACAATTACAAATAATTTGTAATTGTAATTGAGTTTTTTCAATTACAATTATTTATTTATTTATTTTTTTTATTTATTTATTTATTTATTAGTCAATGGAACATAAATTCCTTACAGACTAAGACTTAAAATATAGGGGTACTCGTAATACAAAAATAATTATATGAACATTATTTTGAATTTCTATGTTTTTGCAAAAAACTGGAACGGGCGAACTTTTACATCAGCAGGCCACAAGGAGGGCTTAATAATATCATTGTAGTACTTAGAATTGATACCAATTTTAAAAGATATTTTTTTCAGTTCACTTAAATTGGCATCCTTTTTAACTAGTTTGTAGCATTCAATATTACTTTTTTCAATATTAGCATATTTCAATACATATTTCACAATTTGTTCCGCAGTTACGCTAGGTTTAAATGATGATATATGAACCCAGTTTTTTTTAACGATAACATCTAAATCATTGGATTTATTGACACCATATATAGCTCCTTTGCATTTCTTTTTAGTCTTTATTTCAATCCACCCCGAATTGTTTGCTGGGATGTGACTTTCTGCATGAGAGTTTACAGTAGAAGCAGCACTAATAGAATTATCAGAAATACAAATGCTCTCTCTTCGTAAATGTATTTTATTGGATTTCAAAGCACTTGCTAAACTTTCTGCTTGAAAGTTTGCAGTAGCAGCGTCACTATCAGAATTGTCAATTAAACAGATGCTGTCTCTTCGTGATCGAACTTTATTACAATTCAAAGCAATTACATTATTTGGTTCAGTAGTAACACCAACAGAATTGCGACTAGCATCGTCTTTTACAGCAGCAACAACAACAGGATTAGCGTCGACACAATTATTATTAGAGACATTTAGGCAATTAGGAGAAGTTGATGGAAAAGAACCACGCAAAGGTGAACGAACTCTTCGTTGTTCATCATTATTAGAATTTGAGCACTTATTTTTTTTTTTATTTTTAAAAGAAACACGATCAGTTATTACATTGTTGTTGTTTATATAAACATGAAATTTTTGTTTTAGTTCTTTAATTTCCTTTGATAATATTGATACCGTAGCTAATAAGTCTTGATGTATTGGCACAGTTATTGCAATTGTATGCAATATTTTTCGAAGATTTTATAAGATTATAGTGATGATCACTATCAATATCAGAACATAATTTGTGGTAATATCCACTGCAAATAATGCATTTAACAAAAGCACTACCGATGGCTCTAAAGCAACTAGCACACAAAGTGTTAGAATGCATTAGAATATACAAAAGAAAAAACACGACTTGCTATGACAATAGTCACTACTGAACTGTAATTTTAATTACATGTAATTGTGTAAATGAATGTGTAATTAATTACAAAATGTAATGATTAACCTCCAGGTCTACTGGATATCCTATAATTTCGATAAATCTTCCATTACTTTTATCCAGATTTACCATGACAGTGCATTAAACATGAACAAATTTTTCTTTGTTTTTAGTAATTTTAAAATAAGGTTAACAACACTGAAATTTTTAACTTAATAGGATTATGATATACAACCAAGATATAAGAGATCAGTCAAGTGTGCGTTATAGTATAGAGAATTCCATATTAAAGCTCCAGTATTGTTAATTTTATGGGCGCGTTAGCCATTTTGACTCACGCTCCTAAACAAAAACAAATTACTCACGCACCAGCATTTCGTGTCTTACTCACGCAGACATAAGTATATTAAAAACTTACTCACAATCAGAAAATTCTCACGCAAAACAGTAAAAATTACTAAAAAACATATGATGCAAAAAATAAACTCACACACGAATCATGCACGGGTTATATATTCTTACTCACGCTCACGTACGAATTATATATTCTCACGCACACGGGCGAATTACTTTGGTATAGTAATTATTACTCACGATCACTTGTGAATAACTTCACTCACGATCGTGTCATGCGCCAATCCCTAGTAATTACTAAATCTAAAACTAGTTCAAAATCATTTTTAATATGGAACCACATTTTATACAATACGGTTTTAAAAGGACCTTATACATATATTTTTATATAAAATCACTTTGAAAAAATTGCTAATGTGGGATGATATATAATTACACTGTGAGACAAATGGTAGGGGTCAGTGATCGGGAAGGGTTCAAACTACCGGGGAAAGTTATATCGGTAAAAAAGAAGTTATACGTGTCCCGGCGTTTCGCTGGGTCAAATCTAGGAATCGAGATATATCGATTTGACCTTTGGTGGTCTTTTTTTTGACATAACTCGAGAACCACTAGTCCGATTTTGCTCAAACAATTTAAAAAAAAATTAAAAATTACAATTCCTTTAATCTGTTCATATAACGTTTTTCTATAATAAAGGACAAATCAATTAAATAACAAATTGGCCAAATATCAAAAATAACAACAACGTCGGAAAGCTTGCCGAAACAACTTTATTTAAATTATCAACAAATTATAAACAACAGGTACAATAACAAAAACATAAAAATGAAGGGTTATTTTAAGCACATAGCATTGAAGTACAACAGTGAGACATGCGGAGCGTTAAAGGAGTATTGTAACGAAGTCAGAAAACTGGCACAACAACAGGAACGGCTGAAATTTATTTTATCGTGTAGAAGGTATGGCATAATACCAAAACACACAAGAAATTCTACAAAACAGGTGACACATCTTTTTAAATGCACCACAATTAAAGATAAATTAGGAAAAATAGAAAATAACTTCCATAAGAAAATTTTAAATCTGGAAATTTCACAGACAAACACAAATATCACTCTAATCAAACGTAAACTTTTTCATCTCAATGCTGGTATTAGAAATATGATATCAACAGCTGACCACAAAAATTTTTTTAATAAACAAAAAGACAGGACAAAACAAATTACGGAGAATATTAAAGGGAAACAGATCAACAAAATAAATACACTGAAAGAAAATCAGTTTAGGTTACATGGACTTGTTTTTAATGATAACTGGTTTGAAAATAAAACTGAATATAATATTCCAATAGAGTGCAAGTGGATTTTGTCACTGGGGAAAAAATTTTCGCTTCCGGTAGACAAGTTGAGTTTTTCACCATTACATGTCATTGCAGATATAGAGCAATGTATCCAGGCAATGGACAGTAACATAGATAAAGAGAAAGACATCGCTAGAACTAAAGTAGCAAACAAGGTAACAACTTTTAAAAGGAACATTAGGAACACGGAAAAGGACAAATTCATTCTTACAATTTTTGAAAAAACGAGAAAATTTTTACGTAAACACATCGACATTATTGTGGTACAAGCCGATAAAGGGAACAAAACCGTGCTGATGTATAAAAACGAATACGAAACGAAGATGGAAGTACTACTAGAAGACAAAAACACATATAAAACTATAAGAGTAGACCCTACATCGAAACTACAGAAAGAAAACAACAACATTGTTTCAGATTTATTTAAAAACAACCATATAGACTCTTGGCAAAAACGCCAACTTTTTTGTTCAGCCGCTATGGCACCCAGAATTTACGGGTTACCGAAAATTCACAAACCTGATACCCCCCTTCGACCTATTGTGTCATCAGTCCAGGTACCGTGCTACCACATGTCTAGATACATTGGAACAATTCTAAAACATTTAATCTCTGAAACGTATAACATAAAAAACTCAATAGAAGTTAAAAAACAACTTACCAACATAAAACTTGATAGATCGGAAACAATTGTATCATTTGATGTCATCTCATTATTTACTAACATTCCAGTTAGAACGGCAATAAGAACAATAATGGGAAAATGGAACGTAATAAAAAATCACACAAAAATGTCAAGCTCTCAATTTCTTAAAATTCTCCAATTTTGTCTCAATGATAACAATTATTTTATATACAAAGATAAAATATATAACCAAATTTTTGGCATGCCCATGGGCAACCCGCTATCCCCTACAATCGCAGACATAATACTTGACAACCTGCTTGACATTGCGATAGAAGAATTGAAAAATAAGAACATTTTTATCAAATACATAGTTAAATATGTAGATGATATTTTAGCGATCATCAAATCAGACGACCAGGAAGAAATTTTGTCCACATTTAACAAGTATCATCCTAAGATACAATTTACAATTGAACGAGAGAAAAATCAGGAAATAGCGTACCTGGACACCAAACTAATTCGAAGGAAAAATTCCATAATTTTTGACTGGTTCGCTAAGGAGACCTCATCAGGAAGGATAATGAATTTCCACGCAACCCAACCGAAAAATCAAATAATTAACACTGCTAAAAACTTCATTTCCAGGATTTTACATATAAGCGATGAACCTTTTCACACTAAAAACAAAAAAATTATTTTCAACATTCTTAAAAGCAATAGTTTCCCAAATAAACTTATATTAACGCTAATAGAAGACACAATTACGCAAATAAAAAACAAAAACGATAATAACCCCACTAATATAGAAAAAGAACGAAAATATTTTTACAGTGTACAATACATCCCTGGCCTCACTGATAATAAAAACATACGAACGTCAATAGAAACAAATAATATAAACTTTGCTTATAAACCCAATAAAACACTTAGCACTATATTCTCTGCAATAAAAGCTCCAATAGACAAACAACAACAAACCAACATTGTGTACGAATTACAATGTAAAGGGAATAACGAACAAAGATGCGAACTCATATACATTGGAACAACAAAACGATCCCTTGAAACTAGAATGGGAGAACATATGATGGATATACAAAGAAAAAAAGAAACGACAGCATTATCAACACACATTTTAAATACACAACATAAAATTGATTTTGAGGGGGTGCGAATACTGGATAAAGTAAGGGGGGATAAGAAGAGATTTACAATTGAAAGTCTAAGGATACAAGAAAACATAAGGAAAACGATGAATGTCAAAGAAGACACTAACAATATTAGCGCAAATTATAGGGTTGCAATTACTAAATCGTTACAGTAATACTTGTTTTGATATGTGTTTAACTTTAAATTTATGTTTTATGTTTAATGTTACATTTAAAGGGAGAAATTTAATTTAATGTGAAAAGCTCATATTGTAAGTTTAACTTTTTTAATGTAATTTAATTGTAATTATGTTAATTTATATATTTTTTGAAATTTTGAATAGACGATCCCTTGAAAAAGTCGACAAAAAATCGACGAAACGTCGGGAAAACTGTAATAAAAAATTGCTTTTTATTTACATTAATTAACCTTAGGCCCTATTAGCTTAAATAAAGGACAAATCAATTATATACTCAACAGTTTTGCCGGTAAAAATAAATGTATGAAGAAAAAAATATTTTTTGCCTAAAATATTAAAAAAAAGTAATAAACAAAAGGTTATTGATTTTTATGGTAGCGGTAACAAACATTTATTTTTACCGGCAAAACTGTTGAGTATATAGAAAAACGTTATATGAACAGATTAAAGGAATTGTAATTTTTAATTTTTTTAAAATTGTTTGAGCAAAATCGGACAAGTGGTTCTCGAGTTATGTCAAAAAAAGATATATCTCGATTCCTAGAGGTGACCCAGCGATACGCCGGGACACGTATAACTTGTTTTTGACCGATATAACATTTCCCGTTGGTTTCATCCCATCCCGATTTTGACTGTCGCATAGTGTTATAGATGATTTTATAAAGAACAGTTTATCGTTATATATAAAAGAAATCATGAAATATTGTAGATATGAAACCATACTAAGTTATATATGGGTTCATATGCGTCAATAAATAATCATATATAACACCTATTATATAATATTTCTTAAATGGCTCCATATATAGTTTTATATTATTATGTATAGTGTCATACTAAATTATATATAAACGTATATGTAATTATATCTTTTATATATTACTTTGTGTACTTATATATAGCACATACACTTATATGTAAGCCAGTATGTAATATTATAAAATCATATATGTCTCAATATTAAAACCTTTGAGGAAAAAATATTTAATATATGACTATATAAAAGTCTATATGCTTCAATTTAAAAGCATATGTGGCCATATCTAACTATAAGTTACTATATGTAATTACATAAAATAATATATGATTATATCAAAACTTTTTTACTCGGGTACCTCTATATTTATTTTTTTTTTTTGTGAAAAAAGCCTTAACCTTTTTTATAAAAAAAATAAAGTATATTAAGGGAAAATTCTCAAAAAAAAATTTAAATAAATAAGATTTTAGAAGTGAAAGTGCCATCTACATCAATATTTTGTTTTTTCAAAAAACAAAACAATTAAAAAATAAAATTTGGCCTTAAATTCATTTTCCGGAGATTTTGGATTGTGACAATTATAGAACTTTTAGAACTTCATGCAAATACATACAGTTGCGGCCAAGCATTTAAGTCAATTCAAGTTTTGTTCTATTTTTATTGTTGTTGCCTTTATTTTTAATGATCAAAATAGTGTCTAAATTCGCCACGAGAGGCAAGGAGATGGTTCAGAAGATTGTACAGAATTTTAGCGTAATGTTTATTTTTTCATTTTGTCACTTGTTTTAAGTGGGCGTGGCTTTTAACGAAAAATTAGCGATATAAACCTCTTATCAAATTACATAGTAAAATTTAGGCAGTACTGATCGATTCTGTACATACAGTATATTTTTGGAAATCCTATAAAATTTTCTTAAGTCTTGCATTATCTTTATCTACAAATAGTCACCAGACTTAAAATTGCAGCACTTTAAACATGACCAAATTTTTCTTTGTTTTTAGCGATTTTAAAAGAAAGTTAACAACACTGAAATTTTAACAGGAAATGCTTTTTACTATAACGTAAAAAAAATCTTGACTGATTTACTATATTGTGGTAAGAAAAGCATAAAACTATTCACTTTAAAATTTTAGTGCTGTTAACGATATTAAAAATCGTTAAAAACAAATAAAAATTTGGGCATGTTTAAAGTGCTGCACTTTTAAGTCTGGCGACTATTTGTAGATAAGAATAATGCAAGACTTAAGGAAATTTTATAGGATGTCCAAAAATATACAGTTTGTACAGAACCGATCAGTACTGCCTAAATTTTACTATGTAATTTGATTAAAGGTTGATATCACTAATTTTTCGTTGAAAGCCACGCCCACTTAAAACAAGTGACAAAATGAAAAAACAAACATTACTTTAAAATTCTGTACAATTTTCTAAACCATCTCCGTGCCTTTCGTGGCGAATTTAGATACTATTTTGATCTTTAAAAATAAAGGCAACAACAATAAAAATAGAAGAAAACTTGAAATGACTTAAATGCTTGGCCACAACTGTATGTGCAACAAAATTGCAGCGAGATGCTAGTGCATATTTTGCTACAAATGCATTTTGTCAATAAATGTATATTTTGCCAAAAATGACTGTTTTAAAACATATTTTTGATTCTCACTAAAACTGAGTTTTTACACAATTTAAAGTGCATATGTAAGTTAAACTTTTTAGTTATTATTAAAAAAAAAAACAAAATAGTTTTTTCTTTTAAAATTTTTCTTTATTAGTTTAGTTATTTAGACTTAAATTTAATTACTTAATTTATTCCGATAAGACACTATGTGTCTATTTTATACGAGTTTATCATTTCAACTGATTACAAATTTATTAATTTAATTTTATTACAAATTTCGCTTAATTGCTATCTTATAATTTTTTTGGTGTTTTCTTTATGTTATTGAACTAAAGTCATGTCGCAATCATGCTTGTTATGCATTTATTTGGTTGGACTGAATTTAGGTCAATAAGAAATCATAAATGTCTAGTTAGCGAATTTTGGTTTTGCAATTTGTACGTTTGTAATTATTAAAATTAATATTTGACAAAACACATTTGGCAAGACACATGATAGCCCACAAGCCATAACGAGTTGTGTGGTTTTACTTTTCATAACGATTGAATCAGTACAAACAACAAAAAAAAACACCATGGCAAAAAAGCATATGAATAGTGAGACGAATCAAATCATGAATCATTTAGCGAGGATGACAACAGTACATTACCACATCATATTATTGTGAACTTAAAGGTTCAATTAGACGTGCCATATCGCCATAGCCGTAACCATATCGCCATAGCAGAAAACCAAATTTCAATTGGTATATACGGTTACGGTTATGGCGTTATGGCATGTCAGCAATAATCGAATACATTGTAGCCCATAAGATTGGTTTGAACAGCTGTTTTATATGGTTATGGTTATGGCACGTCTAATTGAACCTTAAGCAATCAACACCATGGTTTTAGTGTTACTGAAAAGTTATGTATAACAGTGTTGCCAGTTTGGGGGATTTATCCCCAAATTGGGAATTTTATCATCAATGGGGATAAAAACTTCCGTTTGTAGAACTGGGGATTTATTGGGGATGATACGAAATTTTAGGGAATCATTTGGGGATAAAATATATTATTGCTTTTTCATATTTTTATGAATTTAAACCTGATAATTCTAAATATTTATATTTTTTTTTTAAGAATGATGATAATAGTGATTGATTTTTAGCTACAAAAACTTGAGTCTGGCAAGGTAATGTTCGTAGAAACTTTAATTCCTCTTGGTGAGAATTCGAATTCTTTTTGGTTCTAAAATTTTTAAAGTTATTTAAATTTAATAAGAGTTATAAGAAGCTCTTCTTAAATTAAATATATACTTTACAAGTTACTCAATTGTCAAAAGTTTAATCCATCTGCTAAATTGCTAAAACTTTTTAATGCAGTACCGTGCACAACAAAATGTCTGAAGCTGATGAATCAGACAATTTTTATTCTTAAATATTTAAAATGAAAATTTTTGGTTCAAATTTTCTTTACTGTTATTTAAATTTATTTGTTCTTTTTTATCATTTGTTGCAAGCACAAATTTATTGAGTCTGAGTGTACAATAGACCACCCAAATTTCAAAAAGTATTTTTTTATTTTGCTCCACCTGCAATTTCCGATAGATTGGACATAAAAAATAATACGTGTACAAAAATTGGATCTCTCGGGCTCATACAGGCCAGTCAGTTTAAACTTTTGACCTTAAAAATGAACTAAAAACACTTCAAAGATATTTTGCGCTATAACTTCTAAATTTGACGTTTTTCGCAAAAATACTATATAAGTGTTGTTATGCAGAATAAAAGGACAAACACTTTCTTCATACTAATTTTTGGCCTAAGTGTTACTTATCGTGGTGTTTTAAGCGGATAAAGTAAAAATTTGTGTAAAGAATTCATTTTAAACTGCCCTCGTTAAAATTTGGTTAGAGCCAGTGAGGATCGGTTTTAATTTTTTTGTAGAGCAAGATAAGTTGTTTTTATTAACCAATTACATTTGGAACATATATCTGTTATTCCACGAAAGAGAGACCAAAATCGGGCTGAAGTACCGATTTATTATATGTTGTACTCACGAAAAAAAGTAAAAAAAACTATGCCCCCTCAAAATAAACCTTGGTTTGTTATAAGATGATTCCTAAAATATTTAGGGTCTAGCAATGAGATCTCACGAGCTGGACCATTTTTAAAAAAGGTATTTTTTTTTTTAGTTTTTGTAAGAAATTTGCATCTTAGCTGAAGACAACATACTCAATATGGGTATCAATATGAAAGGTTTTTTATAGGCGCGTCCAGCGGTATATACATATAACATATTTAAGCATATCCTGACATATCCTATTTTCAAGGATATTCTATAAAAAAACAAATTTTTGACACTTTTGTACGGAGATATTTGTGATGGAAATGTCAAATTTACCTATCATACAGTGTGTTCCCGTACGTTCCCAAAGTTACCGAAATTTACCCAAAGTTACCGAAATTTACCCAAAAGCGTTCCCGTACTCGAGAATTGGGTAAATGAGAGCGCTAATGAGACTGTATTAGTGCTTCTCTTTTTACCAAAATTTACCCAGACTTTTTCTTCGGGTAAACTTTGGTAAAACAGCTGATGCAAATATAAACAAAAAACAATTGTGAAATTAAATTAAAAATTGTACTTAAATAAAGAAATAAGCAAAAGAAACTTGGTTTTTTGTTAAAATTAATTGAATAAAATCAAAAACAACTGTTAAATGCGAATAAATATGGCTATTTGTGCCGATTTGCAAACTGAAATTATAGGTATTTTCACATCAGTGATGGGATTTTTGGCACAATCTAAGATTGATTGGTACAATGGCACAACCGATACTATTTTGGCAACTTTTTGGTTATCTACAAAATTTAATAGAAAATGAATTTAAAAAATAACAATTCTTTAATTTTTAGTTTCTAAGCATTTTTTGGTATTAAAATACCTTTTCGAATAAAGGAAAACTAAAAAATGGCATTGAAGATATTACCGAATAAAGCACCGTAAGTTGTTTTTCGCGTGAAAAAATTTCTCTCAGACTTTAAATGCTTTAAATAGCAATTTAAGTTAAAAAAATTAACAATATTTTAATTTTATAACAAAGCCACAATCACAATTAACACAAAATGTCACTTTTTCACCAGAAAAATAATAGTTTTGTACATTAAATTTGCGTGAAAACTAAGTTTGCACAATTTTCACGTGAAACTCATTGTATTGAAAAATATTTTTTTTTATATGGAGTATAACAGTTTTTTCACGTGAAAACTTACGGTGCTTAATCCATAGAATTTTAAAAATTTAAATGCTATAAATTTATATCAGATCAGATACTTCATATTGGAGGTTGTACGTTAAACTTTTTCTTTGAGGTACGGTCTAATGTATACCATTCCGTGCAACCCTTCCTAAAGAATTCATTCATTGGCTGCATTCCCAAATCTTTAATAAGAATCGGATGAATTTAATTTATCATTCACCTTTTAATTGAAAGAAAATTTTAATTCATTCAAATATAATTAAGTCCATAAGAATTCAAAATAATTCCATAAGAATGCATTTACAAAATCAAAGTTGAAAACAAGGGTTCTAAGTGAAAATTGAGTTTTGGCACAATAAAGGCCCATTTGGCACATTTTAGTTACACACTTGGCACAAAACAAAATTTTTCAAGTCCCATCACTGTTCAACATTATTCTTTGAAATAAGTTTTTGGGCTAGAAAAGTGGTTTTTTGCGTTCCTGTACTATTGGGTAATTTTGTCATTTTGTGAGAGGATTTTGTGCTTACTCTCATTTTACCGAACTTTACCCAAAAAGTAAAGAAACACACCTATAATCTATAGACGATTTAAGTGAACACGTGTTTCAGATTTTTTTGAAATTCGCGATTTTCCGCGTTGTATCAGAAATTCAATATGGTGGAAACAATATTAAATTTTAATTCATCGATGATTTTGAGCTACCCCAATTCAATAAAAAAATTTTATATCTTTTATATTTTACTTTATGTACTTATATATAGCACATACATATATATGTAGGCCAGTATGTAATAATATAAAATCACATACATATGTCTCCATATTAAAACCATTGAGGAAAAAATATCTAATATATGACTATATAAAAGTATATATGCTTGAATTTAAAAGCATATGTGGCCATATGTAACTATAGGTTACTATATGCAATTACATAAAATAATATATGATTATATCAAAACTTTTTTACTCGGGAATGAATGGATTACATTTGAGTTATATATTTCGATATATATCAGCGCATTGTCACCTGTTTTACAAAATTTATAATAATCTGACCAATTTTTGGTTAATACATAAAATTTGTGGCAAATTTTATAGGCCAAATGTAAACTCCGTAACCACCCAGCGAAAAAAGAGATGCCGAAGCAGTAGAAAAAGCACTACAATTCATGATCTAGATGTACTTCTTTTTTAACATAAACACTAATGATTTTAACATTGCGTTGTCATAGGAGAGGAGTACTCCGACTTTAACATTTTTTCAGTACTTTTTGAACGAGTGCAAAGAAAGCTCTTTTTCACCAATTAAAAGTTAAAAAAAAAATTCTTCACAAAAAAAAATTATATTTTTTTTATTTTACAAAATTTTTTTATTGTCGCCACCGGGTATCGAACTTGCGACCTCACGATTGCTAGTCGCTGAGCTCTACCGCTGAGCTATTCTTTGATATGAAAGTTGACTGGCATAAAAACACCACTTTTTTAGTGCGAGATATTGTTCCTTATTCTCTTCAATAAAAGTACTTATTAAACAAGTGTAAAAGGTGCACTCCAATTCAATATTGGTGCACAAAAAGCAATTTCTCACCATTTTTTTTTATATATGTGACAGCGCATAGAGAAAGGGACCTAAGGTTAAAAAAATCAATTTTTTTTTGATGTGGACAACATCTGAGCATCGAATGAGACCGATCCCATGCCCTCCTGAGAAAGGGACCTAAGGGGACCTTAGGTCCCTTTCTATTTTGCGCGTCACATATACATATTTTTAAAAATTTTTAAATTAAAAAAATATTGAATTTAAACAAATTAATTATAAATATTAAAAAAAAATTAATAGAATAAAAAAAAATTAAAAAAAAAAATATTGGTCCCGCCGGGAATCGAACCCGGGACCCTCTGTCAAATGATACCAAAATCACTTTTTACGATCACTTTTACAGCAATTGCTCTTTAGAAGCAATACTTAAGTGATTTTTTGGATGTGGAAGTAATTCTAAAAAAGCTGTAAAAATGTAATAACGGATACTTGGGAAGCAATGAAATAAGTGATTTTTTGAAGTTGTTCAGAAGTAATTCTAAAAAAGCTGTAAAAATGTAATAACGGATACTTGGGAAGTAATGAAAGAAGTGATTTGTTGAAGTTGTTCAGAATAACTTCTAAAAAAGCAGTAAAAATGCACTAACGGATACTTGTGAAGCATTAAAAGAAGTTGTTTGTAAAGCACTACTTGCAATTTTGTTTGCTAGGCAGTAACTCATAAGGTTTTTTAACTTTAATACCTTATATTTTAATAACCAATGAAGCTAAACACTACCAAGCAAAAATATTAAGGACTACTTCAAAAAGAATGACTATTTTATCTACATCCAACAAAATAATATACAAAAATAAAATAAAACAAATACAAGAACACATAGCGACATGACGCACAAGCATAGTTTTCTACTGAAAAATTGTTAAATTTACAGCAGTATCGGTTCTTTCCTATGACACGCACGTGTTTAATTCATTGATGGATACGCCAAATTTGAACTACTTTTATTTTTGAGTTGTGTTTTTTCTGGAGATGGTAGTAGTTCAAAATTTGGCATTTCCATCAATGAATTTAACACGTGTGTGTCATAGGAAAGAACCGATACTACTGTAAATTTAACAAATTTTCTGTAGAAAACTATGCTTGTGCCTCATGTCGCTATGTGTTGTTGTATTTGTTTTATTTTTGCATTATCTTATTTTGAATGTAGATAAAAAAGTCATGCATAAAAAAGTGGATGTTCTCTTTTTGTAGGGTAACTGTAAGAATTTTTATGAAGAGGAAAAGTAACGTTTTTAGTAAAAATTAATACATTTTACAAACTTTTCCGTATGTCTATGCTAACACGACTTCTACCGCTAAAATATCGTTACCGTTATTTTTAATTTTCTACTTTTGGCAGTTGCACGTGTTTATTGAGTATCTTGTTAATTTTTTGTAAAAAAATTACGGAATGCATCGAAATATCTGACTACCGCAATCCCTAAAATACCGTTACCGAAATAACTGAAATACAGTTAACATTAAAATACCGTTATCGAAATAATGAAAAAACCGTTATCCTTAAAATACCCTTACCGAAATAACTATAAACCGTTATCCTTAAAATACCTATATTTAAATGAATGAAATAGCGTTACCCTTAAAATA
Source organism: Leucophora obtusa (assembly GCA_949987735.1). NCBI lineage: Eukaryota > Metazoa > Arthropoda > Insecta > Diptera > Anthomyiidae > Leucophora > Leucophora obtusa. The sequence goes on from OX465295.1 coordinate 222,575,140, forward strand.
CCGTTACCGAAATAATTTAAAATAGCTTTACCCTCACAGATAACCGCATCATTTCGATTATGCCATTTTATTGCAAATATGCTAATTCGAAAAGATATTTGGTTTACATTGTTATTCAGCTAACGACAAAAAACATGTATTTACATGAAAATCCGATCACTAGTTATTTTACATAAAAGCTCTAATTTTGAAGATTTCGCGGAGAGACTCATTGACTTTCCCACTTTAGTTTACTAACCTTTCACTATATCCTCGTATATAAAACCTGTAAAACAGATGTACATTTCCCTTTTAGGAATGGCTAACGTTACAACAAGATGATCCTGAAGATATTGAATATACATGGGCAAATCGTCGTTTTATTAATTTACGCTCAATAAGAGAAATGCATTTATTGGTAAAAGAATTAAGAGGACGTTTAGCTGGATTCGGTATTAAAGAACATGGTCGAAGTCAGTCGACAGGGTGGCTGGATTGGGAAAAATCTGTTATTTTAAATGTGGTTATTGCTGGCGCATTCTATCCGAACTATTTTAACTATAACAAACAAAACGATCTTGATAAAGATCGGACAAAGTATCACATTTTATGTGGTCATGATCCATGTAAAACAGTTTATTTTACACATTTTGATATACGACACATCGGTCAGCTGTATACACGTTCAATAAAGGAATTATTTAAAAGTATACAAATACCGCCGAAAAATATTGATATAAGTTTTCAAGCAAATTCAGAAAGAGTTTTAGTAATTTTTAAAAATGACCTAGAAGACGATGGTGATAATGATGGCGAAGAAGAAAATGTTCGTTTAAAAGTACCGGGAGCTGTATGTCCTGAAGTTTATAAGGCACTGAGAATGCGTCATTTAAATATGCCCACAGCTTTTGATGTTATGGAGTAAGTAGACACCGAAGTTAATTAATATTTCTAAATACAATTTCCGAAAATCTCCATTTCAGTTCACGTTCTGGTATAAAGTATGCAGAAGAACATGGTCTTGGCGCTATGTGTGATGGTGCATGGAGACCAACTAAACGTTTACTTAAAAATGCCGAATTGGTTGTATTACCATCGGTATTTCAGAAAAATATCAGTGGCTATATAACACATGTACGTAATGATTTAAATGTAGGAAAAAAAAATTTTTTTTTATATGTTTAATTTTTAGATTGAACACTGCAGTAAATTTTATTTTCAACCCTTGTCTGAAATGGAGCGTATACAAGAAATCAAGGAATTGCTTAATAATCCAAGTGATATACAAAATTGTAAATTTCCCCATCATGGCGCCATAGCTAAAGGAATGATACTTTCAGCACCATTCGATAATACATATCATCGAGCTAAAGTTATTAAAACTATACAACAATCGAGACAACATCTTCAAGCCAAGGTATGTTAATTTGTGTCTCACCAAACAAGGTTTTTCCTTATTTTTACTATTATTCAACCATTTAGGTTTTCTTTATTGATTATGGTAATGTGGCAACAATTGATTTTCAAAAATTACGTTATTTTTCCGATCGCTGCAAATCACTGGCTGACATACCGCCTCGTCTATTTGAATGTCGCCTAGCGATGATTGAACCATCCGCCGTACGTTCTCCTAACGACAAATGGACCGATGAAGCTATGGAAATGGTTCAAGAATATGCTGATTCTGGTATTACCGATATTGAAATTTTCTCGGTCGTAGATGGTGTCGCAAATGTCATAATTAAAAAAGAGAACACTACTATTAATGATATCTTAGTGGAGAAAGGTTTAGCACGTACATCAGATGAAAGCTTCATGTCTAAGGTAAGATTTTTATGTAATAAATATTTCTTACAATTGGGCAAGGATTTATAACAACCAGAGACCCAAAATAACTGTTATACACTCCGTTTCATAACTAGCCGCACTATAAACCAGCTGATATGTGAGGTTCTGAATAATTTAGACATATAAAAGACATTATAACTAAAACTTACATCTAAAATACATATATTTCAAAAAAAAAAAATTAACGTAGATTAATTTAAATCGCCATTTTTATTTTACTAGTGTTTCACAACTATAGCCGCACTTTCAGAAAAATGGATTTGGAAGTTAAAAACATTTGAGTAAACAATTAAATAAAATAATTTAATATTAGGTAAAGTCGACCTGATTTTAATTAATACCAAAAATTCCATTTGGCATCCGCCATTGTACACTGTCCACCAATTTTGCTCATTCATTGGTCTTCAAACACGAGTTTCTGCTCTTTTGAGATCAAAAACTTTTTGATGCTATCGATTTTTAGGAAAACAATTACATAACAAAATTCAGTAGGTATTCTAAATTCGGCTCTTATCCCGAAAATATGTGGGTCATTCCATAGCTTTAGCATTTTCAGTGTGAATGCATCCCTAAATAAGTGGATTTTTAAGGGCTGATGCTGGTATAGGTGAAGGATAAACCTTTCTAAAAAATTAATACACTGTAAAAAAACCCTTGATCTTTTTGGTTTTTCCGTTAGTTTAAATTTTTTTTTTGTTATAAAATTTTTTACAGTGTATTAAACCCTGTTAAAATATCTTTTTAATGATACCAAGATCATGGAAATCGGTTCAGCCGATTCTGAGTTATTGTAGTTTAAATGGAGCTCTTTTCGACCATTATCGCGTTTTTTCGAAAACTTTCCCACTGTGCCACGCCCAAAAAATCGCAAAACAGTCATTTCTAAAAATGAGAGTTTGTTTGTATTGATCAAATTTAGCTATGAACAAAATTTCATCGATATCTGAGGGGGTCGGGTTCAATGCATCTCGATTTTTACATGAAATTCATCTTGTGTAAAAATATAAATTGAAGTGATAAAACTGAAAAGGCAGACTGTTTATCGCTGTTTTATGTAAAATATAATTATAAAGTAAAAGTAAAATCCTTCATCATCGAATTCGGTATTAAAAATTAGGGTGAAAGAAGTGTCGGACAGAAAATTTTTTTAAAATAGGAAGAATCTAACCCCATCTGTTGAGCACTTTTAGAAATGCTTTTTGGATTTATTAAATCCAAGTGATTAGAAAAAACGGCTATTGTTTTAAAAAACATATAAATTTCTAAATTATCCTTCATTTAGAAATGATCTGAAAAATTTGGCTAACAAATGAAATTGGTTATAAAAATGTTTCGTTTTTCCAGTAAGCATATTTAGTAGTATTATATTGCCAATTTCAAATTTATTTATGTTTCGATTTGTATCTAATTTTTTACAATATTTAAAGTTTTATTTTAATTTTTGTGTCATATGCATAATCACTTTCTAAGTTTATAATGGCTTATAAAACAAATATTTTATACAAACTTCATTTTATAAACGTGTTATAAGGTTTTCAAATTATTTTGCATAAGCATAATTCTTAAATTTTAGTTAAAAAAATAAAAAAAATTGTAAATGAAACAAATGTGCCGATTTAATATGAAAAAACTGTAAAAAAATGCATGATTTTAAAAAAAACTATTTTTTACAAGAAAAAACTGGAAACCTGTTAGGCATCCCAAAAAACTGTAAAAAACAATTAAAACTGGCTATATGGCAACACTGCTTATTAGTGATAAAATTTGATATTTAACGAACAAAATTGTTGAATATAGAAAATATATCGTTAACTTATTAATAGCAAAGTTTTCTAAGTTTATGTTAACAAATTTTTGTTTAAATCTTACATTTTCATAACAACTAAAACTCAAATTAATTTTGTTGGTTCTTATAAAAAATTACCGAATAAGCTTTACTTTAACTCAACCGACAGTTGTCTTAAGTTAAACTTGGTAAACCTTAAGTTAAACTTGGTAAACGGTAAAACATGTATTAAAACCTCTACTTCTAGTTCATAAAATATCTATAGATATGACCATAGTATAATCAAAGAGTATACATATAGAAAGAAACGATGCTTCCTATGACTCTCTTATATTTTTAACGAACTGGGGTGAGCAAATAAAAGCCGGGAGAAAACAGTTTGCGCACACAAAAGATACTGTGAGTACTGTGAGGGGAAAAATGTAATGACATAAAATTTCCTTTTTCATTATTCTTCTTTGAAATGAGTGTTGTCAACTTCTAACACAACATCATTAACACAATGAAGTACACAATTTATACAAAACTTGATAAAATCCACGAATTTTAATGAGCAAATTTTTAATAAGTATGCTTTCATCATTTTCCCTACAGGAATTTTTTGTGTATAAATTATATACTCTCCACGTAAAATAATTTTCTCTGAGATTGATTTTGAAGTTAATTGATAAAAAAAATAATAAACCTAATGTGTGGTGGAGACACCAAATTTTATTGCGTATTTTATTTCATTTGTAGACACTACATTACGTTTTTTTCGATTCCTAGCGCTTTTCATGTTAAATTTTGTGTTTTTCGGCCAAAAATGCTAACAGTGAACACAGTAAATTAAATTATGACACATTAGGAAATTATCTCGTTCCCCTTAAAAGCATCTAATTTCCCCGCAATTCCCCTGTATTATAGTTGGAATTTCTCCTTATTTTACGCTCTTTGATTTTACACAAGCAAAATGTGTTATTTTGCTTGTGCCCGAGTTCGCGAACAAATAAAAAGAGAGCCGATTGAGCGAAACAAGGGGGGATCGATACCCACTGGTATAATATAGTAGCTTTACTCATTTTCTGTCAATTGAAGTAGTGTTTGTAATTTAACTTGTACATCCCAATAAGCATTGGGAAGATATATCACCCTGAAGATATTACGGCAATATCATTAATTTATCATTTTGAAGAAAATCCAAGTAGTATTTTGAACATTTCTTTTTATCTGTTGGAAGATATATCGGCAATATTTAAAAAAAATGTAAAAAAATTTATTTTTCTTTCATGTATAAAATATAGAAAATATCAAAAACATCTAATTTTTGGGAAACTTTCAAAAATAAATTTGCAAAAATTAAGGTAGGTTAAATTGTATTTTATTTATTCAATTATGTATTGCAAAAAAAAAAACAAAATGTCTGTTTTTTCAGAAAATAATGTGAGGCAAAATAAATGCACATCCACGGGAGGGTAGCTGATGCTATAATTTATTTACAATTATAAATAATTAAGAAACTGTAGGATAAATAAGTGCGAAATTTTTATCTGTTAATGGGATTTATAATAAAAAGTAAAAAAAAGTTAAAAATTAGACATATTCTTATTATCTGGCTGGTTTTCTAGCGATATCTTCTATTTATCTTCCAGAAAATATATCGGCGATATTTGATACACTTTTGCATATCATCTAGCTGATAATCTAGCAACATCGCCTAGTTATCTTCCAGAAGAATTGCTTTCGTGTTGCTGGGAAGTATGTATTGCATTCGGGACACGTTTTCTACCAAATCGGGTATCTTCCGCAATACGAAAACGATTGTTGCCGCAATAAAATTTGTCTTCCAGGCAATACGATTGGGGAAACGTATTCGTGTTGCCTGTACGTATGTATGTATATGTAATAAACAAGTTACAATGAAGTAAAATATTCTGAAATTAGTGACTGAAAAAAAATTTTTTTTTTTTGTAATTTTCAGTAAGAAATGACCATGCTTTGTAGTCAGCTCCAATTACGTTTTGATTTTCATCAATATTACTCAAAAAAAATTAGAGGCATGTCATCTTCTTCTTCCCATTCAGAATACTGACCAAATCCAGCTTTTTTGAAGAAATTCGCTATGGTTTGTTTACTGACATGAATATCCCAAGCTTTTGTTACATGATTGATACAATTCATTAGTGTAATATCCTGTTTTTGTGTTGCCTCTACGCGCTTTAGTGCTTCTTTTACTATTCTGCTACGATAGAAAACTTTAAAGTTTTAAATTACTCCCTGATCAAGAGGTTGTAACTTAGAGCTCATATTCGGTGGAAAAAATGCCAATTCAATGGCATTCAAACACCAAAACGCTTTGCAAACTCAATTGCCTTTTCCTTTAATATTGCTCCAGATATAGGTATGTTTTGACTTCTAGCTGATGTAAACCAATCGAGGACTGCTTTGTCGATATTTTTGAATATTGGGGTCTTAACTCGTTTACTATGTAGACGAAATCCAGATCCAAAAGAGTTGATGATTGAATCTCTATTTTTAAAAATCGATGAGACCGTACTAGTCGGGATACCATATTTATCAGATGCGTCCTTTTTCTTTAATCCACCTTCGACATCTTTGATTAGTTTGTATTTTTCTTCAATTGACATACATTTTAAAACACGTTTAGTTTCCATGATAATAAAATAAAATACGATTTTAACATTTATCATCTAGCGCGAATGACATTTATGCAAAGTACTGATACTTACGCAAGGGATTTCCCCGAAAAAAAGCGAGAAAAATATACAAACTAGCTAAACAAGCAAAAGAAAGCAAAATAAACAAACCAAACAAACAAGCAAAATCAACAAACGTTTATTGGTATGTTGATTTTGCTTGCAAAATACTTCGAGTTATAGAATTCAATGTATGTATTTCGTTCGAGTTATGGAGAACTTCGAGTTGTGGAAGTTCGAGTTACGGTAGGACACGCAGAAAAAAAAGGTGTAACATTTACAAAAATTAGAGTAGAAGTTTACAAAGACAAATTTGTCAAGACGCTTAGGTAAATTTTCAAAGAGATATATATGTAATTAAATCGAAGCCTTTGTTTAATATAACAACACGCAAAGGAAAATTAACTTTTTTCTTTTAGTAAAAAAAACATGGTTTATTTTTTAACCCTTTGGCGAGTGGCGTACAGTATCAATTCGTCGACATCATCAATTCGTCACTGATTTGAATTTTAACCAAAGCGCTATTCATTTACTGTTATCGGTTCGTTATTTTGTTCTTATTAAAAAACTGTTATCGGTTCGTTATTTTGTTCTTATTAAAATCAAGAAACCGTGTTTTAGTGGAGATATCCGTGGGGGGAGGAAAAAAAGTACTTTTTGTGAAATTATATTTTTTTAAATGGAATTTTTTGGAAAAAGCGAAATTTTTTGGAAAAAGATACTTTATTTTTACAAGGTCTTTATTGGAAGAAGGTACTTTTTTTGAAAAAGTTATTTTTAGGAAAAATTTATTTTTTTTGGAAAAAGGTCCTTTTTTTGGGAAAATGTCCTTTTTTGGAAAAAGGTCCTTTTTTGGAAAAGGTATCTTTTTGGAAAAAGGTATTTTTTTTTGGAAAAATGTATTTTTTTTGGAAAAAGGTACTTTTTTTGGATAAGGTACTTTTTTTGGATAAGGTACTTTTTTTGGATAAGGTACTTTTTTTTGGAAAAGGGTAAATTTTTTTAGAAAAAGGTACTTTTTTGGAAAAAGGTATTATTTTGGAAAAAGGTAATTTTTTTTGGAAAAAGGTACTTTTTTTGGAAAAAGGTACTTTTTGTGGAAAAAGGTACTTTTTGTGGAAAAAGGTATTTTTATTGGAAAAAGGTACTTTTTTTGGATAAGGTACTTTTTTTTGGAAAAGGGTAAATTTTTTAGAAAAAGGTACTTTTTTTGAAAAAAGTACTTTTTTGGAAAAAGGTACTTTTTTTGGAAAAAGGTACTTTTTGTGGAAAAAGGTACTTTTTTTTGGAAAAAGGTACTTTTTTTAGAAAAAGGTACTTTTTTTTGAAAAAAGGTACTTTTTTTTTGGAAAAAGGTACTTTTTTTTGCAAAAAGGTACTTTTTTTTGGAAAAAGGTACTTTTTTTTGGAAAAAGGCACTTTTGAAAAGGTATTTTTTTGGAAAAAGGCACTTTTTTTGGAAAAAGGTACTTTTTTTGGAAAAAGGTACTTTTTTTGTCCCTTTTTGCCCCTCCCGATAAGAATTTCCAAAAATTCCGTCTCAACGGACGTCTACACCGGTCGAGGAACCTACATACCAAATTTCAACTTCATAGCTCCAGCAGTTTGAGCAGGCCGTCAAGGGGGAGACTTTTTCCCCTTTTTGCCCCTCCCTGTAAAAATTTCCAAAAAATTCCGTCTTGGTGGATGTCTACGATAGTGGAGGAACCTTTGTACCAAATTTCAACTTCCTACCTCCAGCGGTTTGGGCAGGCAGTCAAGGGGGGCTCTTTTCGCCCTTTTTAACCCCCATTTTTACAACGTCCCTAGAAAAGTTAGCCCCTACTCCAAGGAACAGATATCTAAAATTTCAGCTTTCTAGCCAAAGGGGTTTTTGCAGGCCTTCAAGGGGGAGACTTTCGCCCTTTTTGCCCGTTCCGGTAGGAATTTCCTAAAATCCCGTCTTAGCGGACGTCTACGCCGAAAGAGGAACCTACATACCAAATTTCAACTTCCTAGCTTCAGCGGTTTGGGCTGGGCGATGTTGAGTCAGTCAGTCACGTTATTCTTTTATATAGGGTTTTTCAACAGGGACGCTACAAAAGTAGAAACACAGGGACAGCAAACGACGCCATATTTCTTGCCGCTCTTTTGACATTTCTTTTCAGTAAGGTTTGCCATTTCATGATGAAAAGATATACGAGCCAACAATGAGTCGAAATTATTAAAATTTACTACTGAAATTCGGAATCAGTGGCCTCAACGTTAAGAGCGCTACGTCCAATTTATGGTCGTCATAATCGTCCTAGCAGATCAACAATTGAGCGTCTAGTGAAAAAATTTGAATCCACAGGCACAGTACAAAATGTTCCCGTGCCAGTGAGACAAAGAAGTGCCCGTAGTGTCGAGAATATTGCTGCCGCTGAGGCTTCAGTTGAAGAAAGCCCAAATGTGTCTCTCACACGTCGTTCTCAAGCGTTGGGCATCTCTGTGACGTCGTTGTGGCGAATTTTGCGAAAAGATCTTGGCCTGCATCCTTACAAGATCAAATTGACGCAAGAACTGAAGCCGCTAGACCACCAGAAGCGTCGTATGTTTGTGAATTGGGCTGAGCAACAACTTGAAAATGATTCGGATTTTCATCGAAAAATCATCTTCAGCGATGAGGCTCATTTCTGGCTGAATGGCTTCGTCAATAAACAAAATATGCGTTATTGGTCAGACAGCAATCCACACGTACTCCATGAGTCATCATTGCATCCCGAAAAAATTACGGTTTGGTGCGGTTTATGGGCCGGAGGCGTCATTGGGCCGTACTTCTTCCGTGATGATCAAGACCGGTACGTTACTGTGAATGGGAATCGCTACCGTTCAATAATAACCGAATATTTTTGGCCCCAATTGGATGATATGGACTTGGAGGATTTGTGGTTCCAACAGGACGGCGCCACAAGCCACACAGCGAATGTCACAATCAATTTATTGCAAACCAAGTTTGGTGAACGTGTTATCTCACGAAATGGTCCAGTCGATTGGCCGCCTCGGTCGTGCGATTTGACGCCGTTGGACTATTTCCTTTGGGACTACGTTAAATCTATGGTCTATGCTAACAAGCCAGCGACGATTGATGAACTTCGTACGAATATCGAACGTGAAATTTCAGCAGTATCGGCCGATTTATGCTTGAAAACCGTCAGAAAATTGGGTTCAGCGTCTGGACTTCTGCAAGCGTGCCCGTGGTGACCATGCAAAAGAGATCGATTTCCATACATAATGGCATCGAACGTTCTTTCACAGGAATAAAGAATTTCATTGATATCCAAAACCCTTTTTGTTTTATTTAAAAAAACTATAGAGATGTAAATACATAACATAAAACGAGTAAAAAAAACTGGCTACACCAGTCTGGTTAAACGCCAACTAATGTTTGGATCTGAAATTCGAATGGGTTAAAATGGGACTTGTGTCAAAATTTTCTATAAAATAATAAAAGAGAAAATCGTAAATAAAGCCCATATGGACGATAGGTCAAAATATGGACCGATTATATCTAGGGACCATGTAAGTCAGCGAACCAAATTTCATTAAAATATCTTAATATTTGAGACCTGCAGCGTGTAACCAAGCCAATTTTGGGGGGACCCTTATATGGGCACTAGGTCTAAACATGGACCGATGTTAACCAAAATCAACAGGCTTGGTCCTTGGACCAATATAGGTCTGTGTACCAAATTTCATCAAAATATCTTTATATTTGCGACCAGTAGAGTGCGCACAAGAATGCATGGACAGACAGACGGACATCGTTAAATCAAAATAAAACGTGATTCTGAGTCGATCGGTATTAGCGATGCCAATCGGGATTGGTTTTTTAAAATCCCGGGATTTGGGATTTCAAAATTTAAAAAACGGGATCACGGGACGGATCGGGATTTTTCGGGATCCCGAATGTTTTCGGGATTTCGTGATTTTTTGACATTTTGGTAATTTTTTATTTAAACAAATGTGTAAAAACTTCAAATTTATGTAAAAGAAATAAAGGGTCATATGCATAAACACTTTTAAAATTTTTCATACAAATTTCATTTTATAAACATGTTATAAGGTTCGTCAAATTATTATGCATGAGCACTGTAAAATATAAATGTTTTATACGTTTTTTTACATACTTCTGCTTATTTCTTAAGAACGAAAGAATTGAAAAAACTCAAGAATTCAACTCCGTCGATAAGTTGTGTGCTATTTTTTTTATCATAATTTTTTATTCACTATTATTATATCATTTTAATTTAAAATTGTCAATTCAATTTTAGAATTTTCAATTAGTTTCAGAATTTGTTAATTGTTTTCCACATATAGTGCAGAAATTCAAATGAAAAATTCTGTAATACAACTTTTTATTCTGAATTTTAATTGATAATTTCCGAAATATATAAAAAAATACTGCACAATATATATTTATATAAAATTATATTTAACAAAAACAGTTTGAAAATATCTGCACGGTTACAATTTTGGAAAAATTACGACATATTTTTGCAATTGTAAAAATCCCGGGATTCGAGGTTAAGAATACTGGGATTCGGGACTCATTTTCATTGAATAATCCCGGGATTTCGGGATTGGCATCCCTAATCGGTATACTATAAGGTGGGTCTAGGTCCAATATAAACTTATTATACCCCGACCACGTAGTGGTGTAGGGTATAAATATTTATATGCAGAAAATAAAATAAAAAAAAACTTCAAAAGCTATTTTTGTTTTTAATTTAAAAAAAAAACAAAGTGGTTCAATGTTAGAATTACAAAACCGTGTATTTGAATGGCTAAAATTAAAGCCAATCACTATGTGCGCTTCCGTACGTTACCGCGGGATCCGAAAACAGCCCAAACAACAACAATTTACACGCAATTTTGAGTACGGGAACGCCTTTGGGCTAGTTTGGGTAACCGCGGTAAAGTACGGGAACAGGCATACTTTTACTCGGTTTCGGTACTAACTATTGTCGAGTTAGGGTAAAGGTATACCGCAGGTGAAAGTGCACCAGAATTTGAATGTCACTGGACCTGAATTTGTATAAATAAAATATGTTGTATGTTAAATTATATTCAACACAAATTTAAAACATGAATAAAATTTTTGTTGTTTTTTTTGTAATTTCTTGTAGAGTGATCATGATTTTCGTATACGCAAACAATCAGTTGCCAATCGCTTTCTAGATGAAGATACTGCTCGTCAAAACGAAGAATATTTACGTTCCATTCGGCCTGAAATTGATGTGGATATAGAACCGCCTTCCAAAGAGTTGTGCAACAAAACTATAAAATTGCGCGGTCCTTACAGTCCCATCGAAATGAATTTATTCTCCGCTATACGCGTTGGTGCTTGGAAATCAGTTACGGTCGAAAGAGATTCGGTAAATTTCATACAAGTCGATAGCAATCCAAAGGATATGTACGAACGCTTAGTTGTGGCAGCTGGTATTACAGAGTCATCTAACGGTGATGTACTTGTGGCACGTGGCACATCACTAATGCCCAATATACATGGTTTTGGTGCGCTGATGGCTTTAATATTTTGTCCTACAATGCAAATAAAATGCAATCAAACACAAACGAAATACGTTACAATATTAGCAGGCCTAGGTTACGATGAAAATTCTCTCAATTCTTTATATGGTGATCATGACATTGTTCTTAATTTGGATGTCGATATTTTACCCGATGATCTAGAGTTGGTAAGTTTTATGGGGGTATTGTAGTGAAAATTTCTTTTTTGAAATTAATTTTTACAGGTCAATCAAATACGTTATTCAATGGATACTCTACTTTTTACTAAACCCGAACAAGAACGACCAAATTTAAAACCAAAAGAGGTTGTTAATTTAACTACTAAAATAAAGCAACTTGTTTTAAGGTTCGATGTTTGTATTTTTTTTTGTCGTTTTAATTATAATTCTTAATTTTTTAATTTTGTAGGCTTTTAAACAAAAATCGCAAATATATTGAAGTACATGTGGGTCCTAACGATAATAAATGGGAAAAATTCGATCCGGAAGAAATTATTGAACCATCGAATATCTATGGTAAACGTTCTCTATTTCCACCGCTCTCATCCTTACGTTTATACGAAGAGAAATATGATCGTATTCATGCTCTTAATATGCATTGCCACGAATTACATCGATTACGACAATAGTGAGTAGTAATAGTTCTCGATATCAATGGTCATAAGTTAATACCTACACTCAACCAAAAAAGTCTGTAATGGCTACTGAAAATTTTGCTGTTATAACGGGAAATTTAACTGTTTTGAGCCCAGCGGTATTTTTTGCTAATTTTAGCAGCACATGTCTGCTGATCTGTAGTACAACAATATTAGTAGAAAAAATTAGTAGACGCTACTAAATTTTAGCAAAATTGTTGTAAACTGCAATTCAAAATCGATTTGCTAAAATCAGTTAAAAATTTAACTAAATATCAATAATTTTAGTACAATGAAATTATTGCAGTTTCAGAGCTTCGAAGAATTAATTCCCTAATTCCCTTTTTTTGAACTGAATTTATATTTTGGGAATGAATTCCCTGACCAAACTTAAGGAATTGAATTAATTCCTTTTTTTCATTCGATTTATATTAAAGGAATTCATTAATTTTTTTCTAATGCCTTCATAAAATTTTATGAATTCATTCAACAATTAATTCATTCAATTCTAGTTAATTCAACTTTTGATAAAGGAATTCATTCAATTCTTGTTAATTCAACTTTTGGTCAAGGAATTCATTCAATTCGAGTTAATTCAACTTTTGGTCAAGGAATTCATTCAATTCTAGTTAATTCAACTTTTGGTCAAGGAATTTATTCAATTCTAGTTAATCCAACTTTTGGTCAAGGAATTCATTCAAGTTAATTCAACTTTTGGTCAAGGAATTCATTCAATTCTAGTTAATTCAACTTTTAGTCAAGGAATTCATTCAATTCTAGTTAATTCAACTTTTAGTCAAGGAATTAAATTTATTTCGTTTAATTCCCTAAGGAATTAAATTTTTTTCGTTTAATTCCCTAGGAATTAAATTTTTTTCGTTTAATTCCCTGAATTAAGTTTTCAATTCCTAGGGAATTAAACGAAAAAAATTTAATTTCTAGGGATTTAAACGAAACAAATTTAATTCCTTAGGGAATTAAACGAAATAAATTTAACTCCTTGACTAAAAGTTGAATTAACTAGAACTGAATAAATTCCTTGACTAAAAGTTCAATTAACTAGAATTGAATGAATTCCTTGACCAAAAGTTGAACTTGAATGAATTCCTTGACCAAAAGTTGAATTAACTAGAATTGAATGAATTCCTTGACCAAAAGTTGAATTAACTAGAATTGAATGAATTCCTCGATCAAAAGTTGAATTAAGTGCACAGTTGAATGAATTCCTTAGCCAAAAGTTGAATTAACTAGAATTGAATGAATTCCTTGACTTCAAATTGAATTAAATAGTGTTGAATGAATTCTTTAGTGAATGAATTATTTAATTTTAATTCTTTACGCTTTGATCAGGGAATTCATTCTATAAATTTGAATTCATTCACAGGAATTAATTCCTGCTTATCTCTTATTGATGAATTCATTTCTTGAATTAAAGAATTGAATTAAATTTTTGGGAATTCATTCCAAAAAGGAATTAATTCTTTAAAGCTCTGGGCAGTATAAATAATTAGTTGCAGCTACTAAATTTCAGTAAATTGTTGTAAAGTGTAATTTAAAATCCATCTGCTGAAATTAGCAAAAAAGTGTACCAAAAATAAACAAACTGTAAAATCTAAAAAAAAAATTAATAAAAAAATTTTTTTCTTTCGATTGTAACAAGCGTAACAAGTACGATGAAGTAATTCATCGTACTTGAAATTTGGAGTCAAAATTGCAAACCGTTCTACAGTTAATAGCTTTTTATGCATTGGAGATACAATAAAATTTCCTGAGTGTTATTCCCAAACTAAGAATATATCAATAGTAACAAATAAAAACTAAACAAGAATTGTAAAAAATCAACGAATTCTTGTAAATAAATTTTTTAAATTAATATATTTTTCTGCTAAATTTCGCACTCGGTTTTGAAAATTTAGTAAAAATTTTTGCTGAAATCAGCAGCAAAAATTAGTAAAAAAAATCCGTAATTTGTAATAAGAGAATAGCAAAAGTGATTACTAAAAAAAATTGTACTAAAAATCAGTATAAAAATAGTAAAGTGCGATTGGAAAATGTTTACAAATTTTTTTACTAACTTTTTTATCTGAGTGTAGTGATCGACAATTTTTTACAACTTGACATAAGGATTCGAATGATTTCTGTACGATAAATAAGTCGTTTGCCGTGTTTATCTCAAGTTGTATTAAAATCATTTTAAATTAATGTATTTTTTGTTTTCCCTTTAATATTTTAGTGATGGATCTACACCTGCAACCACTTGTCGTTTGTGTCTACAACCTATTGACAATATTGTTCAGTTACGAATTCATTTATTATCCCAATTACATCGCGATCGAGAACATCAAATACGTTTTCAACCTCCGCCTGCATAATTTAAGAATTTTCAAGAACTACAATACTACGATTGTAGCAGCGATCCCAAGTTATGACTTTATTTTTTTTTGTTATTTAACAATCAATAAAATTATATACTTCTAATAAATAGAATATTTTATTTAGAAAGGAAAGTGCAAGATCTGGGTAACTGGGTAACTCTATTTCATTTATTTCGGTATCGGTATTTTAAAGATAACGGTATTTGAGTTATTTGGGTAACGGTCTTTTAAAGATAACGATATTTGGGTTATTTCGGTAACGGTATTTAAAGGGTAACGGTAGTCAGTTATTTCGATGCATCCCGTAATTTTTTTTTTATAAAAACAAACGAGATTAAAAACAGAACCAATTTATCAACTTACGGTGGGTCTCATACTGTAGCTTTAACTTTAACTTAACTAAACACAAAATAAAATGTCAAAAAAATGTACACAAAACAACAAATTTTTGGGTTAACTATTAACCTAAGTTTAAACCTGCAGTATGAGACCCACCGTTAATGTACAAAAAATATTCAATAACCACATGAAATTACCAAAAGCAGAAAATTAAAAATAACGGTAACGGTATTTTAGGGATAACAATATTTCATTTCTTTCGGTAAATGTTTTTAAGGGTATTGATATTTCATTTATTTCGGTATCGGTATTTTAAGGATAACGGTATTTCACTTAATTCGGTAACGGTATTTGAAGGATAACGGTATTCCGGGTATTTCGGTAACGCTATTTTTGGGGTAACGGTAGTCAGTTGAAAGGGTTTTGAATCTATAACGGTATTTTAGCGGTATTGCCTGCCAACCCTGGTTTTCGGTTCTAAAAAAAACGATTTTTAAGACACCCGGTTTAGATTAAAAAAAACAGGTCTTAAAAATAAACCGGTTAGCCGTTTTAGGGGTTTTATTATACATTGGAGTTGTAAAATGTCGATACTTTTGAATACTCGATACTATTCAATACTTTTCATGTATTGACTCAATACTTACTGGAGTTTCTACTAGAGATGGGCTTGTGAGTGAATTTTCACTCACACTCACTCACGCTCACGAGAAAAAAAAATTCTAATCACGCACAATCACTCACGACAAAAAATTACTACTCACACTCACTCACGCTCACGTGAGTAAATTGAACTTTCAGTCACACTCACGCGTGATCACGCGTGATTCACGAAACAAAATAATATTAAAAAATTAAGAAAGATTAAAGTTGAAAATGTGCCCAGAATAGGGTTTGGGGTTCGGAAATTCCCGGGCGGTATTTCCCCAAAAAAGTTTGACGGGAATCCCCAGAAAAAAAATTTTTTCCAATCGGTTTCAAAATACACTAGTTCTGCAACTGGTTCCACTGCAACCGATTCCATGAAACTGGTTCCGGAACCATGACTGACGTAGAATCAGTTCTGGAACTAGTTCCAGAACTGATTCTATTACAACCGGTTTCACTTTGGTGCTATAGAAGTGGTTGCTTTTGGGACAATTTCAAACAAAAATCATCACTATTAGAATTGAGAGTAGAACGGTCTGTAAAGAAAAGGTAGCTATTCTATAACCCATTTTTTGGAACAGAAACTTTAGTGGGTAAGTAATTACTAGGGCAAGGAATTTCATGCACTTAAAAATGGAGAATATGCGCCTAAAATATGCGGCTAAAAAAGAAAAATATGCATTAAAAATATAAGAAATATGCACTAAAAACTATTAGTTTTGCAAAAATAATATGTTTTCAACTTTAGCATAAGTAAACAGCAAAACCTTTGTAATATGTTGGTATTACAGAACACATTACCTGGTAATACCATACCCCTTACCATTGCATTATTTCATAACTAAAATGTAATGTCTTACGTATAATGTGCTGCATCACTTCTGGGTAGTAATAGCAACTTATTACCAATGATATATTTAAACACCTCAAAGAAAAGAGTTACTTGTAATACACAATATGAGTTCTGAGAATAGCAGCGACTTATTACAGGTGGGATATTTTAAAACCGTAAAATAAGGAGTTACTTTTAATATGATACGTGATCACTTAATAGAAATAGCCACTTATTACCGATGGTGTATTCGTATACCTCAAAATAAGGAGTTATTTGTAATGCGATACATGAGTGCTTATTAGTAATAATAACGTATTACAATTGCGATATTTTAAAACTTTAAAATAAGGAGTTATTTGTAATATGATATTAGAATACTTCTAGATTCTAGAAGCATACATGTTAGTAAAAGCGACTTATTACCGATAAGGTATTTAAATACCTCAAAATAAGGAGTTACCTGTAATGCGATACATGATAGCTTATTAGTAAAAGCGACTTATTGCCGATGGGGTATTTAAATATCTCATAATAAGGAGTTACTCGTAATGTGATATATGGTTACTTTTTTAGTTACCAAAACTTATTACCGATGGGTTATTTAAATACCTTAAAATAATGATGAGTTACGTCAATGTATTGCATTGCTTCATAATTTATTAATAATAGTTTTTATGGAATAAAAATTATTTCATCTTTAGTTAACAAAATTTTGCAAAAAAAAAAAGTTAAGAACTGCCAATTTTCAATATATATCTATAGCTGTCAAATTGAAAATATTACAGCATTGCCTGTTTGAAAAAATCGATGCTAACTTATCGATGCTAACTGCACGCACGTAATATATATATATATATATATATATATATATATATATAGCGTGCGTGCAGTTAGCATCGATTTTTTCAAACTGGCAATGCTGTAATATTTTCAATTTGACAGCTACATTTCCAAGTCCAAATGGTGTCCAATTCGTACGGGAGCAACTCCATGGCCTTGGATTTTGTAAATTAACCCATTTTAATACCAAATAACACACAATTATATGGAAACTTAAACAAATTATACAGAATACAAGATTTTTTTTTAATCTCAATTTTTAACCCCAAATACTCCCCGCCAGATATCTCCATATCTAGGACGCGTACTATGGTACACAAAAAGTCCAGTTGAGGCCACAGACATGGCGAATGATATTTACATGCGTGCACGCTTCCAAAAGGCACAGATTTTTTTTAAATCTCACTTTTGTGTTTTTAACCCCAATTCTCCCGGCCAGATATTTCCATATCTAGGACCCGTACTATGGTACACAAAAAGTCCAGTTGAGGCCACTGCCATGGCGAATAATATTTACATGCGTGCACGGTTCCAAAAGGCACAGATTTTTTTTAAATCTAACTTTTGTATTTTTATCCCCAAATACTCCCGGCCAGATATCTCCATATCTAGGACGCGTACTATGGTACACAAAAAGTCCAGTTAAGGCCACTGACATGGAGAATGATATTTACATGCGTGTACGCTTCCAAGAGGCACAGATTTTTTTTAAATCTCACTTGTATTTTTAACCCCAAATACTCCCGGCCAGATATCTCCATATCTAGGACGCCTACTATGGTACACAAAAAGTCCAGTTGAGGCCACTGACATGGCGAATAATATTTACATGCGTGCACGCTTCCAAAAGGCACAGATTTTTTTTAAATCTCACTTTTGTATTTTTAACCCCAAATACCCTCGGCCAGATATCTCCATATCTAGGACGCGTACTATGGTACACAAAAAGTCCAGTTAAGGCCACTGACATCGAGAATTATATTTACATGCGTGCACGCTTCCAAAAAGCACAGATTTTTTTTAAATCTCACTTTTGTATTTTTAACCCCAAATACTCCCGGCCAGATATCTCCATATCTAGGACGCGTACTATGGTACACAAAAAGTCCAGTTGAGGGCACTGCCATGGCGAATAATATTTACATGCGTGCACGCTTCCAAAAGGCATATTTTATATTCATTTTTAATTTCCTTTTTACTTTATTTTAATTTTCTTATAAATATGTCTACATTTTGATTTCTTAGTTCTATTAGTCTATATATAATTATAATACAAGTTGCTTTCCACAATGATGTTAAACAATCTCACATCATTTTGTATAGTATTTTATTTTTCTTATAGTTTTAGTTAGAATAGGTATGACATCCACAAAACTCGTCAACTAATATATAACGATTATTTATCGGACTGGATATTCAATATATTTTATACAATAATATCAGCTTCTCGCAATGTCCTATTAGTTCATTTTATTTCCAACTCTAAATATAAACTAATAAAAGTCACGATTATTTCTTTGTGGTTAGTATTAGGAAAATTCAGATAAAACACATTTAAAGAAATTTTATTTATTAAATTCTTATAGAAAAATCACACAATTTTATGAACTCTCTAATGTAAGTGACATTTTCTTTGCGGTTAATACTATAATTTCAAAATAGTATTACGGACGTTCAGATAAAACACATTTTAAATCTGATAACGACCTGCTTTGTATCTGCTAACGACCTGCTTTGTACCTGCTAACGATCTGCTTTGTATCTGCTAACGATCTGCTTTGTATCTGAAAACGATCTGCTTTGTATGATGCTGGTAGAGCAACAATCAACCAGGAAGAAAGAATCTTGTTGATGTAAGAAGACTTCATATTTTATTTTTTTTTTGATGCATTAGAATTATATTTTTAAAAAAATATAATGAAGGAATTCACAGTAAAGTGTTAACGTTAACATCTTGTAAAATAATATGAACGTTGAAGTTTAACACATAGAAAATTGTTAAATTTACGATAAATATTAATTTACTATTTACAATAGCAAAAACTGTGAATACCCTCAATATTTATATACAAAAATATAAAAGTTCTTTTTTAATTTTCTTTTTAATTTATTTTAATTGTCTTATAAATATATCTACATTTTGATTTCTTAGTTCTATTAGTTCATATAGTATTCTAATAGAATTTTCTGGAACGCTTATCTCTACTTCATACATTGCGTAACAATTTAGTGAATCAAAAACATGCAATTTATATTCGAATCAGATCAGGTTAGGTATCAGATCAGGTATCAGATTAGGTATCAGGTCAGGTATCAAATTAGCTATCGGATTAGGTAACAGATTAGGTATCAGATCAGGTGTTAGATCAGGTATCAGATGAGGTGTCAGATTAGGTTTCAGATTAGGTATAGGATCAGGTATCAGATTAGGTATAATCTGATACCTAATCTGATACCTGATCCTATATCAGATCAGCTGTAAGATCAGGTATGAAATTAAATATCGAATTAGGTATCAGATCAGGTGTTTAAAATTTCTATTTAATAAATATAGTTTGAAATAAACAAAATTTTGTTGGTTTTCTTTTTTATTGTTTCTTTATTTATTTTTTTTTTCATTTCATTTTATTTACTTATCAACTAAATCACTTAATGCTACTGTACAATATTTTTATTTGAAGGTGATGATGTTGTTGTTGATGATGATGATTGAGGATCGTTTATTCTGTAATGTCCCCACGCATATGTATCAACATTATTATGTCTAATAAATCGCTTATCATCTAGATAACTTAATGCTAATTTACTAATATGTTGAGTATATATTTGATGAACCTTAGATCTAAATACATACATAGAATCATAATACAATTTTTTTTTCGAATAAACATTTTCTGAAATCATTAATTGTTAATCTATTGGTTACACATTTTTTAACTCCTTTAATTTTTTTAATTTCTTTCTCCTCTCCATCAATTTTAATCGAATACATTTTAGCTCTTAAACCAATAAATTCCTTAATTATTTTACCATTGCACTCATCTTTCATCATACCCAATACTTTTTTGTTTATAAGGGGAAAATTAAAAACATTTTGAATCGGATATGAAGATGTATCGAAATGTGTATTAAGATCATTTCGAATATCATCGAACAAGTCATCTGTTTTAATATCATAAATAAATGAATCGGTATCCATATAATTTAGAATAATATTTTCCTTATATTTAGATTTAATATAATCATAATGTAAATCATACATTTTCCATTTTGAAATCTCTAAAACTGAAAAACCAATATAAATTGGTTTATTATATTCAGTTTTCATTCTTCTCATTTCAATTGCAATCATTTCATCATGAATCTTCAACAAACTATGAAAATTGGGTTTAGCTATAAGAGCTCTAGCCCCCAACCTCTTACCCCTATTCTCCCATGCACACACTATCTTAATATCTTTTCTTTTATCGACATTTTCCATAGTCTTACCATATACGGCATTATTTAGTAATTTGAAAAAATTTTGTTCAAATGAATTTTTAGCTAACGTCCTATGATGATTATTCACATCAATGTACTTCTTTAACCAATTCGATTGTTTGAATTTAAGAACTCTATGAATTTTCTTCAAAACAAGCCCATTTTTAAGACATTGTTTAAGATTTCGATAGTGTATTACATATTTTGTTTTAACATTTAAATCCGTTATTAATTTGGGTTGTTTCATACTCTCAATTTTTTTATTTTCTGCACAAAATGGTAAGTCATTGTGTCGATCGTGTAGTGTTGATGGATAGTCTAAATCTACTTCCAATATATAACCTACTAAAGAATCATCTTCTATATCATTAACATTGAAATCTTCAAAGTTCCCAACCCATTCAAAATCACTACACGGAAGATATTGTGACATGGCATAACCATATAAATTGTTAACATCTAAATAAATTATATAATTTGATTCCTTAGTAGGATCATAATCGCTAACAAATTTATTATTAGCCATTGACTGTCGTTTGCTACATTGCACAATTCCCCCTCTGATACCACGTACAATAAAATTATACATATTAATATCAGTCAACAATTCCAACTCTACTTCTGTTGTTTTCAACATTGCATCCCAAGATAATCCAGGAGTTGTATAATATTGACAGGGATCTAAATTATAAATGTTTTTACAAACTTTTCGGAAATTCTCAAAAATATCGCAAAGTAAAAGAACATCTACTTTTAAATATAAAAGTAAATAATCCATGAGAGTTCTACATTTAAATACATTCCATACTTTTTCAGCATATTCGTATTCCTCTACACTACACGATTCATCAGTTAATTTATTGAAGAAGTAAGAACGAGGTGGTAATTGTGTTTCCTCGAGACGATTTAACTCATCTAAATAATCATAGGGGAAGACACCTTTACGTTTCATTAATTCGAATTCATTATCATTCAAACAAACTGATTTTATAGTTTTCAAATCATCATTAGATAAGAAACCTGCAAGTTGTTCTAAACTTGATGCCATAAAACGACATGAATCGAGAAAACGTAACTCAATAGTATTTTTATCATTTACCGCAATTCTCTTGGATATAGATACATATAATTCTTTATTTAAGGGTATGATGTTTATATCACCTTCGATAGATGAAAGTTCCCTTACAAACAAATGACAATCGTATGCCGAAAGGTTGTGAAAAAATATAGGAATGAAATTTGCAATTTGGTATTCTATATTACATTTACTATGAGCGGGCACTCTATAGTCACCTGTTAGATGACAATGGTCAGCTACTTTATCACCATTAGGTATAAATTTACTACAAATATGACAATTTGTATCTTCAATTTGTCTTTTCTGTTGAAGATTCGTTAAAGGTTTCATTGGTATTACTACACTCAAATAGTTATTATAAATATCTAAAACATCCTTAACTAAGTTTTCGAAAAAATTTTTTGATGAATTTTCTCCACTATATATTCTAAAGATATCTAAACTAGTGTTAAACGAACATTTAATGTAGTAACTGTAAGCAAATGGAATATGTTTTTGTACCGAATTCACATTGGTTGAATTCTGAATATTAATTGATTCCAGAATACATTCGAAATCAGCATAAACTACAAACGGTACATCCATTTGTTTTTTAAAATTCTTAAAACTAAGTATACCATCTTTTTCACTAGGCATTGTAGTTACCATTCTGTTACATTCCTCCTTATGTTTCTTTAAAGTCTCATCATTGTGAAAATGTATCAAACACATATTACATATAAATATTTTTCTACAATGTTTTGTCAATTGACTATTTATTAATCTACAATTAAATGGATAAAAAAATAAGGAAACATTTTTTAATTAGTATGTAAAGGGTGTTTTTTTAAGCCCGATAGAACTTGAAATTGTAAAAAATAACACAAAAAATTAAATTGTAATCAAAATTTTTTTTTTATTGGAAAGATCAATACGTGACATTAACATTTGAAAATGATTTCGGGCATATGGGCACCGCGGCTGTTCTTGACGAAGCGCATTCTGGACGTCCAATTTTGGGCCACTTTTTCGAGCACTGCTGGCCGTATGTCACGAATAACACGAACAATGCTGTCCTCCAAGGCATCAATTGTTGCTGGTTTATCAGCATAAACCAGTGACTTCACGTAGCCCCACAGGAAATAATCGAGAGGTGTCAAATCGCACGACCTTGGAGGCCAATTGACAGGTCCATTTCTCGAAATCAACTTATCGCCAAATTTTGATTTCAATAAGTCGATGGTTGCGTTCGCCGTATGGCACGTAGCGCCATCCTGTTGAAACCACATCTCCTCCGGATCAATGTCATCCATATTTTCAAACAAAAAATCATTGATCATGGTGCGGTAACGATCTCCATTGACCGTAACGCGAGCTCCGGCCTCATTTTTGAAGAAATAAGGTCCGATGATGCCACCAGCGTGAAAACCGCACCAAACGGTGCATTTTTCTGGATGTAATGGAGTCTGTAGGGTCTCTTGTGGATTGGTCTCACTCCATATGCGGCAATTTTGCTTATTAACAAACCCGTTAAGCCAAAAATGCGCCTCATCGCTGAACACAATTTTGCGTCTATAAGTTGCGCGAATCGACGACTGATTTTCAAAGTAAATTTGGATAATTTCGTAGCGTTGTTCAAGCGTGAGTCTATTCATGATGATTTGTCAGAGTATACTGAAACAAATAAAAAAAAATGTTTCATCAAAATTTAATTTTTTGTGTTACTTTTTACAATTTAAAGTTCTATCTAGCTTAAAAAAACACCCTTTATTTAAATAACTACCCAGGAAAATTTTCTGTTCCAAAGAATCGGTTGTACAATAGCTACTTTTCATTCACAACCCCTTCTACTGTCGATTCTAACACCGATTCTTTTTGTTTGAAATTGTCCCAAAAGCAACCCCTTCTATGGCTCCAAAGTGGAACCGGTTGCTCTAGAATCAGTTCTGGAACTAGTTCTGGAACTGATTCTACGTCACCCACACCTTCCATATAGGATCCCAGGAACTTGTTCCGGAACCAGTTCCATGGAATCGGTTGCACTGGAACCAGTTGTAGAATGGGTGTGGTTGGCTACCGGTTGTAAAAAATTTTCCTGGGTATATGTATTAATATAAAAGAAGAAAAACGAGTAATATACCTTGATATATTTTTTATCCAGACATAATGAAATCGTTCTTCATCCTCCAATAATAATAAATTGATGTGATTATATTTTTCTTCTTTGGAGAAATAATATGGACCCACAATATTATAATTTTCCGAATCAAACTCTTTCTCCCCTTTTTTTAAAGGTTTTTTCCAGACCAAAGACATTTATACTTATATCCGGGTTGTTATCTTCAAAATGTTTTATTTGGTTAACAGATAGTGGAAAATTTAAATTTTTAAAATTCAATGATACATTGCTTTCTAGTATTATAATATCATTCTGAATGTTATTTATTTTATATGATGCGCATCTTGTACTGTTATCTTCTATTGGATATAGTGCTGATATTAGTGCCCACTTGAAGCAGTATACATCATTGTTTTTTATATTAATACATGCCTTTTTTTTTTTGATATATACGATGGCAAACAGATATACTGCGATCCCTTTATACATACATTAGGCCGGGTCGATTTGTATGGGTGGAAAAAAACCAACAAAGCGGGTAGCAAAAGCGAAAACTACATAAAATTCTAAGAAAGTTTTGCCAAGAAATCATGGGTCTAAAATTAATTCCGAGTTCGCGCAGAGCGACTTTAGATTTTGAGGTCATACTTATTAAATTGTACTCAAAAACCTATACTTTCATAAGAAGCGATCCGGAAAATTGTGCTTGGTTTCTTCGATTATAACGAAAGTTTGTGCTTCTATGTATGCAGCATACAGATATTCCCATATTTTTTAAAAAAATGCTAAAATTGTGGAAAATACGGTGGATCGAAAATAAAATTTTATTATTGTAATTAAGTTTTCAAAAAATTAAATGTTTTTGTGGTGCAAGTTACAGACATTGGTTTTTTTGCTGATGACTGGGAATCTTTTCTAGTTTTAGTTTTTTTAGGTTTTAAAGTCTTTTTTGGATTCCATGCGTGGTGTTGTAGTACGACTTTCTATAGTTACGGCCATGATATCGTCTCTATTCTTTGCGATAGCGCGTCGCGAAACTGTTGTCAGAAGCTGTACACAACGCTCAGTTGCTTGGGTATGACATGGAATCCCTGGGTCAGGAAGCGGCGGATCATCAGACTCAATAAACTGCAACAAGTGTTCGCATGGAATGTTTGCTGAGAATGGAGGCTCAGACAAAACACTGTCATCATCTAGGTCAACCAGATCAAAGTAGTCTGAGCATTCAAAATTTATTGCGTGCTTTTTATCATAAACCCTTAGATTAGTCGGATCACAAAGTTTATCACGATAATGTAGTATCTTTTTTATGGCTCTTTCGCGAACATCTTTTCTCTTATCATAAAGCATTGCCAGTAAGATATTTTCAGGATGAGCGAAGTATGAATTATTTTGGATTACAGTGTTAACAATTTCTCGCAGCGTTGGTGGTAAATATCGCGTGGACTGTATAAATTTAAAAAACAAGAGACTGCCGTATACAACTGAGTTGTAGAACTTAATGTTAAAGTACATCGGTACGTAAACTTTCATTATGTAAGTTGCCAAAGTTTTTAAATTCGCTGATGGTGAACTAGTTGTCACGTATAAACGTAAGAGTCTGCTTGCCTTTGTTAGCTATCGAGAGTGGACAATTTGTCCCGGTTTCATACTGGCTAAATTTTCGGGGCAGAAACCATCACAAACTGCATTTGCCATTCGATACAAGTACTGAACGTCCGTCGAGAGCGTTTTTTCATGAATGGGTGGAGGCATATCTCCCAACGAAATGGCCTCAAAGTCGGGTACAGCCTACAGAAAGATTTTATTTATTTAGCTCTGATCAAAATATACAATGTTAGGCTCTTTAAAACAATTGTTTGCTTACCGCCATCTGCTCGCATGTTTCGATTTGCTTTGTTATTATCCCACTAGCTGTGCGCGGTCCGCTTGTAGTGGACTTTTCCAATGCGGAGAACAAGTGACGAAGTGGAAGTTCATTAAAGTGTAATAAACAAACAAACCAGTGCAATGGTCTATTCAACATGACTTCGAATCTCCTTAAAATTCCATTTTCAGAACCTGTGTTTGTTGCTTCTCCATCACAGCAAATTCCAATCAGTTTCTCAAGGGACATATTTTGTTCTATAAAGAACTCGCACAATTGCCTCTGTTTTGTTTTAGCGTCCTCGGCGTCGACTTTTACGTAATCTGCTCTCAGGCTCTTTAAGAACCACTAAATGTGATTCTTTTACCATTCTCGGATGATATCTTCCATTTTCTTCTTCGCTCGTCAGAGAGTTGTTTTTTCTGCCATCAAAGGAGAAGGCTACCAGATCGCAGTCATTGCGTGGCTTTCTTCGAAGAGAATCCCTACATTTCTTTCTTTCACGTGAAACTTTAGATTTGTCCATAATTATTGGTTCCCCATTTTCATCTTTAAAGTCAATATCTTTGAAAAGCGATGTGGCCAAAAAAGAAGCAACCCTATTACCGATTCCAAACCTATCGCACGCCATAGCGAAATGAGGTGTTTCGTACCTTTTGGTATTAATTTTTTTTTCGACGAACTTTGCTCTCTTGCAGTTGGCATGGCAAACATCACCTCTGATTCAACATCCATATTTGTTGAGCCAGGAAAAAAAGTTGGATCAAGACTAGTTGGCGACATTGTTGATTGTTGGTGAACAGCAATCGCCTCGAATTCGGGAATGGTTAGCTTCCTCTCAATGTGCTGATCAATCATAAAGTCTTGGAGTTCAATGGGTATTAAACCACAGCAGCAAGGCAATGTTTTTGTGCACTGACATTTTCCAATATAAAACACTTGATCAATTGTTTCCAGAAACGTTGAAGACTTACTTGGTCTACTTTTATATTTTATTTCATTATGATATTTATTTAGCAATGTTTTCAGTTTTTTCGAGGCACTTTTTTCATTGATTAACGGAATGTTTAGTTTATTCCAAATTTTCCAAATTTTTTTTGCCACTTGTGTGTTAAGATTACCGTACGATTGCTTTTTTTGTTGTTTTTTGCTCAGCCACGCGTAAAAATAAATAGTAATTTAATACGTCACGATTACTTGGTAGATTTTGATCACTTAAATCTCTTGGCAAGCCAATATTCAGACTGGGAAGAACACAAGACCCGGAGTTCATTGAAATTATATCAATTTCAAAATTGGTGGAATCAACTGACATTGCAGACGTTTCCATTATAATTTATTAATCGAAAACTATTTAAAACTTGAAAAAAATTATTTAGAACACACTATTGTTTCAACGCAGACCACTTGTGTGCTAAGAGTACCGTACGATTGTTTTTTTTTTGTTGTTTTTTGCTCAGCCACGTGAAAAAACAAATAAGTTATAAAAGCCTGCTATTATTGCATTAATTGCATGGCATGCTGTTATTTTTAAAACTATAGGTTTTTTAGTACAATTTAATAAGTATGACCTCAAAATCTAAAGTCGCTCTGCGCGAACTGGGAATTAATTTTAGACCCATGGTTTCTTGGCAAAACTTTCTTACAATTTTCTGTAGTTTTCGCTTTTGCTAGCCGCTTTATGCGAAAAAAATTCGACCCGGCCTAACATACATATTTATTAATGTTAACATCAAGATGTATGATTTCTATCAACGCCCATCCTCTGTCACGTTCTTGAAATTCGCTCATTTTTTCATAAGGATGTCACACTTATTTGTATAATGTTGAGAAATATCATTGAAATGGTTGGATGAAGTTAAAATATGCATTTTTGTTTGATGTAACATGGTATCTATCTTACTTATGTCATCGTCTTTCATCAACGTATATTGGCAATGTAATTCAAAATTAAATTTGAGACTAGTATGTTTTTGTAGAAGATCTTTTAAGACGTTAATCACTTTATCCATAATTGTATTGAAAAAAATTTCAGGAATTAAATTATCTTTATTGTTGTTTTCAAACCGAAATGTATTGATACGACTTTTAAAACAAGCATTGAAGCACTTTATATTGTTGCGTTCATCTAAAATTTTTATGCAATTTTGTTTATGTTTATTTGTACGTAGATGATACATCCATAATTTTTTATGTATATCTTCTTTGCACTGGGTACAGTATATACTTTCTTCCCTTTTTTTGTTTAAGTGATCTATTAAATGCATATGTCTAAGATATTCCTTTCTATCCGAAAAATTAATATTGCATGTTGTACACTTAAAGGAAGATCCTTGATGATGTATTCTAATATGTCGTTTCAAATTTGTATTATGTTTATATACATTTCCACACAAATCACAAGTGAAATAACCCATTTTGTTAATATTTTCTGTTTTTTTTTATAATATAAGAGCACTTTAGAGATTTTCTATATATGTATATGATTAACTTTCTCGAGTCTAAGAAATTGAATGTTAATATTTTTCATCATCGAAGCTATTTTATACCTTAAATTAAAAATGCACAGAAAGAAATGTGGGGTACGGATAACTAACCACATTTCCTTAATATCAGTAATTCTTATCAACAAAATAACTACAATTAGTTAATACTATTTCTTCAGTTTTGTTTAACTCTAAATTTAACACAAATTATGTGGTTAATTAACCACATTTTCTTAAAATGAATAACTCTTATCAGCAAAACTATAAATATATAGCACTATTTATACATTTCTTCAGTTTTAAAGAGATAATGATTCAGTATAGATTTATAGTTATAGATGTTCGAGGTTTCTATATTGATAACGAATTATTTGCTAAGGAAGTAAGCATTTCGATAGATGATTCATAACAGATACAAAGAAGATCGTTAACAGATGCAAAGCAGATCGTTAGAAGATACTAAGCAGATCGTTAACAGATACGAAGCAGATCGTTAGCAGATAGAAAACAGATCGTTATCAGATATAAAGCAGATCATTAACAGATACAAAACAAATCGTTAGCAGGTATAAAGCAGATTGATATTAATAAGAAATATGTATATAATTTCTTAAAAAGATTCTCTAATATCATTTCCGATGAACATAAAATCAATCTCATCAGGATTCAATTACATCTGGAGTACACAAACAATTTGAAAATAAGTAAAAATAAATTTGGTGAATATTATGAGGATTGTATTTGGTCAAATAAAAATGCTAAATGTGAATCAGACACCTGCAATTGTGGAACCTATAGAAGAAAAAATATAACATAAGCCGAAGAAGCAAAACATTTATTATAATATATATAATGTAATTTCAATAAATTTTAATCATAAAAAATAAGGTTTTTACATATCAAGTATTTTATTTCTTATCACAGCTAAATAAATAGTCAAAAAAACTGCAAAACTAATTACATAACCAAACCGCAAAAAAAACTGTTTTAATAATCTAGACCACAAAAAAAATTTTAACGATAAAATATTTCCAAATTCAAAAAACACAAAAGTTTCCCACGATATACAATAATTAAAAAAATCACACAATTTAATGAACCCTCTAATGTAAGTGACATTTTCTTTGCGGTTAGTACTATAATTTAAAAATAGTATTGGGACGTTTAGATAAAACACATTTTAAAATAATCTACTATTAAATACTTTTAAAAAACCACACAATTTTATAAACTGTCTAATGTGACATTTTCTTTGCGGTTAATACTATAATTTACAAAACCACATTTACTTAACCCTTTAACGGTTACATCAAATTGACAACTCACTTTCAAAAACTACACACTCACCTACACCACTAACACTCACTTTCTCACCTAACCAAAGGTTCACCCTTACGTAAAAGGGGGCGCCAGGGGTTTATCCCCACGTAAAAGGGGGCGTAAAGGGTTTACCCTCACGTAAAAGTAGACGTAAGGGGTTCACCCTTACGTAAAAGGAGAGCGTCAGGGGTTTACCCTCACGTAAAAGGGGGCGTAAAGGGTTTACCCTCACGAAAAAGTAGGCGTAAGGAGTTCACGCTAACGTAAAAGGGGGGCGTCAAGGGTTTACCTTCGCGTAAAAGGGGGCGTAAGGGGTTCACCCTTACGTAAAAGGGGGTCGTCAGGGGTTTACCCTTACTTAAAAGGAGGTCGTGAGGGTTAGCGTGAGGACTACCATCACTGCAACACACGCTAAAATCATGGGGTCAAATATGACCCCCACGACACCTAACAGGTTAAGGCATGATCATTGGTTTGTATGAAAAAGTTGATCCAGAACATACATAAATGTGGGTACCTAATATTTACTTTTGTACTTTATTCATTTTTATAATTAAGTTTTCTGGGTTTTTGTTTTTTTGTTGGTTTTCAAAAAAATGTATTCATTTGAATTTTGATTTGTAAATAACAAGCTATAAAAATATAATTGATAAATAAAAATAATTAATTTATCCACAACTACAAATTGGCGATCCTGCCAGGAGCTTTAAATGACGTAAAAAAAAATATTAAGAAATAGACGATCTTCAGTTTAACACAACAATTCATTTCATAAAAACTTCAGTTAATTAAACAGCAAAACTTAACTAATCAGAAAGATTTCAGAATTCTTGAACAACATTGCCAAAATGTCTTAATCGTTAATTTAACGTTATTTTATTGACCAATCTACATTGAAATTATATATGTTTGCAAATTAATTTTCAAGAACAAATTTCAACATCAAGATTCAAATAAATCTGGTCAAGAAGGTTTCAACTAATTGCCATAAAAATTTAAGAAATCAACAGCACATAAATATCAAATCTGAATTCAAATACGAAGTAAAAGCATATTTTTCAAAAAAAGTTCTCGCCAATGCTAAACGTAAATATTTCCAATTTTGTTGTGTTTTTCCTTTAAAATATATATCTGTGTGTTCAATAATTTCTTTTATTATCTTTACTTATTTACATATACTTTTGGTTATTGAGAAAAATATTTTGAAGTTATCAAATATCCATCAAAATATTTTCAGTTATTACAAAACCGTATGAAATATTTTCAATTGCCTTCAAATTTTTAAAATTTATTTAAATATTTATTTTTTTATTATTTATTATCGAAATTATTCATTTTGTTATTATTTTGTTTGTTACATCTACCTTATTTGTAAATTTCTTTATCGAAAATGTCATTATTTCGATCACCTTCTCGTAATAGTTCTCCTCCTCAAAATAGCAGTTCATTGATTACACTTAACCCTATCGATACAAGTAATACGTTACAAAATTCCCGTGCAATATCTCCACATAATTCTTCGGATTCTGTCAATAGGTTACTTTCATCAGATTTTGAAATTCATGCTACCTCTGTAAAACTTCCTCAGTTTTGGACTAACTGTCCTGATGCATGGTTCGTTCATGCAGAAATGTAATTTGCGACCAAAGGAATCACTTTGGATAAAACTAAATATGAATATATCATTACTGCTCTTCCTCAAGAAGTAATAATAACGGTTCTTGACCTTATTCAGCATCCTCCAACAGTCGATCAGTACAGTAACTTAAAGAAAGCGTTAATTGAACGTCATTCTTTGAGCGAAACATCAAGGTTAGAAAAAATTTTGTCCGATAACGAAATGGGTGACAGAAAACCTTCCGAGTTTTATCGTTCTTTATCTCTTTTGGCTGGTAAAAGTTTCAGTCCTGACATTTTAAAGAAACTTTGGCTTCGAAAACTACCGAAGAGTCTTAACGTAGCTTTAACAGGTTCTAATCGCAATGAGTTAAGTGAATTAATACAGTTAGCAGATAAAATATGGGAGGTTATGTTTAATAACGAAGTAGCTAGTGTTCAGAATCATTCAACTTCTAATATTGAAAGAGTAGTAGAAGTTCTGACAAAATCTTTATGTGAGAATATAAGTAAATTGTCTATGGAAGTGAGTTCTCTTAAAAGTGAGATACGAGATCGTCAACCTCGTCAGTCATTCAGGAGAAATGGCAGAAGTAATTCTCGATCACGATTTCGTTCACCTAATAGTAGAAATTGGTTATGTAAGTTTCACTATAGATACGGAGATAAAGCTTTCAACTGCGAACAGCCCTGTTCTTATTCTCAATCTCCGAACTCGTCAAACTAAATTCTCCCATCGTTGTGGCGACAAACGATGGTGATATAGATTTTACTTCTCGTCGTCTTTTTATTTATGACAAATCCAACAAGTTAAATTTTCTTATTGATAGCGGGGCAGAAGTTTCGGTTCTACCATCTTCAAAATTTAAGGGTAATAATAAGACTTCAGATATTATTTTAACTGCCGCTAATGGTTCAGATATTTCCACATATGGTAAAAAGTTACTTAATGTAGATTTAGGGTTGCGTCGTGAATTTCCCTTTATATTTTTTATTGCCAATATTTCAAAACCCATAATTGGTGCAGATTTTTTGGAGAAGTATGGACTATTAATTGATATTAAACGTAAACGCTTACTTGATCCTTTCACTAGTTTGTCAGTAAATGCAATTGCTGCAACTTGTAATATATCGTTACCAAAATTATTTTCCGTTGACAATAAATACACAAAGTTGTTAAAAGAATTCCCTTCGCTGATTTCTGAACCCGATTTCTCTAGGCCCGTAAAACATTCCACAGTTCATAGGCTTGTCACTGAAGGTACTCTTCCTTTTACAAAACCCAGGAGATTAGACCCAATCAAATATAAAGCAGCAAAGTCTGAGTTTGATTTTTTAGTTAAATCTGGTATTTGCAGACCATCAAATTCGAGTGTTGCTTCGGCTCTGCACCTTGTCCCCAAAAAGGATCCAAACGATTGGCGTCCCTGTGGGGATTTCAGACGACTTAATGCAGTGACAATACCTGATCGATATCCGTTACCACACATTAATGATTTAAATATGAACATACGGAATAAGAAAGTATTTTCGAAAATAGATTTAATCAGAGCATATCACCAAATTCCCATGGCAAGCGAAGATATTTATAAGACCGCCATTACCACACCTTTTGGAATGTTCGAATTCGAACGTATGCCTTTTGGTTTGCGGAATGCTGCACAGACATTCCAACGATTTATGAACGAAGTATTTAAAGGATTAGACTTTGTATTTACATATATTGACGACGTGTTAATAGCTAGTGAGAATGAAGATCAACATTTAGAACATTTAAAAAAAGTTTTACAATGTTTAGAAGAATACGGATTAAATATTAAACATGGGAAATGCATTTTTGGAGTTAATAATATAGATTTTCTTGGCCACAACATTTCGGAAAATTGCATTCAGCCATCGGAAGAGAAAGTTGCGGCGATTAAAAAATTTGAATGTCCATCTACCGTTAAACAATTACAGAAATTTGTTGGTATGGTAAATTATTACCATCGCTATATACCACAATTAGCTTACAAAACTTCAAAATTACATACTTTAATTAATAAGTCTATCAAAAGGAAAGTTAAGAGTTTAGAGTGGGACAATGAAACAAGAAATGCATTTGACGAAGTTAAGGATAGTTTCGCATCTCATGTTATGTTAAACCACTTTAATAGCAACGCAACTTTAACCTTAACAGTTGATGCTTCAAATGTGGCTGTTGGTGGCGTTTTACATCAAACTTTTAAAGATCTAACTGAACCCATAGCATTTTTCTCTAAAAAACTCACCCCGCCAGAATGTAAATACAGTTCTTTTGATCGAGAGTTACTTGCCATATATTTGAATATTAAACATTTTAGATACCTTTTAGAAGGTCGTACATTTACTGTTTATACAGATCATAAACCTTTGACGTGTGCTATGAATTCCAAAACAGAAAGGAGCCCGCGACAAATTAGACATTTGGAATTTATTTCGCAGTTCACTACGGATATTCAATACATCCGAGGTGAAGCAAATGTTGTTGCTGATAGTCTCTCTAGACCATTTGATGTTGAGGCATTAGGAAATGCTGATTTAAATTTAAAAGTGTTGTGCGAAGAACAACAAAGTGATTCTGAGATAAAGGATCTTATAAAAGATCCAAGCAATTCTCGTAATCTTAAATTGATTAAACTACCGTTATTTAATGTGGAAATTTGGTGCGAACTTTCTCTTGATAATCCTCGTCCATATGTTCCTTCAGTGCTCCGCAAACTTGTATTTACAAAATTACATGGCATAGCTCATCCTGGTACTCGTGCCACTAAACGTCTTATAACACGGACATATTTTTGGCCGAAGATGAGTAGTCAGATAAATGAATGGTCAAGAGACCGTTTAAATTGCCAACAGTCCAAAATTTATAAACATACTAAATCACCTGTTATTAAAATTCCAGTGCCAAAGGGTCGTTTTGAGCACATCCATTTGGACATTGTGGGTCCGCTTCCGCCATCACATGGTTATAGATATCTACTTACAATAGTTGATCGATTTTCACGTTGGCCTGAAGTCTACCCACTTAGAGAAATTACGGCGTCTAATGTAGTTGACGTTTTTGTAAGAAATTTTATATCTAGGTTCGGTGTCCCTTTAGATATAACAACAGATAAAGGAAGTCAATTTACGTCACAGATGTTTTCGGAGTTAACGAAATTTTTAGGTAGTCATAAGATAACCACTTCACCATATCATCCTCAGTCTAATGGAATGGTAGAAAGATTTCATAGACAACTTAAAGCTGCATTAATGGCAAAAACTGATTCTTCAAAATGGTATAATGAACTCCCAATAATTTTACTGGGCCTACGTTCTGTCTATAAAGAGGATTTAAAAGCAACTCCTGCGGAATTGTTCTATGGGCAAAATTTGCGCCTACCCGGAGAAATTGTTTTTTCGAAGAGTGAATTTGACGCTTCAGATGTTTTGTTTAAATTGAAGAGTAATTTTAAAAATGCGAGGTCAAATATTGTACATCATATAAGTTCTGAGTCTGGTTTTAATGTACCAAAGGATTTACGAAGTTGCAAATTTGTATTTTTAAGGAGAGTTAATAAAAGGGCGTTACAGCAGCCATATGAGGGGCCTTACAAGGTAATTGAAAAGGATAAGAAGTGGTTCAAAATAGCAAAAGAAAATCAGATAGTTACAGTACCTATTGACAGATTAAAACCGGCTATTACAGAAAACATTATACAAGATAATACAATTCCTAAATCTAAAAAAGTAACCTTTAACTTATTGAATATAGACTCTTTTCGGAGGGGACTGGGTACCTAATATTTACTTTTGTACTTTATTCATTTTTATAATTAAGTTTTCTGGGTTTTTGTTTTTTTGTTGGTTTTCAAAAAAATGTATTCATTCGAATTTTGATTTGTAAATAACAAGCTATAAAAATATAATTGATAAATAAAAATAATTAATCTATCCACAACTACAATAAACATACTACTCTTTTGTATTTTTAACCCCAAATACCCCCGGCCAGATATCTCCATATCTAGGGCGCGTACTATGGTACACAAAAAGTCCAGTTGAAGCCACTGACATGGCGAATGATATTTACATGCGTGCACGCTTCTGAAAGTCACAGATTTTTTTTAAATCTCACTTTTGTATATTTAACCCCAAATACTCCCGGCCAGATATCTCCATATCTAGGACACGTACACAAAAAGTCCAGTCGAGGCCACTGCCATGGCGAATAATATTTACATGCGTGCACGCTTCCAAAAGGCACAGATTTTTTTAAATCTCACTTTTGTATTTCTAACCCCAAATACTTCCGGCCAGATATCTCCATATCTAGGACGCGTACTATGGTGCACAAAAAGTCCAGTTGGGGCCACTGCCATGGCGAATAATATTTACATGAGTTCTTGCTTTCAAAAGGCACAGATTTTTTTTAAATCTCACTTTTATATTATTAACCCCAAATACTCCCGGTCAGATATCTCCATATCTAGGACGCGTACTATGGTACACAAAAGGTCCAGTTAAGGCCACTGACATGGCGAATGATATTTACATGCGTGCACGCTTCCAAAAGGCACAGATTTTTTTTAAATCTCACTTTTGTATTTTTAACCCCAAATACTCCCGGCCAGATATCTGCATATCTAGGACGCGTACTATGGTACATAAAAAGTTCAGTTGAGGCCACTGACATGGCGAGTGATATTTACATGCGTGCACGCTTCCAAAAGGCACAGCTTTTTTTAAATCTCACTTTTGTATTTTTAACCACAAATACTCCCGGCCAGATATCTCCATATCTAGGACGCGTACTATGGTACACAAAACGTCCAGTTGAGGCCACTGACATGGCGAATGATATTTACATGCGTGCACGTTTCCAAAAGGCACAGAGTTTTTTAAATCTCAGATTTTTTATTTTTAACCGCAAATACTCCCGGCCAGATTTCACCATACTATAGTACACAACATGTCATGGTGTGATGGAAAGAATTCCCTCTATGCATATTCTCCATATATTCCCGTTATAATAATATTTTCGTCGACTTTTCAAAAATATAATTTTTATTTTGTAAACAAACTGCAACCGATGAAATCCGTATTTAAAGGTACGGAAACGGATACACCAAAACGGAGTTAAAACGTATTGTGTTCGAAAATCCATTTATACGGTCCGTTAATGTTCCGTATACGTACAAGCATTGACGGATACGTACATTACGGACAGTTAACGTGCCGTAAAAGCCGGATTAATGAATCCGTACGTGCCGGAGAGTCTGTAAAAATGTTTCTTGGGTTGGTATTAAATTGTAATTTTTTTATTTGTTTTAAAAACTCGGGATTTAAGATGCAGATGCAACATTGTGGAAATTCATTATACCGGGATTTATTAAAAAAAACTTTGGCGTTGTGTTTTCATCCCAAGCGCTAAATAGAATATTAAAAAAAGTTTAAGGTACACGCAAAAAATAAAAAGTGGATAATTACCGAAGTACTTCGTTAAAATACAACTTCAAAAGTTTTCTGCTAAGTTACACAATTCTTTAATGAAAATATAATATTTTCTAAGACAATTTATAAAAGAAAAAACTTAGGTAACTTAACATATTTTGAAGTGCGTGGAAATGGAATAGGTCAAAAACTAAGGCAAGTTGACAAAAACCAAAAATTGATAAATCTACATGTATTTTTTTACTGACTTACAAAATATACTTTTGAAGTTGTATTTTACCAAAGTACTTCGATAATTACACACTTTTTATTTTTTCCGCGTACGTTCAGTGAAGTTTTTTTGCATTTAGTGATTTTCTGTGCAATTCTGCATTCGTACCTGGTTAATTGATAGCTGTGTTGGTAGCTTGCCTCACAAACACAGCTGATAGCTGTATTTGCGTGACTCTCTATCAGTGTTATCAAGAACGATTTTGACTTTCTGCTGTCAAAATTGTTCGAGATATCATTGATAGGAATGCCGCACAAACACAGCTATTATTGAAATGCGTATCGACGTGAAGAAAACAAACCCTGAAAAATCGATTTGAAGAAAACAAACCCTGAAAAAAAAACCGTAAGCAGTTGTTCTCAAACTGTGGCGTATGCCAAAAAATGCTTGTTTTTAGTATATATTTCTATCATACTGAAAAACAAGAAAATAAATAGAAAATTGTTAAACACTATAGACAATTATAATTAATGTTTTTATTGCTACTTTTGTATTAATATCAAAGTAAATAATTGAATTAAATTATTTAATAATTTTTTTAATGTTTCAGTACTCCTATAGATTAAAATCCACAATTAATAAAAAAATTATTAGTTTCAGATTTCCATACAGCAGCACTAAAGGACTTCTTGTGCATCTACTTTAGTGGTACCGATAAACTCGGAACACTTGTAGAACTCTATCGACGGGAGGGTCATTGCCCAAAAAACTGGATTATAGAAGTTGCAGGCCTCCATCTTTAAAATTTTTTTAAAAAAACGCATAATAACCAAAATATATAGGTTATTATTTTTATTCAGCAACTCTAAACGACTTCTTGTGCATCAACTTTGGTGGTACGGCTGGATCGCCAGACTTGTAGGAATCCATCGACGGGTGGGTCATTGGCCAAAAAACTGGATTATAGAAGTTGCAGGCCGCCAACTTAAAAAATTTTTGAAAAAACGCACACTTACGAAAATATATAGGTTATGATTTTTATTCAGCAACACCAAACGGCTTCTTGTGCATCAATTTTGGTGGTACCGGTAGACTCGGAAGACTTGTAGAAATCCACCGACGAGTGGGCCATTGGCCAAAAAACTGGATTATAGAAGTTGCAGGCCGCCAACTTCAAAAATTTTTGAAGAAACGACTAATTATCAAAACATATAGGTTGTGATTTTTATTCAGCAACACTAAACGACTTCTTGTGCATCAACCTTATTGGTACCGGCGGACTCGGCAGACTTGTAGGAATCCATCGACGGGTGGGTCATTGCCCAAAAAACTGGATTATAGAAGTTGCAGGCCGCTAACTTTAAAAATTTTTTAAAAAACCCCTAATTACCAATATATATAGGTTATGATTTTTATTCAGCAACACTAAACGACTTCTTGTGCATCAACTTTGATGATACCGGTGGACTCGGCAAACTTTTATGAATCCATCGAGGGTTGGGTCATTGTCCAAAAAACTGGATTATAGAAGTTGCGGGCGGCCAACTTCAAAAACTTTTGAAAAAACGCCTAATTATCAAAATATATAGGTTATGATTTTTATTCAGCAACACTAAACGACTTCTTGTGCATCAACTTTATTGGTACCGGTGGACACGCCAGACTTGTAGGAATCCATCGACGGGTGGGTCATTTTTAAAAAACCCCTAATTACCAAAATATATAGGTTATGATTTTTATTCAGCAACACTAAACGACTTCTTGTGCATCAACTTTGGTCGTACCAGTGGACTCAGCAGACTTGTTGGAATCCATCGACGGGTGGGTCATTGCCTAAAAAACTGGATTATAGAAGTTGCAGGCATAAATGAGTGATAACTAGAGTTGTGTCGTACATGAACGAACTAGTTCATTTGAACGGTTCAGTTCATTGAACGATATGACATCGTTCACCATTATTCGTTCATCGTTCATTTCGATCTTTTTTGTAGTCATAAAAAGTTTGTATACCTTTCTTATTAATTTTATTACAGAATTAAATGTTTTTCTTAATAATTTCAAATTTTTAATAAAATTGTAATTTTCTGACACTATTAGTCTATGCACAATAAAATTAATATAAACATGTAACATGTAGTGCGCCAATAAATTGTCGAATGAACGACGCCGTTCACGAATAACTGTTCAGACACAGCTCATGACAAAAAAGAACGATAACAAAAAAGAACGATTTGAACGAACTAGTTCAATGAATTTTATTGAACAATATGACCGAGTCACCAAAAAGAACGATTAAGCCCAACTCTAGTGATAACAGCTGGACAACTACTGGCGCTGCTAAAATGCTAGTACTGGCAAACAATTTTTTGTAACTATAATTTTATAAAACAAAAAAATTTTAAATTAAAAAAAATCAAAAAAAATTTTTTTTTAATAATCGGTTAATGTTTTGTAAATGAAATATTGCTAAAGTACTTTTTGCAAACGTTGGAAAAACGCTTTTAGGCAATGTTTTAAGTGTTTTTCTTTGACAAATCGTTGTTTTGTATGAAAAGCACTCCTAAAATACTGTTTGTGAACGTTCGAAAAGCAATCCAAAATAATGTTTTTCCAATGTTTTTTTTCGTACCATTGGAAATTATTGCAGACTTGTCCCTCTGATTGGCTGTGAAAACAGTGTTGCCAGAACTCTTAGAAGGAAATATGCTAAATTCCTAAAAAAATATCTGCTAAAATCTGCTAAATCCTAAAAAAAATATATGCTTAGAATATGCTAAATTAAAAAAATCGCAATTTTTTTTATTATATTCATTATGCTAAAGATCTGCTAAATTAATACAAAAAATATGCTGAAAATCTGCTAAATATTTTTTTTAGTATTATTTAATAAAGTCTTATTAATGAAAAAATACTTTTTTTAAACAATGTTTATAAAAAATTATATTTTCATACTCTTTCAAACTATCTTATCTTAAATGTTTTCAAAACTTATAGGAGGTTTATCGAA
This sequence comes from Leucophora obtusa, assembly GCA_949987735.1. Classification (NCBI taxonomy): domain Eukaryota; kingdom Metazoa; phylum Arthropoda; class Insecta; order Diptera; family Anthomyiidae; genus Leucophora; species Leucophora obtusa. The sequence continues at coordinate 222,615,288 of OX465295.1, forward strand.
CAAATTTTATGTGAAGAATTTGTTTTGTAAACCTGCTAGAACTTTGCAGTGTTTATAAATTGAGAGGTAAACTTTTATATTTATTCTACACTCAGAAAAGTTCTGCAGTTACTACATGACAGTTATTTATGTAGTAATGCGGTTGTAGTTATTTTAACTACAATTGTAGTTAATTTACTTAGAACAAAATTTTTCAATGTTTTTGACAGTTATTTTTTTAAACAAACTACAAAAATAACTACATTGTAGTAACATTTATTTTATGCAGTTATTTTGAATTTTATTTACAAATACTTAAATTTTCAAGTGTGTATGCACACACACGAAGCAAACAGAAGTATGTGTATGAATCACTTGTTTAGAAATTTCTAGTGAAAGAATATGAGTATAACATGTTTTCTCTTGTCTTAGTCATAAAACAACGCCAAAGAGTGAGCACGCGTAATATGGAAAAGGTTATATATTTTTTATTAAATTACTAAAATAATAAGGTAAGTTTTATAATATAAATTTATTTACGGGGAATGTTAAAAAAATATTGTATTTATTTTCTTTCAGTTCTTTTATATTCTCATCCCTTTCTACCTGGAGAAAAAAAAGGAAGCCAAACAACAGCATATTTCATTCCTCACAGACGGACATGTACAAAACAATATCTTAATAGTGAAAAAAAGTGACATTAAGTGTAAATTTTGATTTCTCAATTTTAAATTTATTATAGAATAAAATTAAGTTAATAGTGTTTACATAAATTTGTTTTTTGTATTAAATTAATAATTAAAAAAAAAAATTTTTATTTATGTTTTTTTAACTACATTTGCAAGTTGTTTGTACAGTTTTACAATAATTTGCATGTATGTTCTTTCAATAGCATTTGTAGTTGTTTTTACTACATTTGTCAGTTGATTTTTAACAGTTAAAAATTACTTCATATTGCAGTTAATTTAACTGCAAATGTAGTCTACACCTTTTTAAGTGCAAATGCAGTTATTTTAACTGTCATTTGCTGTTGATTTTACCTACATAATTCCCTGAGTGTAAGATACTTTAAGATACTTTTTGTAAATACTGTTTAATCTTTCTTTGAGACTAAAAAAATAAACTTTCTTATTTAATTTTTTCACAATAAATGTAACTGATTTTAAATTTATGCAAGATTGTTTTATGGTTTTTGTAGCATTTTCAAATTATAGTAGTATATCAATACTATTAAAAAAGTTTACACTGAAAAAAGAATTGAATAATTACGCATGAAATAAATAGTTATGAAAACATTGTTATTGTTATAAATATTGTTACAGAAAAAATTATTTTGTTAAAAAATATGCTAAAAATATGCTTTTATTAAATAAAACAAAATATGCTAAAAAAAATCTGCTTTTGTCCAACAGAATATGCTAAAAAGCAGTTAGCATATTTTTAAAAAAAATATGCAATTGCCCAACTCAATCTGCTAAATCTAGCAGAAAATATGCTAAAATGGCAACACTGCTGTGAAAATGCTTCTTGTTTTGCACCATTGTCAACAAACGCTTTCACAGCGCTTTGTTTTTTGTACCATCTCCAGTTTCCACCTGGGAGTGGAAATTAAAAAATAGAAAAAATTGTTAATGTTTTTGAATTTTAAAAATTCTTGTTTATTTTAATTTGTTATTATTGATTTATTCCTAGTTTGCAAATAAAAATCGGAAACTTGTATTTCATTTCCAATCTATAGAAGCATAATAACTGGAAAACGGAAAACGAAATTTTAAATAGGCTGAAGTAATTACACATAATTGTAATGGAAAGAAAAAATTGTTTTTTAAATATAGTTTTATAATACCATCATTAAATGTAAAAAGCAGTAGCTTTTACCAATTTTGTCAATAAGAATTTTTTTTGTAAAAATTGGCCAGTTAATTTTACAACTTTTTGTGCACCATAGTACGCGTCCTATATATGGTGATATCTGGCCGGGAGTATTTGGGGTTAAAAATAAAAAAACAGTTTTCAAAAAAATCTGTGCCTTTTGGAAACTTGCACGCACGTAAATATCATTCGCCATGTCAGTGGCCTCAACTGGACTTTTTGTGTACCATAGTATGCGTCCTAGATATGGAGATATCTGGCCGGGAGTATTTGGGCTTAAAAATACAAAAACGAGATTTAAAAAAATGTGTGCCTTTTGGAAGCGTGCACGCATATAAATATCATTTGCCATGTCAGTGGCCTCAACTCGACTTTTTGTGCACCATAGTATGCGTCCTAGATATGGAGATATCTGGCCGGGAGTATTTGGGGTTAAAAATACAAAAGTGAGATTTAAAAAAAATCTGTGCCTTTTGGAAGCGTGCACGCATGTAAATATCATTCGCCATGTCAGTGGCCTCAACTGGACTTTTTGCGTACCATAGTACGCGTCCTAGATATGGAGATATCTGGCCGGGAGTATTTGGGGTTAAAAATACAAAAGTGAAATTTAAAAAAAATATGTGCCTCTTGGAAGCGTGCACGCATGTAAATATCATTCGCCATGTCAGTGGCCTCAACTGGACTTTTTGTGTACCATAGTATGCGTCCTAGATATGGAGATATCTGGCCGGGAGTATTTGGGGTTAAAAATACAAAAGTGAGATTTAAAAAAAATCTGTGCCTTTTGGAAGCGTGCACGCATGTAAATATCATTCGCCATGTCAGTGGCCTCAACTGGACTTTTTGTGTACCATAGTACGCGTCCTAGATATGGAGATATATGGCCGGGAGTATGTGGGGTTAAAAATACAAAAGTGAGATTTAAAAAAAATCTGTGCCTTTTGGAAGTGTGCACGCATGTAAATATCATTCTCCATGTCAGTGGCCTCAACTGAACTTTTTCTGTACCATAGTACGCGTTCTAGATATGGAGATATCTGGCTGGGAGTATTTGGGGTTAAAAATATAAAAGTGAGATTTTAAAAAAATCTGTGCCTTTTGGAAGCGTGCACGCATGGAAATATCATTCGCCATGTCAGTGGCCTCAACTGGACTTTTTGTGTACCATAGTACGCGTCCTAGATATGGAGATATCTGGCCGGGAGTATTTGGGGTTAAAAATACGAAAGTGAGATTTAAAAAAAATCTGTGCCTTTTGGAAGCGTGCACGCATATACATATTATTCGCCATGGTAGTGGCCTCAACTGGACTTTTTGTGTACCATAGTACGCGTCCTAGATATGGAGATATCTGGCCGGGAGTATTTGGGGTTAAAAATACAAAAGTGAGATTTAGAAAAAATCTGTGCCTTTTGGAAGCGTGCACGCATGTAAATATCATTCTCCATGTCAGTGGCCTCAACTGGACTTTTTTGTACCATAGTATGCGTCCTAGATATGGAGATATCTGGCCGGGAGTATTTGGGGTTAAAAATACAAAAGTGAGATTTAAAAAAATCTGTGCCTTTTGGAAGCGTGCACGCATGTAAATATTATTCGCCATGACAGTGACCTCAACTGGACTTTTTGTGTACCATAGTACGTGTCCTAGATATGGAGATATCTGGCCGGGGGTATTTGGGGTTAAAAATACAAAAGTGAGATTTAAAAAAAATCTGTGCCTTTTGGAAGCGTGCACGCATGTAAATATCATTCACCATGTCAGTGGCCCCAACTGGACTTTTTGTGTACCATAGTACGCGTCCTAGATATGGAGATATCTGGCCGGGAGTATTTGGGGTTAAAAATACAAAAGTGAGATTTAAAAAAAATCTGTGCCTTTTGGAAGCGTGCACGCATGTAAATATCATTCTCCATGCTAGTGGCCTCAACTGGACTTTTTGTACCATAGTATGCGTCCTAGATATGGAGATATCTGGCCGGGAATATTTGGGGTTAAAAATACAAAAGTGAGATTTAAAAAAATCTGTGCCTTTTGGAAGCGTGCACGCATGTAAATATTATTCGCCATGACAGTGACCTCAACTGGACTTTTTGTGTACCATAGTACGCGTCCTACATATGGAGATATCTGACCGGGAGTATTTGGGGTTAATAATATAAAAGTGAGATTTAAAAAAAATCTGTGCCTTTTGGAAGCGTGCACGCATGTAAATATCATTCGCCATGTCAGTGGCCTCAACTGGACTTTTTGTGTACCATAGTACGCGTCCTAGATATGGAGATATCTGGCCGGGAGTATTTGGGGTTAAAAATTAAAAATTGAGATTAAAAAAAATCTTGTATTCTGTATAATTTGTTTAAGTTTCCATATAATTGTGTGTTATTTGGTATTAAAATGGGTTAATTTACAAAATCCAAGGCCATGGAGTTGCTCCCGTACGAATTGGACACCATTTGGGGGACTTGGAAATGTAGCTGTCAAATTGAAAATATTACAGCATTGCCAGTTTGAAAAAATCGATGCTAACTTATCGATGCTAACTGCTCGCACGTGAGTTAACACTAAACGTTGGTTACCCGGTGTCTTCAAATGCAATAAATTATATGATATGAAATGTCAAAACCATTGCAGCGAAACGTCAAAATGATATCAATTGCAGAGTGGAGGAGAACACTTGACCATTTCATGGATAAGAAATATCATAGATTTTTCTTCGAAAAACACTAAATTTTATGAAACATTAATGTTTACCGACAAATAATAAAAAACTAAACACTTTTCCATTCCTTTTTACCAAATTTTTTGTTGGTTTTCTATTACAAAATTAAAATGAAAACTAAAAGTGACATTTGATCTCTGGCATCATTGCGAGATCCGATGGCATGTCAGCGATATCATGATATTGCAATAAAATTGAAATTGAGTGTCTTCACTTGAGATGAGAGCATTTTGTCAATTGCTTGCTATCATTTTATTGCATGTCAAGACACTAGGTTATGTCAAATTTATATGTGAATGACATAAACCAACGTTGATAGCTTGCCGCACAAACACGGCTACTATTTGATTCAACAAAGTACCGAAGTACTCCTGCGACTCATTTGATAGCCTACACATTTAGCGTATACGCTATAGCGAGAGTCACTAGTAGAGTTGGGCTTAATCGTTCTTTTTGGTGACTCGGTCATATCGTTCAATAAAATTATTTGAACTAGTTCGTTCAAATCGTTCAATCGTTCTTTTTTGTTATCGTTCTTTTTTGTTATCGTTCTTTTTTGTCATGAGCTGTGTCTGAACAGTGATTCGTGAACGGCGTCGTTCATTCGAAATTTATTGGCGCACTACATGTTACATGTTTATATTAATTTTATTGTGCATAGACTAATAATGTCAGAAAATTAGAATTTTATTAAAAATTTGAAATTATTAAGAAAAACATTTAATTCTGTAATAAAATTAATAAGAAAGGTATACAAACTTTTTATGACTACACACAGAAAAAAAACAGGGGGAACTTTATCTAAGTGCTATGTAATTATACAACTACATAAGTTCGAAGTAAGTTTTACAATTTTCTAGCAAAATATATGTATTTTTTCGGATAATTTCCACTACAAATGTATATATTTTGCAAGGATTGTATATATTTTACAAAACAATGTGCAAACTTTACTAGAACTTTGTAAAACTAACTTGAAAATTATGTAGTTGTATAATTACATAGCTCTTAGGTAATATTCCCCCAGTTTTTTTCTGCGTGTACAAAAAAGAACGAAATGAACGATGAACGAAATGAACGAAAAGAACGAATAATGGTGAACGATGTCTATCGTTCAATGAACTGAACCGTTCAAATGAACTAGTTCGTTCATGAACGACACAACTCTAGTCACTAGCATGTCACCCGGTGTCTTCAAATGCAATAAATTATATGATATGAAATGTCAAAACCATGGCAGCGAAAAGTCAAAATGATATTAATTGCAGAGTGGTGGAGAACACTTGACCATTTCATGGATAAAAAATATCATAGATTTTTCTTCGAAAAAAACCAAATTTTATGAAACATTAATGTTTACCGACAAATAAAAAATAACTAAACACTTTTCCATTCCTTTTTACCAAATTTTTTGTTGTTTTTCTATTACAAAATTAAAATGAAAACTAAAAGTGACATTTGATCTCTGGCATCATTGTAAAGCTGCCTACACACTAGGGAACATACTTGAAAAAAGGGAGCATTTTTTGTGAATGTGTGAGTGCGTTTGTGTGTGTGTGCGTGTTGAGAGCGTGCATTTCGTGTTTACAAAATTTTTTGATATTTTTTGTTCCCTCAACCATGTTCCCTAGTGTGTAGGCAGCTTAAGATCCGATGGCATGTCAGCGATATCATGATATTGCAATAAAATTGAAGTTGAGTGTCTTCACTTGAGATGAGAGCATTTTGACAATTGCTTGCTATCATTTTATTGCATGTCAAGACACTAGGTCATCAAATCATGATATTGCAATAAAATTTAATTTGATTGTTTCCACTTGCGATGAAATCACTTTGACAATGGCTTGCTATCATTTTATTGCATGTCAAGACACTAGGTCAACGACAGAACTGTATATGTAAATTACATTTCTCATATTTATATATAAACATTCCAAAAATGTAAATAAATTGCAAACCTTTGAAAATATTTTTTTAAATTATCAACAAAATTTTCTTTCTAGCAACTAAAAAATGTCTAAGCTACAAATAAATCGCAGTACTTTGGAAAAACTTACACATGATTCATCAGAAATACGCTTGCGCACTTTGGAACAAATAGCCGCAAAATTGGAACGCGCGCTGGCGTTCAATGAAACAGTCGATTTTAGGGTGGACGATTTGTGTAAACAATTAATTCGTTGGTTTGGATATAGTCCAGTACAGGTACCACGGAAAGTTTTACAAATATTGAAGTCTATAGTACAAAAAACACAATATCGTGAAAAAGCTTTGGAAAAATTAGGTGCAGAACGTTTACTTAAGGAGTTAGGGAAAATACAAAAATTTTTTGATTATCAGCAAAGTGAAGAGTTAAAATTAATTAAAGAGATTAAGCAGATTTTGAAAAACAAAGAAAATTATGAAAACAGCAATGGTAAGGAGAGCAACAAGGATGATTTGTTATCAAAATCATTTGATTCTTTAAGTTTGCGAGGTAGTAATGAAGGAGAGAAAGAATACCCCGCAGATTTGTATGAGATACCTTGGTCTCGACCTTCTTCTTCGGATTATACTTTTATGAAATTTATGGCCGACATTTTAATGAACCCATTTGCTACCGATTACGAAATACAGAAGGCTATACAACATTTGCAATTAACCATGTCAGATTATCCAGCTGAATATTTTCTGCAAGCACCACACATATTTCGTAATCTTTTACAGATTTATGACGAACGCAAAAGACAAGAAAATCAACAAAACTGTCAAATGGATTGTGTAGCATCTACGCTACTAGAGTTTTTGTTTATATTGGAGAAACGCTTGAAAATGATTAATAAATCGTTGTCTTTTCCGTGCAATTCCCACTTTCTTGGAACTACACAAACCGGCAAAGATTTAAATTCTCTGGCTCCTTGTCAATTAAAAGTGGAAAAAGCCTTAGCCGATTTATTTGATGCTAGTATACATCATTTGGAATTACATTCTTATCATAGTAATGTTTCCCCTGTGGTGTGGGATGTAATTTTTAAAATTCTACAATTATCGGAAAATCTTAATACTAAAATCGATCAACATTGCTTGCATAAGATTGCTTCAATTGTATCAACACTTAGTAAAAAATTTCCCAAATCTGATCATTGTACTCCCTTGCGTCTTCATCAATTGCAGTTGATATTTCTGCTACAAGATATAGCCCAAATCGAGGGAAAATCTCAAAAAATCCTAGATTCTATTGAAGTATATGAGCCTATATTACGTGACTATACTTTAAAATGTCTATTTCCCCAACGACATCAACAATTACAACAACATTTGTTGAAATCGAATAAATGTCTTGATGAAAAATATCAACTCTTGGAAACTTATGAAAAATCATTTCAATTATCGATAAAAATATTAGTGGATGCTAATAGTTTATCATGTAAAGAAATAATAGAACAAGCTTATGATATGTGTTTGATTATGGATAAATTACAAAGCAAACATTTGGTTGATATTTTATTTACTGCTATAATAGAAGCTATACCACAATATCCAGTAAATCCCCAACTTAAATCTCATGCTATAGGTATACTACTAAAGCTTTTAAATCTTTGCTTTATGCCTTTAAAATCTTACATATATAATAAACTTTCGGGAGCATTTAAACGACACATTGGTTGTCTGATGAATGGTGATAGTTATACAATGGAATGCACAAATTCTACTTTATTAGAAAATCATATTATAGGTGTACCTTTGAACACCAACTTACTATTACAAATAATCCATGATAGTTCTGAGAATTCCGATGAAAATATACAAAATAATTGTTTTCAATTATTAGAACTTTTACTACAATCAAAATTATTATTTTCTCAACAGTGGCATAATTTATTGCCCTTATTGGTGCCTATAATGCCATTATTAAATTGTTGTAATATGTCGAAAAAACTAATGGATTTATTACTTAAACTTTATGATCCTGATTCAAGGCAATTGCCATATGTTACTGTATTACAGGGTAATTTGGGTTTTTTATTTCATCCCAATAGTGAAGAGTATCGAAACGAAGCTTTAACCCGCCTTATTTACACACTGAATTCGTTAAAAGGCTCCGAGCAATATATACCAAATCTATTAGAAATAAGCGACACCTTAGCAAATGATTTATGCATTTTATCAACACCAAGAGATTATTGCAATATTTTTAATGATCATACACCCCTAAGAACTGATGTTGTTAAATCTTTAAATAATTTACTGCAATTATTGGACTCACCAGATGTTGATCCATTAATACGTAAAACTTCGCTCATGCAAATTAATGTTCTATGTTGCAATTGGCATATTACCGGAGAACTGTGTTCATCGGGAGGTTGTTATTTAATATTAAAAGCCTTAGAAAATTCTTTACAACATTCATCTTGTTCAGATTATCCAGATTCATCAGTACCAGCTATAAGTATTCTCAATAAAGTTTTACTCTATGATTCAGCAGTACGTTGTGAATTGGCTGAAACACCGAATATATATGTATTACTGTTAAGGGGCCTTATGTTAAATCATAATGATGTACAAGTGCGTCAAGATGCCACTACGTGTTTATTTCAATTATTATTTGCTTCACATATAATAGCAACGCAAACTTCTATAGAGGCTCCCTTAATACTGGTTAACACCCAAATGCCACTAAATATCAGACTAAAATCGGGTTTATCACATAATATCCATCGAGAAGAAGAAAAGTTATCAATGATGTTTGCCACCGCCTTAGAAGAATGTCAGTATTGGCGTTTTGTTATAGCTGACATATTTTTTAATGGTCTGATATTTATATCGCAAAAATCTTTAACCAAACAATTACAATTAGATATAAAAGATGATTTGAAGTTATCATCACAAGATATACGTTTTATCAGAGCCACACAACCGGGTGTATCACTGCAACGTTTAATAAAGACTGCCTCAAATGCCACCGATCATAAGACTTTAATACAAGCTTGTGTATTGCTTAAACAACAATTACAATTACCAAGATTTCAACACGTTCTACCAATAACTCCGGAATTAGGTAATGATTTATATGATATATTAAAAAAATATTTACAATTACCACCCGGTAATCGTGAAGATTTGGAATTATATGAGCAATTATTAGATGTTATCATATTAAGTGTTAAAATACGTTTAACGCCCATAATAATGGGATTTGCTAAACAATTGCATAAAGATTTTAAACATTCTTTTGTAACTATAATTACTGAAAGCGTTCAAGACGAATTTCCAATAAGAATTTATTATAAAATCTGCACATTATTAAAATTAATACTGACAACTTATCGCTCGTTAATTGAAACGGACTTAAGTATAACTGACTGTAATACATTTTATAGTCATATCTTTGATTTACTAATGGAACATTCTTTACAATTATTTAAGAAACGAGATTTACTAAGTGTTCGCTGTTTACTTACTCTATTGGTGGCCTTATCCGCTTGCAATCTTGATATGCCAGATCAATTGTTGGTCTTTTACTGCGTACGTTTTGTTAAATTATCGTTAGGATTAAAATCGTTTACCCAGACTGGTGCTCAATGGCACAGAGATTGTCTTCTCGCCATTTTACAATTAAGCCAACAAATGCAAAACTCGCAAGCGAATTTTCGTTTATCTGGTGGATTCGTTAAATATATAAGTGGATTGTGTGGTCATAATGATGTTCAAGTAAGGATTTTAGCTTGGAGTCTACTGAATGTAATAGCGAAAACCCAGGCTAATGAATATTCATACCCGCAAACGGAACGTAAAAGTTCGCATATTTCTGGAACCGAATTACTAATAAATGAACTTTCTTATTTGCCGGGTGGTTTTGTGGCTTGTTGCATTAGTTCTTTATTAGATTCAGAAGAAGTTATATGTGTTAGACAATTAGCTGGACAATTATTGGCGAAATTAATACGTCGCACATCTTCTGAGATGGTAAAAGAAATAGAAGAACTATTAGAAAAACATAAATTTATTCGTTTTATAACAGAAAATATAAACTCTTCAAAATGTATACTTAGCGAAGAAATGCCAAAAAATTTAAATCAGTCTACTAGCTCAGCAATAAATATAATAACGTGCGATCTTCTCAACTGTTATTCTAACATTTGTATAGAAATATCATTACATTCTCCTGAATTTCTTAATGATTTGTGTACTCGATCGTTTATGTTCAAACTATATGAAATAATTAAGCAACCACTTCCCGAAGATTCCAAACCCAGTTTAGCATATCTGAATATGATAGCTCAAATATGTCGTCTGTATGCCATGTGTTATAAGGACAACTTTATATTTTTACAACGCACCATTTGTCGTGATGCTATCTGGCTGGGTCGTTTTTGTCAAATACTTTTCCAAACTGTAATCAACACGCAGGAAACATCTAATATTATTGATATGTTGCAGTTATTAATGGTTCTATGTCAGGATTCTATTGCCTTAGAACACCTATCTATCAAAATGCAGGAATTTTCCTCCGAAATTGTACAACTTTATCAAGAATCTCTTGCAATTGGAAATATCAATACACGTTTACAAAAGTGTTCACTATCTGTATTATCTCTACTGATGATAAAATCTCAAGCGGAATTGAATAAAGAACAAAGTATTAATATTCTTACTCTCTTCGAAAGTCAAAATGTATTGATATCCATGGACCCTTGTAACCAACTGGAAAGTGATAACAAGGAAAATAATAATGGCAGTATTAAAATGAAGAAAAAAAATACGGTTAACAAAGAAACTGATAAAGGTTTGTTCAATTTTATTTTTATAAGTAATAATAGAGATTTTAAGTTTTGAAGTTTTTATAAAATCACTATCAATTTCTCCACAAAACAGGCGTTAATTGCTTAGAAAATTTTAAAAGGAGGGCAGCGTTGTGGTTAACATTTTTTTTATCATAACATAGTTAAAAGCCCCTAGTTTTAAAATACGAAAATAGATTTCAAAGAAAATTTAATTATTTTTTCTAATGATTTTCTCTTATAAATTTGTTTAACATTTTTGTAGTGGATGTTTAAATTTCTAGTTTAGAGGATTTGCACAGGCCATTAAAGGGGAGACTATTTTACAATATTTTGGAACCGATTTGTAACAAAATTTCAATACATATGCATACGAAAATCAAATTTTAAATGCTTTACAAAAAAAAAACAAAAATTCATTTTTAAAGATAATTCTTTGAAACACAGTGGTTTTGTTACTTACTATATTCGCAATAAAGCACCATAACTTGTTCAGTTTTCACGTGAAAAAACTGTTATACTCCATATAAAAAAAATAATTTTTCACGATAATGAGTTTCCGTGAAAAGTGTGTAGAGTTTCTTTTCACGCAAATTTAATGTACAAGACTATTGCATTTTTGAGAAAATGGAAATTTTGTGTTTATTGTGATTGTGTCTTTGTTATAAAATAAAAAAATTTATAACTTTTATAAACTAACTTGCAATTTGAGGCCTTTAAATTTGTAGTGAAAATTTTCCACGTGAAAAACAACTTACGGTGCTTACGCAAAAATTATTTTAAGTGAACATTTTTTACAGAATAATAAAATTTTTTGACAGGAAATCCCAAAGTTGCTTAAGTTTAGTAGAGTAAAAAAAAAATATGGAAAAACATGTTGTTTTTATTTATGCTTTTAGGACACCATGAAGCTCTTTAATAGAATTTGGAAAAAAAATTGTTTTTTTTAACCGCAAATTTAAAAATTTTATGCATTTTCCAAACCCTTTTACCTGAGTTTTAACAAAGTTAGAAAGAGCTAAATTTTAAGGTACCACCAAAAATTAAAATAATAACGTTTAAAAAAAAAAAGAACTTGAAAATTAAAACACAAGCTTCGGTTTTATGTGGTGTAAAAAAAATCAAGAAACTTAAAAAAAAAAAATTTTAAGTAATAATACTTTTTTTGCGGAAACCTAGAATTTTATAAAGTTTAGAGAAATTTAAAAAAGATATAAAACAAGCGGCCTAAAGCCCGCTTGCTAGGTTTGTATAAGTTCTCAGGTGACTGGGGACTTATACAAACCAAAGATTAAATTCGGCTGAGCCGAGTCTTTAGATACCCTCCATCCTGGTGTTTTTATTCGGGGATTCTACTAAGTACAAGTATGAATTATTACCCATTTTGTATTTGGTCAATCCACTGTGCAACAAATTTGTATGATTTTTTCCACCACTACAAGTAAATAGTTCAGTTAAATCTTGTTTAATCTCAGTGCTGCCACAAGCAAGATTCAAAATTCCCAAAAGTGTAGACAAAATTACCCAAAAAATATGAAATTATAAATGACTTCAATTAACATATTATTACAATTTGAACTCCGAAAAAAGGTAATAACCTCATCAGTAAACTTAAAAAAAAGTGATTTGGCCATTTCAATTGTCCCATCGTTCTGGGCATTATATTATTACAAAGAAAAGTTCCTTAAATATGCAGCATTTATGATGAACTTTTGAGTCTCATATGAATCTTCATAAAATTTATAGAAAAAATTAACTTTAGAACAAAACACTTAAAAAGCTTGTAAATAAGAGTCAGTTATGATCACATGTGAACGATTTAAAAATAATCTTATTTTAGAGTCTTTCAAAAATCAAGTTTTATTTGCGCTTTTTAAATACACACAAAAAAATCTTTGGCAAGCAATTGGGAGCACTTCAACTAAAATAATGTTTTTGTGGCATATACAATATAATAAATTATTCGATAAAACTTTATTAGTTGAAATTTTCTTAATTACTTGGTAACGATTTTTTTTGTGTACGTTAACAGCTTATTTGTATAACGAAAGAATTTCAAAGCATGTATAGATTAATACACTTTCCTGATGTATCGGTTTAATTCGTGGATGATCAACCGCTGTGAATCAATTCATTAACTCGTATGAATAAAAAATAGATATTGGAATTTTTATGCAAACTTCACAATTTTAGTCAGTTTGCGAGTGGTCTAAAATTTTTATTTATATTTCATGCTCTTCTACAAGTCAACGGATGAATTAGATGTTAATCATTCATAAGCCAAAAGCAATTAAATACATTGAGGCAGGGTTGGTAGGCTCTAACGCTAAAATACTGTTATAGTTTCAAATATCGATACATTTAAAATACCAGTACCGAAATTAATGAAATACCATTATCCTTACAACACCATTATTTTTTAGTCTAAACTTTTTGTAATTCCACGTAGTAATTGTGAATTTTACATACACTTAGTTAATAAATTTATTTTACTTTACTTTGTTTTTTCGTAAAAAAAATTTGCGGAATGCACCGATATAACTAAATACCGGTTATCTTAAAATAGCATTATCGAAATAATTGCAATACAGTTAACCTTAAAATACCGTTATCGAAATAATCGAAATACAATTATCCTTAAAATACTGTAACCGAAATAATCTACAATATCGTTACTTACCCTCACTGATAATCGCACCGTTTCTGCTACCAACAATGCTTTGAGGTAATTGCTAAGTTGTATTCATAGACCCACTATCTATTGGCTAGTTTATGAATTAAATTCTTTTTTTATGTATAATATATTTTTTTATTTACAAATTTGATAACTTTCTCCATTCATTCATTTGAATTGAAATTTAAGTGAAAAACTAAACAATTTAATAATTGCTATCATCCATGCCTAACCTGACCAAATGTTTAATACCAAAAAGCGGTATCACAGTGTAAAAAATTTGGATTTTGACTTAAAAAGCGGGATTTTCAGATTTTAAATAAAACTTGATAAAAAAATTTATTATAAAATTCTTAAAAAATACGTTAAAGCAAATTAAAAAATTCAGTTTTACTTCGTTTAAAAAAAAAAATAAAAAATGTGAATGGTTTCTTCAAATATTGAGTTAAATAAATAAGAATTCATATTTGTATTTAAGACTATAAAAAAAACAAATAAATTAATTTCGACTTGTTTAACAAATCATTTCGTTCATATTTAAGTAAATAAATAACATTTAATTAAATTTTTTTTTAAATCGTATTTTTCAGTATTGAGTATTTCTGACAATAATTTTGGTTTTGAATTTAAAAAAGTAAAAAACTCTTGGCATCCCGAGTAAAAAAAATTATATATAATCATATATGGCATATATTACAATATATAATTATACATGTCGTTATGTATATCCATATATAATTATATATGAGATTTTTTCACAAAATTTTTCCTTATATTATGCCATATATAATTTCATCTAATTAGATATTGGCCTTCATAATATTAGATATGGCATATATAATTATATATTACATGACATGGTTGATTATAGAACTATATCTTAATATATAGTTATATATAGAACTATATCTTAATATATATGGTGGCATTTTAGCAATATATAATTATATATGGTATCATTTAAACAATATATAACTATATATGGTGACAGTTAAACTAGATATTATCATATATGGTGCCATTTAAACAATATATGGTCATATATGGTACCTCATAAACCAAATCTTTAATTCAGTTCCAGATATGATAATATATGGTACTATATATAGTGCGATATATATTTATATATGGTGTTATTTAAGCTATATATTATCATATATGGTGCCATTCAAACCATATATTATCATATATGGTGCCATTCAAACCATATATTATCATATATGGTGTAATTTCAACAACATATGCCCATATATGGTACCTCATGAACAATATTTTTAATACAGTTCCACATATGATAATATATGCTACCATAGTGCCATATATATTTATATATGGTGTTATTTAAGCAATATATTACCATATATGGTGCCATTTAAACCATATATTGTCATATATGGTGCCATTTCAACAATATATGCTCATATATGGTACCTGATGATCGACATTTTTAATACAGATGCAGATATGATAATATATGCTACCATATATAGTCCCATATATACTGATATATGGTGTCATTTAAACAATATTAATATATAGACATATATGGTATCATTTAAACAATATATTGTCATATATGGCACAATTTAAACAATATATGGTCAAATTTGGTACCACATCAACATTTTGAATACAATTCCATATATGGTTTAATTTGAATGATGTAAAACTATGTATGGCGCTATAAAAAATATCAGATATGTTACTTCATTAACAATATTTATTATACAGTGTCATATATTGTAATATATGTATATCATTTAATATATATTGATGTATGGTAATTGTACAATAATTCCAATATCAGTTGAGATACAATTTGTGGGTCCATATCAACAATTTGTTCACGTACATTTAACATATATATATGTACATTTAAGTTATAATTTATAAACACTTTATAAAGTTAAATAGTTCCATAAACCTCGTCTAACTGTATAGAATGTTTATGAATATACGATTTAATATATAATAATTACAACTACAAATTGGTGCCATTATCTAAAATTCAATTTAATGTTAACTTATAATAAAATAAAAATGTATTTCCTAAAAATAAAAATATAGTGTTAATTAATGTTAATATACAATGCTGGCAAACCGTTGGCGATGGTCGGTTATGCGTTGGCAGAACGTTGCATTAACTATCTTGGCAAAAAAAATAGATTTCAAAAAACATTTTTGAAAAAATTGAGAAAACTTTTTTTAATATTTGCTTTTAAAAATATGAAATTTAACCCAGTCCACCAGATTGTCAGCCAATCTAATCTAACGAGACTTGTTATAGATGTGTGATAGCTACAAATTAAATGAATGATAAAAGCATTTCGAGCTAACTTATAAGCATCGAAAAAAGGTATTCCAGAAATTATTAAATGTATTTTAGAAAATTTTAATTGTATATCACAAAATATTATTTGCACTTCAGAAACTACAATATTACGCAAATTTAATTATTTATTTATTTAGTTGTGTCCAGAAATAATGAAATCTATTTCAGAATTTCATAGCTAATAGAGAAAAATTTCTCAAATACATTTCATAATTTCGGAAATATGATTGATAATTTCTGAAATACAGTTTGATAATTTCTGAAATACAGTTTGATAATTTCGGAAATACAATTAATAATTTCTGAAACAGAATTGATAAAACTGAACTTCAATTGACTAGTTCTGAAATACAATTCATAAATCTGAAAAATAATTGATAAGTTCTGAAATACAATTGATAAAACTGAAATTCAATTGATTATTTCTGAAATACAATTAATAAATCTTAAAAACAATTAATACAATTGAAATGGTGTAGAGCGTTAAAAAGATGTAAATAAAATTATTTTATTCAAAGATTTCTATTTAATAAAAAAATAAATATATAATTTTATAAAAAAATTTATATAAAAAAAAATTTTAATTTTATAAAAAGAAATTAATTTTGTAAAAGAAATGCATATTGAACTCGTTACCTTCTGAGTTTAAACCTTATTTTAACAAAATATTGTAATTTTTATACAATCAGTGCTCTGCCAGTATATTATTTTTTGAACAGTTGGCAATATATGTCTGGGATCTTATATAATCCCAAATAAATGGAGATCTTACGTAGTACCCAAATATAATGCGGGATCTAATTTTAGCTGTCATTTTTCTGGATAGTTTTAGATGTCAATCTCCAAATATATTGCTGTTTCTAATTCGATCTGCAATTTATGGGATAAATTAAGATCCTACCAAATCCCCAAATATATCACTGGATTTAATTCGATCTGCAATTTATCGGAAAAGTTAAGATCTTACGCAATCCCGAAGTATATTACTGGATCTAATTTTATCTGTAATTTTTTGGATAAATTTAGATCTTACTTAATCCCAAATGCGGCCCTATGTTCCACTGGGAATTAAAGGATTAAATATATATAATCCCCAAATATATTGCTGGATCTAATTTGATCTGCCAATTTTCTATTCAATTTATATTCAAGTTTATCCACAAATATATTGCTGGATCTAATTCGATCTGCCATTTTTCGGATAAATTTAGATCTAAGTTAATCCACAAATATATTGCTGGATCTAATTTGATCTGCCATTTTTCAGATCAATTTATATCTAAGTTTATCCACAAATATATTGCTGGATCTAATTCGATGTGCCATTTTTTGGATCAAATTGGATCTAAGTTTATCCCCAAATATATAGCTACATCTAATTCGATTTGCCACTTTTTCGGATCAAATTAGATATACGTTTATCCACAAATATATTGCGGGATCTAATTTGATCTGCCAAAATTGAGATCAAATTAGATCTAAGTTTATCCCCAAATATATAGCTGGATCTAATTGGATCCGCCATTTTTCGGATCAAATTAGATCTAAAAATATCCGCAAATATATAGCTGGATCCGCCAATTTTCGGATCAAAATAGATCTAGGTTTATCCCCAAAGATATCACTGGACCTCCCAATTTTGAGATATAACTTGATCTTAGTTTATCCCCATATATACAATGGGATCTAATACGATATGATTGGATACACCCAATTTTGAGATCTAATTGGATCAGCTAGATATTACAGCAGATCTTAAACAATATCAAATTGGATATAATTAGATATTGCGCGAGATCAATTTTTTTTACTCGGGATATTAATTTAAAGTTATACTTAACTTTAATTATATCGTTTAATGTACAAGTACTCAAACGCGTTTTTTCCACGGTCCATATTTTATTAACTAACGAAAATATACGTTCCACAGGAGCTGATGTACCAGGCAAGCAAAGTACAAATTCAATTACTTTTATCATGGAATTGAATGGAATATCTTTTTTCTCGAAATGGTTAACTATTTCTACCCAACGCATATCCACAGTTATCTTTTTGTTATTCCACTCCTCTATTCTTTCTTGTGTTACATACTTTTTTATATAGTTGTACTGGTCAAAGATTTCATTACCTACATCGGTTAAAAATTCTTTATCTAAAAGATCTTCGGCGCTCCTTTCTACTTCCTGCCATTCAGGGACTTCATTTAATAAAATCCAATTAAAGTTAGATACTTGTGAGAATTGTGCAGTCCAACTTTTTAAATATTGAATAGATTTTTCTAGAAAATTCAATGTTATATGTAAGAAACCCAGTGTAGAAACGGTAATGACATATCATAATTTTTTGGACTACCAGTAATGACACCCACTTACCTTCTGTATTATTTTAAAACATATAATAATGAGTTACTTATTTTTATCATTATTTCAAATAGAAAATAATTTTTTAGATTTTTTTGAAAATTTTTTGAAATCTATTTTTAGACTCAATATTTTTTAAACACTGGTAAGGATATATGTAACCACATATTTTTTGATTTTTTGTATGTTGGCGAGTAAGCTTACTTGTGTGCAGCAGGTCAATTGTGTTTTTATCTATTAAATATTACATGTCGATATAGCTCAGATGGTAGAGCTGTTGACTGGCAATCTGTAGACCCAGGTTCGATTCCGGCACCAGCAAATTTTATTAAAAAAAAAAATACAATAAAAAATATTTTTTTTTATATAATTTATTTTTTAGAAAATCTATTTTTAGACTCATTGTTTTTGTCAGTACTGGTAAGCACATAGGTAACGATATATTTTTTGATTTTTCGTATGCTGGTTACACACAACTCATTATTTTTCGCGACATCGCCATATAAAGGTAATAAGAAATGTAATAACAAAAGTAACTAGTTACCATTACCAAGTATATAGTTACATAACCACATATCTGGTAATGATTTTCTACACTGGGAAATATGAAATGTTTGCATTTTTTTAGTTACCATAAAAATTGGTTGCTGTGCTTAATACAATTTCTTTTGAAGTAGAATGACCAAGGTTATTGAGAATTTCTATCTCCTTTTTTAAAGACGTTGACAAAAATTGACTTTTATTTCTATTTGTCAAGGATTCGATTAACTCGTCAACACCATTTTTAACCTGATTTGCTGAAACTGCATCTCCTTCTATTTTATAGACAATTTTGTTAAAAATTATAGCCTAGAATCAAAAATAAATTGCAAATCATATAATATTTTATTAAAAAATAATTACTTGTTCTTTTGTAAAAATCAACCATAGTTTAGACCATGGGTTTGTAAAAAAATCCTTTCAAATTTTCGGGCTGCTCTCAGTTTCTAAAAAATATTTTTTTAAACCCTCAAAAATATTTAAAATGGATTCAACGGATGATAATAACGCCAAAAATCTGGTTTTTGAATAGCTGTAACAGATTTTTATTTTTATAAAGATTTTTGGTTATTTGAATAACAGTCTATACATCATCAAAGTATTTTGATGAAACATTTGAAGGTATTTTTTTACAGTACAATTAACATTATTTTTTATTAAAATTATGTTTGGTTGTTTATTTCTTATGTTGGAAATCATTTACATCATACAGTACTTATGTACACCAAATGTTAGATTAGCATAAATTATGATACACTGGCGATCAACATATTAGCACAACATTATTCCAAAAAGCTCATAAATTTCTTTTTATAATTTAATGTCATGATATAAATGTTTGCTTGTATAGAAGGTGACCTACATACGTTTTCGGTTTCGATTACTCTTACTTTTTACGAATGGTTGTAAAAAGAAGGATCGTGCCTGAAACGTGCGAAATTAAAATACACGAGCCGAAGAGGTACATAAAATCTTCCGGTTCTTTCTTTTATACTTACAATTTCAACGTGATCAGTTCGCAACTTCTGAAAATTTAATTTAAAAAAATATATAATTCATATCGGCTGTAATCCATAGATTTAAAAGTGAAGAAGTTTAGTTCGGAATTCATGGTTTTGCGTCGAGTACAGTCACGATATAGTATTTTTGTCAATCTATTAAAAAGTTTGATATATTTTAATAAAATTCCTTAAATTTGGAATCACGTTTTTTAGAGGGCTGATCTGGAGCAGATTTTAATCTAAATTGGGATTATCTTCATTTAAGTCTAAGGATATTGGACTAAAACTAGTAAATTTTCATCAGAATTATTACATCCTCATGATATACCCACAAAACGTGATTTTGTTAAACTCAAAAGAAAACCCAATGATAATTGGTAAGAATTTGTGTAAAGTATATTCTTTATTTTAATACTGATTATGAAAATTAATTCATAGGGTTTTAATATTGGGATTATATCCACGTCAAAATTAATTCGAGGAGTTTAAATAAAATACAGCCAAAATGGTTAAATAAATATAAAACGTTTTCTTAAATTGGAAATAATTTCACACAATTGCATCTGCAATGCAAATTTAAAACAAAAAAACAAAAAGCAATTAACATGAGGCTAGCAAAGTATTTATTCCATTCAACTTTAACATACGTCATCAATATAACTTTAGTATAATCAACCAAACTGTATCTGCTCAGAATCATCACCATAATTTTTGTAAAAAGAAAAATTGTGTTTCAACTAAACGTCAAATCATCCTCATGCTAGAATCCTCAAACGTGTACCTTTCCTGCTCGTCACCATTTCATTACAGTCAATATTACCATTGCATCAAATTTTGCACAATTAAAAAAATATATAATATATTTAATGGCATATAAAGTTTTCTCTGTAAATTCAACAAATTATTCAATTCATCATAAGTCTAATGCTTGTGCTACAGCATTGTCCACCACAGTAATGGTAATGGTTATGAATGGGACTTACAACGAAAACAAGAACATATAGTAGACAACTAAAGACGTCATCATTTTTTTTATTAATGATCTAAAATTGCTAAGTATAATATTAATTTCATTAAAAGAGATTTAATTTTCGGCATTTGTGTATAACAGTTTATAATCCTAATTTGGAGAAAGAGTGTGTAATATTTGATTTCATCAATGATCGGAGCGAGTTCTAAGCATACACTCTACCTTTAGTCTGTTTCAATTTATTGTTGCTTTTGTGAATTTTTAGTTTTAACTAATGAGACCATGTAGACTGTATGTTTGATGTTTAAGTGCTCAATTTGGACTCATTACCTACTATAACTTTAATATTAATTTTACTATTAATTTAAAAGTTATAGCATGTTAGAAAAATTATTGTGTATTATATTTAAAACCTTTAAATATTTTTTATTAATAATTTTGAATTACAGTTGCCTGGATGTTTTGAATTCAAACCATCGCCTAAACAGCAGAGAAGGTTAAATACCAATGGGGTAAAATTGAAAACACTTCATAAATTTTTTTGAACCGTAAGTTGTAATACATAATATTCTAAAATCTAACATGTATTCGATTTAAAACATAATAATTTTTTTTTTATTTAATTATATACTAACTAATCTAATTAAATCTTACGATTTGTTCGGTTTATAAAAATTGCAAGCTATGATTTAGAATAAGAACAGCGTTTTAAGTTATATACTTATAAAGTATAAGGTTAAAGTATATTATTATAGTTACATATGCAAAGGAATGAATTGTTAAATAAAGTAACCCTTAAATTGAAATGGGAATTTTGAAATAAGTGAGACTAATTTTGGGAATGTTGACGGGTAAAATGATAAAGAGAATGATATCTTAAAAATATACTTTTTTTGATTTAGGGAAGATACTATAACATAATAGTATGAACACTGATGTATCTAAAGTGAAAGATTATGGATGGGATTTTTTTTATTTCAAAGTGTTCAATGTGATAATATCAACTATCACTTGTGTGCAGATTTTAATAACCGACAACTTGTATTAAATTTCAATAGCCCTGTTTTGCATATTGCTAATTAAATTTCATTGTGCTTGTAAAGTCTTGGAAATAGAAAGTTTCTTATTTCTTTTTATGTTGTAGCTGCTGGTAATGTAACGTCAAGAACCCTCCCCAAACCGACGAGCGTAGCTTTTCGAACATTTCCAAGCACCCGACGATTGCTTTACCAAAACGTCATATTTTTTATATGTTTATTGCTACACTATCTTGCAACATAAATAGAGTGGCGCCCAACGAGATTGGCAGAAATGTCATGATCGAAATCATCTTCGGATGGTAAATTGGTCCTCAGTTGATTAATATATTAACATTGATCGGAAAGAGTTTGTAATTTACCATTTTTTTTCCTTTAAGTTTTTTTTACTCTATCACAAGTCGTATAAGCAAACATTTAACTGTTATTATATAGCGGTGATGAGTCTTTAATTTTTTCTTCAAATTTAACATACCAGTAAATGAATAAGACATTTAATTCATGTTTTTAATCATGAATTATCTAGCGATTCTTGACTGGTGTTATATTTTTATTCCTTTTAGTTTCAATAGTTTTCATTTCATATTGTATAAGTCATACGATCAGTCTTTTGAAATAAAGCATCCTATTGCGATACAAATGTGATATCAAAAAGTCAAACCTAAATTTTGGAGGGGGTTATTAAAGCACATTTATTATTACTATTTTTTTTTTATTCAATTTTGATTACCTCAAGTCAACATTCCCAATAAATCAATGTGAAAATTATTAACAAGAAAGAGATTTTTTTTTTATTACTGACATTGTGTAATGCCAAATAGGAAGAGAAAGGGAAAGCAAGTTAGTTCTATTAATAATCTAAATATTTCGAGTAGTGACCCTAATTTTACCTTTGACGAAGAATCTGTAAACCAATTAGTTACTAGGCCGAGATTTAGTTATAGCCCAGTTTTTTCAGGCTCCAGAGCCTGGGTCCCATCTTTAAGTGCAGTGGAACAAGAAATAGTCATGGACGGATCAAGTGGTAGTGATGATCAGCGGGTTGCTCAAGGTCCTCCGAGTTCTGTGGATGCAAATGGTTTGGCGGAATTAACTACACGTTTAGAAAGAGTTTTAACTCTTAACCATAATTTATTTATGGGAGAAATGGCGTCCTTAAGGGGAACCTTAATTGAAAACTTGACTAGTAATCGAGGTGATAACCAACAGCCTTTAGATAATTTGGGTAATTCTTCTACAAACCAACACAAACTACGAATAATACTTCTTTACATAACCAAAGTGTAGATTCAGGTAGGAGTTCTTCCACTGGTAGTTCAATTAGAGTTGATAAATGGAATATATCTTATGATGGTACTCAGGATATCAATGATTTTTTGTTTAAGGTTGATACACTTAAAGAACGTTGGAATTGTTCTGATGAGCAAGTAGTCGCTAGTTTCCACACCTTCTTAAAAGGCAAAGCCGATAAATGGTTCTGGTCCTTTTTAAAACAGAATCCTAGGGCAAAATATGATGAACTGAAGTTAGCTATCACAAAGCAATTTGGAAGGATAGAAAATGATTGCGATAGGATAGTACGAATGGTTGAACGTAGACAATTACTGCGGGAAAATTTTGATGACTATTTTACTGAAATGGTATCGATGAATTCACGGTTGTCACAACCATTAAGCGATACTAAAATTATTGATCTAATTAAGAATAATGTCAGAGAGACGCTAGGAGCTCTTTTATTTTCGTACGATCTGTTTAGCTTGGACCATTTAAGGGATGCAGCTAGGAAAGCGGAAATATACCTATCTAGGCAAAGTCAAGTAAGAATGCAAAAGAGAGTTGTGTCTGAAATCGAAAATACTGGAAAAGTAGATGAGGTAGTGGAAAATGAATTTGAAATTGCGGCGATGAAATATCAGGGGTTTCAGAGTAAGGAAAGGAGGGAAATAGATACAAGACACTTTAAATGTTGGAACTGTGACCAGATTGGCCACTCCTTTTATGATTGTCCTTCGGAGAAGCGAAGCCGTTTTTGTTTTCGGTGCGGCGAGAAAAACGTTTCTACACCACACTGCAATAAACACGCGAAAAACAGCAATCCGAGCGAGTAAACGAGGGTAGCTCGTTCGTAAAACAAAATCCCTCCACGTATTATTCGAAAACAAACGATGATGAAGCAGTGATAAGTAAGGTAAATGGAAATAAGAAAATTGAAATTATTACGGATAAGGAAAAAACTAGTGTTAGGCATAGGGTTAATAATACACCTGACCCTCTTTTAACCCTTCACGAGAGAAAAATATTATATGACGAAGCAAGAAGGCGTATTTTTGGTGATGAATCTGTTCCTAGAAAGATTAGGAAATGCAGGGAAAGATTTTTAAAACGTAGAAAATATTTGAAAATTTTAGAATCCACAATAATTGATGAAGGCGTTGACAATAGGCCATATGCGAAAATCATGTTAGGTAGTTTTGAAATTTTTGGTTTGCTTGACTCAGGTGCTTCGATTAGCGTTTTAGGTAAAAATTGTGAAAACGTTGTTAGGAAACTTAATTTGGAATTTAGACCCATTTATAGTTCACTTAAAACTGCCGATGGAGGCAGACAAAAGGTTATCGGCTTTGTAAGGATACCAGTGACTTATAAAAATGTCACAAAGGTTATCGTGTTTTATATGTCACCAACTTTGGGGCAACCCGTATACTTAGTTATAAACTTTTGGAGATCTTTTGAAATCGCTCCACAACTTTTCCTCTCAGAAGTCACCCTAGATAGTGAGACATTCATTTCAGGCGTTGATAATAATTCACATAAGTTGTCACATTTAGAACTTTACGATTTAAAACGTGTAATTGATGAATTCCCTTCTTTTAGCAAACTTGGATTAGGCCGTACAACGATAGAGACCCATAATATTGATACTGGTGATTCACCTCCTTTTAAAATGAAGCATTATCCACTCTCTCCTCCACGTCAACAAGAGGCTTATAGTGAACTAGATCGGATGCTTTCCTTAGGTGTGATCGAGGAAAGTAATAGCCCTTATTGTAGCCCGGTTGTTTTAGTCAGGAAACCAGGAAAAATTCGCCTTTGTCTCGATTCACGTAAGCTAAACACCTTAACAAAGAAAGACGCGTATCCATTACCCCATATCAATGGTCTTTTAAGTCGGTTACAGGATACTCATTATATAACAGGTATTGACCTAAAAGATGCCTTTTGGCAAATACCTCTTGATGAGTTATCTAAAGAAAAAACGGCATTTGCAGTACCTGGCCGGCCACTGTACCATTTTACAGTTATGCCTTTTGGGCTCTGCAACGCCGCACAAAGAATGAGTCGTTTAATGGACAAGACAATACCCAGGCGACTTCGTGAAAACGTATTCATTTACTTGGACGACCTTCTTATATGTACTTCTGACTTTAAAACACATATTGATTTGCTGCGTGAAGTTGCTAGTTGCCTTAAAATTGCAAATTTAACCATAAATGTCGAAAAAAGTAGATTTTGTCAAAAGGAAATTAAGTATCTAGAATACATTGTAGGGCAAGGATGCTTACGAACGGATAAGCTAAAAATTGAGGCAATTTTGAATTTTCCTATTCCTAAAACTCCTAGACAGATTCGCAGGTACATCGGTATGACGGGGTGGTATAGACAATTTATCCCTAATTTTGCAGACTTAGCTGCGCCTTTAACCGATTGTCTGAAAAAGTCTAAAAGCTTTAAATTGACGCCAGAAGCTGAAATAGCGTCTACTGAATTGAAAAATGCATTAACGACGGCTCCAGTTTTGGTACAACCTAATTTTTCCAAACCCTTCACAATACAGTGCGATGCTTCGCGAGTAGGCGTAGGAGGCGTTTTAACACAGGTGGATGATGATGGGAAGGAACATCCAATAGCTTATGTATCGCAGAAATTAAATAAAAATCAAAAAAATTATACTGTTACAGAATTAGAGTGTTTGGCTGCTATTGTTTGTTTAAAAAGATTTCGCCCGTATGTTGAAGGTCTAAAATTCAGAATAGTCACTGATCATTCAAGTCTCCGTTGGTTAATGTCTCAGAAAGATTTATCAGGTCGTTTAGGTCGTTGGAGCTTAAAACTGCAAGGGTATGACTTTGAGGTAGAATTAGTGTTTCCAATTCGGTTAATCGATTAACCGATTCCTCGATTAATCGCCTCTATTTCGGTTAATGTCGAAACAAATAATTTAAAACTCAAATAATTATTCGACCCGAATAATCGGTTAAAATTGGTCGATTAACCGGTTACATTTTTAATATGGAATTTTTCTCTTATTTTTTCCCAAAACTTCACAATTTTATTAATCTGGGCTACAAAATTACCAGAAAAGCTTAGAAAAAACAAATACTAACTAAAATAGCATCAAATTCTTTAAAAATCGTGTGAAATAGGTCCTTAAATACCTTTTTCGAGCAACCGCAAACAAGTCGACATTGTACCATCAGACTCCCAATTTTTAATAAAATTTTGCGCAAATGTTTAAAAAAAATATGTATCAAAGTTTCTATTTGTAAAAAAGCCTTAAGAACATGGCAAAAGGCCAAAATTAAGGTGTTTTTAAAAACTTCACAAAACACACGAAATACACGACTGGCTGGAGGATGCTTTATGAAATAAAATAGACAATTTTGCATTACTGTTTCAATTCTTTTAAAAATTTAAACTAATATAAATTATATCTGCATGTCCTTTAAGACAAGGCTGCATTTGTTTTAAAACTGTTACACAATTAACATGTTAATTCTGTAAGAACTTTAACTTTTCTTATTTTTCCTAAGAAAGTGTACATACACATCGGTTCAAAACCACAGCAATTCTAAAACATGTTCCACTAGAGCAACATTGAACCCGAACCCGTTTCAATGAATTTAAATTCGAATTAAAACAAATAACCTAAAGTTAAAAAATTTGAATTTATATAGAATTTGACTTCTGTAACTGCACACTCAGTGAATTGTCTATATGCTATTGATGAATTTATACACTGATATAATTAAGTTTCGCTGGAATTCGTCTATTGAAACTTTTAATTGAATTTCATAGTATTTATTAAAAATGTCATACACCAAAAAAAGTTTTTTTTAGAACGAGATTCATAAAAATTGTGAAGCTTTTTCATAAAATTTTAATAAATTTGGCTTTTACTTTTTGAAGAAAACTTCATTAGCTTATTGAAAATTTTGTTTACAGCTCGTCCGATAAAATTCCCTCAGAGTAAGTACGCTCAAACTTTAGGTTATTTTTTTACTATTAATCAGTGGCCGATCATAATCGGCTTTTCACACGTACACAACAGTGATGGTATTTGAGAATTTTCGTTTGGTGCCTAAATGATGCCAAAAAAGTGCCAAAAAAGCTTTAAAAGTGCCAAAAAAAATTAAGCAACATGCAAATGTTTCAAAAAATATGTTCAGCTTTTATTTCAAATATTTATACATTTACACCCTTATTCTAAACTTTATAACAATAACAAAATTGTCACAAAACTGGTGTGAATGGAAATTATTATAATTTTGGTATTCTCAGAAAAATTGTCACAGCAAAACCTTGACAAAATTGTCATGTAATAAAAAGCACATAACAAACAAATATTTTCATTTGTCAACAATTTAAAATATAAAAATTTTATTTTCTTTTGAAGAATTTTATAATTTTTCTTCACAGAAATAAAATATGAAATACCTTATTCATATTTTGAGATATTAGTTTAAGATGCATCAAACCCTTTACCGATTCTAAAATTCCTGCAAATTCCTCCAAAAGATTACGTTTTAACATGGGGCTAAAGTTGTTGAGAATAAGCTCAGGGTGCTTGATGCTAAAATTTAAAGGAACCTCTCGTGTTCTGCGGTTCCTGGACATTTTTTGCAGTTTTCATTTCATTTAAGATTTCATAAAATTTATATTATACATTTTTCACAAATTACAAATTTTTGATAATTTTATTTTTGGCAGAAAAAGCTTTCGCCATTGTATGGTGAAATTTTTAAAACTTTTGCTTGTCATAAAAAAACTAGAATACCATAACAAATTTTTGAAAAATTCCAGTGACGGACAATACAATAAAATCAATTAAAGTTTTTTCTAATTTTATCCTCATTGCTTTTATTTTTTAATATCAAAATAATGATTAAATTGTTCCCAAATAACTGGAAGCTGGTCCAGAAAATTCCAGAAATTTTTAGTGTAGCGTTTGTTTTTTAATTTTGCTACCCGTTGTACCAGCGATATTGACCTTTTATCAAATTATATAGAAATTTTCTTAAAAAGTGCCAAAATTCTATGAAGAGTGCCATGGTGCCATTGAACATTCAATAGTGCCACAAATGGCACTTTTGTGCCACTTTTACCAACAGTGGTACACAACACGAATGGCAACAAAACTATCAACTAAGAGCATAAAATTTATTTAGTAGCATGTTAGGTTTCAACAAAGCAGGTTGACGTCGCTTTGTTTAAGAAATTTTAGAAAAATATTACACTCTTAAAATTTAACAAGAACAGGAAATTTATTATGAATTATTTTTATTTCTTTAGTTCATTAAAATTTACTAACTAATGGAATACTTTTTAAGAATAATTTATATACAAAAAAAATACATATTTTTTAAATAATATATATAATAAAATTTCTATAAATTATTTAAAAAAACTAAATTACTATAAATTAATTTTTTTTATTTCTTTAATTCATTCATGCATTCATTATTACATTTCTTCATTAATTCATGTTCTTAATATACAAATATAAATTTTTTTGTCGGTTAACTTTTTATATTGTTAATTTCTTATTTCCTGAAGATGCTACACAATGGAGTAGCGAAATATCGAAAATAATAAAAAACTTTTTTTTTTTTTATAATAAAAAACAAACCTTACGCTCAAGAAAATTGTGAAATTAAAAATATAAATTTAAAAATGATAAACTAATTTCTCACAGTGAAGAAACACAATACATTCACATTCTCTCTTTGTGCCGACCACTGCTGTTAATGGTCTTTAGTAACGAAAAAGATACGGAGAAACAAAGTAAATTGGTATTCTCAATTAACTGAAATTGTAGGAAGAATTTTATCAAAATTTAAAAAAAACTTTAGGTATAGCATTTCTTTAACCCTTTCAGACCCAGCATACACGATTGTGAGATGTGATGTTTTCTCTTAAAATTACAAATATTTTAAATACTAATAGGTTTATTTAGATAAAAAATTTCAGTTATACTTTTAGCTAAATTATATTTCATAAAATATGAATTGACACCTGGAAATTTTAATAGTTTTAGTACCATTTTACCTCAAAGTTATAAAATGAATACATTTTTGCAAGCTAGTTGGGTCTGAAAAAGTTAAATGCAATATTAAATTTTATAGTGTCAGTATTGATTAAAAATCACATTCAAAGAAATTTTGTATCTAATCTTTTCAGATTTTTAAATTTTTTTCTGAATAAAAAATCTACGTTAAGTAATCGATATGTAACAGTTTTAGGTTTGCTGTTCTTAACTTACTAATATTTTGTTAGTTTCAGCAGTTCTTTCTGACATCTTCAACGAAATTTTAGTAGATTTAGCAACATTTTTACAGAGCTTTTTTTTTTTTTTTTTTAAAAATCTCAGATCCCGAAACTTTTCAACCTTCGAATATGAAAACTTTTTTATTAAATACATCGTATTCATATATGACGTTAATATTTAATGAAAAGAGTCAGCTTTTTGTGTTTTAATTAATAAAAAGTTAATGAAATTCCTTAATTGAGCATTAAACGATTAATCGATTAACCGCCAATTTTCTCGAATAACCGACCCAAATAACCGGTTAATCCATTTTAGTGATTTTTCGAATAATGCATTAACCGGTTAACCGCCTATGTCGAATAATTGGAAACACTAGGTAGAATACAGAAAAGGATCTGCGAATATTGTACCAGATGCTTTATCTAGGCTCGATGTGGATGAAATTTGTACACCATCTATATCGTCTGAAATAAATCTGCAGTGCGATTCCTTTAAGTCCGATGAATATAATTTATTAAAATCCGAAATAACAAAAAATCCACAAAATTTTCCTGATACTATTGTTTCTGGTGAGTTTATTTACCATAGAGTAAAATTTAGAAAAGGTGAATTCGTAGATGAGGATTCATTATGGCGTCTGTGGCTTCCAAGAGAGCTTGGTGAACAGGTTATTTATGAAAATCACACTATAGATTCTTGCCATGGAGGCTTCGTTAAAACATTAAACCGAATTAGAGAAAAATACTTCTGGCCAAATATGTCAAGGCAAATAAAAGATTTCGTTTCGAATTGCGAAATTTGTAAGGCGGTTAAACCCACAAATCAAATATTAAGGCCTCCCATGGGACAGCAGATAAAAACCGAAAGACCATTTCAGCGCATTTATATGGATCTGCTAGGTCCATATCCCAGGACTAAAATGGGTAACTCTATGGTTTTTGTGGCGGTGGATCATTTTACAAAGTATATTTTTCTGAAACCACTCAAAAAGGCTACTAGTGCTGCCATTACTAAATATCTCGAAGAGAATATCTTTCATCAATTTGGTGTTCCACAGTACATTCACTCGGATAACGGGAAACAGTTTGTTTCATCCCTTATGTCAGATTTTCTTACAGCTCATGGTGTTACACACATAAAAACTGCCCTATATTCTCCTCAGGCAAATATGTCTGAAAGAACAAACCGGGAATTTTTAATCAAATTACGTATCTTATTGAAGGAAAAATTAGATAAGTGGGATACGCATGTGTCAAAGATTGCAAGCATTCTTAGAAGCGATTATCACAATGCAATAAAATGTTCTCCATACTTTTGTGTTTTTGGTTATAACATGGTAAATCATGCATCAGCTTATCCAATTATGGATAAGTTAGGATGTTTACGAGAAGGTCAGTTTAACTTAATTCCCAATGACTCCAAAATGGCTTTACTCCATGATAGAGTGAAAGAAAATCTAGCGAATGCCCACGAAAAGGCGACAAAAAGTTATAATACCAGGTGCAGGGATATCCAATTTAAGGTTGGCCAGGAAGTTTTCCGAAAGAGTTTCCAGCAGTCTGATTTCAAGAAAGGTATAAATGCTAAACTTCTTCCTCCATACGTAAAATGCAGGGTGAGAAGGAAAGTAGGATCCTCTTGCTATGATCTCGAAACACTTAATGGAAAATATATTGGATTATATCACGCAAAAGATATGAAAGCATTTTGATTAAATTTATATATGAACACAAATAATAATAATAATTTTGGTGCCCGGTTAGCATATTCTCAGGGTGTGGTCGTGCCCCACGAAAAAAAAAAAAAAAAAAAATCTGATTTTCCTTATCTCCGACCTGCATTACTTTGGCCTTCGATGAAGGTTTTGTAACAGATTTTTATTTTTATAAAGATTTTTGTTTATTTGAATAACAGTCTATACATCATCAAAGTATTTTGATGAAACATTTGAAGGTATTTTTTTACAGTACAATTAACATTATTTTTTATTAAAATTATGTTTGGTTGTTTATTTCTTATGTTGGAAATCATTTACATCATACAGTACTTATGTACACCAAATGTTAGATTAGCATAAATTATGATACACTGGCGATCAACATATTAGCACAACATTATTCCAAAAAGCTCATAAATTTCTTTTTATAATTTAATGTCATGATATAAATGTTTGCTTGTATAGAAGGTGACCTACATACGTTTTCGGTTTCGATTACTCTTACTTTTTACGAATGGTTGTAAAAAGAAAGATCGTGCCTGAAACGTGCGAAATTAAAATACACGAGCCGAAGAGGTACATAAAATCTTCCGGTTCTTTCTTTTATACTTACAATTTCAACGTGATCAGTTCGCAACTTCTGAAAATTTTATTTAAAAAAATATATAATTCATATCGGCTGTAATCCATAGATTTAAAAGTGAAAAAGTTTAGTTCGGAATTCATGGTTTTGCGTCGAGTACAGTCACGATATAGTATTTTTGTCAATCTATTAAAAAGTTTGATATATTTTAATAAAATTCCTTAAATTTGGAATCACGTTTTTTAGAGGGCTGATCTGGAGCAGATTTTAATCTAAATTGGGATTATCTTCATTTAAGTCTAAGGATATTGGACTAAAACTAGTAAATTTTCATCAGAATTATTACATCCTCATGATATACCCACAAAACGTGATTTTGTTAAACTCAAAAGAAAACCCAATGATAATTGGTAAGAATTTGTGTAAAGTATATTCTTTATTTTAATACTGATTATGAAAATTAATTCATAGGGTTTTAATATTGGGATTATATCCACGTCAAAATTAATTCGAGGAGTTTAAATAAAATACAGCCAAAATTGTTAAATAAATATAAAACGTTTTCTTAAATTGGAAATAATTTCACACAATTGCATCGCAATGCAAATTTAAAACAAAAAAACAAAAAGCAATTAACATGAGGCTAGCAAAGTATTTATTCCATTCAACTTTAACATACGTCATCAATATAACTTTAGTATAATCAACCAAACTGTATCTGCTCAGAATCATCACCATAATTTTTGTAAAAAGAAAAATTGTGTTTCAACTAAACGTCAAATCATCCTCATGCTAGAATCCTCAAACGTGTGCCTTTCCTGCTCGTCACCATTTCATTACAGTCAATATTACCATTGCATCAAATTTTGCACAATTAAAAAAATATATAATATATTTAATGGCATATAAAGTTTTCTCTATAAATTCAACAAATTATTCAATTCATCATAAGTCTAATGCTTGTGCTACAGCATTGTCCACCACAGTAATGGTAATGGTTATGAATGGGACTTACAACGAAAACAAGAACATATAGTAGACAACTAAAGACGTCATCATTTTTTTTATTAATGATCTAAAATTGCTAAGTATAATATTAATTTCATTAAAAGAGATTTAATTTTCGGCATTTGTGTATAACAGTTTATAATCCTAATTTGGAGAAAGAGTGTGTAATATTTGATTTCATCAATGATCGGAGCGAGTTCTAAGCATACACTCTACATTTAGTCTGTTTCAATTTATTGTTGCTTTTGTGAATTTTTACACTCACATAACAATTCGTTTGTGACAACCGAATTTTTTTCCAACCGAATTTCTGAGGTTGCCGCAACCGAATCATTTTGCCAATTCGGTTGCCACAACCGAATTTTTTGAAGAAATTCGGTTGCTCCAACCGAATTTTTTATAGTAGTTCGGTTGCCACAACCGAATTATTTACAGAACGAGGTTGTCTCTACCGATTATTTAAATTATATTACTAGATATTCTAAAAATGTTTTTCGCAAAAAAAAAACCATATCTTTATTTTTTATACATTTATTATTATTATTATAATTAACCAATAAAATATTAATAAGGAAGGTTTCGGAAAAATTACGTTTTGTTAGAAAAATGTCTTTATGCTTTATACTTAGAAACGATTAAGGAAGCGATTATTTTTTAATAATCTTTAACGGTACTTTAAGAAGTACCATTCTTTGGAGAAGTATGAAGAGAAGTATAGTTTGCTGAGAGAGTAATGGAAAAAATTCCAATCCCATTTAGCCCATTAACACAATGTCCTGTTAGCTACTAACTGGGAATTTAACTGGCAAATATATTTGTTGTTGTTTACCATAAAAATTTAAAATTTTATCTTTAAGTTAAATTTTACCGAGACATTGTGTTATAAGGCCTTATGAGTATTATTTTTGTTTTAAATGCTATTATTTTGTAAGCCTTTTACAAAATTTTTTTTTAGGCAATCTTCGGTAGGTCCAGTTTTATAGTCAGATCTATGAATGGTTAAATATTTAAGAAATTTTGTTTGAGAATGTCGTACTTAAGGAATATTTAAGACAAATATCGTTCCTAGTTCTGGCTATTAAATTGGTCCTTAGAGATCTTACTAAGTGTAGGTACTTTTTCAGTACTGTTCTTAAAAATGTACTAAATGCAAAATAGCTTTTATACATAATAGTAATGAAAACAAATACATAGATATTTTCCGAAAGAGAACTAAAATATACAACATTTTTCCGAAAGGATACTAAGAAAAATATCATTTTCCAAAAGAGTAACCTCTTTAGAAGAAATGGTATTTGTGTGAATGAAAAGGTACTTCTTTCAATATATGGATGAGAGAGTTTTTGAAATAATGAAAAATTACTGCTTTTAGTACTTCTTCAAAGAAAGATAATTCTTTAAGTACTGTTTCTAAAAAACAGCATTACTTCAGCATTCTTTCTTAGGGTGCGTTTACATTGTGCTTGTAATCCTGTTTAAAAAAGATTTCAAAATCTAGTTTATATATCACATTATGCACTACCATATCATCCGAATCTTAAAATGTAAATACCCTATTATTGATCCTTTGAAAAAGTAATGAAAAAGTGACTTTTTATAATTAAACTCAAAGTACCGTTTCTAAAAATTGCACTCAAAGAAATATATTTCCTGTGGTAGAGTTTGAAAGATTGCTTGAAGATGTAAAAAGTACAAGTTCTTCAAAAGGTTAAATTGGTTAAAATCACGCTTTCGAAGAAGAAAATGTTTTGTATACCTTCGAAAAAGGTAACTCCTTCTACTGGTCTTTCACAGAAAATGCATTTCCATTTCAAAGGAAAGGTCCCCTTTTAATTCTTTATCGAAGAAAATATAGTTCTCTTATGGTTACTACTTAATGGAGTATCCAGGGCAAATACTTGAAATTGTTTTTTTGTAGTTTCGCTGACTCTATGTGGAAGTTTATATAAAAAAGTATATGTTAGCTCTTGGAACCCATCAATCGCTCATAGATTTTCCATCCATAACTTTATAAAACATCGCAATGATTTTTGGTAATGTCACTTAAAAGGGACAGAAAAGAAGAAACACGAAAGAGCCCTTGGTACTCGAAAGAGCAACAATTGGTAACTGGGAAGGCGACTGTATTCAACGAAAATGTTAATATTAACACCGTCAAAACTAGAAGACATGTAGATGGATGTTGGAGAATTTTTTATGTCAGTTCAGACCATGGCCACACGTAATAACGCAGTTATCTTTCCTATGTGATGTTTATTTTACAATATCTGATAACTGAAAATATTTTCACTTCTTTTGTCTAAATTCACTAGGCTTCGATGATTAATTTAAATCCTCAGATGATCGGACTAAAGTCTTTTTCCTTATCCAGAATTTTTTTCTGATTACAACATTATTTCTTTATTTAAAACTCGTGATTTTTTAATTCCTTTTGAAAAATCTGTAAAAACAAATATCTTAGTTAAATATCATCATCACAAATATTAAATTACTTTAATACAAACCTTTTTTGCCGATGTTTTGCAAAATTTTGTTGAAAACGTGTATAATGTTTTTTATATTGTTTTGTTTTTATTTTTCTGAAGTTAAAAGAAATTTGAATTCAATTCTAAAGTCACAACAGAATTGTAACACAATTCGGTTGCAGCAACCGAATTAATGTAAAATTCGGTTGATATAACCGAATTGAAAATGAGTTCGGTTGTTGCAAGCGTAGAATTCGGTTGTGGTCCCAAAATTCGATTTATATGATAAAATTCTGTTGCTACAACCGAATTGGAATTTAATTCGGTTGTTGCAACCGAATATTCGGCTGTAATAATAGAATTCGGTTGTCACAACCAAATTCGGTTGCTGCAACCGAATATTCGGTTGCGACAACCTCGTTATAACCGAATGGTTCTGTGAGTGTAGTTTTAACTAATGAGACCATGTAGACTGTATGTTTGAAACAATATGTTTGATGTTTAAGTGCTCAATTTGGACTCATTACCTACTATAACTTTAATATTAATTTTACTATTAATTTAAAAGTTATAGCATGTTAGAAAAATTATTGTGTATTATATTTAAAACCTTTAAATATTTTTTATTAATAATTTTGAATTACAGTTGCCTGGATGTTTTGAATTCAAACCATCGCCTAAACAGCAGAGAAGGTTAAATACCAATGGTGTAAAATTGAAAACACTTCATAAATTTTTTTGAACCGTAAGTTGTAATACACAATATTCTAAAATCT
This sequence comes from Leucophora obtusa, assembly GCA_949987735.1. NCBI lineage: Eukaryota > Metazoa > Arthropoda > Insecta > Diptera > Anthomyiidae > Leucophora > Leucophora obtusa. The sequence goes on from OX465295.1 coordinate 222,651,635, forward strand.
AATAGCGAATTTACATTATGATCGAAATCGAGTTAAAAGTAGATTTCGACTGAAATCCAATTCAAATTTGGGATTTCAAACAGATTTCCCATAGGAAATGAAATCCCAATTTAATTTGGATTTCAGCGAAATCTCATCGAAATCCAAATTGAAATCCAATTTTTCTCCCATATTTGCAGAAAAGTAGGGAAGTTTGCAGAAAGTGGCAACATTCAGCAGCTGTTTATGTCATAAAAAATTAATAAATAATAAATTTTAATAACTTTAAAAAATTAAGGAATAACATAATAAAGTCTGTTATTTTTAATTGAAAGAAATATTTAAAGTTGAAAACGGCTATTTTATTGCATCCGACGAAGAGAAACTATGAAAAATCATTTGATTGCGCCGACAAGAGCACTGACAAAACATTGAATATTTTAGCTTTCTACTAATCATCCCTATAATTAAACACATTTCTTAGCAAATATAACATTGTATCTTTCATAATATAAATGATTTTTGTGTTCCGCCATTACATAAAATAGTTTTTAGAATATCTTTTAATTTTGGTTATTTTTTAAGGTTAGTTTGTTTACAAAAAAATTGTTGTTGGTCGATCGAAATCCCATTCATCTGTCAAATATTCTAATGTAAACGATATAGATTTCGAATTGGATTTCAAAACGAAATCTAGTGAAAAATTTAACAATGTAAATTCGCTATAACATGTATTCGATTTAAAACATAATAATTTTTTTTTATTTAATTATATACTAACTAATCTAACTAAATCTTACGATTTATTCGGTTTATAAAAATTGCAAGCTATGATTTAGAATAAGAACAGCGTTTTAAGTTATATACTTATAAAGTATAAGGTTAAAGTATATTATTATAGTTACATATGCAAAGGAATGAATTGTTAAATAAAGTAACCCTTAAATTGAAATGGGAATTTTGAAATAAGTGAGACTAATTTTGGGAATGTTGACGGGTAAAATGATAAAGAGAATGATATCTTAAAAATATACTTTTTTTGATTTAGGGAAGATACTATAACATAATAGTATGAACACTGATGTATCTAAAGTGAAAGATTATGGGTGGGATTTTTTTTATTTCAAAGTGTTCAATGTGATAATATCAACTATCACTTGTGTGCAGATTTTAATAACCGACAACTTGTATTAAATTTCAATAGCCCTGTTTTGCATATTGCTAATTAAATTTCATTGTGCTTGTAAAGTCTTGGAAATAGAAAGTTTCTTATTTCTTTTTATGTTGTAGCTGCTGGTAATGTAACGTCAAGAACCCTCCCCAAACCGACGAGCGTAGCTTTTCGAACATTTCCAAGCACCCGACGATTGCTTTACCAAAACGTCATATTTTTTATATGTTTATTGCTACACTATCTTGCAACATAGCCCAGCAGCTTTCTGTACTCTTCATCAACTGATTCGCAAAAATTAATTAAAGCTGTCACTCGAACCGTATGTATATAAAAATGTGAATAGATTTTAACAACAATTAGCTCGACATCAAATGGCAATTGTTCAGAGGCGCACTGAAGTGCATTGTGTACAATATGTGCTGCACAACCAATTCCTATAAGGTGTGGATACGATTCCTTTAATTTGGAAAACACATTGTTTTTTCCAGCTCGATTTTTTCCTCTAAAATTTGTATTGGTGTTGTCCCCACAAAACGCAACCAATTTATTTGAAATTTCATAAGTTTCCATTTCTTTCTTAATTAAACTCACTACAATGTCTGAAGTTTCTCCACATTCATTTGAAATATTTATAATTTGAATTTTAACACCTTCTTTGTGGTGGAAATACCGTAAAACTACAGGAAACATTTTTATGTGTCCATGATTTGAAGCATCTGTTGATATCGATATATAATTCACGGTTTCCAATTCGGATTTTAATTTTTCCATAACATATGGGGAAAAAAATTTTTAATAATTGCTTCACATTTTGTACGAGCACATTTAAACTTAGGAATTTCAAAACAATTACTAAATATCTTCGAAGCACAGTCTGAACTTCGGAAACTGTGGTTTTCTTTTACCAGGTGGTAAGCCCACACTCCCTCTTTAGCAGCAATGTTCAAGTCATTTTTATTATGTTTCAAATAATCTGTAACTTTTTTGTTGCTCGCAATTTCTTCCAACGATTTCTTATGCTTTTCTGTTTTTAAATGTTTTTCCAATCATTAATTTAAAGGCATTATGAATTATTCAGTAATTTATAAAATAAATCCAATTTTATGCATATAAATTCAAAAGAAGAATTATCTCTTTCAAGGTCTGGGTGTGTATGTATGTATTTTTTGCTTATTCAGTAACAACAACAACCACAGTTAATATATTTTTTCATGTTAATATGGAAAATTCTAGAGGTGCTTTTACATTTTCATTCATAACTATTAAACGTCTGGACCAAATATGCCCATTTCCAATACCAAACTGCTTAAGAAATTGGACAAAAATTTTGACTAAAAATTAACATCCTAGCACAACTATTTTGAGCGTGATCGTGATTTCAACAGACAGACAGACAGACGGACACGGCTATATCGGTTTCGCTATTGATAACGATCAAGAATATATATTTTTTTATGTCCCAGATTTTTTTTCGATGAGTAGTTACAAACGCAATGACAAAATGAATATACCCTCCTGCAAAGTGGGATGGAGGGTATAAAAATATGGGAATTATTGAACATCGAAATATACATGACATTTTCCAACTTTTGACTATTGTAAATATTAAAGTCATCCCTCGTTCCTCCTTTACTTTAGGTGGAACGTTACAGGGTTCCCATCAATAGCAGCTCTAGCAATATCACTGTGAGGTCTTCGCAGCGTGTGACCAATCCAACGCCATTTGCGGCAAAGGATTTCGATATGGATTGGTCGTTGATCTGTTTGTCGCCAGAGTTGCGCGTTGGTTATGATGTTTGGCCAAAATATCTTCAAGATCCTTCGTAGGCATCGGTTCACGAATACTTGGATCGCGTTTATATCGTATGGTGACGTGTTCCAACACTCACAGGCGTATAAAAGCACCGACTTGACGCAAGAATTAAAGATCCTGATTTTAGTGAATTTCGAAATATATAGCTGAAGATTTCCATATAGGACGTAGCATACCAAAAGACTGGTTAGCCTTTGGAATTCTATAAGCTACATCGTCTCTGCAGCCGCCCGTATGTGTTAAAATGCTGCCAAGATAGCAAAATGATTTTACTTCTTCTAGCTCAATGCCCTGTATATGGAATTTACTAGTGTTTAAGGTGTTACAACGCATCACTTTGCTCTTCCTTATATTTATTTTCAGGCCAGCTTTTGCAGCTTCGATTTCGAGGGATTTGAGTTTGGCTGCCTTATGGTTGTAATTGTGAGATAAAAGGCATATATCATCAGCGTATTCAAGGCTCTCTAGCTGTTGATTAAGTCCCCATCTTATTCCTCTGTTTGCTCGAGTAGCATTTCGTACAATAACATCAAGAACGATGTTGAAGAGAAGAAGGGATAGAATGCATCCTTGGCGGACACCGGTTACGACGTCAAAGTGGTTGCTCAGTGCGTTATCATGAACAACTCGACATCTAACATCTCTGTACAGGGCTTTTATTAGATCTATACTTTTTGGGGGGACACCTTTGCAGACAAGAGCATTCCAGATTGCATTGTGGTTTAGGGTGTCGAAAGCCTTTTCGAAGTCTATAAAGACCATGTAAAGAGGTGATTGCCATTCTGCGGACTGTTCTGTTATTATACGTAAAGTATTGACGTGGTCGACGCATGACCTTTGAGGGTGGAAGCCAGCCTGTTCCAGTCTGAGATCGTTCATTACAGCATCTGAGATTCTTTTATATACGCTATTATCTTGTTCACCGCGCTAAGGATAGTGATACCTCTCCAGTTCTTGCAATCAGTGAGGTCGCCTTTTTTGGGGATATTTATAATAATACCTTCTTTAAGCTGCGAATCTAGTTGAAGGGTGAGCCAGAAGTTTTCGATAAGTGGCAGCAATAGGTTGGCTGTAATTTGACAATCAGCTTTGAGCATCTCGGGGGCTATGTTATCGGCACCAGGTGCCTTATTTGCCTTTAGAACTTTGACGGCATTTAACACTTCATTAATACCAGGACTCTGTATGGAGATACTGTGTGTACTGTACATGAACAGATATTTTCCAGGTTTGCTGGGGTATTAGAAAGCATGCTGGAATAATGCTGTCTCCATATTTCCAATTGCTCGTTCTTAGATATTGTCAGTACGCCGTCACTATTTTTAAGTGGTTTGCTGCTGCTGCTGATCTTTAGTACAACAAAATTAGTATAAAAAATTAGTAGTCGCTACTAAAATTTAGCAAAATTGTTGTAAACTGCAATTCAAAATCGATTTGCTAAAATCAGTTAAAAAACTTACTAAATATCAATAATTTTAGTACAATAAAATTAGTATAAATAATTAGTTGCAGCTACTAAATTTCAGTGAATTTTTGTAAACTGAAATTAGCAAAAAAATAAAAAATAAAAAAAACTGTAAAATCTAAAAAAATAAATTTATAAAAAAAAAACTTTTTTCTTTCGATTATAACAAGCGTAAATTACTTCATCGTACTTGAAATTTGGAGTCAAATTTGCAAACGGTTCTCCAGTTATTACCTTTTTATGTTTTATGTATTGGAGATACAATAAAATTTTCTGAGTGTTATTTCCAAACTAAGAATATATCAATAGTAACAAATATAAACTAAACAAGAATTGTAAAAAATCAAAAAAATTTTTTTTTTAAATTAGTATATTTTTCTGCTAAATTTAGCACTCGGCTTTGAAAAATTAGTAAAATGTTTTGCTGAAATCAGAAGCGAGAACTAAAAAAAATTGTACTAAAAATCAGTATAAAAATAGTAAAGTTCGATTGGAAACTGTTTACAAATTTTTTTACTAACTTTTTTATCTGAATGTACGCTTTTTCATGGACACCCGAGTAAAAAAAATTATATATAATCATATATGGCATATATTACAATATATAATTAGACATGTCGTTATGTATATCCATATATAATTATATATGACGTCTTTTTCTAAAATTTTTCATTATATTATGCCATATATAATTTCATCTAATTAGATATCGGGCTTTATAATATTAGATATGGTATATATGATTATATATTACATAGCATGGCTGTTCTTATTGCATATATAGTTGTATATTAGGGTTGCCATATCGCAAAAGTCTAATAACTTGACACTTCGCAAAAAAATAACTTGATTTAAAAAAAAACTTGACAATAAAAAAAATTTAATGTGCATATGTGTGCAGTAGGGTGATTCTTAGTAAAAAAATTTATAATTTTTGAATACACTCGCCATTTTCTTAATTTCGGTTTTTTTTGGAATTTTTGGGGACAAACTCGATAGGGTTAAATGGACCAAATAAATAAAAAAACACGTAAAATTACAAAACTGACGAAGTTGATTAGTGTTTTATTTTTTTTTTGTAGCATTTATTCCTGTATAATAAGAAGAAAAAGATGAAGTCTGCAAGAAGTCGTTGACATTTTCAAACTTTAGGCCAAAAAATATATAAACTTTCCATAGTTCTCGAATCGTCAATTTGAAATTTTAACATATCTTTTTCTGAAACGTAAAAAGCAAAAACTTTTTTTTTATAAATTTATTAAATGGATGATATAAATATAATCAAAATAAAATAGCACTTAAGATTTTTTCTTGTCCCAGTAAAATTATTGTTTACCGATTTTTAAGGAAAACCTTCATTCGTAAATCTCTACTCACGCTCTCAAAACAAAAGATATATGAACCTTAAGCGCCATTTTATTTTGATAATATATCATCTATTTAATAAATTTATGAAAAAAAGTTTTGGTTTTTACGTTTCAGAAAAGAAAATATGCTAAAATTTTAAAATGGCGTTGCGAGAATTATGAAAAATTTATATATTTTTTTGGGCCTAAAGTTTGAAAATACAACGACTTCCTGCAGACTTCATCTTTCTTTTCTTATTGTTTAGAAATAAATGCTACTCAAAAAAATTAAAACACTAATAAATTTCATCAGTTTTATAATTTTACATGTTTTTTTACTACTGATACGACAAAAATTCAATTTAACTTGACAAAATAAATTTGACCTTGGCACTTGACAAGACCTAAATTAACTTGACAATCAAGGCCATTCAAGGCCATGTGGCAACCCTATTGTATATAGAGCTATATCTTAATATATATGGTGGCATTTTAGCAATATATAATTATATATGGTATCATTTAAACAATATATAACTATATATGGTGCCGGTTAAACTATATATTATCATATATGGTGGCATTTAAACAATATATGGTCATATATGGTACCTCATGAACAAAATTTTTAATACAGTTGCAGATATGATAATATATGCTACTATATATAGTGCCATATATATTTATATATGGTGTTATTTAAGCAATATATTAGCATATGTGGTGCCATTTAAACCATATATTATTATATATGTTGCCATTTAAACAATGTATGGTCATATATGGTACCTCATGATCAAAATTTTTAATATAGTTCCAGATATGATAATATACGAAAATATGTGTAGTGCCATATATATTTATGTATGGAGTTATTTAAGCAATATATTACCATATATGGTGCCATTTAAACCATATATTATCATATATGGAGCCATTTCAACAATATATGTTCATATATGGGACCTCATGAACAACATTTTCAATATAGTTCCAGATATGATAATATATGCTACTATATATAGTACCATATACTTTGATATATCGTATCATTTAAGCAACCCAGTGTAGAAACGGTAATGACATATCATTATTTTTTGGACTACCAGTAATGACACCCACTTACCTTCTGTATTATTTTAAAACATATAATAATGAGTTACTGATAATTACTTATTTTTATCATTATTTCAAATAGAAAATAAGTTTTTAGATTTTTTTGAAAATTTTTTGAAATCTATTTTTAGACTCAATATTTTTTAAACACTGGTAAGGATATATGTAATCACATATTTTTTGATTTTTTGTATGTTGGCGAGTAAGCTTACTTGTGTGCAGCAGGTCAATTGTGTTTTTATCTATTAAATATTACATGTCGATATAGCTCAGATGGTAGAGCTGTTGACTGGCAATCTGTAGACCCAGGTTCGATTTCCGCACCAGCAAATTTTATTTAAAAAAAAAATACAATAAAAAATTTTTTTTTTTTATATAATTAGTTTTTAGAAAATCTATTTTTAGACTCATTATTTTTGTCAGTACTGGTAAGCACATAGGTAACGATATATTTTTTGATTTTTCGTATGCTGGTGTGTAACGACAACTCATTATTTTTCGCGACATCGCCATATAAAGGTAATAAGAAATGTAATAATAAAAGTAACTAGTTACCATTACCAAGTATGTATACATAACCACATATCTGGTAATGATTTTCTACACTGGGAATCCGAGTAAAAATAGTTACATATAGTCATATATGTGATTAAGTTATATCCCCAAGTAAAAAAAAATGATATGGAGCCATATAAAGTTATATTTAATTATATATAATCTTCTATGTAATTAGATATAATTATATCCGAAAAATGAGAACGTCTTATTGTATCATATTGTATCGAATTGTATACAATTGTATACAATTTGGTACAATTTGATACAATTCGATACAATATGATACAATTGTATCCGAATTTTGTCCTCATCCAATTTCATAAAATAATATCTTTTTGTATAAAATTATATAAAATGTTATAAAAGTGGACATAGTTTGATACAATTATACCTAAATATTAACCCTATATTTTTACCATAATATATATGACCATATCTAACAATATACAAAATTATATTTTTAAATAAAAAAGATATACAATATCTGGAGATCAGACCTGAGGGATTTCAATTACAATTACTTGTAATTTGTAATTGAAATTACAAGTAATTGTAATTGAAAATTTTCGATTACAAATTACTAGTAATTGTAATTGAAAGTGATTTCAATTACATTTAGAATTAAAAAGTGTTTTTTGTTAAAATTTTGTAGAAAAATCTGACTGGGATAGGTTGCATAGGCATGGATGGATGCGTATAAAAAGAATACGTCATGTTGGGCTTACCCCTACCTTGTGCTTTTTGTCATTATTTATTTTCCCAAAAAATGTAATTGACATTTTTCAAATTACAAATTACTTGTAATTGTTCTTTTTTGAATTACAATTACAAATAATTTGTAATTGTAATTGAGTTTTTTTCAATTACAATTACATGTAATTGTGTAAATGAATGTGTAATTATTTACAAAATGTAATGATTAACCCCAGGTCTACTGGATATCCTATAATTTCGATAAATCTTCCATTACTTTTATCCAGATTTACCATGACAGTGCATTAAACATGAGCAAATTTTTCTTTGTTTTTAGTAATTTTAAAATAAGGTTAACAACACTGAAATTTTTAACTTAATAGGATTGTGATATACAACCAAGATATAAGAGATCAGTCAAGTGTGCGTTATAGTATAGAGAATTCCATATTAAAGCTTCAGTATTGTTAATTTTATGGGCGCGTTATCCATTTTGACTCACGCTCCTAAACAAAAACAAATTACTCACGCACGAGTATTTCGTGTCTTACTCACGCAGACATGAGTATATTAAAAATTTACTCACAATCAGAAAATTCTCACGCAAAACAGTAAAAATTACTAAAAACATATGATGCAAAAAATAAACTCACACACGAATCATGCACGGGTTATATATTCTTACTCACGCTAACGTACGAATTATATATTCTCACGCTCACGGGCGAATTACTTTGGTATAGTAATTATTACTCACGATCACTTGTGAATAACTTCACTCACGATCGTGTCATGCGCCAATCCCTAGTAATTACTAAATCTAAAACTAGTTCAAAATCATTATATGGAACCGCATTTAATACAATACGGTTTTAAAAGGACCTTATACATATATTTTTATATAAAATCACTTTGAAAAAATTGCTAATGTGGGATGATATATAATTAAAAATGATTTTATAAAGAACGTTATATCGTTATATATAAAAGAAATCATGAAATATTGTAGATATGAAACCATACTAAGTTATATATGGGTTCTTATGCGTCAATATATAACCATATATAACACCTATTATATAATATTTCTTAAATGGCTCCACATATAGTTTTATATTATTGTGTATAGTGTCATACTAAATTATATATAAACGTATATCTAATTATATCTTTTATATATTACATTGTGTACTTATATATAGCACATACACTTATATGTAGGCCAGTATGTAATAATATAAAATCACATATGTCTCAATATTAAAACCTTTGAGGAAAAAATATTTAATATAGGACTATATAAAAGTCTATATGCTTCAATTTAAAAGCATATGTGGCCATATCTTACTATAAGTTACTATATGTAATTACATAAAATAATATATGATTATATCAAAACTTTTTTACTCGGGTCTGTATAAATATACAGTTTCATCCGAAGAATGGCGCGATTTATTTTTATTAATTGTTTATCAATTTTTATCTAATTGTATCAGTTTAGATCTGACCTGATTAAATTATGTGTTAATCAGATGAAATTGTATCCGATTTTTGCCCTGATACAATTTTATCGGTTTATATGTAATGGTGTCAGGTTTGATCGTAATTGGTTAAATTTTATATAAATAAAATATAATTGTATCCGACATTTACCTTATACAATTGTATCAAAGTTTTAAACTGATACAATTACATCAGGTCAAAATTGGGATATAACTATATAATTTTGTATACAAATATATCTATTTTCACCTAAACTGATAACATGTGATATAAACCAATAAAATTGTATCAGGTCAAAAATCAGATACAATTTCATCTGGTTAACACATAATTTAATCAGGTCAGATCTAAACTGATGCAATTAGATAAAAACTGATAAACAACTGATACAATTTTATCGGGCCATTTTCCGGATCAAATGGTACATGGATCACTCTAAGTTGTATATTACCATATAAAGCTCCATATTATTTTTTTTAATAGGGAACATATACCATATATGGTGCCATTTAAATATATTGTCATATATGGTGCCATTTTACCGATATATGGTCATATATGGTAACTCATCAGCAACTACAATATTAACTGTATTTCAGAAGCTATTAAGTGTATTTCAGAAATTTTAAATGTACCTATTTCAGAAATTATCAAATGTATTACAGAAATTATTAATTGTATTTCTTTTTTTTTAAATTCTAAAAATTTTCTAATGGCAGCTAAAAAGCATATTGCCAGGGTTTCCAACACGTTCCAAAATTAACTTCAATAGAGATCTTGTCAAATAAAAAACAATCCAATGATAAGTAAATTTATGCAATTGAATTATTAACAAAAACCAACAACATCATTTCATATATCCTTTCATTTTCAAAAATTCAAATTACAATCATAGCTTCTCTAACAAACTTAGCCAAACCATTTAGGCTATTGATACATCTGTTCCGTAGTAAATCAACTATATTCTCAAATTTCCCAAAAATATCATACTTTCGCCGAATATTCGTAAATTTGCTACAATTAAAAATCAAATGTTGCGCAGATTCCTCTACCTTACATATATCACATAATGCAGATTGTTTCACTCCAATTCTTTTCAGAAAAACTATCAGAAGTATGACCCGACATAAGTCTATTAATTAGCTTTATATCCTTTGCTTCCATGTTAACTCCCCTATACCAAGGCTCTAAAGGAATATTGGGAAAAACTTTAGCAAAATGTTTTCCTTTTATTTGCGAAATCTCCTCATAATTATTTTTCCAGTCTTCCAGTAAGATATTCCTCGCAGCTCTTAACGCCTCTTCAGGTGTAAGAAGAAAACTTATTGGATCACCTACACTAGAGGCCCACCTAGCCATTTCATCAGCAATTTCATTAAAGAAAACCCCAGAGTGACCTGGGGTCCATATAATATGACATTTTTCAATCGACGATGCACTTATAGCATTATGAATATCAGCAACACAATATATCTTTGAAGATTTTTTGTTTAAAATTCTACATGTCAACAAACTATCCGTAAATATAGCAATCTTCTTTAAATTAGATTCAATGGCAATATCTATTGCCTTCCTTATTGCCCAAAGTTCACCAAACATACTTGATGACCTGAAGTCAATTTGAAACAAAAAATTTTCCCCAACAGAAATATTACACACAGAACATCCAGTCGTATCATTCGCTAAGGATGCATCCGTAGCAAAAATAACAAAATTATCATCAGTGTATTCTCTGTACTCTCTATTATAAATAGCCTGTATTTGCTTCTTACTAACATTTTCTTTCTTGTCACCCAGCACATCAGACCTTATTTTAATACCTTCATCATTTTCAAAAAATACTTCAGTATTCAATTCATCAAAAATTTGTTTAAATTTGTAATATACTAAACTGTAGCTTGATTTTACTTCAACATTATCAACAATACTTTGATATAGATCATAGTTTTGAAATTTCAATTTTACCATTTCCTTAAACGTGAGGTAAAAAGCTCTCTCCCTTGGAGGTAGTTCACCAGCCAAAGCATAAATGACCTGAGTGGGAGTAGACGGGGCTAATCCCAGACATCTTCTTAAGGAGGCATTCTGACAAGTGGCTATTTTATTATTTACACTCTTAGGTGACATTGCCGTAGTAGTTCTTGCATATTCAATTTTAGATCGAACTAAGCTCCTATATAAGTTAACTGCCACCCTTGGAGATAGACCTCCTTTAACAGGTGTCAAACATTTCATTAATTTCGTTCTATTTCCCGCTTCTCCAATGACCCTTTTATAATGGTCGTTAACAGATAAGGATGAATTTATATATCTCCCCAAGTATTTAAGTTTATTTACCTGCGCTATAGCAGTACCATTAATGTTTATATTAACTTTTCTTTTGTTGCCTTTTGCCAAGTATATCACATTAGTTTTTCCAAGATTAAAAGATAGATTAAGAGATGAACATATATTCATAAATTGTAGCGCCTTTTCCCTCATATTAGATTCAGCCCTATCAAAACTCCTATCATATGACACAATAAGAAAATCATCTGCATACTGAAATACCATAGTGTTGTCATCTTCTATATCATGTAATGATCTGGTGTACACATTAAAAAGTATCGGTGATAAACAGCTCCCTTGTAGTAAACCATTATTTACTGTCACCTCCTCCAAACCAAGTTTCAGAATTCTATTTGATAAAAAGTTACTTATCCAATCACAAAAGATTCTATTCAATCCCATCTGCTTCAACATCATATTCAAAACTTCAACTCTAACACAATTGTAAGCATTTGATATGTCCAGAACCATAACCATTACCCTATAACCATTTTCTTTCAAAACCGCAACTCTATGAAGGAGCTCATTGATGCACATCGAGGTAGATTTATCTTTCCTATATGCAAAACATCTTTCCGAAAGGTATTCGGATTGCTTTAGAAGGTCATTCATATGTTCCTTTACCATTAAGTATATCAATTTCAAAAATACAGATATCAGCGAGATTGGTCGAAAATTTTTAAAGTCTGTTAAATCTTTATTTGGTTTTGGGATGGGTACCACCCTTATTAAACGCCATTCATCTATAATATCATTGTTCAACAATGCATTGTTCAAAGCCGTCAACAGAGACTTTTTCGATACACCAGACAAAGACTTAATCATTTCATACGTCACACCATCACAACCTCCCGCAGACGACTTCTTTTTTGCCGATATGCAATTTTCAAATTCTTCAAAAGTAAAACCACCAAAAAAGTCATCATTATTTTCATTATCCTCATTTCGTTTATCATCACCTCTATTGCCCCCAGGTACTTGTTCCTTTAGATACGTCAGAAAATTGGAATTATTTTCATCATCCCAAAGGATTCTATTGGATAGACTATTACTATTCTTCAGATTTTTTACAAATTTCCAGCCCTCTTTTGCGCTGGGATTTTCATTTAAAAAACGTAGACGCTCATTATAACTATTTCTTTTAGCCTGAGCTACCGCATCTTTCCAATTTTCTGATGCTTGAATTGCCAATTCAAAATTTTCAGGTGTTGGATATTGAGTACACTTTTTCCTGGCAGCCACATGCAGCCTAAATATACTATTCAAACCATCATGCCACCAAAATTTCGGAGTTTTGTTATCCTTAACTATATAGGTAGCTTCTTTTATCTCATCACTAAATACCCTACCAATTCCCTTTACATCAGTATTCAGACCAACATTGCCAAGAGATGACAGAAGTTTTTTCCTCGCAATGAATTTACCATATCTCATTTTTACATTCGAAAAATTAATGGAAATTGGATAATGATGACTGCCCCCTAACAGGATAGGAAGCACTTCCCATTCACACTGTAGATTTGAGGTATAAAATGACAAATCAAGGACTGTCCCAGTACCGCCATTCAATGATCTAAAAAAAGTTGGCGATCCATTGTTCAAACAAGTAAGATTAAAGTTATTACTTATCGCCTCAAGTTTTTTACCCTTTGGGAGAGATTCATTATCCCCCCAGCATGAGTTTCTAGCATTGAAATCCCCTAAAATCAGTACATTCTCAAATGGTTCCAAAAACTGAAAAATTGTGGTTATCTGTGTGGTAAAAAGCCCAACATCAAGAGAGGGAGGTAGGTAACATGAACATATAACAAAATTGTTCTTTAAATTTGTTGAAATTTAATGTATTTTCTTAAACCTATGGCAACTCCGCCATACCCATCATTTCTATTTTTTTTTATTAGATTGAAATTAATTAGTTTCGTATTATTTTTCCTTTCATTCAAAATTTCACTTAAACATACAATATCATAATCATTAGTATTGAGAAAAAACTCAATACTGTTTTTATTAGTATACAAAGACTGACAATTATATTGGAGGATCTTCATCCTGAGATGCCTGAGTAATGAACTGGTAATCCAGTCCTGTAGTAATCTTATTTATTCTGGACGTAAAATGACCTACCGCTTCAAGCCCAATTGGGTTATTTATATTTATAAAATGATCTTTCACGAATTTAAGAATTTCAGTAGTAATTTTCTCAAGTTCTGAAACTCTTCTGTAACCCTCCTTATCAAACACAGGGCCAGTCGTATTTATTTCTCTGAACATTCGTTCCGGCTTTTCAAAATTTGGGGTCATAACTGGTGCTGTAGGAACTGCTCGAACTACAGTACTATATCTCCTAGGTGTAAGTATTTTATTGACCTCTACATCCTTGTTCCTGGTTTTCTTTTCATATGTATGCAAAACTGGGAATTGCTCATTGTCTTCAAGTATATCAAAGCGATTCTGTTTCTCCTGTGAGTATGTATTTAATACCTCTTTTTTTTTGACATTTTCTTTACTGTCATTATCTTATTAATTTCAGTTTCCCTTAACCATTTAGGGCATTTTTCCTTATCTACCGCCCTGTGACCTTCTTCACCACACAACAGACAATTAATTGAAATACATGTATCACTACACTTACCCTCTTTACTCAATATTAAGCATCTTGCCTTGGACTTACATCCCATACGGGTGTGTCCCAACCGACCACAGTTATAACACTGCCTAATCCTTGGATAGTAAACATCAACATTCAAAATTGTAAAGTTTAGAACAACCTCCTCTGGAATTTCGTTACCAGCAAAACCAACCTTAACAGCATATGTTGGGATAAATTCCTTGGTGACTTTATCCTTTCTTTCAAAACGTTTGACATACGTTACTTTCATCGGCGATTTAATATTGCGTAAGATTTCACCATCATTCAGGTACAGTGGAACATCTCTTATAACACCATACGTTTCCACGAAACTTTTTGGTATAAAGGCACATAATTTTAATTCCACTAGTTTTTCATTCCTAACAAATCTGTTCGCAGCTATCACATTCTCAAAAAATACCTTATACAATGTAATTCCAATTGCCTTAATGGATTTAATGCCATTACACTTTACATTTCTAATTTTCTCATAAAGATATAAACCATTTCTCATTTTCTTGTTATTGCCATCGGCCTGCGATGTGTCAACTAACACTATAATCTCACCAATATGTTTTGTCGAATATAAAAGTGCTTCCCTTCTCTTTGTACCAGTATTCTCCTTCTGGGATTGTTCAGTATTCATATCATTTTGAACTTGTTTATTTGTTGTTACCTTACCATTATTCATTTCCATATCATCACCTTCCGCCATTTTGTTGGCATTATTTTCATTATCACAAATACTCTCCTTTACATTGTTGTCACATTTCATCTGAAGTTTAGTAATTTTGCCCTTAGGCGCATTTATTTTTATTCTTTTAGCCTCATAACCTTTCATGACACGATTACCCTTGCCAGCATTTCTGTCACCAGTTGTACCGACTCCATAACCTTTGGCCACTTTTCCATTCCTGCTTGAAGACCTTTTCATTTTTCTAAAAACTTTCCCAAAAGAATCCACAACATCACTGTCAAATTGGGAAAGGATTATGGACGCCGAAGCGTCCTTCTCCTCCCCAGGAGAAACCGTAGCAATTTCGGAAGAAAATTCACTTGATTCCAAAAACTATTTTCCTCTTTCGTTCAATTTCTCCTTTCTTTGAAATTTTCCTTTTTTATTTAAAAATTTTCTCTTTTCAAACAAAAAAAAAAAAACAACTAAGTAGTCATAAATTTTTAAGTAATATTCGACCTTTGAAATTGATGAATTTATTAAATAATTGAGCTCGAGGTCAAGTAGTCTATGAAAAAAATTCAATTTATTTTCACTTTTCTTAAAAAGAACCTCACAGTATCAGCTCACAATGGCGAATGATTGTATTTCAGAAATAATCAAGTCTATTTCAGAACTTGTTGATTGTATTTCATAACACTGTGAAACAAATTGTAGGGGTCAGTGATCGGGAAGGGTTCAAACTACCGGGGAAAGTTATATCGGTAAAAAAGAAGTTATACGTGTCCCGGCGTTTCGCTGGGTCACCGCTAGGAATCGAGATATATCTTTTTTTTGACATAACTCGAGAACCACTAGTCCGATTTTGCTCAAACAATTTAAAAAAAATTAAAAATTACAATTCCTTTAATCTGTTCATATAACGTTTTTCTATATACTCAACAGTTTTGCCGGTATAAATAAATGTATGAAGAAAAAAATATTTTTTGCCTAAAATATTAAAAAAAAGTAATAAACAAAAGGTTATTGATTTTTATGGTAGCGGTAACAAACATTTATTTTTACCGGCAAAACTGTTGAGTATATAGAAAAACGTTATATGAACAGATTAAAGGAATTGTAATTTTTAATTTTTTTTAAATTGTTTGAGCAAAATCGGACTAGTGGTTCTCGAGTTATGTCAAAAAAAAGATATATCTCGATTCCTAGCGGTGACCCAGCGAAACGCCGGGACACGTATAACTTGTTTTTGACCGATATAACATTTCCCGTTGGTTTCATCCCATCCCGATTTTGACTGTCGCATAGTGTAATTAATAGAGAAAAATTTCTGAAATACATTTCATAATTTCTGAAATACAATTGATAATTTCTGAAATACAGTTTGATAATTTCTGAAACACAGTTGTGAATTTTGGAAATACAATTAATAATTTCTGAAATAAAATTGATAAAACTGAAATTCAATTGACTAGTTCTGAAATACAATTCATAAATCTGAAAAATAATTGATAAGTTCTGAAATACAATTGATAAAACTGAAATTCAATTGATTATTTCTGAAATACAATTGATAAATTGTAAAAACAATTGATACAATTGGAAATGGTGTAGAACGTTAAAAAGATGTAAATAAAATTATTTTTTTAAAAAAATTCAATTTAATAAAAAAAAATATAATTATAATTTATAAAAAGAAATTCATTTTATAAAAAAAAAAATGCATAGCCGTGAACGGTATAGAACTCGAGACCTTCTGAGTTTAAACCTTATTTTAACAAAATATTGTAATTTTTATAAAATCAGTGCTCTGCCAGTGTATTATTTTTTGAACTGTTGTCAATATTTGTCTGGGATCTTATTTAATCCCAAATAAATGGAGATCTTACGTAGTACCCAAATATAATGCGGGATCTAATTTTATCTCTCATTTTTCTGGATAGTTTTAGATGTCAATCCCCAAATATATTGCTGTTTCTAATCCGATCTGCCATTTTAATACCGAAATAAATTGATGGATCTAATTCAATCTGCAATTTATGGGATAAATTAAGATCCTGCCAAATCCCCAAATATATCACTGGATTTAATTCCATCTGCAATTTATCGAAAAAGTTAAGATCTTACGCAATCCCGAAATATATTACTGGATCTAATTTGATCTGTCATTTTTTGGATAAATTTAGATCTTACTTAATACCCAAATATATTGCTGGATCTAATTCGATCTGCCATTTTTCGGATCAAATTAGATCTAAGTTTATCCACAAATATATTGCTGGATCTAATTCCATCTGCCATTTTTCGGATAAATTTACACACATTTTATAAATTTTTTCTCAGTAAAATAGAGGATTGCATTCTATTTATTTTCTAACCTCTTTGATTATGCCTAGCACACATAACTACCCATGTGAAAATCGAAATATATATGAACACACATGATCATACATTGACTTGTATATGATCATGCATGGGCATACATTGTCATATACGTACATGCATAGTTCAATGTATGACCATACATGATCTCATATATTTACATATATCTTTGGATCCGAAATTTGAGGGTATAAGACCGTACATGTTCATATATGACCATATATGCTCACATATGATTCATGTATGCTCATATATGATCATATATGACCATATACCTCCATATACCCTCAAATTTCGGATCCAAAGGTATATGGAAATATATGGCATCATGTATGGTCATACATTGAACTATGCATGTACGTATATGACTATATATGCCCATGCATGATCACATACGAGCCAATGTATGATCATGTATGTTCATATATATTTCGATTTTCACATGGGTATTCAAGATTTTTACAAAAAGAACCCCATAAAAAAAACAGTTTCTATGGCCACCAAAAAGCTTTAAAAACTTTTTAGAAAGCAGTTTTCGCAATTGGATTTAGAGCAGGGGTCGGCAAATATATACAACCTTATTTTGTGCTTGTATGAGTGAGTTGCAGCCTCTCACTCTCAATGCACTGACAAAGTACGTTTGTATAATAATTCGAAAATTTTAAATGTTTATAATGGGAATATAAAATAAAAATTTAAAAGCAAACAACAACTACGAAAACAAATATCAAAAAACAACAACACAAAAAAAAATAAAAAAAACTTAAAAATAAATTACCAAAAATATGTATCAATAAACATTATGCATAGTGTAAAAAATCTGGCAAACAAGCGATGTGACAACCTACTTCATTGAAATCTTGTATGCGACTGATTATTTTTTTGTTCTATGTGTGAGCTTATGTAGGTGTGAGAGAGCGCCCATGGGCATAGGTGATGCCGACCTCTGATTTAGAGTCTATTTTATTTATGAAAACTTAAGAAACTTGGCCATTTAGTATTTGACTTCAACTAAAAATAAATATTTTTTATTACATTTTTTAAAAAATGATGTTGCTTTCGACGTATTTTGTTACGTTTCAAAATTTGTGAAATCATTTCGGGGGGTACGTGCCTGCTCTGGGGTAAACAGCAAAAGCAACGTACATGGCCATTACAATACAAACTTGAGAATTCCAAAAAAGACAAGAAAAAACAATTTTACTTGGGAATATAAAATTTATTTGACTGCATAATTGAAAAAAAATACGCACATTGTGTTTAAGTTGGTGCACAAATAATTTGTAATTTTACATTGAAAGTGCGTAAAATTTAAATGAAATTTTAAAATTAGTGTGTTAATTTACTAAATTTGTGTGTAAAAAAGCACATTTCATGTGTAAATGTACGCATAAAATGCGTAAAAATGCACAAAAAATGCGGTAAAATAAAATGCGTACATTTACTAAAGTTGTGCTAACTTTAAGCACCACCAAAAATTTTTTTTTAAATAACAAATTAATTTTTAGTACGTACGCGAGTCATTCTCGTACGTACGCGAGTCATTCGTTTATGTCGAAATTAGTCGTTTTGGGATCTTAAGGCATTAAAATTCATATAAAAATTTGTTATAACTATTGAATGGGTGCAATGAGCTCTGCTCAACAAAATGCCTTCTTTAAAAGGGATGCAGTAACCGTCAACAATAACGGGAGAAAACGCCGTAAGAGGGATATGGCCTACGTAGGAACAACTGGGTGCAATGACTTCTGCTCAACAAAATACCTTTTTGCAAGTTAGGCAGTATTCAATGAATACTGCCTTTGTTGAGCAGGAGTCATTGCAGCCAGTTGTTTTGCGTAGGCCGTATCTCTCTTACGGCGTTTTCTACCGTTATTGTTGATGGTTGTTGCTTGACTGCCTCCCTTGCAAAGAAGGCAATTTGTAGAGCAGGAGTAATTGCACCCAGTTGTTCCTGCGTAGGCCGTATCTCGCTTACGGCGTTTTCAATTTTAAAATGAGGTTTAGTCTACGACATGCGTTAACAATAATTACCCAAAACAATTTCATGCTATTTCCAGATACTAATGTGTTTGTGGAAATGTAGTAATTCACAAAAAAGAATCCGTTTTAGCTTTTTCTTTTTATTATTTATAATTTTTGTTCAATTTTTTCCAATTTGAAATGTCGAGAGTATTTAGTACTATTATAGGATAGTATATTTACCAACTTTATGCGTAAAAATGTTATTTAACAAAACAATAGTAAGTTAAGGCACAATGTGTTTATTTATAAGCACAATGTGTTTATTTATTAACACATAATGTCTAAAAATACTTTGTGTGTGTATTATTGCGTATGGAAGTGTGTACGAAAAAAGTTCACGCATTTTTTGTTTATATTTACCGAATTTTCGTAAAATTAAACAAAATTTTACCCATTTTATAGTAGTAAATTTACAAACATTTTTTAGAGTGTACAAAAGAAAAAAACCGGATCGAAATCGGTTAACCCACTTTAGCTGTACAGTGGCATCCGATTTTGAACTCATGGTTCTAAGAAAAACGGGTTTGAAGTCTAAAGTTAATGTTAAGCTAAGAAAATAGCAAAATTTCAAAAAATTGTGAATGAAGTAAAGTTATATCTCCCAGCTTACTACATGTCCACTAAATTTGCGACAAATCGGTTAATGGGTATTTAATATATTAAACCTAATAGTCTTAAAAACGATGGTAGATACATTATTATACATAATGCTACTCATATCATTTTGTAAAAATGCTATAATTTTGTACATTTTTTAACTTATTTCGTATTTTTTTCCCATTGTTATATATATTGATTACTTTTTTAACTTATATTAAGCCATCAGCACATGCCCCATATGACGTGACTTCAACATCAATCAAGGAATCGTCATTGGCTTTTCTTTCAAAACTGCGTGCAATTATTACATCTTTTGATGTAGTTTTTATCTTTTTATTCTGCCCTGTTATAAGATATACGATTTCTGATAAAAACAAGTTAATAAAAATGCAAACAAAAAGTGTTACACACAAATTTACCACATAGAGCAGGGCTGGCAAAACTATGACATGCGTGTCAGTAGTGGCACGCGAGTGGATTTTAGGTGGCACGCGACGTTTTGTTGGATATTTTCAAAAAATTCAAACTATTAGAAGACCAGCAAAAAATTCATTTAAACGTTAAATTTCGCTACAAAACTCCATAATGGTGAAATTTTTCATAGAGCTTGTAAATCGTCTTTTAAAATGAATAAAACTCTGTATTGCCACCATTTTTTGTTTAAAGAAATATGGTTAATACAGAACCAGCAAATTCGATTATCAGAAAATTCTGGGAAAATTTAAAAAATTCTAGATTGAAAGAAGTATAAATGTTTCGTTGAGAAAATGCCTCACAAATAAAAAGTACCAGAAAATTACACAAAAATGGAAAACAACTTGTAATAAAATTGGATCTAAAAAATTTTTTTAATTGAAAATAGGTGCTACGAAATAACCCTCAATGAAATAAAGACTGAAAATAAGTTTCGTAATGGAATAACCTTCTTTGTTGGAATTTGAAATTTGGCTTTGATCGTGTGTCGCAGAGCCATTTCATCTGAAATAGAAATTTCTCTGTTCAAATCCCTAATATTCGCTTTTTATTCATTATTGTGATGATAAAAGCCACGCGATTTATTTTAACACAATAAAATTTTTGCCCGAAGCACATTTTTCAACTAGTTTCTTACGTACTTAAATAAGGGATGGCGCACAATAATTTAACTTTTTTTTTTAACAAAATGAAATATCCACCAAAAATGGAATAACCCCCCAAAAAAATTAAAAGGCAATAATGTTCAAACTGTTCTAATTTTATTTCATTGAGGATTTTTTCATAATGAACTAATCTCAATATTTAAAGATTAAATAAACCCCCAAAAATTAAATAATCGGCAAACATTTTTACGTCATTTCTGGGATGTTATTTAATTTTGCCCTTTGGGGGTTATTTCATGGGGGTTATCCGTAGCGCTGATAAATATGTACACTCAAATAAAAAAGTTTGTAAAAAAATTTGTAAACAGTTTCCAATCGCATTATACTATTTTTATACTGATTATTAGTATAATTTTTATTTTTAGTAATCATTTACAAATTATCTTATTACAAATTACGGATTTTTTTACTAATTTTCGCTGCTGATTTCAGAAAAACATTTTACTAATTTTTCAAAACCGAGTGCTAAATTTAGCAGAAAAATATACTAATTTAAAAATATTTTTTTTTTATTTTTTACAATTCTTGTTTAGTTTATATTTGTTACTATTGATATATTCTTAGTTTAGAAATAACACACAGAAAATATTATTGCATCTCCACGGCAAAACGGCAATAACTGGAGAACCGTTTGCAATTTTGACTCCAAATTTCAAGTACGATGAAGTATTTATGCGCTTGTTACAATCGAAAGAAAAAATTTTTTTTTTTTAGATTTTACAGGTTTTTTATTTTTTAGTACAATTTTTTGCTAATTTCAGCAGATTGATTTTAAATTACAGTTTACAGCAATTTACTGAAATTTAGTAGCTGCAACTACTTATTTATACTAATTTCATTGTACTAAAATTATGATATTTAGTAAGTTTTTTAACTGATTTTAGCAAATCGATTTTGAATTGCATTTTACATAAATTTTACTAAAATTTAGTAGCGGCTACTAATTTTCTCTACTAATTTTATTGTACTACAGATCAGCAGACATGTGTTGCTAAAATTAGCAAAAAATACCGCTGGCCTCAAAACAGTTTAATTTCCCGTAATAACAGCAAAATTTTCAGTAGCCATTACAGACTTTTTTGGTTGAGTGTACATTCGCGATGATATTTTTAAGAGAAATTTTAAAAATTTTTAAAAAAGGACTTTTAAAAGACAACTAAATTTAAGGTCGCACGCGAGAAATTGTCGATGTCCGTTTCTGGCACGCAGCGAAAAAAGTCTTTCCACCCCTGACATAGAGTATTACTTTGGGACTAAAACATATTTTACAAAAAAACATGTGGAAATTTAATTTTATCGAATTTTTTATTGAAATTTTCGGAGCATATAGAGAAAAGTATGCTCCATCCAAATAAAATATAAAAAAAAAAATCGAAAACATAATTTTTTTTTAACTTTCAGTTTGTGTTAACTTCATGTTATTTGTTTATTGTTAGAATTAAAATTAGCTTAACCCTTAAATGCATGATCTCTACGATTTTAACCATTTTTTTATATATGATTTGTAAAGGCGTGTACATTTCAAGAAAAATTCCAAAAAAAAAAAATTTATTTAAAAAAAGGTGATTTTTATTCAAAAATATGGGTTTTTGCCAAATAGCTAAATTGTGATTATTTTAACGTCCCGAGTAAAAACAGTTACATATAGTCGTATAAAATGCGATTAAGTTATATCTGTATAAATATACTGTTTCATCCGAAAAATGGCCCGATGTAATTGTATCAGTTGTTTATCAGTTTTTATCTAATTGTATTAGTTTAGATCTCAACTAATAAAATTATACATTATTCAGATGAAATTATATCCAATTTTTGACCTGATACAATTTTAGCGGTTTATATTTAATGGTATCTGTTTAGATCGTAGTTGGTACAATTTTATATAAATAAAATATATTTGTATACGACATTTGCCTTATATAATTGTGTCAAAGTTTTAATTAATTGCATCAGGTCGAAATTCAGATATAGCTATATAAGTTTGTATAGTAATGTATCTATTTGGATCTAAACTAATACCATGCGACATCAACCCATAAAATTGTATCAGGTCAAAAATCAGATAAAATTTCATCTGCTTAATATATAATCTAATCAGTTAAGATCTAAACTGATACAATTAGATATAAAGTGATAACCAACTGACACAATTATATCGGGCCATTTTTCGGATGATATCCCAGGTAGAAATTGCCGACGTTAGAACAAAAATTGTACTGGGAGAACACTGTTTTTTACGAAATGCCGATACTACTGAAAACGTGCTTTGCCAGTAGTGTTTTCTGAAAATTAATGAGCTTTTTTATTTATTAAAATTAAAAATTTTTTAAATTTTACGTATTTTTACATATATTACACAATTAAAATTGTAAATATATTTCTTTTCTTGTAAAGTTTCGAAAGAATACATTAAAAATCTGTGATGTACACTAAAAGACAGTAAAGTACCAGCAAACTACTAAATTTGTTATTAAATGTACTGGGATAATACCAAAAAAATTAAATCCCAAGCCTGCGCCAACGTTACGAAATAGCTACGGCCAAGCGTTTATTGGTGTTATCATTTCGACAACATGCTAGTACAGTGAAAGTTGAAAATCCGACGCATTGCTAGTACATGTACTACCGTCTACAATACCGTACCGATATTGTGCCGTTTCTATTTTTCTACCTGGGATGGTATATGGATCACATTAAGTTATATATTACCATGTAAAGCTCCATATTAATTTTTTTTAATAGGGGTGTATGAAAAAACAAAAAAAAATTCTATAAAGTATAATTTATACATTTATGGGGTCATTTTGTAACTCGAATGAAAAACGTTTTTTCGTTTTCGTTTGAAACGTAAACGAAAATATTTGGTATTTTATAAAACGGATAGTAGTTTGCGTTTGTTGCCATTTGCGAGTTATTATTGCCAGACAAAAACAATAATATTTGTGCCATGGAATTACAAATTATTTAAATAAAAATTTGTTCATAGAGCTTTCCAAGTCTGTTTAGCCTGATTGGTAAATGAGTTGTTATTTTTAGTTCTAATATTTTTAGGGTCCAGGTATCGAATCCTGTGTGGGGCAATTTTTTTTTATTAGTAGTTTTTTTATGATATATTTTTGGATATTTTTTGCTAATAATATGAAACAAATATATTTAAGAAAAATTTTATATTGTACAGAAAATCAACCTAAATAAGAACCTTCCATTAGCGGATAGCAAAGGAGTGCAAAGTATGGTTTGTTAATATGGCCCTTAAGTTTCGAATTGTCAGTTTTTAGTTTTAAAACCCCTCAGTTTGTTTCAGTTGGTCTCAAACGTAGAAGTTTATATATAAAGAAAAAATTTTCTAAATCGTGTCTAATCTATCTATCGCGCATCTAAAATCAGATATTTTTAAAATTGCCCAAATTTTCACTAATTTGCATATAAATTTAAGTGCTTGTGCATAATTTGATTTTTTATAACGATTTTGGTGTGAAAAATTTGTTTTATAAGCCGTTTATAAATTTAAAAAGTGATTATGCATATGACCCTAAAAGAATTATTTTTTATTGAGAATAAAAAATTTAGGAGTATTACATTTAACTACTTCATATTTTTAAACCCATATTTATACAATTTTTACCTAACTTTTTATGCAAAAACTTTAACTTTTTAATAGGAAACGACAACTATTTCTGTTCGTTTGAATATGGCATAATATTCGTTTGCAAACGTTTACTTACTTCTTATAAAATACCATTTTATTAAGGAGTTTGTCTTCGATTATAATATTGCCAGATTGAAAAAAAAAGAAAATTTACATATTTTTTTTTGAGTTTTACAAAATTTAAAAAAATTAAAAACGAAAGCAAAGTTTCGTTTTACAAAATGACCCCATTATTGTCGCCAAAATGAATTTTATTGCGAGAATACCACGTGAAATATTTAAACAAATATTTTTGAATATTACACTTTTTGTAAAAAAACGCGTGTTTTAAATTTTTCACAAATATACAGAACAAAACCAAGATTTTTACACTAACTGTTTAAAAATTCTGCGCTAAACTATAGGAACACTACACTCATACAAATAAGTCCGTAAAAATAGCAGAAAAAGTTACTAAAAATTAATTAAAAATGATGCTGAAGAAAAAACTGCTAATATTAGCAGAATCAGTTTCCTAAATATTAATAAAATGAAAACAGCAAAAAAAAAACTGTTAAATTTACAGAATATTTAGTAATATTTGAGCTAAATTTTTGTAAACTGCAAATTACAATGCTGAAATCAGCAAAAAAATTGCTAAATAATAGTAGAATGAAAATAGCAAAAAAAAAAAACTGTTAAATCTACAAAATTTTTGCTAAAATTTTCTGAAATCAACAAAACTTTTGCAGATTACTAGTGGGCTGGAAAAAAGGAGCAAATGAAATGGAAATTAATAAATAAAAAATAAATGTGTATTTAAAAACATACCCAGTGTAGAAACGGTAATGACGTATCATTATTTTTTGGACTACCAGTAATGACACCCACTAAACTTCTGCGTTATTTTAAAACATATAATAATGAGTTACTGATAAAGACTTGTTTTTATTATTATTTCAAATAGAAAATAATTTTCTAGATTTTTATGAAAATTTTTTGAAATCTATTTTTAGACTCAATATTTTTTAAACACTGGTAAGGATATATGTAACCACATATTTTTTGATTTTTTGTATGTTGGCGAGTAAGCTTACTTGTGTGCAGCAGGTCAATTATGTTTTTATCTATTAAATATTACATGTCGATTTAGCTCAGATGGTAGAGCTATTGACTGGCAATCTGTAGACCCAGGTTCGATTCCCGCACCAGCAAATTTTATTTAAAGAAAAAATACAATAAAAAATATTTTTTTTTATATAATTTATTTTTTTGAAAATCTATTTTTAGACTCATTATTTTTGTCAGTACTGGTAAGCACATAGGTAACGATATATTTTTTGATTTTTCGTATGCTGGTGTGTAACCATAACTCAATATTTTTCGCGACATCGCCATATAAAGGTAATAAGAAATGTAATAACAAAAGTAACTAGTTACCATTACCAAGTATGTAGTTACATAACCACATATCTGGCAATGATTTTCTACACTGGGTACTTGGGATCAGTTTATTGAATGTGTCAATTAATTGAAATTTTTTCAATTGGCATTCTTCAATGCCTAAATGCACATTTATAATCATGGATGGTAACCGAAACGAATGCGGTTATCGTTAGGATAACGATATTTTAGGTTATTTCGGTAACGGTATTTTAAGCGTAACGCTATTTCATTTATTTCGGTATCGGTATTTTAAGGATAACAGTATTTGTGTTGCTTCGGTAACGGTATTTTAAAGATAACGATATTTGGGTTATTTCGGTAACGGTATTTTGAGGTTAACGGTATTTCAGTTATATTGGTTTTTAAGGGTAACGGTAGTCAGTTATTTCGATGCATTCCGCAATTTTTTTACAAAAAACAAACAAGATTAAAAACAGAACCAATTTATCAACTTAATTTTTAAAAAGTACTTAATAACCACGTGAAATTACCAAAAGCAGAAAATTAAAAATAACGGTAACGGTATTTTAGGGATAGCGGTATTTAATTTGTTTAGGTAACGGTATTTTAAGGATAACGGTATTCCGGGTATTTCGGTAACGGTATTTTAAGGGTAACGGTAGTCAGTTGAAAGGGTTTTGAATCGATAACGGTATTTTAGCGGTATGGCCTGCCAACCCTGTTTATAATTGATGAAAGAAGTATTTGTTTTCATGTTTTAATAAAAGAATAAAGAAAAAAAAACGAGTAAAAAGGTTAGTCGGGCATGCCGACTATACAATACCCTACACCAGTCTGGTTAAGAGCCAACTAATGTTTGGATCCGAAATTCGAATGGGTTAAAATGGGACTTGTGTCAAAATTTTCTATAAAATTATAAAAGATGAGGAAATCGTAAATAAAGCCCATATGGGCGATAGGTCCAAATATGGACCGATTCTATCTAGAATCTATCGGCTTTTTTCTCTGGACCATGCGAGTCAGCAAACCAATATATCTTAATATTTGCGACCTGCAGCGTGTAACCAAGCCAATTTTGGGGGGACCCTTATATGGGCACTAGGTCTAAACATGGACCGGTGTTAACCAAAATCAATAGGCTTCGTCCTTGGGCCGACATAGATCGGTGTACCAAATTTCATCAAAATATCTTAATATTTGCGACCTGCAGCGTATAAACAATATAATTTTGGGGGACCCTTATATGGGCACTAGGTCTAAACATGGACCGATGTTAACCAAAATCAATAGGCTTCGTCCTTGGGCCAACATAGGTCTGTGTGCCAAATTTCATCAAAATATCTTAATATTTGCGACCTGCAGTGTATAAAAAATATAATTTTGGGGGGACCCTAATATGGGCACTAGGTCGTCCTTGGGCCGCCGTAAGTCGGTGTACCAAATTTCATCAAAATATGTTAATATTTGCGACCTGCAGAGTGCGCACAAGAATGCATGGACAGACAGACAAACGGGTGGTGGGAGCGACAGACGGACGGACATCGTTAAATCGAAATAAAAAAAATTCTGAGCCGATCGGTATACTAAAAGGTGGGTCTACGATCATTATTTTTTGGTGTAACAAACATCAGCACAAACTTATAATACCCTCTCCACGTACTGGTGTAGGGTATATTTAAAAATTCGCGTATTTCTTATATTTTTTTTATATTACAATGCTTTTTCTTCAATTATGTGTACATTTCATTACCATTGTTTTCATTAATGCAAATTGAAAAAAATTCCATTGGCATTGAATGGTGATGAAATTTGTTGGCTTTGACATTGAGATAAAGTAATGCCAATTATATTTCAATGCCAATAAAAATTTCCCAAGAATAATTTTTTGTAAAAGTGGTAATATTTATAGACAATAATATGTTAACCATAACAAAATGTATTTCAGAGACCCTTCTTTTGATTTTCATTGTTTGCTGATCGGATATGTACTTCCGAATTTATTTAAGTTTCCATTTTCACCTCTAAAGCTCCACCCACAGGAAAGAAGGTGTGGCCGATTAAAAATATCGTAGTCTTTAAATAAGCTTAAAAACTACAATATTGGGGGAAAAAATTAGTGTCATCCCCGTAAACTCCACTTGCTCCCCAGAGATACTTTTAATCACAATTTTCATATTAAAATGGTTCGTCCAAAATAAACCTTGATCTTTGAAAATGAATGTATTACGATAAATAGAAACTTTTTTCATAAATTTTAATAATTTAGATATTTTATGAGTAGGACAAATTTTATTTAAAAACTTTTTGCATTATTTTTGGCGAGTTAAAAATATGCAGTAATTTTTATGAGTCATTTAACATTCTGTTTATAAGCGCTCCAAAATTGGTCGTTTAGGTTACAAAAAATTTGTAAAATTAGCAAATCTTCCGTTAAAAATTAGTAACTAAAATTCAGCAAAATACTGTAAAGTTAGCAAATTTATTGTTAAAAATTAGTAACTAAATTCAGCAAAGAAAAAATAGCAAAAAAATTTGTAGGTTAGTAATGTGGAGGTAGCAAAAAAATTAACTAAAAATTAAATTTTAACTAAAAATTAGTTAAAAATTTGTTAAGTTGAAGTACCAACAGTTTTACTAACTTTTCTACAAACTTTTTTCTATGAGTGTATGTACAGAAGGGGTCGCTAATGCCCAAAAATGCAGTTTTGTGCATCAAGTGGGTTTTTTTTATTAAAAAACCAGTATGTTGCCAAATGGCTACACCATGCATTTAAGGGTTAACTATAAAAAAATTAACTAATATGCAAGTGCTTTAGAAAAACTTTTATTTTCTATTGTTGATTATACCTGAATGGATGTAACTACATTGCTAGATCTGTCAAAACAACAGAGTAGTATATTGGAAGATGACAAAGCAATTTAATTTTATATTTAAAATTTTTAAATAACTTAAAAAATTTACTGTAAATCTTTAACTGTTATTCCAAATTTTTGTGGAGGAACAAAATTTTTCAATGTTTTGTACAAGAAGTCGATTTCTTCGACAAAAGAATTCTGGCAGAAGTAGAAAACACCCGTTCGCTAGTACCTGAACTGACTGGAATACACATTATTTGGAGGAGGGGAAGATCTCTGGAATTTTTCCAAAATTGTAAAGTATCGCAGTCTGGTTTAATATTATCACGCAAACTCACGCACGAACATTTTTTAACCCACGCTCACGCACGACTCACGTGAGTGCTATCATTTTAACTCACGATCACGCGTGACACGAAAATTTCGTGTCACGCGCCCATCTCTAGTTTACAGCTAGAGTTTGCTAAAAACCGAAAAATTTGGAAACCGCGGTTTCGGTTATTTTTCGGTTATCTTAAGATATTAATAGATTGTTTTAAAATAATTAAATATAACAATATTCTAACTAAATATATGATAATTAAATATGCAGAAAAATTAAACAGTTTAATACATCCAAGATATCTTTTAGAATTCGATTGAATTTCTCACTCGAATATTTAAAGGCAATAACGCCATTTCGAAACCTTTCCAGGAGAAGAAATAAACGCGAAAACCCGTTATAAATGATTTTTTTTCCTTTTTCGGCAATTAATTATAGTTTAATTTTTAGCAATTTGTTTAAAACAATAAAAAGTTAAAATTTTTAGAAATTTCGCGGAATACGAAATAAGAAAAATCGGCGAAAATCGTATCTGAATATGTGAAACTCAATGGTCCTTACTGTAAAAGGGTATTTTAAATTTAAAGTCGACTTTATTTTTAATCATACGGCTTTGTTCATTTTGTGTATGAAAACCCTACAAAAATATTCATATTTCCAAACATTTTGATTGGTTGAAAATAAATTAACCAATCAGAATTCTCCAAAAATAAATCAAGTCAAGGCATACTGCCACCCAATATTTTAACTAAAGTCGACTTTAACTAAAATATACATTTGAAAATTTTAGATAGTAAGGGCGAATATATCTTAAATCACTTGACTTTTTGGTGCATTTTTTTTACTTAAATTATAATCTTCGGTTTATGTTATCCGTAATAACAAAAACAAAAAATTCTGTAAATCAGTTTTTAATGTAGAAAATGTTCATTACAATTAAATACAATATTTTGTAAAATAGAAACTGAGTCTTTTCAAAATTCAAGATTCAATAATATGCAATTTAATTAATTATTTTAACTAGTTAAAGTATTTGTTAGAAACCGACTAATTTTTTTCGGTTTTCGGTTTGGGTTTTGAGGCTTGCAAAACCGCGGTTTCGGCTTCGATTAAAACCGAACAGCAAACTCTATTTACAGCATCATCAACGACTATATTTTGTAGAAACACATTTAATACACATACATTCCCATTTTAAAACAATACCCAATAAACATTTGGAAGATATATCGTCTACACCTTTTGCAATTGTAATTCAGAAAATATCAATTGAAATCCAGAATTTCCATTTGAAATTCAGAAAACATCAATTGAAATTCAGAATTTCCATTTGAAATTCAGAAAACAATAACTGAAATTCAGATTTTCCATTTGAAATTCAGAAAATATCAATTGAAATTCAGAAAATATCATTTGAAATTTGGAAAATATCAATTAAAATTCAGAAAATATCATTTGAAATTCAGAAAATATCAATTATTATTCAGAAAACATCAACTGAAATTCAGAAAATATCAATTGAAATTCAGAAAATATCAATTGAAATTCAGAAATCGTCATTTGAAATTCAGAAAATATCAATTGAAATTCAGAAACCGTCATTATAAATTCAGAAAATATCAATTGAAATTCAGAAAATATCATTTGAAATTCAGAAAATGTCAATTGAAATTCAGTAAATATCATTTGAAATTCAGAAAATATCATTTGAAATTCAGAAAATATCAATTGATGTTCAGAAAACATCAATTGAAATTCAGAAAATATCAATTGATATTCAGAAATCGTCATTTGAAATTCAATAATATTTTCTGAATTTCAATTGATGTTTTCTAAATATCAATTGATATTTTCTGAATTTCAAATGATATTTTCTGAATTTCAAATGATATTTTCTGAATTTCAATTGACATTTTCTGAATTTCAAATGATATTTTCTGAATTTCAATTGATATTTTCTGAATTTCAAAGAACGGTTTCTGAATTTCAAATGATATTTTCTGAATTTCAATTGATATTTTCTAAATTTCAAATGATATTTTCTGAATTTCAATTGATATTTTTGGAATTTCAAATGACAATTTCTGAATTTCAAATGACGATTTCTGAATTTCAACTGATATGTTCTGAATTTTCTGAATTTCAATTGATATTTTCTGAATTTCAAATGATATTTTCTGAATTTCAAATGATATTTTCTGAATTTCAATTGATATTTTCTGAATTTGAAATGATATTTTCTGAATTTCAAAAGCAAGTTCTGAATTTCAATTGATCTTTTCTGAATTTCAAATGGAAATTCTGAATTTCAATTGATATTTTCTAAGATCTGCTGTAATATCTAGCTGATCCAATTAGATGTCAAAATTGGGTGTATCCAATCATATCGTATTAGATCCCATTGTATATATGGGGATAAACTAAGATCAAGTTATATCTCAAAATTGGGAGGTCCAATGATATCTTTGGGGATAAACCTAGATCTAATTTGATCCGAAAAATGGCGGATCGAATAAAATCCAGCTATATATTTGTGGATAAACTTAGATCTAATTTGATCTCAATTTTGGCAGATCGAATTAGATCTAGCAATATATTTGTGGATAAACTTAGATCTAATTTGATCCGAAAAAGTGGCAGATCGAATTAGATCCACCAATATATTTGCGGATAAACTTAGATCTAAATTGATCCGAAAAATGGCAGATGGAATTAGATCCAGCAATATATTTGTGGATAAACTTAGATCTAATTTGATCCGAAAAATGGCACATCGAATTAGATCCAGCAATATATTTGGGGATTAAGTAAGATCTAAATTTATTCAAAAAATGACAGATCAAATTAGATCCAGTAATATATTTCGGGATTGCGTAAGATCTTTACTTTTCCGATAAATTGCAGATCGAATTAAATCCAGTGATATATTTGGGGATTTGGTAGGATCTTAATTTATCCCATAAATTGCAGATCGAATTAGATCCAGCAATTTATTTCGGTAATAAAATGGCAGATCGAATTAGAAACAGCAATATATTTGGGGATTGACATCTAAAACTATCCAGAAAAATGACAGATAAAATTAGATCCCGCATTATATTTGGGTACTACGTAAGATCTTTATTTGGGATTAAATAAGATCCCAGACAGATATTGACAACAGTTCAAAAAATAATACATTGGCAGAACACTGATTTTATAAAAATTACAATATTTTGTTAAAATAAGGTCTCGAGTTCGATACCGTTCACGACTATGCATTTTTTTTTATAAAAAGAATTTCTTTTTATAAAATTATAATTTTATTTTCTATAAATGTTTTTATAAAATTATATTTTTTTTTATTAAATTGAATTTTTTAAAAAAAATAATTTTATTTGCATCTTTTTAACGCTCTACACCATTTCCAATTGTATCAATTGTTTTTAAGATTTATCAATTGTATTTCAGAAATAATCAATTGAATTTCAGTTTTATCAATTGTATTTCAGATTTATGAATTGTATTTCAGAACTAGTCAATTGAATTTCAGTTTTATCAATTGTATTTCAGAAATTATTAA
The DNA here is from genome assembly GCA_949987735.1 of Leucophora obtusa. Taxonomy (NCBI): domain Eukaryota; kingdom Metazoa; phylum Arthropoda; class Insecta; order Diptera; family Anthomyiidae; genus Leucophora; species Leucophora obtusa. The sequence goes on from OX465295.1 coordinate 222,684,836, forward strand.
TTGTATTTCCGAAATTCACAACTATATTTCAGAAATTATCAAACTGTATTTCAGAAATTATCAATTGTATTTCAGAAATTATGAAATGTAATTTAGAAATTTTTCTCTATTAACTATGATAAACAATCAACAAGTTCTGAAATAGATTTGATTATTTCTGAAATACAATTAATAATTTCTGAAATACATTCCATAATTTCTGAAATACATTTAAAATTTCTGAAATACAATTAATAGCTTCTGAAATACAGTTAATATTGTAGTTGAGTTACCATATATGACCATATATTATTTAAATGGCACCATATATGACAATATATTGTTTAAATGGCACCATATATGGTATGTTCCCTATTAAAAAAAAAACAATATGGAGCTTTATATGGTAATATATAACTTAGAGTGATCCATGTACCATTTGATCCGAAAAATGGCCCGATAAAATTGTATCAGTTGTTTATCAGTGTTTATCTAATTGTATCAGTTTAGATCTGACCTGATGAAATTATGTGTTAATCAGATGAAATTGTATAGGGTCCGCCATCTAACATTTTTTTTTTTCAACTAGTGCTTATTTCGTGAATGGTAACACTTAGCTCATGTCTGATTTGACAGATAATTAGTTTTATCCTTCCGCTGAACGAATATGGATGTGTATACGCTTGAACAACGCTGGGAAATATTGCGACATTACTTTGAAAATCCTGGTAATGTTGCAGAATGTGTGCGAAGTCAATGGCGATCGTTATCGGGCCATGTTGAACGAATTTTTGTTCACAAAAATTGAAGAGGAGGATATTGGCAACATTTGGTTTCAACAGGACGGCGCTACGTGCCACACAGCCGAAGCTACACTCGATGTTTTGCGCCCTGTTTTTAAAGGACAATATTCGTGAAGCCATTGGTGAAATACAGCTGCACACAATCGATAATGTGCTTAAAAATTGGGCCGATCGTGTAGGCTACTGCATGGCCAGCCATATGAATGAAATTATTTTCCATTATTAACCGGAAGGATTGTACTTTCAAATAAAAAAAGAAATTTGAGAAAATATTCAGTAGTTTTTTTTTTTAGCATTTTCAAAAAAAAAACTTATTTGGCGGACCCTATATCAGATTTTTGACCTGATACAATTTTATTGGTTTATATCACATGGTATCAGTTTAGGTCCAAATAGATATATTGGTATACAAAATTATATAGTTATATCCCAATTTTGACCTGATATCAGTTTAAAACTTTGATACAATTGTATAAGGTAAATGTCGGATACAATTACATTTTATTTATATAAAATTGAACCAATTACTTATTACAGTTATAACTTAATCACATATATGACTATATGTAACTATTTTTACTCGGGTTCTTTAAATGATACGATATATCAAAGTATATGGTACTATATATAGCATATTATATCATATCTGGAACTGTATTGAAAATGTTGTTCATGAGGTCCCCTATATGAGCATATATTTTTGAAATGGCACCATATATGATAATATATGGTTTAAATGGTACCATATGTGGTAATATATTGCTTAAATAACACCATACATACCCCATTAAAAATGGTTATAATATAATGGTATATAATTTCATCAATTTAAACAAAATTATACAACTTAGATCTAATAACATTGGGTTATTTCCCCTATAAAATTTTATATGGTTATATATGGTCTAACAATTTATATATACTTATATACAATTTAATAGGCAAATTGACCCAATGTTATTAGATATAAGTTGTATAAATTTATTTAGGTTGATTCAATTATATACAATAATATATGATATCACATTAACCACACCTGATTAGATATAATTGTACCAAATTACACAACATTATATTACAACTTTTTTTACTAACCCGGGTAAAAATCTTAATATGGTGTCACATATAATTATATCTTATTTGATAAGTCCCCATATACAACCACATACTGCTTGATCCGAAAAATGGGTCATCTACATATGTCTAATTACATAAAATTAGATATAATTTGGTACAATTTAATCCGAGATTTATCCATATCCAGGACATATTATATCTAATTCGAAATAAAAATATCTGATTTTATATAATTTTGTCTGATAGTAGGTATACTTTTTATGCATACCAGCTATGAAATTGACATTGAAATTTGTATAGTTTGAACAATTTTAAAGGCCCGAATTTCATAACATAAAATAAAAATTTAGTTGAATGCTTTTGTCTTCTAAATTGTACGCATCATTTTTTAACATGATTTTACATGCAAAAAAATTACGTGAAAATTGTTTGGCTATGGAGTAATTAACTCTTAATTTGCAGACTACTAAATTTGATGTTGAACTATATATTAATTTCTACGGGATTATATAGAACGTTATATAAAATTACAAGAATATATATTTAGTATGACGACACATACAGTGTTATATAACTTAGTATTGAACCATATATAATCATAATGGTCACTACATATATTTTGATTAGTTTTATATGGCTTATGTAGTTATATATCGAGTCAGATTTGGGGATATGTATAAACATAATTTACCATGCAAAAAAATCATTGAAAAAATAATATCAGATGAAGTTGTATACATATAATGATATGTGCCTTAATGTGACTCCACTCATTGTCAGATATAACCCAATCACATTATATATGACAATATATAACTATTTTTACTCGGGAGGGTAAATATATATGGCACTATACATATTTTCTTATATTATCATATCTGGAACTGTATTAAAAATGTTGATCATGAGGTACCATATATGACCACACATTGTTTAAATGGCAGCATATATAATAATATATGGTTTAAATGGCACCACATATGCTAATATATTGCTTAAATAACACCATATATAAATATATATGGCACTATATATAGTTGCATATATTATCATATCTGCAACTGTATTAAAAATTTTGTTCATGAGGTACCATATATGACCATATATTGTTTAAATGCCACCATATATGATAATATCTAGTTTAACTGGCACCATATATAGTTATATATTCCCGAGTAGAAAAGTGTATATAAAATTATATGTGAATGGATATATTTGCAATATGTAACTGGATATAATTTCATCCGAAAAATGGTTATATTAAATTGTATCATATTGGATATAATTGTATTTACAAGGATACAAAGTTATATCAAATGATAGACTTATATCCGAATTTTGTCCCGATCAAATTGGATATAAGTTAATCGAAAATTTAAATTTAGTTAAATTTAAATGATAAAAAAATAACTGTGAATTGAAGGGCAGCAGGATTTCGGGTCCTACACACTCAGGGGTGTGATGAAAATCGAAAGCGAACAGTTTTTCAATCTAGAATAATTTGTTTCGCGAAAATCAAATTGGCTTCAAATTATTATTTATCCATTTTTTTGACGCCGGACATCTAAATTAGGAAATAAAATATAAATTGGTATTGTTCAGATCCTAAAATATTTACCATTCAAAATCAGATCGTTTTCGTTTTCGATATTCATCACATGCCTGACTGTCAGCCGAGGGCTACTGTTGATAATGAGTAACTATTAAAGACGTTAAGGTATAAATCTGTTATTCTTTAAAGACTAGATAATTTTTTATGAAATATGGGAATTTTCTTTGGACTTTGAGTGGAGAAATACCACTCAAAACTTATCGGACCAGAACAAAACATATATATTGTTGGGGAGGTACTTGAAATACCTTTCCAATGATATGCAATATGCCTAGACTTATTAACCCATTACGAGCCGGGCCATGATTTTAAATGTTAATTTTTTTAAATTGGATTTTTTAAATTAAAAAAAAAACTTTTAGAAGTAAAATAGCTCAGAAAATATTAATTTAATGAAAAAATTGAGTAAAGCATATAAAAAATTGTTTTTGATCAAATATTACATTAATCTCGAATATATTAGTTAATCTCGAACATGGGTCTGATATTAACTAATATATCGTCGGCTTGCCTGCAAGAAGTGCTGTTTTTGGTTTTAACAGGTTTTCAGGAGAGCGAAAAAATGATTTATATTATTCTTTTAAGATATTTTATTGACATCATATGCCCTAATGATTCACGACCTTATTTATTACAATCATTATTAAGGCATATGCATGAAAGCCGATGATATTGTTATATAAAAAATAAAATTAAAAATAGTTTTCGTATCTATTTATATATACGATTTTGAACGGTTTTATCAATAATATATTCCTATATATACAATTTGCAATAAAGCAAATACTGTTATATGATTTAATATGATTACATATGAGAAATTTTCTAAAAAATTTTCTAATATATCATCATATAAAAACATACAAGATCGCATACAATATTTTATATTATCATATATTTTAATATTAAAAAATATATGTTATATATACTCTTTTTTACTTGGGTCAGTTTGATTTTATTCAACAGTTTGATTTTATTCAACAGTATGATTTTATTCAACAGTATGATTTTATTCAACAGTGAGTTTTTTGAGCGATTAAATGTGAATAAAGCATGTTCGACAGACGACTCAAACTGATCCGAACTACGTGTTCAGCTGCATGATAGTGATTTTATTCAACATTGAATATTGTTGATCGATTAAATGTGAATAAGAATTTTAGTGTATGATTAAATCAAGAAAAAAGTTGATTTTGCGTCCTCTGGTTTATACACAAGTGATGGAATCAGACTGAAAATTTCAATATAAAAATGTTTTTTATAAAATAGTCAGTTGCATAAAATTGTATATAGGTATAATAGGTAAAGGTTTTTGATACTTTTTAAATATTACAATTAAGAATAGCTAATAACCATAATATTTAAAATTTTCTGCAATCCGTTTCTGATATAGAGTATATTGTTTTACCCATTTTTTGCCAAGCATGGATTCCGTGCGAATTTTCTGACAAAACTTGGTATTTGTGTAATAATAAATATATTTAGTAACAATTTTATCAAAATGGACCTTTTAAACTACATTTTTTTAAATACAAACAACATTTTAATATTTACCTTTATTATTATGTATTTTAACAAAAAATATTTGGAAAATTAAATTTTTATTTTAAATTTTTATATTTTCATAAAATTTTATATAACTGAATAGGAAATTAAAAAATAATAAATTTCTAAATCGCTTCAAAAATTAATTGAGTAGGCAAAATTAAAAAAAAAAAATTACAGTAAAAAAAGGTCCAACATTTTTTTTTGACCTGCCAGAATTCGAACCCGCATCCCTCTGATTTCTATGCCAGCACGTTCCCATGCAACCCCCATACAAAATATTAACTTCTTATCACCCATAAAAAAAGAACTTCTGACTAGCATATATTTATTGCAGCTTTAGATGTAGTTTAAAACCCCTTCCTAAGGGAGTAATTCTTAGTGATGTAATGAAGGAAGTGATTCATTTAGAAGTACTTCCATTTATTTTTGCTGGGTATACAGTAGAGGGCTGAATGAATGTCTTACAAAACATTCTCTTGCATGCGCTGATGAGAGATTTGACGATTTTTAATACGAAATATAACAAAAATTTACCATTTGTAGTTATTTACAAGATGTTAAAATTCAGATCATTATAAAAAAAAATAAATAAAACAGAAAACAAAAAAAAAAAAATATTTTGGTGTTGTATAAGAAAATGTTTTGTGAATGTCTTGCAAATCATTCATACTGGCCTCTAGTATACAGCTCTGACTAACGTTCTAATTCTTACTATTTTTTTTCTGAATTATAATAAGTTTTATAAAATGTGTCTCTTTTCTTTTTTATTAAATAGAAAATACTAATATAAAATCATCGATTTCGGAACACATTTGCATTGGATTAATACGCCTTTTCAATCATCTTTATCCTATAAACGCATGTAAGTTTGTCACTCCTCCTAATGCACATCAGCAACAAGTTACCGAAACATTGGCACTTCTTTTGAAACAATCGCCTGTCGCCCAAGAAACGGCACACAATCTGAAATTGTATGAAAAAGTTTTAAACATATTCAAATATTTCTTTGAAGAATTTTCAACAACTTCTTGTACGACCTACGTAAAACGACATGGAGAAAATAAGAAAATTATTGTAATAAAAAATCTTCAACTCATATTTAAACTAATACTTAGTTGGCATTCATCGCCAGCAATGATGATAACCGATGATAATTTAGCAACCGAGTTAAGTAGAATAATTATAAAAATATGGCCATGGCTGGCACATTCTGGAGAATTGAAATTAACTGTTTTGCAAGTAAGTGCATTTTTAAGCGAACGTTCGCTTGTGATTTGTAGACAATTTTCCACCTTGAACACAAGCCCGTTTGCACATTCTGTGCTTCAATTGGTGGCTAAAACGACTACGGCTGAGACGGTAAAAATTAAAGCGGCCAGCACCGATTGTAGTCCTGTAATTTCTACTGGTCTTAGAGTTTTAATGAATTGTTGCTCGTGTATTGAAGGCAGAACTGCTTTGAGTAAAGCCCATACGTTGGATATATTTGACGGGCTACATCCATTTAATCCCAAGGCACCTCAACTAAAATCAGAGATTATTATTATGTGGCTCAAATTTTGGGAATTATACTCACGTTACGATGAAGGAGCACAGGCTCATCATTTGAATTCCTTGTGTTCTGTTATAAATAAATCCAAACTAGGATCTACAAAGCGTTTGATTTCTCTACAAATTTTGCGCAACATGTCATTTTTAACCGCTAACCGTTCTACTCTGATTACATCGAATGACTTTATTTACACTGTTAACGAAATTGTCTCGCAATCTCCATTGAATTTGGAAGCAAACAATTCTTCTGTCGAAGAACAATTGATCGTATGTGTTGCATTATGGAAACTTATATCTGGTGGCATAAAGTTTGTTGCCATGATACGTGGAACTAAATTAGCAAAACACCTGAGAGTTCTACGAGAAAATCTCACTTGTGTTTTAGATGAAAATGTTAAGCATGTGGAGTATGCTAAGGATCTAATAAATGTTTTGGATATTATTTTTGAAATATTCAACAATTAACTGAAAGGAAATTTTACTGCTGAAATAAATTGTATTATTTGAATTAAAAAAAAAATAGATATTAAGTCTGTCCACGTCGTATTCGCGCGAAGCCAATTTATCCGAAACAACAATAATTTACACACAATTTTTTTTTTTGTAAAATTGGGTACCTGCGGTAACTTACGTGGATCAGTTATGTTCCTACCCGTACTTTACTGCGCAAACCCAAAACAACCTAAAACATCCCAAGCAACAAACAACACTGACTACGGGAACGCTTTTAGTCTGTTTTGGGATACCGCGGTAAAGTACGCTAACACATATTTTTATCCATTAGCATTTAAATCATCCACACATTTGTTTATCCAAAACCTAAATACTGCTAAACTACGAAGTAGTACATATTTAATTAAAGAATATAATTTATCGATAATCATAATTAGTGTTTTGTTATTAACTATTAATAAATTATTTTTGGATTGAAATTTTTTGTATTTTGAAATCAATAATAGAACGCGCAGTTCCGAAAACAATCTTAATTCGATTGTGGAAAAGCGTTCTAAACGAGGGATGTACGAGTGCTTTTATAATTTTTATGGTTGTAAATTGAGTATTGGCAGAGCACTATTTGCTAGCGTTGGGAAAACGTGATATTAATTTATGATCTAGAGTCAAACTAAAAAGAACATTCATTTACTTAAAAAATAAGAGATCAACTAAATATTCCCCCATTCATCTCAAAACACATTGACACGGTGCAAAAATATAATTTAAATAATATACATTTAAATTTAACGGTTCGTTGTAATTCAAAAATCTGTGGTTATCATACACAGAGTTGAATAGAATCAGCTGAGATATCTTAAGAATTAAGGTTCAAAGCAAAATAGAGTAATAATAACAAAGGATAAAAATAGCATTGTTAAATTTCGTTGATGTTAGTCTAAGTTGAGTTGTTGATACGAAATTAGATTTTTTTTTTCAGCGGTCACATAAGTAGACAACATTAAAATATTAGCCCACACAAGACGAAATATACTGATGATGGCTTTGTAGCGAAAGCCGAAAATACGTATTCTGTATTGCTGGTCTTATCGAATTCTTTCAAATATATTTTTATTCTTTGTAATTTACTTGTAAAAATTGTATCATCTTTCTTTGATTTGAAAATAATTTAAACAGAAAGTGATATTAATTTATGATCTAGAGTCAAACTAAAAAGAACATTCATTTAGTTGGGAAAGCATTCTAAACCAGGGCTATGCCAGCACTTTTACTATTTTAACGGTTGTAAATTTTGTAAATCAAGTACTTTTTACTAACGTTGGCAGAGCGTTTGAAATCAGTGCTTTGTCAGCACTTTATTTGTTGTACCATTGCCAATCAGTGCTTTGCCAGTGCTTTCTTTTTTTACCATCGGCAATTTCTGGCTGTGTTGTTATACGCATCAAACTAAGATCAGTAATGACCCAAAATATTGATTCCAAACCAATGAAATTCTGAATTAACTGGTTTTCTTTTAAGGCAAACATACACGTTCAATATTATTGATCAATGTTCAACCAATCAGAACAAAGTATTTAAAAATAAAATGTTCTGATTGGTTGATTTTTGAAAAATTCATCAATAATATTGAACGTGTATGCCCTACTTTAATTTCTAATATCTTTAACGTAATAACACTGTGATACACTGAAACATCACTCGTCAAATGACCTATTGTAGGTTGTAGGTCTAGCTGAGTGTATTACAAAACCGGTTTGAGAAGTTGCAATATACCCTAAAATTTTCGAGATAACGGTAAAATAGTATTTTTTTGTGACTGGCACATTTAAACATTTGTAACTCAGTCATTTTTAAACCGATTTTGAATTTTTAAACGATATTTAAAAATAATTACCTGGTATTTCCAAACATACATATACATATGTATACTAGTTCGTCAGAAATGTATAAAATTTCTTTGATTTTGGGATATCATCATTTTTTTTTTAGTTTTTGCATCAAAAAAAGAATGGCGTTTTTTACTTTTTTATTTCAACTCCTTCCACTGGCGCAAGTCCGCCAAAAACGCTGATTTGGAGACCCACTTTCTGCAGAGCAAAAACGGCTGCATTTCTAAAATCAGCGTTTTGGCCGACTTGCGCCAGTTGTTGAAATAAAAAAGAAAAAAAAAACGCCATTTTTTTTTCTATGCAAAAACTTTAAAAAAGTGATGATATCCGAAAATCAAATTTTTATGACGAACTCTAATATATACTGTTACGAATTTGAATTAGTCTAGTATCGAAAACTCTGGAATTTTCTGGAAGAAAGTAGCCCAAGAAACGGGATGTAAAAAATACGTCAATCTGGCAACGTTATGCTACATTTAATTATACACCTAAGCACAGGCACGTAGCTAGGGGGGATATTTATTTTTTGTTGAAATCAAATAGCAATGGCCAAGTTTCTGAAATTTTCATAATGACCCAGCAAAAAACCCGAATGCATTCTACAAGAATGCCTTTTTCACTGCATATAAAGTAGCTATATATGCTGATTTCTTACTTCCAATAAACGTATTTTAAATGACTTCCAAAATGCCATTAATTAAAAACTTTTCTTTATTTCCCAGCAAAAAAATACCTGACCAAGATCCGTAAAAGCACCTATACCAGGGGTGGCAAGACTTTTTTCGCTGCGTGCCAGAAACGGACAAATTTTTTTTGGAATATTTCTCGCGTCCCACCTAAATTTTAGTTGTCTTTTAAAAATCCTTTTTTAAAAATTTGGAAAATTTCTCTTAAAAATATCATCGAAGATGTACATATTTATCAGCGCTACGGATAACCCCATGAAATAACACCCAAAGGGAAAAATTAAATAACGTCCAAGAAATGACGTAAAAATGTTTGACGTTTATTTAATTTTTGGGGGTTTATTTAATCTTTAAATATTGAGATTATTTCATTATGAAAAAATCCCCAATGAAAAAAAAATTGAAACAGTTTGAACATTATTGCCTTTTCATTTTTTGAGGGGTTATTCCATTTGTTAGTTATTTCATTTTGTGAAAAAAGTTAAATTATTGGGCGCCATCACTTATTTAAGTACGTAATAAACTAGTTGAAAAATGAGCTTCGGGCAAAAATTTGATTTTGTTAAAATAAATCGCGCGGTTTTTATCTCATAATAATAAATAAAAAGCGAATATTATGGATTTAAACAGAAAACTTTCTATTTCAGATGAAATAGCTCTGCGAAATACGATCAAAACCCAATTACAAAATCCAACAAAGGGGGTTATTTCATTATGAAACTTATGTTCAGTATTTCATTGAGGGTTATATCGTAGCACCTATTTTCCCTTTAAAAAAACTTAATTTTTTTAGATCCAATTTTAATGCAAGTTGTTTTCCATTTTTGTGCAATTTTCTGGTACTTTTTATTTCTCCGATGAGGCATTTTCTCATCGAAACTTTAAACTTCTTTCAATCTAGAATTTTAGAAATTTTCCCAGAATTTTCTGATAATCGAATTTGCGAGTTCTGTTAAAATGGTGGCAATGCAGAGTTTTATTGATTTGAAAAGACGATTTACAAGCCCTGTGAATAATTTCACCATTATGGAGTTAAATCACACATTTTTGTAGCGAAATTTAACATTTAACTGATTTTTTTGCTGGTCTTCCAATATTTCAAATTTTTTGAAAATATCCAACAAAACGTCGCGTGCCACCTAAAATCCACTCGCGTGCCACTACTGACACGCGTGTCATATGTTGTCATAGTTTTGCCAGCCCTGACCTATACTGTTCGGCACAAATGCGTTCAAATTGAGGTGAAAAACGCATTTTTTTAACATTGGCTTGTCATAGGAGAGAAGGTGTTTATGCTACTTTAAGTCTGCTTTGCACGTCATAAAAATGGGTGCTTGAATGTTCTTTTCTATATAGGAAAGCAATTCATTTTTTTTACTATCTAAGGAGAGATGAAAAGTAACTTCTTGTGAATGCATTCAAATATATATTTAAGAAGTGATATTTATGACTTTTGAATGCATTCCCAAGAAGGTACTTTTCATCTCTCCTTAGATAGTAAAAAAAATGAATTGCTTTCCTATATAAAAAAGAACATCCAAACACTCATTTTTATGACGTGCAAAGCAGACTTAAAGTAGCATAAACACCTTCTCTCCATGACAAGCCAATGGTAAAAAATGAATTTTTCACCTCAATTTGAACGCATTCGTGCCGAACAGTATAGGTGCTTTTACGGATCTTGGTCAGGTATTTTTTTGCTGGGGAAAATAGACTCGAAATCCAATTGCGAAAACTGTTTTCTAAAAAAAATTTTAAGCTGTTTCGTGCCCATAGAAACTGTTTTTGTCTATGGGGTTTTTGTAAAAATCGTGAATAGTTATGTGTGCAAGGCATAATAAAAGAGGTTAGAAAATAAAGAGAATGCAATCCTGTCATTAACTGAGAAAAAATTTATAAAATGTGGCTGATAATAGGAAACTGAAATTTTTTTCGCACCCAGTGGAACATAGGGCCGCAACAAATGTTCTCCATTGTATTCTATCGGTAGACATCATTCTCATCTCACTCCAGGACACGCCATGCTCATGCAACTCGTTCTCTATTTGGCGTCTCCAAGTGTTCGCAGGTCTACCAGGTCTCCTGGATCCTTGGGGGTTATATTCAACGGACTGTCGAGTTAAATCATTCGCTGGCTTTCTCATTGTGTGTCCTAGCCAACTAAATTTACGCAATAGGATATTCATACTCAAAGGAATTTGATTGGTTAGGTTCCACAAATCACGATTTGATATCGTGGCAGGCCAGAATATCCTATGTATACGCCTGAGGCAGCGGTTTATAAAAGCTTGCATACAACTCATTTCATGACTCGAAATATTCCAGGTTTCACAGCCATACAGAAGCACAGATTTTACGTTGCTATTAAAAACCTTGATCTTGGTGTGATTTGAGATATTTTGCGATCTCCAGAATTTATTAAGCATGCCGTATGCTTGCTTTGCCTTGCACAGTCTATTCTGTATATCTTCTTTGCTGCCCCCTCTTTTAGAAATTATACTCCCCAGATAACAAAAGATTTCAACATCATCAATGGGTTCGCCCGAAAGCTGGAAGTTTGTGTTGCATGAAGAATTTATTCGCATTGATTTAATTTTGTTGATGTTAATTTGTAAGCCCGCTTTGGCCGCACGTGTAGCAAAGTGTTGAATCTTGGATTGCATGCTAGAGAAGCGGTGGGATAGAAGACAGACGTCATCTGCATAATCAATATCATCTAACCTATCATGATGGCCCCACGAAATACCATGATGCATATCCATACAGTGGTTCATAACTACATCAAGTACTATATTAAACAGTAGTGGAGACAAAACACAGCCTTAACGAACACCTACGTTTACTCTGATAGGTTTGCTTGCTGAACCCTCATGGAGTATGGAACAAAATGCGTTGTTGTATAGCTCCTTAATGAGATTAATTATCTTTTTGGGAACTCCTTTGCATCTTAGAGCTTCCCATATCGCATTGTGTTGTAATGTGTCAAATGCACGTTTGAAGTCAACGAAGACTAAGTAAAGGGGTGAGCGCCATTCAACTGACTGTTCCACAATTATCCTCAAGCTGTTGATGTGATCAATACATGACTTGTTTGGTCTAAAGCCAGCTTGTTCTCGTCTAAGCTGTGGTTCGATAATGGATGAAATGCGATTGTGCAGGATGTGGGCTATGATTTTATTTACGATATTTAAAAGAGTATTACCCCTCCAGTTGGAGCAATCTTGCAAGTTTCCTTTTTTTGAAAGTTTAATTATAAGGCCTTCTTTGAAATCATCAGGAATTTTCTCATTTAACCAAAAATTTGAAATTAAGGGATAAGTGGCTATTTTTTATTCTTACTACTAATAGTTTTTGTCTTATTTATTAGAATTTGAACATAAAATTGATGAATTTACATTCGGTGTTCCTTAAAAATTACAGGTTTCCTGCTTGCAGGCACAAGCTATTACTATAGGGTAATAATTTGGCATAATTCGACATTTTATAATTTGTTGTCACCCTAAGTTAAGCATTATAATATTGGTTTTTTATAATTTTGTATAATTAAAATTATTGAAAAAGCGTTCTTTAGGAGAAACAAGAAATCGTCTTGCCTGCAAGTAGTGCTATGTGTTTTTAACAGGTTTTCAGGAGAGAAAAAACACTGGTTTATATTATCATTTTAAGATATTTTATTGACATCATATGCTTTAATGCTGATTTTAGTAAATGAGGCATATAGTTTCAATAAAATATCTTAAAATGATAATATAAATCAGTTTTTTCACTCCTGAAAACCCGTTAAAACCCATAGCACTACTTGCAGGCAAGCAGACAAAATGTATTCTGGAATTGACTGTAAATTAAATACATAAATAAATTCAGATTTTTCCAAATAAGCTTCTTGCAGTATATTTAACAAAAATAGATTCTGCGGACTTAGAAGATCTTGCAAAATGATCGTCGCGGTCAGTCTCAATGTTTCTAGCGCGAAATAAAAGTACCCTGTTTCTAAAACAAAATCCTCAACTGGTTTTGCAAATCTAGCTAGGTTTTTGGAAGCAGGATTAAACAAATGCGCTGATGTAAGTGCTTACTATTATAGCACACTACGAAGCAACAAGAACTTTCAAATTCAAGAACTTTAAAATGATTCCCATATAAAAATAAACAAAAAAAAAATTAAGTATGCAGCATGTAAGCAGCTTACTCTAATCCCTTACAAGGATGCATTTGAAGGCCCTATGCTCCTTATAGGAACCGAGTGAACATATATATATATATGAGTTTTACCGAGTTATTGCCGATTGTCTTTGATGTTTTTGATTATGTAGTAAAAAGTGACTAGTCATTACAATGCGCTTCTTAAGAGCTAGAACGAGGTGCTGTAAAAAATATGAGTGTTAAAAAAAAAAAAATAATACATCCCTATTAAAAAAAATTAATATGGAGCTTTATATGGTAATATATAATTTAATGTGATCCATATACCATTTCATCCGAAAAATGGCCCGATATAATTGTGTCAGTTGGTTATCACTTTTTATCTGATTGTATCAGTTTAGATCTTAACTGATTAGATTATATATTAAGCATATGAAATTTTATATGATTTTTGACCTGATACAATTTTATGGGTTTATGTCGCATGGTATTAGTTTAGATCCAAATAGATACATTACTATACAAACTTATATAGTTATATATGAATTTTTACCTGATGCAATTATATCTACTTTAAAACTTTGATACAATTATATAAGGCAAATGTCGTATACAAATATATTTTATTTATATAAAATTGTACCAACCACGATCTTAACAGATACCATTATATATAAACCGCTAAAATTGTATCAGGTCAAAAATTGGATATAATTTCATCTGAATAATGTATAATTTTATTAGTTGAGATCTAAACTAATACAATTAGATAAAAACTGATAAAAAACTAATACAATTACATCGGGCCATTTTTCGGATGAAACATTATATTTATACAGATATAAATTAATCGCATTTTATACGACTATATGTAACTGTTTTTACTCGGGATATTACTCGTAATATGTAAAAAGTTTTAATTAAAATAAATACCAATAGTGTAAAATAAATAAAATAGTGGCCATATTATCATTACTTTTTAATGTCAATGATGTAGACATGAAAAATGTGCTAAAGGGTTTTTCAATAAGAGCGCTACAAAAGTTTTTTTAAATAAAACAAAAACGGTTTTGGATATCAATGAAATTCTTTATTCCTGTGAAAGTATGTTCGATGCCATTATTTATGAAAATCGATCTCTCGATCCACCACGGGCACGCTTGCAGAAGTCCAGACGATGAACCCAATTTCCGACGGTTTTCAAGCATAAATCGGCCGATATTCTTACGAAGTTCATCAATCGTCGCTGGCTTGTTGGCATAGACCATAGATTTGACGTAGCCCCACAGGAAATAGTCCAACGACGTCAAATCGCACGACCGAGGCGGCCAATCAACTGGACCATTTCGTGAGATAACACGTTCTCCAAACTTGGTTTGCAATAAATTGTTTGTGACATTCGCTGTGTGGCTTGTGGCGACGTTCTGTTGGAACCACATGTCCTCCAAGTCCATATCATCCAATTGGGGCCAAAAATATTCGGTTATCATTGAACGGTAGCGATTCCCATCACGGAAGAAGTACGGCCCAATGACGCCACCGGCCCATAAACCGCACCAAACCGTAATTTTTTCGGGATGCAATGATGACTCATGGAGTACGTGTGGATTGCTGTCTGACCAATAACACATATTTTGTTTATTGACGAAGCCATTCATTATGAAGACCATAAATTGGACGTAGCGCTCTTAACGTTGAGGCCACTGACTCCGAATTTCGGTAGTAAATTTTAATAATTTCGACTCGTTGTTGGCTCGTATATCTTTCCATCATGAAATGGCAAACCTTACTGAAGAGAAATGTCAAAAGAGCGTCGTTTGCTGTCCCTGTCTTTCTACTTTTCTAGCGTTGTTGAAGAACCCTTTAAAAGCCATAAAATCGCAGCGTTTTATATGCGCTAAAATACGCGCTTATTTTTCCCAAAACTAGAAGCTTCCAAGCGGGAATTCGCCATATAAAAATCATGACATATGTAAGCAGGTTTGTAAGGGATTATTTTAATTGTTTCCCTTCCAAACCTACTTACGGGTAAGCACCATTTTTTACTGGGATGTGTCTATTTTAATGACGTTCACGTTACAAAGACACACTATCAGTTGCTTATTTTTATTAAAATTGTTTATTAATGATGTCATCAACATCATTATCATCATTTCATCATCAAGCAGAAAATAATTTTACTTATATACTTTTACCTCTAGTTGCCACATTTTTTATCCGATTTTCATAAGTAATACCTTTCTGGAAAGGTTGTAATGTATATTGTTTACAACTTTATTAGTTGTTTCAAAAAGCCACCTCAAGATGGCGCTAATCTAGCATTTATTAGAAAATTGCAAATAATTTAAATTTGGGAGCCTCCCCATGCCAAAAGCTTTCGAAAAATCGAGTACGCAATATCGATTGCTAAATCGACCCACCCTAACGTTTATATATAATTTAGTATGACACTATACATAATATAAAACTATGTGGATCCATATAAGATATATTTTATAATTTGTGTTAGTTATGATTATATATTGACGAATATGAACCCATATATAACTTATAACGTTCTTTATAAAATCATCTTTAATTATATATCATCCCACATAGGCAATTTTTTCAAAGTGATTTTATATAAAAATATATAAGGTCCATATAAAACCGTATTGTATTATATTTGGTTCCATGTTATCAATGATTTTGAACTAGTTTTGGATTTAGTAATTACTAGGGATTGGCGCGTGACACGAAATGTTCGTGAGTCACGTTATTCACACGTGATCGTGAGTAATAATTACTATACTTAAGTGATTCGTGCGTGAGCGTGAGTAAGAATAACCCGTGCATGATTCGTGTGTGAGTTTATTTTTTGCATCATATGTTTTTAGTAATTTTTACTGTTTTGCGTGAGAATTTTCTGATTGTAAGTTTTTAATATACTCATGTGTGCTGAGTAAGAAACGAAAGTTGTTTTTTTTTGTTTTTTTTTTGAGCATGAGTCAAAAATGGCTTACGCACCCATAACATTAACAACACTGAAGCTTTAATACGAAATTCTCTATACTATAACGTACACTTGACTGATTCCTTATATCTTGGTTGTATATCATAATCCTATTAACTTTAAAATTTCAGTGTTGTTAACTTTATTTTAAAATTACTAAATTAAAAGAAAATTTTTTTCATGTTTATTGCACTGTCATGATAAATCTGGATAAAAGTAATGGAAGATTTATCGAAATTATAAGATCTCCAGCAGACCTGGGGTTATTCATTACATTTTGTAATTAATTACACATGCAATTACACAATTACATGTAATTGTAATTGAAAAAAACTCATCTACAATTACATATTATTTGTAATTGCAATTCAAAAAAGAACAATTACAATTACAAGTAATTGAAAAATTTTTTTTATTTAAAAAAATTATTTTTGTATGTATATTGTTAGATATGGTCCTATATAATATGATAAAAAGTATAAGGTTAATATTTAGATATATTTGTATCAAACTATGTCCACTTTTATAACATTTTATATAATTTTCTACAAAAAGATATAATTTGATGTAATTGGATGAGGACAAAATTCGGATACAATTGTATCGAATTGCATAAAATTGTACCAAGTTGTATACAATATGATACAATAAGACGTTCTCATTTTTCGGATATAATTATATCTAATTATATAAAAGATTATATATAATTAAATATAACTTCTAGGGTTTGGGGTTCGGGAATTCCCGGGAAATCCCGGGAAAAGTTTGCCGGGAATTACCGGGAAAATAATATATTTTTCCCGGGAAAACGGGAAATTTTAAAATATAAAATTTTTTAAATTGTTTTTGTTTCGAATAGGATTTTTTTAATTTTAGGCATAAAAAACATTTTAAATACCAAAACAAAAATGTCGTTGTTAAAATCGTTTATTTGACACACAAATAAAATCTCTGCCAAGTAATTAGGAGCATTTCAACTAATAAAGATTTTTCGCATAACTTATTCAAAATTTAAGTAGTAAAACCTAAAAACTTGGTAAAATGTTTAAAAGAAATATGAAAAAAAGCTTTGTTTCTTACAAATAATCGCCCTTACTATCTAGATTTTTCAAATGTATAATTTAGGTAAAGTCGACTTTAGTTAAAATATTGGGTGGCAGTATACCTTGACTTGGTTTATTTTTGGAGCATTCTGATTGGTTAATTTATTTTCAACCTATCAAAATATTTGAAAATATAAATATTTTTGTAAGGTTTTCATACACAAAATTAATAAAACCGTTTGATTAAAAATAAAGTCGACTTTAAATTTAAAATACTCCTTTATATTAAGGGTCAATAATTTTATAAGTAACGTTTTCATTAATAAATGTGAAAAGAAAATACTAATGGTTAACGGTGGTATCTAAATTTGGTTATCCGACATCTAAATTTGGTTCACAAAAAAAATAAAAAAATTGATAGTCATGCAACTTCTCTTGAAGAAAACAACATCAAGAATAACGTTTCAGCTAAAATTAGCAAAGTACCTGAAGAAAAAAGTGTAAGCTGAATAGGCATTAAAGGTTTTATGGTAGGGCAAACATTTCCTGAAATGGTATCCAAATTGGCCGCAGTCAATCCGCACCATAACTAGATCTTCGTTTATTCGAGAAAGTTTTTATAATAAAAACCTGGCATTGCAAAAAAATGAAACCTTATATTAAATTACTACAATCATGTAAAAGATATCATGATAAAAGAAATATCGAGCAATATTTCTAACAATAGGAGATTTACTATAATCTTAGATGAATGGGCAAGAATATCACAAAAGAGATATTTGAACATATTGTTACGTTTTTACTTTTTAAAAACGTTGGTTTATTTCCCTTAAATAAACCGGACTCTTTTCTATTGCAATCAAAATAACCAGTTCCAACGCTGACACCAATTATTACGTTTTACCTTACAAAACGTTCGTTTATCTCCCTTAGATAAACAGTACTGGTGCTGTCACAGCGATAATAACAACCAATTAGCCAATAACCAAAACACGAATACACTTAAGTTTGAAATAGCTTAGACGCTCTTATTTATTTACACACTATTACTTATTTACAAACTCTCTCTATTATGACCATTACTAGAGCGCTACTAACTTTAACACGATATTAACTCGCGGTCTTAACAGCACAACTGCTAATTATCAACTTCTTCTTTACTAATGTTAACGCGCGCCTTATATAGTAACAGCCATACTTCTACGACACACTGGATAATTCTAGCATGCTATACTTAACTCTACATAAGCTTAAAGACAATATACATACACACAAACACTTATTATTAACCAACTATATAATATTACTTTAGGCTTGACATTATACATGCACACAAACTCTTATTATTAACATTAGGCTTGACATTATACATATACACAAACTCTTACATTACGCTTAGAGACTATACACACATACAAACACTTATGGGGTCATTTTGTAAAACGAAACTTTGCTTTCGTTTGAACGTTTTTTTATTTTTAATTTTTTTAAATTTTGTAAAACTCAAAAAAAATATGATGGGGTCATTTTGTAAAACGAAACTTTGCTTTCGTTTGAACGTTTTTTTATTTTTAATTTTTTTAAATTTTGTAAAACTCAAAAAAATATGTATATTTTCTTTTTTTTCAATCTGGCAATATTATAATCGAAGACAAACTCCTTAATAAAACGGTATTTTATAAGAAGTAAGTAAACGTTTGCAAACGAATATTATGCCATATTCAAACGAACAGAAATAGTTGTCGTTTCCTATTAAAAAGTTAAAGTTTTTGCATAAAAAGTTAGGTAATTGCAATTTTTGGAATAAAAATTGTATAAATATAGGTTTAAAAATATGAAGTAGTTAAATCTGATACTCCTATATTTTTTATTCTCAATAAAAAATAATTCTTTTAGGGTCATATGCATAATCACTTTTTAAATTTATAAACGGCTTATAAAACAAATTTTTCACACAAAAATTGTTACACAAAATCAAATTATTATGCATAAGCACTTATATTTACCCAGTCAGAAAAATACAAACGGGAAAGCGGTGGCAAAGCACTTTAACAGGTGGTACAAGTATTGGCAAAAAGTGCTTTCCCATTCCCAAAATGATAACATCATTAGACAAAAGGACCGGCTGTTCAAAAAGCCCCGGAAAAGCACTGGAGGAACAAAATTTTTAAACGTTGGCAAAACGCTGGCAAAACCAATAAATAGGTGGTTTGGAAATATATTTTCCAAAATAAAATTAAAAAAAAGTTCATATGTATTTTTTTGACCCTGCCGTAATTTGAACCCAGGCCGTCAGATTGGCAGACGATTACTCTACCCACTGAGCTAACGAGACATATAATATTTAATGGCTAAACACATAAATGAGTGATAATAGCTGGACAACTACTGGCTGTGCCAAAATGCTAGTACTGGCAAACAATTTTTAGTAACTAGTATGCCAGTGTTTGGAGGGCAAAAAAAAAGTTGGTCTTGAAGGAGCTTTCCCACAAACAAAAAAATTGATTTTATAAAACAAAAAAAAATTTTAAATTAAAAAAAATCCCAAAAAATTTTTTTGATTGCAACCAGATTTGAACTCGGAACCTTCCGACTACAAACATTTTTTAACGAAGCGTCAGCATTTTTATAAAATCATTGGTTTTCCAGTGAATTGATTTTTGTATGCCTGGTAGCATTGGCTAGGTAGCACTGGATAACCACTGGTTGCAAACCTTGGCATATCACTCTAAGCCAATTCTTTGCCAGTGGTTTTTTTTATAAACCACCGAAATTTTTGTAAAAAAAATACTGGTAAAACGCTTTTCGCAAACGCTGGCAAAGCGTCCCAAATGAGTGTTCTGCCAGTCATTTATTTTTAATACCATGGTTACCCAGTGGTATGCCAGTGCTTGATTTTTTGTACCACTGGCGATTTCTGACTGGGTAAATTAGTGAAAATTTCTGCAATTTTAAAAATATCTGATTTTAGATGCGCTAAGACACAATTTAAAAAAATTTTTCTTTATATATAAACTTCTACGTTTGAGACCAAATGAAACAAACTGAGGGGTTTTAAAACTAAAAACTAACAATTCAAAACTTAAGGGCCATCTTAACAAACCATACCTTGTACTCCTTTGCTATCCGCTAATGGAAGGTTCTTCTTATTTAGGTTGATTTTCTGTACAATATAAAATTTTTCTTAAATATATTTGTTTCATATTATTAGGAAAAAATATCCAAAAAAATATCATAAAAAAAACTACTAATAAAAAAAAATTGCCCCACACAGGATTCGATACCTGGACCCTAAAAATATTATAACTAAAAATAACAACTCATTTACCAATCAGGCTAAACAGACTTGGAAAACTCTATGAACAAATTTTTATTTAAATAATTTGTAATTCCATGTCACAAATATTATTTTTTTTGTCTGGCAATAATAACTCGCAAATGGCAACAAACGCAAACTACTACCCGTTTTATAAAATACCAAATATTTTCGTTTACGTTTCAAACGAAAACGAAAAAACGTTTTTCGTTCGAGTTACAAAATGACCCCATGAATATTTTCTTTTTTTTCGAAGACAAATTCCTTAATAAAACGGTATTTTATAAGACGTAAGTAAACGTTTGCAAACGAATATTATGCCATATTCAAACGAACAGAAATAGTTGTCGTTTCCTATTAAAAAGTTAAAGTTTTTGCATAAAAAGTTAGGTAATTGCAATTTTTGGAATAAAAATTGTATAAATATGGGTTTAAAAATATGAAGTAGTTAAATGTGATACTCCTATATTTTTTATTATCAATAAAAAATAATTCTTTTAGGGTCACATGCATAATCACTTCTTAAATTTATAAACGGCTTATAAAACAAATTTTTCACACAAAAATCGTTATAAAAAAATCAAATTATTATGCATAAGCACTTAAATTTATATGCAAATTAGTGAAAAATTGGGCAATTTTAAAAATATCTGATTTTAGATGCGCTAAGACACGATTTAAAAAAATTTTCTTTATATATAAACTTCTACGTTTGAGACCAAATGAAACAAACTGAGGGGTTTTAAAACTAAAAAGGGTTTTAAAACGAAACTTAAGGGCCATCTTAACAAACCATACTTTGTACTCCTTTGCTATCCGCTAATGGAATGTTCTTCTTATTTAGGTTGATTTTCTGTACAATATAAAATTTTTCTTAAATTTATTTGTTTCATATTATTAGGAAAATATGTCAAAAAATATATCATAAAAAAAACTACTAATAAAAAAAAATTGCCCCACACAGGATTCGATACCTGGACCCTAAAAATATTAGAACTAAAAATAACGACTCATTTACCAATCAGGCTAAACAGACTTGGAAAACTCTATGAACAAATTTTTATTTAAATAATTTGTTATTCCATGTCACAAATATTATTTTTTTGTCTGGCAATAATAACTCGCAAATGGCAACAAACGCAAACTACTACCCGTTTTATAAAATACCAAATATTTTCGTTTACGTTTCAAACGAAAACGAAAAAACGTTTTTCATTCGAGTTACAAAATGACCCCATTATATTCAACCAACTATACAATTCTACTGCGTAATTAATCATAGCATATTCTTAGGTGTATAAAATGTAGTACTATGTTGCCAGATTGATGTATTTTTCCCATCCCGTCTCTTGGGCTATTTTCTTCTAGAAACGTCCAGAGTTTTCTATACTAGGCCAAGCCATTTTCGTAACACTGCCGCCCACTTAAACCTATTCGTCACGAATAGGCACAGATGTTCCCCTTCCATAGTTGGCTAGTTTCTTCAGATGTTCACACTTCATTTTAGATCTTAGGCTGCTATACTTGTACATATATCAACCAATAAGCCCCTTGACTGCTTTATAAAGGCCGTCCCGACGAGTTTGTGGTTTTGACGACAATCCTAGATTTCGTTGAGTGTAGAGAAATAGAACCAAATGGCCCTCGTTGTATGCTACACAGCTTGCAGCTCCATCTTTTTTTTTCCTCTTTTTGAAATGTAGAAAGCCACAACGATGAAAACTATTACCTCTTGGCGGTCCCGGACCGATACGGTTAGATAGCACATTTTCCACTAGCCAATGATGACATTTACGGTACGTGGCTTCCTTACTAGTTGGTGCATCAGGATTAGGCATACTCGGAGTATAAAATGCGTTGATGTCTGCATTCCAGCTCAACTGTGGTTTATTTTGCACCTGAGTTGGAATCAATGCATTACCTTCTTTAACCAGAACATTATCGTAGTAAACATTCAGCAGGTCAGTAAGGTCAGTAGGAGCGGTGTCCATCACATCGGGAACAACTTCGTGTTCTGCAAAACGTTTCCAAGCCGCTGTCATTTTAGCAAATATCATTTTATCTCCAGTCGCAGTAGAACTTCTAGGAAATTTCCTTTCTGTAGATAACCAAACCAGCAAAGTTGAAGCAATTTCTTTACTGCTATCAAAACATGATGTCTCTATTCTGCTAGAGCTTTCTCGAACAACTCGAACCAGCCCACCTTGGCATTGAAGATCGCTCACATTTGTCTCTAGGTCATTCTCCAAATTTTCCATTTTACTCTCAAAATCGACCAGCATCTCATCAAAGTTGCTGCCTTGTGCCTCAACACAACTCACTCTTTGCTTCATGACCTCTTCGATTGCCTTCGGTTTCTCCTTTGTGAGACTAGAAATTTCACAAACTTCATCTAGCAATTTCTCATCTGTGGCTCCAGAAGGTTTCCAATCTTCATATAGAAATTTCTCATTTGTAGCGCTAGAAGTTTCTGGATCTTCACGCAGCTGTTTGTCATTTGTAGCTTTAGAAGTTTCCTGAACTTCACCCAAAAGTTTCTCATTTGCAGCTCTAGAAGTTTCGTGAATCTCATCTAGACTTTTCGTATTTGTAGCTCCAGCTTCAACTTGTAGTTCCTCATTTGTTCTCGAAGTTTCCCGAACTTCATCTAGTTTCTTATTTCTAGCTCTAGAAGTTTCTTGATCTCCATTTAGAAGTTTCTTATTTGTGCCTGTAACTGTTTCCAGAGCTTTATTAAGAGCTTTCTCTCTATCTGCTCTGATTTCTTTCATTATCTCCATCGTTTTTCTAGAGTCTTCGTCCATTTTTCTAGACATTTCTTCCACCTTTCTAGAGTTTCCTTCAATCATTTTTCTAGAATTTTCTTCCATTATTTTTCTAGAATTTTCTTCCATTTTTCTAGAATTTTCTTTCATTTTTCTAGAATTTTCTTCCATCAATTTTATAGAATTTTCTTCCATTTTCTCTATCATTCTTGCAGAGATTTCGCCCAATCTTCTAGAGTGTTCTTCTATTATTCTAGAATTCTCTTCCATCATTTTTCTAGAATTTTCTTCCATTTTCTCCATCAAGGCTATGAACATTGCCTTAATGTTCTGCAGTTCTTCTTCACTCAATTCTTGCTTTAGCTGGTCCACTTTAAGCTCTTCAAACTTCATTGCTTTTAGTTATTTTTATTTGGCAATCTCCTGGTTACTTATTTTTCGCAATCCCACTTCTGACACCAATTGTTACGTTTTTACTTTTTAAAAACGTTGGTTTATTTCCCTTAAATAAACCGGATTCTTTTCTATTGCAATCAAAATAACCAGTTCCAACGCTGACACCAATTATTACGTTTACCTTACAAAACGTTCGTTTATCTCCCTTAGATAAACAGTCCTGGTGCTGTCACAGCGATAATAACAACCAATTAGCCAATAACCAAAACACGAATACACTTAAGTTTGAAATAGCTTAGACGCTCTTATTTATTTACACACTATTACTTATTTACAAACTCTCTCTATTATGACCATTACTAGAGCGCTACTAACTTTAACACGATATTAACTCGCGGTCTTAACAGCACAACTGCTAATTATCAACTTCTTCTTTACTAATGTTAACGCGCGCCTTATATAGTAACAGCCACACTTCTACAACACACTGGATAATTCTAGCATGCTATACTTAACTCTATATACGCTTAAAGACATTATCCATACACACAAACACTTATTATTAACCAACTATACAATATTACTTTACATCAGTGGTGTTCAAAACTAAAAATGTAGTTGTGTTGGTGAGAAAATGAGAATTGCACTGTAAGAAATGGTGAATGTGTTAGGCTTG
Organism: Leucophora obtusa; assembly: GCA_949987735.1. Lineage (NCBI taxonomy): Eukaryota > Metazoa > Arthropoda > Insecta > Diptera > Anthomyiidae > Leucophora > Leucophora obtusa. The sequence continues at coordinate 222,709,765 of OX465295.1, forward strand.
ATATTGACATTATACATACACACAAACTCTTATTACACTGTGGAACATTTTTGGGATTATTGTCTGGGGGGTGAGAAATTCCAAGTCAGGGTGATGGTACTAGGTCAGTATAGTAAAACCCTCAAAGGGTTTGGCGTTCGTATGTGTCATTTTTTTTATGACCTTTTAAATTTTTTCCTTATCTTGATGTTTTTTCGCTTAGTTGTAACTCGAGAACCACTTGTCCGATTTTGATGAAACAAATTTAGAAAAATTTAGAATTACAATTTCTTTAATCCGTTCATATAACATTTTTCTTTATAATCAACAGTTTTGCCGGTAAAAATAAATTTGTGGAGAAAAAAAAATATTTTTTTGCCTAAAAATTTAAATTTTTTATGAATTTAAAAAAAAAAATTTTAATTTTTAGGCAAAAAAATATTTTTTTTTTCTCCACAAATTTATTTTTACCGGCAAAACTGTTGATTATAAAGAAAAATGTTATATGAACGGATTAAAGAAATTGTAATTCTAAATTTTTCTAAATTTGTTTCATCAAAATCGGACAAGTGGTTCTCGAGTTACAACTAAGCGAAAAAACATCAAGATAAGGAAAAAATTTAAAAGGTCATAAAAAAAATGACACATACGAACGCCAAACCCTTTGAGGGTTTTACTATACTGACCTAGTACCATCACCCTGACTTGGAATTTCTCACCCCCCAGATTGGCTGTTGTACTGTGTTATTAACCAAATATACAATATGACATAATACATACACACAAACACTTATTATTAACCAACTATACAATATTACTCTACATTAGGCTTGACATTATACATACTAGGGATGCCAAACGGGAAATCCCGAATCCCGAAATCCCGGGATTTTCGGGATTGGCAAAATCCCGAATCCCGGGATTATTTCTCAAAAATCCCGGGATTTTCTTATTTTTTTAATATTAATATAAACGCAAATAAACAAAGTGAGCAATTTTACATTACTTATGTTTTTTCTTGAATTTTCTCATATTGACAAGAAATTGATGCCAAGATATTGGTAAAATTATAAATTAAGTAGATTATTCCAGTAAACTATGCAAAGACTTTGCAGAAAAATTTGAAATTTTGGTAAACATTATTAAGTTTTTGAGGAATACATGCGAAAAATCAAGTTTGTTTGTTATTTTACCGATTTATTCTTTCAAGCGAAATTTGATTTCTGAAACCTAATTTTGGCTGGGACTGTAAGTTTGAATTCTTCCATGAAAACATTTGATAACGATAACCAAATAACTTTGTTGCTGTAATTACACGATTTAGTGGGCAAGGTTATCGCAACGAATATGTTTTAAAATCTGCTTACAAAATACTGGGCGCAAGTGTACTTAATAACAGGCCTTCATATATTATCCCAGCCAGAAAAATACAAACGGGAAAGCGATGGCAAGGTATTTTAACAGGTGGTACAAGTACTGACAAAAATTGCTTTCCCATTTCCAATATGATAACGTCAATAGACAAAAGAACCGGCAGTTCAAAAAGCGCCGGAAAAGTACTGGAGAAACAAAATTTTTAACTTTGGCAAAACACTGCCGAAACCAATAGATAGGTGGTTTGGAATTATATTTTTCAAAATAAAATTTAAAAAAAGTTCTTATATATCTTTTTTTGGCCCTGCCGTGATGTTTTGTAAAACAAATACTGGCAAAACGATTTTTGCAAACGCTGGCAAAGCGTCCCAAATGAGTCCTCTGCCAGTCATTTATTTTTAACATCGCGGTTACCAAGTGGTATGCAGGTACTTGATTTTTTGTACCACTGTCAATTTTTGACTGAGATGTTTAAATATTCATAAAGTGTACCACATTATTAATTAACAACTATTAAATAATTTTAAAACGCTCTATTCTATAAAAAAAATTAGTTACATAACATAAAAATTTTTACAAATAAAGGAAAATTTAAATCCCGAAATCCCGTTAAATCCCGAAAAATCCCGTAGTCCCGAAAATCCCGGGATCCCGAAATCGGGATCCCGGGATTTTCAAATATCAATCCCGATTGGCATCCCTAATACATACACACAAACTCTTACATTACGCTTAGAGACTTAACACACATACAAACACTAATATTCAACCAACTATACAATTCTACTGCGTAATTAATCATATCATATTCTTAGGTGTATAATTAAATGTAGTACTATGTTGCCAGATTGATGTATTTTTCCCATCCCGTCTCTTGGGCTATTTTCTTCTAGAAAAGTCCAGAGTTTTCTATACTAGGCCAAGCCATTTTCGTAACAATATGTATAAACGGAAATAATTCATTTTATAACCTGGGGTTGGTTTATATATCAGGAAGATGTAATGCTGATGAAATAAGAATTGTAGAAATAAGACTAGAAGAGTTTTATTAGTCTTTGGAAAATAACATTGTGGCCACCTAATGGGCAAAGTGTGATGAAACGGTTTGTTTCCGACAGTCCAGTAGTAGGTGCTTTCTGCTGGAGTCATGCAATTCATTTGGCAGTGCTGCGAGTAATTTATGTGAAATCAAATGTTCAACATTCTAAAATTTTTTACTTTGAATTCTCACTACACAGACTGCATTTGTACTGAAATAGTTTTTTTTTAACAAAAATTACTTATAAAGGTAGTTTTCATTAACAATTTTGTTTAAAAATATTTACCGGGATTCCCGGGAATCAAATTTTTTCATTCCCGTTTCCCGGGAAATAAAAAAGTCCGGGAAATCCCAAACCCTAATAACTTCATATGGCTCCATGTTATTTTCTTTTACTTGGGAAATCAACTTTTGAATATATAACAACTTCTTTACTGCTTTTTGTCTACTAATATTTGCAATATTTTTTTGCCAATATTAGCAAGGTAAATTTGCAATTCAATTAAACGATATTTAACTCAAATATTACTAAAATTTCGTATATTTAACAGTTGCATTTTTGCTGTACTTATCTTACTAATATTTAGCAAAATGGATTTACTAATTATAAAAGCTTTCTGTGCATGGCCCCTTTTAACAAATTTTGAGTATCTTTTTTTGCTATTTTTTCAGTCAGTGGTTTGTTTGATAATTCTGAATAAAATAAAAGAACCGAAAAGAACAGTTGAAATTTAACTTATTCGTGAACGCGAGAGTGTTCCTAACTCTAAAAATGTGCAACATTTTTGGGCTCTCGCGCCACTCAGATATTTCAAGAGGCCAAAAAATAAAAAAACCGAGCTTGGAACCATCGGGCGTGAAATTATTGTTGCGCTTTGAAATTAGTCTAAGATCATATTGAAATGGCGCACTCCATTGGAAATCAAAATAATAATGATGTAATTTATTTTTAATATTTAACCTTTCCGATAATCTATAAAATTGTAATATAATCTTTTAAAACTAATATCGAAATAAGTTAAACATTTAACAAAACTATGAGATACAGTATTTAAATTGTTTAACGCATTTTTTACCAACATATCTCTTTAAAGCTACGTCTACCTATCCTTCTACCAAGTTTTGTCAGAAAATTCGCACGGAATCCATGCTTGACAAAAAATGAGTAAAACAATATCAATATCACAAACGGATTGCAGAAAATTTTAAATATTGGCAAAAAACTATAATTTTTGAAAATTGAAATCACCTAGAAATCAAATTACACTATAAGAAGGTTTCTAATTGAAAATGCCGTTTGAGCTTGGTTTCTTTGAATGTTCTTTATTGAGAAAATTGGGCTTAATTTATACTATAAAAATGCTTACTAAGTATTTCTAGTATAGTGGGAAGTGTAGCAGTGGAGTAGACATTTTCAGTTAGAAAGGGTTGAATGTTTAATAATGTTCACAGTGGTAGTAACTAACGTTTGATTGAATATTCTCAGTCAATCTAGCCGTAGTCTCAGACAATTCAACTGTAACCACAGTAGCTATTTTACGTTGGTAACTTGATAGCCTTTTACTTCAATTACCTAAAATAAACTTGTTAGTAATAAACGAATTCAATTCATACTATGCATGCTACACCTCCCCTTTTCAGAAGAATGTTCATATAACTAGGTTTTATTAATATTCTTTTACAATAAAATAAAGAAAAATTAAAGTAATTTAATAACTAAAATTGTGTTTTATGTTTTTGTTTTTATTAATTGAAATTTTATTATGGTTTTTTTTTTTTTGTTTAGTTCTATCCTTATGAACTGTTTGTTCTTTATTATTCTTATTATCAAATATAGTTACATTATTTCTTAAATCTAGGTTTTTAATTTTATATGGTCCTTTATATTGGTTTTCCAATTTATGCCCTGTTTCATTCTTAAGTAAAACTAGAGCTCCTATTTTAAAATTAAAATCTAATATATTTCTATCGTAACCTGACTTTTGTGGTAACTTAGATCTATCTAACATATGGCGCGCCCTTCCATGTGCTAGTTCTAATCTAAATTTTACTTCCTTAGCGTAATCATCTATGTTATAAAGTGGACTAATTCTATCTACTTCACTAAATTGTTCAAACTTATTTGGTAATTTACCAAAAACTAATTCATATGGACAGTAGTCGTGTACTGAAGACGGTGTGGTGTTAAAGCAGTACGTAAAGTACTTAAGCCATTCATCCCAATCGTCTTTGTCAACGGATATGTAGGATCTTACATACTCATTGAAAGTTCTATGACTCCTTTCTGTCGTGCCCATTGTCTGATGGTGATAAGCAGTTGAGGTGAGTTTCGTCACCTTAAGAAGACTGCATAGTTCTGTTAGTAAAGAATTCTTGTATTCTGTACCCATATCTGAAGTGAACGTCTTCATTGGACCATAGGTAAGAACAAACTGTTCGAAAATTGCCTTTGCAATTGTTTTAGCGTTTTTGTCCGGTACGGGTATTGTTACTAGATATTTTGTCATATCACATATTATAGTAACTGAATATTCATTGCCATTGTAGGATTTTGGTAATGGACCTATAGTATCCACTAATACAATATCAAATGGCTTTGCCGGTGTTGGCGTTATTATCATAGGACTTTTTAAGTGCTTTGTAGTTTTGTTCGTCTGACACTTTTGGCATGATCTGACGTATTTTGTCACGTCTCTAGTGATATTCTTCCAATAGTAATATCTTTTAATTTTGTTTAATGTTCTGGAAACACCGCAATGACCTCCTTCTGCAGGGTGTTCGTGATATCGTTTCATTACATCTTGAATAGTCTTAGCATTATTGTCAATTCGGGTCACCTCATTAAGTAGCGCTACTTTTATATGATTCAAATATTTATTGCCCTTTTGTTTGATTTCATTAATGGAGATAAATTCGAAAATTTTCTCACTAGGTGCCATTTGTAATTTCGTAATGTTATGTTTACCGGCCACTTCTTCGAGCCTTGGGAAAAATTGTCCTAAGTCAAGGTTCCCATTAGTAAACAAATCATCAATTGGTATATAAGTCATTATAGATTTTGCTCTTTTGATATAACATCTTCCGGGGGTAGTCTTTAATTTATAATATTTTCTGACGTCAGTGTTTTTGATCGGTACATATATACTGGGCTTTTCATTTTCTTTGAATGGATGCCGCTTATTCATTTCGTTGTTTTTAGCCATATTCTGTGCCTTATTTTTCATTGATCTGGTTGTAACTTTTAATATGTTATTATTTTGTATATTTAATTCCTTTAATTCGTTGATCGTGATACGCGATAGAGCGTCCGCGACGTAGTTAACTTTTCCCCTAAGATATTCAACAGTGAAATCGTTTTCCATAAACGAGGAAATGTTTTTCATAAATATAGGGTCTAAAATGTTTCACTGCCCAGTGTATGGCTGTCAATTCATTTTCAATAGTGGATTTATTGCTTTCTCCTTTGGTGAAACTTCTAGAGGCGTATGCCACTGGTAAATGCTTTCCATCATACTCTTGTGTGAGCACGGCACCACAAGCGTGTTTGCTTGCATCCGTTGTTATACAGAATTGTTTTTTAAAATCTGGGTATTGCAACAATGTTGGTTTCATTAGTGCACTTTTAAGATGTTCAAAAGCAATATCGCATTCTTTTGTCCATTCAAATGGTACTCCTTTTTTCGATAATCTAGTAAGATGACTGAATATTCAGAAAAATTTTCAATAAATCGCCTGTAGTAGTTGCAAAACGCTACAAATCTTCTTGCGCTATCGGCATCAGTAGGCTTTGGGTATTTTTCTATTACTGAATATTTACTATCATCTGGGAGTATGCCCTTGTTGGTGCATTTATGGCCTAGGTATGTCACCTCGTGCATGAAGAATGAACATTTTTCAGGATGTAGTTTGAGATTGTGTCTGCGACATAGTTCGAAAACATCTGTTAAATATGAAAGCATGTGTTTCTCTGAACAACCTAGAACGACTAAGTCATCCATATATAGGAAGGCTTGATCTGGTCTTAGCCCACTAAAAGCAATGGTCATCATTCTTTGGAATGAATTTGGTGCCACTTTTAGACCGTATGGTAGTCTTGTGAATCTATATGAACCTTTGTTGGTTGAACATGATGTTAGATCCCTAGAATTCTTTTCCAGTTCTATTTGATGAAATCCGGATATTAAATCTAGGCAAGAAAAGTATTTTGCTCGGCCAAGTTGATCTAAAATATCGTCTATTCTTGGCAATGGAAATTTATCTGCAATTAATTTCTTGTTTACCTGTCTGTAGTCTATCACCAGTCTCCATCTTTTTCCCTTTGAATTTGGCAAGGATTTCTTTGGAACTAATAAAATTGGACTATTATATTCGGAATATGATGATTCTATTATCCCGTCGTCTATTAATTTATTCACTTGCTCTTCGATTGCTTCTTTATGGGTATGTGGTATACGGTAGTTCTTGATGTACACAGGATCCGTATCCTTTGTTCTTAACTTTTGTTTGTAAAAATTGTTAGTTGTAACTGTTTCTGATTCTAATCCGAAGATATCGCTATATTCGGTGCATATTTTTGTTAAAGTTTCCTTAAATTGTATTGGAAAATTCCTCTGTAATATGTTTAGAATTTTATCCTTTCTATTTCCATTGTTAGTGTTACACTTTACTATGTCATAATTATTGATATCTTCCGTTATAATTTTATTTTGTTTTAGGGTAGTTACAGAATTGTTTGTATTAAGTATCCTTATGAATGCATTTTTAGCTTTTACTAGTGTACTGGCTATGAAGACTCCCGGTTGGGGTTCTTGATTAGTTACCAGTACTTCCTCATTGCATGATGAAAGTTTAACTCGTCGTATTACCTCAGATCTTGCTGGCAAGGTAATATCATCATCTCAAGTATTGGTCATTGGTATTACTATTTGTTGTTCCAGATAATGTGGTCTCAGAATAAGATAATCCTGGTCTTGGTTAAATTCTGTAACGATTCGTCTGTTTTGGTTCGGTCTACTACCATGGGAACAGCTACCTATTAATTCCGGCTGTGCTCGTCGGTGGGTGTGGTCCATAAAGTTCCCATAAAAAATATATTCCAGAATACGTTACCAGTGATTTTAATTTAGGTAGCAAAAAAAAAAAAATGTAAAAACGATCCATACAGAAACCGGAAAGGGGAAGTAAAAGTTGATGATGGTTTGGTAGTTAGAGGTGATATTTAACTACCAACATACCAATGCCCACCCTCCATGCTGACAAAATTATATCATTGGTTGTCAGCCCTTAAAAAAATAAAAAAAATCACCTACCTAACCCATACCACTTTACCTTTCGTAATAAACACTATCTAAAATTCCATTTTTTTAAAATATCGTAAACATTAATTTATTTATAGTGTCCTTCAAATTATAAATAAAGATAAAAAAAATTTTATATTCAAAAAAAATTAATAAAATTAAACAAAGATATGATCACCTTTTGACTGATGTAGTTAATTTTTTTTAAAATTAAATTTGATTAAAATAAAGTACCAAAATCAATAATATATTTCAATAAAATTAATTAAGTAAGATTATCAACTCAAGTATAAAAAAAATTATCTCAATTTATTATTATTCAAAATTCAATTAATTAATTTAAATCGTGTTTTAGTGTTATTGAATTCCTAAAATCTGAACAACTATGACATTTGACATTCTCAATAGAAATGGTAACCCTAATATCCAAAAATATTCAATCTATTTACCATTTTTTTAATAGTTATCCAGATTTTCCGGAAGATGGTACTATTATGAATTTTTAAAGTGTGTTGAATTTATGTATGTATTGTATATATAAATTAAAAATATTCAACTTACATTTTATACAGTCCCTCGATGTCTGGAGGCGCCACAAGACAAAAGATAGCTGCGTAACAAACTTATATACAAAAATGTTTGTCTTAGATTGAAATAAGGTTTATGTTTGAAATAAGAGTGAAAAAGGTGAAAGTGGTGAAAATGGTGACAAGCTTTTATTTCATAATATGAAAGCTTTTCTTGATTTTTGTATGTATGTATGTCAATATGTAAATATTTTAATTGAATCTATATGTTATGTATATGTGTCTATATATTATGTATGTATATGTGAATGATTAGGATATAAGGTTTTGAAATTAAATATTATGAATAAATTAGGTGACCATATTTAACAGATTTTAAATTAAAATTTTAAAATTAAAACTGAAGATTAAACAAAAACAAAATGCGTATAGATATTATAACAACGTATTAAGATTTGAAACTACTAATTAAATTTGGATTAATAATTAATCCAGTTTCGGTAAAAGGATATAATATATCCGAAAGTTCGAATACAAAAAAAAAAAAATTCAACCAAAATTTACGTTTAATTCAAAATAGAATTGCTTCAAATTTATCGAAATTAAGACCGACGGTAGATTAAATGATCCTTCACGATTAATAGCCTTTAAAATATGTTTTCTTAATACAAAAAAAATTTGATTAAAAAGAATCTGGTCACCCTATTATGGATTTAGAGGAAAAATGTTCTCACAGAGACCCAAATAAAACACAATCAAAATTTCTGCAGCTTGTTTTGCATACAATTATGTGATGATGATTAAATTGATAAAACTGTATTTTGGTCGTCTATTCCGTTGATGAAATACAGCATTCATAAAAGCACAACGGATGATCAAAAAAGCTTACGATGGTTTGAACTATATCTACTTTTCTGGCAGAATATCGTTTACCATACACAAAATTCCACAATGGTTGTGTGTACACAATGATTGACTACGAAGCTTTCGATATCTAAAATTTGCAATGATAAAATGAATCTTTTATTGCAAATCAATATTCAATTTGATAAAAAAATATCCCATTCTTACCAATGATAATTTATCATAAAGTTCTTGAATACTTTCCTTTTCTTTTCACCAATCCAATTCCAATAAAATTTCTTAACAGCCATTCGATATTTTCCCACAAAATAATAAAATTTTCAAATTTTCTGACAAATAAATTCTCTTGTCTGTTTGATTTGAAAAACAAAAGCTCACTTTCAAATCATAATCTTTCACCTACAAAAAAATGTTAGTATGACAATTCCGTTCCTACACTCACAAAAAAATGTTAGTAACTAAATTAAAATAACATCCCCACATATTTTACAACGTAAAATTATAATATTAAAGGAGCAAAATATATCGACATCACAATTCAAGAACACAATTAAATCTTTTCATAAAATCCATACCAATTATTCCATCACATGGTATTGGGAAATTGTCATCTACCACTTGGAAATTTTGGGGTATCAAGAATTCATTAGTCTTTAAATCAAAAAATGTTGTACCAATGGATTTAATTCCTCCTTTTCCTATACCAGTAAGTGTAGTAAAATGTGCCGTATTTATTTGTTTAAATGTGCATTGATGTTTTATTAAGGATATATCGGCTCCAGTGTCTACCAGTAAAGTTACAGTAGTGTTAATTATGTCTATTTTAATTTGGATGAAACAACTAAAGTTAAGGTTAAGATTATATATTTTCCCATTTATTGGCTTTATCCTAGGGGATTGTTCGAGTTTTCCGAACTGTTTTCACTTGCAGTTATTGCCCTAGCGTGGTTTCTGTTTCCATTATAATTTCCACGTCCTCTTCTATTTCCGTAATTATTATTTGAATAATTGTTATTATTGCTATTGTTGTTGTTGCGGTTATGATTATTATTATTCCTGGAGAAGTTACCTCTTCCACGGAATTTTCTTCTGTTCCCGCGGTAATTGCCGTAATTGGGTCTTTGCCCATAATACAATATCGGATTTTGTTGAGCAGTTGCCTCCGTGCAACTATTTACAAATTTGCTAATTGCGTCATTCATATTATTGAATTGACCAGCTTCCATGATCAATTTTACTTTATCAATATTGCAGTTTTTCGTAAGTGCTCTTACAGCAACTTGGGTGGAGTATTTATTTGCCAATTCGCAATACAAGCCATCTGATATGTACGCGTTTTCAAGAGATTTTATCAGGGATTCTATTTCGTTGCAATAAACATTTGCAGATTTGTTGTTCTGTTTTACACTCATTGTTTTAGCCGTTAAGACCTCAACGGATTCTCCCTTTACCGAACTATTGAGTTTGTTCATGATCTCATCAATTGATGATTCGTTATTAATTAAATTTCTGGCAGTTCCCTTTAGCTTCGTTTTTATTAGGGACACTGCCACTTGTTCGTGTGTGTCCTTGAGTGAATCGACCAATCGTAGCGAGTCCAAGAACGTACGTAAATTCTCTGGCTTGCCGTCGAAATTACAAATCAGCCGCGAGGCTGTATTAAGAAATTCCACAACTGTTTGTGGCATTTTATTAGTATCCGAGTAATTTTCCGATTCCGAATCAGTTTCCGCCTCAGAAATTGGGTCAAATTTTCCGCCACTGCCTGAAGCCAGTATGATATTCGTATCTATCTTCAGTGGCTGTTCAATTGAATGTGGCACTGTCTGGACTATATTATATTTATCAAGTACTCTAACTAATTGATCTCTAAAACTTCAATAGGTTTCCAAAACCAGTTTTTCGTGTTCTTCTGTGAATTTTCCTCTGTTTCCGTATGCTATTGCCCTAATTGTTTCCAGTGAGTTAATAATCGTGTTCAAATGTTTTCTTACTGTTTCTGGCCGAACAAATCTACTCTTATTAATGCACTTATATGCTTTTCTAAAGTTCTCTTTTTCGGAAGAGATTAACTTTTCCACCAATTTCCATTTATCTATTTAAATCCGCTGTTCAGCTTGTACTTGTCGTTGACGTCTGTTACCTATGGCCTTGCATACCATTCTTATTATATAAATGATGGCCAATATCACTATCACTATTACACTGTGATACAAATGGTAGGGGTCAGTGATCGGGAAGGGTTCAAACTACTGGGGAAAGTTATATCGGTAAAAAAGAAGTTATACGTGTCCCGGCGTTTCGCTGGGTCACCCCTAGGAATCGAGATATATCGATTTGACCTTTGGTGGTCTTTTTTTTGACATAACTCGAGAACCACTAGTCCAATTTTGCTCAAACAATTTTAAAAAAATTAAAAATTACAATTCCTTTAATCTGTTCATATAACGTTTTTCTATATACTCAACAGTTTTGCCGGTAAAAATAAATGTATGAAGAAAAAAATATTTTTTGCCTAAAGTATTAAAAAAAAGTAATAAACAAAAGGTTATTGATTTTTATGGTAGCGGTAAAAAACATTTATTTTTACCGGCAAAACTGTTGAGTATATAGAAAAACGTTATATGAACAGATTAAAGGAATTGTAATTTTTAATTTTTTTAAAATTGTTTGAGCAAAATCGGACTAGTGGTTCTCGAGTTATGTCAAAAAAAAGATATATCTCGATTCCTAGGGGTGGCCCAGCGAAACGCCGGGACACGTATAACTTGTTTTTGACCGATATAACATTTCCCGTTGGTTTCATCCCATCCCGATTTTGACTGTCGCATAGTGTTATAGATATGATCTCCGTATAATTGAGAGCGTTGCCCTTAGCAATGCTTGAATCATCATTCTTTCCAATATTGTGTTTCAAAATTTCCACAAGCTCCTTGTTATCTGTTTCCTCTTGAGATTTACCTACTTCGTACCCCGCAACGAGAAAGTGGTATAGTTTGTAATATTTTCTTCCACCAAGTCATTTCTCTTTTCCCCAGCTATTTATCATTATATTTTCTCATCTTTTTCTTTTCAATGTTCCATTATCTTAGATTCTCCCTTCCTTATTATTATTCATTTCTTAGTTTAAGCATTCCCATCATTAAAATTGTCTCCACTTCTGAAATTGTATCCGCATATGGATCTTTAATACCTATTAATTTTCTGAGTTCTATCTAATAGGGGGCCGTTTGCCCCGGGGTTGAAGCTGGTTCTATTACTAGTTCCCTAATTTCAGTATCTATCGGGTTCTTGCCCTTACTTTTAATCTTCCCCCTTCTATCCATAATCTAATCAAAATAAAGGATCATTTACAATAAAAAGTTTTAAAAGTTTTCTCTTTTTTTTTTTTTTAAATTTTATTATGTTTCTGTTTTCATAATTATTATATTTAAATTTAAAGATTTTATATTTTCATTTTTCAAAGGTAATTTGGAATTTTATGTTTTTTTTTTTCAAAATTTTATTTCGTTTTAAGGTTAATTTTGTTTTATATATATATATAAGAGGTTTAATTTTGTTTTAAATTAAAATTTTATTTCATATTTTCAAAAAAAAATTATTTGATGTATTTTCGTTTTTTTTTTTTTTTAATTTAAAAAATTTTTTTTTTTTGTTTTTTCTCTTTGAATTTAAATTTTTATTTAAAAATTTTATCAGATGTAAAAAAAAATTATTAATTCACTAAAAAATAGCGGTGCTAAGAGCGAAGTCGCCTTCTAGCCCTAACTCGTGCCTTGGAGAGCGGAGTGTTTGTTTATGAATTGTGTGTATGTGTTTGTTTAAAAATTTTCTTAATTATACCCTTTCTGGAATTTCTTTTGAAGAATGTATTCTTGTATCTCTTTCTCTATGGTGTCGATTTGTTTCCAGAGTTCAGATGCTCTCTCCCATGATTGTGGTGGTTCGCTGTTTATAATCCTCAGCAGCACGGCTTTTCGCTGGCTTCTTTTCGCGGTATATCCCCCTCTTTTTGGGAGTTTTTGTTTTGTAGGTGGTGCTTCTTCTTTTGGCTTTCTGCTTGTTCGCCTCTTGTATTCTTCAATTGTTAATCGTTTTGGCCCTTCTGTTGTCATTTAGAATTTTAGACGTCTCTTTGTACTAGCTTGATGAACTGGCTGGATAGGTGCTTTAGTTTAGAGGTTGCGTCTTTGCTTTTTAGAGCGGTTTTGGCTCCTCTAGTATTTGGTAGTCCTTTGGTTATCGGTAGTCATCATGCTGTGGTCATTTAGACCTTTCTTTATTTAAATTTTTCTGTATTTATATATCCAGTACTTGCTGGATAGGTGCATTTAGGAGCACCGTTTTTAGCGTTTTTTTTTTTTTTTTTGTTTAGTGCTTTTAGGAGCACTTGCTATATAGGTGCATTTCTGAGCACCGGTTGTTTTTAATTTATTTTAAAACCAGGCAGGATCGCCATATAAGAAGGTTTTTAATTGAAAATGCCGTTTGAGCTTGGTTTTTTTGAATGTTCTTTATTGAGAAAATTGGGCTTAGTATATATTATAAAAATGCTTACTAAGTATTTCTAGTACAGTGGGAAGTGTAGCAGTGGAGTAGACATTTTCAGTTAGACAAAAAAATGAACAATGTACAATACCGAAAGGGTTGACTGTTTAATAATGTTCACAGTGGTAGTAACTAACGTTTGATTGAATATTCTCAGTCAATCTAGCCGTAGTCTCAGACAATTCAACTGTAACCACAGTAGCTATTTTACGTTGGTAACTTGATAGCCTTTTACTTCAATTACCTAAAATAAACTTGTTAGTAATAAACGAATTCAATTCATACTATGCATGCTACAACACTTGAAATATATAACTTAGTTTAGAACTTAGAAAATGCGTTAAAAAGTAAATTTTCTTTTCTGGTTGTTAGCCATTCTTAGTTGTAATATTAAACAAGTTGTAAAAACTCTTAGGCCCTTATGCATTAAACACATAGACGACTGCAGCTACACGACTACAGCCTGTCAAAAATAAAATACACACGTTTATATGAAAACGATTATTTTGACACCAACACAGCTACACGGCTACACGACTACTTTTGCCGCTGTAGTCAATTTAGGATAATTTCTATTTTTGTTGGCTACAAAACAAAAATAGTGTTGACAATATAACAAAATATGTAAAACAGGACAGGAGAGGCGAAATAAAATCGCTAGTTTTGACTAGAAAATCACCGTTATGGGAACACTGAAGAAATAGCTGTTTATATTTTACAATTGTTTGAAGGTTTCATTAATTTATATTTGGAAATAATTTTATTGTGATATTTTGTAAAAAAAATGGATCTTTCAAAATTAACAAAATATTCCTCAGACATTATTTTAGAAGCACAAACCAAAAAAGATTAATATTTATCAAAACGTCAAATTTTTAGGATCAGCTGTTTTCAAAAAAATTAAGTAGCTGACTACACGACTACAATTGCAGCCAACAGCATTTGTAGTCGTGTAGCCGCAGTCGTTTATGTATTCAATGCATTACATATATTTTTGCGTTCTTAAAGATGTTTTTATAAAATTTTCTGCCTCCGTCTACTATTAACTTCTCTTTCTCTTTTTACTATTAACTTCGGAAAATTGTAAAAGGGACAATGATAAACAAATAACACCATTGTGAAAAGTTTAAATTTTAATTAAGCAAAGAAATACACAAAATGAAACTTCTATATATAAAAATTAACTGAACAAAGTCAAAAAAAACTAAAATGCAAAAAATATGTGTATCTGTGCGATTTTTTAGACTAAAACTACCCTATTAAAAAAAATTAATATGGAGCTTTATATGGTAATATATAACATAATGTGATCCATATACCATTTCATCCGAAAAATGGCCCGATATAATTGTGTCAGTTGGTTATCACATTTTATCTAATTGTATCAGTTTAGATCTTAACTAATCAGTTAGATCTAAACTGATACAAATTATATATTAAGCAGATGAAATTTTATCTGATTTTTGACCTGATACAATTGTATGGGTTTATGTCGCATGGTATTAGTTTAGATCCAAATAGATACATTACTATACAAACTTATATAGTTATATCTGAATTTTGACCTGATGCAATTATATCTGCTTTAAAACTTTGATACAATTATATAAGGCAAATGTCGGATACAAATATATTTTATTTATATAAAATTGTACCAACTACGATCTAAACAGATACCATTAGATATAAACCGGTAAAATTGTATCAGGTCAAAAATTGGATATAATTTCATCTGAATAATGTATAATTTCATTAGTTGAGATCTAAACTAATACAATTATATAAAAACTGATAAACAACTGATACAATTACATCGGGCCATTTTTCGGATGAAAGAGTATATTTATACAGATATAACTTCATCGCATTTTATACGATTATATGTAACTGTTTTTACTCGGGTATACGCATTTTAATTTTTTTTCTTTTAAATAAAGTTTTGGTTTAGAAAAGTGATTTTGTTCGTTCCCGTACTTTTGGACAATTTTGTCACTTAAATAGAGGATTTTGTGCTGAACTTTACACAAAAAGTAAAGGAGCACATTTAACTTAAAATAACGTTATAAAGTTAAGGTTATAAATTTTTTTGTGTAATCTTGCCCAGTAGATAAAAAAAATCGGGAAAAATTAAACAAAACATTTTTGGAAAGACATTTTCATTTTTAGTAGCATTTTTTATTGTGTAAAAAAATATAAAAAATTGATACGTTTTCATATTTTGATTCAATCAAAATAAACATTTTTAAAACTTTATTGACCTATGGGAAATCTTCGAGTTCTGTGTCTGTTTGCAAAATAACTAACTTAAATATATTTTTAAGTTTTAAAGTGCATTATTTTTGCAAAAATTATAGTTTTTAGTGCATATTTCTATATTGTTAGTGCATATTTTTCTTTTTCAACTGCATATTTTAGGCGCATATTTTTCATTTTTAAGTGCATGAAATTCCTTGCCCTATTGATTACAATTGCTTGAATGTAATGGAAATGAAAACATATTTCATTACAATTACATATATACAATGGTAATGACAATGATTAATGATCATTACAAAAAAAATATTTGACTCCAAAAATTTTGTCTATTTTTTCTGCCGACTTGTTAATAATTATCACTGAATAAAAATTCAAAAGCACGAAAAAAAAGAAAGTAAATCCCTAATTGAATTAATTTGATACAATTGAATTGCAACGACCTAATTGGGTTAATTTGATTTATGCATGTAGGGTGAAAAGTTACATTAATAATTTTAAGCACTAAGCCATGCTAAATATTGGAAACTCTTATTTGCAGGGATATAGAATGGTATTCCATTTATGTTCTATGAAAAAAATTGACTAAAATCCTTGTGTTCGCGATTTCTAAAAATTTTAGTCTACCCATTAGCAGGCTAAAATTTTTTTTTAAGAATTCATTAAGCTCGATTCATAATGCAGCGTGGAGTACCCCAGCATTGTGAATCGAGCTTAATGAATTCTACTATAGAAGAAATAAATTAGCTTAAAAGGATTTTAAAATCAACGTTGGAATTGGGATTATTAGTGCCTGTTATTTCAAGCAATTTATTCCTATCTATGCTTAGATATGTTATCTACCGCGTAGGCGAACAAAAACTAGTGGGTATCAAGCATCTATTGCTTGAAATTGAGAGCATAAGCAATTTACTTTAAAACGAGTGCCATTCACTAGCTAACCATATCACAATGCTCTAAAATGCAATCATTAAAACGCCAGTTCCTTATTCTTAATGTAAATTTTTGTGAAATTTGCACTCATTTTGCAATTATTCACATTTTCTTTGCTCATCCGTTACCTTATCTACAACTTTTTTTCTGTCGCTAACTTAACAATAATTGTCGGAAGTTAACGATATTATTTAACGACAAAATTCGGTAGAGAAAGTTACTGAATCAGTTTTAACGACAATTGTAGATAACTATCGAATTTTGACAATCTAACTACCGAAATTTGTCGTTAAAAAGTTAGAGAATCCCACTACTGGTCTAAACAATGACCGATTTTAACCAAAATCAATAGGCTTCGTCCTTGGGCCGACATAGGTCTGTGTAGCAAATTTCATTGAAACATCTTCGTATTTGCGACCTGCAGCATGTAAACATGCCAAATTTGGGGGGTACGCTCATATGGGCACTAGGTCTAAACATGGACCGATTGCAGCCAAAATTGATAGGCTCCGTTCATGGGCCGGCATAGGTCTGTGTACCAAATTTTATTGAAATAGCTTCGTATTTGCGACCTGCAGCGTGTAAAAAAGAAAATTTTGGGGGGTATCCTTATATGGGCACTAGGTCTAAACATGGACCGATTTATATCTTAATATTTGCGACCTGTAGAGTGCGCACAAAAATGCATGGACAGACAGACGGACATCGTTAAATCGAAATAAAACGTGATTCTGAGCCGATCGGTATATTATAAGGTGGGTCTAGGTCCAATATTTTTTGTGTTACAAACATCAGCACAAACTTATTATACCCTGACCACGTAGTGGTGTAGGGTATAAAAATATGATTACAACAGAGTAAAAATATATTTACAAAAAACAAAAACAAAATTTTTACCTTTACTCCAAAAAATATAAAAACAAAGACTTATTAAAAGGCCTCAGTGCAATAATGAAATTTTGGATGAATTACGTAAATACTAAAATGATCATCTAAAATTTATAAAAGTGAGCGAATTCAAAACCAAAAAATTGACTAAAAAAACTATGCTCTTCCAATTTACTTAGTTTAAAGAAGTAGCGATAGCAAAACTAACGAACTACATACAATTAAGGGTTTGCAGCATCGTTGTATACGTTGGGAACCCTTAAGAAAACCCGAAATCACCCAATGTAGAAATTGTCAAAGTTTCTTTCATAGTGCATCTAATTGCTACCTAGCTAAGAGATGTGTTAAATGCAACGATACCCACGGAATTGGGGAATGCGCCCTTAAGAACATATATACCTACTAATGAGAGAGATAAATTGTTTTGTGTACAATGTGGAAAACAACACCGGCATCATTATACCCTACACCACTACGTGGTCAGGGTATAATAAGTTTGTGCTGATGTTTGTAACGCCAAAAAATATTGGACCTAGACCCACCTTATAGTATACCGATCGACTCAGAATCACGTTTTATTTCGATTTAACGATGTCCGTCTGTCCATGCATTCTTGTGCGCACTCTACAGGTCGCAAATATTAAAATATTTTGATGAAATTTAGTACACCGACTTATGTCGGCCCAAGGACGAAGCCTTTTGATTTTGGTTAAAATCGATCTATGTTTAGACCTAGTGCCCATATAAGGGTCCCCCCAAAATTATATTCTTTATACGCTGCAGGTCGCAAATATTAAGGTATTTTGATGAAATTTGGTACACAGACCTATGTTGGCCCAAGGACGAAGCCTATTTATTTTGGTTAAAATCGGTCCATGTTTATACCTAGTGCCCATATAAGGGTCCCCCCAAAATTATATTGTTTATACGCTGCAGGTCTCAAATATTAAGATATTTTGATGAAATTTGGTACACCGACCTATGTCGGCCCAAGGACGAAGCCTATTCATTTTGGTTAAAATCGGTCCATGTTTAGACCTAGTGGTCATATAAGGGCCGGCTAATATCGGCAAAAAAAAAATGTTGCTTAATATTAGTAGGCAAAAAGCAGTAAAATCAGCAGTGAAATCAAAAAAAGAAACTAAAAATTTTAAATTGTTTGTAATGGTTTAGTCGACTAATATATATAAAAATTTTTGCTGATTTTAGCAGGGTAAATTGTTATTTTCGATTAAATCAAATATAGCTGAAATTTTGCAAATTTAACAGAGTTTTTCTTGCTGTTTTTACCCCCCCAAAATGATTTGACAAATTTTAAAACATAACAAAATACGTCGGAAGTAACACTGTTTTTAAAAAAAATGTAATAAAAAATATTAAGGGTATTCATTTAAAGCATTTACGCCTCGTATACTGTGTATATGTTGTAAGTTTACTTGATTAATGTCAAAACTAGTTTACGAGCCCTCGTAAATATACGCTTACATTTTTATGTGTAAACTTTTTCGTATTTATACACATATTTGAATATTGTCAAAAATTAAATTATTTTGTATTGTTTTGTTTGTTGTTTTTTTTTTCTGTTTTATTTGTTTTTAAATGATACAGATTTAAAAAATTCTGTGTTTAATTTATGAAAAGATCCAAAAAGTGGCTAAATGCAAAATTAAAATGTGAATAGTTTCAAAACGCTGTGGTGTAATGGTTAGCGCGTTGGACTGTTACACGTGAGGTTTCGAGTTCGAGCCCCAACCAAGGCAACATCAATTTATGAAAAATAGCAGGCACCGGATTTTATAAACAAAAAACTTTATTTTTAAGTTTTCATCAAGAAATAAAAAAGTATTCTGTTCAAAATAAAATAAATTTCTAAATTATTTTTTTTTATATTTATCCAAAATTGAAAATATATTTATCTTTATAAAAAAAAGAAAAAAAAATTCAAATGATATTTTTATACAAATGTTATTTTTTTTTTGTTTTCAACTCCAAACAAAAAAAGAAAAAATAAAAAAAAGTTTTTGTACAAAAAAAAAAAAAATTTTTTTTTGTAGAAAAAAAAAAGTTTCCTTATTAAGAAAAACAGTTTTTATTTTTCAATTTATAAAATTTTAGTTTCAGTAGAATCTGCAAACGAATTAATGATGCAAAAAATTTACATTTTGCAAAATTTTGTTTGAAATTTCAAACACCTAAAAAAACTCGAAATTTTGGCGGAACACAATAAAACACTTTATGGTAAAAAATTGTATTAAAAAACTTATCAGCGATTTTCATTCTGCAAACAAATATACTGATGTAAAAATTTTCCTTTTTGCTAATTTTTTTCCCGCGACTTTTTTTCGCGATTTTTTTTCAATTATCCACCAAAATTTGTTGTATGAAATGGGTATAATAGTCTCTAGATTACATATTTAACTAAACCGCACCTAAAAAAACGCGAAATTTTGGCGGAACGCGAAAAAACACTTTATGGTAAAAAAATTGTATTATGGTGGATAATTGAAAAAAAAATCGCAAAAATATGTCGCGGGAAAAAATTTGTAAAAAGGAAAATTCTTACATCAGTATATTTGTTTGCAGAATGAAAATCGCTGATAAGGGTTTTTAATACAATTTTTTTACCATAAAGTATTTTTCGCGTTCCGCCAAAATTTCGCCATTTTTTAGGTGAGGTTTTGTTAAATATGTAATCTAGAGACTATTATACCCATTTCATACAACAAAGTTTGGTGGATAATTGAAAAAAAAAGCGCGAAAATAAGTCGCGGGAAAAAAATTTGCAAAAAGGAAAATTCTTACATCAGTATATTTGTTTGCAGAATGAAAATCGCTGATAAGGTTTTTTTAATACAATTTTTGTACCATAAAGTCTTTTTTGCGTTCCGCCAATATTTTGTAATTTTTTAGGTGCGGTTTTGTTAAATATGTATTCAAGAGACTATAATACCCAATTCATAGAACAAAGTTCTGTGGCTAGTTGCAAACAGTGGTGTCAGATGTGACGATTTTACGTCATTTTGACGATTTTTGAATAAAAACTCCACATGTTTTGACGATTTAGGAAAATTGCTTACTTTTTAACGAATTTTAAGCAAAATTATAAAGAAAAGCGTTTAAAAAACCGCAAATTGTTCTTTTTGAATCGTCTTTTTGGAATTCACAATACTCGTCGGTTGGGAGTGGAAAAATATGTTCGTGGCTGAAAACAATTAACAAACCAAATTTGGAGCTAGGTTAACTTTTAATTTACACAGCTACACAAAATTAATTTTTTGCAGGGATTTAAACTTTCATAGATTTAGGCAAGCTGATTATAAATCTGTTTTTCAAATGTCTCAGTTACGTCATATTTTTTTAGAAAATCACTGTTAAAAATTCCGAAATACACTGTATTTGGCTTAAGATCATCATAAATAATTTATATAGACTTTAAGTTCGTGATTCCGAACTCTGTTCTTAAAACTTTCAGTCACGTCATAATTGTTCTATAATTTAGACATACAAAATCCCGCATTTTTTGATTTCCCGGGAAAGCGGGAAATTTATCTTGAATTCCCGGGATCCCGCAAGGGAAAGAAATTAAAGATATTCTATAATAATTGAAAAATTTTATAAATCAAATGTAAAATTTTCATGATCGTGAAAAGCTCAATTGATTTTTCTTGGAATTTTCGTAGTGGGAAAGAATTAATTTTATATCAGAAATTATATAAGTTAATTATATATTTTTATACCCTACACCACTATGTGGTCAGGGTATTATAAGTTTGTGCTGATGTTTGTAACACCAAAAAATATTGGTCGTAGACCCACCTTATGGTATACCGATCGGTTCATAATTTTTTTTTATTTCGATTTAACGATGTCCGTCCGTCCGTCTGTCTGTCTGTCCATGCAATCTTGTGCGCACTCTACAGGTCGCAAATATTAAGATATTTTGATGAAATTTGGTACACAGACCTATATTGGCCCAATAACGCAGCCTATTGATTTTGGTGAACATCGGTCCATGTTTAGACCTAGTGCCCATATAAGGGTCCTACCAAATTTATACTTTTTATACGCTGCAGGTCGCAAATATTAAGATATTTTGATGAAATTTGGTACACAGACCTATATTGGCCCAATAACGCAGCCTATTGATTTTGGTGAACATCGGTTCATGTTTAGACCTAGTGCCCATATAAGGGTCCTACCAAAATTATACTGTTTATACGCTGCAGGTCGCAAATATTAAGATATTTTGATGAAATTTGGTACACAGACCTATGTTGGCCCAATAACGCAGCCTATTGATTTTGGTGAACATCGGTCCATGTTTAGACCTAGTGCCCATATAAGGGTCCCACCAAAATTATATTGTTTATATGCTGCAGGTCGCAAATATTAAGATATTTTGATGAAATTTGGTACATAGACCTATGTTGGCCCAAGGACGAAGCCTATTGATTTTGGTGAACATCGGTCCATGTTTAGAACTAGTGCCCATATAAGGGTCCCCCCAAAATTGGCTTGGTTACAAACTGCAGGTCGCAAATATTAAGATATTTTAATGAAATTTGGTGCGCTGACTCACATTATAGAAAATTTTAACCCATTCGAATTTCGGATCCAAACAATACACCAGACTGGTGTAGGGTATTGTATAGTCGGCATGCCCGACTTTAACCTTTTTACTCGTTCAAAATTGAATAAACTGAACCTAAATTAATATATAAAATAATTTTATAAAATTGAAAAAAAAATTTTAAAAATTATGGGAACAAATTTTAACTTGCTTGAAAATTTTTAAAAATCAATGGAAAAATTTGTCTTTATTTCTGTACAGAATAAGTGCGATTCAAAATATTTTACACAAACACTATTTGAGTGGCTTGAAAACTAATCAGTGTGTTTTGTTACTCGAAAATCTTACTACTTTCACTTTTGGTTAATTTTTGAATTTTTCCAGTTGTGGTAAAAGTAGCAAATTGTAGTAAGTAAACGAACAAGCCTAATGTTAAATGTTTACTATTTTCAAAAGGTTGGAAAATTTTGCATAAGAAAATTTGAAATAATTAACTTTATTATTTTAAACTGCAGTTTTTGAAATCCCGGGATTCCCGGTCCAAATTCCCGGGAATGCGGGAACTGAAAAATGCTTAATTTCCCGGGAATCCCTGGACGGGAAATCCCGGGATGCCTTCCCTACGGATAACACATGATGAGGTGTTTTATCTACAATTAATTGTAGCATAAATACCACCTTTTTACAGATGAAGCACACCAGCAACATCCAGTTATACATATCGTCATATGAAATCAAAAGCGCCGCAAGTTACATTTAAAAAAATTTACAGGAGAAGCAAAAAACTTTTTAAAATTGTTTGAGCTTAGACTTGCGGCTGTTTAGAATTTTGTTAATAAAAACGTCGTGTTTAGTCGTAGGAGTGTAAAATTTTGCAGGAATATGTATTTTGACACGGTGCATCATAATCGATCAAAAAGTCGATTTTGTAACTTACGGCTTTTTTGATTCTATATGACGATATATAATTCGAATTTACAAAATCTTAAGAGCTGTAATATAGAGGTAAGCAGTTAAAATGAATTTCGAATAAAAAAAAAATATGCAACTAGTGTTTTTATGATATTTTACTGATGACGATTTCTTGACGATTTTTCATAAAATTGTTGACGATTTTGACGATTTATTTTTACATTTTTGACGATTTTTGACCAAAAAGTTCTGACACCACTGATTGTATTAATTAGAAATTTATTAATAGCATACATGGGACTAATTAATTAGGTGGACTAATTAATTGATGATTTCATTACCATTACATTGATATCAATTGTAATGAAATTATTTTCATTACCATTTTTTTAATTAATGGTAATGATTCTAAAATTTAATTTCATTGATTAATGACAATGATTTTAAATTTCATTACCATTGATAATGAATAAATTAAAAAAAATAATTGCCATTGACAGAAAAACGTAAAAATGGAGTAAAACTCGCTGAAATCGAAGATGGAATATGCTCATTCAGGCTCATGCTCATTTGAAATTAAATATTACTTTACATTCTATTGTTATTTGTATCCAGGTAAAGTTTAACGGAATTACATGGATTCTCCTTGATAAATTATGTTTTATAACTTCCCTGGCCAAACCAGTTATTCGTTTTCATTTGTCTGAATTTTTTTTAAACAAATGTTTTTAATCAATTGTAATTAGTAGGGCAAGGAATTTCATGCACTTAAAAATGGAAAATATGCGCCTAAAATATGCGGCTAAAAAAGAAAAATATGCATTAAAAATATAAGAAATATGCACTAAAAACTACTATTTTTGCAAAAATAATGTAATTTAAAACTTAAAAATAAAATTAAGTTAGTTATTTTGCAAACAGACACAGAACTCGAAGATTTTCCATAGGTCAATAAGGTTTTTAAGAATATTCATTTTGATTGTATCGAAATATAAAAATTTGAATTTTTTATATTTTTTTACAAAATAAAAAATGCTCCTAAAAATTAAAAATATCCACAAATTGCATTAAAAAGCACAAAATATGCATTAAAAGGGCACCAAATATGCATTTAAAGTCAAAATATGCAAAAACATGCATTTATGACCAAATATGCAAAAATATGCAACTACAAATCGATGCCATTTAGTTCTAAATTTGATGATTCGGATAAATATTTAATCCATATTAGTTTTGGACTATCGACAAAAAACATGCATTTGCATGAAATTCCTTGCCCTAGTAATTAGTTTTTTTATACATTAGTGTAATTTTCATTTTCTAATGAAAAATATTTCATTACCATTAATGGTAATGGAATTTTTTTCATTGTCATTAGTATGAACTAATGGTAATGAAAATTCAATGGTAATGAAAAATTCCCATGTATGATTAATAGTAATTGTAAATAATAATTATTAATGAATTTATAAAAAAGGAAAAAAGTATTGTGTATTGAAAATAATAAACATATGGTCTATATTTGTGTAAAAAATCGGTAGGATACGGACAAGGAAATACTCAGTTTTTCGCACGACATAACGGTCCGAAAACGGTTCGGAATTGACGGGTTTTCAGCGGACTAGTCCGTTTTTTATATGACATAACGGTCCGTAAACGGTCCGTCAGTGACGGACTTTAAACGGAATTGTCCGTTTTTAACACGACATAACGGTCCGTAAACGGTCCGTCATTGACGGATTTTCAACGGATTCGAATCAGTTTCGATGTTCCTTATGTACGTATACGGAGTTGGATTCCGTTTATGACGGACCGAAAACGTTGCGTAAACGGATCGAAATGTTTGTTGGGAAGAATCATATATCGTAAAGAACTTATTCTAAATTATTTATTTCAGTCATTGAAAGATTGACTTTTCCATATTAACAATATATTTTTGTTGAAATTGTATCTAGCTCTTTTGGCGAATAACCCCCAAGTTTGGGGCAGTTACGTCGATTTGGGTTACTTTGAAAATCATTAAAAAAGTAATAGAAAATATGTAAATAATTAGAATAAAAATCATAGAAATTAAATCCAAGATATGTAGATCTTTAATTTGAAAGTAATTTTAGAAAAATAATTAGGGGTTAAGAAATGAAAGTGCTTTGAAAAAAAATGGCGAAGGATTCCCCCTCTACCCTACTTATTAATGTCATGAGCAATTGGTATGGATGGTTTTTTAGAGCCATCAATAAATAATCTCCATTCAGTTTTGTCATATGACTGGTTCATTTTTTAAAATAAACCATCAACATCAGTACAGTATAGAATAGTGTTTCTTTTCAAAATATAAAGCCAATGCCAAGCTTCTTTCTCTGTAGATTGTTACTTTTGTCCCAATTGCAAGACGTTTCCACTGCTGCATGCGTGAAGCTATAAATTCTGCATCTTAAATGTAAATCCCGGATTAGATCATTCAGCTCACTAAATCGCGTTCATCATCAGCCTCATACAACCTACCATTGCTGGTGAAAGATGTTTCGGACTCACTGCTCGTAGTATTGGGAATGACTGGTAATGGATTATTTGGTGGACGTAGCACTGGTTTGGAAACCGATGGGACATTCGCGTAAGTAATATTTTTTCGATTTTTCATATTGAATCCAGCAACTTTTGTTAAACAGAAATAACAATCTGTTTGGTGGTTACTTGACTCTCTCCAAAGTACTGAATTGAAAAATCTAAATAGATCTTCTTGCCATTTGACAACTTGTATAAAACAGTTCTGTAATTATTGCAAAACATCGTCGGTGTCCACGGTTTGTCCAAGTTTCTGACAGCAAAACCAAAATAATGTAAATATGCATATTTTTATGATTCTGATATTGCATATCCTTTTTTTCCAACCAAATATTCACCACACACAAAGCAAAAATAGCTTGAATCAGTAACACACGATCTCCCTGACATGCTTAAACGCTACTATTATGAAGATTTAGAATGAATGTGGGCTTCTGTCAAATCAGTGGGTATCGATCCCCCCTTGTCTCGCTCAATCGGCTCTCTTTTTATTTGTTCGCGAACTCGGGCACAAGCAAAATAACACATTTTGCTTGTGTAAAATCAAAGAGCGTAAAATAAGGAGAAATTCCAACTATAATACAGGGGAATTGCGGGGAAATTAGATGCTTTTAAGGGGAACGAGATAATTTCCTAATGTGTCATAATTTAATTTACTGTGTTCACTGTTAGCATTTTTGGCCGAAAAACACAAAAATTTAACATGAAAAGCGCTAGGAATCGAAAAAAACGTAATGTAGTGTCTACAAATGAAATAAAATACGCAATAAAATTTTAAAATAATTTGGTGTCTCCACCACACATTAGGTTTATTATTTTTTTATCAATTAACTTCAAAATCAATCTCAGAGAAAATTATTTTACGTGGAGAGTATATAATTTATACACAAAAAATTTCTGTAGGGAAAATGATGAAAGCATACTTATTAAAAATTTGCTCATTAAAATTCGTGGATTTTATCAAGTTTTGTATAAATTGTGTACTTCATTGTGTTAATGATGTTGTGTTAGAAGTTGACAACACTCATTTCAAAGAAGAATAATGAAAAAGGAAATTTTACGTCATCACATTTTTCCCCTCACAGTACTCACAGTATCTTTTGTGTGCGCAAACTGTTTTCACCCGGTTTTTATTTGCTCGCCCGAGTTCGCTAAAAATCAGTGTGTTCCCGTACGTTCCCAATGTTACCGAAATTTACCCAAAGTTACCGAAATTTACCCAAAAGCGTTCCCGTACTCGAGAATTGGGTAAATGAGAGCGCTAATGAGAGTGTATTAGTGCTTCTCTTTTTACCAAAATTTACCCAGACTTTTTCTTCGGGTAAACTTTGGTAAAACAGCTGATGCAAATATAAACAAAAAACAATTGTGAAATTAAATTGAAATTTGTAATTAAATAAAGAAATAAGCAAAAGAAACTTGGTTTTTTGTTAAAATTAATTGAATAAAATCAAAAACAACTTTTAAATGCGAATAAATATGTCTATTTGTGCCGATTTGCAAACTGAAATTATACGTATTTTCACATCAGTGATGGGATTTTTGGCACAATCTAAGATTGATTGGTACAATGGCACAACCGATACTATTTTGGCACATTTTGGTTATCTACAAAATTTAATAGAAAATGAATTTAAAAAATAACAATTCTTTAATTTTTAGTTTCTAAGCATTTACTGGTATTAAAACACCTATTCGAATAAAGCGAAACTAAAAAATGGCATCGAAGATATTACCGAATAAAGCACCGTAAGTTGTTTTTCACGTGAAAAAATTTCTCTCAGACTTTAAATGCTTTAAATTGCAATTTAAGTTAAAAAAAATTAACAATATTTTAATTTTATAACAAAGCCACAATCACAGTTAACACAAAATGTCACTTTTTCACCAGAAAAATATTAGTCTTGTACATTAAATTTGCGTGAAAACTAAGTTTGCACAATTTTCACGTGAAACTCATTGTCGTGAAAAATAATTTTTTTTATATGGAGTATAACAGTTTTTTCACGTGAAAACTGAACAACTTACGGTGCTTAATCCATAGAATTTTAAAAATTCAAATGCTATAAATTTATCTCAGAGCTTCGAAAGAATTAATTTAAGATTAATTCATAAAAAAATTAATTCAGTTTTAGAAAATGTTTATATGTATACCATTTCGTGCAAAAGTTCCTAAAGAATTCATTCATTGGCTGCATTCCCAAATCTTTAATAAGTATCGGATGAATTTAATTTATCATTGAAAGAAATTTTTTTTTTTAATTGAAAGAAAATTTTAATTCATTCAAATATAATTAATTCCATAAGAATTCAAAATAATTCCATAAGAATGCATTTACAAAATGAAAGTTGAAAACACGGTTTCTAAGTGAAAATTGAGTTTTGGCACAATAAAGGCCCATTTGGCACATTTTAGTCACACACTTGGCACAAAACAAAATTTTTCAAGTCCCATCACTGTTTAGCATTATTCTTTGAAATAAGTTTTTGGGCTACAAAAGTGGTTTTTTGCGTTCCTGTACTATTGGGTAATTTTGTCATTTTGTGAGAGGATTTTTTGCTTACTCTCATTTTACCGAACTTTACCCAAAAAGTAAAGAAACACACCTAATATAGGAAGGATCGTTTCTCTCTATATGTATACTCGTTGGCCAAATTAATAATTGTGAAATTGTAGTGTCGGTATTGACTGTTTTACAGTATTGCCAGCATGCGATAAAAAATGAACAAGACGTGAAAGCCCAATTTGTATGCCAGATTCGAATTCAACGCACCTAGGTTAGATAATAAACATGCTTCGTTTCTACAGTAAATTTTTTTTTTAAATTTGTAGACCAGTGTTATGCTTTGTTACCCAGCAAACAAAGATGATCATTAATGACTCAGAATTGAGCTCCAAAAATATAAACATTTGTCCACTTTTTCCTATGAAAGTGGTCCGTCCAAAAGAGCCCCCTGTGCACTCAGAAATGACTGCGAAAAAATAACGTATAAAATCGAAATTTTCTTCATAAATTTAAATAATTTTGGAATCTTCTTTGAGTCCGAAAAATGAACCCTCGTTTTGAGACAGCTTTTTAGATTGTAGAGACAACTTTTAGGATTGTTTTCTGAGGGTTCATATTTTTTACCAAAAAAAACAGTGTTTTCAAAAAAACAGTAATCATTTCTATGAGCCATTTAAAAATCTTATTTATGAGCGCTCCGGAATTGCTGGCTGGGTACTTATTTTTGTTTTTATAGAGTTTTTTTTAGATGTGTTCTTGTTTTTCGTGCATTTGTTTTTGTTGTTTTTTTGTAAATATTCTTACAAGTTATTTTTGTCAATTTTGGAAGAAATATGCCGTTATTTTTTGTTAAAAGCATGCTCTCTAATATAGCAAAAAAGACCTTATATCCAGTGTTGCCAACTCTTGAAGGCAGGAAAGCACCGTGAGCATTATGAAAACGGGTAAAAAGGGTAAAAATTTACCGAAAATGGGGTAAAAAAGCACGATATCAATTTTTTGAAAAATTTAAATCAAGAATTTAAAAAAAAATTTTAACTTTGAAAAATCGTGTAAAAAAGCTTCAAAAAATAACCAAAAAAAGGGGTAAAAAAGCACCAAACTAATATTTCAAAATTTTGAAGTTTAAATGTAACGAAGTTACTATTTAATATTGTACTACAAACATTGTGCAATAATGCATTTCTTGTATAGTTCGCTTTATTTTTTAAATTTTGACAGAAAATTCAAGAAAAATTTTAAAAAACCAGAACAAATACCAAAAATATAAACTGTACAAAAAGCACTAAAAGCACTGCTTGAAATATGAAAAAGCACCGTAAATACCCGCTTTTTTTAAACGGGTATTTGTAAAAAATCACCGGGTACGGGAAGGAAAAAAGCACCAAAAAATACCCGAAAAGCACTGAAATGGCAACACTGCTTATATCTAACATTTCGCCATAGCACTGTGGGCCAGGATCGCCGTTTTTGGCCAAAAGTACAATTCAGGTAAAGGGAAAATACGTTTATATATTCAAAATCTAGGATTGTTGAATATGTTGTGAGTGAAATATTGTATCATTGTGGTTACTCGTTGTTAGCTGGCGAGAGGTCAAAGTCAAAGTTTTTTAATTTTGTGACATTTTTTATTTTATAATGATACAATAAAAACGTCATAAATAAACAATAATTTGTTCCAAAAACAATCTCAAATTATAAAACTGAAACTAGTTATCGAAAAAAATAGAAACCTATTAAGTATTTATGAAAAAAGTAACAAAATTATTAATTTTACCTCAAAAATATGGGTTTTTTTGAAAATCCTAAATTTTCAAAAAAGCTCAAAAATGTTCCAAGAGATATATGAAAAACTTCAATGCCAATGTGTTCCCTAAGATGTCTTCTACCTACGTTTTTGCGACCCTTCATAAACTTTCGAGATTTTGCCCTTTAACTGAAAAAGTACCTTCAGATCTCGCTGATTTCAAGCATTACAGAGTTTTACTTAGTAAAAACTAAAAAATAGCACTAAAAATTACTTTAAATGTAGGTTCTGGTTTTCTGACACAGGCTAACCCCCTAAAGTCCAGATTTGTGGGACATTTGAGTGCCAATTCTGAATAAGTACGAAATTAACCCTTAAACAAATTTTAAGTTCTGACTTATTTCTGGCATTGAAGTTAAATTTTCAACTTCAGAGACTTATAGTAGAATTTCATGAAATAATGATAAAAATAAGTCATTATCAGTAACTCATTATTATACGTTTTGAAATAATGCAGAAGGTAAGTGGATGTCATTACTGGTAGTCCAAAAAATAATGATATGTCATTACCGTTTCTACACTGGGATGATAACAGCTTTAAAGTTTTGGAAAAAAGGTATATATTTTTGGAATCACAAACTTCACGTAAAAAACCAGAGGCTCGATTTTGATTTTTCGACCATGGTTTATTCGCGAAACTTTCTTAGAATTTCTCGCAGATTAAAAATATGCTATACTCCCCATAGCCAAAAAAAAATTGACCAACCCTAATATATATATATACTCCAACAATCAACCGACGAATTATGTTAGTATAATTAAACGATTTAATAAAATCCCAAGCAATTTATTTCCTTTATGTTTCTGGGCTTTGATACTCTCAAATTTTATAGTGAAAGCACTATCATTTTGCAAAACCCTCGTTATACAAAAAATACACAATTTTTTTTTTATAATTTTTATTACATTTAAAATTATTATTGTATATTGTTTTATTTAATTAATATTTACAATTGAAACTAAAACAAATAAAATAATGCTGGCATATTGTATAGTAGATCGTATGTACATAAGTATTTTAAATTAATTGTACATACAATATAATTTACATAAAATAATATAAATGAAAAAAATACATAAAATACATAATATATTGGCCTTTAAAGTTTGAAATGTCTTCAATAAGAAAAACAAATAATAAAAAAAATTGGAATATGCAGAGCACACCTTAATAAAATTTATAAAGTTTAAATTTGCTTAGTATTTATTTTAATATTTCTTTTAGTTTTTCTTATTATTTTCCATATCCATGCAAAGGTGTGGATGAAGGTGCTGCATATGGTTTTTGATCGATCCATTTTGTCAAATCAACTTGGGGAATATTGGAACATGGCACAACAGGATTGCTAAAATAGGATACAAACAAAATATATGTATTTTAGATTTTCTTATAACCGATTTATGTACGATGGTCGTATGTTTACTACCCGAATAAGAAGGAGTTGTTTTAGATAAAAATACTGATGGGACTGCAATTGTACACATTTTAGAGGCACTCACACGAAATTTAAACTATGTGAGAGTTGTTTGAATATTTCTATCCCGGTAACATTGTTAAATTAAATTTAAAAAAAAAAAAAAACAAAAATGGTTGTTGGGTTAGAAATGGATTTTCTAATTGGATTTAATTTGTTTCTGCGAATATAAAAGTACTTATAAGTGGTTAATTTTTATGCTAACTCCAAGAAAATATTTATGGGTTAATTCAAACGTGTTTTAATCCACTATTATATTTAAAATAATCGGTTTTGGAGTTGAAAAAAGTTGTTTCTTAAGGGGGTATCGTCTATAGGAAAATTATTGTTTTCAAATTTTTTCTTATATTTTATTGGTCTAATTCATAAACTTTTACAACAGTCTTATTGCAGGATTTTAAGCTAATTTGTGAAAAACAGTATTCATATTTGCTTAATAACGAAAAAAATAATATAGGTTTATAGTCGACTCTCATTAACTTTAAACCTTTTATAAAGTTTGGAGTGAGGAAGCCACCATTTAAATGTTAATTATTTAATTTTCAGGCATGAAATGATTTATTAAAGCCATCCCATCCCTAGAATATGTGGCTTCCAACAACTTGCATCCATCAAATTAAAAAAAGCTACAACAATTGTGTTGCTAATGTCCTTTTTCGAAAAAATTAACAAAAAAATGTAAAAATAAAATTAAAAAGAAAAACAAAACAATAGTGATGTGCAGACTGTCAAAACATTATTCGAAATTCGATTACTTTTGTATGCTTCGAATAATATGTTCTAAAGAATTACTTTTTTACACACATTTGCATTGATTTGCTTTATAAATAAAACAAAAAATATTTTTAATGGCTTTTAAATTTATCTTAGCACATCATTAGTTCTCTAATTTTAAAAAATACATTCTCACTTCCAATTACCGAGTCAATCGTTTACTATATTTGTACATCAATTGCGACTTATTTGGGAGAAGAGAGAAAATAAACAATAGTGTTGCCAGTATCAAATCGAAAAATTAATTTATAGTTAAAATACGATTATGAATCAAGATTTCTAATAACTCTTTATTAAGCGAAATATGTACTTTAACTATAGCAAGCTTCAAATACCAAATAATTTTTTTTTATGAATTACCACATATGTATTTGGATAGAGCATACTCTTCATTCAGTATATGTGACCTTCTCCGAGAAAAGGGACCTAGTGTCAAAAACTGGGGAAATCGATATTTTCTCATTTTTATCGATTTTCCCTAGTTTTTGACACACTAGGTTTTTTGACACACTAGGTTTTTTGACACACTAGGTCCCTTTTCTCGGAGAAGGTCACATATGCTCCGAAATTGTCAATAAAAAATTTCACATGTTTTTTTGTAAAATATATTTTAGTATACAAAATTTTTTCGGAGCGATTTTATTTCATTATCTTTATTAGAAATCTTATTTGGCATAATACAGCAGAACAATAAGAAAAACACAACATCGAAAGATGCAAGAATTGCACGCAGACTTTAAAGAAAAGCCAATGACGATTCCCCAATTGTAGGCGAAGTTACGTCGTATGAGGCAGGTATTGATGACTTTATATTAGCTACAAAAGTAATCAGTGTGTATAAAAAATAAGAAACAAATACAAAATAAAAAAAAAAAAATTACAGCATTTTGACCAAAGGGAAATGTATAATAATTTTTTCCCCATCATTTTTAAGAATATTAGGTTTAGTATATGTATAAAACTACACTCTCAGAACAATTCCGTTGTGACAACCGAATTTTTTCCAACCGAATTGGCTCGGTTGCTGCAACCTCGTAATTCGGTTGCCTCAACCGAATTCAGTTGTGGCAACCGAATTAGATATCAATTCGGTTGCGACAACCGAATTCGATTTCAACAACCGAATTCGATTTCAATTCGGTTGCCACAACTGAATTCGGTTGGCAAAAAATTCCGTTGCCACAACGGAATTGTTCTGAGAGTGTAGGAGATATAAATTTTATTCACACACGACTTTTAGAAATTTTGCTGTTTTCTTAGCGTAAAATTAATTTTAAACTTTAAAGGCGTTTTCTCACAACCATGAGTTCAAAACCGGCTGCCACTGTACAGCCAAAGCGGGTAAACCGATATCGATGTGTTTTTTTCTTTCGTAGTCAACAAAAAACTGTAGTCCTTATCGTGGCCTTTTTTTCAAGGTTGGTTACCGTTATCGTTATAATACCGTTATCGCTAAAATACCGTTTCAAATTGAATACCGTTACCGTTATCGATACCTCTAAAAAAATTTATAAATACCGTTATCGTTACCGATACCGTTATTTTTATGGGTAGTTACCGGTATTTTACCGGTATTTATTATATAAAAATTACAATTTTTTTATTTTTTATTTTATAATCTTGAGTGTTTTTTTTTTAATTTATAGATAATAATTTTACTTATTAAAACTACCAGTATTGAATTTATAGCTTAAAATCTGTATTTTCAGTATTTAAAATTAAAAATATGCCATGTTTTTACTTGTTTTTATATGTTTTTAACATAATTTTTAATACCGGTACGTACCGGTATTGCTGTTTCGATAACGGTATACCGTTACCGAAACAGTCTTAAATACCGTTACCTTTACCGTTACCTAAACAAACGAAATCTGATACCGTTACCGTTACCCTTACCGTTATTCGTTTCGGTAACCAACCTTGCTTTTTTTTGAATTTCAGTCAAATACATTTTATATTCGCAAACAAAATTGCTTTTTCTTGCCTTTTTTTAAATTTTTAAGTTTATGTGGTAACTTTGTTAAAAACAATTAAAAAAATAAAAATCGGGCCACTATAAGGACTAGAGAATTTAGCTGCCATTAAGAATCACTTTACATTTGTATTTTCCGATAAATAATAAAGTCTGCACAGTGGCAGCCGATTTTGCCTTTTTTAAAAAAGGCCAGTAATGAAGTGGCAACTCTGGCGATTTTGGCTGGGGATATATGTATAAAGCTGATATTTTTAAAAATACTACAGCAACATGATTTTTATATAAAAAATAAAATGTTAAAAAGATTGTTAATTGAATTTTTGACAACCATTCAAATGTGCCATTTAAAATGCTGTTGTTACAGTATTTAGCCCCATATGCTGTTAGCTTCTCACTGGAACTTTAACTGTCGAATTTGTTTTTGTTTACCACATAAATTTTGAATTTAATTTTAGGTTAAATTTTAACGGGGCATTGTGCTATCCGTTCTAAGTGGCAAAAAGTTAACAAATACTATTTAACACCACCAACAAAATGTTAGCTTGTATTTGAGCAGAAACAGAACCGTTCTGAAAGAACCTATCCTGTGACCAGTGACAACAGAGCAGGCCTGAAAGAACCTACCTGGAGACCTGTCCCAGGAGTAGTCTTCAAGTACTTGTCCTGTGGCTGGCGAAAATACCACCGGTCTGAAAGTACCTGACACGTGGCATCTGAAAATGGGACTGAGTCAGAACATTCAAGTGGCACAAATATTAGAGTTGTTAAATTAAAGTAAATTTTTTTAAATTTGTAGCTTTAACAACAAAATATAAAACAAAATTTAAAATTTTTATGCAAAAAAATTCTTATTTTAATAAAAATACATTTTTTATTTTAAAGAATATACAAATTATTCGGCTAATAAATCATAAATTGTGAATAAAACTCACTATTTTTGATACAATTTTAAAACCAAAGGAAATATATCATGATTTTATTATAATCTACTGCTTTTAAATACGTGTTTTAAAATTTTATTTTATTGTATATTGAATTAAAAAAAAATTTAATGGATTTTATTTTTTCTCCAATTTTCAGTAACGTAGTTAAATTTTCTTTGACTTCAAAATTGCATAAAAATACTAAAAAATTTGCTTTTAATTTTAATCACAACACAAGTTTATAATTATTTTTAGGCGAATTAAAATCAAAATCCTAAAAATTGTCACTATTTACATCAGAAATTTTGAATTTGGTTTTTTACTTTTTGGCAAGGTTGGTTACCGAAACGAATAACGGTATCGAATTTTGTTTGTTTCGGTAACGATAAAGGTGACGGTATTTAAGACATAAGCAATACCGGTGCGTAACGTTATTATAAATCTTAATCGCTATAAAAACAGGTAAAAACAGAGCATATTTTTCATTTTAGGTGTTAAAGATACAGATCAGTAGTTATAAATTCAATGCTGGTAGTTGTAATAAGTACAATTATTATTTATAAATTTTTTTGTAAAAAAAGCTCAAGATTTTTATAAACTTGACATTTTTTATATAAATTAAAAAATATTGTATGGATAAAATACCTGTAACTACCCAATCAGAAATCGCCAGTGGTACAAAAAATCAAGCACTGGCAAACCACTGGGTAACCATGGTATTAAAAATAAATGACTGGCAGAACACTCATTTGGGACGCTTTGCCAGCGTTTGCGAAAAGCGTTTTACCAGTATTTTTTTTACAAAAATTTCGGTGGTTTATAAAAAAACCACTGGCAAAGAATTGGCTTAGAGTGATATGCCAAGGTTTGCAACCAGTGGTTATCCAGTGCTACCTAGCCAATGCTACCAGGCGTACAAAAATCAATTCACTGGAAAACCAATGATTTTATAAAAATGCTGACGCTTCGTTAAAAAATGTTTGTAGTCGGAAGGTTCCGAGTTCAAATCCGGTTGCAAGCAAAAAAATTTTTTGGGATTTTTTTTAATTAAAAATTTTTTTTGTTTTATAAAATCAATTTTTTTGTTTGTGGGAAAGCTCCTTCAAGACCAACTTTTTTTTTGCCCTCCAAACACTGGCATACTAGTTACTAAAAATTGTTTGCCAGTACTAGCATTTTGGCACAGCCAGTAGTTGTCCAGCTATTATCACTCATTTATGTGTTTAGCCATTAAATACTATATGTCTCGTTAGCTCAGTGGGTAGAGCAATCGTCTGCCAATCTGACGGCCTGGGTTCAAATCACGGCAGGGTCAAAAAAATACATATGAACTTTTTTTTAATTTTATTTTGGAAAATATATTTCCAGACCACATATTTATTGGTTTTGCCAGCGTTTTGCCAACGTTTAAAAATTTTGTTCCTCCAGTGCTTTTCCGGCGCTTTTTGAACAGCCGGTCCTTTTGTCTAATGATGTTATCATTTTGGGAATGGGAAAGCACTTTTTGCCAATACTTGTACCACCTTTTAAAGTGCTTTGCCACCGCTTTCCCGTTTGTATTTTTCTGACTGGGTACCCATAAAAATAACGATATCGGTAACGATAACGATAAACAAAAATAGTGTGGATGATGGAATATTGCAATCATTTTGGAAATTTAATTTTGTGTTGACTTTTTTGAAGGACAGAAAGAAAAAATTAATTGATTAGAAAAAATTAAAGCGTAGCACATATTCTGATTCTTTAAATATAGTGAAATTTTTTTTAATCAAACTATAAATTTTTCATAATTTTTCTGATAATCTTTAAAGTTTGAAAAAAGGAATTTTTTGCCGAATGAAGAAGAACCAGTCGCAGGACTGAAGCAAAAGAACCTGCCACAGAACTGACACAAAAGAACCTATCGCAGGACTAAGCCCAAAGTAAACTGTCACAGAACGAACGCAAAAGAACTTGAAATAGAGTGGTTCTAAAAAATTTCTTAAAACAAAAAGAGTTATTACCCGAGTAAAAAAACTTAACTACCTTAACCAAGAGTAAAATTCTCCTCAAGATAACTCTAAATAGTATTAAAATGAGCATTCTTTTCGATAAGTTATCCGACCTTAGAAAAAAAATTTAACATTGAGCTATATATAAACCTTTATATGAGTACATATATATTCATACTGATCTATATATGACATCATTAATGAAATTTTTGAAACACCCAAAGCTATGCATAATTAAAGATATAGTGTCACACTTGAATATATATAAACATATTAGTCCGTGTTAAATTATATAATTTTTATATATTTTTTTTACTCGGGTAATTAATATGATTTAATGTATTAAAATTAGGTATAAAACGAATAAAATAGAATAGACTAAAATATAGTATTAATTGAAAAATAAGTAAACCATAATTGAAATCTGTCAGAAAACCAATCAGTTAAAATAAATTTTTCTGTAAAACTTGAACCACAAAGCAAGGATAATTTCCGTTGTCGTTATAATACCGTTATCGGTAAAATACGTTTCAAATTAAATACCGTTACCAAAACCTTTAAAAAACTTTCCAAATACCGTTATCGTTACCGATATCGTTATTTTTATGGGTAGTTACAGGTATTTTATCCATACAATATCGTTGTTTTTTTTGGGTTAACTATTAACTAAAGTTTAAACCTGCAGTATGAGACCCATCGTTAAGGTTGAAAGTGGCAATGAGGCTACCTGATACTTACTTTTTCGAAATATGTATAAAGGCCTGTGGCTGCATGGAAGCGATATTGTTGCCGTTGTCACATAATAAACGAGCCATACTAGCTTTACGTAGTTCAGCTAATTGATCTATAAGTAAAAGAAAAGTATTATTAATCATTGATTTTCAATGCCATTTACTAGAAACAAAAAATGATCTGTTTAATTTGACCCTTAAATTTTTTAGTAACTGAAACATATTCCCTTTAAATTATTTACACTGATTCCTATGCTAAATGTCCTTTATTTAATATCGATTACCTTTTTAAAGTATAAAACAAAACGATAAATTATGCTACACATTCCCAGTGAATGCTATCCCCTAGCTACATATACATAGGTCCTACATTGGTAAGGGTTAAGCATTGGCGGACTTAAGCCCAAATTAGTTTGGAAGTATCGTAAAAAAAGTAACGTATCATTCATATAATGAATAAAAAGAGTATAAAAAATAAAAATATTGTATTTTTTATCTTTTTCTTGTGCATAGAATTAAATGTCAAGTAATAAAATAGAAAATTTCTATTTTCAATAGAACTTTTTTACGATTTTACTTGACAACAGTTTCAATGCATAGAAAAAAGATAAAAATATATTTCTATATTATTTTAACACATTGAATTGATTACAGATACGTTTTTTTACTTTACGATTAGACTAATGAAGCCTTTAGGCCGGTCTGGGGTGGGCAAAGCCCATCCTATAATGCTTTTTGACCACCCCAGAATTTTAAAACATCTACTTATAATTCTTGTAAATATAATTTTAATGGCAAAAAGTATTACAATATTAATATCAATTAATCCTGTATTTTTGGTTGGAAAAATATCAATTGGTTTCCTAGGAAGATAATTTGTTGGAATCTAAGGATCGGTTTTATAGTCAGAACTAATATCGTTTTCTTTTTATTAAAAATCTCCTAAATATTTAAGAAATATTGTTTGAAAAGTTCTTACTTAAGAAGTATTTAAGAAACAAATCGATCTTAGTTCTGATCACAAAACTAGCTCTAAAGAAATATTATAAGATTCCCATAGTTGGAATCTATTTTGGTGCGAAAAATATCTTAGATTTAATAGTTTTTCAAAGGAATAATTAGTTAATATCTAACAAGAAAATTACTTCAAAATAAACACTACAATTTTGATGAAATTTCAATATGTTGTAGAAAGAAAAATTCTAAGATGAACATCTCACGGTTTTTGACCATCTCGGTAATATAAGAGGTCAAAACATGGTATTAGAATGGGTTTGCCTAAGGTGGACGAAAATATGAGATAGTTTGATCTTAGATTTCTAGCTCTATCAAATATCCAAATTTCATACTAATCTGAGAGAATAGCTTGGAATACATTGCTTGTACGAGGTATTCTTCCGAAAAAGCGCACTTTTCAGAGTTCCCTATAAAAACCTGCAGATAGCATAAGCTACCAGGATTATTGAATTTAAAAAAATTATGAGAATTTTATCAGGAGAGAGGGAGTCATTTCTAAAAGTTTTTTTTGTAAAAATAGTTATATAGGAAATTATATAATTTAATATGGACTAATATGTTTATATATAGTCAAGTGTGACACTATATCTTTGCGGATATAATAATGTATAGCTTTGAGTTTTTCAAAAATTTCTTATATGATGTCATATATAGATCAGTATAAGTATATATATCCCCATGTATATCAATATGTACCATATATAGTTATATATGCTATGACAATTTTAATACAGCGTCATATATAATTAAAAATGGCTTTATTGGAAAACATAAAGTTTTATATAGCTCAATTTTAAATTTTTTGTTTTAGATATGTTTAAGTATAGCGCAATGTAAAAAAAAATTCTGCTTTTTGAGATATATTTATGTTTGATTTCAAAATATAAAAGGCGTACTCATTATGCTACACATTCCCAGTGAATGCTATCCCCTAGCTACATATACATAGGTCCTACATTGGTAAGGGTTAAGCATTGGCGGACTTAAGCCCAAATTAGTTTGGAAGTATCGTAAAAAAAGTAACGTATCATTCATATAATGAATAAAAAGAGTATAAAAAATAAAAATATTGTATTTTTTATCTTTTTCTTGTGCATAGAATTAAATGTCAAGTAATAAAATAGAAAATTTCTATTTTCAATAGAACTTTTTTACGATTTTACTTGACAACAGTTTCAATGCATAGAAAAAAGATAAAAATATATTTCTATATTATTTTAACACATTGAATTGATTACAGATACGTTTTTTTACTTTACGATTAGACTAATGAAGCCTTTAGGCCGGTCTGGGGTGGGCAAAGCCCATCCTATAATGCTTTTTGACCACCCCAGAATTTTAAAACATCTACTTATAATTCTTGTAAATATAATTTTAATGGCAAAAAGTATTACAATATTAATATCAATTAATCCTGTATTTTTGGTTGGAAAAATATCAATTGGTTTCCTAGGAAGATAATTTGTTGGAATCTAAGGATCGGTTTTATAGTCAGAACTAATATCGTTTTCTTTTTATTAAAAATCTCCTAAATATTTAAGAAATATTGTTTGAAAAGTTCTTACTTAAGAAGTATTTAAGAAACAAATCGATCTTAGTTCTGATCACAAAACTAGCTCTAAAGAAATATTATAAGATTCCCATAGTTGGAATCTATTTTGGTGCGAAAAATATCTTAGATTTAATAGTTTTTCAAAGGAATAATTAGTTAATATCTAACAAGAAAATTACTTCAAAATAAACACTACAATTTTGATGAAATTTCAATATGTTGTAGAAAGAAAAATTCTAAGATGAACATCTCACGGTTTTTGACCATCTCGGTAATATAAGAGGTCAAAACATGGTATTAGAATGGGTTTGCCTAAGGTGGACGAAAATATGAGATAGTTTGATCTTAGATTTCTAGCTCTATCAAATATCCAAATTTCATACTAATCTGAGAGAATAGCTTGGAATACATTGCTTGTACGAGGTATTCTTCCGAAAAAGCGCACTTTTCAGAGTTCCCTATAAAAACCTGCAGATAGCATAAGCTACCAGGATTATTGAATTTAAAAAAATTATGAGAATTTTATCAGGAGAGAGGGAGTCATTTCTAAAAGTTTTTTTTGTAAAAATAGTTATATAGGAAATTATATAATTTAATATGGACTAATATGTTTATATATAGTCAAGTGTGACACTATATCTTTGCGGATATAATAATGTATAGCTTTGAGTTTTTCAAAAATTTCTTATATGATGTCATATATAGATCAGTATAAGTATATATATCCCCATGTATATCAATATGTACCATATATAGTTATATATGCTATGACAATTTTAATACAGCGTCATATATAATTAAAAATGGCTTTATTGGAAAACATAAAGTTTTATATAGCTCAATTTTAAATTTTTTGTTTTAGATATGTTTAAGTATAGCGCAATGTAAAAAAAAATTCTGCTTTTTGAGATATATTTATGTTTGATTTCAAAATATAAAAGGCGTACTCATTATGCTACACATTCCCAGTGAATGCTATCCCCTAGCTACATATACATAGGTCCTACATTGGTAAAGGTTAAGCATTGGCGGACTTAAGCCCAAATTAGTTTGGAAGTATCGTAAAAAAAGTAACGTATCATTCATATAATGAATAAAAAGAGTATAAAAAATAAAAATATTGTATTTTTTATCTTTTTCTTGTGCATAGAATTAAAT
Organism: Leucophora obtusa; assembly: GCA_949987735.1. NCBI lineage: Eukaryota > Metazoa > Arthropoda > Insecta > Diptera > Anthomyiidae > Leucophora > Leucophora obtusa. The sequence goes on from OX465295.1 coordinate 222,751,421, forward strand.
GTCAAGTAATAAAATAGAAAATTTCTATTTTCAATAGAACTTTTTTACGATTTTACTTGACAACAGTTTCAATGCATAGAAAAAAGATAAAAATATATTTCTATATTATTTTAACACATTGAATTGATTACAGATACGTTTTTTTACTTTACGATTAGACTAATGAAGCCTTTAGGCCGGTCTGGGGTGGGCAAAGCCCATCCTATAATGCTTTTTGACCACCCCAGAATTTTAAAACATCTACTTATAATTCTTGTAAATATAATTTTAATGGCAAAAAGTATTACAATATTAATATCAATTAATCCTGTATTTTTGGTTGGAAAAATATCAATTGGTTTCCTAGGAAGATAATTTGTTGGAATCTAAGGATCGGTTTTATAGTCAGAACTAATATCGTTTTCTTTTTATTAAAAATCTCCTAAATATTTAAGAAATATTGTTTGAAAAGTTCTTACTTAAGAAGTATTTAAGAAACAAATCGATCTTAGTTCTGATCACAAAACTAGCTCTAAAGAAATATTATAAGATTCCCATAGTTGGAATCTATTTTGGTGCGAAAAATATCTTAGATTTAATAGTTTTTCAAAGGAATAATTAGTTAATATCTAACAAGAAAATTACTTCAAAATAAACACTACAATTTTGATGAAATTTCAATATGTTGTAGAAAGAAAAATTCTAAGATGAACATCTCACGGTTTTTGACCATCTCGGTAATATAAGAGGTCAAAACATGGTATTAGAATGGGTTTGCCTAAGGTGGACGAAAATATGAGATAGTTTGATCTTAGATTTCTAGCTCTATCAAATATCCAAATTTCATACTAATCTGAGAGAATAGCTTGGAATACATTGCTTGTACGAGGTATTCTTCCGAAAAAGCGCACTTTTCAGAGTTCCCTATAAAAACCTGCAGATAGCATAAGCTACCAGGATTATTGAATTTAAAAAAATTATGAGAATTTTATCAGGAGAGAGGGAGTCATTTCTAAAAGTTTTTTTTGTAAAAATAGTTATATAGGAAATTATATAATTTAATATGGACTAATATGTTTATATATAGTCAAGTGTGACACTATATCTTTGCGGATATAATAATGTATAGCTTTGAGTTTTTCAAAAATTTCTTATATGATGTCATATATAGATCAGTATAAGTATATATATCCCCATGTATATCAATATGTACCATATATAGTTATATATGCTATGACAATTTTAATACAGCGTCATATATAATTAAAAATGGCTTTATTGGAAAACATAAAGTTTTATATAGCTCAATTTTAAATTTTTTGTTTTAGATATGTTTAAGTATAGCGCAATGTAAAAAAAAATTCTGCTTTTTGAGATATATTTATGTTTGATTTCAAAATATAAAAGGCGTACTCATTATAACTCGAAAATTCCTCGTTAACCTCGTGTAAATACAAGCCATATTTTTTATGAATGAAATTTGACAGTAAACTCATGAACATACCAGGTTTACACAGTTTACGGGTAGAATACAAGTTTATATGAGAAGGCTCAAAATGCTTGCCCGAGTAAAAAAGTTCATATATAACAATATATTGTATACAAACATACACATTAACATATAGTAATATAAAATGGATTTGCATCCATATGTATTCATATATTATAATATCTTTCAAATATTTCCCAAAATTTTCTTATGTATACCCATATAAAATCATATACCAAAAAATGTGTTAATGTTAATGATACACAAAACTATATAGAATCACATATGGTTGATCCTATAAATTGAGGTTTAATATACAATTAGATATAACCCAATACATAATCACATATAAACCCAAATCGAAGAAATTTTTTAAGTCATTTTAGATATAATTTAATAAAAACCTTTATCAAAAAAATTTCGAAGTTGTTTTACATATAACTTTATATGATAAATTATCAAAAATATTTTCTAAGTCATTTTAGATAAAACTTTATATAATCTAGATTCCAAAACATTTTCTAACCCGTGAAAAAACGATTAGATTCAATGAAGTTAGGTTTGATCCAATTGTATCTATTCATATTAGAGATTGAATAGCAACGTATAAAATTAGATTTGAGTTTATCTGCGATTCCGATTTTCAAAATTTTCTTATTCGTTGCCTTATATAATCATATCCGAAAATATCTTTTCTCTTTTTCAATATAATTTTTTTTTATTGACGTTAGCTTTGCTCCAATAAGTGGAACATATATGGAAACTCCTCATTAGAAAAGATATAAAAAATACTATCTATTGCGGTGTTTTCCCTCCGGTTTTAATGAAATTTGGATTTGTGATAACCCAATCCCACGTTTAGGGGTTAAGAAGTGTAGTCAAATATAAATTTTTTAGATTTTAAAGTAGGGCATACGCGTTCAATATTATTGATAAATTTTTCAAAAATCAACCAATCAGAACATTTTATTTTTAAATACTTTGTTCTGATTGGTTGATTTTAAAAACATTGATCAATAATATTGAACGTGTACACCCAGAAAAAAACAGGTGGAGCTTTATCTAAGTGCTATGTAATTATACAACTACATAAGTTCGAAGTTAGTTTTACAATTTTCTAGCAAAATATATGTAATTTTTAGGATATTTTCCACTACACATGTATATATTTTGCAAGGATTGTATATATTTTACAAAAAAATGTTAATATTTTACAAAAACTTTGTAAAACTAACTTGAAAATTATGTAGTTTTATAATTACATAGCTCTTAGTTAATATTACCCCTGTTTTTTTCTGCGTGTATGTTTGCCTTAAGAGTTTGTTTCTTATATTAAAAAAAAAAAAACAAAACTTAGACAAATAGGGTATCAAATTAAAGGTTTTTTGAAGACGAACGTCCAAGCATGTTTTGAAAAAAAAATGTTGCCGAATAGCACATTTGTATATGAAATTGTTGTTGTATTGAATTCAAATTTACATAAGATTATGGAATTCACAGTTCGTACTACTTTAAGTAGTAAATAAGCATTTATCTTAAATTTGACAACTTAGGAACAAATCGGTATAGCTTCCTTGTGAGTACTGCAGAATTAAATGCTTAACATGGAATTTAATCGTGAGATTCTTCAAATTATGGTAGAATAATTTTGAAATCGTATTAAGAGGCAGTGACTCGAAATTTACTAACTTCCAAACCTCAATTAAAAATAAGTATCTATCTATGCATTATTTGTGTTTAAGAAATATGAAATTAAAGTATTTCTGTGCACAAAACGCCAAATTTTAAACTCATAAAAAAATTCCCATATTCCCAACAGCTTCAGCCTGTTAGCCGTTTGCAGCCGATAATGACCGGCGGCTGAGGGATGTGATCGACGGCTGATCGACTGACCGACGAAAATTGGATGGCTTACATCACTGGTCTAGTGGCAATTAAAAGCAACTTAATAATTTTGCAGTAACAAATAAATAGCAAGTTTGTATTTGCAATGGCTTCAGGTACTACCCTTCAAAAAGCCATTGATTTAGAACCAAAGCCACAGAAGAGGATCGCAATAAAAATTATGTTGAGGCTTTACGTTTGTAAGAACATGGTGGTGGGTATTTTTTACATGGCATTAAATATGAGGCTCAAGGAGAAAAAGCTAAAGATTCAATAAGAGCCAAGTGCTTGCAGTATTTAGATCGTGCCGAAAAACTTAAGGAATATTTGAAAAAGGGTAAGAAGCCAGTCAAGGAAGGTGAATCTACTTCCAAAGACGACAAAGATAAAAAAGTGATAGTGACTCAGATGGTGAAGATCCGCAAAAGAAAAAAATACGAAGTAAACTTAAGGGGGCCATTATTATTGAAAAACCAAAAGTAAAAAGTCAGATGTTGCTGGTTTGGTTGCTGCCAAGGGAATTTTATTTTTCGGTCCTCCTGGTACCGGTAAATCATATTTAGCTAAAGCTGTGGCCACCGAAGCCAACAATTCCATTTTCTTCTCAGTTTCCAGTTCAGTTCTCATGTCTAAAGAATCTTTTTGAATTGGCTCATAAACCATCGGATATTTTCATTGACGAAATTGTTTAATGATACCGATGGGATTTTATTACTGGGTGCTACGAATATAAGTACATTGGGTTTTGGATTCGGCTATTCGTCGTAGTTTTGAAAAGCGTATTTATATACCCTCCCAAAAGCACATGCTCGTTTGGTTATGTTTAAGATACATTTGGACAATACAACGCATGTATTGACGGCTGGTAAAAGAGAGGGTTACTCTGGTGCCGATATATCAATTGTTGTCCGAGATGCTCTTATGGAACCAGTACGTGAAGTACAAACTGCTACACATTTTAAAAAAGTGACAGATCAATCGCCACTTTATAAAGATGTGATATGCGATGACTTATTAGTACCATGTTCTCCTGGTGATGATGGAACTACAGAAATGAACTGGATGGATGTGCCAGGTGACAAACTATTCGAACCACCTGTTACAATACGTGATATGTTAAAATTATTGTTGCGTACAAAGCCTACAGTTAACGATGATGATTTAATTAAACTGCGTAAATTTACAGAGGATTTTGGGCAAGAAGGCTAATTTAAATAAACGTATAGAACAAATTAAAATTATAATAAAAAAAAATTAATAATATGCTCCAAACAAGTGGTTCAAAATTATAGCGCACTTACAGAGAATAATAAAAAAGGATGTATATTGCGAAATATTTTAGTATTTTGATTTAAATTAATTACTAAGCTTGTTTTTTAAGATGTTAGCTACTTTTTACCAAAAATTTCACAAATTTGTTTTAAATTTTGAGAAAATACCAATCTGTTCTTAACTACTAAATAGAAAAATAACCTTTTTTTTTGCAAAATTAACAATTTGAAAAAGTTTTGTAAACTGATTTTTATTAATTTGATATCACGGTTCATATACTACTATATTTGTTATAAAATTTCATGTAAAATATCGTGATGTATCTGGCGTAAAATATGGGATTTCACGGTTTCGATATACACTGATAGAATTTTGTGCATAGTATTAATGAATTTGTTCATTAATCCAATGATTTTTTTCATTGAAAAGTCCCCAAAGAACGCGTTCATTAAATCAATGAAACGTATTCATTAAATGAAAACTAATTGAAAAAAATATATTTTTTTGCGTTACTTTTTTTATTTATTATTTATTTTATTTCTTTTTATTTGTACATACATATATTTATTTTTTGTATTTATAAACGTTTTTCACATCTCCCTGAACTCGACTTGAACCCGCAATCGCCAGAATGTAAACATTACCGCGTTATCGATTGATCGAAATAGCCAAAACAAAATGATGTCATTATTTGGACTTTTATATTTAAATTATTTCTGTTTGCAACCCTAGCGTTCATTACTGGAACACATATCTATTTTAGTAATTAGCAAATTCAAACCCCTTATAAAAATTATAGCATATCTTACGGGTTAGTTGAAAATATATAATGAAAAAATTCATTAAATTAATGAATTTTTCATTAATTCAATGAAAATTTTTCATTAAATCAGTGAATTCAGATTAATGAAATCGATTCATTAATAGTATGAACGAAAATTCTATCAGTGTAATGGGTCATATGAATAAAACTTAGCAATTACTTCGAAGTAATTGACCTTAGGAATGGCTTTTAACTCCAAATTTACCAATTGGCTGGTAGTGTTACCGCCGTCCACAACGGGTTAATAAATTAATGAAAATAATTTTGTACCCTGTATTATATTTTCCTTTATTCATATACTCCTTTTTTATATAAATTTGTATTCTTTATTTTGCTTTTCTTTATATATTTATAAAGTAACGGTCCTTGTTATATAGTCACGTAGACTAACCAAATACTTTATTGTACATTTATGAAATTTTATACCTACATAGTAACAAACAATATTAATGTTAGTTAGTTGGTTTTTTAGCATCGTGCGACGCGGTAAAATATAATAAAATTTTAAAGCGCTAGAATATTCTTATAAAATTATTATTAAATAAAATAAAATTGAATTTTAAAAAAAAAGAAAACAGTGCTGTTAAAATTATTTTTATTGCTACGATTGCGAAGCCAACAATTCTTTAAAATTTTATTATAAAATATTTTTATAAACTTTGATTGCTACCGCGATATGGGAAAAGAAAATACTACGGGTTATAATTGCAAAAAATGCAACCAGTCCGACAGCGACCACATGTTCATGTGCGACAAATGTGACAAATGGTACCACTATAGCTGTGTGGGAGTAGATAATAATGTAGCTAATTATAGTTGGAACTGCGAATTATGCGAACAAACACCGGCTACTACATCTGCTTCAATTCACGCAATTGGGCTTGAGGCTCTTCCAATATCTTCATCATCGCCAGTGGGATTACCATCAACAATTACAACACCGCTTGTAGTAACCGCAACAGGCATTACTGTTCCGAATTCATCAACGCTACCAACGGTTGCGGCACCTTCCGTAGAAACCGCCATAGGTACGCAAATGTCTAACGGCGCTATTCCAAAAGTAACGGTAAGATCTACAGAATCACACCACAATATGATCATGGCTACAGCAGGGATGTTTCGACCATCAGCAACAACAACAATATTTGATACAAAAAATCCTACATACACAACACAACATACATCAATGCCTAACTTTCAACAGCAAAGAATGCAAGTGAATGCTAACACGCAAAAAACATCTGTGCAAAATAATCTTGACAGATTGCAAAGGCAAAAAATGATACAACTGGAACGTTTAGAGGAAGAAAGAAAAATTCAACAAGAGTTTTTAGAACGTAAATACAAAATATTGTCGCAAAATGACAGCCAATCTGAGGAACAAACAAATCCATACGATTGCAATTTTAATCATCTGGCTAACACTACGTACACTCAAATGCCGCATGTAAGTAACGTCGTGAATACCGCAACTGCATTTAATATTCAACAAATTGATCCTACACCCTCACAACTGGCAGCCAGGCGCTCCATACCGCGTGAACTACCGTCATTCAACGGCGATCCAGATGAATGGCCGATTTTCATTACCAGCTTTCAGAACAGTACAGCGATTGCCGGTTTTTCTAACGCAGAAAATTTAATGCGTCTTCAAAGCTGTCTAAAAGGGAAAGCGAGAGAACTAGTAAAGAGTAAATTGCTTTTGCCTGCACTTGTGCCAGATATTATTCAGACTCTGCGTCTCTGCTTCGACCGTCCAGAGCATATTTTGGAACGCGCAGTAAGTAAAGCAAGAAGCATGGCATGCCCACGTGACAAGCTCGAGACAATTATCGAGTTCGCACTTAGTGTACAAAACATATGTGCGACGATGGAGTCGTGTGGACTAGAGTCACACCTCAATAACCCAATGCTTGTCAAGGAGCTTGTTGATAAGCTACCTAATCAACACAAGCTGAATTGGGCAATGTACCAAAGAGATGAACGAATTCCAATAGTAAAAGCTTTTAGTATATGGCTCTATCAAATCGCTGAAGCTGCTAGTAAAGTAGTAACACCAAACTTTGCCAAAGGCAGTGGATCTGTAAATACTCACACGCAGGTCAACAACAATGTGAATAAACAGTGCACCGTTTGCAAGTTTGATTCTCACAAAGTGCGTCAATGTGGCAAATTTAAGGAACTACCACTTAATCAAAAATGGGATATCGTAAAGTTAAACAATTTGTGTCGCCAGTGTCTCAACCAGCACAAAGGTAAATGCCATCAAAACAAAGAATGTGGCGTCTCGGGCTGTAAGTACAAACACCATCCATTGCTTCATAAGACCCACAATAATGAAAGTCAGCTGACATCAGAAACTGTAAGTAGAAATGAAATTGATATTACGCAGCGGAGTGCAAAAATTAATACACACAATAATGACGGCGAAGATAGGCCATTTTTTCGCATATTGCCCATCCGCATTCATTCAAAAAATAGCATTATTAACACCTTTGCTTTTCTAGATGAAGGATCATCTGTTACCTTAGTAGATCAAAGCGTATTTGATAGTTTACAATTGGGTGGCGTACCCGATCCCCTATGCCTGCAATGGACAGGTGGTACGACACGTTTAGAAAATAGTTCCATCAAAACTTCATTGAAAGTGTCCAGTATGTTCAATGACACAAAGTTTGTGCTTTCGAACGTCCACACTGTCAAACGTTTGGAGTTGCCATCTCAAACGATTAACATGCCCGAAATTGTAAAAAAATTCCCTTACTTGAAAAATTTGCCAATACAGACGTATAACAGCGCAAGACCCATGATATTGATCGGTGCCAACAATTGGAAGCTAGCTGTTCCAATAAAAATTCGCGAAGGTGGTTGGCAACAGCCAATTGCAACAAAAACACGCCTTGGATGGGCTTTACAAGGAGGTAGCACGAACTGCTCAACCGGGCATATGCTACACATACACACTTGTGTATGCCAAAAACGTTACGACGAGCTTCACGACCCAGTGTAGAAACGGTAATGACATATCATTATTTTTTGGACTACCAGTAATGACACCCAATTACCTTCTGCATTATTTGAAAAGATATAATAATGAGTTACTGATAACCACTTATTTTTATCATTATTTCAAATAGAAAATAATTTTCTAGATCTTTTTGAAAATTTTTTGAAATCTATTTTTAGACTCAATATTTTTTTAACACTGGTAAGGATATATGTAACCACATATTTTTTGATTTTTTGTATGTTGGCGAGTAAGCTTACTTGTGTGCAGCAGGTCAATTATGTTTTTGTCTATTAAATATTACATGTCGATATAGCTCAGATGATAGAGCTATTGACTGGCAATCTGTAGACCCAAGTTCGATTCCCGCACCAGCAAATTTTATTAAAAAAAAAATACAATAAAAAATATTTTTTTTTATATAATTTATTTTTATGAAAGTCTATTTTTAGACTCATTATTTTTGTCAGTACTGGTAAGCATATAGGTTATGACATATTTTTAGATTTTTCGTATGCTGGTGTGTAAGCATAACTCATTATTTTTCGCGACATCGCCATATAAAGGTAATAAGAAATGTAATAACAAAAGTAACTAGTTACCATTACCAAGTATGTAGTTACATAACCACATATCTGGTAATGATTTTCTACACTGGGGAGTTTGTAAAAACTTATTTTAATATGGAGAAGCCTACTCCGTCCACTTTACTGTCCACAGATGACACCAATGCGATGGAAACGTTAAAATCTACATGTAAACAGATAGACGGAGGTTTGTTGTGGAAAAACAGCGACACACAACTGCCTGAAAGTTGCGATAATGCCTTTCGTCGTTTAATGTGCCTTCACAAAAAAATCGTTAAAGATATGACGCTGCAACACAGCATGCAATCCCAAATCGACAATCTACTTGAAAAAGGGTATGCCAAAAAGTTAACTCCTGCCGAAATAGCAAATACTTACTTCAAAAAAGGCATGGTATTTACCGATTTTTATAACGTTAAATCCTAATAAGCCCAACAAAGTGGGCTTGGTGTGGGACGATGCCGCAAAGTCAAATGGTACATCATTGAACGATTTTATGCTCAGTGGCCCTGACTTGTTGAATCCTTTGGTCGACATACTCCTGGCCTTCCGCATAGGAAAAATTGCGATTTGTGGCGATATCACTGAGATGTTCCACAGAATCAATGTACGAGAAAGTGATATGCACGCTCAGCGGTTCTTATGGTGGGACAAAAACGACGACTTGCATCAGCCAAGCACCTATGTCATGCGTGCATTGACCTTCGGCGTAAATTGCGCACCCTGCATCGCCCACTACGTACGTGACACGAATGCAGAAAAATTCAAATTTCAATTTCCTCGCGCTGTAGAATCAGTTCAGAGGCATCATTATGTCGACGATCTTATAGATAGTGAAGACACCGAAGAAGGCACAGCCAACTTAGCAAAACAAGTAGCAAAAATTCACGCTGCTGCAGGCTTTCACATAAGGAACTAGGCGTCTAACTCTGGCTACGTTTTAAAACAGTTATCTGAAGTACCAAAGACGTCCCAAGATACCAAGCAGTGGGGAACCACTGAAAAAGTTTTAGGTATGTATTGGGACCCAGTTACTGACGTTTTTAAATATATTTGCAGATTTGCACGTCTACGCCGAAATGTGATTGACGAAGACTTTGTTCCAACTAAAAGGGAGTAGAGTTTGCTGTTCGGTTTTAATCGAAACCGAAACCGCGGTTTTTCAAGCTTCAAAACCGAAACCGAAAACCGACAAAAATAAGTCGGTTTTTAATAAATACTTAAAACAATTAAAATAATTAATTAAATAACATATTATTGAGTCTTGAATTTCGAAAAGGGCTCAGCTCCTATTTTACAAAATTCTGTATTTAATTGTAATGAACAATTTAACCATTAAATATTAATTTAAATTTTTTTTGTTTTTATTATTCCAGATAATATAAGCTGAGGATTGTAATTTTAGAAAAAAATTGCACCAAATAGTCATGTAGTTTAAGAGATAATGAGTTTCACGTATTCAGTTCGGATTTTCACCGCTTATGTTTCAAAACATTTTATTTCGTAGTCCGCGAAATTTATTGTATGAAATTCTAACCTTATATTGTTTTAAACAAACTGCTAAATTTCAAATTTAAACTCTTTAAATACAGCTTTATTTGCCGAAAAAATAATTAAAATTTTAATTTATAACGATTTCCGCATTTTTTATTGGCTTTATTGCCTTTATTCGAGTGAGCAATTCAATCGAATTTTAATAAATATCTTGGATGTAGTAAAATATTTAATTTTTATACATATTAAATTATTTTAAAACAATTCTATTAATATCACAAGAGAACCGAAAAATAACCGAAACCGCGGTTTTTATAATTTTGAAAAACCGAAACCGCGGTTTTCAATTTTTTCGGTTTTTAGCAAACTCTAAAAGGGAGTGCCTTCAAGTTCTTATGTCAATCTTTGACCCGCTATGGTTCCTTTCATGCCACACGATAGGTCTGAAAATTTTGCTTCAAGATGTTTGGCGTTCATGTATTGGGTGGGATGAGCCATTATCCGAATCTCTAAATGCAAAATGGTCACAATGGAAAGCAACAATCCCACTCATCACTACTGTCGAGATCCAACGGTGTTATTCTCCAATGCTCTGCGAAGCCGAGAAAATTCAGTTGCACACATTCGTTGATGCTGGTGAATACGCTTACTCTGCCGTCAGTTACCTGCTTGTACAACTCGACGACCATGTCACTGTCAGCCTCGTAGCTGCTAAGTCCAAAGTTGCACCACTGAAACCACTGTCTACTCCTAGAATGGAACTGCAAGCTGCACTTATTGGCAAATAAATTACAAAAAATTCATCGTTTACGCATATCTTCAACACACTGGTGGTCAGACTCTAAGACCGTGCTACAATGGTTACGTATAGACCCAAGAAACTTTCAACAGTTTGTAATGCACCGAGTTGGGGAAATTTTAGAGCACTCAAATATTTCTCAATGGTCCCAACTAAAATGAACCCCGCAGATTTTGCAACAAAAATAACAACTCGAAAAAACATGAACTTGTGGTTCAATGGCCCTGAATTTTTGCAACATAGTCCAAGCCAATGGCCCACATGTGAAGACTTAGGACCATCGGACTCTTCTGAGCTGAGACGTCATGTGCTAGTGATTGATAAAATATCGAAAAATTACAATATAGTAAATTTTGGGTACTTTTCTAACTGGAAACGACTCTATCGAGCAGTAGCAACATTCATGTTGTATTTGGCGAAGCTAAAAGTCGCACTTAAAAAACAAGTTTTTAATCATACGATCACACACGAAATGGTTCAATAGGCAAAGCGATTTATTATAAAAGAAGCACAGCGCAGCGAATTTTAAAACATGGTGAAAACGTAGAAAAATCAAGTAAGTTATACCGACTTAACCCATATCTTGACGATTACGAAATCATAAGATGTCACAGCCGAGCAGAGCGCCTTATCAATCATGATGACGAAATAGTGCTGCCAGCTAAACATCATGTCACATTTCTAATTGTGCGTTCATTTCATGAAGATTTTCACCACCATTTCCATGAAGCAGTGATTAACAATATAAAAAGTCAATTTTATATACCTCGTCTACGGGTCATGTACAAAAAGGTACGAAGTTTACGCCAAATATGTAGAAACAACTCTGCTGCCCCCCAGGCACCACAAATGGCCCAACTACCAGCAGCCCGTCTAGGCGCATTTCAACGCCCATTCACGTTTGTCGGTATAGACTTTTTCGGCCCATTGGTTGTGACCGTTGGAAGAAGACGGGAAAAACGATGGGGTGTGGTCTTCACGTGCCTTACAGTACGCGCTATTCATATAGAAGTAGCCCATAGCTTAGACACCAGTTCGTGTATTTTGTGTATACGAAACTTTGCTGCCAGGCGTGGAACGCCTCGTGAGATGTACACAGATAATGGTACAAATTTTAAAGCAGCCGAAAAAATCCTCCGAGATGAGGTCAACCAAATAGATTTTTCTAATATATCATCAAAGTTCGATAAAACGAAATGGCTTTTTAATCCACCAGGTGCGCCCCACATGGGTGGTGCTTGGGAGAGGCTCATTAGATCCGTGAAAAACATTCTCTACAGCCTGTATCCCACACTTAATTTTAACGATGAAACTTTAAGAGGTGCGCTGTGTGAAATCGAATCAATTATTAATTCCCGGCCGCTGACATTCGTTTCCGTTGATCATGAAGATGATGACGCCATTACCCCGAACCATTTACTACTCGGCTGTGATGGCTATAAACCGTTCTTCAACGAAAGCGAAAATTTACGTCAACGATGGCAACAAACGCAAGCATTTGCCGACCATTTTTGGCGCCGCTGGGTAAAGGAGTACGTACCAATAATATCTCGGAGAAGCAAATGGTTTGTTAAAGTACCACCTGTATCGATCGGTGCAATCGTTATTATAGTTGATGAAAATCTTCCAAGAAGATGCTGGCCTAAAGGCAAAATTATAGACACAGTGGTAGCTGCAGACGGTCAGGTGCGAAGAGTGACAGTCTATACCCAGTTTGGTGTAATGCATAGGCCGGTGACTAAGGTAGCTGTTTTGAACGTCGGTGATGATAATCATGAGCAAGCTTGTCTCCCTGACTCGCTTACGGGCGGGGGAATGTTACCGCCGTCCACAACGGGTTAATAAATTAATGAAAATAATTTTGTACCCTGTATTATATTTTCCTTTATTCATATACTCCTTTTTTTATATAAATTTGTATTCTTCTTTATTTTGCTTTTCTTTATATATTTATAAAGTAACGGTCCTTGTTATATAGTCACGTAGACTAACCAAATACTTAATTGTACATTTATGAAATTTTATACCTACATAGTAACAAACAATATTAATGTTAGTTAGTTGGTTTTTTAGCATCGTGCGACGCGGTAAAATATAATAAAATTTTAAAGCGCTAGAATATTCTTATAAAATTATTATTAAATAAAATAAAATTGAATTTAAAAAAAAAAGAAAACAGTGCTGTTAAAATTATTTTTATTGCTACGATTGCGAAGCCAACAGGTAGAATAGCATGAAATGTAAACGAAAATTAAAAAATTAAATTTTTAGTCTAGTCCCAAGCAGACTAGATTTGTGAAGTAATTGCTTAAAAAACCCTGTATTTCCCTCTATTAGTAATATCTATTTTTTTATTCATATGAGCCAATGGCTCCGAAATACTATCGTCATATTTTATTGAAAATCATCATCAAAAATATTACAACAGTATTGAGAAATGAGTTTAAATTAATCTCTGGTAATCGGAACCACTTTTCAAAAACAATAGCATTACCGATCTCTGGGAATAAGATTTATAACCTTATGAAACAATGGCTCATATGAATAAAAAATAGATATTACTAATAGGGGGAAATACAGGGTTTTTTAAGCAATTACTTCACAAATCTAGTCTGCTTGGGAGTAGACTAGAAATTTAATTTTTTAATTTTCGTTTATATTTCATGCTATTCTACCAGCCAATTGGTAAATTTGTAGTTAAAAGCCATTCCTAAGCCCAAAGTAATTACTTCGAAGTAATTGCTAAGTTTTATTCATATGACCCAATACCAAAAATTCTCATCATATACAATTAAGGTATGGGACGAAAGTGCCTTAAGAAACAATTAAAAAATAATGCAAATAAATTTAAACAAGTAAATATTTTAGTGAAAAATTACTTGTTTTACATTTTTTTTTTTTGACAAAAAATCACTTATAAAATTATTTTTTGCATAAAAGATAAGTGAAGTATTTTTAAAATTGTTACAAGGATATACGACATGGGAGGTAAAGGCATTGTAGAATAGAGCGGCTGAACATAGGGCTTGAATATGAATATCAGATGATGTTACAATTGTATTTCGTCGGCTTGCTTGCAAGTAGTGCTATGTGTTTTTTAATAGATTTTCAATAGAGCGAAAAAACTGTTAAAAAATGGCCTTTTAAGCAGGGACGTAACAGTTATAACTTTTATTCAAAAAAGTGATTGTTTTACAATTATTTCAATTATTATTAAAATTATTAAAAAAAGGTAAAAAAAATAAGCGATATTTGCTTTTCTTTAATAGGAAAATTTGCGTGAACTACTGGTCATAAAATGTTTTTTAAAGAGGGACTTAATTGGTTACTGCCAATAAGCCGACCACAGGTCATAAAATGTTTTGTAAATTTTTTAAATTACCAGGTAATAAATATTTCGCCATATTTATGGAAAATCCGTGATTTATGACTTGTTTCTGCACGTGTCATTTTAGGCGAAATATTTATTACCTGGTAATTTAAAAAATTTACAAAACATTTTATGACCTGTAGCCTCAGTCGGGTTTGGTGTGCCATTACATGCCACTGCTGCTATTATCCATGGATTTATGGCCGATCTTGTGAAGGCAGGCAGACCATATTCACTACACACTCAACTTGGGGCTCTTAAAAAAAATTGATTTTTTCTTCATAAATGTATTTTTAACTGTAAAATAATTTTTAAAATGTATTTTTAATAATAAAATAAAATAATGTTAAATAATTACAAATAATTCAATTAAAAAAAATTAAAAACAATGAGAACAAGGTGGTCTCTTAAATGCTCCTCTCCTGTCCAAACAAGGAGTCGGGGCCCATTTTTTTATTGCTGATTCTTAAAGCAAAAATTATGAGGAATCCAAAAAAAAAAAAAATTAGCCGGAAAATTTAGGAGCTTCTGTGGAAAATCGGAAAATTTAATTTTCATGGGAAAATTTAATTTTCATGGGAAAAAAGGTAAATTTCTGATAAAAATTAGGAAAATTTTATTTTTCAATTAAAGCCTGATTCAATACCTTTCCAACGAGCTTTCACTCGTTGCGATCGCTTTAGTAGTTTTTTTTTAAAACAACTTTCAATGAGATCCCTTATGAAGAATTCTTCAATTTTGTCACATGACAGTGGTGTACACCACCACTAAACCAGTCACTATAAAAAAAAAAAAAAATATGTAGGTACATTATTTTTTGCTGGGCAATCGATTGAGACTATTTATTTTAGTATCGGAGAGGGGTCGTCCAAAAGGTGATCGCTTTCATATGGAATTGCTCTACAATTATATGTAATTGTATAATTGCATGTGTAATCAATTTATAAATATAATGATTAACCCAAAGGTCTGCTGGAGATCCTATAATTTCGATAAATCTTCCATTACTTTTATCCAGATTAACCATGACAGTGCATTAAACATGAACAAAATTTTCTTTATTTTTAGTTATTTTAAAATAAAGTTAACAAGACTGAAATTTTAAAGTTAATAGGATTATGTTATACAACCAAGATATAAGAAAAATAGTAAAAAATAGTAAAATATTACAAAATATAAGATCCCGAGTAAAAAAGTTTTGATATAATCACATATTATTTTATCTAATTGCATATAGTAACTTATAGTTACATATGGCCACATATGCTTTTAAATTCAAGCATTTATACTTTTATATAGTCATATATTAGATATTTTTTCCTCAAAGGTTTTTATATGGAGACATATGTGATTTTATATTATTACATACTGGCCTACATATATATGTATGTGCTATATGTAAGTACATAAAGTTACATATAAAAGATATAATTACATATACGTTTATATATAATTTAGTATGATACTATACATAATAATATAAAACTATGTGGATCCATATAAAAAATATTTTATAATTTGTGTTAGTTATGATTATATATTGACGAATATGAACCCATATATAACTTATAACGTTCTTTATAAAATCATCTATAATTATATATCATCCCACATAGGCAATTTTTTCAAAGTGATTTTATATAAAAATATATAAGGTCCATATAAAACCGTATTGTATTATATTTGCTTCCATGTTATCAATGATTTTGAACTAGTTTTAGATTTAGTAATTACTAGGGATTGGCGCGTTACACGACATGTTCGTGAGTCACACTATGGAACATTTTTGGGATTATTGTCTGGGGGGTGAGAAATTCCAAGTCAGGGTGATGGTACTAGGTCAGTATAGTAAAACCCTCAAAGGGTTTGGCGTTCGTATGTGTAATTTTTTTTTATGACCTTTTAAATTTTTTCCTTATCTTGATGTTTTTTTGCTTAGTTGTAACATTTTGGCAAAAACGTAGTTTAACATAACTCGAGAACCACTTGTCCGATTTTGATGAAACAAATTTAGAAAAATTTAGAATTACAATTTCTTTAATCTGTTTCTATACCGTTTTCCTATATGTGCAACACTTTCGAAGTTAAAAATGAATGTATGAAGGGAAAAAAGTATTTTTTGCCTAAAAATTTAAATATTTTTTTTTAAAAATTCATAAAAAATCCAAAATGGAAAAAAGTGCCAAAACTAATTACTTTCGCGTAAAGTCACATAACTCATGAGCAAAAAAAGGCATAGATCATGAAAATCGATGCACGCGTTTCTCATTTATTCACAATTAGGTAAATGTATGAATTTCAAAAATTTGCTCCAGATATGCACAACATTATTTGGAGAAAACATTGACACTCACAAGCCGAACTCTCTCATATTTTTCTACTGTACTAAAAGAGAAATATTGATGTGGCAACACTGGTTCTGTAATGTTCACATCAGTGTTGCCACCAGTAAAACCAAAAACTACACAGCTGTAGGTCAAAAATTATCCAAAATCGTATGAAATTACACAAAAAATTATAACTTTTTATATTGTTTCAAAATAAACTCTCTGAGAACAGTGAGGAAGAAAAAAAATATTTTGAAAAAATTTCGCCATTTCTTGCCGACTGATATAAAATTTCACACTGCAAATTTCGACTCCAAAGTTTTGCCATTTTTCTATTTATATACCGATTTTTAAAGACTTAGCATTTTTGTGACCTGCAAAGTGCAAAAGTTATTCGCATTTTAAAACTAAAATCTTTTTCGGGCTTGAAATGGCGTGCTTTTAAATTTAAGTATTAACCCCTCAATTCATAAATGCATCCCATACCCCTAAATTTTAACCATTTTTATTTAAATTTAACTATGAGTTCAAAGATGGGATTTAAAAATAAAAAGCTGAAGTAGATTCTCCAAAGCGTTGCTAATGTGATGACATAAACCCTGTTCAATATTCTATATTTGTAAAATTTTGCTTGTTTTCTTTAATATTTAAATTAATGATAGCAAGGCATGCAATTTCTTTACAATATCCCAGTGTAGAAAATCATTACCAGATATGTGGTTATGTAACTACATACTTGGTAATGGTAACTAGTTACTTTTGTTATTACATTTCTTATTACCTTTATATGGCGATGTCGCGAAAAATAATGAGTTATGGTTACACACCAGCATACGAAAAATCAAAAAGTATATCGTTACCTATATGCTTACCAGTACTGATAAAAGTAATGAGTCTAAAAATAGATTTTCAAAAAAATTAATTATATAAAAAAAAATATTTTTCATTGTATTTTTTTTTTTAATAAAATTTCCTGGTGCAGGAATCGAACCTGGGTCTACAGATTGCCAGTCAATAGCTCTACCATCTGAGCTATATCGACATGTAATATTTAATAGATAAAAACATACTTGACCTGCTGCACACAAGTAAGCTTACTCGCCAACATACAAAAAATCAAAAAATATGTGGTTACATATATCCTTACCAGTGTTTAAAAAATATTGAGTCTAAAAATAGATTTCAAAAAATTTTCAAAAAAATCTATAAAATTATTTTCTATTTGAAACAATGATAAAAATAAGTCATTATCAGTAACTCATTATTATATGTTTTAAAATAATTCAGAAGGTAAGTGGGTGTCATTACTGGAAGTCCAAAAAATAATGATATGTCATTACCGTTTCTACACTGGGATGTTTATCAACAATTGTCTTTTGGAAAATTAAAATATAACATTTTCACAAAAATTACCGAATTTTTTTTTTAATTTCATACGATTCTGTTGAAATCTGGAACATCCCAGCAAAACCTTGGTAATGACTGGTCATTACTACATGCATTACTTAGATCTCATATCTCATTACCCGTTGACTTAATTTTAAACTGAATGTAATGAGTTACCGATAATTATACCCCACACATTACTATTTCACAATAGCTGAAACCAATAATATATGTTCTAAATCATTAAAAACCATAACTATGGCGTAGCCTAGTGGTTATCGTTTTTGCCTGACAGACATGAGGATCGCTGCTCAACTCGTGTTACCTTCCATTGCTGTTTTTTTTTTTTGTAATTTATATTAAACATCTATTTAGAAATGTTGATGTTCATTAAGCAGTATTTAATAACAACAAGTTTTGTGCAAAATAGACATGTATAACAGTTGCCACAATAAATGTGTACATAAGTTAAAGCAATAAAAATCATAGTGATGTCGTGGTCTAATGGTTAGAGTGTTTGCCTGACAATCGTGGGGTACGCTGATCAATACGTGTCAGCTGCTATTGGTTTTTAAATTTTTATATTTTTTTAAATCTATATTCAACACCTATTTATAGAACAGCTGATAAACTACTTACAGGTAACATCAGTGTAATGACTTTCCCCCAATGACATCACCATGTTAAAATAAGTAGTTTAGTAATTAAAAGGTAACTAGTGAACACTTAAGATTTCAATACCTAAAACTCATTACATGGTAATGAAAGGTTTTGCTGGGATGTTGGATTTACATAAATCTAAAATAATTTAATTCTGCTCCACCTTGCCGAGTTAACAAAATTTTTTCTGGTTAAAGCACAGTATCATGTTAACTACAGCCATAAAATGTAATAATCATAACAAATCCTAATTTTCCCACTCTTTCGCTGCATTTTTAAATGGTCTTACAAATCAAAAGAATTTTTAAAAGAAGCTTGACAATTATTTTCGCGAAAAATAAAAAAAAGATGGTGCTTTAAACAAAAATACATAAACAAAAAAAAAAATACAAAAATTTTTAATTTCTTCTACTTAAATTGCGTTTAGTGTTGAAAAAATTTACAAAAGTAATTCTGTTTCACAGACAAGCTCGTTTCATCTATATATCGACTAATTTTTATTAACTTTTAAAAATTGATGGAACTGAAGGTTTTTTGGTAGATTTGAGATCATACAAGTAAATTAAGGATAAAGTAAGAATAGAAATTAAAAAAAATTGATAGGGCCAGCGGGATAGAATATGTATTTTCGGGACCCGCTACAGAGCCATATACAGTATCCATGCCGTTATGGGTTAATAATTGATAACGATCTACTTATATTGACTGTGAGATCTAACAAAAGACATAAATTTACCAATTAAAAGATCATTGAATTTACTGAACTATTAAAAATTTACAGAAATTTCTATAAAAAGTGAAATTACACAAAAACTACACAAAAATGTCATTATTCAAAAATTATCCAACGAATGTGTAAACAGTCCCGTTTTTGAATAATTATTCAAAAAGTGGCAACACTGGTTCACATAAAACATGCATTGTCATTATACTTCTTCTCTTTCTCACACTGGTTCTGTGATTTTTGACATTCAACAAGTGCCGACGAACGCGAACAGTAAAAGTGATTTTTCTCCAGTTTTTTAAAAGTGAACAAAAGAGAACAGAATATGGAACTGTGCAAGCCAGATATAAATAGCTTTTGCTACTGCTGTGGTCAATATGTCTCAACACATAAAAAAAGGGGAAATTTCAGTACTGATTTTGTTCAAACATACGAGATGTACTTCAACCAAAATGTTATAGTGAACGAAAATTGGGTACCAAATATAGTGTGTAAAAGCTGCTACAACCGTCTAATGGATTGGAAAAATAGAAGACGTGAAAGTATGCCATTCGGTATCCCAATGACTTGGACTAATCCTGGCGAAGGTCACAATCCATTGAATTGCTATGCATGTGCGAATAAAGGAGCCGCAAAAAGGATAAGAAAATCGTATAATTACGTTGGTGTTGCAAGTGCCGCAACACCATTGCCTCATTCGGACCACATTCCTGTGCCAAAAGCTTCTAGCCCAGATATTTTCTCTTCTACGACTGCTCCGACATATCATGCACGTGATGATTCCCCATATGAGCCATCAGTATCCAATGAGCTAATTTTAATAAATCAAAATAAGCTTGATTCAATTGTTGCCAAGTTGGAATTAACACAGCATAAATCGGAAGAGCTGGCTTCCATTTTGAAATCAAACAATTTGTTGGCACCCGGTGTGAAAGTCACAGCTTATCGAAGTCGTCAGGCAACACTCCAAAGTTTATTCCTTGTGAATGATGAAAAAACTTCTGCATTTTGCCCGGATGTAGGAAAATTGATGGACGCAATGGAAATAAAATATGAAGCAGATGACTACGCCAAACATATGTGGCGCATATGCTGCGATTTAAAAGTTGTAGCAATGCTTTGCGGTCTTCAAAGCGGCTATATAAAATATATGTGCTTTTTGTGCGATTGGGACACACGATTTTCCGGTGACCAATATGCATGCCACGGATGGAAACTCAGAGAGCACAGCAGGTTACAAACGGCTAATATTATTCGTGAGCCTCTAGTGCCGAAGGAGAAGATATTGCTGCCTCCACTGCATATTAAACTTGGAATTGTTAAGAATTTTATCAAAACTGTCGCCAAAAGAGATGAAGTTTTCTTGTGTTTGAAACTAATTTACCCGAGACTCAGCGAAAGTAAAATTAAAGAAGGTAAGTTATAATATCACATTCATTTCCCATGATTTTCCATCTTAACAAATTAATTTTTTCCAATCAGGCGTACTAAATGGTCCAGATATACGAAAGCTGATTAAAAGTGACGCATTCAACAATATTTTGATTGACGCTGAATTGAATGCATGGCAGGCAATCAAAGAAGTAATAGAAGGCTTGTTGGGAAAGCACGTTCTAACAACTACGATGTTTCTGTCGCAAGGATGTTAAGAGCATTCTCGGAAATTGGTGTCCACATGTCCTTGAAAATCCATTATTTACATCATCTGATGAACAAGGTGAACGCTATCATCAAGTTGCTATGCCATTTGAAATGAGGTAATGCTGATTTTTTATTTTTTCAAACTCATTTTAATAAAACAAAAACTTACAGATATAGAGGCAAAAAGTCGCCGAGTGCAATAATTGCGGAAATTTGCTGGTGGAGTAAGTTAGTGTGGCAAGACAAGGATGATCTTGATGATAAAGAATTTTCAGGAGATGCAGAAGGGCCAACAGTGGAGTCACACATTGACATTATGTGTGGTTCAGAAACTGATGATAGCGATGAATGCGATGCCACTAGTCCCGAACAACCACCATCGAAAAAGTCTAGGCAATATTTATTAAAATAAATAAATAAAATAAAAATAAAAAATTATAAAAATGTTTACTTAATTTTTTTAGTAGTTTATGGCCAGAAGTCTGGAGTTATTGGGGAAAATTTATGAAAAAGGCGATAAATGACACTTTTTTGAATAAAAACAAATATCAATATTCTTGTCAAAATGGGATACCTTCACTTAATTGTAAATAAAAGCAGAACGCGTTAAATTTTGTTTATAGGTTATGTGACTTTACATGAAATTAATAACACTTGATCCTTTTTTCCGTTTTGGATTTTTTATGAATTAAAAAAAAAAAATTTTTAATTTTTAGGCAAAAAAATATTTTTTTTTCTCCACAAATTTATTTTTACCGGCAAAACTGTTGATTATAAAGAAAAACGTTATATGAACGGATTAAAGAAATTGTAATTCTAAATTTTTCTAAATTTGTTTCATCAAAATCGGACAAGTGGTTCTCGAGTTATGTTAAACTACGTTTTTGCCAAAATGTTGCAACTAAGCGAAAAAACATCAAGATAAGAAAAAAATTTAAAAGGTCATAAAAAAAAAAATGACACATACGAACGCCAAACCCTGTGAGGGTTTTACTATACTGACCTAGTACCATCACCCTGACTTGGAATTTCTCACCCCCCAGATTGGCTGTTGTACTGTGTAATTATAGCTGTATTTTCGACTTAACTATATCCGTTAACTTTCAAAAAAGCACAAAGTGCATAAAAACGTTTTTTAAACGAAAACTAACATATTACTTTTCGTATGCACGTTAACTTACAACGTGGATAATTATCAACGTTGAAAATTCAACGTTTATATATTTTCACACCTAGCGTAACTTCTTCGCTTTACTACCTAAAAAGTTTTGCTGACGCACGTTCGATTATACCGGAACTATCATAAATACTCACTATTTAAAAAAATTTGATACTCCAATCAGTTTAACGTAGATTTGCTATAAATACTTAACGTTGATAGGTATGAACGAAAATACAGCTTATATATCATCCCACATAGGCAATTTTTTCAAAGTGATTTTATATAAAAATATATAAGGTCCATATAAAACCGTATTATATTATATTTG
The DNA here is from genome assembly GCA_949987735.1 of Leucophora obtusa. Classification (NCBI taxonomy): domain Eukaryota; kingdom Metazoa; phylum Arthropoda; class Insecta; order Diptera; family Anthomyiidae; genus Leucophora; species Leucophora obtusa. The sequence goes on from OX465295.1 coordinate 222,774,353, forward strand.
GTTCCATGTTATCAATGATTTTGAACTAGTTTGAGATTTAGTAATTACTAGGGATTGGCGCGTGACACGAAATGTTCGTGAGTCACGTTATTCACACGTGATCGTGAGAAATAATTCCTATACTTAAGTGATTCGTGCGTGAGCGTGAGTAAGAATAATCCGTGCATGATTCGTGTGTGAGTTTATTTTTTGCATCATATGTTTTTAGTAATTTTTACTGTTTTGCGTGAGAATTTTCTGATTGTAAGTTTTTAATATACTCATGTGTGCTGAGTAAGAAACGAAATGCTCGTGCGTGAGTAATTTGTTTTTGTTTAGGAGCATGAGTCAAAAATGGCTTACGCACCCATAACATTAACAACACTGAAGCTCTAATACGAAATTCTCTATTCTATAACTTACACTTGACTGATTTTTTATATTATATCTTGGTTGTATATAGGGTTTTTCTTTTCCCGGGACAGCGGGATTTTTTTCTGAATTTCCTGGGATCCCGGGAATTCCCGCTCAATAGAAAATAAATAAATCCGACATATGTTGTACTTGAAAAACTCGATTTCTATTAAAACACCGTCCGACAAAGTTCATCTTTGGTTGTACAAATGACAAAATCTACTTAATATATTCTGAAAGAAGGGCTAAATATAAAACATCCATGACTTCCACTTTTTCTAGAACAGTTCGTTTAACAGCTTAAATCGCGAACTACTATCTAGGAAATATTTTCGTTGTCGTTCTCTGTGCTTTATAAGTTGTCGATCAGAGTTGAATTCCATAGGAAGCAGCAAAAACTAAAACAAAATAACAGCAAAAACAGTAATAACAGAAGATAAAAATAGCATTGTTAGAATTTCGTTGATATTAGCCTAATTGAGTTATTTTCTTTCAATTTGCTATTACATTTTGTAATTAATTACACATGCAATTACTCAATTACATGTAATTGTAATTGAAAAAAAACTCAACTACAATTAATTGTAATTGCAATTCAGAAAAGAACAATTACAATTACAAGTAATTGAACTTTTTTTTTTATTTAAAAAAATAATTTTTGTATATTGTTAGATATGGTCCTATATAATATGATAAAAAGTATAAGGTTAATATTTAGATATAATTGTATCAAACTATGTCCACTTTTATAACATTTTATATAACTTTATACAAAAAGATATAATTTGATGTAATTGGATGAGGACAAAATTCGGATACAATTGTATCGAATTGCATAAAATTGTATCAAATTGTACCAAATTGTATACAATTGTATACAATTCGATACAATATGATACAATAAGACGTTCTCATTTTTCGGATATAATTATATCTAATTACATAAAAGATTATATATAATTAAATATAACTTCATATGGCTCCATATCAATTTTTTTTACTTGGGATGCAAAAAATAAACTCACACACAAATCATGCACGGGTTATATATTCTTACTCACGCTCACGCACGAATCAAGTACGAATTATATATTCTCAGACTCACGCATGAATCACTTGAGTATAGTAATTATTACTCACGATCACGTGTGAATAACGTGACTCACGAACATTTCTACTCACGCGCCAATCCCTAGTAATTACTAAATCTAAAACTAGTTCAAAATCATTGTTAACATTAAACCACATATAATATAATACGGTTTTAAATGGACCTTATATATTTTGATATAAAATCACTTAATAATTGCTTATGTGGGATGATATATAATTATTGATGATTTTATAAAGAACGCTATATTGTTATATATTAAAGAAGTCATGAAATATTGTAGATATCGAACCATATTAAGTTATATATGGGTTCTTATTCGTCAATATATAATCATATCTAACACAAATTATGAAATATTTCTTATATGGCTCCACATATAGTTTTATATTATTATGTATAGTGTCATACTAAATTATATATAAACGTATATGTAATTATATCTATAATATATTACTTTATGTACTTATATATAGCACATGCAATTATATGTAGGCCAGTATGTAATAATATAAAATCACATATTAATACCTTTGAGGAAAAAATATCTAACATATGACTATATAAAAGTATATCTGCTTGAATTTAAAAGCATATGTGGCCATATGTAACTATAAGTTACTATATGCAATTACATAAAATAATATATGATTATATCAAAACTTTTTTACTCGGGTATGTCGGGTCAAAATCCGGATAAGATTCTATATGTTTTAATATATTTAGATCTTATCCGATATAATTTTATCCACCATTTTTCGGATCATAGTATATCTCCAATAATATTAAATAAGATATCATTGCATATGGGATCATATTATTTTTTTTACTCGGGAGCATAGTGTCGCAAGTACTTTTAAGCTAATAAACAACCGAACATATATGGGTCCCTTGCCCACCCCAGAAAAATTGGTGTAGGTACACCTATGGGGATAAGGTTAAGAACAATCCACCACGTAAAAAGTTATTGGCGATAACAACTACACCAAGATCAGCACACTGGTGTATGTTGGGATGGACCAATGCACCGAAAACTAGACCTGACCCAGAAATTATAATGACAGTGTCAGTTTTATGCAATCTCTTACTGGTAAACATATAAGTACAACACTATTACCCGCTGTTATATAGCGCCCCATGCAGCGTAATATAACTTTGCGTAAATAATGGACCTTCAAAGTTTTGAACATAAGCGACATCAAATTTCCTCAGAAGGATTTCCAAAAACAATCATCTATGTAAATCTGTATTTTATCATCGGGTACAGATGAGCCACTACTAGGGTATTCAGTCGATTAATCGTTATTCGAATAATCGAACAATTGTGTTCAAAAATTGTTCGAATAATTTAAAATGGCCATATTTCGAATAACGAATAATTCGAATAATTTAATACGATTAATCGATTAATCGAAATTGATAAAATGTTTTAAAAATATATACTTTTTATTTAAGTAAATATGGGATTTTAATCAAACTTATTTAACAAATTGTAAAAAACATCTTAAATATCAAAGAAAAAACAAAAACATCAACAGTAGTGAGCACTCTGCATTCATAATATCTTTTAGCAAAGGATATTATCCCAAGCCATACACACAGAAAAAAACTGGGGGAATATTACTTAAGAGCTATGTAATTATACAACTACATAATTTTCAAGTTAGTTTTACAAAGTTCTAGTAAAATATCCACATTTTTTTGTAAAATATATAAAGGGAGTTCAGTGTTTGATGCATATGGTCTTGCGAAAGTGCAAATGCAATATTGTAGCTTTTGTTTGCAATCCAACAACAAAATACACAGAATTGCAATTGTCACATCATTGCTTTTGCGCAATACTAAAACTGTGTAGCTTTTTTTGCTACGTGTACTGCGTTTGCATCACTGATACTCGAACAGCTGACATTTGTAAACAATAATTTAGAATCGTCAAACAAAATTAGAGGTATGGAGCCCACAACTGTAAGTAAAAAATTAAAAAGAGAAAACCCTAACAAAAAGTGGACGTCAGATGAAATAAAAAAATGTTCTGGATTATTTAGGGTAGGCAGAAAACATAGAGGTGAGTTTTTAAGAGAAGTCTGTAATTTTTTATAAGCATTTTAAAACAATTTCACAAAATAAACACATTTTTCTTAATTTTCACGACGAATAATTCTGTATATCAGCTGTTACATCCAGAATTGCAAAGTTGCTTAAAATACCGCTCACTATGTCTGTTCCCGTACTTTACCGCAGTTACCCAAACTAGCCCAAAGGCGTTCCCGTACACAAAATTGTGTGTAAATTGTTGTTGTTTGGGCTGTTTTGGGTTCCCGCGGGTACCCGCGGTAACGTACGGGAACGCACATACTGTTAATGACAAAATTATTGCAATAGCAACCAGTTGCAACCTAAAATGCACCAAACACTGAGTACCGCTATACAATCCTTGCAAAATATATACATGTGTAGTGGAAAATATCCGAAAAATTACATATATTTTTATAGAATTTTGTAAAACTTACTTCGAACTTACGTAGTTGTATAATTACATATTTAGCACTTTGATAAAGTTCCAACTGTTTTTTTTTCTGCGTGTAGGACAAGATTATAGTCAAAATTAGTATTTATGAGTTCTAAGTAATGTTTAATTAGAACTAAATAACCTTTTATATATATGAGCTTTTCATAGCCCAACGCAGCTAACAAATTTGTCAACATTAGGTCCGTTCCTTTACGTTACCGCGGGAACTCGCGGGATCCCAAACTTACCCAAAAAGCGTTCCCGTACTCGAAAATTGGGTAAATGAGAGCATTCAAGAGAGTGCACTTGTGTTTCTCTTTTTACCAAAGTTACCCAAACTCTTTCTTCGGGTAACTTTGGTAAATTGTAAAACTAACAGCTGATGCAATGATAACCAAAAACAAAAATTGAAAAATTAAACAAACCAATACGTAAAAGAAATGTGTTATTTATAATAATTAAGTGAACAAAATCAATTAGAACTTTTAAATGCAAATAAATATGTGTGTTTATTCAATTTTTCAAACTAAAATTATACGCATTTTTACATATTCCTTTGAAATGCATTTTCGGGCTCGAAAAGTAGTTTTGTGCGTTCCTTTACTTTTGGGTAATTTTGTCATTTTGTGAGAGGATTTTTTGCCTACTCTCATTTTACCGAACTTTACCCAAAAAGTAAAGGAACGCACTTATTAATCACAAGGTTTTTTTTAAATTTCCTGCGAAATAGTTGCTAAAATCAAATAAAGGGAAGAAGGGACGTAAACGTGGAGGGAAAATCAATTCTCAACAGAATGTCTCTCTACATTTATGTGTTTTATGAGTTGAATGCATACGAAATAGATACAAATTAATCTACGAGTTGTTCTATTCTTCTCATTGAAGATATTATAGAGCGCTATGTATAATATAGAAACGTCTGGCTAATTTTTATAAAATGCTAAATTTAAAGAAAGGTCTGCGGTGTGGTTCTCCCCGATTTGGATAAAATTTGAATATATTACAGATAAAATTTTTTATAAAATATGATCTCTATTATAGCATTTTTTATTTTTATAAATTTTAGAAGTTTCCGAAACTCTTTGTTCTTTTTTTTAAATAAAATTATTAAAAATACAACAAATGTATGTATATTATTTTACATAACATTTTTTCGATTAATCGATTAATTTTAAAATTCTATTCGATTAATCGGTTAAGAAAAAAAAAACCCGAATAATTATTTGAACGATTATCGATTAAATTAAAATGTCGATTAATTGAATACCATAGTCACTACCCTCAATATTTCTCCGACAGAAAATAAAGAAATTGTTTAATATAGCCCATACCTTCCCAGTGTAGAAAATCATTACCATATATATGGTTATGTAAGTACATACTTGGTAATGGTAACTAGTTGCTTTTGTTATTACATTTCTTATTACCTTCATATGGCGATGGTTACTCACCTGCATACGAAAAATCAAAAAATATATCGTTACCTATGTGCTTACCACAACTGACAAAAATAATGAGTCTAAAAATAGGTTTTCAAAAAAATAAATTAAATAAAAAAAAATATATTTTATTGTATTTTTTTTTAAATAAAATTTGCTGGTGCGGAATCGAACCTGGGTCTACAGATTGCCAGTCAATATCTCTACCATCTGAGCTATATCGACATGTAATCTCTATATATAAAAGAATAACGTGACTGACTGACTGACTGACTCAACATCGCCCAGCCCAAACCGCTGAAGCTAGGAAGTTGAAAATTGGTGTGTAGGTTCCTCTTTCGGCGTAGACGTCCGCTAAGACGGGATTTTTGGAAATTCCTACCGGAACGGGCAAAAAGGGGAAAAGTCTCCCCCTTGGCGGCCTGCCAAAACCCCTTTGGCTAGAAAGCTGAAATTTAAGATATGTGTTCCTTGGAGTATGGGCTAACTTTTCTGGAAAGTACTTTCTGGAATTTTGGACAGGGATGTTGTAAAAATGGGGGTTAAAAAGGCCTGCCCAAACCGCTGGAGGTAGGAAGTTGAAATTTGGTATAAAGGTTCCTCCACTATCGTAGACATCCACCAAGACGGGAGTTTTGGAAATTTTACAGGGACGGGAAAAAAGGGGAAAAGGTCTCCCCCTTGACGGCCTGCTCAAACTGCTGGAGCTATGAAGTTGAAATTTGGTATATAGGTTCCTCGACCGGTGTAGACGTCCGTTGAGACGGCATTTTTGGAAATTCTTATCGGGAGGGGCAAAAAGGGGACAAAAAAGTACCTTTTTCCAAAAAAGTACCTTTTCCCAAAAAAAGTACCTTTTACCAAAAAAAGTACATTTTTTCAAAAAAAATACCTTTTTCAAAAAAAAGTACCTTTTTCCAAAAAAAGTACCTTTTTCCAAAAAAAAGTACCTTTTTCCAAAAAAGTACCTATTTCCAAAAAAAAGTACCCTTTTCCAAAAAAAAGTACCTTTTTCCAAAAAAAGTATCTTTTTCCAAAAAAAGTACCTTTTTCCTAAAAAAGTACCTTTTTCCAAAAAAAGTACCTTTTTCCAAAAAAAGTACCTTTTTCCAAAAAAAGTACCTTTTCCAAAAAAAATACCTTTTTCCAAAAAAAGTACCTTTTTCAAAAAAAAGTACCTTTTTCCAAAAAAAATTCCTTTTTCTAAAAAAAGTACCTTTTTCCAAAAAAAGTACCTTTTTCCAAAAAAAGTACCTTTTTCCAAAAAAAGTACCTTTTTCCAAAAAAAGTACCTTTTTCCAAAAAAAAGTACCTTTTTACAAAAAAAGTACCTTTTTCAAAAAAAAGTACCTTTTTCCAAAAAAAAGTACCTTTTTCCAAAAAAAATACCTTTTTCCAAAAAAAGTACCTTTTTCCAAAAAAAAGTACCTTTTTCCGAAAAAAGTACCTTTTTCCAAAAAAAAGTACCTTTTTCCGAAAAAAGTACCTTTTTCCAAAAAAAGTACCTTTTTCCAAAAAAAGTACCTATTTCCAAAAAAAAGTACCTTTTTCCAAAAAAAGTACCTTTTTCCAAAAAAAGTACCTTTTTCCAAAAAAAGTACCTTTTTCCAAAAAAAGTACCTTTTTCAAAAAAAGTACCTTTTTCTAAAAAAAATTCCTTTTTCCAAAAAAAGTACCTTTTTCCAAAAAAAGTACCTTTTTCCAAAAAAAGTATCTTTTTCCAAAACAAGTATCTTTTTCCGAAAAAAAGTACCTTTTTCCAAAAAAAAGTACCTTTTTCCAAAAAAAGTACCTTTTTTTAAAAAAAGTACCTTTTTCCAAAAAAAGTACCTATTTCCAAAAAAAAAGTACCCTTTTCCAAAAAAAGTACCTTTTTCCAAAACAAGTACCTTTTTCCAAAAAAAAGTACCTTTTTCAAAAAAAAAAGTACCTTTTTCCAAAAAAAGTACCTTTTTCCAAAAAAAAGTACCTTTTTCCAAAAAAGTACCTTTTTCCAAAAAAAATTCCTTTTTCCAAAAAAAGTACCTTTTTCCAAAAAATTACCTTTTTCCAAAAAAAGTACCTTTTTCCAAAAAAATTACCTTTTTCCAAAAAAAGTACCTTTTTCCAAAAAAAAGTACCTTTTTCCAAAAAAAGTACCTTTTTCCAAAAAAAGTACCTTTTCCCGAAAAAAGTACCTTTATCCAAAAAAAAGTACCTTTTTCCAAAAAAAGTACCTTTTTCCAAAAAAAGTACCTTTTTCCAAAAAAAGTACCTTTTTCCAAAAAAAATTCCTTTTTCCAAAAAAGTAACTTTTTCCAAATAATGTACCTTTTTCTAAAAAAATGAACCTTTTCCCAAAAAAAAGTACCTTTTCCCAAAAAACATATATTTTTCCAAAAAAAATACCTTTTTCAAAAAAAAGTACCTTTTCCAAGAAAAAGTACCTTTTTCTAAAAAAATTTTGCTTTTCCCAAAAAACATACATTTTTTTCAAAAAAATACCTTTTTCAAAAAAAGTACCTTTTCCAAAAAAAAGTACTTTTTCTAAAAAAATTTTCCTTTTCCAAAAGAAGTACCTTTTCCAAAAAAAGTACCTTTTTCCAAAAAACATACATTTTTCCAAAAAAAACACCTAATTAAAAAAAATACCTTTTCCAAAAAAAGTACAAATAAAGTACTTTGTAAAAACAAAGTATCTTTTTCCAAAAAATTTCGTTTTTCCAAAAAGTACCATTTAAAATAATATATAATTTCAAAAAAAACTACTTTTTTCCCTCCCCCCACGGATATCTCAACTAAAACAAGGTTTCTTGATATTCGGCATAGACGTGCGCTAAGACGGGATTTTTGGAAATTCCTACCGGAACGGGAAAAAAGGGGAAAAGTCTCCACATAAACAGTCTCACAAATTGGAAAAGTGCCTGCCCAAACCACTGGAGGTAAGAAGTTGAAATTTGGTATAAAGGTTCCTCCACTGTAGTAGACATCGACTAAGTTTGTATTTTTGGAATTCCCTACAGGATATCCCAAAAGGAAACTCGGTATGTGAGTTCCTCCTTCTGTGTACATAAAAGTCTCCTCCTGACGGCTTGCCCAATCCCTTTTGGCCAACCTAAAATTTTAAATATGTATTCCTTGGAGTAGACTAACTCACCGGCAACGTAATTTTTCTATTTTGGAACAGGAACATAGTAAAACTGGTGGTTGAAAGGGAAAAATGTCCCCACTAACGGCCTGCCCAAACCGCTTAGGCAATGCAGTTGAAATTTGGTATGAATGTTCCTCATCCATCGCAGATAGCCGCGAAGATGGAATTTTTGTAAATTCCTAAAGGGAGGGCAAAAAGAAGAAAAGCCTCACCTTGGGGGCCGGTAAAAACCCCTTCGGCTAGAAACCTGAAGATTAAAATGTGGGTCCCTGGAGTAAGGGCTAACTTATTACAAAGATACTTTTTTGAATTTTGGACAGGGTCGTTATAAAATGGTGGCTCAAAAAGGGAAAGTTGCCCCTTAACGACCTGTCCAAACTGCTGAAACTAGGAAGCTGAAATTCGGTACTTAGGTTCCTCTTCCAGCCTAATTCCAACCGGGAGGGACAAAAAAAGAAAAAGTGTCCCCCTTGACAGCCTGCTCAAACTGCTGGAACTAGGAAGCTGAAATTCCCTGTCGATGGATTTTCGGAAATTCCTACCGAGAGGGGCACAAATAGTAAAAGTTGGCTAGAAACCTGAAATGTAAAACATATGTTACTTGGAGTATGGGCTTTTTGGACCGGGAAGGTGCTTTTTGGACAGGTACATTGCAAAAATGGGGATTAATGAAGCGAAAAGTGCCGCTTAAAGGCCTGCCCAAACCGCTGGAGGTAGGAAGTTGAAATTTGGTATTAAAGTTCCTCCTCTATTGTAGACATCCGCTAAGATGAGAGTTTTGGAAATTTCTACAGGTAGGGTCAAAAACAGGAAAAGCCTCCCCCTTAACGGCCTGGCCAAACTGCTGGAACAAGGGAGCTTAAATTCGGTATTTGTGTTTCTTCTCCAACGTTGACGTCCCCTAAGATGGTATTTTTGGAAATTCATACCGGGAGGGGTAAAAAGGGAAAAAACTTCCCCCTTGACGGCCTGGCCAAACTGCTGGATATAGAGACCTAAAATTATGTATGTAGTAGGTTCCTCCTCCAACGCAGACGTCCTCTAATACGGAATTTTTGGAAATTCCTACCGGGAGGGGTAAAAACGGAATAATTCTCCCCCTTGATGGCCTAACCGAACCCTTCGGCTAGAAACCTGTAATATATAATATGTTTTCCTTGGAGTATGGGCTAACTTATCGACAAGGCATTTCTAGGACTTTGGACAGGAACGTGGTAAAAATGGTGGTTCAAAAGGGGAAAATTGCCCCACCCCCCTTAAAACGAAGCACCGGTGAAGAAACCGACGCAGTAAATTTTCCAACTGAATTTGTGAATTTACTTGAATTGCCAGGTCTACCTTTACATAAACTGGAATTAAAAAAAAAACTTTAAGGCACGCTAACAACCCCGCTTTACGTTATTTATTTTCATTCAAAACACAAATGAACAAAACTACTTACGGGTCTATCTACCTAAGTCGCACTTTACTAAATTATCTTAACATACACACGTACATTGCAATTTATTATGGATTCATTACTAACAATCCACTTTCATGAGAAAAAGTGATCAAATATTTATTTTAAACCCATTGTTGTGCAGAATTATTTATTTGTGGTGGCTGGGTGAAGGCTTTAAATAAAAAAACTTTAAATAAAAAAACGAATTTAATAAAAATTGTGGAGGGCGCAGCCCCCCCCCCCCCCCTTAACCTTTAAGGCACGCTAACAACGTATTTAATAAAAACATAATTGGCCTGCTGCACACAAATAAGCTTACTCGCCAACATACAAAAAATCAAAAAATATGTGGTTACATATATCCTTACCAGTGTTTAAAAAATATTGAGTCTACAAATAGATTTCAAAAAATTTTCAAAAAAATCTAGAAAATTATTTTCTATTTGAAATAATGATAAAAATAAGTAATTATCAGTAACTCATTACTATATGTTTTAAAATAATGCAGAAGGTAAGTGGGTGTCATTACTGGTATTCCAAAAAATAATGATATGTCATTACCGTTTCTACACTGGGTTTTTAGGCCATGTAGCTTCTGAAAACATTGTAAAAATTATCTTCTAATAATTAAAAAAATATTTCAAAATTATCTAAAAATGTTTTAAAGTCATCCATAAACGTTTTAAAATTGTCCATAAATGTTTTCAAATTGTCCAACTGTATTTTAAAACTGTCTTAATGTTTTAAATTCCTCCAAAAATGTTTTAAATTTGTCCACAAATCATTTAAAATTGTCGAAAAATGTTTTAAAATTGTTGAAAAATGTTTCAAAATTTTCAAAATATTTATTGGGTGTTATCAACGAGCATAGAATCTCAAGAGGATGCATCTGTCTCTTTTTCTGTTAACTGGCTCTGGCCGGCATATGAAGAAACTTTATTAGAAGGTGATAGGTCCTAGACGAGAACAAGAAATTCTCATTTAGTTTGTAATTTAACTTAACAAATATTTCCAGAAATTCTAAAAACGTCGTCCCCTGACGATTTTCGTATGGAAAAAAGGAAATCCGGATAGGGACATGCCTACAACGGATTATTTTTCACAATTTCTTAAATACGTTTGGGATTTTAGCATATTTAATTCCTTTAACGAAAAAAAGTTTTTTTAAAACATTTTTTTTTTTAGATTTTACAGTTTTTTTATTTTTTAGTACACTTTTTTGCTAATTTCAGCAGATTAATTTTAAATTACAGTTTACAACAATTTACTGAAATTTAGTAGCTGTAACTAATTATTTACACTAATTTCATAGTACTAAAATGATTGATATTTAGTAAATTTGTTAACTGATTTTAGCAAATCGATTTTGAATTGCAGTTTACAACAAGTTTGCTAAACGCACATCTTACCACTGAATTTTGTTTGACAAACGCTTGTTTAAATACAAATTATAACGGTATTTTTTGCTGTATCGCAATTATATCCATTTATCTGTGCAAGAAACTTTAAACTAAAAATAAAAACGGAATATTGTGAAAAAAATCATTTATATATTAGTAGTGGCATATTAAATAGATATACCACAAAAATGAGTCCAAAAGGTAATTATTTTTACATTGGAAGAAGAAGGAGTACCTTGCCGCGAAATTGCAAGAGGGATAGACTGTAGTTATCCAACAGGTAAAAATTTGCTGAAAAAAAGAACCGGGACGACCGTTTAGAGAGCACCAGAAGGAAAAGAATTAGGAGAACGACATCTGACCGAACAGATACCGTTATACACCGAATTAGCCTGAAGAATCGTTTTAAAAGTGCCGTCGAAATAAGAAGAGATCTCGAACAAGACCGCCAAGTTAGCATTAGTGTGGAAACGCTTCGCTGACGACTTCGGGAATTCGGGATTTGTGGCAGTAGACCAGCAAAAAAACCCCTCCTGACGCAAAAATTGAGAGCTAAACGGTTGGAGTTGGCCAAAATGCACCGCAATTAGACTCTCGACCAATGCGAAACGTTATATGGTCTGATGAGAGCAAGTTTAACTTGCATTGTGCCGACAATCTTCCGTACGTGCGACGTTTTCCATGAGAAAGATTTAAAGACACGTGTGTAATTAGAACGGTCAAGCACCCCAGGAGTCAAATGATCTGGGGATGTTTTTCTTATTATGTACGGAGTCCTCTGTTGTTTGTGGATGGAATTATGAACGGAGAAAAATATGGTGAAGTCATAACGGGACTTGTCGTGCCTATTGTGGAGGAGCAATACGGGAATTCTAGTGAGGATATCTTTCAGGATGACTCCGCACCATATTACCGTGCAAAATCGGTAAGTTTTGCAAACAGGATAGACAGCTGTTTCGGAGGGCGTTACTCCCCCTTATTAGTATCCACGCAAGATCATAACCATAAAAGATTATGACTAAAGTTAGTTTGATTACTTATGCGCAAAACATCAGAGTTTATACCGATCCCCACTTTTTGCGAATTCTGTATTCTCCGAAGTTTAAAAAGTACCCATGGAAAAAAGAGTATTTTGTGACTTTACGTATTATACATGATTTTATCCGAAAAATGAGAACATCTTACTGTCATATTATACCTAAATTGGTTTAATAAGTTCTAAATTGATACAATTAGATAATTATTTGATACAATTAGATATAACTTGATTGATTAAGATATAGTTTTATACAATTTGATCCGAATTTTGTCCCCACTTAAATGTATCAATTTGTATATAATGTAATACAAATATATCCAATTACATACACTCGTATATAAAAGTATGTGGTATATGTAGTGACATATAGATAGATATATAATTGGATATTATTATATATTGCACTATATGAAGTGTAATATGAAGAAAGATATATTTATATATTTAATATACAACGTTACACAATGTAATATAATTTTGTATGAATACATATTTTACAATATGTTACCACAATCAATTTTGTAAAGTCATACATCTATAACAAAACTTTTTTACTTGGGTAACCAAAAAACCTAAAAACAAAATTATATCAAACTAATGCGATGTGTAAGTAGGCCAGCAATGCCAGCCAATGAATACACTTTGTTTATGTCTTCCAATAAATTAGGGAGCCGTTTTTTACTAACGTGTTTTTGCCGTGGCAAAAAAAAACATCGAACTAGAGGCTGAATAATATATCCTCTCAAGCATTATAATTTTATAAAAAAAATTGAATTGAAATTGCTCTGCCAGTGTATTATTTTTGGAACAGTTGGCAATTTCTGACTGGGATCTTATTTAATCCCAAATAAAAGTAGATTTTGCGTAGTACCTAAATATATTCCGGGATCTAATATTATCTGCCATTTTTCGAATAGTTTTAGATTCCAATCCCCAAATATATTGCTGTATCTAATTCGATCAGCCATTTTTCAGATAAATTTATATATAACTTAATCCCAAAACATATTGCTGTATCTAATTAGATCTGCCATTTTTCGGATAAATTAAGATCTTACCATATCCTAAAATATATTGTGCGTTCTAATTCGATCTTATTAGATATAAATTAATCCCCAAATATATTGCTGGATCTAATTCGATCTACCATTTTTCAGATAAATCTTACTAAATCTCCAAATATATTGGTAGATATAATTCGATCTGACATTTTTCGGTTCAAATAAGATTAAACTTAGATATTATTGGGCCTCCCGATTTTGAGATATATTACTTTATCCTCATGTATACAATAGGATATAATATCATCCAACACCCAACTAAAGATAGAAAATTTGACCCTGTATGTATCATAAAAAAATATAATCCCGAGTAAAAATATTTTTTATATAACCATTTATGATTTTATAGATTTATATATCGTTGAGTATTGTCATATGTAGCACCAAGTTTAATTGTATATGATTATATCAAAATATATTTAGTTAAAAAATAAAATCATATTAACCAGATCCACCATTTTTCGGATCTAATAATATATTTTTAGACATAATTATGTTAACCCATATATGATTTGATCGGCGAAATGGTGGATCTGGTTAATATGATTTTATATAACTAAATATCTTTTTAAATAATTATATAAAAAGATACATTTCACAATATTCAACAAGATATAATTGTATAAAATTATAAATCATTATATAAAAATCATTTTTACTAGGGACACTACATTTATTCTACTCCAAGAAAAATAAAAATTTGTTCGTTTCCCAAGTAAAAAAAATAATATGGAGCCATATGAAGTTATATTGAATTATATATAATCTTTTATGTAATTAGATACAATTATATCCGAAAAATGAGAACATCTTATTGTATCTTATTGTATCGAATTGTATACAATTGTATACAATTTGGTACAATTTGATACAATTTTATGCAATTCGATACAATTGTATCCGAATTTTGTCCTCATCCAATTACATCAAATTATATCTTTTTGTATAAAATTATATAAAATGTTATACAAGTGGAACTATGTCCACAATTATATCGAAAATTGACCTTATAATTTAGATCATATTATATATGACCACATCTAACAATATACAAAAATTATTTTTTTAAATAAAAAAGATATGCAATATCTGGAGATCAGACCTGGGGGATTTCAATTACATTTCATGTAACTTTTCAATTGCAAGTAATTGTAATTGAAAGTGATTTCAATTACATTTAGAATTGTAGTGTTTTTTGTTAAAATTTTGTAGAAAAAACTGACTGGGATAGGTTGGATAGGCGTGGATAAGTATAAAAAGAATACGTCATGTTGGGCTGCCCCTCACTTGTGCTTTTTGTCATTATTTCTTTTCCGAAAAATTTAATTGTAATTGACATTTTTTCAATTACAATTATATGTAATGTATAATTGAAAATTTTCAATTACAAATTACTTGTAATTTTTTTTTTTAATTACAATTACAAATTATATCCCGGTGAAAAATACTCATATTCGCTCAAACATGTCCATATATGGTTTATGTTTGGACACATATGAACAAATATGGATTTTTTATGAACATATATGGATTTTATATAAACGTACATATATGGAAGTATATGTGATTCCAAATATGGAGAATGCTTTCATATACAGACATATATGGAGGCATCTGTTATTTCATATATGGAAATGGCAATTTATGCAAACGGGACTTGTATATGAACATATTTGGAAGAATACATTTTTCAATATGTGTAAAAGGAACCATATTTGGATAAATATGGAATTATATTTAATGCCATGAATAAAAAAAGGAACATATGTAGCGCCTAATTTGAATGTCATACATAAATTTATATCTATAGTACAACCTTATAATAAAGGACAGCAACGTTCGCATGTGTTCGCATATATTTAATAAATGTATATGTTCATATATGTCCATATATTAACATATACTTAGGTGTTACCTCATTTTTCGGATCCATACATATATGGTTGAACCATAAATGTTCACATATGGACATTTTTCACCGGGATGTAATTGAAATTGAATTTTTATCAATTACAATTACATGTAATTGTGTAATTGCATGTGTAATTAATTTCCAAATATAATGATTAACCCAAAGGACTGCTGGAGATCCTATAATTTCGATAAATCTTCCATTACTTTTATCCAGATTTACCATGACAGTGCATTAAACATGAACAAAATTTTCTTTATTTTTAGTAATTTTAAAATAAAGTTAACAAGACGGAAATTTTAAAGTTAATAGGATTATGTTATACAACCAAGATATAAGAAAAATAGCAAAAAAATAGTAAAATATTACAAAATAGTAAAAATTACTAAAAATAAACTTACACACGAATCATGAACGGGTTATATATTCTTATTCACGCTCACGCACGAATCAAGTACGAATTATATATTCTCAGACTCACGCACGAATCACTTGAGTATAGTAATTATTACTCACGATCACGTGTGAATAACGTGACTCACGAACATTTCTAGTCACGCACCAATCCCTAGTAATTACTAAATCTAAAACTAGTTCAAAATCATTGTTAATATAGAACCACATATACAGGCATGTCACAGACCTCAATTTCACTTTCAAGTGACGCAAATTGCTTCTCCAGAAGTAAATGGTGTTTTTGCATATTTAGACCAAATATAATAGATAAACATAATTAATTATAAATTAAGAATGCTGTCTTTAATAATTTCACTTTAAAAGTTTTTGTTGGAGAGCATTAGAGTTTTAAGACATATTTCGCATAAAATTAATATGATTCCGATGTACAATTTCGTAACGTTTTACTTTTGCTTCTTCAGCTTTTTTGCGTTTTCGTAAATTCTAAAAAGACTTTTTGTGGTAAATTCGTGTTCCAACTGCCAATTTTTGATGTAAGTTGCCATTTGTAGTTAAAAAAGAGAAGATCGGCGATCAAAATTTTAAATTTTAATTTTTCAGAAAAAATTATGTTTTGCTAATGATTAAGAAAATTGTCGAATTTACCAACAAATAGCATTTTAAATGTAAATTTTTTTAAGTGAAATAGTTAACGACACTTTAGGGAATACATACCAAACACTATTGAAAAGCTTTTATGAGTTTAAGCTGCTCTAAATATCAATTCCATTTTGGTTTTTGAAAGTGGAATGAAAACGATTTTTTTTGCGTTTTACGTTTTGTGGAGAAACTTTTAACGTTTTAAGTACCACTATTAAGCCTGTAGCATACTCGATACTTACCAGAACGTTTCATTTTCTATACAAAATTATCCGTAGCACCCTAAACTGCAAATTCAAAAGGAAAAAAATTGTTTTCGATCACTTTAGGAAAAAAATTGCGAAAGTGAAATTGGGAAATCAAAGCAATTCCGTAAAAAATCTGTGACATGCCTGATAATATAATACGGTTTTATATGGACCTTATATATTTTTATATAAAATCACTTTGAAATAATTGCTTATGTGGGATGATATATAATTATAGATGATTTTATAAAGAACGTTATATTGTTATATATTAAAGAAATCATGAAATATTGTAGATATGGAACCATATTAAGTTATATATGGGTTCTTATTCGTCAATATATAATCATATCTAACACAAATTATGAAATAGTTCTTATATGGCTCCACATATAGTTTTATATTATTATGTATAGTGACATACTAAATTATATATAAACTTATATATAATTATATCTGTAATATGTTACTTTATGTACTTATACATAGCACATGCAATTATATGTAGGCCAGTATGTAATAATATAAAATCACATATTAAAACCTTTGAGGAAAAAATATCTAACATATGACTATATAAAAGTATATCTGCTTGAATTTAAAAGCATATGTGGCCATATGTAACTATAAGTTACTATATGCAATTACATAAAATAATACATGTTTATATCAAAACTTTTTTACTCGGGTTGTCTCAGTTTTTAAGTCATATTCGTTTAAGCCTATATGACACTTGCTAGTTTCAGTATTAATAACCCAAGTAAAAAAGTTTTGATATAGTCATATATTATCATATAAAATTTTGTATAATTATATATTGGAACATATATATCAAGATATAATTATATAAAATTTTACGAAATTATATCCTAAATATATAACTATATCTTGTTCTATATTGCACAATATATAGTGCAACATATTACAATATCCAATTATATATAGACCTATATATAGTTACATATGCCTCTTATATTATTTATAATTGTATCGAATAATATACCATTATATCTAGTTGGATATGATTACATTATATTTGATACATTTGGATGATACAAAATTGTATCAAATTAGATCTAATATGATAATAATACGATCTTATTTGATACAATTAGATGTTCTCATTTTTCGGATATAATTATATAAAATATCAAAAGTCATATAAACTTTTTTATTAGTAGGGAATCCAAAATAGAAGAGAGCACGAATTTTTTTATGTGAGAAATAATGTGTATGAAGAGCACAACTGTAATGTAAAACTAGCAATCTATCAAATAGAAGTTGGTAATGCAGTGATCTTCATATACTTTGCATTGATGGCTCAAAAAAACTAGAATCTAAAAACTACCACGTGTAGAGTTTGCTGTTCGGTTTTAATCGAAACCGAAACCGCGGTTTTTCAAGCTTCAAAACCGAAACCGAAAACCGACAAAAATAAGTCGGTTTTTAATAAATACTTAAAACAATTAAAATAATTAATTAAATAACATATTATTGAGTCTTGAATTTCGAAAAGGGCTCAGCTCCTATTTTACAAAATTCTGTATTTAATTGTAATGAACAATTTAACCATTAAATATTAATTTAAATTTTTTTTGTTTTTATTATTCCAGATAATATAAGCTGAGGATTGTAATTTTAGAAAAAAATTGCACCAAATAGTCATGTAGTTTAAGAGATAATGAGTTTCACGTATTCAGTTCGGATTTTCACCGCTTATGTTTCAAAACATTTTATTTCGTAGTCCGCGAAATTTATTGTATGAAATTCTAACCTTATATTGTTTTAAACAAACTGCTAAATTTCAAATTTAAACTCTTTATATACAGCTTTATTTGCCGAAAAAATAATTAAAATTTTAATTTATAACGATTTCCGCATTTTTTATTGGCTTTATTGCCTTTATTCGAGTGAGCAATTCAATCGAATTTTAATAAATATCTTGGATGTAGTAAAATATTTAATTTTTATACATATTAAATTATTTTAAAACAATTCTATTAATATCACAAGAGAACCGAAAAATAACCGAAACCGCGGTTTTTATAATTTTGAAAAACCGAAACCGCGGTTTTAAATTTTTTCGGTTTTTAGCAAACTCTAACTACGTGTAATAAAGGCTTTAAGCTGGGTTTCATACTGAATAATTTTGAATTAACTATTAGTTAACCCAAAAAATTTAATGTTCTTTTGCAAACAATTTTGTGACATTTTCGTTTGTTTACTAGTTAGGTTAAAGTTAACTCTTCAGTATGATACCCAACGTTAGTGGTTAATTTATTCTAGTATTTTTTTGTTTTTATTTACCTGGAGTAAAACCAACATGTGTGTCACCATTTTCAAAGAAGAAACGATCTCCCACACGTGTACGGTAGAATTGCTCAGTTAGTATACACAAGAAGGTTGGGCCAGCTAGAGCTCCAGCAACATGTGATTCCAATGAACCGCCAACAGTAACATCAACATCCTCGTGACTGGCATACAAATTTTTTAGTTTCTCAATGATCTAAAATAAAAAGTGAACGACGATGTTAGTTTTTTTCTAACACATACATAACAAGTGGAATTTTCTGTTTTATTTTACTTGTGGATCAATAAGGTCAGCAAACTCCTCCCAGCTGTGAGCTCGTCTTAAGCCGCAAAACTCTCTAAAATCATTGTAAGAGGCCAAACTATGGTCACGATTACGTTGTATATCAATAGCTCTCAAATCACTGCCAAATGGCATATTGCGTCTAAATAAGAAGTGTTTAATCTAGAAGAACCAAAAGAAACCATAAAAAAAATAATTGGAATAAAATCACTAAAACAATCACAATTTGTTAACATTAGCTGTAATTCCTTCCTCCATCTATCATCTGTTGGTTTTATAAATATAAATACTTATAAATCATTTTCATTAAACTAAAACTTAATTCTAAAACAATTGCAAACTTTTTTGTTATACTTTACCTCTCGATCGAAGTTGATGTCTGTTAATTCCTCTGGCTGTGTGGCATGACCGCGTGTTAGTGAATCAAAGTTGTCGCCAACTTCAATGATACCAGGTCGATTAAACCAGTCACTTAAACGTAAAGAGCCCAACACAGATCGAAGTTCCGATAATAAACTGCAGAAATAAAACATGAAAAATAAACATTTTGGTTAAACATACTGTAATAACGATGAAAAAACATTTTTAATTTAACTATATTTAGCAATCTCTTAAGTAAGTATTATGCAGTATATTTAAGCTGTCATAATATTAGGGTCTATTAATAATATTACACAAAAAAAAAAAATAAAAACTAAATTCAATCATGAAAACCGCCTTTTCAATAAATTTTATCGTTGAAATTCAATTTTCAATTCATTTGATAGATTTATTTATACTTATATGAAAAATTCTCTCGCAGAAATTAGTTTTCGTTTTTCTTCTGAGGCACAAGGACTCTGTCAAAATTTTTTTGAAAATTAAAAAAATAGTTTTTGTTGAAAACTAAACAAAATATTATTTAAAATAATTTTTAATTTATTTTTTGCGATTTTTTTGTTTAACTAAAATATTGATTTTATTAAACAAAATTTCAAAAGTTACATTATTTGTTTACAATAATGTTTTAGAATAAATGAATATTCAGCTTAAAAATGCAAAATGAAAATATATAACTAAATAAAATAATAAACTTAACGAGAATTTTTAAAATTTTATAAAAATGAATTTAAAATATCTGTTACTAATACATGAACATTTATAAAAGCAACCACATAAATAAAATAAACAAAAACAACAACAGTATGCTGATGTTTTTCTCTTTTTTTATGAAATGCTTTTGAGTGATAGAATAAAAAAAATGGCAAGCAAATTGCAGTTTTGAGCAATTATTTAATCTATTGGATTAATTTTTAATTGACACCGTTTGAAATAATTTAATAAATCGTTTTAATTGAAAAAAGTTTAACAATATTTTTTTGTGTGTAGGGCTATAACTTTTTGAAAATTTTCGCAAATATCAAAATTGGCATAGCATAGTGGAATAGGCAGTAAAAAATTATGAAGGAATACGATTTTTACTTTTTCGCTTGCGTTAAAGAAGTTCACCTATCAACAGCGATGAAGTTTTAAATTTGTATTTTTTTTAAAAAATATCATATATTTATTTTGTCATATTCATTACGCTCTATCGGAAGATTTTTCGAAATTGACTTTTTGATGGCAAACTCTTCATTGATGATGGCTACATCTACATTTTCGGAATTTTCAAATTCGGTTTTCCATATAAAAATTTATAAAACGACGTCCTCACTACGGGGAAATATATAAAGTAATAGCCCAAGTAAAAAAATTTGATATGGAGCCATATGAAGTTATATTTAATTATATATAATCTTTTATGTAATTAGATAAAATTATATCCGAAAAATGAGAACGTCTTATTGTATCATATTGTATCGAATTGTATACAATTTGGTACAATTTGATACAATTTTATGCAATTCGATACAATTGTATCCGAATTTTGTCCTCATCCAATTACATCAAATTATATCTTTTTGTATAAAATTATATAAAATGTTATAAAAGTGGACATAGTTTGATACAATTATATCTAAATATTAACCTTATACTTTATATAGGACCATATCTAATAAAATACATATAAAAATAATTTTTTAAAATAAAAAAAAATTTTCAATTGTAATTGTTCTTTTTTTGAATTGCAATTACAAATAATCGGCCTGATTACGAATGTCGAATTTGTAGTCGAAATTTTCGACTCCATATAAAATGATTTTGTATATAATGGAAATTATAAAGAAATGAAACTCTGATGCTGGATTTTTTTAAATCTGAGTGCTATATATGGTAAATCCAATTGAAAAATTGTTCAAAAGTTGCGTTTTTAGTGAATTTTAAGCAAATTCGACTTAGTTTCGACTATGACTACGACACTCGTAATAAGGCCGAATATGTAATTATAGATGAGTTTTTTTTCAATTACAATTACATGTAGTTGTGTAATTGCACGTGTAATTAATTACAAAATGTAATGATTAACCCCAGGCCTGCTGGAGATCTTATAATTTCGATAAATCTTCCATTACTTTTATCCAGATTTATCATGACAGTGCAATAAACATGAAAAAAAAAATTTCTTTTAATTTAGTAATTTTAAAATAAAGTTAACAACACTGAAATTTTAAAGTTAATAGGATTATGATATACAACCAAGATATAAGAAATCAGTCAAGTGTACGTTATAGTATAGAGAATTTCGTATTAAAGCTTCAGTGTTGTTAATGTTATGGGTGTTGTTAATGTTATGGGTGCGGTGCGTAAGCCATTTTTGACTCATGCTAAAAAAAACATTACTCACGCACGAGCATTTCGTTTTTTACTCAGCACACATGATTATATTAACTTACTAATTAAACTTACAATCAGAAAATTCTCATGCAAAACAGTAAAAATTACTAAAAACATATGATGCAAAAAATAAACTCACACACGAATCAATCACGGGTTATTCTTACTCACGCTCACGCACGAATCACTTAAGTATAGTAATTATTACTCACGATCAGGTGTGAATAACGTGACTCACGAACATTTCGTGTCACGCGCCAATCCCTAGTAATTACTAAATCTAAAACTAGTTCAAAATCATTGATAACATGGAACCAAATATAATACAATACGGTTTTATATGGACCTTATACATTTTTATATAAAATAACTTTGAAAAAATTGCCTATGTGGGATGATATATAACGTTTTAAGTTATATATGGGTTTATATTCGTCAATATATGATCATAACTAACACAAATTATAAAAGAGTTCTTATATGGATCCACATAGTTTTATTTTATTATGTATAGTGTCATACTAAATTATATATAAACGTACATGTAATTATGTCTTTTATATGTTACTTTATGTACTTATATATAGCACATACATTATATGTAGGCCAATATGTAATAATATAAAATCACATATCTGTCCATATTAAAACCTTTGAGGAAAAAATATCTAACATATGACTATATAAAAGTATATCTGCTTGAATTTAAAAGCATATGTGGCCATATGTAACTATAAGTTACTATATGCAATTACATAAAATAATATATGATTATATCAAAACTTTTTTACTCGGGAGATTAATTTTTAACCACCGCTGCGATTTAAGAAAAAATTATAATATTTTAATAAATGGTGCTTTTGGATATAGACTTCCCTACACTGATAGAATTTTCGTTCATACTATTAATGAATCGATTTCATTAATCTGAATTCATTGAGTTAATGAAAAAATGTTCATTGAATTAATGAAAAATTCATTAATTACATGAATTTTCTTATTATATATTTTCAACTAACCCGTAAGATATGCTATAATTTTTATAAGGGTTTTGAATTTGTTAATTACTAAAATAGATATATGTTCCAGTAATGAACGCTAGGGTTGCAAACTGAAATTATTTAAATATAAAAGTCCAAATAATTACATCATTTTATTTTGGCTATTTAGATGAATCGGTAACGCGGTAATGTTTACATTCTGGTGATTGCGGGTTCAAGTCGAGTTCAGGGAGATGTCAAAAACGTTATAAAAACAAAAAAGAAATATATCTACAAATAAAAAGAAAAATTAATAAAATAAAAATAAACAAATAAAAAAGTAAGACAAAAAAAATATATTTATTTCAGTTAGTTTTCATTAAATGAATACGTCTCATTGATTTAATGAACGCGTTCTTTGGGGACTTTTCAATGAAAAAAATCATTGGATTAATGAACAAATTCATTAATACTATGCACAAAATTCTATCAGTGTATATTTTACAACGATCTTTGGTGTAATTATACCCTACACCACTACGTGGAGAGGGTATAACAAGTTTTTACTGATGTTTATAACACCAAAAAAAATTGGACCCAGAACCACATTATTGTATACGGATCATTTCAGAATTACTTTTTATTTCGACTTAATGAGGTCCGTCTGTCTGTCTGTCCATGCATTCTTGTGCGCACTCTAAACGTCGGCCCAAGGACGAAGCTTATTGATTCTAGATAGGTTCGGTCCATATTTGGACCTATCGCCCATATGGGCTATATTTCCGATTTTCTACTCTTTTATCATTTTATAGAAAATTTTGACCCAAGTCCATTTTAACCCATTCGAATTCCGGATCCAAACATTAGTTGGCTTTTAACCAGACTTGTGTAGGGTATTATATAGTCGGCATGTCCGACTTTAACTTTTTACTCGTTTTATTCTACCAGCCTGTTTTACGATGTTTATTATGTACCTGAAATGGTGGACTAAAATAACATGTTTGTCTTATTTAAGTAAATTAATTGCAAGGTTTTTTTAGAATTGTACACCCAGAAAACAGTCTCAGTTGTGGCCACCGAATTTGTTGCCAATCGAATTCGTGCGGTTACCACAACTATCTTTGTATTAAATTATATTTTTCGTCGTGAAAGCAAATATTTGGTTGTCTAATTCAATTTTATTGAAATTAAAAAACTTTTTTTGAATTTTCTGGTATTGAATAGGTCACACTCTTACCCACTGCACCACAACTACTTTTAATTTTCTTAGCCATATTTACTGTTTATACATATGAATATTTTATTTTAATTAAAAAAAAACATCTAAATTTTTGTCTTTTCCGGCGTTCGAACCCGGGAGTCCGGCGTACTAGGCCAACTCCTCACCCACTACACCACAAACACTTATTTATTTTAATGTCTTATTTTGAATTTATGTGTTTTATTTGGAAAACAAATACTGTATAAAATTCGTTTACCAATACCAAGTAATAGTTGTGTGTGTTATCAATACAAATAAACTCTACTTTAAGGTTATATTTGATTAGGATACCCGTATTTGTAGTTGCCACTTTCGAATATTGAAAATTTTTTAATAAAGGTTATAGATAAGACCAATTTTCTTGTATATTCACTAAATAAATGGCTCCTTCTACTGCATAGAATTTCTAAACTGATACTAATTTTAAAATTGATTGGAGATACCAATAATTTGTTAAAAGTGTTGTTTTTTAGTTCATTTTCCCTATTTTTAATACCAAGTAAAATATTTTTGGTGTGGTATTCAATTATAGGTAACTCCAAATACGTCCTGGCAAATGCATTTTAATGGTTTTGATCGAATTCCAACCAAACTTTTTCCTGGGTGTACCAAAATATTATACAAATCTGCCCTCACTTAGACCTTTGTATCAAAGAAGTCTATTAAATGCACCCTATCAAAAATTTTCATTCAAATGTTTTTTGATAACAAACTATTCACTAAAAATTAAGAATACTGTAACCAATAAACCATTCGATGCAATGTATTTAAATTACGATTTTTTTAAAAACTACAATGATGCCAAAGTTATTCGCTTTACCAGCATTAGACCTGGTCGAGCCAAAAATGATCCAACAGTTGCACAATTAAGATCACTAAAGTATTTACCAAGTGGTAAAATTATGTTTAAAGTGAACTTTAATGATGAATACAATAGCTTACCTACCTAAATTAAAGAATATACAGGATATACTGAACCAAAACTCTTATATATAGGTCAACTCCCAATTCAGCCTAGTAAATGAAACCATCTAAAAGATTTAAAGCCTGTTATACCACCAGAATATCATTACTTTTACGATAGTTTAGCTCAGATGAAGTCAAAGTAACAGCAAGAAATTAAGAATTCTAATAATTTTTATAAATAAATCGTTATGCTCCAAGTTAATTTTAATCGAAAATCGTTCCGTTTGACATGGAATGACTCATATATTTAAAAAAACGTTAAACAAAACGTTCGAACTTTAATAAAATTACAAATTATATCATAAAAAATCAAATTGTTATTACTTTGCAATACGCTCTATCGGCATAAAAATATTCGAAAATTTCTGTTGCAATACGCTCTATCGGACAAAATGCCCTATAGCGCCGCGAATAATTTAAAATGTTGTATTTTTTTTATATCTAAAGTTCGGTAGTCATATTTAACAAATATTGTGGAAGACAGATTACTTCATATTTAAGGAATTTAGAAATAAAACTGTTTTTTCCTTCTCCTGAAAAATCGTCTTTTTTTCCGATAGAGCGTATTGAATATAGGTTCTCGATATATATGTCCAAAATAATAGAACCGTAATTAACAATTAGGGGTGGAGGGAAAGTTTCCCACCAACCGCGAAAATTTCTGTTTTTTTTTTTTTTTTAATTTCAATAAAAAAATTAAAAATGTTTATTTTTTCCAATTGATTTAACTAAATTTGGGTCCTAAATATTTCGGCATATAACCATTATATATACCAAATTATATGAAATTAAAGAACTTGCTAAACAAATTTTGGCCTTTTGTCTAGATTTAGAAAATGTATTTGGTGGGTGAAGTTTCTTTTTTTGCAAAATAACACAAAATAATGTTTTTTCGTTAAAAATACGACATTGCCCACCTTGTGGTACTATGCGAAAGATTTGGTTATAGCCCTAGTGTATATGTTGTAACATAAAACAACACCAAAGAAAAAACATTTATTAAGCCTTAAAATATAAAATATTAAAATGTATATATCGTCACCCAGGCACGTACCTAGGAATTTCTTTCGAATTTTTCCCATTTTTTTTGTTTACTGGGGAAATTTATAAAATCATTTACATAGAAAAAATTTATAACCGTTACAAAAAACTCGTTCTTTTAAGTTAAGTGTGCTCTTTACCTTTTGTTGAAGTTCAGTAAAACGAGAGCACAAAATACTCTTTCTAAATAACAAAATTGCTCAAAAGTACGGGAACGCATAAAATAACTTTTCTAGCACAAAGCTCTATTTAAAATGAAAATGAAAAATGCGTATAATTTTAGTCTGAAAATCGCATAGAGGTTTTTGAAACTGGCTAATAACACACCCAGTGTAGAAAATCATTACCAGATATGTGGTTATGTAACTACATACTTGGTAATGGTAACTACTTACTTTTGTTATTACATTTCTTATTACCTTTATATGGGGATGTCGCGAAAAATAATGAGTTGTCGTTACACACCAGCATACGAAAAATCAAAAAATATATCGTTACCTATATGCTTACCAGTACTGACAAAAATAATGAGTCTAAAAATAGATTTTCAAAAAAATAAATTATATAAAAAAAAATATTTTTTATTGTATTTTTTTTTTTTTTAATAAAATTTGCTGGTGCGGGAATCGAACCTGGGTCTACAGATTGCCAGTCAACAGCTCTACCATCTGAGCTATATCGACATGTAATATTTAATAGATAAAAATATAATTGACCTGCTGCACACAAGTATGCTTACTCGCCAACATACAAAAAATCAAAAAATATGTGGTTACATATATCCTTACCAGTGTTTAAAAAATATTGAGTCTAAAAATAGATTTCAAAAAATTTTCAAAAAAATCTAGAAAATTACTTTCTATTTGAAATAATGATAAAAATAAGTCATTATCCGTAACTCATTATTATATGTTTTAAAATAATGCAGAAGGTAAGTGGGTGTCATTACTGGTACTCCAAAAAATAATGATATATCATTACCGTTTCTACACTGGGACAATGATAGAAAATCGAACTTTCCGAATCGGAATGGGATGAAACCAAAAGCAAATGAAAGTTGACATTTTCTATAACAAAACCCTTAAGGGTTTTTTTTTAGTTTAGTGTGAGATTTTTTTTTCACGCTTGGTGATTTTGGAACGCTGTCTAACAAGAATAAATCATCAAAAATTAGATAAAATAATGGTTATTTATTTTTATTTTCCTGGAAAGTTGTGGTATCTTACTGTTTTTGGGATCGAGGAGTCCATTTTTGATAATTATTTTTACCTAAAACTCACGCTAGATGGCGTTGTCATACAAATTTTATCCTTTCTTCTAGATTGTCGTAGAAAAAACGGTGTTTTTACTTTTTTTGAGGCTAAAAAATCAATTTTTAATGTTGGCTTCATTATAAAACATATTTTTAATGATATTACGAAGTACACTAGAGCCCCGACTTGCGTCGTTAATATGGACCGGAGAAACGCGACGCAAATCGAAACGACGCAAATCGAATCACCTTTTTCTATATAAATGCACTGAAATTTAATTTATTGGGGAAAATATTCAAAACATTTTTGTATTTTTGATAAAAATCAAGTATAAATACATTTTTATTTATTTCATTTACTTCAACAAATGTTTATAATTATTATAAAGAAATAACAAAACAATAAATTAAGAAAAAACATAACAAAAATTAAATTCATTTACATATGTATATTCATAAAAATTAGATGCATTAAAAAATTGTACATAATTTATTTAGCTTACATTGAGCTCTCTTCAGATGATAAATCTAAATCAATAACACATATCCATTTAATTGGATGGTCTTACTGTTTTTTTTTTAACAAAAATGTCTAAAGTTTGTTGAATTTTTAAAGATATTTTTTGTTGATATATCTCTTTGTAACAACTAATGGCTTGATCAACGGATGCTGCTACGCCCGTGCTACGGTTTTCGTCAGGATCGTCGTCAGAAAATATATCCATTGCATGGGAAATTAATTGCATAGCTTTGGAAATATTGGCGATTGTTAATTATTTTCCTCTAATGTATCATCACTTATTATGAAATCTTCTTCTGAAACATGCTGAATATCAATGGCTAATAAATTTTCATTATCAAGCTCCTCATCGTGCGACAGCAAAAATTCATTAATATCACCTTCCTCCATTCCGTCAAATTCTGCTTCTCTAGCTAAATTAGCCAACTCATTACTAACGTTTGGAACATCATCGACACCACCTTCGTCTCCATTAATAAGTTCTGGCCATAATTGCCGCCGACTCATGGAGGATGCCTTAACTTCTTCCCAAGATAAATGTATATTTTCAATAGGTTTCACTATGTTGTAGTTTTTCCAGAAGTCTTTCATAGAGAGTTTATCATTTTTGTCTGTTGAATCAAGAAGTTGCCGGAAAGTTCGGCGTAAGTAGTACATTTTAAAGTTTGAAATTACGCCCTGGTCCATAGGTTGAATAAGTGATGTTGTGTCAGGCGGCATAAAAACAACGTTTACATGCTCCGATAAGTCATCTGAAAAAATTGGATGTCCTGGTGCGTTATCGACTAACAAAAGCATTTTGAACTCAATTTGTTGAGAGGAACAATAGCGTTTAAACTAACCAATCTTTAAACAGGGTTGCGGTCATCCAAGCCTTTTTATTAGAGAGCCAGTGTACCGGGAGGTCTCTTTTGTTTTTACTTTTTATTGCCCTTGGATTTTCTGATTGCTATATCAAAAAGGTTTAAATTTAAAATCTCCTTCTGCGTTTCCGCCCAAAAGAACTGTTAGCCGATCCTTAGCGGCTTTATATCCAGGGCATGCTTTCTCATTTTTTGACAAGTAAGTTTTTGATGGTAACAGTTTCCAAAACAGACCTGTTTCGTCGGCATTTAAAATCTGCTTAGCAGAACACCCTCCTTTCTCAATTATGGCTTTCAGCAAAAGCTTAAACTTTTCTAAAGCTACTGAATCTGCACTGGCTGACTCTCCTTTTAATGCCACATTATGTAAATTTGCCTGTGTTTTAAAGCGGTTAAACCAACCGTTGCTGGCTTCGAAATCATCAGAATTTCCGTTACTACTAGATGCAGTATTTTTCTTAGGGTCGGAGTAAATAGAAAGAGCTTTATTTTTTATTACGTCCTTGCTCAGTGGCATTCTTCGCTTATTTTGATCATGTATCCAAATTGAAAGAGGGGACTCCCTCTTAACCAATAAAGGATTTCTTGCTATTGTATCTTGTTTAGATTGGAGTGGTGTGACAATTTCAGCTAATTGATTTATTTTATCACTGTCTCTGTTGCAAATTGTTCTTACTGTTGTAGGTGCTAGTCCAAGAGCTCTTTTTATATTAACAGCCTTTTCTCCCGATTTAAAACGTTTTATTACGTCCAATTTTAATTCCAAACTTATTACTTTTCTTTTACTTTGACTCATTTTTTACGTCCTTAAGGTATTTTGGCGAATCACACACTAAATTCTTACCATAACCAGGGAATTCCCCTTATTTCACGCAATTTAAAACTTCTTAACGTACAGGTGACGATCAGTGTTGCCAGAAGTTGTAAAAATGCTAAAAGACAGAAAAGATGCTAAATCAGGCACTACAAATGCTAAAAATGGTAATCCACAATGCTGCAGTAAAAAATTTTACCGTTTTTGGCGACGCAAATCGAAATCAAAACGACGCAAATCGAACCGTTGCAAATCGGGGTCAAAACGACGCAACTCGGACCGACGCAACTTGAAATTGCGCCATCTTTAAAACTTCGAATACATTGGTGGTGCCATCTATTTATTTTAACAATAAATTGTGTGAAATTTAACGAATGGGTTCTTAAAAATTAGTTATAAATAGTTTTGAAAATTAGCACTCAAAATTAGTTAAAGTACTGAGGATTTTTAGTATTGTGTTAAATGAAGATAATTAAAATCTTTGTTTAAATTAGTGTTTCAACTAAAAATTTGTTAAAAATAATTCAAATCGATTTGAAACCGATTTGACAGATTTTTCAACTGACCTATTATTTTAAGTGTAGAAAAAGCTTTAGTTATGCATGCATAAAAATAAATTTGTACAAGACGCAGAAAAAAAACTACTAAAAATTAGTAGAAAAGGCCACTGCAGAAAAAATTTTGAGATCAGTAAAATCCACAAATTTAGTTATATATGAGTTATATTCTATGAAACTGTAAGTTACAAGTTAACCTACTGAAATCAGCAAATAATATTGGTAAATATTTATACATTGACAAAAAAAAAGAAAACTGTTTTATCCAGAGAATTTTAGTTATATTTAAGGTCAATTTAGTTCAATGCAAATAAGAAAATTATCCTTCTAAAATTAACAGAAATATTAACTAAATATTATCAGACTGATGTAGAAAGGGTTTGATGTAGATTGTTATTCGCATTAAAAATAATCGGAATGAAATTTTGGTAATACTTCTGCTGCGATGTGGTTAGTCTGCAAATACTCAACAAAAGGTTTGCTGATTTCAGCAGGGTAAATTGCCATTTGGAACTACAGATTGTTTATGTTGTTTTTAAACTGATTCTGCTGATTTCAATAGTTTTTTTTCTGCAGCACCCCTTGCTAATAATTTTTTAGTAGTTTCAGGAGAAATTTTTACCATTTTTTCTGTGTATATAGTGTAACCGGATAATTTAAACAAGTTTATATTTTATACTATGTTTATTAGGGTTCGTCAAAAATATATAAAATTTCTTTGATTTTCGGATATCATCACTTTTTTTTTAAAGTTTTCGATGGCTTTTTTTTCTGTTTTATTTCAACTCCTTCCACTGGCGCAAGTCGGCCAAAAACGCTGATTTGGAGACCCATTTTCTGCATAGAAAAAACGACTGCATTTCTGGGAAATATGACTTTACCATTCGATTCGACAGCAAAAATTAATATAAAAAACTTTTTTTTGCGTTTTCTGAATACAGCAGATAGTCATTAGAGTGGTCCAAAAATCCACTTTTTTCAAAAATTTCAAAAAAGTTACTTTTTTACTACACACAATGAAAATGTATTCCCTGCTGAGAATATTGGTACAAACATTTTTTATATACCGCGACCCGTTAAAAAGTTATTTAGTAATCAATTAGGAAAAAAAAAGTGTAATAAACTAATGAAAAACAATTTTGAGCAAAGGAAAATGCTGCAAACATTTTCGATATATGTAAATTAACCTACGGTGAAAAGGACCGGTCCCATATGACACGCAGGATAGGTCCCAAGGGGGCGGAGACCGGTCGTTGATCGGCCTTTTTGTTTGAAAGAGACATATCACTTTAACATGGCGTTGTCATTGCAAATGACCTATTGCCACAATTTCGACACTTTGTGACAGTAAGGTGGTGTGTCTAAAAATAGCTTGACGTCGAAGTAGGGCTCGATAACACAACCTCCTGCTTGTAAGGCAAACGCTCTACCGTCTGAGCTAATGTTGCTTATGCGTGATGGCTGGCTGATGGTAAAGTTATATATTTTTCGTTTCTGTGCAAATAAAAAAGAAAAAGAAAAAACAAACACTACAAGCAAATCAAAAAAATGGAAAAGAAAAAAATAGAAAAGAAAACAACACTAACACACGCACAAATATAGTGGAAGTGCCTTCAGTATGCCCCCGATTGACCAGTCACGGGATAGGTCCTTTAATGGCAGTTGATTCGTTTTTTGCGGTAGCCATAATTAAATCAAAAAATCAATTAAAAATTAAAAAATTACCTCAAAAACTCTGATAATGTAAATAAAATTTTAAAAATTCCCCTGAAGTTAAAAAGAAAATTAAATGAAATACCAATTGTTAAAACCAAAACAGCTTTAACATTAAATAACCTTGAAAATACAAAACTTAAAATTTCTTAGCAAAAAAATTATAGAAATATATAATAAGAGCAAAAATAAGCAAATCGTAAAAAAATAAAGTTCAAAATAAATAAAAAAATATTAATTAGAAATTAAAAAAAAAATATTTTTAAAAATATGCCGCGAATTTTGTTTTTTATTTCGGTATCGGTAAAATTTTTTAAAACCAACAGTGAAAGTAACGAATCAGAAAATACTTAGAACATTAATTCATTCTCTTTGGTTCATATTTGTACTAATTTAGTAATATGTCTTTGGTTGACCGGTCACGGGATAGGTCCTTGGAGGGCAATTGACTCCTGATTCCCCGTAGGGTAGAGTGGGCCGAACTTTGCCGAATTGCGAATTTCAAAAACGGGGGTTGCGGAAAAGTTGCGTATGCGTCCAGTAAACAGTAAAAAACAAAAATTTTAAAAATCGGTTCACGTTCACTGTCCCCTCAAAGCGGTTGAAATTTCGGAATGTTTAAAAAAAATCCTTATATTTTGTTAAAAAATATTTGTTATTGTGATATATTATTTCTAACAAATTATAGTACGCTGAATCCAAAAATAATAAAAATTTTTTAATCTGCCGAAGGGGTTCTGAAATATTGCTACTTGAATTTTTCTGAAAAACGCGTTTTTTCATTTTTCAGTCGAGCCTTCAAAAAGTTAGTCTACAAATGTTTTTAATTTTTTCCATTTCTAAATCTACTATCTATATAAAATTGTCTTTCATTAGAGTGTAAAAAAGTTGAAAAATGTTGAAGGGTATTCCGAGGACGCTGTGACAAAAGCTGTAAATATTTTCACAGTTAAGAGTGATTGTTTTTTATGATCACTGTTTTTTTATTAAGTGATCAGGGATTTTACCCATTTATTGTTTTGGATTAACATAAAATAACATTTTTATGACTGGTCCATCTTTCTTAATAATTTTGGGTATTTTAATAATAAATATAAAATAGCGTGATCGCATCTCGAGATTTGGGACACAATGCTCGAAAAGTATCTTCATTTTTGTCCACATAATGTTCGAAAAGTATCCTACTTTATATTTTTTGTTGTATTAAAAGAATAGTTTGGAATAAAATTAAATACCTAAAAGTTTTTTTGTAAAAGTTTTAAAAATATTTTATACACTGTGCCACAAAAGTATATATAAAAACTGTAATTGAATAGAACTTCATACATTACTGTTCAGCAAATATTAAAAAAATTAAATTACGTGCTCGGATTTAAAATTATGTAACACAATGTTCGAAAAGTATACCCTTTTTTGTCCACACAATATTCGAAAAATATTCTAGGTTATATTTTTTGTTGTAATAAGAGAATATTTTAGAATAAAATTAAACACTTAATAGTTTCTTTCACGCAATTTAATTTTTATGATAATTACTAAAAACTAATGTATTAAGTTATAAACAATTACATTTTTGTATATATACTTTTGTGCCACAGTGTATAAATATTTTTCAAAACTTTTACAAAGAAACTATTAAGTGTTTAATTTTATTCTAAAATATTCTCTTACTACAACAAAAAATTTGACGCAGAATACTTTTCGAATATTGTGTGGCCAAAAAATAGTATACTTTTCGAACATTGTGTTACAAAATTTTAATTCCAAGCACGCAATTTAATTTTGTATAATATTTACTGAAGACATGTATTAAGTTGTATTCAATTACATTTTTTTTTAAATATACTGTTGTGGCACAGTGTATAAAATATTTTTCAAAACTTTTACAAAAAAACTTTTAGGTATTTAATTTTATTCTAAAATATTCTTTTAATACAACAAAACGTATAAAGTAGGATACTTTTCGAACATTGTGTGGACAAAAAAGAGTATACTTTTCGAGCATTGTGTCCCAAATCTCGAGATCCGATCACGCTATTTTGTATTTATTATCAAAATACCCAAAATTATTAAAAAGAGATGGACCAGTCATAAAAATGCTATTTTATGTTAATCCAAAACAATAAATGGGTAAAATCTCTGATCACTTAATAAAAAAACAGTGATCACAAAAAACAATCACTTTTGAGTCTAAAAATTTTTACAACTTTTGTCGCAGCGTCCTTGGAATACCCTTTTCAGAATTTTTATTTTTTACTGTTTACTGTACGCATACGCAACTTTTCCGCACCCCCCGTTTTTGAAATTGGCAATTCGGCAAAGTTCGGCCCACTCTAATGTACATATATCAGACAGCTAAAAAGCTGGAAAGCATTCAAATTCTACTGGCATAAATAAAAAAAAAAATTGTTTTGTAGTAACCTAGTAAAAAGTAATTAAGCATTTCAAATTTTTAGTTTATATTTAGTTGTTGATTTTATTTTCATTTAACTACATATTCTTAATTAAACAATAATTTTCCATTTTAACATATTGGTTTGAAATGGATGATCTAGTTAAGGGTGAAATCAAAAAATGTGATAAATTTTTTGGCCAAATTTGTGAGAAGCAAAAAGTGTTAATATTTCGGTTTTTTCTTAATGGAATCAGTAAGTTTAGTCATTATAAACCTAATTGAAAAAAATCTCTTCGTTGTCGCAATAACTTTTTTTGCACAATTTTAATTTTTTTTGTTGTAACGGAGTTTACATTTCTGCAAGCAAAAGATATAACAAAAAAAATTGCGTACGAATTTTCTTCAATTTATTAGTTTTTCGTATTTGGGATTTCAACTTGCTTTCCAATGATATATAATTTGTGTTGATCAAATTGGCGGTTTCGCAAATAAAAATACAATTCATTCCGCGAAAAAAATTTTAATTTTTTTTTTAATTTTGTATTTTTGGTCCTTTTAAATGCTTCTCAAAAATATAAAATTTTTTAAAATCCAAACAGCGGTTGCGCAGTTACAAAATAATATATTAAAAACATAACATTTCGCGATCAAAAAATTCTTAAATTGTGTGAAACAAATTTAATTTGTCAAACTAATGTCAGTAATGACTCGAAATATCGATTCAAAACCAATGAAATGCAAAATCAATCGTTTTTCGCTTCAGCAGCTTAGGGTAAAAAACTGATAATTTTTTTTGATTTGACGCAAAATTATTAGTTGAATCGTCTTTTGACACATAAATATTAGTTGAATCACCTCTGTTTATGGTTATTTTAAAATATTGTAAACATTTATCTGCATTTATTTGAATGAAATCTGATGCAAACAATTGTGGTTACGGAGTTTACAGTTACGGAGTTTACATTTGGTTACTTTTTTCGTTTTCTTTCAGAAACGCTTTGTCAGAATTTTTTTTCCGAAACAAAATCGCACGATGCCTACAAGGTTAATCCAAATATGATATTGTTTTTCTTACTCGTTAAATAGTTTGGTGTAAAAATTTGGAACGGATTTTACAACATTTTTTCAAATCTTATTAAAGACATCATTTTTCATCTCGAGAATGTTACATGCTGCAGAAAAGCTTCAAGTCTGTTATACTGGATGATTACTTACAGTCCAACGATCATTTGAGTATAAATAACATTATACTTTTCGGAATATAAATAATAGATAACTCCAAAATTCTGGTATATGCATTTTTATCAAAAATTATGACGAAAAAGCGTTACAGAGTTGAAGTCGTGATAGCTAAGATATACGAAAAAGTTTGTAAAATGTATTAATTTTTATTAAAAACGGCGCTTTTCCTCTTCATAAAAATTCTTACAGTTAGTGTTTAGCTTTATTGGTTATTAAAATATAAGCTATTAAAGTTAAAAAACCTTATGAGTTACTTGTTACGGAGTTTACATTTGGCCTATAAAATTGGTCACAAATTTTATGTATTAACCAAAAATTGGTCAGATTGTTATAAATTTTGTAAAACGGGTGACAATGCGCTGATATATATCGAAATATGTAACTCAAATGTAATCCATGCATTAGAAATTAGGTGGTTACACGGTTTTTATCACATTTTTTGATATCACCCTTAAATTAGCTGAAAAGCGGATCAGACATATAACAGGTAAATCTCTTTTGTCTTTATTTTAGTATATTAAACTAACTGCTGTATGTTACCATAATAGATATTAGATCGGGTACTAATTTAGATTCATCAAAATATCTTAATATTTGCGACCTGCAGCGTATAAACAGTATAATTTTGGTAGGACCCTTATATGGGCACTAGGTCTAAACATAGACCGATTTTAACCAAAATCAATAGGCGTCGTCCTTGCGCCGACATAAGTCGGTGTACCAAGTTTCATCAAAATATCTTAATATTTGCGACCTGTAGAGTGCGCACAAGAAAGCATGGACAGACAGACGGACGGACAGACGGACATCGTTAAATCGAAATAAAAAAAAATTCTGAGCCGATCGGTATACTATAAGGTGGGTCTAGGACCAATATTTTTTGGTGTTACAAACATCAGCACAAACTTATAATACCCTGACCACATAGTGGTGTAGGGTATAAAAATTGCAAATAATGCTATAAGGGACAACACGATTAATTTTTTAAACAGACATTTAAGAATTTCACATTAAAGAAGCATTTTAAATTTTGAGATTTTGTGTAGATTCTTGGATTCAAGAAGGAGTTTCTTTCTTCAGGTTCAACATTTTTTCAATAGATAATTCTGAAATTTTTTTTATAATGAGCTTGTTTTTATAGAATTACTATAGAAACTGTTAACCATGTTTTTGAAATTTAACAAACTTTTTGGTTCTTTACTTAAAAATCAATATTTAGGGCCAGTTTTATTGTCAAAACAAAGATTAACCTCAAACGAAATTACTTATGAAAACAATCGTGCTTAGTTCTGACTATAGAACTTGCCCTTATATTTAAAGTTAAAACAAAAGTTTTTTTTTTTGTTTTGAAGTTTAAGTGCACTACTATTAAAATCGTTTAAATGAACTTCTTAATTAATTTTTTAAATTTCATGGTCTTAGGATCACCATCTCAATCGTAAGTATGCTCAGAAACACCTTAAAATATCGGAAAAAATGTCACTTAAGTATTTGGTTTCATTTAAGTGTTTACTATAATATTGGCTCGCAGATTTTATTATATAAAAATTCTCATATTCTAAATTTTTTTAATTTTTACCGTAGAAAAATTTTACATTTAAAAACCAAATTCGTTAATTGTAAATTCGTTATTTTCATTAAAAAAAAAAAATTACACATCTAAACAAAAATTACCCCATTTAAAATATTTTTAATGCTTTTTCGTATTATTTCAAAGAAATTACAGACAAACTGAGTATCAATTGCATATTTTCTAGTATTTTAAAAGTTTTTTTTAATCGAAATAAACTGGTGTCAATGGCCTTGCAACTCTCTCAATATTTTTTATTTGAAAAAATATTATGCGGCTTGGAACAGGAACGAACTCCGACTGGTTTATCAGGGATGGAAAAGGCTCACTTAATCGGGCTCTTATACCAAAAAATGTTAGATCGCTCTTACATATTTAAAAATGTAAGTAACTAAAAAATAGCTTCCTCTTTGGCTCGTTAAAAAAAATTAAAATTAAATATTTAGATATTAGCAAATATTGGCACAAATTGCGAAAAAAAAACATTTGCAAGAAGCGAAATTTTTGCAACAATATATTCGTTTGCAGAATGTCGATCGCTGATTATCTCTTTTAATTCATTTTCTGTACCTAAAGCCTTTTTCGAATTCCGCCGTTATTTTGCAACTTTTTTAGTGCGGTTTTTTTTTAATATATAACCTAGGGATTACATTTTTGTACCATAAAGTCTTTTTTCAAATTCCGCTATAATTTTGCAATTCGTTACGTGCGTTTTTTATAAATTTATAATCTAGGGGCTATAATACACATTTCATACAACAAAGTTTGGTGGCTAGTTGCAAAAAAAATCGCGAAAAATAAAATTTGCAAAAACGAATATTTTTCCATCAATATATTTGTTTGCAGAATCTAAATCGCTGATTACGTTTCCTAATTAATTTTTGTACGACAAAGTCTTTTTTCGCGTTCCGCTTTTATTTTGCAATTTTTTAAGTACGTTTCTTTTTAATTTATAATCTAGGCTCTATAATACACATTTCATACAACAAAGTTTGGTGGCTAGTTGCAAAAAAAAAAAAAAATCGCGAAAAATAAAATTTGCAAAAAGGTAAAATTTTTTCATCAATATATTTGTTTGTAGAATGTAAATCGCTGATTAAGTTTTTTAATTAATTTTTTGTACCATAAAGCCTTTTTTCGCTTTCCGCGATTATTTTGCAATTTTTTAAGTGTGGTTTTTTTTTAAATTTATAATCTAGGATCTATAGTACCAATTTTATACACAAAAGTTTGGTGCTTAGTTTGCAAAAAAAAAATAAATAAATCGCGAAAAAAATATTTGCCAAAGAGGAAAAGTTTTGCGTGATTGTATACATTTGCAGATTGTTAATCGCTGATTGAGTTTTTTAATTATATTTTTCTACCACAAAGTCTTTTCTCGCGTTCCTCTATTATTTTTAAATTTTTTAAGTGCGGTTTTTTAAATTTATTATCTACGGAGTATAATGCCCATTTCATAAAACAAAGTTTGGTGGTTAGTTGCAAAAAAAGAAAATTTTGGCTTCGTTTGCAGAATGTAAATGAACCCCAAAGTCTTTTTTCGCATTCCGATATTATTTTGCAATTTTTTACGTATGGTTTTTTAAAATTCATAATCTAGGGCTATAATACTGTTGGAATAGTATAATTCCATAGTATAGTTCCATTCTTGATTTTTATAACTAAATTATTATTTTCCATCCCTGGTTACAATCGATGTTTTGAGTCATACAAAGAGCGCACATAATGACCCTGCAAACATTTAAAAGATACCTTCCAAAAAGATATTATATATTCTATTTGCCATTTGAATGAAAACAATCAAGTAGTATTTACTTTGAAATTGTCTTTACTTGTAAGATAATTCGGCGATATTTAGAAAAAAAAAATAATTCAAAAATTTTATCTTTTGTCATAACTTTTTATGACAATATTGCGGCAATATCACCTTTGTATCATTTGGATGTTAAAGCAAATTTTTTTGAAATCTTTTATCAATTTGGAAAAAATTAAAACTAAATTTGTACAAAAACATTCAGAAGATTATAGGAAATAAACTCGTGAAAAGTTAAGATTAATTGCGCGGGAAAAATCGGCTAAGATGAAATCAAGATAATTTATAAGTTGGTCAATGGATTATGTATGCAGATATTGTTTTTCAGGCTTAAATTTTATAATGAAAAAATTAAATAGTTTTTTTTATTGTACCGGGAGTTTATTTAGCGATTTCTCTTTTATCTTCCATATGAGTTATTGCTTTCATATTGCCTAGAAGTAGTGTTTTAGTTTAACAGTTGTTTCCGACGGAAGAAACTTCCGGAATACGAAATTGATATTGCCGGCAATAAATGTTTTCTTCCTGGCGATATGTTCGGAGAATCTTCTCCGTATTCCCATGTTTGCTGGGTGATATTGGTTTGAGTATATGTTCCTGTTCCAAGGCACATAATAGAACAAATGCTTTCTCAGTGATAGAGAGTCCCCCAATCTCTTTATTATGTATACTATTTGCTGGTGTCTTTAATAACTTTTAGTTTTTGATTAAAAATTTGTATTGAATTTGACAAGTAAAAAGAAGTAGTTTTTAAAAACTACTATTTTTTGGTTAATTGCAAATGTAGCATTAAAAATATGTTAATTTTGATTTAAAAAACTCATTTGTTTTAACATACACTGTGAAAATTATCTGCATTATCTGAGTTTTTGGAAATTTCATTTGAATATGTCCATTGAATCTTTTCATCAAATTGATAAAAATTTTCACAAAATGTTGTGAAAATTTGAATTTTATTTTTTAAAAGGATCATACACTCAATGAAAAAGTTTCATAAAATATACGAAGCTTTCTCATCAATTCTAAGAAATTTTAAATTTTTTTTGTAAAGAAAACTTCAAACTTCAATCAAAAATCTCATTAAAATTTCTCGAGCAGAATTCTCTCTGTGAAGAGGTAATGAGTGTTTTTAGGGAATTACCGCGATTGACATGCCCTTGCTAAAATAATACGTTTTATAATAGAAAAGTTACATAGGTTACATATCTTAACTTCTTCTTACAAAACTCTTTACCGGGTAATAATAGGATGTTTTTTTGTGACTTGGATTTATGGTGTCGTTTGCCGCAGAGCCCTATCACATATTCGAATTTCATTAGGGTTGGAAGGAACTCATCGGAATATTTCCTCATTAGCTATTAACTTTTGTAAAATTTAAAATATTTTTTCAAGATGAAAACCTTTCAAATGTTAGGACATTTTTCTTGTTAAATTATTTTTTTATTTAAAAGTTGCAATAATTATGGCCAGTTTTATAGTCAGAACAAAGATTGATATTTTCTTATATATTTTGTTCTCATATATTTAGTTAGAATATTCTTCTACCTCAAGTCCAAATTCTAATATGATATTTTCATATTAGATTTTTATTGTTGTTTCTTTTTTTCTTAAATATTTCTTAAATAAGAAATTTTCAAAGACTTTAGTTCTGACTATAAAATTGCCTCTTAAGCACTTCTGCTAAATTAAACCTATTAGGGCCCATTAACTTTTCTCGAGAAGTTAACTTTACCTTAACCATGGGTAACTAACCAATACTAAATATTTATCCCTATGAAAATTTAACCATAATAACTTATCAATATTTTAACTCTGGGTAGTTAACCTTAGTATGAAATGTCAGAATAAAAACAAAAATAAAAACAAAAATTAATAACAACAAATTTTTTTTTTCAATACGGGAAAATTAAAAGTTTTTCTCGCGGTTTTTTGTGTGTTTCTGGTCGTAAAAAAAATAATACACTTGACCACGTCGTTTTTTTTAAGATTCGCGGTCGCTAAATGCTATAAAATGATTTTGTCTTTTTGCATACTACGGCATAAAATTAAAATAAAAAATAGTGGAAATTTTGTGATAGATTATTAAATTAAGGCAATTTATGTGATCAGCACATCAAAGTGAGTAGAAAAATAATCGCTGTGCATGATTTTGTATTTTTTTGTAATTGCGAGTCAAAACTGTGGGTTGTCCAGGGGTTCCTCACATATGTTTAAAATATTTAAAACATGATTGGTTCACATTTCATAAATTCAAGAGTGATTTCTATGCGCCTTTTTATATTTAAGACTTAAATTCAATAGTCTTTTACTTCATTTAGTAGTCTTGAGCTTTGATACATGATTCATTTTGAATTTAATACGCTGATTCCAAATTCTTAAATGTAAGTTACCTAAAATTGATGGAACAATTGTTTTTCTGAGAGTGGTTTTCAAAAGAATTTTTTCCTATAACGGTACACAAATTAAGAAAATGTTGTCCTATGTATTTTAGAGAACAAAATTCATTCTTTACTACCATCGTAACAAAAAGTCTTAAGCTATTTGAATGCGTTTTGTATAGTATTTTAAAATTCATAGAAAGCTATTTTTCGCGTTTTTAATCACAATTTTCTCAAAATTGAGAGGTGATAGAGAATTCGGAATAGAGATTTGGAATCAGCAAGTAAAATACTAAAAGTATGTATCAAGCTTCTACCAACAGCGACTTTTCATTTTGTAGAGGTGTATAATTCGTGTCAAATTGTTGTAATATTGGTCACCATTTTTGGTTATAATTATTCAAGACAGATTTTGGCTCCCTGAACCAATAAAAAAATAAATTTTTCATATTTCCTTATATGAGGCCAATTTCTGTAAGCTATCACAGAAACCTAAATCCTAAATAGCAAAAATTTGTGCACGATTTAATTTCTAAATGATTTTTATAAAACAGAACATTAAAATCTTGTAATTATTTCAGTAAAGAAAACTAACTAAACATTCAAAAAATGTCGAAATGGGGTTGAGTCCATTTTTTGGAACAACTTAGCAAACCTATGCTAAAACATGTATTAAAACTTCTATTTTAGCAAGAAGAATATAAGACTAGGAGATGCAATCAGATATAATACAGAACATTATGGTGTTGTCAGGCAGTTGATCGGAAAATGAGGGAAAAGTGAAAATAAATTGCCAGAAACTAAAAATTACTCGTGCAATAAAAATTTAAAAAAAACGTCAGAATTAAGAAAAAAAAATTACAAAAAATATGCAAATCTCGAAAATAAAAAATTGTCAGAATCATCAAATTTCATTCTCAAAAAATTTTTTTATTGCACTTTTTTAATTTCTGATATTACCAATATTTTTGCTATTTTTTCTCTAATTTAGAGATGTTTTTGCCTCTTTATTCACATTTTTAATTTTTTTTCTGTGATACCATGGCATCATACCGTAATTGACGCAAATGTTTTGTCCGATATCCGGTTCGATGTGCGATCCGATAGCGATTAGGACCCTAGTCTTATACCCTTCTTGAATCTAGTTCATAAAATATCTACAGATAGGGCTACCGTATACGAAATATGTTTAGCCCCCCCCCCCCCCCTAGAGTGAATCCTGTATCCGCTCCTGTCTTTGTAATAAACATTACAAAACCTACAAATTATTTTGTCTATACTAAAAAGTTAATTTATAATGCGGCAGCGAGTATTGAAAGCCGCATTTTAATTAGCCCAAATACTTATTCATTGAATTAAACAAAAAAATTCAAATTTGATTATCTAATAATTTTTTAACGGTTCGCGGTATATCCAAAATTCTGTATCCATGTACATTTCCGCTGGAAATACATTTTCATTGTGTGTAATAAAAAAATTACTTTTTATAAATTTTTGAAAAAAGCGGATTTTCGAACCATTCTATGGCTATCTGGTGTATTTTGAAAATGCAAAAAAAAAGTTTTGTGTATTAAATTTTGTTGTAGAATCGAATGGTAAAATCAGATTTCCTGTAAATGCAGCTGTTTTGCTCTGGAGGAAAAGGGTCTAAAAATTGGCGTTTTTGGCCGAGTTGCGCCAGTGGAAGGAGTTGAAATAAAAAAGAAAAAAAACGCCATTCTTTTTTTCTATGCAAAAACTTTAAAAAAAGTGATGATATCCGAAAATCAAATTTTTGTGACGAACTCTAATGTTTATACTCACTCTAATCTTCCTTCAATTTGTGAATGGAAATATCTAAAAGCAGCCGTAGCATGAGAATTCAAAACTGAAGGATCAATGCTAGCATCAAAATCGTTGACATAGGAATTTTTTGGTACTTTGTAAATTAAACGATTTTTTAACATATTTTCTCCACCCAAGAAAATTGGTAACCATTCGTAATAACTAATGTGTTGATATTGAGCCGTACTAATTTTACGTGCTTCCTGAAATAGTGTACGATCATCATAATGGGGGTTTAGTTTGGCCAATGCGTCAGCAATGCGATTGTGTTCACGCAGGAGAATGGTTTGCAAAATGGTAAGACCAGGATTTTGATTAACACGAATATCACCAGCTCTGTAACAGACCTCATTTAAATCAGTTGCATCACAGTCACCGGTAACATTTTGCGACGATGGCAACCATTCAGCACCGTTACGTTCTTCGACAATCATGCGACCACCTTGAAAAGCTCGTATCTCGCTGTTTTGTTGTATGGAGTTACCATAAACTAATGACAAGTCCATGTATGAAGTTACAGTAGTAAGTTGTTCAGCTGGTCCACCACGATAATCAGCACAGTTGGCATCCAAGTCAGTTAGAGTGCGTACAAAATTTAAACATTCAGTGCCAACTTGTGAAAAGGCTGGATCATGCGGTGGCACTAAGATGGCAAAACAAGTTTTAGGAGCTAAATCTTTGCCAACCAAACGACCATCGTCAGTACAACAGCGTGTAGGATGTTTTTCTATAGAAAAAAAAAAACGAAAGGAAAAACAAATTAAACTTTACTTTTAGGCAAAAACTTGAGTCTATTTTAAACAGATCTTTAAATGAATTGATTCACGCTAAAAAAACGCCCCTCTGGTAATATATTTGCTGGTAATATAAATATGTTTGGGAAAACTGTAAAAATATATTCGCCGTGTTTCTGATATAATATGCTTACTTGCATAGATATTCGCCTGTAAACATATATACACTCAACGAAAGAAATATACTTCCAATACAAAAAAAAATTTACTTTTTTCATATACAGTGGCTCACAGCTTATTTCGTGTCAGCAACATTTTTGAAACACCAAGAATACAATTTTTATATTTTATTCTGAACTCTACAAATAAATGATGCAGTTTTGTAGATCTTCAATATAAAACCCCAAAAAAATTTACACAAATATCAAAATTGAACAATTTATTGAAAAAAAAAACTAAACAGACACATAATTCTCATGTCACAGCATATTTCGTGTGTTGATTTTTATTCTTTTCTTTTTTGAAAATAACGGATTTTAAGACATAACGGTAGATCAAAACCTAAACAATAATGATATCAGAAAGAGTGCGTATATTCAAAATTATTAAAATCAGTTATAATTCCGTGCTTTTACAACTTGGATTCACGCACTTCAATAGAAAAACGCGAGTTAAGTTAGGTTCCTGAAGTG
Source organism: Leucophora obtusa (assembly GCA_949987735.1). NCBI lineage: Eukaryota > Metazoa > Arthropoda > Insecta > Diptera > Anthomyiidae > Leucophora > Leucophora obtusa. Next base: position 222,819,054 of record OX465295.1, read on the forward strand.
GCCGCCATAAAGGCCAGCTCATGTGGGTCCTTCCAAATCGTGTTCCCGTTGTGATACACGTAAAGCCGTTAGGCGACCACATCAGGGTCCGAACCAAACCAGTAAGACCCCCTGGTGAACAGACTCATCCTGCCTACGTCGGCAGTAGACACGTCCGTCAGGTCATCCAGAAACGGATGACCAGAGAGAACAGCCCTCCTGTTCGCAAACGTCGGACACTGGCACAGCTGATGGAACGGAGCCTCCTCCTCTTCCTCATCGTGACAGCTCCTGAAGGAATCATTATATGGCAGTCCCAACCTGCATGCATGCACGCCAAGTGGGACGGGGTAACTCAATGACCGTCCCAGTACGTCGGCGGTCATAGGTAGGCCACACCTTCCTTATACCCAAGAAAGTTGGCTCATTTGCCCACCTGGCAGAGGCAAGCTGCAGGTAGTGACGCTCAACCCGCGACTTGCTCGCCGTGAGCGGTATGCCGCACGTGTGATCGATCTCCCTATCGTGAAGCATCGTCCCGAGTGCATGTAGTCCATCCGCAACATTGTTGCCATCATTGTCCCCGTGTCCCGGCACCCAGATGAGTGTCAATCGCGAATGTCACGCCATCTCGTTCAGAGACACCCGGCACTCATGGACAATCCTCGATGTGGTAAACATACCTACTAGGGACTTTATGGCTGCTTGACTGTCGGTGAACACAACAATATCCTCCGTGGATTTCCTTTGGCACCTTATCTAAGTCATAGCCCGCTGTATAGCCGCTCCCTCAGCCTGTATGATGCTGCACTGATCCGGCAGCCTAAAGGAGAGTCGATAATCATAGCGACCCACATACCCTAATTTTCAAGATTGAAGTATTTAATCTTGTGTTGTTATATTCTGGCCAAAATCATTTGAAATTAAAAGAAGAAAAAAGAAAAATTTGCCTAAAAGCTAAATAAATGCCAAAAATCGCTGTTTTCTCGAAATCCGCTCAAAGAAAATCTCTGCCGCAGCCAAATTAAAAAACGCAATCCTACAATTTTTGTAGTTTTTAATTACTAATATGTTCTTAATAAAACCTTAAAGTTCAATCTTTAATTTAAAAAAATTTCTTTAAAAAAATTTTAAAAAATTTAAAATTGTAGATTTGAAAACAGTGTTTAAGAATTCCGACCTTCTTTAGCACTAATTTAAAACGAGTTAGCAGAACACAATAGAAAAAAATAATTCTTATCTGAGTTCGTAGAACTTATAGAACAAAAAAATATTTCTGTAGTAGATTATTTCAATAAATTTTAAAATTGGGACCCGAATTTCTTGAATTTCTAAATGGCCTGCGTCACATCAGTTGCCTGGGGAAATTGTTATAACTCGGCTGATTTTTAACCGATTTAAGTTTTTATTGCTTTATTACAAAGAGAATTCACTCTAAATTACGATTCTTTAGTGTTTTTAATTCGAATTAGTTTTAAAATATCAATGTTTTAGAGAAAATGCAAAAAAAGTCATATTTTCCCCTTGTAATCCGTGTTCCAAATTTCAGGGCCGATGCGGCACGTCTTCCCGATGTCCGATTATCCTAATTTTTTGGGGGACGTAGTTTTACACCCAAATAAATATTTCCAGGGGGTAGCATGTATACCCTAGTATACATCGATAATTTGCTTCAGTGTCTTCAATAGAAAGGAGGATAGACTTATTGGTCTATAATCCTTCGGTTTCGTGAATTTAAATTCATAGAATCTACTGTGACTACCAAGACTTGCTGAAGCGCAATTTACTCCAAAGTGCCGAAGACTTGGGCGTACGTGACAAATTCAGCTTCTACCAAGATAACGATCTCAAGAACATATCCGGTATAGTGCAACCTTGGCTGATTTGGAATTGCCCACACGTCATCCCAAAACCCGCCCAATCCCCACATTTAAATGTAGTTGAAAATTTGAGGCACATGCTGGAACTGTTTTTTTTTGAAAACACCATATTTCTAATATCGAAAGTTTGAAAGCGGCTTAAAAGCTGTAATAAAGCAAAATGACTACCCTAAAAAACATTAAATAATTATTTTTCAACAATTTGTATGTTTTTTTAATGTTCTATTGCCATACGCCAAATAAGCTGGGACATGAGAATTATGTTTTTGTTTAGTTTGTTTTTCAATAAATCGTTCATTCCCAGTGTAGAAAATCATTACCAGATATGTAAGTATGTAAGTGGTAATGGTAACTAGTTACTTTTGTTATTACATTTCTTATTACCTTTATATGGCGATGTCGCGAAAAATAATGAGTTATGGTTACACACCAGCATACGAAAAATCAAAAAATATATCGTTACCTATATGCTTACCAGTACTGACAAAAATAATGAGTCTAAAAATAGATTTAAAAAAAAAATTAATTATATAAAAAAAATATTTTTTATTGTATTTTTTTTTTTTATATAAAATTTGCTGGTGCGGGAATCGAACTTGGGTCTACAGATTGCCAGTCAATAGCTTTACCATCTGAGCTATATCGACATGTAATATTTAATAGATAAAAACATAATTGACCTGCTGCACACAAGTTTACTCGCCAACATACAAAAAATATATGGTTACATATACCCTACCAGTGTTTAAAAAATATTGAGTCTAAAAATAGATTTCAAAAAAATCTAGAAAATTATTTTCTATTTGAAATAATGACAAAAATAAGTCATTATCAGTAACTCATTATTATATGTTTTAAAATAATGCAGAAGGTAAGTGGGTGTCATTACTGATAGTCCAAAAAATAATTATAGGCGTGTTCGTTTACTTACTACAAGTTACTACTTTTACTACAGCTGTAAAAATTCAATACAAAAAGTAAACAAAACTTTCCAATTGTAGTAAAAGTAGTAAGAATTTCGAGTAAACGAACACACAGAATATGTCATTAATGTTTCTACACTGGGTTGTTGATATTTGTGTAAATTTTTTTGGGTGCTTTGTATTGAAGACTAAATTATCTACAAAACTGCATCATTTATTTGTAGAGTTGAGAATAAAATGTACCAATTTTATGCTTGGTTTTTCAAAAGTGTTCCTCACACGAAATGAGCTGTGAGCCACTGTAATTTAACTTTAAAAAAATAATGCTATTTACATTTTGTTAGAGGCTGTAAACAGCTCTTATATGAGCACATAAGCCTTACTTTTTTCATATATTAAAGTTTTTACAGTTTGAATTATTTATTCGAAAGATATACTTCCACAAAGTTAGAATATTAAGTTTAATCCAGTAGGCTATGATTTTTCTGCAATTGTTATTATTTTTAAAGTTTTTTGTTTTGCTTGTTCAAACTGTGAACAGCTAGCTTTAAATAAATAGCATAGATAAATAAATTGGAAAAATAAAGGCGTATAAAGATGAAGGCCATTCTAACCGCGAAATTGCCAGGCGTTTGGAAAGGCCCCATATGGGAATAGCAAATGTCTTAAGAATGTATTCCAGTTATGTCAACATTAAAAGTCCATCATCACTGGTGGTAGACAAAATCGAGATGTTTTTCGAAAAGCAGGCATATACCATCTATCCACTTTCGAAATAAAAAATGATTTACAGCTAAATGTGTCAGACGTGTAAGAGAAATTCTGCAAACAAATAAAAACGTTAAATGGGTTAGATGTAACTCAAAATCATGTTTGAAATCAACTCATAAAATTAATAGACATCAATATGCTGTCACTCAAGTGCTCTGGAATCATAAATGACAAAACGTCATATTTAGTGAAAAAAATAAATTCACCTTGGACAGTCTTGATAGATATAATAAGATCTGGTGTGATACGCGTAATTCAAAACCCACAAAGCTACATTGAAATTTTGGCGGTGGAAACCTTACGTGCTTCTGCAGTAAAAAAAGACTCCCATTTGTTTTGTATCTAGCAAAAGGAATGCCGAAAATACATCGATCTTCTGCAGAAAGTTTTAATAACATATCTTGATGAAATTGAGCTATCACATCCCATTTTTCAACAGGACAATATCCCAATCCATAGAGTTCGAGTTTCTTCTAAATGGTTGCTTAAAAAAACATAGCAACTATGAAATGGCCAGCCCTCAGTCTGGGTCTTAACACTGTTGACAACATATGGGGAATATTTCCAACACAGTTACATACATTAACGTCAATTTAACAATTGAGGAGAGCTAAAAGAAGAAATCACTCGGGTATGAAATGAAATCGAAATATCCGAGTCTCAAAATTTGATGCATTCTATGCCACGAATAATGGAAGAGGTTATTCGAGTGCTTTAAAGAGTTTTTAACAATTTTGGAAGTATATTTATTTCCTTCTGAAATTTAGGGGGTAATTTTCTAAAACACTTTGGTGAAGTGTTGCGTTATTTCTATAGAAATTGTTTTTGTAACAAAAACAATTTACATTGAAAGTTCCCTTCACTTCACCCAAGTGTTTTACGAAATTAGGTACTTAGATTAATTTTGTTAATTACTATTAAAATATAGTTTTAATTTTCATTAAAATAGTGAATTTTATATTGTTGAATTACCATTATTACATGGATTCTTATTCATGTTTAGTCTCCTGTTTTTCTTCTAAATGAAAGTTAAAAGCAATAAAGCAACCTTTGGAAGCCCGAGTAAAAAAGTTCATATATAACAATATATTTTTTAATACAAAAAAACACATTAACATATAGTAATATAAAATGGCTTTGCATCCGATATGGTTGATCCCATAAATTGAGGTTTAATATACAATAAGATATAGCCCAATACATAATCACATATAAACCCAAATCGAAGAAATTTTCTAAGTAATTTTAGATATAATTTAATATAAACCTTTATATGTTTTACATATAACTATATGATAAATTATCAAAAATATCTTCTAAGTCATTTTAGATAAAACTTTATATACCCGAGTAAAAATAGTTATATAGGAAATTATATAATTTAATATGGACTAATATGTTTATACATATATAGTCAAATGTGGCACTATATCTTTGTGGATATAATTATGTATAGCTTTGAGTTTTCCACAAATTTCTTATATGATGTCATATATAGATCAGTATAAATATATATGTCCCCATATATATTAATATATACCATATTTAGTTACATATGCTATGACAATTTTAATACAGCGTCATATATAATTAAAAACGGCTTTATCGGTAAAAATATAAAGTCTTATATAGCTCAATGTTAAATTTTTTTTCTAAGTTGTTTTAGATATGTTTAAGTATAGCTCAATGTAAAAAAAAATTCTATGTTTTTCTGAGAAATATTTATGTATGTATGATTTCATTATGACTCCTAAATTCCTTGTACACCTTGTATAAATACAAGCTATATTTTTTATGTAGGGAATTTGGCATTAAACTCATAAACATACCAGGTTTACACAGTTTACGGGTCGAATAGAAGTTTATATAAGAAGGCTTAAAATGCTTGGTTACAATTATGTACAACTACTTCTAAATACTTATGTGTAAATTCATAAATGCTTTATAAAGTTATAGGAGGCTCATGAAACAAATTCTGTATGAAAAATTTGTTTTGTGATCCTCCTATAATTTTATAAAACATTTATGAATTTACACATTAAAGTTTTATTTAAATTTCGAATTCTTAACTTAAGGGTGTTACTTTTTAGTACTTTTTAATAGTTTTTGTTTTTATATATTTAGTTAGAATATTCTTCTACCTCAAGTCCAAATTCTAATATGATATTGTCATATTAGATTTTTATTTGTTGTTTCAAAAAGGGGTTGATCATTTTCATGATAGACAATACAATTGTTTCGTAGACATCACTCTACTCTTCAGTTGTCCGCTAAGAAAATGATAACTTTCCTACTCAAAACGAGACATTACATAAGGTACAAAAAACCAACGGGATGAGAATTTTGTACTTTCGTATATGAACTGTCTGATTTGGTAAAACCAGTTATAAATCAACTCCTTTTTGAAAGCAACAATTACATAAAAGTACCCTTTGGGTACTATTTATATGTATGTCTGTTGTCAATACATTTTGTAAAAACAACTAATTTTAAACTCAAAACAAAATAAATATTTGAATGAGATTTTAGCCGTGGTGTGCTTATTTTCAATTAAAATAATTGTTTTTGTTTTTATCCTGAAATATAATGCGTTTTTATAATTATGACTTTCTACTTCAAATTAGATATGATTATCTCGGGTCAAAATCAGGATAAGATTCTATATGATTTAGTATATTTAGATCTTATCCGACATAATTTTATCCACCATTTTTCGGATCATAGCATATCTCCAATTATATTAAATTAGATATCATTACATATGACATCATATTATTTTTTTTACTCGGGTAATCTAGGTTCCAAGTCATTTTATATGTAAATTTAGATAAATCTTAATTTAAAATATTTGCTGAGTCAATTTTTGATACAAATTTATATTATTTAAAATCAGAAAAAATTTCGAAAGGAAAATATTTTTTATGTTAGATTTACAATTCAAACATATTACAAAACCCAACATATTTTGGGTATAAATCTTGAAATCCAATTGTATTAAATAGTATATAAATATAACAGATTAGATATAATACGATTCAATTAGATGTGCCCAATTTTGGGATGCAATTGCATCAGAGTATATGCAATTGTATAATATTAGATTGAACTGTATCTAAAATAATACAATCTGATATAATTTTATAGACCCATTTTGCGGATGAGATTATATAAACACTTATATGATTATTTTATATTCTTATATATAAGATATATAAACTTTTTTAATCGGGAGTTTATTTATATTCATGAGTGCATTTTTGCCTGCCAAAATATATATGTTTATCATTATTATATTTGCATTCCACAAACATAAAAATGTTAAAATTAAAGTTTCGTTTATATCTTTGTGTAATCGGAAATATATGACTCACAATATAAACATTACAATGTTTGCCTGAAAACAAACACACATACGTATAATAATAGTAAAAACAAAATAATTGGAGCATTCTTCAAACCATAGAGTTTATGAAATAAAAAGCTCCGGAATTCTCTAAGTTAGCGAGAAAAAATAATAAAAATGTGGTTGCGAATAGGGAATTTAATTTTTTTCGAACATTTTTAATAATGAAATGATATTGGCTTTCCTTAAAACTAAAGGCTCTATCTGTAAATCTGTAAACCATTTTATGTGTTAAAATAATACAGAAAATATTTTTGTCTTTCTTCTATGTATTGAAACAATGGTCAAGTAAAATCGTAAATAAATTCTGTTGAAAATATAAAATTTCTACATTATAACTTGACATTTAACTCTATGCTGAAGAAAAAGATAAAAAATCAATATTTTCCATTTTTTATACTCTTTTTATTCATTACAAGATTCTTACGATACTTTTTTTACGATATTTTCAAACTAATTTGGGCTTAACCCGTTTCCTGTTTGCAGTTACAAGCTGTTAACATAGGGTGGGAGAATTACATACCCTAGTAAAAATGTTTTTTATATAATCATTTATAATTTTGTACAATTATATCTCATCGAGTATTGTGAAATGTATATTTTTACATAATTATATCAAAAGATACCCAAGAAACATTTTTACGGACTCTCCGGCACGTACGGATTCATGTATCCGTATAAATGGATTTTCGAACACAATACGTTTTAACTCCGTTTTGGTGTATCCGTTTCCGTACCTTTAAATACGGATTTCATCGGTTGCAGTTTGTTTACAAAAAAATTATATTTTGGAAAAGTTGGTTAAAATATTATTATAATGGGAAGAATATATGGAGAATACGCAATAGAGGCAATTCTTTCTATCACACCATTAATCAAACAACATCAAGTAAAAAGGTAAGATTTATGAAACTTAATGTTTCACAATGTTTTGTGTATAACATGTGAGAATTTGCATCTTGTACAAAGTCAATTAAACCAAAACTAATTTATTGTCTCTTTTCCATATAGATGTTGGATTTTACTCCGGGTCCCTAAGTGCTGGATAGATGGGTAAACCGAGCCGGATATGCTAAATATTGTAATTGTAAATAATAATTATTAATGAATTTATAAAAAAGAAATACTTTTTATTGAAAATAATAAACATATGGTCTATTTTTGTGGAAAAAATCGGTAGGATACGGACAAGGAAATACTCCGTTATTACATGACATACCGGTCCGGAAACGGTCCGGCATTGACGGACTTTCAGCGGACTAGTCCGTTTTTTACATGACATAACGGTCCGTAAACGATCCGTCATTGACGGACTTCAAACGGACTTGTCCGTTTTTAACACGACATACCGGTCCGTAAACGGTCCGTCATTGACGGATTTTCAACGGATTCAAATCAGTTTCGATGTTCCGTTTTCTGGATCCGTTTACGGACGTATACGGAGTTGGATTCCGTTTATGACGGACCGAAAACGGTGCGTAAACGGAACGAATTTAATTTTAAAATAATGAGTTACAAAAATACTATTAGCTTATAGGAAATACAATCAGAAAAATTAAAGTTTTTTCTAGTGTATAATTTTAGGAATCGTCATAAAAATTTAAACACAAAACATATTTACATATAATAAATAAACAATTTATAAAATTTAACTGTGTAAAAAGTACTTATTTACACTATTACGAGTAAGTCATTAAAGGTATTCATTTAAAGTATTTACGCCCCGTATACTGTGTATATGTTGTAAGCTTACTTAATTAATGTCAAAACTAGTTTACGAGCCCTCGTAAATATACGCTTACATTTTTATGTGTAAACTTTTTCGTATTTATACACACATTTGTATATTGTCAAAAATAAAATTATTTTGTATTGTTTTGTTTGTTGTTTTTTATTTTCTCTTTTATTTGTTTTTAAATGCTACAAATTTAAAAAATTCTGTGTCTAATTTATGAAGAGATCAAAAAAGTGGCTTAATGCAAAATTGAAATGTGAATAGTTCTAAAAGGTGCGTTCATTAAAATAAACACCCGAGTAAAAAAGTTTTGATATAACCATATATTATTTTATGTAATTGCATATAGTAAGTTATAGTTACATATGGCCACATATGCTTTTAAATTCAAGCAGATATACTTTTATATAGTCATATGTTAGATATTTTTTCCTCAAAGGTTTTAATATGGAGACATATGTGATTTTATATTGTTACATACTGGCCTACATATAATTGCATGTGCTATATATAAGTACATAAAGTAACATATTACAGATATAATTACGTATACGTTTATATATAATTTAGTATGACACTATACATAATAATATAATACTATATGTGGAGCCATATAAGAAATATTTCATAATTTGTGTTAGATATGATTATATATGGACGAATAAGAACCCATATATAACTTAATATGGTTCCATATCTACAATATTTCATGATTTCTGTAATATATGACAATATAACGTTCTTTATAACATCATCTATAATTATATATCATCCCACATAAGCAATTATTTCAAAGTGATTTTATATAAAACCGTATTATATTATATTAATTACTAGGGATTGGCGCGTGACTAGAAATGTGAGTCACGTTATTCACACGTGATCGTGAGTAATAATTACTATACTCAAGTGATTCGTGCGTGAGTCTGAGAATATATAATTCGTACTTGATTCGTGCGTGAGCGGGAATAAGAATATATAACCCGTGCATGATTACTACTTTTTTACTATTTTTCTTATATCTTGGTTGTATAACATAATTCTATTAACTTTAAAATTTCAGTCCTGTTAACTTTATTTTAAAATTACTAAAAATAAAGAAAATTTTGTTCATGTTTAATGCACTGTCATGATAAATCTGGATAAAAGTAATGGAAGATTTATCGAAATTATAGGATCACCAGCAGACCTTTGGGTTAATCATTATATTTGGAAATTAATTACACATGCAATTACACAATTACATGTAATTGTAATTAAAAAAAAATAATTACAAGTAATTTGTAATTGAAAATTTTCAATTATACATTACATATAATTGTAATTGAAAAAATGTAAATTACAATTACATTTTTTCGGAAAAGAAATAATGAGAAAAAGCACAAGTGAGGGGTCAGCCCAACATGACGTATTCTTTTTGTACTTATCCACGCCTATCCAACCTATCCCAGTCAGTTTTTTCTACAAAATTTTAACAAAAAACACTTTAATTCTAAATGTAATTGAAATTTGTAATTGAAATCACTTTCAATTACAGTTACATGAAATGTAATTGAGTTTTTTTTAATTTCAATTACATTTATTTGCAATTGTAATTGAAATCTCCCAGGTCTGATCTCCAGATATTGCATATATTTTTTATTTAAAAAAATAATTTTTGTATATTGTTAGATGTGGTCATATATAATATGATCTAAAGTATAAGCTTAATTTTTAGATATAATTGTATCAAACTATGTCCACTTTTATAACATTTTATATAATTTTATATAAAAAGGTATAATTTGATGTAATTGGATGAGGACAAAATTCGGATACAATTGTATCGAATAGCATAAAATTGTACCAAATTGTATACAATTGTATACAATTCGATACAATAAGATACAATAAGATGTTCTCATTTTTCGGATATAATTATATCTAATTACATAAAAGATTATATATAATTAAATATAACTTCATATGGCTCCATATCATTTTTTTTTACTTGGGCAGGTAAAGTTACAAATATACGCGATTACAAAAATACACGGTTTACGAGGGGATAAATGCAGTTAGATGAATACCACTATTATTTTATTTTTTAAAAATAATGATTACAATAGGCCGTTATTAAAAAGTCATTATTTTATATTATAAAATAATGCAAAAGGTAATGGTATATCATTGATGGTAATGCAGATAGAAATGAGGTGTCATTACCAATATTTTGCTGGTTTGTAGTTAAAGCCGATTTTATGGATTTACAAGTTTTTTATTAACTTTATAACCCTCGTATATGCGAGATTATTAAGGAACAAATCAACTTAAGTTATATGCCTTACATATGGACCCAGGAACATTTATTGGAATCAGTTATCGAATCTATTTACATTAATGCCCGTAATTTCAAGCAATAGATAACATACCTACCAGTGCTAAGGTACACTCAAATAAAAAAGTTTGTAAAAAAATTTGTAAACAGTTTCCAATCGCACTATATTATTTTTATACTGATTATTAGTACAATTTTTATTTTTAGTAATCATTTTTGCTATTCTCTTATTACAAATTTCGGATTTTTTTACTAATTTTCGCTGCTGATTTCAGAAAAACATTTCACTAATTTTTCAAAACCGAGTACTAAATTTAGCAGAAAAATATACTAATTTAAAAATATTTTTTTTTTTGATTTTTTACAATTCTTGTTTAGTTTATATTTGTTACTATTGATATATTCTTGGTTTAGAAATAACACCCAGAAAATTTTATTGCATCTCCAATACATAAAACGGCAATAACTGGAGAACCGTTTGCAATTTTGACTCCAAATTTCAAGTACGATGAAGTAATTATACGCTTGTTACAATCGAAAGAAAAAAATTTTTTTTTTTAGATTTTACAGTTTTTTTATTTTTTAGTACAATTTTTTGCTAATTTCAGCAGATTGATTTTAAATTATAGTTTACAGCAATTTACTGAAATTTAGTAGCTGCAACTAATTATTTATACTAATTTCACTGTACTAAAATTTAGTAACTTTTTAAACTGATTTTAGCAAATCGATTTTGAATTGCATTTTACATAAATTTTACTAAAATTTAGTAGCGGCTACTAATTTTTTCTACTAATTTTATTGTACTACAGATCAGCAGACATGTGTTGCTAAAATTAGCAAAAAATACCGCTGGCCTCAAAACAGTTAAATTTCCCGTAATAACAGCAAAAATTTCAGTAGCCATTACAGACTTTTTTGGTTGAGTGTACCTACCGTGTAAGCGAACAAAAACTGGTAGGTATCTATTGGTTGAAATTACGAGCATAAAGTCTTATAGAACAGACTAGCTTGTCGAAACTAAAATGATAGGTAGTACAACTGACCGAGAACTAGCAACTAGGCGAGAACTAGGCCAAAAATCACAGATTAATACCAGATGTGAAACTAATGACAGGTGTCAAAAAAGTATTCTCGAACCGTATGGTTTTGTTTACATGGAAATCAAGTCAAGAGGGAGATAACAATATAAAATCTCTATACATTTTGTATTGCGCATTTTTTGTATTAACTGTCCCTTTTTAGATTATTGTGCTTTATCTTTTGTGTTTTTCTTAAATTTTTGCGTTTTGTTTTGCTCACTTTCTGTCGGCCATAGTGCCCAAATCAGCTGATTCATATCTGGTATAATTTGTGCCAAAAATCATCAATGATAGAACCGAAAATAGAACAGATTCTATAGCAAAATATATTCTTTTACAGCCGGTTCTATAAAGTAGAACAGCTTAGTGGAAAATTGATTGCAAATTTAGCCTGAAAACTTACTTGATTGTGTACCACCAGCTTGCATAGACATATCGTGAGTTATAATTTGACCAAATTGCATATTGACTAACGTAAACTCTGGATCTGGTACATCCATTTCACCAAATACGACCAATGATACTAAACGAGCATTGGGTAATTCCTCCCCAGTGATAGATCTGGTAGGAGCTTGAACACCGTCCGCATATTTTGGTGATAGAAGACGTCCATATCTCTGATTAGCCATGCCCAATTGAGGCTGTTCAATATGATTGCAGGACCCATCGAGAGTACGATAAGCAGATTTTTCACATATTGGTGGTGGTTGGGCACAAGATGCCTGACCAGGTTGGGGAAAATGAGGACCGTATAAGGGGTTTCTAACTGAATTAAATTGTTGAGCTGGTGCCGGAGATGAAGCAGCAAATCCTCCATATGGCACTTCATTTCTATTAACAGTAAATAAGTTAAAGGGGAGTTAATAATATATATGTCGATTTATAATTACTCGTAGGTTGCCCTCAAGGGGTTTGCTAAATGATGTATGTGTTGTGCTGTGCAATTGAAAACAGAGTTCTTATGGCGTTTTCTTTTCTGTAAAAAAATGTTGCCTTGTAAAAAGGCAACATTTTAAAAGTGTTGCCCTCACCCCATTAAAATGTTACATTTTTCCAATCATAATAGAACACAACAAAATCACTCTTGCATTTTTCTAAACATATGTATGTGTATTGTATACTCGTATGCAATATTGTTTACGCAAATTATTACTAATTGTAGCCTAGTGGTTGTGATGCCTGCCTTTGACATGGGCTGGACGGGTTCAAATTCCAGACAAAGTAAAAAATAAATTTTTTTATGTATTTTCTTTTTTCAATTAAATTTTTTTTTTCATATTTAAAGCAAATTGTATAATTTTTTATTTATTTTTAGCCTTAAAAATTGTTAAATACTAAATAACAACAAAACTATAAAAATCTAATTAAAATTTTATAAAAACAAAAAAAAAACCAAAAAAAGACCAAAAAAAATATTGTGCCACAACCGGGGTTTGAACTTGCGACCTACGGCATCAGAAGCCATGATAGTACTCCCTAGGCTACCAAGTTGCGAGTTAGCTGGCAAAAAACATTACAGTATATACACATGGCGTTGACATAAAGAAAAAAACAGGGCAACACTCTACCCCTCAGAAAAGAAAACGCCATTAAAGTTTAATTTTAAAATAGTCGACAATATATGATAGAACAATTCAACATTTGTTTAGTGTACTATGTTCAAATGTGCTAGCAAAGAGAAAACCCAACAGAAAATAGTCATTAAAATGATACAATAAATTTAACAACTCTGTTAATATGACAATACAACACATACTACGTACACTTTGTGAACTCCTTTACTTTAAAAGACCATACGTACCCCATTAATGATAATGCCAAAGGAGAGTTTACCGGTGGTTCTGATGACAACTTGCCTTGGGAATATTTAAAACCGTGAAATGGATTGTCATTATGATTATTGTGTACTACGTGATAACCGGTGGTAGATACTTTAATGCCTGATGATAGTGTTAGTAGCGATAGCAGACATATTCCTATTGTCCTAATCATCTGCAAATAAAGAAATATTTAACATATGTCCATTAATAAGTATTTTGCAATTTTTCTTAAAAACGATTTATTATAATAGAATTTTAAAAATTGTATTAATTTTTTTTGCTTTAAATAAAAATTGTCATTACTGTGTTGCGGTTAAAACCAATGTGGAAATGTGCAGCAGTGCCAACAGGTATGGTATGTCATCACATTATTAAATCAATTAAATTGGTGTAAACAAAAAATTTAATGTCTATTCTGGTATGTGCGGAATACACAACATATACACAAAGTACACAGAAATAATTTACAAAATTCTAATTAAATTTTTAAACACCTTTTTCATACCAAATTTGTAAATACAAAAAAAAAACTTTTTAAAAAGGCACCAACAAAGAAATTTGTAAATCCAAAAAAAAATTTCTTCTTTTTTTGTAACTTTGAATTTTTATTTTTAAACAATTTTTATATGAAAGATAACAATTTACAAACGAGTTACAAATATTTCAAACAAAAAAATTGTTGGGAATAAAATTTAAATTTAAAAGTAAAAGTAAATGTGATTGCTTTTACAAATTCCCATTGTTGGTGCCTACTGTTTTTTCTGTGTAGTATTTTTAATATTCTGGTTAGATTTTTCTTAAAATCGATTTTGTTTTTTGGTTTTATTTGACGTTTAAGACAACGTCATCTAAAAACATAAAAAAATCGAACGACATACATTTTGGAAACATGTTTGTGTCTGTGCAAATCATAAGATAAATAAATGATCTTAAAAACCGCTCGATACATGTTGTTAGTAAAAATTGAAATAAAAAATCCAGTTTTTCTTTTTTTTTTAATTTATATGGTGCAAAATTGCTATTATAAGACAATTTTAGTCAACAATGGTCTCACATCAGCTGAAAGAAGCCAACATAAACACAGCCATCTCCAAAGTCAATTTGGAATATTTGTTTTTATGTCACTGTGTCAGTATCTATTGTACAAGTCGTATGCACACATGTTGTACACCAACAGTTAGAAGTGAAATAATAGCGGTGAATTTCCTTATATCGTAACATTTTAATTTCCATAAAATTATTTAATTATAAATAATTGAATATGATTTGGAAACTCTACACCATTTTCACTTTTATTTCAGAAAATTCCAAATGTTTTTCAAAATTTCCAAAAATGTTTTAAAATATCCAAAAATGTTTTAAAATTGTCCAAAAATGTTTTAAAATTGTCCAAATATATTTTAAAATTGTCTAAAAATGTTTCAAAATTGTCCAAAATGTTTCAAAATTGTCCAAAATTTATTTTAAAATTTTCAAAATGAATTTCAAAATTATTCATTTGTATTTAAAATTTTTAAATCTGTATTTCAAAATTGTCCAAATGCATTTCAAATAATTCCATTTGTATTTCAAAATTCTCCAAATGTATTTGATAAAATTCCAAATGTATTTAAAAAACTATATTTGTATTCCATAATATTCCAAACGATTACAAAGGATTTTCCTATCTTATTTATTCAAATACATGTATAATTTGTTTATTTTTACTAGCAAACGCTGTAAAATTGTTTAGTACTCGTATTAAAAATTTTATTTATAAATAAATGCTTTCTTCTACTGAACGGCAGAAAACAGGCTTTGAATTCAGTGAACGTATTTATTTTTTTCAATTCAGTGAACGTATTTTTTATTTTAATTCAGTGAATGTATATTTTTTTTAATTCAGTGAACGTATTTTTTTTAATTCAGTGAACGTATTTTTTTAATTCACTGAACGAAAATGAAATTGAGCGAATTCAGTGGTGAATTAATTCAGTAAGGAATTAATTCACCTTTTATCCGTTCGATTTATAAAATTGAAGGCGTTCACAAAAAGAACTATAGCATTTGCATGCATTAGTAACAAAATTAATCGAACGAAAACAAATATGAATTAATTCCATTCAATATATGGTGCTGTGTGAATTAATTCATCGAATTTTTAATTAAGAATTGTAAAATTGAATTAAGGAATTAATTTTTCAAAACTCTGCGCAGAACTTATAATTTCTTTAATTAAGGCGCAGTGGACCCCAAAAAGAAATAAATTGAATCCAGAAACTATTTCTAAAATTATTATAGTCAAATATAATTTTGATATGAATTGTCAAGAGTTTTGTGAATACATATTTGGATAAATGCGACAGTAATATAACAACAAAATTGTAGTTTTGTTTGTTAAAATAATACTTTAAAAACAAAATGCAGTCGAAATATAGAATTTTCGAACAATTAGTTTAAAAATAGTTTTGATAAAAACATATTTAAAAAACCGGTTAACCGACAAATTCGGTTTATTCGAATTTAGAAATTATTCGAAACCGGACGGTTTTTGGAAATGAAAAAAACCGGTTACCCGGTTCTCGGTTACGGTTTTGGACACTCTAGACAAAACGTTTGCTCTTTAGGAGTGCCTTTACCCTTAGATGGCACGGACTAAGCCCGGGGAGGGTCCCGAGACCCTAAATTTTAATAAATTTTACGACTCAGTATAATTACAAATAAAACTGTAGTTTTACTAACTTTCTACTTAAATTTAGATTTGTTAACAAAAAAATTTCTAAAATCAACAAATTTTATTTTAAGGCAAAAAACAGTAATAAATTTTGTTAAAGTAACAAATTTTTCTGTTCAGCTAACAGACTTATTATTTTGAGTGTAAGAATTTGACTCTTAACCCTGTATAACATAATTCCCCATACAAAACCACTTTAATTTTGATGTTTTGTGTTATGCAAATAAGCACGCTTAAGCATGTTTTATGCAGCGGTAAAGAGGCCTTTTAAATACCTTGCATTTGATTCCAAATTTTCCCATAGTTACTTTGCAACAAATATGCAATAAACAGAAAGAACGAAAAATTGGGTCTTTTAGACCCCTATTTTTAACCCCTAAATCCTAACGGTTGCACATAAAAAAATATGTTAACCTTAGATTTGTATTCTCTATCACATATCATAGTTTCTTTCAAATCGGCGTGTACCACTTGGGGAACTCCTTGTAAGGGCTGCAACAGATAACTCTACCTCATTCTAGAGATGTGGATAACTTCTGCTATCTAGGTACTAGGGTATTCAGTCGATTAACCGTTACTTGATTAATCGATGAACTTCTTTCAAAAACTTGTTCGAGTAATTTCAAATGGCCAGTTTCGAGTAACGAATTACTCGAGTAATTTTGGTTGATTAATCGAGTAACTCGAGTAAATCTAAACAGGATTTTTTTTAATTTATACCAACAAGTTGTTTTTAATTTGCTGACTACTTTTTTTTAAAATATTTTAAAGTAATTAGGTTATTCACAAGGGGTGTGCTATCTGTTGTATCGTTGTATCGTCCTAACAAAAAATAGAGGTGTTAAAGTTTTTATTTGAGTTTAACAACGATTTTCTATTGGGTTTTCTATCTGTTAGCACATTCAAATATAGGACATTTAACATATGTAAAAATGTTGTATCGTGCTATTCTCAAATCTGGTATTCTTTCACTTTAATTTTTAACAACTCTGTTTTTTATATATTTAGTTAGAATATTCTTCTACCTCAAGTCCAAATTCTAATATGATATTGTCATATTAGATTTTATTTGTTGTTTCAAAAAGGGTTGATCATTTTCATGATAGACAATACAATTGTTTCGTAGACATCACTCTACTCTTCAGTTGTCCGCAATAAGAAAATAATAACTTTCTTACTCAAACCGAGACATTACATAAGGTACAAAAAATCAACGGGACGAAAATTTTGTACTTTCGTATATGAACTGTCTGATTTGGTAAAACCAGCTATAAATCAACTCCTTTTTGAAAGCAACAATTACATAAAAGTACCCTTTGGGTACTATTTATATGTATGTTTGTTGTCAATACATTTTGTAAAAACAACTAACTTTGAACTTAAAACAAATAAAATATTTGAATGAGATTTTGGCCGTGGTATGCTCATTTTCAACAACTATCTTAATTTTTGCATTAAAAATACAAAAATTGTTTTTTCGGACTTTCTATATTTTCATATATTTAGTTAGAATATTCTTCTACCTCAAGTCCAAATGCTAATATGATATTGTCATATTAGATTTTATTTGTTGTTTCAAAAAGGGTTGATCATTTTCATGATAGACAATACAATTGTTTCGTAGACATCACTCTACTCTTCAGTTGTCCGCAATAAGAAAATGATAACTTTCTTACTCAAACCGAGACATTACATAAGCTACAAAAAATCAACGGGACGAGAATTTTGTACTTTCGTATATGAACTGTCTGATTTGGTAAAACCAGCTATAAATCAACTCCTTTTTGAAAGCAATAATTACATAAAAGTACCCTTTGGGTACTATTTATATGTATGTTTGTTGTCAATACATTTTGTAAAAACAACTAACTTTAAACTCAAAACAAATTAAATATTTGAATGAGATTTTAGCCGTGGTATGCTCATTTTCAACAATTATCTAAATTTTTGCATTAAAAATACAAAAATTGTTTGTTCGGACTTTCTATATTTTCATATATTTAGTTAGAATATTCTTCTACCTCAAGTCCAAATTCTAATATGATATTGTCATATTAGATTTTATTTGTTGTTTCAAAAAGGGTTGATCATTTTCATGATAGACAATACAATTGTTTCGTAGACATCACTCTACTCTTCAGTTGTCCGCAATAAGAAAATGATAACTTTCTTACTCAAACCGAGACATTACATAAGGTACAAAAAATCAACGGGACGAGAATTTTGTACTTTCGTATATGAACTGTCTGATTTGGTAAAACCAGCTATAAATCAACTCCTTTTTGAAAGCAATAATTACATAAAAGTACCCTTTGGGTACTATTTATATGGATGTTTGTTGTCAATACATTTTGTAAAAACAACTAACTTTAAACTCAAAACAAATTAAATATTTGAATGAGATTTTAGCCGTGGTATGCTCATTTTCAACAATTATCTTAATTTTTGCATTAAAAATACAAAAATTGTTTGTTCGGACTTTCTATATTTTCATATATTTAGTTAGAATATTCTTCTACCTCAAGTCCAAATTCTAATATGATATTGTCATATTAGATTTTATTTGTTGTTTCAAAAAGGGTTTATCATTTTCATGATAGACAATACAATTGTTTCGTAGACATCACTCTACTCTTCAGTTGTCCGCAATAATGTAATATCTCGGTTTGAGTAAGAAAGTTATCATTTTCTTATTGCGGACAACTGAAGAGTAGAGTGATGTCTACGAAACAATTGTATTGTCTATCATGAAAATGATCAACCCTTTTTGAAACAACAAATAAAATCTAATATGACAATATCATATTAGAATTTGGACTTGAGGTAGAAGAATATTCTAACTAAATATATGAAAATATAGAAAGTCCGAAAAAACAATTTTTGTATTTTTAATGCAAAAATTAAGATAATTGTTGAACTCTGTTTTTTGTTAGGACGATACAACGATACATCAAATAGCACACCCTTTGTGAACGACCTTAATGTTTCAGTTACAGTTTGAATTTAAATACTATAATTATTTTCTGAATCATTACCACTTTAAATCTACGAATTGAAATATTTAAAGACTTTAATTGTTTTATGATTTGATTCGTTCAAAATTTAATCAGAGTTAAAAATCTAATTAAGGAATTATATTTTTGAAGGTCTGTATTTTACTATATTTGAAGGTACTTTGTAAGCAAAATAGAATTCCCAAAGAAGACCTTTATAAAAATTTAAGGAAAGTCTTTTAAAAAGCAAAACACCTTAACTATACATTTTTAGAAGATGTCTTTAACTTTAAGTAAAAAGATTTATGAACTGTTGATTTTGTATAAGCTTTTTTTGTGCAATATTATTAACGAAATACAAAACTTCAAAATCCATGGCTTACTACATACAAAAAGCCATAATTTCATTCACACATATTCGCAGTTTTAGATTTTATTTTTTATCCTTCTCTTCTAAAAAAATATAAAAAGTCTAGTTAGGATAATTTTAAATTAAGCCATCCAATTTTTTTTAGCTTTTTAGAATACTGCGCTACAAATTATTTTTAAATGAGTATTTAACAGACCTCTCTTAGATTTAAAAGTTGACATAAATAAATGATCTAAACATTTTTTTAAACTTCTACTTATGGATTCATTTTGTTAATTTGTTATGTTTTGTTACTAATAAACTATAAAACTTACAAAAAATGGATAAGTTTTAGGAAAAAATAATTAAATAAAATTACTCGAATACTTTTAAATTCTTATACGATTAATCGAGTAATTTCAAAACCTTAAAATCGAGTTACTCGGTTACTCGAACAAAGCAAAACCGGAGTAATTTGAATACCCTACTATGTACAGGCAAAGATAGACATGCCTGTATAGGCGTGTGTCTCTCGGTAAAGCATATTATTAATTAATTCCCTAAATCCCTTTTTTTGAACTGAATTTATATTTTGGGAATGAATTCCCTAAACAAACTTAAGGAATTGAATGAATTCCTTTTTCATTTGATTGATCTTATAAAATTTAATGCATTCATCCAACAAGGAATTCATTCAATTCTAGTTAATTCAACTTTTGGTCAAGGAATTCATTCAATTCAAGTTAATTCAACTTTTAGTCAAGGAATTCATTCAATTGTGCACTTAATTCATTTCAATTCAGTTGTGACTCTCGTTTGAGTAAGTCGGTTTTTTCTAATGCGGTCTGATAACTTTTGTGCTCGTTTCTTTGTAGCAGTTGGGAATATCTGTCTAAAATTTATAATTTATGGTGGAATTTATCATAAGTCATGTTTTGGCATTGATATTGAAGATGGTTTTAAATTATTACAATCTTCTAAAAACATTGTTTATAATTGCAGTGATTGTGTTCATGGTGCTAAAGATTTGGTTGCTGTAATTTCAAATTTATCAAAAGAAATAAGAGAATAAAAACTTTAGTTCTTGCCAATGTAAACAAAAACAATATTAGTGAGAGTATTGCTTTAAGAAATAAACCAACTCTTGCTAAATCAAGGTCAATTTCTAAAAACAATGTTAATGTACAACAAAGAGGACGTTCACCTTTGTGTTGTTCCCTTGCATCTACTTCTGCTAATCGTAATTCTTTAAATCTCTCCGATGGTCATCGTGTCAAGATGCAACACGTTAATTAATAGGAAGAATTTCCTGAGTGTTGCTTCGCTTTAAAAAAAAAATGGGTTCTTAAAAATTAGTTATAAATAATTTTGAAAATTAACACACAAAATTAGTTAAAGTACTGAGTATTTTTTAGTATTGTGTTAAATGATGATAACTAAAATCTTTGTTTAAATAAATGTTTCGCCTAAAAAGTTGTTAAAAATTATTCAAGTTGATTTGAAACCCGTTTGTCAGATCTTTTTTACTGGCGTATTATTTTAAGTGTATGTATTTCTGCTTGCTCTGATTATTATACATTATTTTGCTATTTTTATGCACAAAACTGTGTAGTTATTACCAATAAAACAAAAAGTGTTTAGTTTGTAACTCTGGGTAAATAACTATGTACCTAGACCCGTTTATAATCACTCAATGATGAAAATAAAGTGTAAAACCTCCGAATTTTACTGCCACCAACGTTATATCGTGCTTTTTCGGTAAAAACATATTTACGTATCATTAGGGTCGCATTATATTGAGTGGTAAAAACATCATGGTTGGGAAGAAAACAATATGGTTACCGATACATTCATTTCGGATATGGTATTTAAACTAGAGAAGGGCGCGTGAGTGAATTTTGACTCACGCTCACGACCGAAAAATAATAATCACGCTCACGAAATACTCAACGAAATTTGTTTTTTATATTAAATTTTTAAGGAAGTTTTATTGAGCATAAGTTTTATTTATTTACAAACTTAATTAGGTAATTAAGGAGAATTAGGTGCCTATTCCTACGAAAAGTCTGTGACTCTTAGATATGACTATATTCCCCATGTATTTGTTGTTGCAAAGTCATAATAAATTATATTTATTCAAATTTTTATTTGAAAACTTCAAAAAAGTTATTTGTCAATGTTATCGACACAATCATAACATTGACAAATAAAATTTGAATTTTTTGAATTTTATTGTTGTTTAGTCTTAAAAATAGTCTTATGACGGTCACAGTGAGTCACAAGTAGGAATAGGCACCTTAAAATTAGTTCAACTATAAAAAAAATAGAAGCAGTATCTTTTATACATGGTTTGTGTCTTTAATAACTTATATGGCATTTTGAATAAAAAGTGTAGCTGTAGCGCATTGATGGCTCCCCGTAGCATTAAACATGTTTAATTGAGATGTTTTACAGTACATTTTTCTGCCCTTAAAAAGGTAAATTATCGTGTTTAGTTTTTCAACACGTTGTTAAACACGATAAGTTTCATATCAATTGGTGT
This sequence comes from Leucophora obtusa, assembly GCA_949987735.1. Classification (NCBI taxonomy): domain Eukaryota; kingdom Metazoa; phylum Arthropoda; class Insecta; order Diptera; family Anthomyiidae; genus Leucophora; species Leucophora obtusa. The sequence continues at coordinate 222,841,561 of OX465295.1, forward strand.
TGAATGACAAGTTTGAAGCAGAAGAAGACACAAGAAAAATAAAAAAATTAAAATTGCGTGAGTCATACAAATTTTGTCCTTTCTTGTAGATTGTCGTGGATAAAACGGTGTTTTTACTTTTTTTGAGGTTAAAAAATAAATTTTTGATGTTGGCTTCATTATAAAACATATTTCTAATGATATTACGAAGTACATTTTATTATTCTCAGTACATTGCTATTACAAAAATGGTATTTTTATGTGTATGACATATACTGTTGTTTACACATGGTGAATCAGTAACAGCGTCATAAAGCGTTCTTTTTCTTCTTCTTATTTTTATTTAGAAAACCAACTTTCCACCGAATCTGATGAGCAAGGTAAACGTTTTCACCAAATAGCTTTAACTATGGAAACTAGATACAAAGGAAAGAAACTAGATTCTATGTTAGGAGATTTATGCTGGTCGTTAAAGAGAATCACCGATGAAGAGGATACTGAAGATGAACAAGAACCAGAAACATACACAAATCCGCAATCTACTGCTTCTGGAGCTTTTGCTTCTATAAACATGGAAATTGACAGTGATAGTGATGATGATTTAGCGGATTCAAAAACGCAAAATATCATTAAGATAAATAGAATAACATATATTTTTATAAAATACCATTTTTGTAACAGTAATGTACTGAGAATAATAACATGTACTTCGTAATATCATTAGAAATATGTTTTATAATGAAGACTACTTTAAAAATTGATTTTTTAGCCTCAAACAAATTAAAAACACCATTTTTATATGACAATCTACAAGAAAGAGCAAAATTTGTATAACAGCGCCATCTAGCGTGAGTTTTAGGTAAAAGTAAATATCAAAAATGGATTCCTCGACCCCAAAAACTGTAGGATACCAAACTTTCCAGGATAATAAAAAAAAATAAGCATTATTTTATCAAATTTTTGATGATTTTTTCTGGTTAGACATCGTTCTAAAATCACCAACTTCAAAAGTGTGTAAAAAAAAACCAAAAAAAAAACGTTGAGGTTTTTGTTATGGAAAATGTCAACTTTCATTTGCTTTTGGTTTCATCCCATTTCGATTTTGGTTGTTGCACTGTGTTATTGTTTTGATTAACGTAACAAATAACAGTCCTAGGTTATTGGTCTATGCTAGGGTATTCAATTAATCGGCTTTTTATTTTAATCGATTAATTGCGCAAATAATTATTCAGATTTTTTTCTTAACCGGTTAATCGAACAAAATTTTAAAATTAATCGATTAATCGAAAAAAATTTCTGTAAAATAATATACATACACTTGTTGTATTTTTAATAATTTTATTTAAAAAAAGGAACAAAAATAAATTCCGTAACTCTTCTGAAATTCATAAAAATAAAAATATTTAATAATTGCGATCAGATTTTGTCAACATTTTTATTTTTTCTATCCCCTCTTTCACATACCGCAATGAGTTAAAGAGTTAGAGTTCCAGCCAGCAAACGCGCCTAAAAATGAATCAGAAAAGTGCTCAAAATATATTATTAAACTTTCACTAGTATGAAAGTGGTGCATCCAAAAGAGCCTTCTCTTTTGATTAAAAAATGACTCAAAGATATATTTTTAAAAATTCTATAGGTTAACAAATGAATACTTTGTTGAGTCATTTTTGAATTGTTCACAAAATATTCAAATTTATTTATATTTCTGAGTCGTTTCTGAAACATCTTTAAATTAAAAATTTGCCTCAAATGTTTGTGCCTTTTATGATTCATTTTATAAAGACTAACATGTTCATCCAAAAAATGAGAAATTTTCGAATAATAATAATAATTTTTGACTTACTGAATAAGAGGCCTCATTATTAAATATTAAAATTTTGGGTTGATAACCCAGCCAGAAGACTGATAGTCTTGTGATTGAATTTTTAGAATTTAAGAATTAATTTAATGCAATCAGAGCCTAAGAGGTTTGACATTTGTTACATATTTTCGATACGAAAAGATTGTAGACCTATGATTTTTAAACTTAATTTACATTCAGATTCCTATCAAAATTATATTTTTCCACCCTTTGTATCAAAATTCCGTTCGTCATGTACATAATTCATGTTACACATTTCAATAAATAAAACAAGGGATCAAAATCCATTAAGTAATTTTAAAAATATTTGAAATATTGGTGAAAACCTTAAACCAAATTTTTTGAAATAACGAAAACTATCACCATTACTATAAAAAAGAAAAAGTCGATTTTAAATCACAAAAGTCGACTATTATTTTAAATTTCTTACCATACAAAATATTTAAAATGTACCTTAAAATTTTGTTTTAAATTTGAAGTTTTCATTTGTTTTCAATTTATATTTATTTATTGTTTTCAAATTTTGTTTACATTTATTTACAAATTTCCTTTTTATTTTTGAATATTTTGTTTTGATTTTCAATAAAAATAAACAAAATTCTTTAATGTATATGTTTGGCATTATTTTAAAAATTCTATTTTAAATATTTTGTATGGTACGGTGAAAACAAAACCTTTGCTTTAAAATAAAGTCGACTTTAACAAATATATACCTTTGAAAAATATTGATAGTAAGGCTGTATATTTTCAAAGATTAATTCGGCAAAGTTTTTTGACTTCGGATTAATATTAAGGCCGGCAAAATATTTTAAAATTATTTATTGAATTGGTGCCTATATTTTTAAATAAATTTAAATCAAAAATATAAAAAATCATAATATAAAAGATTTTGATGTATTTCTCCGCGATATTGACTCACAAAGTATTTTCCTGGCTAAAGGAATAAAAAAAAGAAAGACCCACAACTCGAAGGCTATTCAATGGACCTTTTTGACTTTAGATCCTGGCTTAGGAAACCAAAATACTTAAAAAATGTTTTAGCAGAAGGCTGTACAAAAAGTTAATTTTTGTCGAGTAATGTATTAATTGGTGCGGCCCTCCGTAAACTTTTGAAATCCCAAATTTGGCCCCTCAAGCCAATTTTGTGTCCATACCTGATATTACATTAGGGCTCCAAAAAAAAATATATATGTATTTGGGTGTAAAACAACGTCTCCCAAAAAATTAGGACAATCGGATAAGAGGAACACGTGCCTCAACGGCCCTGAAGTTTGAAAAACGGTATACATGGGAAAAATATGACCTTTTAATTTGTTAAAATTTTTAATATTTTAAATTAATCTTGATTAAAAAATCGTAATAAACCGTAAATTATCTTTCTAATAAGGCAATAAAAACTAAAATCGGTTAAAAAAAACCAAGTTATTACAATTGCCCCCGGCAACTAGTGTGTCACAGAACGCTTAAGTTCGAAACCAAATTTTGAAATTTGTAGAAATAATGTAATGCAAAAACATTTTCTTATTTTATTAACTCTAAGGTACTCAATTAAAAAGTATTTTTTTATCAAACTCGTTGCAAACTCGTTTTAAATTAGTGCCAAAAAGCTTGGAATTCTTAAACACTATTTTCAAATCTACAATTTTACATTTTTAAAAATTTTTTTAAAGAAATTTGAAAAAATCAACGATTGGACTTTAAGGTTTTATTTAGAACATACTGCAGATTTAAAGTACAAAAATTGTATGAATTCCTTTTTTCATTTGGCTGGGGTAGATATTTAATTTTAGCGGATTTCGGGAAAACAGCGATTTTTGGCGTTTTTTTAGCTTTTAGGCAAGTTTTTCTTTTTTCTTCTTTTAATTCCAAATAATTTAGGCCGGAATATAACAACACAAGATTAAATACTTCAATCCTGAAAACTATGGCAAAATATAAATACACTAAATTGCCGCTGTGTAAGGTCAGAGGTCAAAATTTAGGAGATTTTAATTTTTTTAAACATATTAATATAACAGATATTCCTGAGCGAATATTGATTCTTTGATATGAAAGTTGACTGGCATAAAAACACCACTTTGTTACTGCGATATATTGTTCCTTATTCTGTTCAATAAAAGTACTTATTAAGCAAGTGTAAAAGGCGCACTCCAATTCAATATTGGTTTCAGTACTATTTTTACAGGTACATAAAAATCAATTTCTCACCATTTTTTTTATATACTATTTATACATATTTTTAAAAATTTAAAAATTAAAAAAATATTGAATTTAAACCAAGGTTGGTTACCGTTATCGTTAAAATACCGTTATCGCTAAAATACCGTTTCAAATTGAATACCGTTACCTCTAAAAAAATTTACCAATACCGTTATCGTTACCGATACCGTTATTTTTATGGGCAGTTACCGGTATTTTACCGGTATATATTAATTTATATAAAAAATTACAAATTTTTAACTTTTTTATTTTATAATCTTGAGTTATTTTTGCAACAAAATTTATAGAAAATAATTTTAATTACTAAAACTACCAGCATTGAATTTATAAGTTAAAATCTGTATTTTTAAGACTTAAAAGCAAGAATATGCTATGTTTTTACTTGTTTTTATATGTTTTTAACGTAATTTTTAATACCGGTACGTACCGGTATTGCTGTTTCGATAACGGTATACCGTTACCGAATCAATCTTAAATACCGTTACCTTTACCGTTACCGAAACAAACGAAATTCGATACCGTTACCATTATCCTTACCGTTATTCGTTTCGGTAACCAACCTTAATTTAAACAAATTAATTATAAATATTTAAAAAAAATTAATAGAATAAAAAAAATTTAAAAAAAATAAAAAAATATTGGTCTCGCCGGGAATCGAACCCGGGACCCTCTGTTTGAAAATGTCAAATGATACCAAAATCACTTTTTACGATCACTTTTAGAGCAATTACTCTTTAGAAGCAATACTTAAGTGATTTTTTGGATGTGGTTCAGAAGTAATTCTAAAAAAGCTGTAAAAATGTAATAACGGATACTTGGGAAGCAATGAGAGAAGTGATTTTTTAAAGTTGTTCAGAATAACTTCTAAAAAAGCAGTAAAAATACACTAACGGATACTTGTGAAGCATTAAAAGAAGTAGTTTCTAAAGCACTACTTGCAACTTTTTTTGCTGGGCTTGATCAAATTATATCTCGTTAAAGATAAATTTGTATATTGCTTCGAACAACATTTTATAAATCTAAATGTGACCCAAGACCAAAAATATTTCAGATTAAATTTATTTACTGTCTCGAATCGAACAACATGTATGTTGATTTAAATACAATTATACGGTGTTATGCATAAAGTTTCTTAACCGTTTATTATACGATTTTAAGCTTATTTGGAAAAAACAGTATGCATAATTCGTTTAACAACGACAAAATGAATAATCTGTTAAAGTAGGATAAAGCCTAAAATCAGCATTTCATAAAATTTGGAAAACAAAAGTGTCAGTTGAAATCATAAATATTGAGTTTTTATCTATTTAAAGACTTTTTTAAATATCATCCACTCAAGAATATGTAAAATCCAATATTTTATATCCAACAAATTAAAAAAATCTAGAACAATTAAACCATTTAAGAATTTTTTCATAAAGTTTTCTCAAATTGGTGTACAAATAAAATATAAAATAAATTACACAAAATAGTGATGTTGATTAAATCAAAACATAATCGTCATTCGAATACATTCAGTTTTCGTAATATTAAACTCTCTTTAAAATATTAGTTTTCCATTATTACTTCTTTGTTATTTTATATTTAATCTTTTAACGGACATGTTTTTATTTATTTTATTAATGATTTGCTAAAATCATAACTTCATGCAAAATTTTTGCTAAATTAGAAAAATCTAACAATCTGCCTTTCTGAAATAAGCTGAGGTATGTGCTTAATATTTTATGTTAGTTGATTTAAAAAAACTAATAATCACTAAATATTTCTGATGATTTCAGCAGAGTAGTTTGTATTTGCATTCAATTAATTTTAGCCAAATATAACTAAAAATTTGTAGTTTCTTCAGAGGTAAATTGCAATTTGCAATTTGCTTAAGTATATTTCTTATATTTCGAAAATTTAACAATTATTCAGCAAACAAGTTCTGCTGATTTCAGTAGTTTTAATCGCGGAACCTTTTTTGCTAATTTTTAGTAGCTTTTTCTGCTATTTTTACATACTTATTTCTATGAGTGTAGTTTCTGTTTGAAGCGAGATTCACAATGCTCCACTCCACAATGCTCCACTCCACAATGCTCCACTCTGAGTGGATTTTGTTCCTTTCTTTTTTGCACTTACATATTTTTTGTATTATGCTATCTCTATTTTACACACTCCACTCTGCAGCGTGGAGTACTCCAGCAATGTGCATCCGGCTTAATTTGTTTATTTCTTGATACTACAAGAAATAATAAGTAGATTTATAACAAATTATTTTAATTTGTAGGGTTTATTTCAGCTATTTATTTTCAAAATTAAAAATATGATGAAACAAAAAAATTCCAAAACCCCGAAAAATACCGGGATCCCGAAAAATTCCGGGATTCCGGGATTTAAATTTTCAAAATCCCGAATCCCAGTCTCGTTCGGCACCCCTACGCGTAACTCGATTCGAAAAAAATTTTAGAATTCGTAAATTTTGTACCTTTTGTAAAAAGAAAAGTTTTAGCAAAAATCTTACTTTTTGAATTTTTATGTGTAGTGTAAAAGTTTTAGGATAAAAATAAATTAAAAAGTATAATTTTTATACAGAATTATATTTTTAACAATATTGGAAAGATTTCCAAATTCTAAAATTTTTTTTGAATCGAGTTACGCGGTTACCCCCCAGATTATTTTAAAGTTGAGACACGTTAAATTAGGGTGTTGCCAGAAAAAAGAAAATAACAAACTGTTATTTTACGATTATGCATAGCATTTTTTAATAAACGTTTAAAAGGAAAATGAATACATTAGCAATTGTATACCTTAACGCAAAATTAAGAAAAGTTTATGCATTAGAGCCATATAGTTTTGCGTAAAATAATAAATTATAAAGTTTTCTTCACAAGGTAAATGAAAAATTTTCTTAAATTAGATGAAAAAGCTTATATAATTTATGAATCTAGTTTTAATGAAACTTTTTAATTAAGTGTATGAAACTTTTAATAACTAAAATGAATATTTTCACAACATTTTATAAAAAATTCCATTAATTCAATAAAAAGCTTCAGCGGACGAGGCCCAGTGAAAATGCATCGGTTTTATACAAAAATTTATTAATATGATTCAGATAATGCAATTGAATAAGACCAAAACTCCAATAAAATTGGATGAAATTGTATCAATTCAAATATCTTTTTTATTCGTTTATATACAATTTAATTAATCCATTTTCCGGATAAAATTTTATATAATTTAGTATGATGCCAAATAAAAAAAGATATGCTATATAATGAGTGCCATAAATGGTTATATGATCACTTATTTGGTAATGAAAGATTCTGCTCGGATATTGTGGTTGAGAAGCACTTATGGAGCATTGTATAACTTCAGACCTCAAAATTTAAGCTTATTTGTTTATACTCCTGTGAAAAAACGATTAGATTCAATGAAGTTAGGTTTGATCCAATTGTATCTATTCATATTGGAGAGTGAATAACAACGTATAAAATTAGATTTGAGTTTATCTGCGATTCCGATTTTCAACATTTTCTTATTCGTCGTCTTATATAGTCATATCCGAAAATATCTTTTCTCTAATATCATTTTGTATGCCATATAAAAATACATATACTTGATCAAATTATATCTTGTTGAAGATAAATTTGTATATTGCTTCGAACAACATTTTATAAAACTAAATGTGACCCAAGAAAGAAAACAATTCTTTTTTTGCTGTTAAAGGAGAGATGAAAAATAACTTCTTGTGAATGCATTCAAATATACATATATCTAAGAAGTGATATTTATGACATACTTTAAAACCGATTAAAAAAATTGTGTTTTATACAGAAAATAAATATAGGTGCTTTTACGGATCTTGGTCAGTTATTTTTTCGCTGGAAAGTAAAGTAAAGTTTTTAATTAATGGCATTTTGGAAGTGATTTAAAATACGTTTATTGGAAGTAAGAAATCTGCATATATAGCATTTATATGCAGTGAAAAAGGCATTCTTGTAGAAATCATTCGGTTTTTTTTGATGGGTAATAAAGTTTTCTTCACAAGGTAAATGAAAAATATTCTTAAACTAGATGAAAAAGCTTCATATAATTTATGAATCCAGTTTTAATGAAACTTTTTCAATAAGTGTATGAAACTTTTAATAAATAAAATGAATATTTTCATAACATTTTATTAAAAATTCTATTAATTCAATAAAAAGTTTCAGTGGCCGAGGCCCAGAGAAAATTCATCGGTTTTATACAAAAATTTATTAATATCATTCAGATAATTCTCTCAATTAATTAATTGGTTGTTTTCCTACACTACATATTCATATAAGACAAACAAAATTTAATGCATTTGAATAAGACCAAAACTCCGATAAAATTAGATGAAATTATATCAATTCAAGTATCTTTTTTATTCGTTTATATACAATTTTATTAATCCATTTTCCGGATGAAATTTTATATAATTTAGTATAATGCCAAATAAAAAAAGATATGCTACCGAATAAATTTTTTTCACGGGCTATAAATTCGTCAAATTAAAGCACACGAAAAAAGAAAAATATTTACCTTTATATAAAAGTAATATTAATTAAAATCTATGTATAATTTTGTAATGGAAATTAAAATTTATTTCATTAAAATAGCATGAATGTAATGGAAATTAAAATTAATTTCATTACAATTATATTAATGTAATTGAAATTAAAATATATCTCATTACAAATAAGAAAAACAATTGCAATGAACTTTTTTGATTGCATTTACGTATATGCAATGTTATTAAAAATGAGTAATGATCATTACAAAAGAAATAATTGCTCCCAACTGAGTATGAAAACGAACGTAATACTATCTTCGAAAGATTGTTCGAATTTTTAAACTTCCTATTTTTAATTTTTATAATTTCATATGCAAGTGCCATAAGAACTACCCAGCAAAATCTTTCACTACCAAATAAGTGGTTATATAATAGAAATTCGTAGCTCCACACAACTTATTTTTTGGCGTCTAAACTCATTATTTTTGTTTGGCGTGGTCGTTTTTATAAGTAGTCACGCTTACCCGCTCGTTTACGAAAAAATGAGAAGTAAGTAGTTATGAGATTCTGAATAATAAGTGGTTACAAACATGCTTACAAAAAGTTAAATTATAAGTGGTTATCCGACTGCTTACTTGATTCTTAAAAATAAGGAGTTACACAAATACTATTAGCTTCAGGAAATACATTCAGAGAAATGAAAGTTTTTGCTAGTGTGTAATTTTAGTACTCGTCATAAAAATTTTAACACAAAACATATTTACATGTAATAAATATAAATGTATAAAATTTAACTTCGTAAAAAGTACTTATTTAAACTATTGCGAGTAAGTCATTATTTTATATCTAAAAGCAGTGACTGAAATAGGCCGTTATTAGGAAGTCATTATTTTATATTACAAAATAATGCAAAAGGTAATGATATATCATTATTGGTAATGCAGACAGCAATGAGGTGTCATTACCAATATTTTGCTGGGTATGCACAGATAATGCTTTTACAGCACATTCGCCATTTCCTTTTATGTCCCAAAGTTGCAATTTCTGTGCTACCCTAATGTAATATGTATGTCTACGGATTCAGAGAGGTTAGATAGCAACTGGCACTATAAATTGCATAAACACAGGCGCGGTTACAAGGGGGAGGGGCTATAGGGGCTAAAGCCCCCCTTGAGGACGAAACATTTTTTTTTTGGAAATAATGCTAGAAGGGAATACATGATTAATTTTTTAAGCAGACATTTTAGAATTTCATATTAAAGAAAAATTTTTAATTTTGAGATTTTGTGTAGATTATTGGATTCAAGAAAGAATTTGTTTTGTTCGGGAAACCTGACAGATCTACATTTTTTCAAGAGATAATTTTCAAATTTTTTTATGATGAGCTTATTTTTATTAAACTCTTATGAAACTATTAACCATTTTTTTTGCAATTGAACAAATTTTTTGAGGAATTTTAATTAAAAATTAATATTTAGGGCAAGTGTTATTGTCAGAACAAAGATCGATCTAAACCGAAATTACTTACTTAAGGGATATTTAAGAAAACAATCGTGCTTAGTTCTGACTATAGAACTGGCCCTTATATTTTAAAGTTACCACAAAAGTTTTTTTTTTGTTCTGAAATTTAAGTGCACTAATATTAAAATATCTTAAGTTAACTTCTTAATTAATTTTTAAATTTCATGGTCTTAGAATCACCATCTGAAGAGTAATTAATGCTAAGGAACACCCCAGTCTCTAAAAAAAATTCACTTGGTTTTATTTAAGTGTTTACTATAATCGGCCCTCAGGTTTTTCGATATGAAAATTCTCAAATTCTAGAACTTTTCCAAAGAAACTCCTCATATTTTTGTCATTTTGCAGTAGAAAAGTTTTACATAAAAAAATTGTTGATTGTAAGAGATTAAGAAAATATCAGACTTGGAGTCATATTTTTATAAAAAATCACACATCTAAGCAAATTTGCTTGGGGCAATTTTACCCAATTTAAAATATTTTAGTGTTTTTCGTATTATTTCAAAGAAATTGTAGACAAATGGAATATTATTGCATATTTTCTAGTGTTTTAAAAGTTTCTTTTACTCGAAAAAACTGACGTTTTTAAAAACTTTTCGTTTTTGATTAAATTTTTTTTATTGAATTGGATACAAGTAGTTTTTAAAAACTACTATTTTGAATTTTATACTGAATTTAGACTGATTAAATTTTTTATTGAATTGGATACAATTAGTTTTTAAAAACCACTATTTTTGAATTTTATACGGACTTTAGACTGAGCAAAAACTACCTTGTTTTTGTACAAAACTAGTTTTTGCTTGTTTTTTATATATGCGTTTTGATAATTAAAAACTATCAAGAGCCAAAAAACAGGTAGTTTTTCCTGAGTCTAAATGCAGTATTAATTTAATACTCAAATAAAAAACATGTTTTGCCTCTTCTTGTATTAACAAAGAAATAAGGTAAACATAAAAGTTGTATTTATTTATACCAATGGGATGAAATATAAAAACTAAAAACTTTCATAATATTTCTATTGTTGGTTATGCTTTGCAGAAGACTTCGAAAACATATTTTCTTGTTTTCTTCATTCGAATTTTGTTGATGTAGCAGACTACATTTAGGCCCTGTGCGAGTTGGCTAAATAAATTCTAAACTAAACACAAATTGACAAAAGAGTTTAAAATTTCTTTAAAAATATTTTGAAAACTTTTTCAAATTTCATAGAAATTTGGAAACCTGAATTTAGTTTAGATTTTATTTAGCCAGTTCGCACCCACCCTTAATATGAGATTTTGATGCTTTAATTTGCATTGCAGTAATGCCACCACTTTCTAAAGAAAACTGATGAAGGGGACCTGGAAAATCACCGAAACGATCGTCTTTTCATTCCTGATGGTGTAGAGGTTTTGTGAAGTATTTGTCAGGAGAGTATCCTGATGAGGAAAAATAGCAGTTTTTGGAAAAAGTACTTATTATGTTAATTCATAGTAAGGAAATTGGCCTCGAAATAAATTAATAAATTTCTAATTAATGAATTAAAAAGGTCGAAAAAACAATTTTTATTTTTAAATAAAAATTAAAAACCAACAAAAATATTTAAATTGAAAAAAAAACTCATTACTTTTAACTTACACTGCGGGAATTATCTGCAGGGTATTAAAGAGTTTTTGCATAAAACCAATGAAGTTTCATTGGAACTTGTCCATTGAAACTTTTTATTGAATTAATGAACTTTTTCATAAAATGTTGTGAAAAATTCCATTTTATTTATTAAAAGTATTATACACTCAACGAGAAAGTTTCATAAAATCAATTCTAACAAATTTTTCATTTAATTCGTCAAGCACAATTCTCCCTGTGTAGAGGCAATGAGTGTTTTTTTAGGGAGTTACCCCGATTGATATGCCCTTGCTAAAAGAATACATTTTATAATAGAAAAGTAAGAGGTTACCTATCTTAACTTTTTGTTACAAACTCATTACCGGGTAATAGTAGAAGGTTTGTTGGTATTTGGATTTATGGCGACTTTTGCCGCAGAACTCTACCACATAGCCAAATTTCATTAGGATCGGAAGGAACCCCTCGGGATAGTTTCCTCGTTAGTTGTTTACTTTCTAAAAATTTAAAATATTTATTTCAAGACATCGGACAGAACATTATGGCATTGTCAGATAGTCAGTCACAAAATGAGGAAAAAGTATTTTCAGATATTTCAGAATTTATTGCATTTTTCTAATTTCTGATATTATCAATATTTTTCTTATTTTTTTTTCATAGAGATTTTTCTATTCACTTTTTAATTTTTCATCGAAAGCTCCTTTATATTTGTGTACAGTGTTGTCAGTTTTGGGGATTTTTTTTGTCAATGGGGATAAAAATTTCCGTTTGGGGATCTGGGGACTTATTGGGGATGACACGAAATTTTAGGGGATTTTTGGGGAATAACATATTATTGCCTTTTTATATTTTAATGAATTTAACCCTGATAATTCTAAATATTTATATATTTCTTTTAAGAATGATGATAAAGGTGCGTTTACAATGATGGAGTACTCCAATCTGTAGCAAATTTTGTTTTCTTCTCTTTCATACTAACAGTTTTTTATATTTTGCCATCTCTTTTCATTCCACTCCAGAGTAAAACTTGTTTGACTCTGGAGTATAAATTTGCTCCACTCTAGAGTTAACATTGGTCTGTTAACTGTTTAACATGACAAATATACCTAAAAATATACATCACTAAATTGTTCACATCTCTAATTGTCAACAAATTATAAAAAAATATTGAAAATAATAACAAATAAAAACAAATGATTTCAATTAGGACAAATATATAAAATAAAAAATTATTTTATATTACATGCAATGGAAATCGTCTAAAGATATTCGCTAAAAACTGCATAAGTATTGAAATGTCAAATATTCTTTTGAAGCAACTCTACTCTGCATTTTGAACAGTTAACATTTCAATCTGTGCTGCAGAGTAGAGTCACTCTACCATTGTAAACATAGCTTTATAGTGCATGATTTTCGGCTACACAAATTTGTGTCTGGCAAGTTAATGTGCGTACAAACCTTAATTCCTTTTGTTGAAAATTTGAATTCCTTTTGGTTCCAAAATATTTAAGGTTATTCGAATGTGATATGAGTTATAAGAAGCTCTTCTTAAATTAAATATATAAAAATATATACTTTATATGTTATTCAATTGTCAAAAATTCAATCCATCTGCTGAAATATTAAAACTTTTTAATACAGTACCATACGCAATAAAATGTCTGAAGCTGATGAATCGGAAAATTTTGATTCTGAAATATTTAAAACGAAAAATGTTGGTTCAAATTTTTTTTGCTTATATTTAATTTATATTTGTTCTTTTTTATAATTTGTTATAATTACAAAATTTATTGAGTTTGAATATATAACTTACTGAAAATAATTAAATAAATATACTATTTTTCCATTAATTAAAAAAAAAAAATTAACGAATACGAATTTTTTTCAGAAAATAAAAATTGGGGATAACAAATTGAAAATTGGGGATAAAGTCTGAAAAAAAACTGGCAACACCGTTTGTGCATGCCATTATACTGTCATTGACGCAACTGTTTTGTCCGATGTGCGATCCGATAGCATTTGGGACTGCCAGTCTTATACCCGTCTTGCATATAGTTCATAAAATATCTATAGATAGGACTATCGTATAAGACACAAAAAATGTTTATCCAACCCCCCCCCCCCCTTTTGGTGAATCCTGGATCCGCGTCTGCATAAACATAATCACCATTTTGTTTATGTCGTATGGTCTTGTTCATTGATACAACGAATAAAAAAACAAATATTGGTTTCAACAACTCTGGTTCATATTTGTGGAGGACGAATGCATGCATGAGATCTTCTGTGATCTGGAGCAAATGTTGTAAGCAAGCATGTGTGATGTTTTGTAAAATTCAGAGTATGTATGTACTTTAGAGTGGCATCTTTTTATATGAAGAAAAAAGTTTTTTTTCCAATTTTCATTTATTGTGCCCATTATTGCACAATTTCTAAAACTTCTGTGGTGCGAATTTGAGGAAAATCGGAACCTTAACCCTTCGCAACTTGCGGCCAAAGTTTCCTATTTAAAATTTTTTTTTACACATCTTTTACAAAAATACGATATTTTATTTGAGTATGAGAGCGTCCTAGCTCGCCAAGAGTTCAGCTTCCCGATTTTTCTCAAATTCGCCCACAAGAGATTTATAACTATTGTTATAATAATGCCAACAATAATTTATGAAAATCGAAAGTTGAAATATAAAACGCCCCTCTAATCTACTTGTTTTAATTTTATTACTAAGTATGTGTGATACGAGTGCATTAGATATGTAGTAAAATATAATTTAATAGCCTTATCTGTATTTAACAATTTGTTTAAGTTTTAGAGAACTATGCTCTGATAGATTTAACTGTATCAGATTCGCAAATATTTGAAAATCCTTACAAAAATTCGATTAGCTTTAGCCATTCTAATAATGTTAATATGATGGTATAGAATTAAACAATTTATTTCAATCAGTGTTGCCAAGTTGGGGGGTTTTCCCCCTAAATTTAGGGGGTTTTAAACCGCTTAGGGGGAATTTTAGGGGTACCACTTTGTTAGGGGGAAATTTGGGGGTAAGAAAATCATTTTAGAGGAAGTTTTGACTAGAAAAGCAATTTAATTTTAGAGTTCGATAATTGGTTTTGCCAAATTGTTGATAGTTTTTCACATAAGTTTGTATTTTCTTTTAGCCTACATATTTTTGAAGTTGAAAAATTTTAGACTGTGACTAGGAAAGAAAACCAGCTAAAATATAACGAAGTTTTTTTTATTTTAAGCACCGTAAGTTGTTTTTCACATGGAAAATTTTCACTCGAACTTAAAATGCCTCAAAAGTTACTTTAAATTCGAAAAATTAATAAGTTTTTTATTTTATTAGAAAGATCCAATCACAATTAACACATAATGACACTTTTTCACAAGAAAAATAATAGTCTTGAACATAAAATTTGCGTGAAAACAAAGTCTACACAATTTTCACGTGAAACTCATTGTCGTGAAAAATTATTTTTTTATATGGAGTATAACAGTTTTTTCACGTGAAACTCAAACAACTTACGGTGCTTTAAGAACAAAAAAATCAATTATTCGCATTTATTAAAAATAATTTGAAATAAAAACTTAGCAAATTGTTGAATTTTGGGAAAATTTATTTTAGTTTTTAGCGGTAGAGCAAATATAGGGGGTTTTTTTGGAGAATTTAGGGATATTTCTAAAAAAAGACTTGGCAACACTGATTTCAATTGATATAACATTTTTTTTGCATTGCCATCTTATTTACTGCACACATTTTAGTAGTTGTTATAAACGAATGTTATTTTTAAATCAGATGAAATAAAACATTTCGAACTTTTTATTATTACCTATTGATTCCACTGAAAATGTTGCATTTGTATAATGAAATTCATGCAGAAATATCTTTAAAAATATTATAAATCAATTGTAGATCAACATTTGAATGAACGTTGCATACTATGTACAATACATACGTATGGAATACAACGGTCTACAAAATATATTGTTTGCATGTAAAGCTGCCTACACACTAGGGAACATACTTAAAAAAAGAGAGCATTTTTTGTGAATGTGTGAGTGCGTTTGTGTGTGTGTGCGTGTTGAGAGCGTGCATTTCGTGTTTACAAAATTTTTTGATATTTTTTGTTCCCTCAACCATGTTCCCTAGTGTGTAGGCAGCTTAACATTGTTGTCTAGTTAGTATGTTTAGTCAAGAATAAGAATAGTAGAAATAGAATAAGAATTTTCCAAATACGAATAGTTTTTTTGTAATTTGGTTTTATTATATTTTAATAATCAAGTTGGGAAGTGTTCGTAATCTATTACTAAAGGAACTTTGGTTGAAGCAACAACAATAACATACACTCAACCAAAAAAGTCTACTACTGAAAATTTTGCTGCTATTACGGGAAATTTAACTGTTTTGAGCCCAGCGGTATTTTTTTTTTGCTAATTTTAGCAACACATGCCTGCTGATTTGTAGTATAACAAAATTAGTTAAAAAATTTGTAGCCGCTACTAAATTTTACGAAAATTGTTGTAAACTGGAATTCATAATTGATTTGCTAAAATCAGCTACTATACTTACTAAATATCAATAATTTTAGTACAATGAAATTAGAATAAATAATTAGTTGCAGCTACTAAATTTCAGTAAATTGTTGTAAACTGTAATTTAAAATCAATCTGCTGAAATTAGCAAAAAAGTGTACTAAAAAATAAACAAACTGTAAAATTAAAAAAAAAAAATTAATAAAAAACTTTTTTTCTCTCGATTATAATAAGTGTATAATTACTTCATCGTACTTGAAATTTGGAGTCAAAATTGCAGACGGTTCTCCAGTTATTACCTTTTTATGAATTGGAGATACAATACAAATTTTCCGAGTGTCATTGGGCAATTTTCTTGGGAGTTTGTTTCTATACAAAAACTTAAATCTCAGTCTGAGCGCTTAGGTAGCGCTGTCATATTTTGGTAGCGTAAAAAATGTTTGCTACTTTTGATCAATAAGTGATACATTTACGGTGGGTCTCATACTGCAGGTTTAAACTTAAGTTAATAGTTAACCCAAAAATTTGTTGTTGTTTTGTGTACATTTTTTGACATTTTATTTTATTATGCAATAAAATAAAATGTCACCTTTATTATACAATAAAAATTGTTTTGTAAGAATGACAAATAAAAACATGCAAACATAACTCGAAAACAAAAATTTTAAAAAATAAAAGGAAACTACCCAGTGTAGAAACGGTAATGACATATCATTATTTTTTGGACTACCAGTAATGACACCCAGTTACCTTCTGTATTATTTTAAAACATATATATATATTCGTTCCTTTTACTCCTGCAAGGAGCATAGGGCCGCATTTTAAAACATATAATAATGAGTTACTGATAATTACTTATTTTTATCATTATTTCAAATAGAAAATAATTTTTTAGATTTTTTTGAAAATTTTTAGACTCATTATTTTTTAAACACTGGTAAGGATATATGTAACCACATATTTTTTGATTTTTGGTATGTTGGCGAGTAAGCTTACTTGTGTGCAGCAGGTCAATTGTGTTTTTATCTATTAAATATTACATGTCGATATAGCTCAGATGGTAGAGCTGTTGACTGGCAATCTGTAGACCCAGGTTCGATTCCCGCACCAGCAAATTTTATTTAAAAAAAAAAAAATAAAAAAAAAAATATTTTTTTATATAATTTATTTTTTAGAAAATCTATTTTTAGACTCATTATTTTTGTCAGTACTGGTAAGCACATAGGTAACGATATATTTTTTGATTTTTTGTATGCTGGTGTGTAACGACAACTCATTATTTTTCGCGACATCGCCATATAAAGGTAATAAGAAATGTAATAACAAAAGTAACTAGTTACCATTACCAAGTATGTAGTTACAAAACCACATATCTGGTAATGATTTTCTACACTGGGTATAGAAAAAGTGTATTTAGAAACAAAGAAAACATCGTTCAGCAGAGTAAATAATCACATGTAATCACCGGTATCAGTTTAAAGTTTCTCTTCCGAATGCTACCATTATAACCTAGAGAGTACCCCATAAAGACAATATTGGGTCTGTTCGTTTACATTTCTAGTAAAAAATAGTAGGGGAGTGTCGTGTACCTTGGCACTTTTGAAAATCCTATGTCAATATCTCTAAGATTAAGATAGATGCGAAAAATCTTTAAATGCAGAAATAATAGTGTTGGTATTGTCATAGTTTGCAAATAATAAAAACTTTAATAATTTCTATGTGTTTTAAGAAATTATGATTTTTTTAAGAAAAGCATAAAAGTGTTCCAAATTACAAATTGGCTTGTACCTTGGAACTCGTAAAAAATGAAGGGAATTTCTTTAAAAAAATGCTGCCACATAATAAAATTTATTGCATTATTTGCAGTAGAATTGATATCTACTTGAAATGAGACAATGCAATTTAATGTTTGCGTAAAAACGTAATTTTTAAGAAAGGACAAAAATCTTAAACTAAAAGTTATTTTGCAGCGAATTAAATTCAAAAAGTACAATTAGCCTGTGGAGCTTCAATTAATCATATATTGAAATTTGTTGGTTACACAGAAGAGGAAATATTCAAAAAGTTCCAAGGTAAACGCATTTTAATTTTTCCAAAAAAGATCTTTTTTTTATTTGTATAATATAGTTAAGAAATTCACTGGTTACTACATTTAGAAAACGACAAACTTTATATTGATTTAAGTCCGTAACTTGAAATATCTTCATATTTTAAAAATTAGTTTAAATTTTTTCAAAATTTACTTTTGTCGATCCAAGGTACACGCACCCAATTTTAGGGCCTCCTATAGACTTATCTGAAACTTTGAGTAGTTTAAAATGATCATTAGGCAAAATAAACAACTTCATAGAAGAAACTACAGTAAAACATTAACAAATAGGAGAAAAATGCAAAGTTCCAAGGTACACGCGATCCAAGGTACACGACATTCCCCTAAACTTGGAATGTATTAAAGAATTGACAAAAATTAATTTCTTTTCATATGGAATGCAAGAAAATTGTATCAAAAGTAGTAAATCGTAACAACTGAATTAAAAAATTGGCAAATATTTCGTTGAAAACGAATTAAAGATAATAAACTAGTAAAAATAGTAAAAACTAGCATGTAAACAAACAGACATCTTATGATAGTACTTGGTAGTACTTTAAAATTCATTAATCCTCAACCATTGGTTATAGGAAGTACTCAGACGAAAATGGAAGTGGATCGGCCACACCTTGCGGAAAAATAATTCCGAAATTTCCAAAGTATGCCTACAATGGAACCCACAAGGCAGAAGAAGCAGAGGCCGGCCTAAATTTACGTGGCGAAGATCAACTGATGCGGAAATGAACAGAAGAGGGATGACTTGGCCGCAACTCAGAATTCTTGCGCAAGACAGAAATAGATGGAGGCACTTTGTAAATTCTATTTAGATGATAGTATACTGTGTTTTTGCTAGATGCTCCAATGGAGTGACGAAACTGTAATTATATTTAAGTTTCGTTAACTAAAATAAAAAAAATAAAATTGGTTATAGGAAAGTTTTTTAATAAGTTTTTTTCTCTTGTAAAACAAATTGTGAATTCATTTGAAATTTGTCATAATTGATCTTAAAACCGAAAAAAAATAACACTCATGGTAACAATATTTAGATCAACTAACAAATCTACGATGAGATTTTAGAAAATTTAAGTTTTTATCAAAAGAATTAAGTTATTTCGTTATATTGCAATATTAATATTATGATTTTCTTATATTTTGCTTCAGGGACGTCTCGTTGTAGTAATCAACATACTTGCAGCATACGTGGACTCCACTTGCCCTGACATCGTTTTTCTATCGTAGAATATTTTACCTTGTTCATCTCTAACGATGCCTAAATTTTATGAATATAAATCTAAGTGTGAATGTATAAAATGTATTTTCAACGCCATATTAACAGCTTCGCGACAATACTTAAATTTAAATTTACTTTCATGAAAGATTCCCAAGCTGATTTTTCCAAATCCCTAAAATATTCTTCTTCGTATGCAGTGTACGATTTGGAAGTGAGAAAGCTTCAAAATTAAAATTTCGTAAAATTTCACAAAATTAGTGAGAGTCGATATTTTTCGGTTTTCATTTAATAAAAAAAAAAACATTGAACTAGAGGCTGAAATTTTGTGAAATTTTACGAAATTTTAATTTTGAAGCCTTCTCACTTCCATCAATTGCCTGATTTTAGGAACAACAAATATGTCCTCTTTAATTTTTGCATCACTCAATTTAGGAAATTTTTCTGCAAACAGTTATAAAAAGCCATCATCACTCCTCCATAGCTTGTAACAAACTCCATCACTTTACCCGAGTGCCCAAAAGTTCTGCCTTTTGTTTGGAAAAATTTAAGTGAAGTACCAAATTATTGAGATCTCCTTGAAATTGTAGATGTCGCTCATCAGATGAGGAATCGTCTTAAAAGTCAGGATCATATGTTTCGTTTTCGATTCAGGATACTTAATTTTACTTTTTGTTTTAATTGTAATACCTTTTGTATCAGTAAGACAAATTTAACAATCTGATAGATAGGTGGTTCATTAGTTCCGTCCAAATCATAGGAATTGCAAAAGGCATAGAACGAGATTTTTTCGCCCATCCAGTAAGAAGACCTACACATGTAACACAACAGATGTGTTGAACCCACGCTTTTTCTTGTTGTCCTTGTTGTCCGATGCCAAAATATTGTTCATGTAACTTAGTTACTAATGGCGTCAAATTTCTTCACTGCGTTTTAAAAGTAATGTCGCCACAAATGTAACAAAACTTGTAAGGATAATTTTTAAACTTTCTTGACATTATTTAAGAATCATTTAACTTCGAAAACAGAAAACACAACTACGCTCTTCAAATAATAAATACTCTGAATGTGAAAATGAAGCTGAAAAATGGTTAATCTTCAATTTTGTGCGGAGTAGCTGTAACACAAAAACGAGACCTCTTCAAATCAAAATAAATATGATGTTAGAATGACCTATCAAGTAATTGAAAATTAGTAAACACAAATTTGAGCTAAACTAAACATAAATTTTTCTGATTTAACTATCAATTTATGCTAAAATTTCATTTAAAATCTAGGTTCTTAAACTGTGCCGTTCGAACCCGAGACCATATTTATTACTCGAAGTACGGGCGGTTAGATTAGATACGAAGGCACTACGAACCGCGACCAATATAGATCTTTTGTGCTGCCTAGAGTTCCCTAGAGATTCAGGCTACCAATAAAGCCAATAATCCCGTTAGGAAAATTTCCCCAAACGTCCGAAGGTGACACAAAGCGGTCACCCAGAAATCTGAGTCTCCTGTCGCACAGTCTCGGACATTCGCAGAGAATATGCTCCGATGTCTCATTTTCCAGCTCAAAAAACCTGCAAACATCGGTGTCTGACCGGCCCTGTTTGTGAAGCTAGTACCTGAGCCCACAGTGCCCAGTTAAGTATCCCGTCAGGGTCCTAAAGTTACCCCTGTCGAGTGACAAAAGTCGCCTTGATACTCCACTGGACAAGGAAATAAAACTTTTGGCCTGTCTTTGGCCAGTAGAAGTTTCCCAATGCTTAGCAAACTCAGTCTCTCTCCACTGCCTGAGTTTTTCCCTAGTGTACCTCCTAGGTATCCCAAAGAATGCTTCCGGACCGATGAAGGGTCGTCGGGCTCCACAATTCGCTAGAAAATCAGCCCTTTCGTTACCCTCGTGCACTTCATGACCAGGAATCCATCTCAGTGTAAGGGAGTTTTTCATACCGAGTTCGTTGAGAATTCCCAAACACTCCTTGACCAGACCAGTTGATACTCCGTAAGCTCCTAGAGCCTTTAGCGCAGCCTGGCTGTCAGAGAGAATGTAGATGCGGGATCTAACCGTGCCTCTCCGCAGGCACTCTCTCACAAATGGCGAAAATCTCCGCCTGAAAGACGGAGGGGTACTTGCCCATTGGTAGAGCACGTTGGAATCTGGGTCCAAAGACACCTGCTCCCGTGTCACCATTAGCTTGTTTCGAGCCATCAGTGAACCATATCTGAGCTCCCTCTTTGGGCTTCCAAGCCTGACTGGTCCACATATGCCTGTCAAATGACATAATGTCAAATTGCCTGACAAAAATCTGATCCGGGATCATTTTATCCGTGACCCTTAAGATTGGGTCGTCCATAAAGATCCCGGTGATCCTCATGTGACCCTTTAGGTCCCCGCTCCTCATGTCCCCGACCCCCCGGAGACGAAGTGAGCCCAACCTTGCAGCCTCCTTCACGGAAATATACAATGGTGGAATACCCAACATGTCCCCAATGGCATCCGTCGGGCACGATCTATCAGCCCCCGTAATGCCAGTACACATCAGCCGATACAACTTCTTCAGAGTATCCTTTGCCGTTGACTGCTCAACCTTTGGCCACCATGCTAAGGCAGCATAAGTGATCATAGGTTTTACAATGGTGTCGAATGACCAGTAGACAATGTGTGGTCTTAGACCCCATGTTTTCCCAAAGAGCCTTTGACAGGCATAATATGCCCTGATGGCCTTCTTGGTTACGGTGTCTAGATGATTTATCTAGAGTCACCCCTAAATATTTGACACTATCCGAGAAGCCTATCCGAGAAGCCTTATTCTCCTTGTGAACGGTATCAGGATCGTCTTCGTCGGGTTGCTTTGTTTTTCCCGACACCATGAGTGAGTAAAGTTCAGAGCCTGCTGCATACGATCAGAGATGGTCCTGTCAGCCTAGCCGGGTTGTGGGGCTATTATATCCACCCCATCTGCATCAGACATGGATAGATCCCATCGGGACCCGGTGACTTAAAGGACGAATATCCATTTATCGCCCATTTCACTCTGTCCTCTCGAAAAACGGCACCAGTTAGGCAAACATACCTTCCCGTAAGGTTTGGGATTCTTTGAATCGCTACAGACCTTCGGGAGGCTACGCAGCCTGGGAAATGCGTGTCTAACAATAGGTCACAGGTTTCCTCAGGAGATCCAGTGCATGAACCATCGGGTCTCCTGAGAGTGCAAAGACCATTCGTATGATCCTGTGAAAGGGCCTTCTGAAGTCGCGCAGCTTCCGGAAGATCTGAGATCTTCTCACAGTAGCTGCGCCACGTGAACCTTTTGGATCTACGTAATTCCCTATTATATTCAGTTAGAGCCGTCTTGTAGGTGACCCAGTCACCTGTTTCCTTGGCTCTGTTGAACAGTCTCCTACCCTCCCTTTTGAGCTTATCCAGACCATCCTTCCACCATGGAACGTCCCTTCTCACCTTCCTGGTTCTTTGAGGGCAGCTCGCAAAGTAAGCAGAAGTCAAACTAGATTGAATCTCTGATGCCTCATAATCAATCTCATCTGGGCTCAGAATCAGCCCGTTAGAGAGATTATGGGCGGTTTGCTGTATCTCGTTTAGTTTCCGAGATATAGGAAACTAAACGAGATAGGCTTTAAAGTCAAGTTAAATATTACTTAAGGAAGAAATTTTGTTTGAAAATGTCTTATTTAAACAATATTTTAGAAAAAATTCGTTCTTAGCTCTGATTATAAAACTGGCCCTAAAAATATGGGAAAATAGAGCCATATATATATTTGGAATTTCTCTACTAATAAAAATCGACTTTTTGAATAGTCTTTTCTAAAACTTTTTTTACAGTATATTGGTTTCCGGAACCTAAATCCGAAAAAGGAGACACGGAGGAGATTGGAAGAGAAACAAAAAATCTAAAAGTAGAATGTTCGTATGTGTGGTTGTTTGATCACTTCTGAGCTAAAAACAATAACAGAAAACTGAAAAGGAAAGAAAAACTATGAATTAGCTACATTGCATTCAAAGCCTTGCATGAGTGAGATGGCTAAGCAGTCACATCTTAGTAAAGTTCTGTTTGTAATGTAGGAATAGGCACAGGTTCGATTCCTACAATAGATGGGTTGAAAAAAATTATCATATAGAGACAATCTGACAAATAAAATATAAACAATAATACAAATTAATGGAAAATCACTGATGAAGCCTGTCCATAGAAAAAGGCAGAAACTAGATCTAGTCTGATTTGCAAATTAATGTGTTTATAATTTTTGGAGGTTTTTTCTTATTCTTAACCTCAAACCTACTAAATTAATTTTTTTTTTTGGAGTTTTGAAATTTTACAACTTTTTGCTTACTATTCCAGTCAGGCCCACAAAAAAGGCTGGAGCAGCTGAGCTAAAATTGGACCCTGGCCGAGCAGTATCTGATGTTTAAATTAACTGGGTCCTGTGCAAGAAATGGCTCAAAATCAATATGTTTTGGTCATACCATTTAGACTCAGTACATTCAAGCTTAGAGAGGACCTTGTTATGCCTACCAGGTCAAAATTATAATTAATGTTAATCATTTTTAATAGTGTTCGTCCGTTGGATAATTCAAACTTTTGTACCAAATTTTTTATAATTATCTTCAGAATTACGTCCTGTAGTTGGGTTTCAAGAATATATGTTAAGACGGACAGGCGACATCGCTTAATCGACTCAGCTGGAAATTCTAACAAATTTTGTTAAACATTTTCAAATATTTTTGAATGTACCTACTTTTATTTATTGAAGTGTTAGTATAAACAAAGTCTTATTGTGTCCAGATTAACGGCTCCCCAGGTAGAAATTGCCAACGGTACAAAAAAGAATAGTATTGAGAGAACACTGTTTTTTCGTTTTGTTAGTAGGTACCACTCAAAAAGTATGTTACCAGTACTTTTTTCTGCAAATTTACGACAGTTTGGTAAATTTATTCAAATTAGCAATTTTATTCAATTTAGCTTATTTAATCTACAGTAAAATCCCAGTTTAACGAATACTTAAACCCAGGAGTTTAACAAACGCCAAATTTTGTACACTTAATACCTTAAATCGGGACCAAGTCCCCCAGTTTGAGGGATAAGAAAATCGATATATGTAACTAATAGATATTTTTTATAATTTCCTAAGTGCTTTTTAAATTGAAAATAATTTTTCTTAAAAATTGCAAATTGTGTTTTTTTTGAAATATTCCCGAATAAATGATGTTTTTGAATTATTTAAATGTTTTAATAAAAAAGCGGTATATTTTTAAAAATTGATTCATTTATAAATTATCATCATATAAAAGAAATAATTTTACTTTGGACCACAGAAAAAACTGGAGAGTTATGACATCGTTTTTTTTTCATTGCCGTTAACAGTGGATGTTTATCTTAATTGTGCTCCGTGCTTTTAGTCAGAAATTAGTGTATTAAAGTACTTATAAATTTGTGTTTAATACTAAAAAATCCGTTTAAATATTTCCAGTTTATCTACAAAAAATCAATTTAAAAAGTTACTCGAAAGGTCGCTTTTTTTAGATATCTGTTTTATAATTTTTTACAATACATAAAATTACCAACAATAAACTAAATTATCAAACTCAAAACATTTTTACAACAATAAAATATACCAAATAGAAATTACATCTAACTCAATAGAACCTAGCATAAAAAGAAAATACAAAAAAGAAAACAATAACAATAATTCAAGTAACTTAGAACAAGTGCTGTACTCTTTTTTGTTTTCAAAAAAAAAAAAAAAAATAACAACAACAAACATTTGTGTTAAACAAATAAGTGTTGCCAGTTAATTAAAAAATTTAAATTCCCAGAAAAACAATATTAAATCGCTCGAAAATGTCATGTTTAAAAAAAGGCTGTTCTTTAGAAGGTCATGATGAGAGAATGATAATGTGCTGGCTTTGTCATGGTTTATGTCACTTTAAATGCAGTGGCTTAACTGGTTTAGTGGCTGAATCTGTATCGAAGCATAAAAACTTGCATTGGCGCTGTAATGGCTGCCAAAAAATTGGCGCTGATTTTTACCGTTTCTTCCAAAGCACTAAAAACAATTTTTTGCAAATTCAAAACAATTTAGTTAATTTATCCGAGCAAATAAACTCTTATGGAAAGCTTTTCGATGATTTTAAATCATTAGAGGGACTCCAATCACCTCAATTACCTTCTCCAAATCGCCGTAAATCACCCAGAATCATGAATAGAGAAAACCCTGATTATACTACTGTTTCTTTGACCCATACAAATGCTAATAATAACGCAAATACAGCTCTTACATTGCCTTCTACTGCTAATAATACGGCTTTAAATTCTGCGAATATGCATACTACAACTACTACTCTTTTGATGCCCCAAACTGCTGTCCCACCATCTTTTAATAATGCTTCATCAATAATCCACAATGAGTCTACGATGCCTACAACTGCTAATATACCATCCTTTACTAATGCTCATAATTTGATAGTAGATACTCAAAATTCTACTAGATTGATTAATTTCGATGCGTCATCTCCAAGGCCGCCTGCTTCATCTATTGGCGATAATCCCAACACTATAAATACTCCTTATGCCAACGTAATTGCTAAAATAGCATCATCATCTCAACTTACCTCTGCACCGAGGGAACTCCGAACTATACCACGTTTACCACCCAGAAAAACCATCTTCGCTACACGTTTTCTCCATGATACAACTGTCGAAGAAATGAAATATTACTTGCAGTCTCAGTTCAATAATGCACTTCCTGATAATATAGCTGTTTATAGAATTAATTCAAGAAATAGAGCTTCTTTTAAAATAATCGTTCCTGAAGAGCTGTTTGAACAAATGGTAAACCCCTCCTTTTGGCCGGAAAATGCTGTGGTACGAGAATTTGTATATCGAGATGAAAATGCAGCTCGTTTACCCAAATCTGCTAATCAGACTCCAAAAAACTAATATCTATAATTTATCAAAATGTTAATGGTTTAAATACTAAATTACCGTCGCTATTTTCCAACAGCTATGATTTCAACAACCATATAATAATATTTACCGAAACTTGGCTCAATAAAAAAGTTAATAATTCCGAAATTTTTTGTTCCAAATATCAAATCTTTAGACAAGAAAGAGAAAACAAAGGTGGTGGTGGTGTGCTAATTGCCGTAACAAATGATTTTTCATCTGAACAAATTATATTAAATGATTTTTTGCATATTGAGATTATATGTGTATTGGCAAAAATAAACAAAAAATGTCTTTATATAATCTGCTCCTACATTCCGCCTCGTTCTCCCGATTATGTCTACGATGATCACAAAAAAGCAGTTGATTTCATTTTAAAAAAAATTAAATCTTCGGACTTGGTTATGTATGTTGGTGATTTTAATATGCCTTCAATATTTTGGGAAGAGATCCCAGATTCCAACTATTTGATTTCGTCTCGTTCATCTAGCTCATCAGCTGATTTTATTGATGGCTTATCTTGTAACTGCCTTTTCCAAATTAATCCTGTTACTAACTCTAATCGTAAACTACTGGATCTTATTTTTGTAAATGAGCCATCAGAGTTTTGTGTCACGCGCCATTCTCCAATTTCAATTCCTGAAGACAGATATCATCCCACAGTTGAAATAACCTGCTCTTCCTCCTATCCTACCCTTGGTAATAATACGCAAAAGAAAAAAGTTTTTAGTTTTAATAGAACAAATTATGAAGAACTTTATCGTCAGCTGTCTCGAATTGACTGGATCGACGTGCTGTCTCGTTATAATAATGATTTTGACTTGTGTCTGAATAAATTTTATCAAATTTTATATGAATGTTTTGAAACGTCTGTACCTAAAATGATGCCTTCTAAATCTATTGGTCCTCCTTGGAATACGAAATATCTTACACGTCTAAAAAATAAGAAAAATAAAATGTTTAAAAATTATAAGAAAAATGGAACGTCTACAGATTACATGAAATACTCAGTATCAAGATCCGAATTTAATATGGCAAATCAAAATGCCTATAAAAACTATCTAATTAAAATTCAGAACAATCTAAAAAGTGATCCAAAATCATTTTATAAATTTGTGAACTCCAAAAGACGTTCAGTTGACTTTCCGTCTAATATGAAGTTTGGTGATTCTGAGTCTACAGATGATTTGTCCATAAGTAATATGTTTGCTGACTTTTTTGCATCCACTTATTCCTCTTCAACGTTTACTAATCCTAATCAATATCCATATTCAATTCCTGAATCATCAATGATTATTATTCCACCCATCAATGAAATAACAGTCCGAAGCCAATTAACCAAATTGAAAATGGCTTTTACTGCGGGTCTAGATGGAGTTCCGAGCTGTATTTTGAAGCGATGTTCACATCTGTTATGTATCCCTCTGACTTATCTTTTTAACAAATCCCTTAAATTGGGGTATTTTCCGGCTGTTTGGAAACAATCATTTATTACTCCACTGTTTAAATCTGGCTCTAAATCGGATATTTCGAATTATAGAGGTATCGCTAAATTAAGTACTATTCCAAAATTATTTGAAAAACTTGTATATGATGTGATGTCACACCAAGCCTCTTCTATTTTATCTTCAAAACAACATGGATTCTGCAAATCCCGTTCTACTGTAACAAATTTATTAGAGCTTACAACCATTGTTAATGAAGGTTTTCTCAACAGAAAACAAACTGATGTTATATATACGGATTTCAGTAAGGCGTTTGATAAAGTAAACCATGATCTTCTTTTGTTCAAACTTGGCCGAATAGGCTTTAGTGCTACGCTTTTGAGCTGGATTAGCTCGTACCTTAATGATCGTCAACAATGTGTCAAATTTCGAAATACTTTTTCCAGTATGATAAACGTAACATCTGGAGTTCCACAAGGTAGTCATCTAGGACCTCTGTTATTCACTCTCTTTATAAATGATCTCCCTTCTGCTATTCAACACTCTAACATTTTAATGTATGCAGACGATGTTAAACTATTTATTTCATTTAATAATACCACTGATCAAGTACTTTTGCAAAATGATATTAATTATTTTACTTCCTGGTGCAATACAAATTTGATGGATCTCAATGTTAACAAATGTAAATACATGATTTTTACAAGATCAATTCCCATTAATGGCTCTTATACAATGAACAATGCTGACCTGGAACGAGTGGACTCGTTTAATGATCTTGGTATTCTATTGGATAAGCAGTTAAACTTCAAATCTCACATTTCATTAACAGTTAATAAGGCAAAAGGTGTCTTAGGATTTATTAAACGTTGGGCCAAAGAATTTTCTGATCCTTATACTACGAAACAGCTTTATACTACTTTAGTTAGGCCAATTCTTGAATATGGGTCAGTTGTTTGGGATCCGCAGTATGTTGTTCATTCAAACTCTATTGAATCCGTACAAAAACAATTTTTATTATTCTGCCTTAGTGGTCTTGGGTGGGCTGCTAATGCAGAACTTCCCGCTTATGAAAATCGCCTTGCTCTTATAAAATTACCTACTCTAAAAAGTCGCAGACGCATGCTGAATGTTACTTTTTTGTTTAATTTGATCAATGGTGATGTCAACTCTGAATTCCTGCTCAGCAAAATAAACATATTTATTCCATTTCGTTCATCAAGATATATTGATTTCCTCAGTATAAAATATTATGTTACAAACTACTCCAATTTTGATCCATTTCGTCGTATTTGTGATGAATTCAACATGCTATACCCCTACATTGATTTTAACAAGAGCTTGCACATCATAAAAAGGGATATTATACTACATTTGAACAATTTAAGATAAAATCTTTAATTTTAATATTTTATATGTTGTATTTTATTATTATTCTACATCTGGGTATAATTCTCTGTAACTAGTCTGTAAGGAAAAATCCATAGACTTAAATAAAATAAAATAAAAAAAAAAAAAAAAATCACATGATCTATTCGGTCATTGCACTGGTCCATTACGTTAAACTAGCTGTTCACTGAAATGTTCTGGCTATAAAGAAATGCTTCTACGGGCTGTGTGGTAAGTAGCGCCATATTGTTGAAACCAAATGTATGATATCGCGCGATAACCACACCATTTGGTCTAGATGCAATGCAGCTCTTAAACCTCTTCGAGTAGCTCTTTAATCCAAAAACGGCAATTTGACTTATTGACGCAACCACTAAGCCTGAAATGCGAACAAACATTTGCTCTAAGTGCACGAAGCACTTTCCTCGTGAAATGCCGATTTTCGTAAAACAGCTAAACAATTTGTAGACGGGCTCTGTGCTTCCTCAATTAAATGTCCAACAATACTGCATAAAACTATCATGACAGTTTGACATGACTCACTCGTTATCTGTCAAAAAAAATCCCTCACTCTTTAGAATATCTAAGCTTTCACTCTCAAAACAATTCCGTTGTGATAACCGAATTTTTTGCTGCAACCTCGTAATTCGATTGCCCCAGCCGAATTCAGTTGTGGCAACCGAATTGAAATCGAATTCGGTTGCGACAACCAAAATATTCCAAAAAGATGTTTCTCGTAGTGTTTTACATAAGTTCGCTGAACACATCCTATACCTAAAAAGGAAGATTCCCATGGTTTCTCCCTAAAATTCAGGTTTGTGGGACATTTGACCGCCAATTCTGAATAAGTACGAAATTAACCCTTAAACACGGTTTAAGTTTTTACTTATTACTGGCACTGAAGTTAAATTTTCAATGCTGATGTCTTAAAAGACTTATAGTAGAATTTCATTTCAAATATTTTTGCGGAACATTTTAACACTCTAACTCTTCAACTTACGGGTCTTTTTTGTCCGTTTTGAAAAGGGCGCCAGTACTACCGTCTCCAACGTCGTGCCAACATTGTGTCGGCGTATTTTTCTGCCTGGGTAGTTTTAATTAATTCACTAAGACTACCATGACACTCTTATCTTCCCAGTGTAGAAACGGTAATGACATATCATTATTTTTTGGACTACCAGTAATGACACCGACTTACCTTCTGCATTATTTTAAAACATATAATAATGAGTTACTGATAACGACTTATTTTTATCATTATTTCAAATAGAAAGTAATTTTCTAGATTTTTTTTCTAAATTTTTTAAAATCTATTTCTAGACTCAATGTTTTTTCAACACTGTTGAGGATATATGTAACCACATATTTTTTGATTTTTTGTATGTTGGCAAGTAAACTGACTTGTGTGCAGCAGGTCAATTATGTTTTTATCTATCAAATATTACATGTTGAGATATCTCAGGTGGTAGAGCTATTGACTAGCAACCTGGAGCTCCTGGTTCGATTTCCGCACTAGAAAATTTTAAGAAAAAAAATTTATTTTTTTATAAAACTTATTTTTTTGAAAATCTATTTTGAGAATCAATATTTTTGTCAATACTGGTAAGCACATAGTTAACGACATATTTTTTGATTTTCTGTATACTGGTGTGTAACCATCATTATTTTTCGCGACATTGCCATACAAAGGTAATAAGTAGGGCAAGGAATTTCATGCACTTAAAAATGGAAAATATACGCCTAAAATATGCGGCTAAAAAAGAAAGACATGCATTAAAAATATAAGAAATATGCACTAAAATCTATTATTTTTGCAAAAATAATGCACTTTAAAACTTAAAAATATATTTAAGTTAGTTGTTTTGCAAACAGACACAGAACTGGAAGATTTTCCATAGGTCAATAAGGTTTTTAAGAATGTTTATTTTGATTGAATCAAAATATGAAAACGTATCAATTTTTTATATTTTTTACAAAATAAAAAATGCTTCTAAAAATGAAAAATATGCACAAATATGCATTAAAAAGCAGAAAATATGCATTAAAAAGGCACCAAATATGCATTTAAAGTCAAAACATACAAAAACATGCATTTTTGACAAAATATGCAAAAATATGCAACTACAAATCGAAGCCATTTTGTTCTAAATCTGATGATTCGGATAAATATTTTGTCCTTATTAGTTTTGGACTATCGAGAAAAAACATGCATTTGCATGAAATTCCTTGCCCTAGTAATAAGAAATGTAATAAGAAAAGTAACTAGTTACCATTACCAGGTATGTAGTTACATAACCACATATCTGGTAATGATTTTCTACACTGGATTATATGTTATTAATATCGAAGACATCGAAAAATTCATGTAAGTACAGATAGTCGTTTTTTTACAAGTACTTAGTTATAGATAAAAAATGTAACGTAATGTTTAGTTTGGAAAAAAAACTTTAAAAAGAAAGTTTTTGCATCAATATATTCCTTTGCAGAATATTAATCGCTGATTGCCTTTTAATGAATTTTCTGCCCCACAAAGCCAATTTTTGCATTCCGCCATTATTTTGCAATATTCTAATAGCTTTTTTTTTAATTTATAATCCAAGGACTATAATACCCAACGTTTGGTGGCTTGCAAAACATTTTTTGCACCACAAAGCCTTTTTCGCATTCCGCCATTATTTTGTAAATTTGTTAAGTGCGGTTTTTTTAAATTTATAACAACGATTTGCAAAGTAAAATTTTTCATGAATGTATTTGGTTGTAGAATGTAAATCGCTGATTAAGTTTTTTAATTAATTTTTTTTACTTTTTTCACTTTCCTCGATTATTTTGCAAGTTTTTAAATGTAGGTTTTTAAAATTCGTAATCTAGGGACTATAGTACCCATTTCATGGAACAAAATTTGTTATATCTAATGGGTATTAAAGGAGTCTAGAGTTTGAGTGCAGAACAAAAAAAAAACGTTTAAAAAAAATTGTTTAAAGTAATGATAATGAAATTTCATTTCTCTACCTACCCTACGGGGAAAGGGACCGGTCCAAAGTGACACGCAGGATAGGTCCAAAGGGGGCAGGGACCGGTCCTTGATCCGCCTTTTTGTTTGAAAGAGACACGTCACTTTAACATGGCGTTGTCATAGGAAATGACCAATTGCCACAGTTTAGACACCTTGTGACAGTAAGGTAGTGTGTCTAAAAATAGCTTTTCAAATAAAATAATAAAAAATTAAGAATTCTCTACTTTCCGTCGAAGTAGGGCTCGATAACACAACCTTCTGCTTCTAAGGCAAACGCTCTACCGTCTAAGCTAATGTTGCTTATGCGTGATGGCTGGCTGATGGGCAAGTTATATAATTTTCGTTTCTGTTCAAGTAAAAAAGAAAAACAAACACAACAAGCAAATAAAAAAATGGAAAAGAAAAAAAATAGAAAAGAAAACGACATTAACACACACACATATATAGTGGAAGTGCCTTGAATATGCCCCCGATTGACCGGTCATGGGATAGGTCCTTTAATGGCAGTAGACTCGTTTTTTGCGTTGGCCATAATTAAATTAAAAAATCGATCAAAAATTAGAAAATTACCTCAAAAACTCTGATAATATAAATAAAAATTTAAAAATACCCCTTAAATTAAAAAGAAAAGTTTAATGAAATACCAATTTTTAAAACTAAAACAGCTTTAACATTAAAAAATGTTGAAAATACAAAACTTAAAATTTCTTAGCAAAAAATTATAGAAATTTGAAATAAGAGCTAAAATAAGCAAATGTAAAACAAAAAATAAAGTTAAAAATAAATAAAAGATTAAAATAAATAAAAAAAAAAAATTAAAAATATGCCGCGAATTTTGTTTTTTATTTCGGTATCGGTCAAGTTTTTTAAAAGCAACAGTGAAAGTAACGGATCAGAAAATACTTAGAAAATTAATTCATTCTCGTTATTGTTGTTTGGCCAAGTTTTTGAAAATTTTAGGTTTAATTTTAAGCTAATAAGGCCTAAAGGTCAATCATGTAATTAAAAATTCATTTAATACAATTTTTCCCGACGTTTCGTCAATTTTTTGCCGACTTCTTCTGGGGATTTTTTCTATTTATTGATAAAAAAATATATAGCATAAGTACAAAAATATTTCACCAAAACATTAGAACTTAGGTACATTATGAAAATTAATTCATCAAAAATTGTAAATTATACATATAACATAAAATATATTTTTAAAAATTAAACAAACATTTTAATTAATATCACAGGTTAATTATTTTATTGCAATTATATAACTAGCGTTAAGGCTGACTTACCCAACCGTAAACGTATCTGTAACGAATCAGCTGTTTCGATACCACAAGAAGAAATGTATACGAATGGTTACTAACACGTAAATGTAAACGAACTTGCCGTATCATTCTGTTGAAATCAGAATTTTCTATCCGGCATCGAAACAGCTGACTGATTTTAGTCGGAAAAAATATGAATTGAATAAAGAAAAATGATTCAAACAACAAATAAGGAATAAAAATTAACAAATAAATGGAAAAATTTAGAATAAAATATAAAACCACATGAAATAGATGCTAAATAGTAATGTCGTTTACGATCATCTATAAGTGTACTTTTTAGCTACGGCACGGTACAGTTACATCACATATACGTTTACGGTCCCATAATCCGCCCTTTAATTTTGTTAGTATCTTCTTTTAGGTTGACAGTTTTGTTTATATTTTTTTGTATGTGTAAACTTTCCTTCGTGTACCTCTTCTTTTCTATATTTTCTTTGTCTATAATTTTAACATTTAAAAAGTCAGCTGTGTGTCCAGTTTCGATAATGTGCTGTGACAACAGGCTTGCCAGATACTTTTTTTCGTTGTCCCCAAACGGATCTAAAAATATCCCCAAAAATCCCCAACTAGAAAAAATATTGAAAAAGGTAGTCGTGCTTATTTAATTTGCTTATCCGCACAAAAACTACAATTAAATATAAAAAATAGCACTAACAACTGTTTTTAAAAATTCTTGCATTGCTTTTGTATAAATGCCAAGAAAAATTTTCAGAATTTAGGGACTTTTACGAAGAAAACCTTAAATTTTTATTACCTTATTCAGACAAATCAATCGAACCCTAAATAAATTTTATTTTGAAATTTTCAAGAATTTAAGAATTTATTTTTAAAGAATTTTTCAAGTTTGTCTGTTTAATACAATAGACGTTTATCAACAATCGTTATGATGTTTTTTTGTATAAACAATATTTTAGATTCTGGGACAGTAATCATATAAAACTCTCAAGCAAAAAGGATTTATTTGTGTTAAAAAGCTTTAAATTAATACAGAAAATCCATAAAAGGGTGAATTTGTTACTTTCTTGGAAATCATGCGAACAAACTTGTCTGATGTTTTCTAAAAACTATACAAAATTAATATAATTTTCAAAATTTATGAAGAAGTTTAAATATCCCCAAAAAATCACCAAAATAGTTTTTAAATCCCCAAAAAAATCCCCTGTCCCCAAATGAAAAATTTTGTCCCCAAGACCAATAAAAAATCCCCAAATTTGGGGACAAAACCCCAAGTCTGGCCAGCCTGTGTGACAAAGCTGTTGTTTCTTTTTTACTTTCTATATCCGTCTTATGTTCTCCCATTCGTACACCTAATGCTCTCTTTGTTGTGCCAATGTATATTAGATCACAGTGTTCTGTGTCGTTACCCTTGCATTGTATTTCGTATACAACATTATTTTGTTGTTGTTTTTCAATTGGAGCTTTAACTTTTGTAAATATTGCGCTCAGCGTTGAGTTGGGTTTGTATGCAAAACATATGTTTTGTTGGTCTATTGTTGATTTTAAATTTCCTTTACAGTGAGGTTACACGATCAAGATTTTGCTTTCAAGTTGATAACACATACTGCTTGTCAAATTCAGTTGAACTTGAAGCTGTGACGTAGACTGCATGCAACTTGACAGTCAATTTTGCTTTCAAGATGCCGTCGTCAAGGAAAGAACTAAAAATGCTCGCCTCTGTGGGCTGTTTCCGCACTGTAGGCTGTTCGAAAATACTTTATTTTTTTCTTCACATATTCCACAGACATTTTCATGTCAGCAGTAATTGATTTTTTATTTATTTTTATTTTTAAATCATTTCGTCGATATACCGAAATATTCACATTCCGTATTTTATCAATCGTGTTTTATTGCGGCACAATATTTGTAAAAAGAAAAACAAATTTACAAGAAATTGTTCAGCTGTTTAAAACTTGACCGTCAAGTTTTCTCAAAACTTGAAAGCAAAAATTGATATCAAGTTGCTGTTCAATTTTTAAAATGTGAGTGTGTTAGCAAAAAAATGTGAGTGTATTGAAACTTGAAAGGCAAAAATTGATCGTGTAACCCCTATGTTATCTGTTAGCCCAGGGATGTACTGTACACTGTAAAAAAGTTTATCTTCCATATTAACAGCGTTGTCACGTTGATAGTTACTTTTTAAACGCCTGGTTGTATCTTCTATTAATGATTCCTACGTTTTTTTGGGAAAACTATTCTTATTAAGTATTTGTTGTAT
This sequence comes from Leucophora obtusa, assembly GCA_949987735.1. Lineage (NCBI taxonomy): Eukaryota > Metazoa > Arthropoda > Insecta > Diptera > Anthomyiidae > Leucophora > Leucophora obtusa. The sequence continues at coordinate 222,877,441 of OX465295.1, forward strand.
TTTACGTAAGTTTTGTGTGTGAAATTGTTTGTCGCTTATTTTCAAAACTCTCTCGATGAAATTTTTGGCGGTGTTGATAATTTGATTTGTTGGTTGCGTTGCATTAAAATTCATGAGTCTGCCCGACGCTGTATTTTTAGAATACCGGTTAAAGGTTATTTTAGTCATACTCCTTTCTAATTTCGAATCGAGGTATGCAATTTGCCCATTATTTTCTACTTCTATCGTAAACTTAACTTAATCTTGGGATGATGTTGATTGAAGATTTTAAGTATTTCATCCTGGTCGTCAATGTTAATAATTGCCAAAATATCGTCCACATATTTTGCTATGTATTTAATAAAGATGCCCTTTTTCTCCAATTCCGTTAGCGCATCGTCAAGTAAACTGTCTAGTAATATATCTGCTATCGTCGGTGAGAGGGGATTGCCCATTGGCATGCCAAAAACCTGATTGTATATTTTGTTGTCATAGATAGATTGTATATTTTGTTGTCTTTGGTTCATATTTGTACCAATTTAGTAATATGCCTTCGGTTGACCGGTCACGGGATAGGTCCTTAGAGGGCAATTGGCTCCTCATTCCCCGTAGGGTAGTGTAAAATTGTATGTATATTATGCATGGGCAAATGCGAATTAATTCATATTCTTAATTAGAATTACAAAAAATATTTGTGAAATCCTAAATTTCAAAACCAAACAACATAAAAATTAATTCGATTGAAATAGAAAGAGACTTTTCTACAAACTTTTTTTATGAGTTCTTCAAAAATAAAAAAATTAATTGAGTTTCTAAAAATTTCTGTAATTTATGTGTCTGATGTCAAATCTAACAAGATCAGTTAAAAGATCAACAATACACACAGAGAAAAAATATGCCATTTTCCAACTGAAATTCGGTTACATCTACTAAAATAGGTTGCTACAACTGAATTTTAGTTGCAATACCCAAAATATTTAGGAATCGCATTCCAATATGGTTTCACCAACCGAATTTATTGGTTGCAGCAACCAAAATAAGCTTAGCAATTCGGTTGCATCCTAATTTTTTCTTTATTTTACAAATTTTTCAGCTAATTTAAACCCCAATTATTTTCCAAAGTTTATATATTTTTGTCTCTCTGCTATCAATATCACATAGAGATGGCGCTATATTTTCATAATTTTTTATTGTATAATCACAAAATGGCTTATATCTTGGAAACTAAGCGAGATAGAGCAAAATGGACAAAAATTCGATACTATGAACTTATCAATCTTTATAAGCCACTTATACTCCAAAAAATAAATATGGGCCTGTCTCGGGACAGATACGTAGAGCCCAAAAACCAAGACTGTAAGCGACATTTTAGGAGAAATTTTCAGTTAAACCAGGTAATGTTTCTGTTGAATTTAGCTCAAATTTCTTAGCTAAGTTAACTAGAATTGTCTGTGTATTTAGCAGTGTGTAAAATTTAGCTTACCGAAATTTCGCAGACCATAATTCTCAACTTCATTGAAAATTCTGCTGGCGCAAATACAGGTACTATTTCCTGTTATTTTAGCAGAATTTTGAGCTATTTGTACGGGCTTTTTTTATGAGTGTAGTTTGCAAATAAAAATTACAAAATTTTATTGTATCCCCAAAACAACATAAATACGTAATAACTGGAGAAGGGTTTGAATTTTGATATAAAATTTTTAATAGGCTGAAGTAATTAAATTTTTTTAATCGCAAGAAAAAAACTATTTTTTTTATTAAAATATGTATATGTTTTTAATATAAAAAAATAACAGTCAAAAACAGTAGTAGTTTTGACCAATTTTGTAATTTTTTTTAAACTTAGGTAGTAAAAAATTGTCAGTTATTTTTACGACGTTGTTAGTTATTTTTAATCAATTTGCTAGTTATTTTTCAACAGTTAAAATAACTACATTTTTAGCTATTTTAGAGGTAAAATATCTTTGCCGCCTTTTTAAATGCATATACCTTTGTATTAATTGTCATTTTCAATAGATTCCACCGACAAACTTTTTTGAGTGTATAAGTACTAGGGTATTCAAATTACTCGGGTTTTGCTTTGTTCGAGTAACCGAGTAACTCTATTTTGAGGTTTTGAAATTACTCGATTAATCGTGTCAGAATGCTACCAATATTCAATATGCAGCTTGTCAAATAAAAATAAGCGAGCTAGATAAGCCTTTTACGGTACAAGAAATCGCTTCTATGTTGTACAATACCAACACAGGAAAAGCCCCGGTTATAGATGCCATATCATATGAGTTTTATAAAAATATAGATGTAACGTTTTTAGAGGAATTAGCGAAAGTATATACAAAAATATATGATAATTGTGAAGTTGAAGAAGCGTTCGAGACAGGTATTATTCTCCCTATTTTTAAAAAAGGCGATAAAAATGATCCAGCCAATTACAGAGGAATATCCTGTACGAATTGCATAACGAAAATTATGATGGGTATGATAACTGCTAGACTCTCAAATTGGGTGGAATCAAATAATGGTAGCATTCGGCAGAGAAACCTTAAATTGATACCGGTGACTTGTAGCACTTTGTGATTACTTACTCTGCTGAACGATGTTTCCTTTGTTTTGTTTTTAAATACATTTTTTATATATTTTCCTTTGATTTTATAAATTTTTTATTTTTGAATTATATTTGTATGTTTTTATTTGTCAATCATACAAAACAAAAATTTTTTAAAAGCAACAACAACAAATGTATCACTATTTGATCAAAAGTAGCAAACATTTTTTACGCTACCAAAATATGACAGCGCTCAGACTGAGGGGTTAGTGATCAGGTCGTTCAGCAGATAGTTGCACAACTGTTGTAGAACTGTTGACTGTCAAATTGTATCTGCCGAACGTACCCAATGTCTTCAATGAGTTCCAAGCAGGGTTCAGAAAGAAATATTCTACAACCGATAATATATACAATCTAACTTCTATTGTACATATTAAGATGGAAGAAAAACGGAAAGTATACGCATTCTTTGTAGATTTTAAAGCAGTGCTGTTCATTTCATAGGACAATTGTGCCTGCTCAATTCACATTCATTCTTACGCTCTTGCTTTTAGTCGTCACTGAAACAGCGACGAATAAACATAAGTGCGAAAGTATGCTGATTTTTTTTAATCCAATTAAAAAAGTTGATAACAATGTACGACAAATATTTTATGATTATAAATGCAGATTAAAGATATTTTATAAATATGTAAATACAATGAAATCATTGATATTGATTAAAAAAAAATCGAAAACCTTTAATTTTACATAGAAAGAAAAAACAACCCTAATGTATGTATTTATTAGTGAAAAAGTGTGCGTGTATTGAGTTTTTCGAACTTGCACTTGCATGTGGAAACGGGGGGTTAAGTAAATCGGCTGTAATGGTATTCAGGCGTGGAGGCAAATTGTCAAGAATGGAAAAATGGAAGTTTAGAGGAAACGAAATTAGTATTGTAAATGAATATTGTTACCTTGGAGTTGTACTCACCCCTAAGTGTAGCTTTAAGAAGCATTTGGAAAAAAGAAACTGTTCTGCCAAAAGTAGCATAATGGCAACTTGGAACTCATTTTTCCACAAAGATGACATTTCTCTGACAGTGAAATGGAAACTCTTCCAGGCAGTATAAGGGCGATACAAAGCTATGCAGTGCAGGTCTGGGGATATGAACTGTTTGAAGACGTTAACAAACTTGAATTGTATTTCATTAAAAGAATACTTAAACTTCCTGCTAATACCCCAACATATGGAATTATCCTAGAAACAGGGACTGAAAACAGCTACATTTACACCTTGCAATTACACATAGGGTATATACTAAAAACATTATTTGTATTAAATCCTAACAGATTACCACAAAATTATCACAAAAAGTTTTTTCCAGAAATATATTTTGGGCAAAAAGGATGAATGAGCTAGGCAGTGTTTATGAACAAAATTGTCGAGCAATGTATGAGGGCTTAATGGAGCAACTGAAAATACGTAGTTACCATAAAACGTGGGAAGAAAAAATGCGAAGCAGGAGTAGAATCTATAAATTGTTAGACCACACTATCGCACTCCAATATGTTAAAGAACTACTTAAGTAATGGATCTAAAATAATGTGGATATTAAAAGCAAGATATGGACTAATCCAAGTAAATGGCTCTAACCCATCATGCAAGGCAATTGTACCATATGCAATATGAACGAATTGGTAAATATACAGCATTTTCTTGGATGATGCCCAATCCTTAGAACATACAGGATGCAATTTTTTGGAAAAGCAATTTTAGACGAAGATGATGTTATTAACGCTTTAAATGGCGTAAACGATGAGAATTGCGATAAGCTCGTAAATTATATAGGGTTTTCCAATAGGTACTTGACAACATTGAATTTAATTTGTGAACGCACTATTTCACTGCTCATCTAACTGTTACTCTCCTTTTTTCAGTAAACTCAACATTTTCATCATGGTAAAGTACACGAACGAACACCGCATGCCAAAATGTACTACCGAAATTCGGAGTCGGTGACCGCAACTTTAAAATTTTCGGTCGTTATTCTCGCCCTAGTAGACAAGCAATAACAAGAGTTTAGTGCAAAAATTTGAGTCTACATATTCATTGTGTGATGCTGTCGTGCCAGTGAGACAACGGGTTGGTCGAAGTGACGAAAATATCGCTGCCATTCAGGCGTCCGTAGCAAACGATCGAAATCAGTCCGCTGCGTTCTCAAGAACTGGGCATCGCCAAGACCACTTTATGGCAAATTTTGCATAAAGATCTTGGTTTACACCCATACAAGATCAAGCTGACTCAAGAATTGAAGCCATTTGTCAAGTCCTATTGGAAAGAGTGCCGAATCGTATAGGTCCCTAATTACACTGCATAACAAAATCTTGACTTTTAAAAATGAATAGAGCTCTGACCATCAATTCTATATATCTCGGAAATGCTGATTACAATGGCGTACTTTATTTTTCGATCAATGGTACAGATTTTTCGCTAAATGTCTTTAAAGTTTGGCGGTTGTCAGTTTTTTATAAAAAAAATTTTTCAAATTCAATTAATATGAATTTTTTGTATTCAAATGTAAGCACAGGAACTGTGGCCATATTTACGATATAAATGTGATGTGCTTATTTTAAAATTAAAACAATACTTAGCGTTTTATATAGGTTTTTATGGTTTTTTGCTATTTCAGCGACCTTAGTATAATATGGGGTCACCTCTAAAAACTGTTCTTGCAAAATTTCAAGCAAAACAGTTTCCATTTGCAAAAGTTATCCTAATAAATACATTTTTTACTAAGGTTAGTATCGTACTAAAGACACTTTAGTATCTTAAAATGTCTTTAGTCTTTAGAATATTTCATTATTTTATAAGTACCATTAAGCAAGAAATAAAGAACAATTAACTATCTATCGTGTAAGATTTTAAAATTGCTCGAGTAACTCGATTAATCGTGTAAGATTTAAAATTACTCGAGTAACAATTTCATTTCATTATTTATTCGCAAAAATTATCCATTTTTTTAGGTTTTATATTAACAATTAAAATGAATCCATAAGTAGAAGTTTAAAAATTGTTTAGATCATTTATTTAAGTTAACTTTGAAATCTAAGAATACTCGTTTAAAAGTAATTTGTAGCGCAGTAAAAGGCTAAAAAAATTTTGGATTGCTTAATTTAACATGAACCCAATTAGATTTTTTTATTTATTTCTTTAGAGGAGATATCCCTAAAATAAAGTCTAAAAACTGTGAATATGTGTGAATGAAATTTTTTAGTGATAAAAAATACATTCAAATAAATTTTAAATTCAAAGTTATTTAGATTCTATTAAGTTTTTTCCATGCCCCTCTAAAAAAATAAGAAATATAGTTATGGGCTTTTTGTATGTAGTAAGCCTTAGATGTTTTTACTTAAAGTTAAAGAGATCTTCTAAAAATATATAGTAGTTTTGCTTTTTAAAAGACTTTCCTTAAATTTTTATAAAGGTCTTCTTTGGGAATTCCATTTTGCTTCAAATATAGTAAAATACAGACCTTCAAAAATATAATTCCTTAATTAGATTTTTAACTGTGATTAAATTTTGAACGAATCCATAAGCATTTAAATTCCTACACTATTTTATTCAAAGAATCAATTTGAGTTTTGTTGATTCTTTTCATATAATCAAACGAACTGATTCAATTTTAACAAATTAATTTAACCAATAATGGTTGCCTTCAATATCGAATCAAATCATAATACAAATAAATTCTTTAAAAATTGAATCAATATAAATTTATATAAATCATATCTTACTTTATTCAATTTCAAATCGTTGTTTAAATTAGGGTATACACGTTCAATATTATTGATACATTTTTGATTGTTTACAAATTAATTGAAGGTCTGTACCATAGTATGTCTGTACCCTGTATTGAAATTATATAAATTAAATTGAAAAATTCAAAATGTTTTCGATTTTTGTTTTTCAATTATTGAAAAGTGTGTGGCCAATATTGAAATGTTGGTTTTTTAAATTTGTTTTTTTGTTGTTAAAAAATAAATAAATAAAATTAACAAAATATATAAATTATTGCAAAATAAACAAATAATTACTATAAACGTGGTTTCATTTTAAAATCCGTTCATTTAATTTTAATTTTAATTTAATTTAATTAATTTAATTTTAATTTCATTTATATTTTTATAATAACAATGAAAGTGTGTGTGCAAAGATCAATACAGTGGTTATGATTCAGAAAATGATTATAGTATATAAATTTAAACTGTAACTGAAACATTACCTTAAAATCTATAAAAAAATAAAAAAGTAGTCAGCAAATTAAAAACAAATTGGTATAAATTAAAAAAAAAAAATCCTTTTTAGATTTACTCGATTAGTTGACCAAAATTACCCGAGTAATTCATTACTCGAAACTGGCCATTTGAAATTACTCGAACAAGTTTTTGAAAGGAGTTCATCAAATAATCGAGTAATACCCTAATAAGTACAATGTTAAAGAATTTTACTCTAAAAACAGAAATGCAGTAAATGTTAATCAATTTACATCAGGGACGTAACAGTTATAACTTTTATTCAAAAAACTGATTGTTTTACAATTATTTCTTGTTTGAATATTAATTTTCTGTTTATTTGCTCTGTTTGATTTTTATTTTTAATTCAAACAAAAACAATCCAAACACGATTTTTGTTTTTTCAAAAATAATAAAAGTTATTTTGTGATTTTTTTTTTCTTTAACAATTAAGAATATAAATCAAAAGCCATAGAACCAATGACTTCAACAATTATAATATCCTGATGATGGCAACTAATGTTAATAAAAGATTGAACAATGATTTAAAGTAAGTAAATATGTACCCTATAAACATTTTCACTGGAATTCAAGTTGAAATCAAATTCAATTCCAGCCCTGTTTTCCAGTTTCAAGGCTTGAATTCAACTTTTATTACATTTACTCCAGCAAAAGGGAAACAAAAATTCAAGTTTAAAATATTTTTGTTAAAAAAACAAGTGCTAGAATTTGAAATATACTTTACTTCAAGCAAAATTTAAAGCACTTGAATTTTTAAAACCTATGTGCTTATTGGGTATATTCCAGCAACTTCCGGCATTCAATTTAGGTCAATTTTTAATTTTTATTTTATTATCAAATAAAAAAGTTAGTGCTTAATTTTTTCAAAATAATCATTCTGTAACTTTTATAAAAAGTTTTAAAATAAAAATCAAAAAACAACAAAAATTTATAGAGTAAAATATAAAAATTGAAAAAATTAAAATGTTAGCCAAACTTTGTGATTTTTTTGTGCAATATGATTTATAAAATATAGTGCATTATTGAAATATTATAATTAAACAAATTTGGGTCACAACCCAATAATAATAATTATAACAGTTATTTTGGGTCTCTGATTTACATACATTATCGGAGACTACCCAGGTAGAAAAATACAAAGGGGCCAGCACTGGCAAAGCACCGAAATTAGTGGTATGAGTGCTTGTTAACAGGGCTTTCCCAACGCCCAAATGATAACACCGTTCCACGGTGGTGCCAATGCTTTACCAAGCCCTGGGAAAGCACCCATAAACATAAAAATCAAATGCTTTGCCAACGCTCAAATAAAAAAATTAAAGTGCTTTCCTGACACCCAAATGATAACACCGATCTATTTAATGCTTTGCAAAGTATTGAGATAGCACCAAGAAACATAAAAATCAAGTGTTTTCCCTGCCACCAAATTATGTGCCCTCATCACTGAAGAATTTTAAATTACTCTAAAAATAGACGATTCTTGGAGTTATTGTATTGTGGAGTCAAAAATTATTTAAATATTCACTAGGGTTTGGGGTTCGGGAATTCCCGGGAAAAGTTTGCCGGGAATTCCCGGGAAAATAATATACTTTTCCCGGGAAAACGGGAAATTTTAAAAATATTAAATTTTTTTAAATTGTTTTTGTTTCGAATAGGAGTTTTTAATTTTAGTCATAAAAAACATTTTAAATGCCAAAACAAAAATTTCTTTGTTAAAATCTTTTAAAAAGAAATACATTTATTTGACACACAAATAAAATCTTTGCCAAGTAATTAGGAGCATTTCAACTAATAAAGATTTTTCGCATAACTTATTCAAAATTTAAGTAGTAAAACCTAAAAACTTGGAAAAATGTTTAAAAGAAATATGAAAAAAAGCTTTGTTTCTTACAAATTTACTTTAGTTAAAATATTGGGTGGCAGTATACCTTGACTTGGTTTATTTTTGGAGCATTCTGATTGGTTAATTTATTTTCAACCAATCAAAATATTTGAAAATATAAATATTTTTGTAAGGTTTTCATACACAAAATGAACAAAACCGTTTGATTAAAAATAAAGTCGACTTTAAATTTAAAATACTTTATATTAAGGGTCAATAATTTTATAAGTAACGTTTTCATTAATAAATGTGAAAAGAAAAGACTAATGGTTAACGGTGGTATCTAAATTTGGTAATCCGACATATAAATTTGGTTCCCAAAAAAAAAAAAAAAAAATTGATTGTCATGCAACTTCTCTTGAAGAAAACAACAACAAGAATAACGTTTCAGCTAAAATTAGCAAAGTACCCGACGAAAAAAGTGTAAGCTGAATAGGCATTAAAGGTTTCATGGTAGGGCAAACATTTCCTGAAATGGTATTCAAATTAGCCGCAGTCAATCCGCACCATAACTAGATCTTCGTTTATTCGAGAAAGTTTTTATAATAAAAACCTGGCATTGCAAAAAAATTGAAACCGATGTAAAGAACATTATATTAAATTACTACAATCATGTAAAAGATATCATGATAAAAGAAATATCGAGCAATATTTCTAACGATAGGAGATTTACTATAATCTTAGATGAATGGACAAGAATATTACAAAAGAGATATTTGAACATATGTATAAACGGAAATAATTCATTTTATAACCTGGGATTGGTTTATATATCAGGAAGATGTAATGCTGATGAAATAAGAAGAATTGTAGAAATAAGACTAGAGAGTTTTATTTGTCTTTGGAAAATAACATTGTGGACACCATATCTAATGGGCCCAGTGTGATGAAACGGTTTGTTTCCGACAGTCCAGTAGTAGGTGCTTTCTGATGGAATAATGCAATTCATTTGGCAGTGCTGCGAGCAATTTATGTGAAATCAAATGTTCAACATTCTGATATTTTTACTTTGAATTCTCACTACACAGACTGCTTTTGTACTGAAATAGTGTTTTTTTTAACAAAAATTACTTATATATGTGGTTTTCATTAACAATTTTGTTCAAAAATATTTCCCGGGATTCCCGGGAATCAAATTTTTTCATTCCCGTTTCCCGGGAAATAAAAAAGTCCGGGAAATCCCAAACCCTATTTTTCACTCTTTTGGAGTTTCTTTTTCAGAAACAAAATAATGTTATGGGAAAACAAGTGCTGGGAATTCACCCTTTTAAAGCGTTGGGAAGGCGTCCAAATTTAGTGCTTTCCCAGTACTTCTTTTTGTAAGACCGCGGTCTACTTGCGCTTTGCCAGTGCTTCTTTTTTGTTACCACACATAATTTCCACCTGGGTACTTGAGCTAAAGTTATTACAACGTCAAACAAATTTTCTGAATATTTGTTACCTTTAGAAATAAATGCAGAAATAGTAACAACTTGCTGTGATGTGGCCTATTTATGTGGCTATGGCTGTATGAGAAAACATACAATTTCAGTATATATTGAAAAGATCTGCAATTTTAAATAATTTGAAAGTAAATTTTCTGATTATAATTACGTTAAGATATATTTAGTTGCTTACAATTGCATGTTAAGAATTTATCGAAATCTAACCTTTACGTAGAATATATTTTTCTTAATTAATAAATATTTTATCGTATATACATTAGAACATACCACCTTACAGGCAAAAAAAAAAAAAGTTCGCCGTACACCCTCCAATATGAAGTATTTTTGCAAGGAGGTTTCAAAAAAAATGGTTTATTTTATTTTTTTTGCCGAACGTAGGTGTCGCCATTTAACATTTTTCGTTATATCTTTGCCATTTACAGTCGGATCTTAAAGTATGATACATCGATGTTTTTCTTTCGAGAAGACCAGATCTCAGTTGCTACCACCCTAATGTACAACCCTAATGTCAGAAAATTAAAGCTCGCAAGAAATCATTAAACTTTTGCTAATGAAGTTTTCCGATAAACCCAGTAGAATTTTTGGTTACCGAACGTATGGGTCGCCTTTTTAAATTTTTTTTCATTGGATTTTTCCTTTATAGCAAAACACTGGTCTCCTCGAGGCAAAAAAAAATTGATATATCACACTTTAAAATCCAACTTTAAATGCCGAAGCTATAACGAAAAATGGAAAAAGGCGATTCCTACGTTCGGCAAAAAAAATTAAATTTTTTTTTTGAAATTGCCTTGCAAAAATACTTAATATTTGAGGGTGTACGGCGAACTTTTTTTTGAGGTACGGTCTAATATACATATAAGTATCAAATATGACACTGAACTTTACTTTGTTTTAAACAAAAAAAAAAAATATTGCATGTTTTGTGAAATATTTGATATTAAAAAGGATTAGTATATTGAAAAAATTACGTATTATTACCATAGAAATACTAACGTTAATTAATTGAATTTTTATTATTTTTTAAAATTAATTAAGCAATTAATTAGTGTGAACTTAATCAATATCCAATATAATCTTAATTCACTCGGCGGCTTTAATTTTTCAAAAATATTTTAACTAAAAATTTTAAACACAAACTTTCCGATACACTGAATGTAGATTACTAAATGTAATTGTTCTAATATAAGCAATGACAAGCTTATCGCCAATCACGTACTTTGAAATAATATAGAAAGTAAACCCTAAGACAGGATTTTTATCGTTTAAAAAGTGAATATTAAAAAAAAAAAATTAATGCTTAAACATTTCTCTAAGCTAAAATAAAATTTTAAATATTATTTATTAACCATTTTATTACCAACGTGTCTTTAAAAACACGCCAATTTATTTTCTTATCAAATAATTGTATAATGAAACTAAAATTTGTTATTACTAGGTCTCGAAAGCTCGTGCATTTATTATTGTGTTTTATGTACAAGGTGGTGCAAAAGTTATCACCCGATGTTCTTTGACTGTAATTTTTATACCCTACACCACTACGTGGTCAGGGTATTATAAGTTTGTGCTGATGTTTGTAACACCAAAAAATATTGGTCCTAGACCCACCTTATAGTATACCGATCGGCTCACAATTTTTTTTTATTTCGATTTAACGATGTCCGTCTGTCCGTCCGTCCCTCCGTCCGTCTGTCTGTCTGTCCATGCATTCTTGTGCGCACTCTACAGGTCGCAAATATTAAGATATTTTGATGAAACTTGGTACACCAACTTATGTCGGCCCAAGGACGAAGCCTATTGATTTTGGTTAACACCGGTCCATCTTTAGACCTAGTGCCCATATAAGGGTCCCCCCAAAATTATATAGTTTAAACCCTGCAGGTCGCAAATATTAAGATATTTTGATGAAATTTGGTACACAGACCTATGTTGGCCCAAGGACGAAGTCTATTGATTTTGGTGAACATCGGTCCATGTTTAGACCTTGTTTTACTTCAGAATCACTACCGATCTCTTTATTGTCTTGTTTCGTATTCTAATCTCGCTATATTTATTATATACTTTATAAGGTTACCATATTAATATATATAACATCGCCCTCTTTTAGTTTATAAACTAAAATGTTGAGATGAAGAAATTCATATTAGTTTATTAAAAGTAAATGTTCAAATAAGTAGTTGTATAAAATTTCGAAATCGTTTACGTAACCAACGGGTATTTGTTCTGCACACAGATTCATCCTCCAGCTCTACACTGATAGAATTATCGTTCATACTATTAATGAATCGATTTCATTAATCTGAATTCATTGATTTAATGAAAAATTTTCATTGAATTAATGAAAAATTCATTAATTTAATGAATTTTTTCATTATATATTTTCAACTAACCCGTAAGATATGCTATAACTTTTATAAGGGTTTTGAATTTGCTAATTACTAAAATAGATATATGTTCCAGTAATGAACGCTAGGGTTGCAAAATGAAATTATTTAAATATAAAGGTCCAAGTAATGACATCATTTTGTTTTGGCTATTTAGATCAATCGGTAACGCGGTAATGTTTACATTCTGGTGATTGCGGGTTCAAGTCGAGTTCAGGGAGATGTCAAAAAGTTTATAAAAACAGAAAAGAAATATGCAGGGGTATGGCATCACCAAAAACAAAAGTTATAACGACATCGTTATCACTAGATGGCACTTTGTTCAAAAAATTGACAATTTTCTTTTTTTATTTAAACTGAAATAATAACAAACAAAAAAGCAAATAAAAAAAAGGAATTCTCAAATTTTATTATTTGAACATATTTTGCGCTTGATTTTTTCTTATTTTGCGCAGTTTTCAGCATTTTTTGCGTTTTTAAATATAAGCTCAGCTGATACTAAATAGTTGCTCAGGTGATACTAAATTTCAGCGCCCCCTACCGGTGAGTAGTGTAAGTTTTGATTTCCTATCTCTATAATTAATTGTCTCTGGAAATATGTACATATACAAATAAAAATTAATAAAATAAAAAACAATAAATAAAAAAACGCAAAAAAAAATTATTTTTTTCAATTAGTTTTCATTTAATGAATACGTTTTCATTGATTTAATGAACGCGTTCTTTGGGGACTTTTCAATGAAAAAAATCATTGGATTAATGAACAAATTCATTAATACTATGCACAAAATTCTATCAGTGTATCCAATATGACCTTGGGGCGCCATGGGACTCCAACACTGTTGCTTTTACCCATCCCTTTCGATTGTGATTGTACCAAACATTCTCCCCATTTTTGAATGGTTGTTTCGACACCGCTCCACGGTCATAATATTTCTTATAATACTGGTTCTTCAAATCGATGTTTTTATTTATGTTCGGTACAACTTTTGGCTCATAAATATTATTTTTTGCGGGTACTAATGTCCGTGTTTTTCGGCTCATTAGATTTCTGTATTCGAGCAAAGCTAGCCACAATTCTTCGTGGCTTTCATGAGACTGTTTTATTCAATTTTTCGCTACTCCTACATATCTTTCTGCAAAACCATTAGACTGGGCATACCCGGGGCTTGTTGTTGTAAGTTTTATTCCATTTTGTTTACAAAACGTTTTAAATTGGTATGAATTAAAGGGCATATTATCGGAAACTATTTCTATTGGTATTCCATGACTTGAAAAACAAAATTTAAGTTTATCTATACATTCATTTGCAGTTTTTGAACGCATTGGTATTATATTTAAATATCGAGTGTAATAGTCAGCAATAATTAAATACGTTTTCGAAGCATATTCGCAAATGTCAATACCAAGCTTACTATGTGGTAGTTTAGGAACGACATGTGGTATTAATGGTTCCTTTACATTTAAAGAACGATGTTTTTGACAAACTGAACATTTGCTATCATATTTTCTATAGCTTCGTCTATTTTTGGCCCGTACACCAATCCACGAGCTCTATTTTAAGTTTTCTCTACTCCCAGGTGAGAGACATGTAATTTTGACAACACTTCTTCGCGTAAACTAATTGGCACAATCACTCTGTCGTTTAGGAATATAATTTCGTTTTCAATAAACAAATCGTTTCGTAGTTTCCAATAAAACTTGATATCTTCGCTCACATATTTTTTGTCTTTCGGCCACCCATTCAACAATACTTTTCTCAATTCAGACAAGGACTTATCATGTTTCAGTTCTTTTCGAAAACTTTCTAATCGATCCAGCGCAATATTAATCGAGTGTACAAATTCACTTATATCTTCAATTTCAGTAGTTGGATTTCCCTTTACATAATATCGTGATAAAAAGTCTGCAATATATAAATATTTTCCAGGAATGTGTACTAGATTAATATCATATTTAATTAAACTCAATTTCATACGCTGAAGTCTTGCTGATGGGATCTTACAAAAATCTTTTTTCATTATTTCTACAAGTGGCTTGTGGTCACTTTTTACAGTAATTTTTCGACCGTATATATAATAGTGAAACTTACGGCATGCAAATACAACAGCAAATAGCTCTTTTTCAATTTGAGCATAATTGATTTCCGCACTAGTGGGACTTCTAGACGCAAATGCAATGGGCTTACCATTTTGCATAATACAACAGTCAATTCCAGATTTTGAAGCGTCAGTTTCAATGGTGATTTCTTGTGTTTCATCAAATGATTGTAGTGTAGGAGCGTTGGCAATTAACAGTTTAATAGTTTCCAAGCAATCATCGTGTACAGATTGCCACTGATAAATAACATTATTCTTTAACAACTCTCTCAGTGGCTGTGAAATTTCAGCTAAATTTGGGATATACTCTCGTATATAATTTATCATTTTAAGCAATTTTTGTAAATCAGTTTTATGCTTGGGCTTACCTATTTTTAATATCGCGTCAACTCTTTCAGGATCACACGTAATAGCACTATGCGAAATTATTTTCCCCAAATACTTTACTTCAGTCACTCGGAATTGTATTTTGTCCATATTGAATTTTATGTTAAGATCTCTTGCTCTCTTTACCACACGTTGCAATATTTTGTCATGCTCTTCAATGCTATCTGCCGCAACTAATATATCGTCAATAAAAACAATAACACCTGGTATATCTTCAAAATTCCTTTCATTATATTTTTGAAAAACTTCAGGGCCTATTTTTGTTAAATACGGTAGTCTTTTGAAGCGATAACATCCAAATGGTGTATTAAAATTACATAATTCACTCGCTGTCTTGCTAAGGCCAATGTGCCAAAATCCTTCTTTTAAATCGAGCACAGTAAAAATACGTTTGTTAGCTAATTTGGTGGATATCGACTCAAACGATGGAATTATGTGGTTTTGCAATAATATGTCTGCATTTACGTTTTGTGGATCAATACATAAGCGGAGTTGCCCTGTTTTTTTTTCAACAATAACCAAATTTGACGCACGTTCTATTGGACCGTCTACACGCTCTATAATATCTCGGCCGACCATTCGCTGAAGTTCCTTTCTAACTCGATCATTTAGTGAGAGTGGTATACGTCTTGGCGCTTTTACTACTGGAAAAGAATCTTTTTTAACTTTAATATCCAAATTATTTACAAAACAGCCCAAACCTTGAAAAATGTCACGATTTTTCTGAATAAATGATTCTTTTGAATAGTTAGATATAATATTTACACGTTTAATTAAATTCAGCTTCTCACATGCTTCTAAGCCTAGTAATGGTTCGTATGGTGTCTCAATCACTACAAATTTCAATTCAATCAGCAGTTCCTTTATAGTTTAAATCATTTCCTCCGTAACTTTGCGGGGGCATACCACCACGTTTTAATACAAAATTGTTCATATACTTCAAAAATCTATACGGCAGTACATTCACATCAGCACCGGTATCTAACTTAAAATTTATGAGACATTCGTTTACACGTATTTTTTCGTACCAACGTTTTCTTTCAACACTACATTCTGAAATATTATGCAAATAAACGTCATCATCTTCTGCTGTAGAATTATTGTATTCTTTTATTTCACGCACTTTAGTAGCATAGCAAGCAACACTAAAATGATTTAAACGACCGCAGTTGTTACACCGCTTACCGTATGTTGGACAACGCCGATTATTATGTGTACCTTTACATAATTTGCAATTTTTCTATTGTTCATTGCTGTCATTATTTGTTATACTTTGAGATGATCCGTTATTCGCTCTCATGGTTGTTGGATTGTTGTTCATTCTTATTGGAAATTTTGAGTTGTGATTAGCCCTTGCGTTTACTGCATTAATTGCTGTTGAATTTTCTGTTTGCTTTTGCATGTCGTTTGCATGCCTTTCTACCAATTCTGATGCACGTGCAATTTCAATTGCTTTCTGCAAATTTAAATTATCTGTTTCAAGAAATTTTTTTCGAAGTTTGTTGTTGTTTATGCCAATTACAATATTGTCACGAATCATTCTATCGGAATCTTTATAACCACAACTTTTTACTAATTTTCGTAAATCTAGTAAATAATTGACAAATGATTCGCCTTCTTCCTGCCTCCTTGAATTAAATTTGAATGCTTCATAAACTTCATTTTTCTGTGGAGTACAATAATTTGAAATTGCTGCTAGAACTACACTGTAGTTTTTCTTTTGCTCCTCAGACAATCCAAATTTATTAAAAATTTCAATAGTTTCCGGCCCACAAGCGTTTAAGAAAATTGCAGTTTTTAACTGATCAGTTTTTTCATTTAACCCAATAGCAATAGCAAAAATATTCGAAATTTTGTTTAAACACTCGCCAGTTCTCAGCAATATTTCCATCCAACCTTAATGCATCTGGTCTCCGAACATCGAAATTTACAAAATTATTTTCAGTCATTCCTTCGTCTTCTACTTTCATCTGTTGCCGTGTTTTTGCCATTTAATAATTTAATTTATTTCTTCAATACCGACTGCGCCATGTTTTACTTCAGAATCACTACCGGTCTCCAAGGGTCCCCCCAAAATTGGCTTGGTTACAAACTGCAGGTCGCAAATATTAAGATATTTTAATGGGGATCAGTGTAAACTCTGATGTTTTGCACATAAGTAATCAAACTAACCTTACCCGAGTAAAATAGTTTATATATCTTATATATAAGAATATAAAATAATCATATAAGTGTTTATATAATCTGATCCGCAAAATGGGTCTATAAAATTATATCAGATTGTATTATTTTAGATACAATTCAATCTAATCCCAGGAAAATTTTTTACAATCGGTAGCCAACCACACCCATTCTACAACTGGTTCCACTGCAACCGATTCCATGGAACTGGTTCTGGAACCAGTTCCTGGGATCCTATATGGAAGGTGTGGGTGACGTAGAATCAGTTCCAGAACAAGTTCCAGAACTGATTCTAGAGCAACCGGTTCCACTTTGGAGCCATAGAAGGGGTTGCTTTTGGGACAATTTCAAACAAAAGGAATCGGTGTTAGAATCGACAGTAGAAGGGGTTGTGAATGAAAAGTAGCTATTGTACAACCGATTCTTTGGAACAGAAAATTTTCCTGTGATATTATACAATTGCATATACTCTAATGCAATTACATCCCAAAATTGGGCACATCTAATTGAATCGCCCAGGAAAATTTTTTACAATCGGTAGCCAACCACACTCATTCTACAACTGGTTCCACTGCAACCGATTCCATGGAACAGGTTCCGGAATCAGTTCCTGGGACCCTATATGGAAGGTGTGGGTGACGTAGAATCAGTTCCATAACTAGTTCCAGAACTGATTCCAGAGCAACCGGTTCCACTTTGGAGCCATAGAAGGAGTTGCTTTTGGGACAATTTCAAACAAAAAGAATCGGTGTTAGAATCGACAGTAGAAGGGGTTGTGAATGAAAAGTAGCTATTCTACAACCGATTCTTTGGAACAGAAAATTTTCCTGGGGTGTTATATCCAATCTGATATAGTTATATACTACCCAAGAAAAATTTTTACAATCGGTTGCCAACCATGCTAGTTCCGCAACTGGTTCCAATGCAACCGATGCCATGGAACTGGTTCCGGAACCAGTTCCAGGGATCCAATATGGAAGATATGACTGACGTAGAATCAGTTCTAGAACTAGTTCCAGAACTGATTCTAGGGCAACCGGTTCCACTTTGGAGCTATAGAAGGGGTTGCTTTTGGGACAATTTCAAACAAAAAGAATCGGTGTTAGAATCGACAGTAGAAGGGGTTGTGAATGAAAAGCAGCTATTGTACAACCGATTCTTTGGAACAGAAAATTTTCCTGGGTATTTAATACAATTCGTTTTCAAGATTTATACCCAAAATTTGTTGGGATTTGAAATATGTTTGAATTGTAAAACTGACATAAAAAATATTTTCCTTTCGAAATTTTTTTGATTTTAAATAATTAGCGTTTTATTTAATCACCTGGATTTAGATTTTTTTATACAAAAAGTGGATTTATTAAATCCAAAAAAAAAGCTGGATTTAATAAATCCAAAATAAAAGCACAAATATATGAAACAGCCTATTAATTTAATGTCAGAAAAAAATACGAATGAAAATAAAAAGAGAAACAAAAAAATTGAAAAACTAACAAATAAAAGGTTTTTATTTAATTTTTTATTATAAAATATGTTTAGAAAAAAAACTACACCTCACCAAATACATATTTTTAATCTTGGACATGGAGAAATAGCTGAAATAGAAATGGCAATTTTTCACTCTACTGTAAGTAATTTAATTAAATCCATTAGTGAATATTAAATATTGCAGTGGAATATTTCAATTGTGTAAAAATATAAATTGAAGTGATAAAACTGAAAAGGCAGACTGTTTATCGCTGTTTTATATAAAATATTTAATTATATTTAATTATATTTAATTAAATTTAATTAAAAGTTAAAGTAAAATCCTTCATCATCGAATTCGGTATTAAAAATTAGGGTGAAAGAAGTGTCGGACAGAAAATTTTTTTTAAAATAGGGAGAATCTAACCCCATCTGTTGAGCACTTTTAGAAATACTTTTTGGATTTATTAAATCCAAATGATTAGAAAAAACGACTAATATAAATTTACTCAGAAAATATTTTAAATTATTTAAGATTGATCTAAATTTATATATAAAATGACTTAGAAAATGTTTTGGAATCTAGATTATATAAAGTTTTATCTAAAATGACTTAGAAAATATTTTTGATAATTTATCATATAAAGTTATGTTTAAAACAACTTAGAAATTTTTTTGATAAAGGTTTATATTAAATTATATCTAAAATGACTTAGAAAATTTCTTCGATTTGGGTTCCCGAGTAAAAAAGTGTATATAAAATTACATGTGAATATATTTGCAATATGTAACTGGATATAATTTCATCCGAAAAATTGTTATATTAAATTGTATCATATTGGATATAATTGTATTTACAAGGATGCAAAGTTATATCAAATGATAAACTTATATCCGAATTTTGCCCCGATCAAATTCGAATAAGTTAATACAATACACTCTAATTAAATTCTGTTGAAATTTACCCAACTTATAGTAGGAAACTGAACTCCTACTATAAAATGGGTAAATTTACTCTATGTGCGGAATTGAAAAAAAATACGCACATTGTGTTTAAATTGGTGCACAAATAATTTGTAATTTTACATTGAAAGTGCGTAAAAATTAAATGAAATTTTGAAATTAGTGTGTTAATTTACTAAATTTGTGTGTAAAAAAGCACGTTTCACGTGTAAATGTACGCATAAAATGCGTAAAAATCCACAAAAAATGCGCAAAAATCAACATAAAGTGCGTAAAAATAAAATATAATGCGTACATTTACAACAGGTGTGCTAACTTTAAGCACCACCCAAAAATTTTTTTAAATAAAATAAATTAATTTTTTGTACGTATTTTATTAATAATAATATCCGAGTCATTCTCTCATAATCGTTTATGTCCAAATTAGTCGTTTTGGGATTTTAAGGCATTTGTATAAAATTCATATAAAAATTTGTTATAACTATTGAATGGGTGCGATGACTCCTGCTCAACAAAATGCCTTCTTTGAAAGGGGGGCAGTAACCGTCAACAATAATGGGAGAAAACGCCTTAAGAGAGATATGGCCTACGCAGGAACAACTGAGTGCAATGAGCAGGAGATATGGCCTACGCAGGATCAACTGAGTGCAATGAGCAGGAGTCAGGAGTCATTGCACTCAGTTGTTCCTGCGTAGGCCATATCTCTCTTAAGGCGTTTTCTCCCGTTATTGTTGACGGTTACTGCCTCCCTTTCAAAGAAGGCATTTTGTTGAGCAGGAGTCATCGCACCAAGGTTTTTTTACCTAGGCCGTATCTCTCTTACGGCGTTTTCTCCCGTTATTGTTGACGGTTGTTAGTTGACTGCCTCCCTTGCAAAGAAGGCATTTTGTTGAGCAGGAGTTATTGCACCCAGTAGTTCCTGCATAGGCCGTGTCTCTCTTACGGCGTTTTCAATTTTGAAATGAGGTTTAGACTACCACATGCGTTAATAATAACACAGTACAACAGCCAATCTGGGGGGTGAGAAATTCCAAGTCAGGGTGATGGTACTAGGTCAGTATAGTAAAACCCTCAAAGGGTTTGGCGTTCGTATGTGTCATTTTTTATGATTTTTTTATGACCTTTTAAATTTTTTCCTTATCTTGATGTTTTTTCGCTTAGTTGTAACATTTTGGCAAAAACGTAGTTTAACATAACTCGAGAACCACTTGTCCGATTTTGATGAAACAAATTTAGAAAAATTTAGAATTACAATTTCTTTAATCCGTTCATATAACGTTTTTCTTTATAATCAACAGTTTTGCCGGTAAAAATAAATTTGTGGAGAAAAAAAAATATTTTTTTGCCTAAAAATTAAAAAATTTTTTTTTTAAATTCATAAAAAATCCAAAACGGAAAAAAGGATCAAGTGTTATTAATTTCATGTAAAGTCACATAACCTATAAACAAAATTTAACGCGTTCTGCTTTTATTTACAATTAAGTGAAGGTATCCCATTTTGACAAGAATATTGATATTTGTTTTTATTCAAAAAAGTGTCATTTATCGCCTCTTTCATAAATTTTCCCCAATAACTCCAGACTTCTGGCCATAAACTACTAAAAAAATTAAGTAAACATTTTAATAATTTTTTATTTTTATTTTATTTATTTATTTTTATTTATTTTAATAAATATTGCCTAGACTTTTTCGATGGTGGTTGTTCGGGACTAGTGGCATCGCATTCATCGCTATCATCAGTTTCTGAACCACACATAATGTCAATGTGTGACTCCACTGTTGGCCCTTCTGCATCTCCTGAAAATTCTTTATCATCAAGATCATCCTTGTCTTGCCACACTAACTTACTCCACCAGCAAATTTCCGCAATTATTGCACTCGGCGACTTTTTGCCTCTATATCTGTAAGTTTTTGTTTTATTAAAATGAGTTTGAAAAAATAAAAAATCAGTATTACCTCATTTCAAATGGCATAGCAACTTGATGATAGCGTTCACCTTGTTCATCAGATTCGGTAGCCAATTGTTTGCTGAAGTAGTCCAGATGATGATGTAAATAATGGATTTTCAAGGACATGTGGACACCAATTTCCGAGAATGCTCTTAACATCCTTGCGACAGAAACATCGTAGTTGTTAGAACGATGCTTTCCCAACAAGCCTTCTATTACTTCTTTGATTGCCTGCCATGCATTCAATTCAGCGTCAATCAAAATATTGTTGAATGCGTCACTTTTAATCAGCTTTCGTATATCTGGACCATTTAGTACACCTGATTGGAAAAAATTAATTTGTTAAGATGGAAAATCATGGGAAATGAATGTGATATTATAACTTACCTTCTTTAATTTTACTTTCGCTGAGTCTCGGGTAAATTAGTTTCAAACACAAGAAAACTTCATCTCTTTTGGCGACAGTTTTGATAAAATTCTTAACAATTCCAAGTTTAATATGCAGTGGAGGCAGCAATATCTTCTCCTTCGGCACTAGAGGCTCACGAATAATATTGGCCGTTTGTAACCTGCTGTGCTCTCTGAGTTTCCATCCGTGGCATGCATATTGGTCACCGGAAAATCGTGTGTCCCAATCGCACAAAAAGCACATATATTTTATATAGCCGCTTTGAAGACCGCAAAGCATTGCTACAACTTTTAAATCGCAGCATATGCGCCACATATGTTTGGCGTAGTTAACCATTTTTAAAATATTTTCCAGTGCATCATATGTTTCTTTCGTTTCTGTACTGTAGGCGATTGGAACTGAAGGTTTTTTATTGGTCTTATGCAGTAAAACCGCCTTCAAGCTGAGTTTTGAACTGTCAATAAATAATCTCCAGTCATCTGCTTCATTTTTTATTTCCATTGCGTCCATCAATTTTCCTACATCCGGGCAATATTCAGAAGTTTTTTCATCATTCACAAGGAATAAACTTTGGAGTGTTGCCTGACGACTTCGATAAGCTGTGACTTTCACACCGGGTGCCAACAAATTGTTTGATTTCAAAATGGAAGCCAGCTCTTCCGATTTATGCTGTGTTAATTCCAACTTGGTAACAATTGAATCAAGCTTATTTTGATTTATTAAAATTGGCTCATTGGATACTGATGGCTCATATGGGGAATCATCACGTGCATGATATGTCGGAGCAGTCGTAGAAGAGAAAATATCTGGGCTAGAAGCTTTTGGCACAGGAATGTGGTCCGAATGAGGCAATGGTGTTGCGGCACTTGCAACACCAACGTAATTATACGATTTTCTTATCCTTTTTGCGGCTCCTTTATTCGCACATGCATAGCAATTCAATGGATTGTGACCTTCGCCAGGATTAGTCCAAGTCATTGGGATACCGAATGGCATACTTTCACGTCTTCTATTTTTCCAATCCATTAGACGGTTGTAGCAGCTTTTACACACTATATTTGGTACCCAATTTTCGTTCACTATAACATTTTGGTTGAAGTACATTCGTATGTTTGAACAAAATCAGTACTGAAATTTCCCCTTTTTTTATGCGTTGACACATATTGACCACAGCAGTAGCAAAAGCTATTTATATCTGGCTTGCACAGTTCCATATTCTGTTCTCTTTTGTTCACTTTTAAAAAACTGGAGAAAAATCACTTTTATGCATTAAACACATAGACGACTGCAGCTACACGACTACACGACTACAAATGCTGCTGGCTGCAATTGTAGTCGTGTAGTCAGCTACTTAATTTTTTTGAAAACGACAGCAACATGTAAACAGATAATCCTAAATATTTGACATTTTGATAAATATTAATCTTTTTTGGTTTGTGCTTCTAAAATAATGGCTGAGGAATATTTTGTTAATTTTGTAAGATCCATTTTTTTTTTACAAAACATCACAATAAAGTTATTTCCAAATATAAATTAATGAAACCTTCAAACAATTGTAAAATATAAACAGCTGTTTCTTCAGTGTTCCCAAAACGGTGATTTTCTAGTCAGAACTAGCGATTTTATTTCGCCTCTAGCGGGAAAAATTGTCCTGTTTTACATATTTTGTTATATTGTCAACACTATTTTTGTTTTGTAGCCAACAAAAATAGAAATTATCCTAAGTTGACTACAGCTTCAAAAGTAGTCGTGTAGCTGTGTTGGTGTCAAAATAATCGTTTTCATATAAACGTGTGTATTTTATTTTTGACAGGCTGTAGTCGTGTAGCTGCAGTCGTCTATGTGTTTAATGCTTTACTGTTCGCGTTCGTCGGCACTTGTTGAATGACAAAAATCACAGAACCAGTGTGAGAAAGAGAAGAAGTATAATGACAATGCATGTTTTATGTGAACATTACAGAACCAGTGTTGCCACATCAATATTTCTCTTTTAGTACAGTAGAAAAATATGAGAGAGTTCGGCTTGTGAGTGTCAATGTTTTCTCCAAATAATGTTGTGCATATCTGGAGCAAATTTTTGAAATTCATACATTTACCTAATTGTGAATAAATGAGAAACGCGTGCATCGATTTTCATGATCTATGCCTTTTTTTGCTCATGAGTTATGTGACTTTACGCGAAAGTAATTAGTTTTGGCACTTTTTTCCATTTTGGATTTTTTATGAATTTAAAAAAAAAATATTTAAATTTTTAGGCAAAAAATACTTTTTTCCCTTCATACATTCATTTTTAACTTCGAAAGTGTTGCACATATAGGAAAACGGTATAGAAACAGATTAGAGAAATTGTAATTCTAAATTTTTCTAAATTTGTTTCATCAAAATCGGACAAGTGGTTCTCGAGTTATGTTAAACTACGTTTTTGATAAAATGTTACAACTAAGCGAAAAAACATCAAGATAAGGAAAAAATTTAAAAGGTCATAAAAAAAGCTTTTTTTGTACTTTAAATAAAATTTTAATGGTTAGCCCGGCAATGCACTTCTTTTTTGTTGGAGGCTCATAGTTCCCGATGTATGGAGCTGAGGACCAGAACAAAATATATATATCGTTGGAAAGGTACTTGAAATGCCATTTCAATGATATGCAACATGCCTAGATTTATTAACGCATTACGAGCCGGGCCATGATTTTAAATGTTAATTTTTTTAAATTAGATTTTTTAAATAAAAAAAACTTTTAGAAGTAAAAAAAGCTCAGAAAATATTAATTTAATGAAAAAATTGAGTAAAACATATAAAAAAATTGTTTTTGATTAAATATTATATAAATCTTAAATATATTAGTTAATCTCGAACCTGCACGAAGTGCTGTTTTTGGTTTTAACAGCTTTGAGCGAAAAAACTGATTTATATTATCCTTTTAAGATATTTTATTGACATCATATGCCCTAATGATTCACGACCTTATTTACTACAATCATTATTAAGGCATATGATGTCAATGAAATATATTAAAAGCATAACCCAGGTAGAAATTGCCGACGTTACAACAAAAATTGTACTGGGAAAGCACTGTTTTTTACTAAATGCCGGTACTACTGAAAATGTGCTTTGCCAGTACTATTTTCCGAAAATTAACGAGCTTTTTTTTTACAAATTTTACGTATCTTTACATATATTACACAATTATTTATGTAAGAGAGACATCGCCATTCTTTTCTTGTGAAGTTTCGAAAGAATACATTAAAAATCTGTGATGTACACTAAGAGGACAGTAAAGTACTAGCAAACTACTAAATGTGTTATTTAATGTCCTAGGATAATACGAAAAAATAAAATCTGAAGCCTGCGCCAACATTGGGATATAACTACGGCCAAGCGTTTATTGGTGTTATCATTTCGACAACATGCCAGTACTGAAAGTTAAAAATCCGACGCTTAGCCAGTACATGTATTACCGTCTCCGATACCGGGCCAACATTGTGCCGTTTGTATTTTTCTACCTGGGTAATATAAATCAGTTTTTTCGCCTTCCTGAAAACCTGTTAAAGAACACATAACACTACTTGCAGGCAAGCCGACGATATTGTTATATAAAAAATAAAATTAAAAATATTTTTCGTATCTATTTATATATAAAATTTTTAACGGTTTTATGAATAATATATTCCTATATATACAATTTGCAATAAAGCAAATACTGATATGTGATTTAATATGATTACATATGAGAAAATTTCTAAAAAAATTTCTAATATATCATCATATAAGTTCGCACACAATATTTTATATTATCATATATTTTAATATTAAAAAATATATGTTCTATATACTCTCTTTTACTCGGGTTTATAAGTGATTGTGTATTGGGTTATATCTTATTGTATATTAAACCTCAATTTATGGGTTCAACCATATCTGATTATATATATATAGTTATGTGTATCAATAACATTAACACATTTTTTGGTATATGATTTTATATGGTTATACATAAGAAAATTTCGGGAAATATTCGAAAGATATTATAATATATGAATACATATGGATGCGAAGCCATTTTATATTACTACCCAGTGTAGAAAATCATTACCAGATATGTGGTTATGTAACTACATACTTGGTAATGGTAACTAGTTACTTTTGTTATTACATTTCTTATTACCTTTATATGGCGATGTCGCGAAAAATAATGAGTTGTCGTTACACACCAGCATACGAAAAATCAAAAAATATAGCGTTACCTATGTGCTTACCAGTACCGACAAAAATAATGAGTCTAAAAATAGATTTTCTAAAAAATAAATTATATAAAAAAAAATATTTTTTATTGTATTTTTTTTTAAATAAAATTTGCTGGTGCGGGAATCGAACCTGGGTCTACAGATTGCCAGTCAATAGCTCTACCATCTGAGCTATATCGACATGTAATATTTAATAGATAAAAACACAATTGACTTGCTGCACATAAGTAAGCTTACTCGCCAACATACAAAAAATCAAAAAATATGTGGTTACATATATCCTTACCAGTGTTTAAAAAATATTGAGTCTAAAAATAGATTTAAAAAAATTTTCAAAAAAATCTTAAAAATTATTTTCTATTTGAAATAATAATAAAAATAAGTCATTATCAGTAACTCATTATTATATGTTTTAAAATAATACAGAAGGTAAGTGGGTGTCATTACTGGTAGTCCAAAAAATAATGATATGTCATTACCGTTTCTACACTGGGTATATGTTAATGTGTATTTTTGTATTAAAAAATAATTGTTATAAATGAACTTTTTTACTCGGGTAGTCATAATCTTTTATGGTTATGATCTTGCGCGGATACTGATAAGGGGGAGTAACGTCCTCCGAAACAGCTGTCTATCCTTTTTGCAAGAACAAAATTTTGAAAACTAATATGCACGGAATTTATTTTAATAAATAAAAAATAAAAACATCGAACTAGAGGCTGAATAATATCTGCCCTCACTAATTTTCTAATTTATTTCATTTGCGGGATCCCGGGAATTAAAGATACATTTCCCGCTTTCCCGGGAACTCAAAAAGTGAGGGATTTTGCATTCCCTAATAACGACATATGTTTTGGTTTTTCGTATGCTGGTGTGTAAGCATAACACATTATTTTTGGCGACATCGCCATACAAAAGTAATAAGAAAAGTAACTAGTTACCATTACCAAGTATGTAGTTACATAACCACATATCTGGTAATGATTTTCTACACGGGGTAAAGTAGAGGACAGCAGTCATGAAGCAGATTTTTACTAAAAAAACTAACTACACATTCAGAAAATATGAAAATGGGGTTTAACAGATTTTACCGAACCAATTTTCTGGTACTTTTTCAAATAACTTGGCAAACCTATGCTAAAACATGTACTAAAACTTCTACACTCACAATATATTTTCCATAACCGATTGAGGTTTATTTAAAAAGTAATAGGTAAAGTTTGTTTTCAATTGAAGAATCAATTAAAATACATTGAAACATATTGTTTAACTTTTTATATTCGTCAATAAAAAACAAACCAAAAAAAATATGTATCGTCTGTAGGAGTTGTTATTTTCAGTCAAATATTCTATTTTTAGATTTCTATTTTTAGAAAAAATAATTTAAATAATTTCGTTGTTTTCCGTTTTAAAACAAAAAATTCAAATATTATCGGTTTTCTTTTTTGTTAAAATAGTTTGTTTATATACAAAATTATTTCAGTTCAGATTACAAGAAATCCTATACTCATACACACAAACATTGCCAATAAAAATATGAACGTGTGTGTTGTGTGTCAGCGTTTTGAAAATCCAAATAAAAAAACTTTAAAATATGAAAAAACAAACCACAAAATCGATTTTTTTTTTTGCGTTTTGTCATTTAAAAATTGATTATAAATAGCAAAATGGTTTGTATATAATGAATAATCATACATATGTGGAACAAAATGGCATCGATTTGTTAGTTCATATTTTGCTACAAATGCATTTTGTCAATAAATTCATATTTTGCTAAAAATATGTATTTTAAAACTTATTTTTGTTTCCCACAAAAACTGAGTTTCTACACACTTTAAATCTTTTTAAAAAATTTTAAAGAGAAAATGTCAAATATATTGCTTTTTTATTTTCATCTTCAACGTAAAAAACTGACAATAAAATCTTAAAAAAATAGTTTTTTAAATTTATTTTAATCGGGATATACATTAAAGGAATTAAATGTGCTAAAATCCCAAACATATTTAACAAATTGTGAAAAATAATCCGTTGTAGGCATGTCCCTATCCGGATTTCATTCTTGCCCAAGGAAATCGTCAGGGGACGAGGTTTTTAGAATTTCTGGAAATATTTAATAAGTTAAATTACAAACTCAATGAGAATTTCTTGTTCTTGTCTAGAAGCGTTATTAAACATTTAAAATATCAAAGAAAAAACAAAAACAACAACAAAAAATTTACCACAATTTGCTTTGTTATCTTCCAATATACTACTCTGTTGTTTTGACAGATCTAGCAATGTAGTGACATCCACTCATGTATAAACAACAATAGAAAACAATGTTTTCTAAAGTGTCAGTAACATAAGTAAGCACTTAGTTCTTTTTAATTTATTTTTATCGGGATATACATTAATTGCATTAAAGGAATTAAATGTGCTAAAATCCCAAACGTATTTGAAAATTTATGAAAAAAAATCCGTTGTAGGCATGTCCCTATCCGGATTGTTGTTGTTTTTTTTTTTTATATTTTAACGATGTTATTCAAAAAAAACTTCTTAATTTACCTTTAAAACATGAATTTGCTAAAGCATTCATTATCTCTATTAAACCTTTATTAAAAAATTGTATTCAAAAACATACAATAAAAGTTTATTAATTTTGTTTTCAATTCTGGTAACACTTTGTATATTCTCTCTTTTTATTGTTAGTGATACATGAATTTTGTGAACGATTGACTTGGTAATTGTAGGTAAATATATTGTTTTCGAAATTTTGGAAATTAAAATGTTTTATTACAAATCAAAACATATTAAAAAACGATTTTTAAATATTACTGAGAAGTAATAATGGGAACAAATTGTATTAAAGAATTTTTTATATTACGAATACAGAAAGTATTCGAATATCGAGTATGGTTTTATTATAAATGCATCACTATTTTATTGAATTTGTTTTTATTTTATTTTCATGCAAATTTGGGAAAACTTTCGAAAAAAGACTTTTTGCAGTTTTTTTGTTTTGGTTGGATACAAAATGTTGTATTCCATCTATTTTCGGGTGGATGACTCTTAAACAATTAATTTAATCATTGTAAATTCACATTTTTTAGTTTTTTACAGTGGTTTTCTTTTTCCAAACTTTATCAAACAGATATTTTAGGCTGTACCCTGCTTTAAGCGTTTAATAAATTTTTCTTTAAATGTTTAATAACGCTCCTAGACGAGAACAAGAAATTCTCATTGAGTTTGTAATTTAACTTAACAAATATTTCCAGAAATTCTAAAAACGTCGTCCCCTGACGATTTCCTTGGGCAAGAATGAAATCCGGATAGGGACATGCCTACAACGGATTATTTTTCACAATTTGTTAAATACATTTGGAATTTTAGCACATTTAATTCCTTTAATGCAAAAATAGTTTTCTTCAAATTTTTTATCATGAGGGCGCAAGTTATAGAAAACTACAACTACTAATTATACCCTACACCGCTACGTGGACAGGGTATAATAAGATTGTGCTGATGTTTGTAACACCAAAAAATATTGGAACTAGACCCTCCTTTTAGTATACCGATCGACTCAGAATCACTTTTTGTTTCCATTTATCGCTGTCCGTCTGTCCATTCATTCTTGTGCGCACTCGACAGGTCGCAAATATTAAGATATTTTGATGAAATTTGGTACACAGACCTAGTGCCCATATAAGGGCACTAGGTCCAAAATTGGCTTTTTTACAAATACGAAGATATTTCAATGAAATTTGGTACACAGACCTATGTCGGCCCAAGAACGAAGGATATTGATTTTGGTTAAAATCGGTCCATGTTTAGACCTAGTGCTCATATAAGGGTCCCCCCAAAATTGGCTTGGTTACACGCTGCAGGTCGCAAATACGAAGATATTTCAATGAAATTTGGTTCGCTGACTTACATGGTCCTAAGGAAAAACCTTATTGATTCTAGATAGGATCGGTCCATATTTGGACCTATCACCCATATGGGCTATATTTTCGATTTTCTCTTCTTTTATGATTTTATAGAAAATTTTGACACAAGTACATTTTAACCCATTCAAATTTCGGATCCAAACATTAGTTGACTTTAAGTCAGACTGGTGTAGGGTATTATATAGTCGGCATGCCCGACTTTAACCTTTTTACTCGTATTATAAATGTGATTGTTTGTCTGTCTGTCTGTCTGTTTGTGGCGACATCAGGCCCTAACAGCTGAACAGATTTTCTTGAAGTTGTCGGAACAGCCAGTACCAAATTAAAATAGACTATATTAGATCTTGATCGGACAAAGAAGCGTGGCACCTCTCATACAACACCAACATTTTGATGTTATATTTCTCGACTCCTGTTCCACTGTTTCGAATAAAAATATACACAACATCTTATACAATGTTTCCGACGCACTGTACTAAAAGTGGACGGGGCAGAATAAGGGGGCGTGGCACCACCCATACAATCCGAAGCGATTTATGTAGGTTTCTTTTGAAAATATATAAATAAAACCTGTCAGGGTGCTTTCTAACAAAATTCTTAAGTACTGTTTGAAAAGTGGGAAGTATATGACAAGGGGGCGTACCACCACCCATACAGTGCAAATTTTTAAAGTGCTTTATATAGGCTTCTGTTGAACACATTTGAGCAAAACTTTGCAGGATGGTTGCTAACAGAATTATTAAGAACTGTTTCAAAAGTGAGCTCGAAAGGACCAGGAGCGTGGCACCTCTCATACAATAGTTTTATTCTGCTCCTGTTGAATGTAGATACACAAAAATTTTTAAGGCGTTTTCTAACTAAAATTTTTAAGTACTGCGGCAAAAGTGGGCGTTACAGGAAAAGGAGGCTTTTCATTGTCTTATGTTGAACATATTTGAGTAAAACTTGGCATGGTGATTCCAAATAATTTCTCTACCAAAAGTGGGCGGAACAGAGCAAAGGGTGGCGAACATCCCATACAACCTGAAATTTTAAATAGCTTTACTGTTAAGCGTTTAGGAGGAAAATTCGTAAGTACTATTCCAAAAATGATCGTGATATGACAAGGGGGCATGGCACCTCCATTGTAATCCAAAATGTAAAATTGCTTTAACTCGGCTGCTGTTGAACGTATTTGCGTAAAATTTGGTACAGTGTTTTATAATAATATTTTTAAGTGCTGTACTAAAAGTGGGCGAGATAGGTGGAGGGGCGTGTTAGCTTCCAAACAACCAAAACGTTTAAATTTCTTTACTTTTGCCCATACCGGACTTGACATGGCTATTTTGCACAATATTTCTAAGCAATGTGCGAAATGTGGGTGGGATGGACGAGGACGCGTAGCATCTCCCATACAATATAAAATTGTTAATTGCTTTGCCTCGGCACCTGTTAAATACATTCAAAGTGAATTTGCCACAGCGTTTAATATTCTTTAGCACTGCTGTAATGTGAGCGGGATAAGCAAATGGGGCGTGGCACTTCTCATACAACCGATAATTATAAAATAACTTTCTTCGGAACCTGTTGAAAGTATTTAAATAAAATTAGGCACTGCGTTTTATAACAACTTTCTGAAGCGCTTTTTCAAAAGAAGGCGGGATAGGATGAAGTAGGTTTCTTTGCTAAACAATAACCCAAATGTGGATGGTATAGAACGAGAGGCATTTCGCTTCCCATACAACCTCAAATTGACTCACTGATTACACACTCAACATCGCCCAGCCTAGACCACTAGACCTAGGAACTGCAAATTTGGCATATAGGTTCCTCCTCCCACATTGACCACCGCTAAAACGGAATTTTTAGATATTCCAAAAAGAGGACCAGAATGTGAAAAAAGTCGTCCTTCCAAGAACCTTTTTGCAAAAAAGTAAACTTTTCAAAAAGTACATTTTTCCAAAACCAGTACTTTTTCCAAAAAACAACACCTTATTCCAAATTTCTCAAAAAAAATACCTCTTAAAAAAGTGCCTTTTCTCAAAAAGTACTTCTTATGAAAAAACTACCCTTTTCCAAAAAATAGTACTTTTTCACAAAAAATTACTTAAAAAAATACTTCTTCTTACAAACAAGTATTTTTTCCATAAAAGTACTTTTCCAAAAAATTTCGTTTTCCAAAAAAAGTATATCTGTCAAAAAAAAAAGACATTTTCAGAAAAACCCTTTTTTAAGTACTTCTTCAAAGGTCTGAATGTGAGCACAAACTTTATCAACCATAGAACATACATGGAAATGTTGGGACATTCCTTTTGATATAAGTATCCCTTGGCTCCTCTCAATCATATTTCAATCAAAGTAATCACGGCTGTTTATAAACAATATTACTAAACAATGCGATAAATGTTGGTGGTATATGACGAGGGGGCGTGGCACCTACCAACCCAAATTTTTTTGCACTGCGTTTTTTAAAAATATTTTTTAGCACTTTCCCAAAAGTGGACGGGATCAGTGAAATGGGATGTTGGGCATTCAATATAACCTAAAATTCTAACGATGTCAAAATAAAATATATACCTTAAAAGGGGGGGTGATGGAAATATAACCCAACATTTTTAAAGTACAGTTCCTCTTTTCCTATTGAACGATTTCCGAAAAAAATTTGTACTTTGTCTTTTAATCATGGTTTGCAACCGAAACGAATAAGTTTAGATTAATGGATTTACATCAACATTTTAGTGCCAGAGGTTCTACATATTTAAGAATATGTTGTAAGTTATAAACGCTAATTCGTACAGCCTAAGAATATATACTGCTTAAGAGGGGTATCGGCCCTAGGAAAAATTTTGTTTTCGAATTTTTTTTATATTTAATTTGGATAGAGCATACTCTTCAGCATATGTTCGGAAAATATCAATTAAAAATTCGAAAAAATAAAATTCCCACAAGTTTTTTTGTAAAATTTATTTTAGTCAAATAGTAATATTCCATGCAATAAATTTGTAAACAAAATTTTTTGGGAGCGTTTTTTATCATTGTCTTTATTATAAATCTTATTTCGCATAATACAACAGATCAAAAAGACAAAAACTACATCCAAAGATGACAATGACGATTCATTGATGGTGGGCGAAGGCATGTTATATGGCTTTTAATAAGCCATAAAAGTAATCAATACAAAACAAATTAAAAAATGTACGAAATAAAAGATTTTGACCGAAATGAAATGTCTAATAAATTCTCTACCATCGTTTTTAAGAATATTTGGTGCACATGTGGAAAACTACGAAGTATAAATTTTGTTCATACACGGTTTTTTGAAATTTTGATGTTTTCTTAGCGTAAAATTAATTTTATTCTTTAAACGCGTTTTCCCACAACCCTGAGTTTAAAATCGGCTGCCACTGTGCAGCCAAGGCGGCTTAACCGATTTTGATCCGGGTTTTTTTCTTTCGTAGGCAACAAAAAACTTTAGTCCTTATCGTGACCCTTTTTTTGAATTTGGTCAAATAAATTTTATATCCCCGAGCAAATGTGTTTTTTCTTGCCTTTTTTGGAATTTTTAAGT
Source organism: Leucophora obtusa (assembly GCA_949987735.1). Taxonomy (NCBI): domain Eukaryota; kingdom Metazoa; phylum Arthropoda; class Insecta; order Diptera; family Anthomyiidae; genus Leucophora; species Leucophora obtusa. Next base: position 222,911,139 of record OX465295.1, read on the forward strand.
CTGTGTGGCAACTTTGTTAAAAAAATTTAAAAATTAAAAATCGGGCCACTATAAGGACTAGAGAATTTATCTGCGATTAAGAATCACTTTACATTTTTATTTTCCGATAATTAAGGAAGTCTGCACAGTGGCAGCCGATTTTAAAAACACTAAAATAACATGATTTTTAAGTGAAAAAATAAAATATTAAAAATATTGTTAATTGAATTTTTGACAACCATTCAAATATGCCCTTTAAAATGCTGTTGTTACAGTATTTAACCCCCTTAAACTCTCTTCATCCAATCAAGTCGGCTTCAATTTCAATACTATGCATTTAAGTATGAACTTTAAAATCAACTCTAATTCGTTTGGGTTGCCAACCCTGCTTATAAATGAAATTCCTCTAATGTCTCATTTCAACTTTATTGTGTTTTCGATTGTCAAACCCCATACAAATTTCAAAACGAAAACTTAAAAAAAACGAAAACTTCCAGTTTTGGGTTCAATATGAATGAGGCTTAACATACATATATTTTAGCAAAAAATTAACACTGTGCAAAATATGTGCGGGATTGAACGACGTAGCTCCTATACAACATTAGACTAAACAAGTCAAAAAATTATAGTCGGTCAAGCCCGAACATGAGATAACCTAAACAATATACAATTTGGGTCATATTCCAAAAAGTCACCTACACTTATTAAATGGGCAAAACATTAACGTAAATCTGAATGACATGCCCTTATTTTTGGCATTTATAAACATCAGTGCAAACCCATAATACACTTTCCACATAGTGGTATAGGATAAAAAATGTTTAATCTCGCTTGCACGATACGACTAAGTTCGTTTTCGGTTTACCTAAACCAAGTATAACTGACAACTAGGGTTTGGGGTTCGGGAATTCCCGGGTGGGAATTCCCGGGAAAATTTTGCCGGGAATTCCCGGGAAAATAATATATTTTTCCCGGGAAAATAATATATTTTTCCCGGGAAAACGGGAACTTTTAAAAATATAAAATTTTTTAATTATTTTTATTTGGAATAGGATTTTTTAATTTTAGTCATAAAAAACATTTTAAATACCAAACAAAAATGTCATTGTTAAAATCTTTTAAAAGGGAATCAATTTATTTGACACACAAAGAAAATCTTTGCCAAGTAATTAGGATCATTTCAACTAATAAAGATTTTTCGCATAACTTATTCAAAATTTAAGTAGTAAAACCTAAAAACTTGGCAAAATGTTTAAAAGAAATATGAAAAAAAGTTTTGTTTCTTACAAATAATCGCCCTTACTATCTAAATAAATGTATATTTTAGTTAAAGTCGACTTTAGTTAAAATATTGGTGGTTTATTTTTGGAGCATTGTGATTGGTTAATTTATTTTCAACCAATCAAAATGTTTGAAAATATAAATATTTTTGTAAGGTTTTCATACACAAAATAAAAAAAAACCGTATGATTAAAAATAAAGTCAACTTTAAATTTAAAATACGCCTTTATATTAAGGGCCAATAATTCTATAAGTAACGTTTTCATTAATAAATGTGATATTTTCAAGTAAGTTTACTTTATTTTAATACACCTGCTTTCAAACTAATATATTCTTTTATATTAAAGAATAAAATGTCAGGAGTATGGAAATACTTCACAAAAAAGGACAATGCAGCGCAGTGCAATATTTGCCCTAAAAGACTAATGGTTAACGGAGGTATCTAAATTTGGTTATACGACATTTAAATTTGGTTCACAAAAAAAAAAAATTGATGGTCATGCAACTTCTCTCGAAGAAAACAATAATAACGTTCCAGCTAACATTAGCAAAGTATCCGAAGAAAAAAGTGTAAGCTGTATAGGCATTGAATGTTTTATGGTTGGCATTGCCAAAAAATGAAACCAATGTAAAGAACATTATATTAAATTACTACAATCATGTAAAAGATATCATGATAAAAGAAATATCGAGCAATATTTCTAACAATAGGAGATTTTAGATGAATGGACAAGAATATCACAAAAGAGATATTTGAACATATGTATAAACGGAAATAATTCATTTTATAAACTGGGGTTGGTTTATATATCAGAAGATGTAATGCTGATGAAATATTTAAGAATTGTAGAAATAAGACTAGAAGAGTTTTATTTGTCTTTGGAAAATAACATTGTAGCCACCATATCTTATGGGCCATGTGTGATGTGGGTACTTTCTGCTGGAATCATGCAATCAAAAATATTTCCCGGGATTCCCGGGAATCAAATTTTTTCATTCCTGTTTCCCGGGAAATAAAAAAGTCCTGGAAATCCCAAACCCTACTGACAACCCAAAAACTAGCCTTAAGGCATGCTACCCATAACCGGGAAGTATTCAGTACCTCAGTACTTAAGTACTAGTACCAAGTACTTGTACTTAAAAAAAATAAGTACAATTACTTTCAATAAAGTACCAAGGTACTTGGTAAGTTCTATGGTACTTGCCAAGTCCTATGGTATTTGCTAAGTACCTTTGGTACTTGCTAAGTACTATGGTACTTGCTAAGTACTTTTGGTACTTGCTAAGTAATTTTGAGAGCATTTTTCGATCTGTTTTCACTTTTTATTTTTTTAAAATCAATTTATTTAACCCTTTGACACGGGAATTTTAATGGCTGGGAATTTTCCGACCAAATTTCGGGGAAATGTAGATATATGCCCAAGAAATATTGTTTATTACTTTTATGGCTTTGCAGCACCCCCTAGCGGAGATATTTGAAATTAAATTTCAAACATTAACATGCTGCCGGCCCCGAGCGGGTTAAAATTTTTTTAAAATTTTAATTTTATATTTTTTCTATCACTAATCTCTACATAAAATATTTTGAGTTTTTGAATTTGATTCATCACACAATTTTTGAGACTAAAATTTAGCCTTTTTTTAACTTCTAACTTCCAACACATTCTCTGCAGCGTTGACGATCACAAGACAAAACGCACTCTCCTGATCTCGTGTTATTTCACAACCTGAATAAAATTTTAATAAGAACAAAATAACGAACCGACAACAGTAAATGAATAGCGCTTTGGTTAAAATTCAAATCAGTGACGAGTTGATAAAGTCGACGTACATTATAATGTACGCCACTCGCCAAAGGGTTAAAAACCTTAACACTTTGCTACAAAATAAATTAAATGGACCGCGCATTTGCAATATTCCGCCATTCCGTTCCGCCAATATTTTGCAATTTTTGAAGTGCAGCTTCTTAAAATTTGTAATCTAGGGACTGTAATGCCCATTTCACACAACACAGTTTGGTGGCTAGTTACAAAAAAACCGCGAAAAAAATCAATAAAAAAATTTCAAAAAGGAAAATTCTTACTACATCAATATATTTGTTTGCAGAATGTAAATCGCTGATTAAGTGTTTTAATTCAATTCTTTTACCATAAAATGTTTTTTCGCGTCCCGCTATTATTTTGGAATTTTTTAAGTGCGATTTCTTAAAATTTATATTCTAGTGACTATAATACCCGTTTCATACAACAAAGTTCGGGAGCTAGTTAAAAAAAACGCGAAAAAAATCGCGAAAAAAAATTCTAAAAGGAAAATTCTTACATCAATATATTTGTTTGCAGAATGTAAATCGCTGATTAAGTGTTTTAATTCAATTATTTTACCATAAAGCCTTTTTTCGCGTTTCACCATTATTTTGGAGTTTTTTAAGTATGGTTTGTTAAAATTTATATTCTAGTGACTATAATACCCGTTTCATACAACCATGCGCGGTTCCAGCAATTAATATAAGGGGAAAAATCATACGCCACAGTAGACAAATACATTGAGTTGGCCACTGAGGCGTATGATTTTTCCCCTTATATTAATTGCTTGAACCGCGCATGCATACAACAAAGTTTGGGAGCTAGTTAAAAAAAAACCGCGAAAAAAAATTTATAGAAAGGAAAATTCTTACATCAATATATTTGTTCGCAGAATGTGAATCGCTGATTAAGTGTTTTAATTTAATTCTTTTACCATAAAGTCTTTTTTAGCGTCCCGCCATTATTTTGCAATTTTTGAAGTGCGGTTTCTTAAAACTTATATTCTAGTGACTATAATAACCGTTTCATACAACAAAGTTTGGGAGCTAGTCAAAAAAAACGCAAAAAAAATCGCAAAAAAAAATTTACAAAATGGAAAATTCTTACATCAATATATTTGTTTGCAGAATGTAAATCGCTGATTAAGTGTTTTAATTCAATTCTTTTACCATTAAGTCTTGTTTCGCGTCCCGCCATTATTTTGAAGTTTTTTATGTACGGTTTGTTAAAATTTATATTCTAGTGACTCTAATACCCGTTTCATACAACAAAGTTTGGGAGCTAGTTAAAAAAAACCGCGAAAAAATCGCGAAGAAAATTTTACAAAAAGGAAAATTCTTACATCAATATATTTGTTCGCAGAATGTGAATCGCTGATTAAGTGTTTTAATTCAATTCTATTACCATAAAGTCTTTTTTCGCGTCCCGCCATTATTTTGGAGCTTTTTAAGTGCGGTTTCTTAAAATTTGTTATATAGGGACTATAATACCCATTTTATACAACAAAGTTTGCTGGCTAGTTAAAAAATTCGTTTTTGTACTATAAAGTCTTTTTTCGCGTTCCGCCATTATTTTGCAATTTTTTAAGTGCGGTTTTTTCAAATTTATAATCTAGGGGCTATAGTGCCCATTCCATATAACAAAGTTTGGTAGTTAGTTGCAAAAAAAAAAAAAAAATCGCGAAAAAAATTTGCCAAAAGGAAACTCTTTGCATCAGTATATTTGTTTGAAGAATGTTAATCGCTGATTAAGTTTTTTAATTGAATTTTTCTACCATAAAGTCTTTTTTCGCGTTCCGCCATAATTTTGCAATTTTTTAAGCGCAGTTTTTTTAAATTTATAATCTAGGGACATACATCAAAGCAGAGCTTCGAAAAACTTAATTAAATTTAAGCTTAATTCACGAAAAATTGAATTCAGATTTTAAAAATATTCATGTACCATTCCCTTAAACCATTCATAAAGAATTCATTCATAAGCTTCATTCCCAAAGCTTTAATATGAATTGAATGAATTCCTAACTTGAATCATTCAAATCGCATGTTCATTCACCATTTTACTAATTGAATGAAGAAATTTTATTACCATTCACTTAGTGCAGTGTAGTTTGAAACTAACATATAAACCAAAGCATACAAGCTGTAACAAAGCATACGATACTATTTATTTCTGTTAGATGAATTTTAAACGTTTTTCATTGTATTGTGCTAATATTTCAGCAATTACATGCAAATTTAAATTTTTACTTTGATTAAGTGAATGAAAACAAGTCATTTTTCATTCACCTTTTTATTAAATGAATTCAAGTAAATTGGGTTTCATTCAGTTAGAATTCAATCAAAATAGAATGAATTCATATAATTTAAAGCTATACGGAATTAAGCTATCGAATTAATTCCATAAGAATGCTATTAAGGAATGAAATTTAACCCAAATTTCATTAATTTTTAAAAAGTGAATGAAAGAATTAAGCCTTTTAAACCTTTGCATCAAAGTTTGGTGGCTAGTTGCCAAAAAAAAATCGCGAAAAAAAATTTCAATAAATGAAAATTTTTCAGTGTAGAATAAAGAACAAAACGTTCTTTACATCATTATGATAAGTAATGATAGTTAAATTTTATTTGTCTACCTAGTGTAGAAAAAGTGAAAATGATTTTTTGGTTTTACTACCATTGCGTAATGTAATGAAAATTATAAAAACGTTTCATTACATGTAAAGAAAACAAATGAAATGAACATTTTTTTCATTGTAATTACTGTTTGTAATGGTAATGAATTTTTTTTTAATTTTCATTTTATAGATTCAATGGTAATGAAACCCCGCAATGGTCATTACAAAGTAATTAATTATTCCCATCTCTGAAATCATAATCTAGGGACTATAATACCAATTTCGTACACCAAAGCTTGGTGTTTAGTTTACAGAATGTAAATCGCGGATTAAGTTTTTTAATGCATATTTTCAGATAATCGAAATAGGTCAGGTCTAGTAGAGATGCCAATTGATTCCATATTTATAAAACAGCCAATATAAACCAATCTATCCATCCCCTTTTTTTAAACAAATGCTTTTTTGCCCAATTGTAATTAGTTTTTAAGGCATTAGTGCGATTTCATTAGCATTAGTATTACAAATTCTAATGCCATAACATTTCAGTAGCATTAAATGGTAATGAAATTTTTTTGGCATTAGCATTAGTCAGCTAACATAATTCTACTATTTTGGATTTTTAGTGATTTCATGAAAAAGAGGAAAAAACTACCTAAAACCCAAAACGAATTCACAAATAAATACAAGTGTTTTTTTATGTTTTTACGTAAGTGGTAGTTCCTGAGTCTTTTAGATATCCTCCGTGTTATTAAAAATGTCACAATTTTTTTTTGTATTTTTTTTACAAGACATAAACAGAAAACTATATTACCATAGTACTTAGCAAGTACCATAGTATTTATTAAGTACCTATAGTACTTACCAAGTACCATAGTACTTAGCAAGTACCAAAAGTACTTAGCAAGTACCAAGTGTACTTAGCAAGTACCTTGGACTTAGCAAGTACCAAGTGTACTTAGCAAGTACCTAGTACATTTTAAGGTATTGGTACTTGTATCAAGTACTTCCCTAGTAATTTGTACTGATTACAAAGTACATTTGAAACTTGGTACTTGTACTTAAAAAATTTCAAGTACAAGTACCATGGTATATAAACAAATCAAGATTGAAAAAAATCGTAATCCACAAATAAAAAAAAAAAAATTTCAAAATCCTTCATATCCTTTACAGGAAAAAATAACATTTTATATAACTTCCCAGATGGAAATTATGTGTTGTAACAAAAAAGAAGCACTGGCAAAGCTCAAGTAGACCGTGGTCTTACAAAAAGAAGTACTGGCAAAGCACTAATTTTGGACGCCTTCCCAACGCTTTAAAAGGGTGAATTCCCAGCACTTGTTTTTCTATAACATTATTTTGTTTTTGAAAAAGAAACTCCAAAAGTGTGATATTTAAATAATTTTTGACTCCACAATACAATAACTCTAAGAATCGTCTATTTTTAGAGTAAATTAAAATTCTTCAGTGATGAGGGCTCATAATTTGGTGGCAGGGAAAACACTTGATTTTTATGTTTCTTGGTGATATCTCAATACTTTGCAAAGCATTAAATAGATCGTTGTTATTATTTGGGAGTCAGGAAAGCACTTTAATTTTTTTATTTGAGCGTTGGCAAAGCATTTGATTTTTATGTTTATGGGTGCTTTCCCAGGGCTTGGTAAATCATTGGCACCACCGTGGAACGGTGTTATCATTTGGGCGTTGGGAAAGCGCTGTTAACAAGCACTCATACCACCCATTTCGGTGCTTTGCCAGTGCTGGCCCCTTTGTAATTTTCTACCTGGGTTCTTTTAAAAAAGTAAATTTGTTTCAGTGTTTGACAAATTCAACCATAACCATTGCAAGCGTCGTCTATACGCCGAATAGTTGGTTGAACAGACAGAAGTGAACGGTGACTTTACAAATAAGATCATCTTCAGCGACAAGGCACACTTTCCCTCAGTGGATTCGTTAATAAGTAGAATTGCCCCATTTGGGCAATTGATAATCCACGAGTGCTTGTTGAAAAGCCGATGCATCCACAAAGAGTGACTGTTTGGTGCGGTTTATAGGCTGGCGGCGTCATCGGGCCGTACTTCTTCGAAAATAAGGTCGGCCAAGCAGTTACCGTGAATGGTGTTGGCTATCGCGAGATGATAACGGACTTCTTGTGGCCAGAAATTGAGGATATGAACCTGGACGATATGTGCTTCCAACAGGATGATGTCACTTGCCACACAGCCAACGAAAATATGGCTCTTTTGCGCGAGAAATTCAATTAACGTCGTGGCGATGTTAATTGGCCGCCACGATCATGTGATTTGCCACCGTTGGACTTCTTTCTTTGGGAATATTTAAAATAAAAAGTGTACTGCAATAAGCCAAGAATAATTCAAGAGCTAAAGGATGAAATAATTCGGCACACTAACGACATTGAATCTCAATTATGTCTCAGAGTCATTGAAAATATGGACCATCGGATAGAGGTATGCCACCGAAGCCGTGGCGAGCAATTGGCCGATATTTTGTTTCACACATAATTGTCATAGATCCTTCTATCATAATAAAAAATATTAAAACAATTTCTGAAAACTTTTTGTTTTATTTACATAAATTTATGTATATATAATAAAACCGTTACTTTCGGCCCTGGTGAGCCAAAATGTTTGTTAAAAAATGGGTTAAAGCCAAAGCTAATATGACTTTATATACAATTCATTACATATACATATAACTGCTGGCTAAAATTTTAAACAATGGAATATTAAGATCTTGATAAAAATTAGGTAGTTGACTCATAAATATTCTTAACACAAATTTAATTTAGCAAGTCTGGATTTCAAATAGCATTTGTTTTGGTCAAGGTCAGGCAAAAATTGTTTTTATTATTTTATTTTATTATTAAACACATTTTATATTGATTCAATTTTACCTTTACTTGAAAACAAATAACAATCATTGAATATTAGATCTGCTTTAATGGCCAGTAAAATAACATAATGATTGTGGTCATACAATATCTCTACCCTGATACATATTCGAAACAATAGGTTTGTTTTTTTCGAATTTTGTATAAATATTCCATACAAATTTAAGCATTTATTAAACTTTTAAGTAGGTATAAATTTAGCTTCTTAAAAATTAAGTAGTTATAAAAATGATACCAAGTCTTAAAAATTCATGGCTTTTCTCTTTCAAATGTAAACAAAAATATATGTCATAAAAATATTTGAAATTTTATAATTTTTTATTTCATAAAATATCTGAAACAACAAAAGCTAACAAATGAATTATGCGTTTGTTGGTAAAGGTACAGCAGGGCACACAAGATTATTGCTCCATTTCGAGTTCCGGCGAAGTCTTTGTGCGAAAATGTTTAAATTTTGTTTGTTTACAAAAAATAAAAGAAAATCAGGTAAGTACGGATAGTCGTTTTTTTACAAGTCGTTATAGATATAGGTATAAAATTCGAAAAAAACAAACCTAATAATTATTGTTATTTGTTTCCCAGCATGCAGAAATGTTTACTTTAAGAGAAGTATTCTTTTACATACACTTATAGAAATAAACCTGTTAAAATAAAAGCTATTAAAAAATGTTTTGCAAAATTTTTCAAAACACTAGCACGATAAGAAAAGAAAAAATAAAACTGCTAAATTTACAAAAATTTTGTTATATTGGATTTAACTTTTACTTAATTGAAAATGAAAAATTACCTTGTTAAAATCTGCAAAAACTTTTGCTGAATTATAAGTAGGCTAAGCATCTAAGCTTTTTTCTAAAATAATAATAGAAAAAAATTTTCGCCGATTTTTGGCTAAATTGAGTTTTGTATTACACTAAAAAATTAGAACAAGTTCTTATTTAAAAATAGAAAAAATTTAAATTGGCGATTAAAAAATCTATTGACATGGAAAATTTCTAACCTTTTGCAAATCTTGTTTAATTTTAATAAATTAAAAATAAATGCTGAATTTGGCATTATTTAACCTCGCCTATTCCGTCCACTTTTTGGAAAAGGTTGGTGCAATTTTTATTCGTATCATATAGGTGAATAATTGCTGTAAGTTTGACATTAATACGAAATATTGTTTCGTGTAGCGGGCGGTTCGCCTAGAAATCCTATATTGCACCCTTAATACAAAAGTGACACAACTCAAAATTGTCCAAAACTGACTTTTTTTCACAAATGAATTCACAGTACACATCTCTAACTACTTCAAAAATGTATTTTTAATCACTATCTTCTTTAACTGGAAAAATCCCGTTATATCTCTTTTTATGTTTAATAATTATGTTGATTCTGTGATTACTTTTGTTGCATATAAAGAGTGTTATTTTGAGTTTTGCTGCTTTTACTGTAAAAAGTGATAAACTTTCTGGTGTATTATTTTGCATTGTGCTCCTTTGATTGAAAACAGTGAGCTCAATTGACTGTATTATTTTTATATGCCTTTTCAGTTTTCAGTTAAGGGATCATAACCAGAGAAGACAGAAAAAAGCAAAATGCGATGTGTTTAAAGCAAAAAAATATTGTAAAAAGGAAGAAAAAAGCAAAAGTAAAAAAACTTGGAAAAGAACACTTTTAAAAAAAAATTCAAAGTTAAGAGAAAAAAAAATATTTCTTTTGTGAGAAAAAAAGTATTTTTGGGCAAAAACTCTTAAAAAAAAGTAATTCAAAGCTCAAAAACCTTAAGAAAAGGCTATTTCAAAGCTAAAAAAACGGAAAATCCGAAAAAGCAAAAAGAAGCAAATATGAGTAAAACAAGCAATAAAAAGCATAAAAAGCAATTTTGTCTCCTCTGGTCATAACTCAAAATTTGAATTTATTTCCACAAACATAATAGCCGTATTTTCTAATCACTTGGATTTAATAAATCCAAAAAGTAGTTCTACTCAATAGATGGGGTTAGATTCTTCCCATTTTAAAAAGAATTTTCTGTCATACACTTCTTTCACCCTAATTTTTAATACCGAATTCGACGATGAAGGATTTTACTTTAACTTTTAAGTTTTAATTATATTTTATATAAAACAGAGATAGACAGTCTGCCTTTTCAGTTTTATCACTTCAATTTATATTTTTACACAATTGAAAAATTCCATTGCAATATTTAATATTCACCAATTGGATTTAATTAAATTACTTACAGTAGAGTGAAAAATTGCCATTTCTATTTGAGCTATTTCTCCATGTCCAAGATGGAAAATATGTATTTGGTGAGGTGTAGTTTTTTTTTGTAAACATAATTCATAAAAAAAATTTAATAAAAACCTTTTATTTGTTAATTTTTAAATTTTTTTGTTTCTCTTTTAATTTTCATTCGTATTTTTTTCTGACATTAAATTAATAGGCTGTTTCATATATTTGTGCTTTTATTGCGGATTTATTAAATCCAGCTTTTTTTGGATTTAATAAATCCCCTTTTTGTATGAAAAATTCTAAATCCAGGTGATTGAAAAAAAGCTAAATATAAAACAAAAAAATGTATAGCAAAACCTTCTTCAAAATGTTTTCATAATGGGACTAAACTTTTTTAAATATTGCAATAATTTTTACACAAACAGTTTTTTGCCTCTCCTGAAAATTTAAGAATTTTGAAGCAAAAAAATATTGGAGCACCCGTTCTCCAAAAAAAATTTTAACAAAACGTACATATAACTAAGAACACCTCCAGTGTAGAGTTTTAACACCCCAAAAAACGAAAGATTCACGATCGCCACTTTAAATTTATCTCACAAACTTTCGAGCCGATATTTACCAATTAGGAAACTGAAATATCTGACCTAACAGGCAGCATTAAACCCGAAACACCAATCGAGCTTAATCCTGAATAACACCCAGGAAATTCTTCCTATTAATTAATGTGTTGTTGGTGAATGATGGATGGCTTCAAATATGGCAACACTGTAATTTTGCGGGATGTTAAATTTTAGAACAATTGCTCTGCGCATCCTGTTAAATTATTTTACTGCGGTATGGTTAAGTGTTATGGAACACCGAAGGCATGCCCGATTTTAATTTCTTACTTGTTGGAAGTTGTGTTTTTTATATATGTCAAATTCATATCTTGTCTTGGTACACTCAGAATATTTTTACAGTAACTACATGTAGGTCATTTGTGTAGTGAAAGGTAATAGCTATTTTTAATCGTAACTGTAGTTGTTTTTCTATGTACCAATGTAAAATAACTACTTTTGAAGTTAACTAACTAAAAATGTTGAAATGTAGCAACAGTTATTTTATTTTTACAGGGGTACCCATCTCCAGAGAAAAGGTTGTCTACATTCCTTAATTTGTGGAGCATAAAACAAAATCCGAAAAAATCAGAAAAAACTATAAAAAAATTATTACATGTGCGGTAGAGTTAATTCTTGGTATGTGGTTAATTTTCATAATATTTTAGAAAAGAAAAATCTGCCCAAATTATCAGCAATAAAATGGGCCATTGTAAGATTTTTTTGGATCGAGTGTTAAAAAAGTCACACTACTAAGGTTTTTTTTAAATTTAACATTTTAAACGATTTATCAAAACTATTTTATACTTAATTTATACTGAGGAAAAACCACCTGGTTTTTGTACAAAATTACTTTACAAAAGCCAAGTCATTTACACTGGTTATTTAGTTTTTCTTTGTCACATCACTTTTTTATTACACACTTTTCTTTATTTTTTATTGTTAAATTAATGTAAAAAAATTATTAATACATTTAACAATTAATAAAAATACACAATTTCAAACTAAAACAGAAATATTCTTAAAAAATATTTTTTTGACACTTGCTTTACTTCTATATTCGTTGTAACAGAGTGTATCGAAAATTAATTATAAATGATACCGGGTGTATCCAAAATTCACATTTCAGATAGTTTTGGTTTTTGGCAAAAACCAGATAGAACCTGGGTTTCAGTTTGTATGAAAATTGTATGAAAAAACTAAATTAATTTTGTAGTTTTTAGCTTAAAACCTAAAAATGGTCAAAAACGACTAGTTTTTCTCCAGTCTAAATATACTATTAAACGTTTTCGTGACAAGTGAAAAGAAAATTTAAGAAAATATTATCATAATATCAAATTTAAAACGTGCATTTGTTATTTTCAAACATAAAATTAATTTTCAAAAAACTATACAATAATTTAGGAGAAAACTTGGTAAATTTATACAATTTTGTGCACAATTTATGTGAAAATTACATTAAGTTACTTTTTACTTGTTTCTTTAAGTATTATTTAGACCTGTTAACTTATAAAATTAACCGAGTTTATGGCTTAACCATAGTTATTAATGTCAATTTTTTATGGAAATACCTGTAGTTAAAGTTTAACCATGGTTATGTTGGCAATAATGAGCCATATTCGCCAAAAAAGCTTAAGCGACATGATTTCCGATTGTAGTTTTTTGATAAAAATCTACAGTTCTTAATCAATTGCATCATCTCCAAAAATTGTGTAGCTCTTGGAAGTACCGTTACGAATTTAAACAAAAAGCAAAAATATCTTAAGCGCCAACTCCTATGCACAAACTACAGTTTTTTTTTACATTTTTCGTGAACGCAAACTGTTGCTTAAGCTTTTTTTTCTTTATTGAATAACTTAAAAACTTTGGCACTCTCGGGCATGTATTATGCGTTACTCAAATTTCTTTCATTTGACACTTAATATGTTTATAAATTTTTGGACTCAACATTAAAAAACGGGAAAAATTACAATTTGCTAAAAGTAAAAACTACTTCTTATTTTTTTATCCTATATAACATACCCAAATTTCATCAAAATCGGTCTTGTGTAAGACTAAAAACAAACAAAATTATAAAACTCTTTCCCCTGTAAAATGTTAGTTTTGTCGCTTAAGCTTTTTTGGCGAATATGGCTCAATAAGTTACTCGCCCTTATTTGATGATAAATTATTGAATTAAGAATTAAAGTACTTTTTTACGTATATATAAAAAATGATACCTTATTTCTTTATAATTCTTGAAAAAATAATCGGGTTTTCCAAAATATTTATTAGCTATGTTTGTGCGGCAAGCTATAAACGTTGGCTTATGTCATTCCCAAATAAATTTGACATTATGAAATGTTTAGTGTTAACTCTCAACGTTTCTTATGTCAAATTTGTATGGGAATGACGTAAGCCAACGTTGATAGCTTGCCGCACAAACACAGCTATTATAAATTTTAATTTTTTTTAGCTTAAATTAAACATCAAAAAATATTTCATAGAGTTTCCTATGTCAAAATTATTGAAAACTAATTTGAGAAAATATATTTTTGTAGGAAAAATTTCTAATTCCTTACTGTATATTATAAAAGGATATTCACTTGAAATCTAATTGATTAAATGCCAAATGTATTATATTATTTGTATGTTGGTTATTTTGACCATTTCTTTGCATTTATTTTTACTAAACTTTAGTTGTTTTTTAATAGTTAAAATTGACTACAATATTAGTAATTTTTATGAATAATACAGTCAACGCCTTTTCAATTATATTTGTAGTTATTTTAACAGTAATTTTTAGTCATTTGGGCCCACATAATTTCCTGAGTGTATCAAAACGACAAAGCTGCCTACACACGAGGACTATTCGTCACAGAACATGTGTTTCTATTTTTTTCATTTTTTATACAGACGATTCCACACAACAACAAAATCTCAAGCGAAACATCAGTTCTGGTTGTTTGTCGAACTGATCACATGAAATATGCGCGGAAGAAAATCAAATTAATTAATTTGTTAATTGGTGATTTTTCATATGCTGCTGTTTTTTTAGTTTTATTTTTTTAATTAGAAATTTATTAATTCAATTCGAGGCCAATCTCGTTATTATGAATTAACATAATAAGTACTTTTTTCAAAAATTGCTATTTTTCTTCATCAGGATACTCTCCTGACAAATAATTCACAGAGTTTTTACTTTCAAAAACCTCTACACTTTCAGGAATAAAAAGGCCATCGTTTCGTCCCCTTCATCAGTTTTCAGTAGTGCAATTTGAAGCATCAAAATCTCATTTTAAATGTAGTCTGCTACATTAACAAAATGGGAATGGAACAAACAATAAAATATGTTTTCGAAGTCTTCTGCAAAGCATAGCCAACAATAGAAATATTATGAAAGTTTTTGTTTTTGTATTTCATACCATTGGTACAAGTAAATACAAATTTTATTTTTACCCTTCTTCTTTGTTAATACAAGAAGAGGCAAAAACATTTTTTCTCCGTACTATGAGTGTTATCAAAATGTTTGTTTTTAATTTTTATTTAAAAAATTATTTTTTGTTTTATTTTTTTAGCTATCACATTTTATGGCACATAATTCTCGCAAATATATTCATTTATAAAATTAATCCAATTTTCATTATTTATAATCAGGGCAAGTTTTTTTTGGCATTTGCCTTTAAATACCATTTTTTCATTTTTTCACTTATTTTGTAAAAATGCTATTTTCACAAATCCTTGCCAAAAAAAAAGCCATTTTGTCTATTTTTTTAGACTTTTCATTAAAAATTGCTATAAAATTCATTAAAAACCCAATCTCTATAAATGATTTTTGAAAAAAATTTACAAAAAAACGATATTTTTTTTAATATTTAATAAAATTCCAGATTTTTTTTTAAATCGTACTAATATATGGCGAATGCACTTTAGCAGTTCAACGGTAAATTCCTTCATTATTTTGTTTTTGTTAAAAACATTCAGAAAAACACTTAATCAACTATTATACTTTAAAATTTTTGGAATAAGCGTGCCATTTTTGCGTTTTTTTGTGCCAATTTTACTATTTTTTTGTGCCATTTTGCCTGCCAATTTCAACTTTTTTTGTGCTTGCCCTGTTTATAATTGTTGTTATTTCCATTTTCTTAAATGCGTAATTACAAAAACGCCTCACAGCATGACTGCCCAGACAGAAATTGCCAACTGTACCAAAAACAAAACACTGGCAGAGCACTGATTTTGTAAAAATTACTACGCTTTGTTAAAATAAGATAAAGTCGGAGGGTCTCGGGTTCGATTCCGGTCACGAACATACAATTTTTTCTTTTCTTTTTTTTTATTATATTTTTTTTATAAAATTACATTTCTTTTTATTAAATATTGTTTTTTATAAAATAATTTTTCTAAAGTTTTTTTGACCATCTATATTTTGGTTTTCCTGACGTTACGCCAACGTTGACAAGTGAGATCCAGCAGACGTTATGCCAATGTTTACATATTAGCCATTGTTATCATTCATTTATTATTTAAGCTATGTTGTACTACATGTCTTGTTAGCTTAGTGCGTAGAGCGATTATCTGGCAGTCTGACGGCCCGGGTTCGAGTCACAGCCCGACCATGTTTTATTTAAAATAATTATAATCAACATTTTTATTCTAAATAAATTTTTTTTCGCAAAAAAAAGTTTTTTTTAAGTTTTTTAGACCATCAATTTTTTTGTTTTTGCAACATCATGACAATGTTGGCCGCTTAGTGTCAACCAACCTTTTGCCGATGCTTGTAAGTTAGCTACAACTGCTGTTATCAGTGATCTAATTTTTTAGCTATTTGATATTACAGGTCTTGTTAGCTTAGTGTGAAGAGATCACGGCTGACAACGTGGCGGCCTGGGTTCAATTCCCATCAGAACCATGTTTTTTAAAAAAATACTAAAAACAATTTTTTTTAATTTTTTTGAAAAAAAATTTATTTGAAAATCTATTTTTAGACCACCTTTTTTCAATTTTGACAACGTTGTGAAAACGTTGGCAAGTTAGCGCCAACCAACGGTTGGCCACTGTTATCAATCGGGTAAACAAATTTTGATAACACGAATGTCAACACGATACATCGACATACACGAATGAACATTCGTCAAAAATGGGCATTTTCGGACGAATATTCCTTCGTGTGTAGGCAGCTTAAGGTCTTGTAATTTGGCCAAAGTTTTATGAACGAACTCACTTCCATAAAATTTGACTTGGGTTTCGAAAAGTTAGGTGAATAGCAAAAATATTTATTTAAAATTCATATTTTTTGTTCAACGATGTTGCAACAACAGGTAAACCACTGCAATATACTCATACAAAAATTATTATTTTTTCAGTTAATTAATTAATATATTTACTTATTCGCATACAAAGTTACTGAATGAAATGAGAAAATCTTGCTGCTACCACGAATGCAAACAAAAATTTATATTAACAATGGTAATAAGTTGATACTATAAACTGGCAATTTGTTGTTGGTATGACTTTTGTATAATTTGGAAGTCGTTCGGCGTGCTTATCTCAAATGGATTTAGGTGTCAATTTACGACGCATATTTGTACATGTAGTTTTATGCAAATTTTTATGTATTTTGTCGTGACATTATTCATTCATATATTACACATAACATTAGATTGGAGAACTTATGTTAGCACAATAAACATATCATTCAATTCAATGTTTCTTTCTTTTTTTCAGATTGTCGAAGAGGTCACGAATGTGTTTAACCCTCTAATGGTATAAATAAACTAAAAATTCTTCCACAACTTCCTGTTTTGTTGCCTACATTAGGCGATATGGGCCAAAATAGGTTTACAACGAATCTTGAAAATTAATGCATATATATTTATTGGTTAAAACATAAATTATTCTTCTTACCAAGACATAGCTGCAAGCAAAAAATTACTAGCGCTATTCATAAGTTAAAACTAATGACTAGAGCTCGAAAAATATGCATTTAAAATTTCGAAAATATGCATTTATTATTGATCTTTAAAGTCTTTAAAATCTGCTTAACCCAAGAAAGACATTCTTATTTTTGTTGCGCAAAGGTCATACTTTGTCGAATCGATGACGGTGTATTAAAAAGGATAATAAAGATGTATTATATACGAAAAATGATTAAAAGTTGAGCCTTTTTAATTATTTGTATATATATCATTGAAATAAAACAAAAAAGATAATTTTTATTTAGGGTCATATGCATAATCAATTTTTAAATTTATAAGTGACTTATAAAACAAATTTTCAAAATAAAATTTATTTTATAAATGTGTTATAAGGTTTTCAAAGTATTATGCATAGGCATTTGATTGTATAATACATAATTAAAAATTAATTTTTTCACAGCATTCCTTCAGCGCCAAAAATGAAAAAATTTTAACACTGAAAATTACCGTTTATCATCGTTAGAAAATTAATAACTGAATTTCTCTAATTTTATAAATTTTAAATATTATTTATTTTTATAAAATATATAAAGTTTGCAAAAACAAAGTTTTTTTTTTTTTTTATTTAAAACAACTTTATTTGTAGCTATTGTTTTGTTACACTGCAACTTGTTACTTAAAACTAACGAGCAATTTTATTATATTTTATACAAGCAATAAAAGTATTGTGACTTTAGTGAATTTTTTCTATTTAGTCTCTATATAGTCCTCGAAGTTCGGAGGGTTTAGTTCTTTTTAATCGACGTGTAGTGCCAATGTTTGTAGCTAGGGATGATGCTTCATCGTTAACATGGCATGATAATCTTAGCATATCGGATTCAACCAAACCAAACATGTATTTACATGAACTTTCGAGCAGCACTAATGACTAAAGGTTCAATTAGACGTGCCATAACCATAACCATATAAAACAGCTGTTCAAACCAATCTATGGGCTACAATGTATTCGATTGTTAGTCATTGTTAGTCGATTGTCATAACGCCATAACCGTAACCGTAGATACCAATTGAATTTTGGTTTTCTGTTATGGCGATATGGTTACGGCTATGGCGATATAGCACGTCTAATTGAACCTTAAAGCCCAGTATTTTGTTCAAAAGAGCGAAAAATTTCGCTCTATGTTTGGAGCTCAAAAACTATAATAAAAACATTAAAATGCACAAATTTTTTATGGTCAACAATTATTTTAATTTTTGCATTAAAAATACAAAAATTGTATTTTCGCACTTTCTATATTTTCATATATTTAGTTAGAATATTCTTCTACCTCAAGTCTAAATTCTAATATGATATTGTCATATTAGATTTTATTTGTTGTTTCATAAAGGTTGATCATTTTCCTGATAGACAATACAATTGTTTCGTAGTCATCACGCTACCTCATCAGTTGTCCACAATAAGAAAATTATAGCTTTACTAAACCAACCGAGACATTACAGAAGGTAAAAAAAATCAACGGGACGAGAATTTTGTGCTTTCGTATATGAACTGTCTGACCTGGTAAAACCAGCTATAAATCAACTCCTTTTTGAAAGCAACAATTACATAAAAGTACCCTTTGGGTACTATTTATATGTATGTTTGCGTGTTCGTTGTCAATACATTTGTAAAAACAACGAACTTTTTTATGGTCTATAAAAAGTTACAATCATTCAGTGTGTTCGTTTACTCGAAATTCTTACTACTTTTACTACAATTAGAAAGTTTAGTTTACTTTTTGTATTGAATTTTTCTAGCTGTAGTAAAAGTAGTAACTTGTAGTAAGTAAACGAACACGCCTATAATTAATCCAAATGTCACTTTTTCGTTACATTTTCAAATGATCCTGTCTATTAAATTGATGCGAAAAAAATTCCACCGCAATTTCGCAACAATTTCACACAAGTGAAAAATAATTTTTTATATGGAGTTTAACAGCTTTTTTCGCAAACGTACGAACACAATACCGGGCTTAACAATGAGCGTTTTGTTTCTGCCAAATTTCATAAAAATCGGTCCATTCGTTTTTAGGTTAACACGATGTCTTTTAAAGGTATCGTGATAGAATCCTGAGTATCCTCGGCATAAAATAAAAAATTATTATAGAAGTTAAGGGGGTATCGACTCTAGGAAAAATTTTGTTTTCGAATTTTTTTATATTTTATGTGGATACTCTTCAGAATATGCTCAGAAAATATGAATGAAAATTTCTAGAAATAAAATTTCCACATGTTTTTTTGTAAAATATATTTAAGTCACAAAGTAATATTCTATGCGCTAAATTTGTACAAAAAAATTTTTGGGAGCGTTTTTTATCATTTAGCGTTTTTTTTAATCACCTGGATTTCGAATTTTTCATACAAAAAGGGGATTTATTAAATCCAAAAAAAAAGCTGGATTCAATAAATCCACAATTTAATGTTAGAAAAAAATAGGAATGAAAATTAAAAGAGAAACAAAAAATTTTAAAAACTAACAAATAAAAGGTTTTTATTAATTTTTTTATGAAATATATTTAGGAAAAAAAACTACACCTCTCCAAATACATATTTTTCATCTTGGGCGTGGAGAAATAGAAATGGCAAATTTTTCACTCTACTGTAAGTAATTTAAATATTGCAATGGAATTTTTAAATTGTGTAAAAATATAAATCGCTGTTTTATATAAAATATAATTAAAACTTATAAGTTAAAGTAAAATCCTTCATCATCGAATTCGGTATTAAAAATTAGGGTGAAAGAAGGGTCGGACAGAAAATTCTTTTTATAATAGGGAGAATCTAACCCCATATGTTGAGCACTTTTAGAACTACTTTTTGGATTTATTAAATCCAAGTGATTAGAAAGAGCGGCTATTGTCTTTATTATAAATCTTATTTCGTATAATACAGCTGAACAAAAAGAAAAAACTACATCCAAAGATACGAGAATTATACGCAGTCTTTAAAGAAAAGCCAATGACGATTCCTCGATGGTGGGCGAGGGCAAGTTATATTAGGCAGGTACTGATGGCTTTTCATTAGCCATAACGGTAATCAATGTACAGTTGTGGCCAACCATTTAAGTCAATTTAAGTTTTTTCTAATTTTATTGTTGTTGCCTTTATTTTTAAAGATCAAAATAGTGCTGTTAAAATTTCAGTGCTATTAACTTTATTAAAAATAATTGTTGAAAATAAGCACACCACGGCTAAAATCTCATTCAAATATTTATTTTGTTTTGAGTTTAAAATTAGTTGTTTTTACAAAATATATTGACAACAGACATACATATAAATAGTACCCAAAGGGTACTTTTATGTAGGTAGAAGAATATTAGTATTATATTAATATTATTATTATTATTTAGGTAGAAGAATATTCTAACTAAATATATGAAAATATAGAAAGTCCGAAAAAACAATTTTTGTATTTTTTAATGCAAAAATTAAAATAATTGTTGAAAATAAGCACACCACGGCTAAAATCTCATTCAAATATTTATTTTGTTTTGAGTTTAAAATTAGTTTTTTTTACAAAATGTATTGACAACAGACATACATATAAATAGTACCCAAAGGGTACTTTTATGTAATTGTTGCTTTCAAAAAGGAGTTGATTTATAACTGGTTTTACCAAATCAGACAGTTCATATACGAAAGTACAAAATTCTCATCCCGTTGGTTTTTTGTACCTTATGTAATGTCTCGTTTTGAGTAGGAAAGTTATCATTTTCTTAGCGGACAACTGAAGAGTAGAGTGATGTCTACGAAACAATTGTATTGTCTATCATGAAAATGATCAACCCTTTTTGAAACAACAAATAAAAATCTAATATGACAATATCATATTAGAATTTGGACTTGAGGTAGAAGAATATTCTAACTAAATATATGAAAATATAGAAAGTCCGAAAAAACAATTTTTGTATTTTTTAATACAAAAATTAAAATAATTGTTATTAAAAATCGCTAAAAACAAATAAAAATTTGGTCATGTTTAAAGTACTGCAATTTTAAGTCTGGCGACTATTTGTAGATAAAAATAATGCAAGACTTAAGGAAATTTTATAGGATTTCCAAAAATATACAGTTTGTACAGAACCGATCAGTACTGCCTAAATTTTACTATGTAATTTGATTAAAGGTTGATATCGCCATTTTTCGTTAAAAGCCGCGCCCACTTAAAACAAGTGCCAAAATGAAAAAACAAACATTACGTTAAAATTCTGTACAATTTTCTGAACCATCTCCTTGCCTTTCGTGGCAAATTTAGCCACTATTTTGATCTTTAAAAATAAAGGCAACAACAATAAAATTAGAAAAAACTTGTATTGACCTAAATGGTTGGCCACAACTGTATATAAAAAATATAAAAAAATTACAAAACAAATTAAAAAATTTACGAAATAAAAAATTTTCACCAAAATGAAATGCCTAATGAATTCTCTACCATCGTTTTTAAGAATATTTGGGTTAATATATAAAATACTCTTTATCCGATTCTTCCTAAATTTGGTGCACATGTAGAAAACTGTGAGATATAAATTTTGTTCATACACGGTTTTTTGAAATTTTTCTGTTTTTTTTAGCGTAAAATTAATTTTAAACTTTAAACGCAAACTTGAGTTCGAAATCGGCTGCCACTGTACAGCCAAGGCGGGTTAACCGATTTCGATCCGGCTTTTTTTCGTTCATAGGCAACAAAAAACTCTAGTCCTTATCGTGACCCCTTTTTTGAATTTTGGTCAAATGAATTTTATATCCCCGAGCAAATGTGTTTTTTCTTTCCTTTTTTTGGAGATTTTAAGTTTGTGTGGCAACTTTGTTTAAAAAAATTTTAAAATAAAAATCGGGCCACGATAAGGAATAGAGAATTTATCTGGGATTAAGAATTATTTAAAATTTTTATTTTCCGATAATTAATGAAGGCTGCATAGTGGCAGCCAATTTCGCCTTTTTTAAAAAAGGCCAGTAATGAAGTGGCAACTCTGCCGATTTTGGCTGGGGAAATATAAAACTGATATTTTTAAAAATACTACAATAACATGACTTTTAGATAAAAAAATAAAATATTAAAAATATCGTTAATTGAATTTTTGACAACCATTCAAATATGCCCTTTAAAATTCTATTGTTACAGTATTTACCCCCCTTAAGGCTTCAATCTGACTTTAAATTCATTAACAACAGTTTTTAGTCAACTTAAAGTGTGTTTATTTACATGCTAGTTTTTACTATCTTTACCATTTTTATCAGTTTTACTCAAAAATCCGTTCCAGTACAAAAATAAGTAAAAACTAAAAAAAATTAATGGGAAATTTTACTAGTTTTTACTTGAAAACTTTCTTCCAGCAAAAACTAGTCATATGTTTTTTTTTTTAATAAATAATAAAATTGAACACATTTTTATGTGAATCGTTATTAAATTAATTAACTGAAAGTTTACACTCCACGGAAGTTTTTTGGGATTTTCGAAAATTACTAGTTTTATAACTTTTTCCTTCGAGTACTTTTGGATATTTTGACAACTTTTTCAACATTTTTTCTCTTTTATTAGTATTACTAGAAATGTATTCATACAAACCTTTAAATATGGTTTTCAGATTTTTGAAAATTGTGTGCATTTAATTTGGTTTTTAACTTTACATAATTTTGACTTAGACATTTTCTCCCTTTCAAATCGTGCATGGCACACAAAAATTCTGTGAATTTAGTTTTCTATCGGAAATGCACTAGTAGTCAATTTTATTATAGCTGCCTGGAGGCAGCCTTAACCGTTAGAGGGTTAACTTATTCTACGAAGGTAGTGCATATTGCTAAAATTAAAAATAATGTTAATTATATCTGTATCCCTTTACATGCTATTACGACCCTACGGGAAATTTTAACAAACTGTCACCGAACTGGCCCCTTTATATGAAATAGACTGGTCACTTTTACATGGCGTTGTCATAGGAGGTGGAAATTGACCCCTTGTGACATGTCACAAGACAAATCCTAGGACAGGTTACTGAACTCTCAATTTCAGGGACCTGTCCTGGGATTTGTCTTGTGACATGTCACAAGGGGTCAATTTCCACCTCCTATGACAACGCCATGTAAAAGTGACCAGTCTATTTCATATAAAGGGACCAGTTCGGTGACAGTTTGTTAAAATTTCCCGTAGGGGAGTCTTTTAAAATTGTGGTGTGTTTTTTTTATTTTGAATTGTACAAGAAGTTTGATTGTTAGACTGTTCCGGCTATGATTGTAAATATTTATAAAATACATTTTTCTTCAGAGATTTGCAAGTAAATTAATTTACGTCCGCTTGCATAATACACTAAAAGTTCTATAGTTGTTACCTACTTTAAATGTCGGTGTGCTTTATTTAATTGTCACCCCCTTTAAAGGTCGGAAAATTTGATTCATCCCAGCAAAAAAAATTGTAAGTAGTGCTTTACAAACTACTTCTTTTAATGCTTCACAAGTATCCGTTAGTATATTTTTACTGCTTTTTTAGAAGTTATTCTGAACAACTTCAAAAAATCACTTCTTTCATTGCTTCCCAAGTATCCGTTATTACAATTTTACAGCTTTTTTAGAATTACTTCTGAACCACATCCAAAATATCACTTAAGTATTGCTTCTAAAGAGTAATTGCTCCTAAAGTGATCGTAAAAAGTGATTTTGGTATCATTTGGCATTTTCAAACAGAGGGTCCCGGGTTCGATTCCTGGCGGGACCAATATTTTTTTTTTTTAATTTTTTTTATTCTATTAATTTTTTTTTTAATATTTGTAATTAATTTGTTTAAATTCAATATTTTTTAATTTTAAAATTTTTAAAAATATGTATATATAAAAAAATGGTGAGAAATTGCTTTTATGCACCTGTAAAAATAGTACTGAAACCAATATTGAATTGGAGTGCACCTTTTACACTTGTTTAATAAGTACTTTTATTGAAGAGAATAAGGAACAATATCTCGCATTAACAAAGTGGTGTTTTTATTCAGTCAACTTTCATATCAAAGAATAGCTCAGCGGCAGAGCTCAGCGACTAGCAATCGTGAGGTCGCAAGTTCGATACCCGGTGGCGGCAATAAAAAAACTTTTGTAAATTAAAAAAATATAATTTTTTGTGAAGAATTTTTTTTAAACTTTTAATTGGTGAAAAAGAGCTTCCTTTGCACTAGTTCAAAAAGAACTGAAAAAATGTTAAAGTCGGAGTACTCCTCTCCTATGACAACTCAATGTTAAAATCATTAGTGTTTATGTTAAAAAAGAAGTACATCTAGATCATCAATTGTAGCGCTTTTTCTTCTGCTTCGGCATCTCTTTTTTCGCTGGGATATAGTACTTTAATTGTCACTATGCTTTTAAAGTCGTAAAAAATATATTAAATGATTCTATAATTGTCTTTTTAAGAAATATATTTATTTTTTGAATTCTAAAATACATTTTTAAAAATGGTCCAGTTGAGTATTTCGAATAAATTGAACATTTTGTAAGAAATAAATGTAAAAGTAAAGATAAAAGATATTGCTAAATCCTATAAATGTTTAGGAAAGGACACTTTTACGTATAAAATGCTCAAACCAATGTTCAAATAGATCACATAATTTCATCATTTAACGACATTATTGATTGGGAATTTCAAATGGGTCCCTACAAAATTTGTGGATCCTGCCCAAACTTTCTAACAAAGCCTCCATTCAAAAGTCTTCAAACCTATGTTATATGTTTAAATTATGCTTAAATTACTTAAATTTATGAATTGAATGTTTTGAGAGACGTTGCTTTCTGATATTTATTCCATAATTTGTTAAAATTAACAAAAAAAAAAATTAATAAAAAATTGATTCCTAGTATGCTTTAATTGTTTGAAAATTCTATAAGAGTCATGTTTTTTAAAAAATTGAACCAGGGTAGGTGACACTTATAGAACTTTTAGTGTATTAAAAGGAATTGAATCCATAAATCTTCACAAAATAATCAAAATAATAGTCGGTGAAGACCGACCAGGATTCCTAGTTTATGTATGTATATTTCGGGAAAGGATTCAAAGTCCTGAAATCAAAGTAGACCTTTTTATATTTGATACGAGTGCCCTAAAATAATTCATTGAAAGTTCGTTCTTACTTAATTAAGTTGTTCGTTCTATTTAAATTAGGTTTTGCTTGTCGTAATGGCGAATCTTATTTTATATGATTACCCGATTAAAAAAGTTTTTATGTAACCACCCATGTGAAAATCGAAATATATATGAACATACATAATCATACATTGGCTCGTATGTGATCATTAGGGCAAAGAATTTTATGCACTTAAAAATGGAAAATATGCGCCTAAAATATGCGGTTAAAAAAGAAAAATATGCATTTAAAATATAAGAAATATGCACTAAAAACTATTATTTTTGCAAAAATAATGCACTTCAAAACTTAAAAATATATTTAAGTTGTTGTTTTGGAAACAGACACAGAACTCGAAGATTTTCCATAGGTCGATAAGGTTTTGGTTTTGGATAAGGTAATGAAATTATTTTCATTACCATTGATAATGTATCAATTAAAAAAAATAATTACCATTGACAGATAAGCTTTTAGAAACGAGAAATGCAGAAAATTCGCTGAAATCAGGGTTGGAAATTGCTAGCTCAGGCTGATGCTCATTAAAAAATTGTATATAACCAGAAAAATTATTATTCAGTAAATTATTATTAAGTGTTGTTTTTTTAAATTCATAATCCAAGGGCTATAATACCCATTTCTTGTACCAAGGTTTGGTGGTTAGTTTGCAAAAAAGTTTTGCTTAAAAAGAAAATCTTTCATTAATATATTCTTTTGCAGAATTTGAATCGCTGCCCTATTAAAAAAATTAATGATGTACAACATGCAATCATATCTTTTTCTGATGTTGGCCAAAACAAAATTTGATCCGAAAAATGGTGGATCATGCTGTATTCATTTACATATATGCACCTTAGATCTAATATGATGAAATACGATCCGAAAATGGGTTTATCTAATCATATAAAATTGGATGTGACGTAATGACAATCAAAAACTAGTTTTAATAGAATGGGCAATATGAGCGAACTTTGAATGAAGTATTTTTGTCTAATGGTATCAAATAAAATGTAACTTTATTGTACTAAATCCAATTATATATAGTAAGATAAACCCATTTTTCGGATCGTATTTCATCATATTAGATCCAAGGTGTATCTAAATTAATACAGTACGATCCACCACTTTTCGGATCAAATTGTAGTTTAGGCTATACCAAAAAAAGATACGTTTGTATTTTATAACATCTAACTTTTTTTACTCGGGTGATTAAGTTTTTTAACTAATTTTTTGTACCACACAGTCTTTTTTCGCGTTCCGCCATTATTTTGCACTTTTTTAAGTGCGGTTGTTTTAAATTTATAATCTAGGGACTATAATACCCATTACATACACCAAAGTTTGTTTGGTAGTTAGTTTGCAAAAAAAAACGGAAAAAAAGTTTTTTCCAAAAAGGAAATTTTTTGAATCAGTATATTTTTTTGCAGAATGTAAATTGCTGATTAAATTTTTTAATTAATTTTTTGTACCATATAGTCTTTTTTCGCGCTTCGCTATTGTTTTGCAATTTTTTAAGAGCGGTTGTTTTAAATTTATAATCTAGGGACTATAATGGCCCTATGCTCCAACTTGGAACGACGGGAATAAATATATTTATATATATGTGACCTTCTCCGAGAAAAGGGACCTAGTGTATACACATTTACTAGGGACCTAAATAATACACATTTCATATGCCAAAATTTTGCAAAAAGGAAATTTTTTCCTTCAGTATATTTGTTTGCAGAATGTAAATCCCTGATTATGTTTTTTAATTAATTTTTTGTACCACAAAGTCTTTTTCGCATTCCGCCATTATTTGGCAATTTTTGAAGTGCGTTTTTTTTAAATTTATAATCTAGGGACTATAATGGCCCTATGCTCCAACTTGGAACGACGGGAATAAATATATATATATATATATATATTAGGCTGGGTCGATTTGTGGGGAGGCAAAAAAAATCGCCCATGGCTCAAGGAAAATCGTATTCTAGGGATCAAAATAAGAAACTTTGCCGAAGGAACTATACCTCTAAAACGAATTCTACTACCCCTAACTGTTGACTTTTGTCCCGTAGGGTCAAGTTTTGAAAAATCCCACTTTGACCCATTTAGAGTGCCCCAATCGAGTCCAAATGTATGACCGACCCCCACTAACTTTGGAGGGCCGATCCACCCATGCCAGTGGTACACCCCCTGGAACCCCCCAGGGGAGTTCCAGGGGGTGTGCCACTGGCATGGGTGGATCGGCCCTCCAAAGTTAGTGGGGGTCGGTCATACATTTGGACTCGATTGGGGCACTCTAAATGGGTCAAAGTGGGATTTTTCAAAACTTGACCCTACGGGACAAAAGTCAACAGTTGGGGGTAGTAGAATTCGTTTTAGAGGTATGGTTCCTTCGGCAAAGTTTCTTATTTTGATCCCTAGAATACGATTTTCACTGAGGCATGGGCGATTATTAAATCGACCCGCCCTAATATATATATATATATATATGTGACCTTCTCCGAGAAAAGGGACCTAGTGTGTCAAAAAACGGGTTTGGACTTAAGAGTGGGAAAATCGATAAAAATGAGAAAAACATTAAAATTTTAATGTTTAATTTAAAACTTCATTTTCACACACTAGGTCCCTTTTCTCGGAGAAGGTCACATATGTATATAATACCCGTTTGCAAAAAAAAAAAATCGCGAAAATAAGTTTTTGAAAAAGGAAATTTTTTTCCATCAATACATTCGTTCGCAAAATGTAAATCGCTGATTAAGTTTTCTAATTAACTTTTTTGTACCACGAAGACTTATTTTTTCGTTTTTGTTTTTAATTCATAATCTAGGGACTCTATTTATACCTATATATCATAGTTTGGTGGTTAAATTGCAAAAAAAATCGTGAAATAAAAATTTAGGAAAAAGGAACATTTTTGCAACAGTTTATTTGTTTGCTGAATGTAAATCGCTCACTAAGTTTTTTAATTCATTTTTTATACCACAAAGCGTTTTTTTCGCATTCCGCTTTTTAGCTTTTTAGAAAAATGTTTATATTTTTGGCTCGCTTGAGGGCCTTTCCATCCCTGTTTGTAGCTTATTTTTCATATCAGGATTTTTGTAAACAAATGTTTTTTTAATCAATTGTAGTTAGTTTTTTTTTACATTAGTGTGATTTCATTGCCATTAGTAATGTTTTTTCTAATGCAAAATATTTCATTATCATTAAACGATAATGAAATTTTTTTCATTGTCATTAGTGGAAACTAATGGTAATGAAATTTCAATGGTAATGAAAAATCCCATGTATGTTAAAAAGCCACCAAATATGCATTTAAAGTCAAAATATGCAAAAACATGAATTTTTGACAAAATATGCAACTGCTAATCGATGCCATTTTGTTCTAAATTTGATGATTCGGATAAATATTTAGTCCATATTAGTTTTGGACATGCATTTACATGGAAATCCTTGCCCTATTGATCATGCATGGGGATACATAGTCATTTACGTCCATGCATATTTCAATGTATGACCATACATGTTCTCATATATTTCCATATAACCTTGGATCCGAAGGTATATGCCCATATATGAGCATATGTGAATCATATATGAGCATATATACAAGTTGCAATTCATTAAAAAAGTTCGTACGTACAACAGAAAGTGGCCCTGTCAAACGTTGCACCTTAAAGAAAGCTGAGTACCCAAGAATGGAAAAAATGCTTTATAAGTGGTTTCTAAAACAAAGGAAAAAAAATGTTCCAATATCAGCAGAAATTTTACGATCAAACGCCAGTCATTTGTATTCCAAAATTTATCAAACCAATTCAGGTTTCAATGCCAGTGAAGGATGGTTGAAGAAATTTAAGCATGAAAATAGATTTTTAAAAATTACGGGCGAGAAATTGTCTTCGAAACCTCATCTTATTGATCCATTTGTGAAAGGGTTTAAGGATTACAGATGAACATGGGTTGACTCTTCTCCAAATCTACAATGCCGACGAATCCGGTTTATATTATAGGATGCTTCCAAATCACACTCTTGCCACATGTAATGAGAAAACAGCTCTCGGAAGAAAAACATGTAAAGATCGAATAACTTTTTTTGCCCTGTTCAAATGCGAATGGCACACACAAACTGAAATTGTTGGTTGATGGAAAATCGAAAAACCCACGCGCCTTTAAATGCTTTTTCAATAATCGTGTAATATACAAGTCCAGTAATAACGCCTGGATGACATCATTTATATTCAAGGACTGGTTCCATCAAGTTGTTTATAAGTAAAATTTTTTTAGGTCCGAGAATTTTTGGCTTTAAAAGGTCTGCCGCAAAAAGCAGTTTTGCTTTTAGATAACGCGACATGTTATCCAGTTGAGGAACTAATAAGTGATGACGGTTTAATTATAGCACTGAATCTACCACCCAATTGCACTGCGCTTATTCAACCGTTAGATCAAAATGTTATCAACTTAGTCAAATTAAATTATAAAAAACAACTGCTCACCCATTTGCTTGGCGAGAAGGGAACAAATTTGGAGCTCAAACTAAAAAACTTCAATCTCAAAAATGCAGTTCAGATTCTAGCTACGTCCTGGTATAAAATATCAATGTCCAATATCCAAAAATTCTGGAACGCCTTGCTCGAATTAGGTAGTGAATGGAGTGAAGAGGATAACATGCCCTTAAATATTTTACAAAATATAGTCCAGGAAGAAAACGAAGATCTTTCAACTATTGGTACACTTGTAGCTCAAATTGGTACGGAACATCTTTTCACGAATGCTAACATAAACAACTGGATTCAAGAAGAATTTCATGTGGAAAGTAATGAGGAGTAAATGGAATTATCAGATACAGAATCGGAGGATTTATACGATAGTGGTCATGAAAAAAACAAAATTAATAGGAGAAATATATCAGAATCTTTTTTGATAAGATAAATATATAAGATTTATTAATAGTTTTTTAAAGGAATAATTAGTTAATATCTAACAAGGAAGTTACTTCAAACTAAACACTACTATTCTGATGAAATTTCGATACATTGTAGAAACAAAAGTTCTAAGATGAACATCTCACGGTTTTTGACCACCTCGGTTATTTAAGTGGTTAAAAGATGGGGTTAGAATGGGTTCTAAATGGGACGAAAGAAATGAGACAGTTTGATTTTAGATTTCTTTTCTCTATCAAATATCCAAATTTCATACTAATCTGAGAATATAGCTTGGAATATATTCCTTGTATGAGGGTTTCTTCAAAAGTTTTCTAAAAAAACATGAATTATAAAAATTTTATCAGAAGTGAGGGTTTCATTGATAGCATTCGGCAGAGATACCTTAAACTGATGCGCTTTGTGATTATTTACTCTGCTGAACGATGTTTTCTTTGTTTTGTTTTTAAATACACTTTTTCTATACTTTCCTTTTATTTTTAAAAATTTTTGTTTTCGAATTAAATGTGTATGTTCCCAATAAACCAAACGATATCGAAACTATATCACCTGTATGATATTCATTATCATATATGATAATCACTTGTGGTACGAAAACGATAGTGTATTTGTTCTAAAATGTACCATTCCCAACGATATCGTTTTTCCTTGAAAATGTGATACTGTTTTTGCTATCGAAATTCACTGGAATAACGATATTTAAATCGCCAAATTCCAGTCTGGTATCGAAATACTATCGCTATTACAGGCGTTAACGATATCGAAAACGATAGTGATAACGATATGATAACATATAATAATGGTGATATCATTTTCGATTTGAAATTATTCTATATCACGATACTTGCTAAAAAAAACACGTCCTACTTAATTTATAAAAGAAAAACTGCACGCAATTAAATTTTTATGCATACATACATGCTCGTTTAATAAAATAAAATATTAATTACAAATAAAAAGGAAGTGTCTAAAAAAATCAATATAGATATTCATAATTTTGCTCATATTACCCGAACAAAGACAGAAATTCAATGTACCATCAAATCACGAATATTTGCAAAAGCACAGGCATTAGTTGAACCGCAGCAATTTGTCTAGAAACGGAATATTTAATTAAATTATTTATAATTCTTCGTAATTATTGTAATACTTATCTGTTGTAGATTGTGATATATCCATTTATTAGCTGAATTAATTCAGTTGACGTAGACTATTAAATGATTTTCTGTACCAAAATTAAATAATTATAAAGAAATTTAAAACAATTTAAAATTACTTTCTGTCTTTTCGTAAAAAATTGAAGTTTCGTTCAATACAATTTAATTTAAAAAAAAAATTTCGAGACAACCGCATCGAAAATTATATCATAATATTACTATAATATGATATCGTTTTCGGAAATTTCAGGCAATAGCGATTTCGCTATTATATCGTTCTTTGGTTTATTGGATTTTTATTTGTCATTCTTACAAAACAATTTTTATTGCAAATAAACAACAACAAATGTATCACTTATTGAACAAAAGTAGCAAACATTTTTAAATCACACTAATAAAAAAAAGTTAGTACAAAAGTCTGTAAAACGCGTTCTGATTAAATAGAACTAATTTTTCTGTTATTTTCTCTAAAAAAGTCCGTACAAATAGTTAAAAATTCTGCTAAAATAACAGGAAATAGTACATGTATTTGCGCCAGCAGAAATTTCAATGATGTTGAGAATCATGGTCTGCTAAATTTAGGTGAGCTAAATTTTGGGTAAAAAAGTTAGTTCAAATACAATAATTTACAAGAAATATTGTTTAATGGAAATGAAAATTACTCAGCTGTAATCAGCACATGTATTCTGCTAAATTTTAGTTGGTTACAAACAGGTAAAAAATTCAGTTAACATTCAAAAATTTAGAAGAATGTTCGTTAAATAGAAATGAAAGTGGGACAGTTGATATCAGCAAAGATGCTGCTAAAATTACAATCACTTTTTGTTATTAATTGAATAAAAACAAATTCATGTAAATATTATTAATTTTCGAATAAATTACACAATCCCAAAACACTATTTGCACTAAATATCACTTTTATTTTCTTGCCAATATGTCTGCCATCGGAAGTTGTATTATTTGGTTCCTTTTTTCATCTACCTGCAGGTAGAATTTAGTTGAAAATATCAAAGGGCTGAAATAAAAGAAAAACAATAACATATTTAATAGTATTCCCGTAAATAAATATAGTTTATATTATAAAACAAACCTCATTATTTTATTTCTTCAATACAATTTTTAACTGCGAAATGTTAATGTCCAATATACCTCTGTTTTTCTAGCGTTGCTTTGCTTACTAAAAGATGCTCTTATCATATTATTTTATTTACTATAACTTTCTTAACAAGCGCCATATTATTTTTATTTGTATTGGTAAGCGTCATCAGTGATGACTAGGGTTTGGCATTTCCCGGATTTTTTTATTTCCCGGGAAACGGGAATAAAAAAATTTGATTCCCGGGATATATTTTTAAACAAAATTGTTAATGAAAACCACCTATATAAGTAATTTTTGTTAAAAAAACACTACTTCAGCACAAATTCAGTCTGTGTAGTGAGAAATCAAAGTAAAAATATCGGAATGTTGAACATTTGATTTCACATAACTTACTCTAAGCACTGCCAAATGAATTGCATGATTCCAGCAGAAAGCACCCACTACTGGACTGTCGGAAACAAACCGTTTCATCACACATGGCCCATAAGATATGGTGGCCACAATATTATTTTTCTAGTCTTATTTCTACAATTCTTAAATATTTCATCTGCATTATTCTTCCTGATATATAAACCAACCCCAGGTTATAAAATGAATTATTTCCGTTTATACATATGTTCAAATATCTCTTTTGTAATATTCTTGTCCATTCATTTAAGATTATAGTAAATCTCCTATTGTTAGAAATATGGCCCGATATTTCTTTTATCATGATATCTTTTACATGATTGTAGTAATTTAATATGATGTTCTTTACATCGGTTTCATTTTTTGGCAATGCCAGGTTTTTATTATAAAAACTTTCTCGAATAAACGAAGATCTACACACAAAAAATTATAAAGGTAAAATTAACTAAAATACAATTTAAAACGAATAAAATTTCAGTTAAAAACCGGTCTACTCACATTTTCATTTAATTTAACAATTTCTTTATTTGTTTTTGACTATCAATAATTGACTATAAGAAACCGTAAAATCAACTTAAAGTTTATTTATTTTTACTACAAAAAATAACAAACAAAACGGTGCGAAGAACTAAATTTATTTTTGATTTTACTAAAAAATTTGAAATAAAAACAATTTAAATAATTTTATTGGTGTTTTTTTTATTTCAAACAACTTTTACTACAAAATACCTTTTTTGGTTAATTTTTTTAGTTTTACTTTAAAACAATAAAAATTGACTAGAAAATTTGACTGTTACGAAATATCTGTATTTTCATTTAGTTAAATTTTTAAATAACTTGTGAAAGAAGTTAAAAATTATTTTTCTTCTACGAACAACTGTTATTACTTTAAAAATAACTAAACGGAAAAACTTCAGAAACAACTAAAAAAAAAATGACTGTGTTTATTTTATGAGTGTAGTTATGGTGCGGATTGGCATTCCGTCGACTGCGGCTAATTTGGATACCATTTCAGGAAATGTTTGCCCTACCATAAAACGTTCACTCCCTATTCAGCTTACGCTTTTTTCTTCGGGTACTTTGCTAATTTTAGCTGGAACGTTATTCTTGTTGTTGTTTTCTTCAAGAGAAGTTGCATGACCATCAATTTTTTTTGTGAATTAAATTTAGATGTCGGATATCCAAATTTAGATACCTCCGTTAATCATTAGTCTTTTAGGGCAAATATTGCACTGCGCTAAATTGTCCTTTTTTGTGAAGTATTTCCATACTCCTGACATTTTATTCTTTAATATTAAAGAATATATTAGTTTGAAAGCAGGTGTATTAAAATAAAGTAAACTTACTTGAAAATATCAAATTTATTAATGAAAACGTTACTTATAAAATTATTGGCCCTTAATATAAAGGAGTATTTTAAATTTAAAGTTGACTTTATTTTTAATCATACGGTTTTGTTCATTTTGTGTATGAAAACCTTATAAAAATATTTATATTTTCAAATATTTTGATTGGTTGAAAATAAATTAACCAATCAGAATGCTTCAAAAATAAACCAAGTCAAGGTATACTGCCACCCAATATTTTAACTAAAGTCGACTTTAACTAAAATATACATTTGAAAAATTAAGATAGTAAGGGCGATTATTTGTAAGAAAAAAAACTTTTTTTTCATATTTCTTTTAAACATTTTATCAAGTTTTTAGGTTTTAGTACTTAAATTTTGAATAAGTTATGCGAAAAATCTTTATTAGTTGAAATGCTCCTAATTACTTGGCAAAGATTTTTTTTGTGTATCAAGTAAATTAATTCCCTTTTAATATTTTTAAAATTTCCCGTTTTCCCGGCAAACTTTTCCCGGGATTTCCCGGGAATTACCGATCCCCAAACCCACTTATGACTCATCACACACATTAAAATACACTTACTAGAAATTTTCTAATTTGCATTGGTCGGCAAACTCACCAATAAACACTTAAGAAAAAAATCATCAAGCACTATACACTAGCGCGCCTATCGTTTTTATTTGAAAACACAAATATCAAAAAAGTTGCCAACAAATTTATCTATATTAGCTGATACATTGTCAAAATCATTTATAAAAAAATAACTAAATATCATGAGGAAAAATTAGTTCAAGTACAGCACAAATATGTTTTTGTGGTGAAATTGGATAACTAACAACTTTAGCTAAACAACGGATTTAAACGAAAACAACAGGAAAAATTAGTTCAACTGAATTAGAACGCGTTTACCAGACTATTGTACTAACTTTTTTTTATGAGTGTAGTTTTCGTCGTCCATGACAATGCATTCATATTTCGTGATTTGGGATACGTACAAATTTCGGCTGCGGGATTTCGCCGTAACATTCTGCTTTGTTTCTCGACCGGGTGCTGTTTGAGCTTTAAAACTTTTCAGTGAAGCTTGCCGCTTTACCTTTTGTACGAAAGACTGGGATTTACGTACAGATTTTGTAACAGAACGTGACGAAATCTTCGGAACTTGTGAAAATGCCCAGAGTATCTTCCGCGCACTGTTTGTATCACTTTGGTCATGCTTACCTCCGCTACCAGGCTTTCTATCTATTTTCAAACCTTCTATGTAGCGATTTAAAACCCTTGGAAACTGTCGAGTGGTGCACTTTTACATTTTCTCGAGTTTCTAACTCGGTGGTCATTTTTGACGAAACTAAAAGTCAAATTCGAATGCAATTTCACATACATGAAACTTAGGTCATGGCCTACTCAGGGTATTTGAATTTCAAAATACATAAATTTTTTTAAGTAAGTTATAAGTTTTCCAAAGTGTCGCAATTTTGGTGTGTTTACTCTTTATATAGCAAATATAATCTGCTAATTCAGCAGTTTTTTTCTGCAGCATCATTTTTAACTAATTTTTGATAGTTTTAATTAAATTTTTTACAAACGTTTTTCTATTAGTGTATATATATAGATATATATATTTTAAGAGCTAACCTAGAAAAACGGCTGCATTCAGCATATTCGCATTAGTTTAACCCACAGGGTGCCCCGCTTATCGGAAAACATGTTTCCAATTCGAGCACAGTGGTGTTGTCATATGACGTTATTTCTGCACTGACAAAACTGACACATTTGTTGTTGTTTTCAATCGTTAAACTTTTACAATCGGAACTTATCAGGAAGCCAGTCTTGCGATTTTAGCACTTTAGGTGCTAGATCTAGCACTTTTTTTTGGGAGTTAGCACCCAAAAATTTAAAAAAAGTGATAGGTGCTAGTTTATCACTTTTTAAAAAATATTGAAATTTTTTAGCAGTTTTTTAAATAATTCAATATCTATATGAAAAATGTCTTGAAACACTTCTCGAGTTCAAGAAATAACAGGATTTACAAATATCACAGTCCACACACAAATATACAGCTTCTCTGAATTGGGTTAAAGTTGAATAGTCATGCCAACTTTTTGTTAAATATTGGCATAACAATATTTACGAATTTCTAAAAAGAAGAAATAAGAAAAGTTTGTTTGGCATTTCTGACTTAAGTTCACACTAGATCACTTCCAAAAGAGTTCCAATTTGAAAACCAACATCTGATTGTTAACGGCAATCGAAATGACCTTAAAGTACAGCCCGAAAACCCTGTCTGAGGTTGTTAGCAGATTTTTAAACTTTTGGAAAGAATGGTAAAAATCTGTTTCGAAAAGAAATATTGCTAAGACTCTGGTGCTCCTGTATGTATATTAAAATTACAAAAGTATAGGACTAACAAAAAATATTGTTCAGTAAAAATTTTCTGTATCTTAAATAGTTTTTCTACAGCAGGAAGAATTTAAAATTAGCTGGTTTTTCTATATAAATATAATTTTCTTGACCGCAAAAGGCATTAGAATATGAAGATTTATCAATATAAAAAAATATTTTCAAAATCTGAAAGTATTTCTGTGAAAAAATTTCACATAATTGATGATTTTTCTAACGAAATAGTTAACAAAACCTACAATATTTCGTATAATAGCTAAACTTTCTGTAGAATCTGATATGTTTTAGCCTCAAAATTTGAAATTATTTCTATGGAGAACGTTTCTAATATATCTCCAAATTATGATTTTTTAATTCCTTTACTGATTTAAAGCCAGCAATAAATGATGACCCTTTGAAATGGCGACTGTATGAAATGCATAGTTTTTTTTTTATTAATAATTCAATATATCAATAAAAACCATGGTTTGTCAACACTAACCCCAAAACATCAATAACGATTTAAAATGAATTCAAATAACTACAAATAACCTAAAAATACCATTAACGAAATAACATAAAATATCACTAACCGCAAAATACTTTAACGAAATTATTTAAAATACCGTTTAACCTAACAGACCCTAACTCAAAAATTTTAAATTTCCTAGGGACCATCATTTACCTTAAAATACCACTAACGGCTGGTTTACATTATAAGATTTTCGGTGTGATTTTGAAATCCAGCCTATATGTTTTGGATGTGTACTAAAGCAAAATTATACCAAAAGTCGTGCAATGGAAACTAGCCATAACGAAATAACTTAAAAAGCCTTAAAGTAATCAAACGAAATAACTTTAAATACCGGTAACTCTAAAACAACTTAACGAAATAACTTATTATACCGATAACCTTAAAATACCCTAACGAAATATTTATGATATAACGTTATCCATTAACAGTATAGACTGGTTTACACTATAAGATTTTCGGAAAGATTTTGCAACCTTGTCTATATGTTTTGCATGTGTACTAAAGCAAAATACTGCCGAAAATCTTATAATGTAAACTGGCCTTAACCTTATGAATCGGTTGCCAACTCTGATAAAAACCCATAATGTATGTTGAAAACAATAAGAAATCTAGCACCTTTTTTAGCACTTTTTATTTTGAATCTAGCACTTTCTAGCTCTTTTTTTTCGACGATCTAGCACCTTTTCGCATTTGTCTTATGGCAACACTGCAGGAAGCTAATAAATTAAAATTTCGTTGGTATTTATTGAAATCAGTCATATGTTAATACAAATATGTCCATAAATAAGTATATTAGCTTGTAATTGAATTTTAAATGAAATTTAAAAAGAGTGTAAAAACTAAGAAATTAGGTCATTTTACTTTGCGAAAAAAAAACAAGTTGCAGTATAATGAAAAAAAACTAATTAAAAAAAATATACGTATGAACAAAAACTATAAACATAATTACAATTATAAACAATGTGACTTGTTAACAACGGTTTTTAAAGGCTTACGATGCCAACCATTTGTCAAGTAAAACCGTTAATACGAGCAAATTTTGTGAACACTTTTTTTTTAAACAAAATCCCAGGTTGTTAAGAGTTTAGCGAACACTAACAAAAAATCGATAACAAAAAGTCAAGTTTTTTCGTTATTGTCGAAATTTCATCATGTTGATATGAAATAATAATGAGATTCAATTGATCGGTCGATAGATCAACCCAATCCGCACATTAAATGTAACCGACAGAAATAATGTCATGTGCACCCATTAATAAATTTTGTAACTAATGTTTATTATTTATTAATCACAAATTAAAACCCATACAAGATATACATTCCATAAGACATTGTAGTTACAATTGTTTGAATACACTCTAAATAATACTTGTAAATTTACTACTATAAAATGGGTAAAATTTTGTTTAATTTTGCGAAAATTCGGTAAATATAAACAAAAAATGCGTAATTTTTTTTATACACACTTCCATACACAATAATACACACACAAAGTATTTTTAGACATTATGTGTTTATAAATAAACACATTGTGCCTAAAATTACTATTGTTTTGTTAAATAAAATTTGTACGCAAAAAGTTGGTAAATATACTATCCTATAATAGTAATAAATACTCTGACATTTCAAATTGGAAAAAATTGAAAACAAATTATAAATAATAAAAAGGAAAAGCGAAAACGGATTATTTTTTTTTGAATTACAACATTTCTACAAACACATTAGAGTCTGGAAATAGCAACATAAGCATGAAATTATTTTTGGTAATTATTGTAAACGCATGTGGTAGTCTAAACCTCATTTCAAAATTGAAAACGCCGTAAGAGAGATACGGCCTACGCAGGAACAACTGGCTACAATGACTCCTGCTCAACAAAATGCATTCTTTGCAATGGAGGCAGTCAACCAACAACCGTCAACAATAACGGGAGAAACGCCGTAAGAGGGATACGGCCTAGGCAAAGCAACTGGGTGCAATGACTCCTGCTCAACAAAGTCAGTATTCATTGAGTACTGCCTAACTTGCAAAGAAAGCATTTTGTTGAGCAGGAGTCATTGCACTCAGTTGTTCCTGCGTAGGCAATATCTCTATTAAGGCGTGTTCTCCCGTTATTGTTGACGGTTACTGCCTCCCTTTCAAAGAAGGCATTTTGTTGAGCAGGAGTCATTGCATCCATTAAATAGTTATAACAAAATTTTATATGAATTTTATACAAATGCCTTAAGATCCGAAAACGACTAATTGGGACATAAACGATTATGAGAGAATGACTCGGATATTATTATTAATAAAATACGTACTAAAAATTAATTTATTTTATTTTAAAAAAAGTTTTGGGTGGTGCTTAAAGTTAGCACAACTGTTGTAAATGTACGCATTTTATTGGATTTTTACGCACTTTCTGTGGATTTTTGCTCATTTTTTGTGGATTTTTACGCATTTTATGCGTACATTTACACGTGAAACGTGCTGTTTTACACAGAAATTTAGTAAATTAACACACTAATTTCAAAATTTCATTTCATTTTTACGCACTTTCAATGTAAAATTACAAATTATTTGTGCACCAACTTAAACACAATGTGCGTATTTTTTTTCAATTACGCACATAGAGTAAATTTACCCAATTTATAGTAGGAGTTCAGTTTCCTACTATAAATTGGGTAAATTTCAACAGAATTTAATTAGAGTGTAGTTAATATCAGCACTAATTGTTGGTTATGGAAAATAAAATTTTGAAAAGAACTCGATTCTTTTGAGCTTGCAATTCAAAAAAAAAACCATTTGATAATAATGTTAGGACATTTGTTCTTATGTTTTTAAGAAATTTTGTAAATCGTGCGAATAAGATGGGCTAGACCAGGGCTGGCAAAACCATGACACGCGTTGGATTTTAGGTGGCACGAGATGTGTTGTTGGATATTTTCAAAAAATGTAAACTATTAGAAGACCAGCAAAAAATTCAGTTAAATGTTAAACTTCGCTACAAAAATGTGTGATTTAACTCCATAATGGTGAAATTTTTCATAGAGCTTGTAAATCGTCTTTTAAAATGAATAAAACTCTGTATTGCCACCACTTTTTGTTTAAAGAAATATGGTTAATACAGAACTTGCAAATTCGGTTATCAGAAAATTCTGGGAGAATTTCTAAAATTCTAGATTGAAAGAAGTTTAAATGTTTCGATGAGAAAAAGCCTCATAATCGGAGAACTAAAAAGTACCAGAAAATTGCACAAAAATTAAAAACAACTTGTAATAAACTTGGATCTAAAAAATTAAGTTTTGTTAAAGGGAAAATAGGTGCAACGAAATAACCCTCAAATGAAATAAAGGCTGAAAATAAGTATA
This sequence comes from Leucophora obtusa, assembly GCA_949987735.1. NCBI lineage: Eukaryota > Metazoa > Arthropoda > Insecta > Diptera > Anthomyiidae > Leucophora > Leucophora obtusa. The sequence continues at coordinate 222,951,754 of OX465295.1, forward strand.
ATACTGAAATAACCCCCTTTGTTTGTCTGAAATAAAAATTTCTGTGTTCAAATCCATAATATTCGCGTTTTATTTATAATGATGATAAAAACCGCGCAATTTATTTTAACAAAATCAGATTTTTGCCCGAAGCACATTTTTCAACTAGTTTCTTACGTACTTAAATAATTTTTGGCGCCTAATAATTTAACTTTTTTGTAGCAAAATGAAATAACCACCAAAAATGGAATAACCCCCAAAAAATTAAAAGGCAATAATGTTTAAACTGTTTTAATTTTATTTCTTTGGGGATTTTTTCATAATGAAATAATCTCAATATTTAAAGATTAAAAAACCCCCAAAAATTAAATAACCATCAAATATTTTTATGTCATTTCTTGGATGTTATTTAATTTTTCCCTTTGGAGGTTATTTCATGGGGGTTATCCGTAGCGCTGATTAATATGTACCTAATTTTTTTTTAAAAAAATGACTTTTAAAATACAACCAAAATTAAGGTGGCACGCGAGAAATTTTTACAAAAAAAATTTGTCCGCTTCTGGCACGAAGAGAAAAAAGTCTAGCGACCCCTGGGCTAGACATATCTTATGTATGGATAATCTGGAAATCAGATCTGCATAGAAGGTACTCAAGGAATAAATTTACTAAAACTCCGGCGGTATGCGTCATTTTTGGCGGTTTTACAACATACGTACATATTAAATAAATGTTTTAAGCAAAAAATATTTAATTTATGGCCAAATAAAGTGAATTTGTGAAGTGAAAATTATTCGCCAATATATAAACTTCCAATTTAAAAATCATTAGAATTGCCGAAAAGTATCAATTAACCTCCTCTAGAAGTCACATTTTTATATAACAAAATTTTAACACACTTCACTGGTGGTGTTTAATTTGGCCCAAAATAAGTTTAAAGTTATGTACACGTTAAAGCTCGTCAAACCAATTGCTAATTGATTTTACTAAGCTTGGCCGAGTTACAATACAAATATTTTTGTTATCGTATGCGTTTAAGCATTATATGTTTTTTTTGTTTTCGATTAAGTAGAACCATAATTGGTAGATTATATTGGATTGGATTGATATTATTTTTGTTTTTATACCCTACAGTGGTAAAGGGTATATTGAATTTCTGCTGATGTTTGTAACTACCAAAACTAATGAGACCAACATTATCGTATATCGAATTACTTAGAATCATTAATGGTAACCGAAACGATGCGGTTAACGGTAAGGGTAACGCTATTTCATTTATATCTCTTACGATATTAAAGTTTCTTTGTACACATCGTTAAAGTACTCGAGAAAATTAAAACTTTGATATCCATATTGCCTATGGTGTGGGCCCAGGGTTGCCAATTAAATTAAATATTTTAAATATTGGTAAAAAGGCGCTTTGAGAAAATACGAATATCGAAAAATCTGACACTCACCTCGATTATATTCAACATACACTATTTTATGTAAATTTGAAATTAAACTAACAAATACACTAAAATTTCCCATACAAATTTACTAAAAGAAAAAATTTATAACTGAATAACAAAAAATTTAGACATGTTTGGACATGTTTTGTATACCGGTTGATACCCAATTTGTCTATTTTTCTTTGAAATTATAAGAAATTAATTTTAAAAAACCAATAATATGGTAATGTTCGACTCGAATTTTTAACCCCTAAATATAAATTTTGTAGACTATTTTTTCTCCTCTATCACATTTCTGAATCTCAGTGAGATCGGAGAAAAACCATCTAGATACCTTCCTTGTGAGTCGATATAGGGATGTCAGTCTATCCATTTGTCCATGTAAAATGATATAACAATTTTATCAAACTACAGGTCTCAATTCTGAAGATAATTGGTTGAAATTTGGTACATCAGTTTGCAGTGCCACAAGCGCAAACTATACTAAAAATGCTGAAAATTCGGTACTTGTTTTGTTTTGTCCCAGTATCAATAGTTTGCTGTTTTCTCCCAGTCAGATAGTGCTTATTACTGGCAAAATAAATCGGTATCAACTTTAGCTCAGTTCCTATTGGTTCTTTCTTTACAGCGCTTTAAAGGCCGAAAAGTTCGAAAAATTATAAAAATGTTTTTGCTCTTTTGTGTTTTCTTCTATTCTTTAGTATAAAATTATTGAATGAATCGCTCACCCTAAAAATTACTGTCACTATATTTTCAACTATGACATAGGTGAAATGACAAAAAAATATTGTACAACTTTTGTCAATGAAAACGATTTGTTGTATTATTTCAAAAACTTTTAATCCAGCATATTGTTGTTGTTTCTTTTTGTCTGTTTTAATTATGTAGTTGTTTGTTTTTTTATAAATATTTATGTACTAGTACATGATATTTTAAATTAATTTTTATAAAATTTTATAAATTCTTATTAAGTTCATTATTGGAACGATTGAAATTGAAACACCAAAATTTGGAAACAAATTGAAATGGAACGGGGAACTAGTGAAATTAAAACATTGGATATATTTAACGAAATGAGTGGAACGCAGAACAAGCGCAATTTAAAAATAGGGAATGAAATATTTATCGATTTGAAGATATTTTTTGTATTATAGCGATTTTTTTTCTAACGTTAAAACATACTCTACAAAAAGCCTAAGCAAACACCCTTTGAAAAAGAATACAGTATTCTTCTAAATATATTCCGATATTTAATACTACCGGTAACGAAATATTGGACTTTTAAGTTAGTTATTTTATATTTTACTATAGGTTTGTTTTTTTTCGAATTTTATATCTATATGGGTGCTATCAAAAAATGTGATAAAAACCGTGTAACCAGCTAATCTCTAATGCATGGATTACATTTGTGTTAAATATTTCGATATATATGTATCAGCGCATTGTCACCTGTTTTACAAAATTTATAACAATCTGAACAATTTTTTGTTAATACATAAAATTTGTGACCAATTTTATACGCCAAATGTAAACTCATAAGGTTTTTTAACTTTAATAGCTTATATTTTAATAACCAATGAAGCTAAACACTAAAGTGCATGTGCATAATAATTTGAAAATCTTCTAACTGTAAGAATTTTTATGAAGAGGGAAAGTAACGTTTTAAATAAAAATTGATACAGTTTACAAACTTTTTCGTATATCTATGCTAACACGACTTCAACTCTGTAACGATTTTTCGTCATTATTTTTGATAAAAATGCATACACCAGAATTTTGAAGTTATCTATTAATTAAATTGCGAAAAGTATGTTATTTATACTCAAATGATCGTTAGACTGTAAATAATAGTCTATTATAACAGACTTTATGTTTTTCTGCAGCATGTAACATTCTAGAGATGAAAAAGGATGTCTTTAATAAGATTGGAAAAAATGTTGTAAACTCCGTTCCTAATTTTTAAACCAAACTATTAAACGAGTAAGAAAAACAATGTCATAACTGGATTCACCTTGTAGGCATCATACGATTTTGTTTCGGAAAGAAAATTCTGACAAAGCGTTTCTGAAAGAAAACGAAAAAAGTAACCAAATGTAAACTCCGTTACTGTAAACTCCGTAACCAAAATTGTTTGTATCAGATTGCATTCAAAAAAATGTAGGTAAATGTTTAAAATATTTTAAAATAACCATAATATTTATGCGTCAAAAGATGATTCAACTAATAATTTTGCGTCAAATCACAAAAACTTATCAGTTTTTTACCCTAAACTGCTGGAGCGGAAAACGATTGATTACTGACATTAGTTTGACAAATTAAATTTGTTTCACACAATTTAGGAATTTTTTGGTCGCGAAACGTTATGTTTTTAATATATTATTTTGTAACTTCGCAAACGCTGATTGGATTTTAAAAATTTTTATATTTTTGAAAAGCATTTAATGTTGCATTTACATCTGCACCCAAATCCCGAGATTTCGACTAAAATTGAGATTTCTGTGAAAATCTCATGTGAAATCCCGAGATTCCCCATACAAAGGAAATCCCGTAAATTTGCGAGATTTCTAAGAAATCTCACAAATCTGGAGACTTTTGCAGAATACAACACTGTGTTTTGCTTAATTTGTAGAGTTTTTGCATGAAAAAGTGGCAACAACAGCTGGCTAAAAAAAATAACCTAAAAATAATACAAAATAATGAAATAAAAACATTATTATTAATTTAATAAATATGCCTTTATACCCAATGGAAATGTACTAATGTTTATAAGAAGTGTTGCGTGGTTCTAATTTTTGTTTCCCGCGAAGCATAACTATGAAGAAAGCATTAGGAAGTGCATGTCTTCCTTCCGCAAAAATATTGCAAAATCTGGCTTCTAGCTTGTCGTCCTTATAAAAAAAAATTTAGTAACATATTTAGCGTTAGAACAATTTTTGAGAAAAATTGTTCGATTAATCCAATAACGATTAATCGATTGAATACCCTAGTGGTGAGGTATTGCTGTACAACATCATCTGACATGGACCTGCAGGTGGCGGCAATAATGCACAAACAACATTAAAGGGTGAGTTACCCAACCGTAAACGTAACTGTAAGGAATCAGCTGTTTCGAAACCACAAGAAGAAGTGTATGCAAATGGTTACTAACGCGTAAATGTAAACGTAATTGCCGGATCATTCTGTTGAAATCAGAATTGTCTATCCGTCATCGAAACAGCTGATTGATTTTAGTCGGAAAAAATATAAAATGAATAAAGAAAATAGATGCAAACAACAAATAAGAAATAAAAATTAACAAATAAATGGAAAAATTTAGAATAAAATATAAAACCACATGAAATAGATGCTAAATAGTAATGTCGTTTACGATATTTTATAAGTGTACTTTTTAGCTACGGCACGGTACAGTTACATCACATTTACGTTTACGGTCCCATAATCCGCCCTTAAGGTTTATATCGTACAGCCGCAAGTAATATTTATGTCACAGGCTGTAAGTGAAGATTTCAGTGAGTTGGATTTTTTGCTTTTTTTTTAATTTTCTTCACCATTTCTGAATTGGGTTTAAGAAAATCCACTATGGACCTCAACCGTAAAAATTGCATTTTAATTTTAATATAATTTTTAAATATTCATCTTTTATTTCCGATATGTGTAGGAGCTTCTGATAGCGGCTTAGATGATGGTGCTTATCATGATCGTAGCAACAATTATTAAAAAAAATTCTTTGAATTAAACAATCCTTCTTCATGAAAAAATCTGTGAAATCAAAGAATTGGTATTACAGAAAAAGTCCATAGAATCTAAGAATTTTTCAGTACACAAAATTTCTATTAATCTAAGTATTTTTCTCTAAGAAAAAGCCCGTGGAATCTTTGAATTTTTTTACAAGAAAAATTCCTTAGGATCATGGTACTTTTCTTAAGAAAAAGTCCTTAGGGTCTAAGAATTTTCTTTAAGAAAAAGTCCTCCATATCCATATCCCTTGTATATTAGTATTTTTATTAGAAAAAATCCTTAAAATCTTAGTATTTTTCTTCAAGAAGAAGTCCTTAGAATTTAGGAATTTTTTTTCTGAAGAAAAAGTTTTTATAATTTTTCTCTTAGCACAAGTCCCTTAGAATCTAAATGTTTTTCTTTAAAGGAGTGTTTTTCTTACGAAAAATTCCTCAGAATCAAAGAATTTCTTTATGTATTTATTTTGATCTTGTTTTTATTTCTTTTATACAAAAAAATAAACATATTTTATTTAAAAAATATTATTGAGCATTTTAATTGAAAGGTATTAAAAAGTATAAAATTAGTTTTGACCATTTAATATATAAAAATGTACAAAGGGCACAAAATAAGAACGTATAAGTTAATAAAATACTCAGCAACTCTACAAAAAACCAAACCATGAAAATTTTACAAAGTTTTTCAGTATAAATGTCAATAGAATTTTTTATTAACTGTTTAGCAAAGTTTTTTGTATAACTTGTCGAAGAACTTTTGAAGTTGTATAATATACAATAAACTTAAGTTACCTAATAATATGTTTTTTTTTAGTTGATTTTACAATTTTTATTTTTTGCGTGTATGTTTGGCATTATTTTAAAAGTTCTATTTTAACCCCTAAATTCATAAACGATTTGTAAAATTATAGGAGGTTTATTGAACAAATTTTGTATGCAAATGATGTTTTGTAAACCTGCTATAACTTTACAAAGCATTTATGAATTGAGGGCTAAATATTTTGTCTGGTACGGTAAAAACAAAACCTTTGCTTTAAAATAAAGTCGACTTTAACAAAAATATGCCTTTGAAAAATATTGATAGTAAGGCTGCAGGTTTTTAACTTTTTATAATTTCTATTTAAAACAAATACATACAGTAGTGTACGTAGACTTTTATATTATCTTTGTAATATATTTGGGCTGATCCCACTCCTTAATTAAGAATTTCGAACTCAAAATGGCGCATTCAGTATGGCGGATAAGAATCGCCCCATATAAAATTGATAACAAATAATTATCTTCGTTTTCGATTTTGGGGTATACAAATAGATATTATTATTTATACGTATCCTCAAAATCTTATGAATATGAATATTATGAAAATACATTAGCAGGGCAAGTTTTTTTTTGGCATTTGCCATTAAATGCCATTTTTGCCATTTATTCACTTATTTTGTAAAAATGCCATTTTTACAAATCCTTGCCAAAAAGAAGAAGGCATTTTGTCTATTTTTTTAGACTTTTCATTAAAAAAATGCTATAAAATTCAACAAAAACTCAATCTTTGTAAATAATTTTTGTAAAAAATTTACAAAAAAACGATGTTTTTTAATATTTAATAAAATTGCAGCTTTTTTTTAATCATACTAATATACGGCGAATGTACATTAGCAGTTCAACGGTAAATTCCTTCATTATTGTATTTTTGTTAAAAACATTCCGAAAAACACTTAAATCAACTATTATACTTTAAAATTTTTGGAATAAGCATGCTATTTTTCCGTTTTTTGTGCCAATTTTACTATTTTTTCATGCCAATTTAAATTTTTTTTGTGCCATTTTAAACATTAGTTATCGATAAAATAAAAAGCCAAAACAGTTATAATCTTTTTTGTATCAATTATTTTGTTTTGGTTTTCTCTCTTTTTGCTCGTGAACATAAAAGTACCATCCCTAGGGTTTGCCATCCGTCCTCTTTTCCCAGGACACCGTCCTCTTTTTTAGGGCGTCCGGGGCAGTCCTCCTTCCTTTTCAGTAAGGGTACGGGGTTGTTCTACTTTTTGCGCTTTTCTCCATAACTTTTTTTTAATTGTTGGTATCGCCGTTTTGTCGCTGTTATTTCAATTGACTTGGCATCACTTTCTTTAATTGCAAAATTTAAAGCTTATCAGCAGTGAGTAGAGTTTGCTGTTCGGCCTCAAAACCGAAACCGAAAACCGAAAAAATTAGTCGGTTTTTAGCAAATACTTAAAGCAATTAAAATAGCACTATGCGATAGTCAAAATCGGGATGGGATGAAACCAACGGGAAATGTTATATCGGTCAAAAACAAGTTATACGTGTCCCGCCGTTTCGCTGGGTCAACCCTAGGAATCGAGATATATCTTTTTTTTGACATAACTCGAGAACCACTAGTCCGATTTTGCTCAAACAATTTTAAAAAAATTAAAAATTACAATTCCTTTAATCTGTTCATATAATGTTTTTCTATATACTCAACAGTTTTGCCGGTAAAAATAAATGTTTGTTACCGCTACCATAAAAATCAATAACCTTTTGTTTATTACTTTTTTTTAATATTTTAGGCAAAAAATATTTTTTTCTTCATACATTTATTTTTACCGTCAAAACTGTTGAGTATATAGAAAAACGTTATATGAACAGATTAAAGGAATTGTAATTTTTAATTTTTTTAAAATTGTTTGAGCAAAATCGGACTAGTGGTTCTCGAGTTATGTCAAAAAAAAGACCACCAAAGGTCAAATCGATATATCTCGATTCCTAGTGGTGACCCAGCGAAACGCCGGGACATGTATAACTTCTTTTTTACCGATATAACTTTCCCCGGTAGTTTGAACCCTTCCCGATCACTGACCCCTACCATTTGTCTCACAGTGTAATTAATTAAATTACATATTATTGAGCCTAGAATTTCGAAAGGGTTCATCTCTTATTTTACAAAATTCTGTATTTAATTGTAATGAACAATTTCTCCATTAAATATTACTTTAAAGATTTTTTGTTTTTACTACTACAGATAATATAAGCTGAGGATGATAATTTTAGTAAAAAATTGCACCAAAAGACATGTAGTTTAAGAGATATTGAGTTTCACGTATTCAGTCTAGATTTTCGCCGCTTATTTTTTAAAAAGTTTTATTTCGTAGAACGCGAAACTTACTGTATAAAATTTCAACTTTATATTGTTTTAAACAAATTGCTAAATTCCAAATTTAAACTCTTTAAATACAGTTTAATCTGCCGAAAAAAGAATAAAAAATTTTAACTTATAACGGTTTCCGCGTTTTTTTCCTCGGCAATGGTGTTATTCGAGTGAGAAATTCAATCGAATTTTAATAAATATCTTGAATGTATTAAAATATTTAATTGTTATACATACATATTAAATTATTTTAAAACAATTCTATTAATATCACAAGAAAACCGAAAAATAACCGAAACCGCGGTTTTTATAATTTTAAAAAACCGAAACCGCGGTTTTCAAATTTTTCGGTTTTTAGCAAACTCTAGCAGTGAGCCAACTGTTGAATTAAAAAAAATGAACGTTGCTTTTAATGATGAAAATTTATTTAATGAATTATTTATCCTGAAAAATTATCTAAATAAATTAAATTCAACTAACATGACTGATGACAAGTTTTGGTGCGATTTTTTTTTTATTAAAAATGATGTTTCTCTTACCAGCACATAAGGCCAACGTAGAACACATATTTTATTTAATCAAGGCGCAGTGGACGCCAAAAAGAAATAAATTGAAACCAGAAACTATTTCTGATATTAGGCGTGTTCGTTTACTTACTACAAGTTACTACTTTTACTACAGCTGGAAAAATTCAATACAAAAAGTAAACAAAACTTTCCAATTGTAATAAAAATAGTAAGAATTTCGAGTAAACGAACACACTGATTGTTAGAGTCAAATATAATTTTGATATAAATTGTCAAGAGTTTTATGAATATTTGAAAAAATGTGACAGTAATACATATTATATTGATTCAAATTGGAATCATTGAAAAATATTAATGAACATATGTAGATTACATAGATCTCTTACTATTTGACATTCGCTGTCAGTGCACGTATCTCATGAGAATGTGTTGGACATACGTGGTATACTGATACAAAAAAATTTTTAATGTATATGTAAAAATTTGTTTGTTGACAAAAGAAGAAGAAGAGTGAGATATCTATGTAATCTATGTTCATGAAGCTCTTGATAATTTGTAACAAGAAATTATAAAAATGTACATTCCCGAAAATGTATGCAAAAAATTTGTCAATCGTTGTTTTTTTTTTTATTCAGGTACTACTAATTTTAAGTTTAGAATGATTTTTTATCTTTTTTGTGAATTTTTTTTTTTCAATCAAGGCTCAGTGGACGCCAGAAAAAAATTGAATCCAGAAACTATTTCTAGTTATATTTCTGATAAATATTATTAGAGTCAAATAAAGTTTTGATAGGAATTTTCAAGAGTTTTGTGAATATTTGAAGATATACTAATTCAAATTGGAAGCATTGAAAAACATTCCTGAAACCCTTTACAATTCGTATCAAGAAATTATAGAAATGTACATTCTTGAAAATGTATGCAATGAATTTTTGTTTTTTTTATTTATGTACCACTAATTTAAAGATCAGAATGATTTTTTTGTTTTTTGTGAATTTTTTTTTTAGTGGGAATAAAAATTATTTTATTTATAAAATAAATTTTTATTTGTATATTTGATCGCGTTGTTGATTTCTGTAAAATTAATTTATTAAAAAAACGTCCTCTTTTTTTAAGGCAAATGTCCTCCTTTTTTGAGGTTGATGTCCTCTTTTTCTCAAAATGGAAATGGCAACACTAACCATCCCTGATATCATAAGATTCACGATTATTTGAAACATTTAAAAAAATTTTAAAACCATCCACACGCCAAAATTATCGTTCGTTTTTTAAATCGTATGATTTGTTTTTACACGCAAAAAATTAGCGTATGTTATATTATACAAACAATCTTGGTAAAAACGATTTCCTACAGAAAAAAATAGTTTATGTTAAATCACTTTCTTTTCTTATCTATTTAAAAAATTGTCAATATTTAGTTATATTATGTGAAAATGATAAAAAAAATTTTTGTATAAGACTTAAAAATAAACTTAGGAAGTTTTAGCATTAAAATTGCCAAAGTTGAAAATTGTTAAAAAAAGAAGATAAAACAATATGGCGAAAAGTAGATGCCAAAAGTGAAAAAAGTTAGAAACATGTAAAATAATATAAAATTTTATTTTAAATGTCATATGGAATTGTCGGTGGGTAAGGCTAATGGACAATCTCAAACGGATATGGCTTTATCTTCACATAAGACACAACTATCGGTGCGTTTACAAATTTATCGTCCACATTTTCATCAATGGGTTCACCTAAAACTTTTCGGTTAGTAAAACTATTATATAATAGTATAATAATAAAATAGTATGAAGCAATTCAGATAATATCGTATTTGAGTACACGCTAATGTTTTACATCTGAACTTATGTGAAAACTATCTACGAGGGCAGTGCGAAATGTTCTTAACCTAACAATGAAAACAAGAGCTAGATTTTTAAAATTATTTTATTTTTCCAGATAAGTCTTTTTAAAATTTTATATAAATATTCCATACAAATTTAAGCATTTATAAAAATTTTAAGTAGGTATAAATTTAGCTTCCAAAAATTAATGTGCTAATTCATAAACAAAATTTATTTGGTATTTGAAGCTTGCTATAGTTAAAGTACCTACATATTTCGCTCAATAAAGAGTTAGTATTAGAAATCTTGATTCATAATCGTATTTTATTTAACTATAAATTAATTTTTCGATTTGATACTGGCAACACTACCCAACCAGAAATTCCCGACGCTTCAAAAAATACTGGCAGAGCACGGATTGTTTTGTAAAACCAGTGTTTTGCCAGTACTACCTAAAACAGTGCTTTGCCAGTACTGTTTTTACATAAATTGCATCAGTTTTTTTTTATTTTACAAGTTTGCATACAGATTTTTCGATAGGTTCCATTTTTTACATAATTTATCCGTGATTTATATTGATAGCATTTATAAAACACAATAGAGGAAGGGGGTAACAAATTAAAAAATGTGTCAAATACGATTGAAAGTATAAAAAATTTGACAAAGTGTGTTTATTAAAATTATGGTGTAAACTTATGAAATTACCATTTGTGTAAAAAAGTACGGGTAAATGAATACCACTAATATATTTAAGTTTTATACCCTACACCACTATGTGGTCAGGGTATTATAAGTTTGTGCTGATGTTTGTAACACCAAAAAATATTGGTCCGAGACCCACCTTATAGTATACCGATCGGCTCAGAATTTTTTTTTATTTCGATTTAACGATGTCCGTCCGTCCGTCCGTCTGTCTGTCCATGCATTCTTGTGCGCACTCTACAGGTCGCAAATATTAAGATATTTTGATGAAACTTGGTACACGGACTTATGTCAGCCCAAGGACGACGCCTATTGATTTTGGTAAACATCGGTCCATGTTTAGACCTAGTGCCCATATAAGGGTCCTACCAAAATTATATTGTTTATACGCTGCAGGTCGCAAATATTAAGATATTTTGATGAAATATGGTACACCGACTTATGTCGCCTCAACGACGAAGCCTATTTATTTTGGTGAACATCGGTCCATGTTTAGACCTATTGCCCATATAAGGGTCCTACTAAAATTATATGGTTTATACGCTGCAGGTCGCAAATATTAAGATATTTTGATGAAATTTGGTACACAGACCTACGTTGGCCCACTATTGATTTTGGTGAACATCGGTCCATGTTTAGACCTAGTGCCCATATAAGGTTTCTACCAAAATTATACTGTTTATACGCTGCAGGTCGCAAATATTAAGATATTTTGATGAAATTTGGTACACAGACCTACGTTGGCCCACGGATGAAGTCTATTGATTTTGGTGAACATCGGTCCATGTTTAGACCTAGTGCCCATATAAGGGTCCCCTCAAAATTATATTGTTTATACGCTGCAGGTCGCAAATATTAAGATAATTTGATGAAATTTGGTACACCGACCTATATCAGCCCAAAGACGAAGCATATTGATTTTGGTTAACACCGGTCCGTGTTTAGGCCTAGTGCCCATATAAGGTCCCCCCAAAATTGGCTTAGTTACAAACTGCAGGTCGCAAATATTAAGATATTTTAATGAAATTTGGTTCGCTGACTCACTTTATAGAAAATTTTGACACAAGTCCCATTTTAACCCATTCGAATTTCGGATCCAAACATTAGTTGGCTTTTAACCAGACTGGTGTAGGGTATTATATAGTCGGCATGCCCGACTTTAACCTTTTTACTCGTTTTATGTATAACGGTATTTGTACAAATTTCCACGATAATTTAATGAACGCACTATTTTTCTGTCATTTCGAATAGAAAATTAAACTTCGTTAATTTTCGAGAAAAGAGTTATTACTACATCAGCAACTGTTTGTTTTTAAATATACTTTATATGAGATTAAGATTCCATTCAATTATTTGTGTATAAGTTATTGCAATTGTTTCATTATGATGTTTACTGAGAATACACTTAAATTCTATCAAATGAATATTTACTTCAACATTATTTTCATTTAAATTTTTAACATTGTGCAATCCTATTTCTTTTGATAGTAAACAAAAACCAAAACAATGGTATTTTCATTAAAAATAGTACTTTGAAGAAAAATATCATCACATTTCTATTTAGAAGATTTAGATATATAGATAAAATTTAGAATATTTAGAAAAAGGTATTGGAAAAACCTTTAATTTTTCGTATTTATAGTATCAGCAAAATAATGAATTTTTAATTTTTATGGTACAGTATTTTTTGTATTAATGACGGTTTGCCAACGTCGAAAAATAGAGTCGTATAAGCGTTTAATGGTGTTATCATTTCGACGTTGAAAGGCTACTGTAAACGTTGAAATTCAGTCGTTTTGCTAACGTATGTACTGTCGCGTCCAACGTTTTGCCAACGTTCCGCCGACTGTATTTTTCTGACTGGGTATTGTTTATTTTCTCTTTTCTCCCAAATAAGTCGTAAGTGATGTACAAATTTAGTAAACGATTGACTCGGTAATCGGAAGTGAAAATGTATTTTCTTAAATTAGAGAAATTTAAAGCCATTAAAAATATTTTTTTTTATTTATAAAGAAAATCAATGGAAATGTGTGTAAAAAAGTAATTTTTTAGAACATATTATTCGAAGCATACAAAAGTAATCGAATTTCGAATAATGTTTTGACAGTCTGTACATCACTATTGTTTTGTTTTTCTTTTTAATTTTATTTTTACATTTTTTTGGAAATTTTTTCGAAAAAGGTCATTGGCTACGCAATTGTTGTAGCTTTTTTCAGTTTGATGGATGCAAGTTGTTGAAAGCCACACATTCTAGGGATGGGATGGCTTTAATAAATCATTTCATGCCTGAAAATGAAGTAATTAACAATTAAATGGTGGTTTCCTCACTCCAAACTTTATAAAAGGTTTAAAGTTAATCAGTGTGTTCCCGTACGTTCCCAATGTTACCGAAATTCACCCAAAGTTACCGAAATTTACCCAAAAGCGTTCCCGTACTCGAGAATTGGGTAAATGAGAGCGCTAATGAGAGTGTATTAGTGCTTTTCTTTTTACCAAAATTTACCCAGACTTTTTCTTCGGGTAAACTTTGGTAAAACAGCTGATGCAAATATAAACAAAAAACAATTGTGAAATTAAATTAAAAATTGTAATTAAATAAAGAAATAAGCAAAAGAAACTTGGTTTTTTGTTAAAATTAATAGAATAAAATCAAAAACAACTTTTAAATGCGAATAAATTAGTCTATTTGTGCCGATTTGCAAACTGAAATTATACGTATTTTCACATCAGTGATGGGATTTTTGGAACAATCTAAGATTGATTGATACAATGGTACAACCGATACTATTTTGGCACATTTTGGTTATCTACAAAATTTAATAGAAAATGAATTTAAAAAAAAACAATTCCTTAATTTTTAGTTTCTAAGCATTTACATTTTCGAATAAAGCGAAACTAAAAAATGGCATCGTAGATATTACCGAATAAAGCACCGTAAGTTGTTTTTCACGTGAAAAAATTTCTCTCAGACTTTAAATGCTTTAAATTGCAATTTAAGTTAAAAAAATTAACAATATTTTAACTTTATAACAAAGCCACAATCACAATTAACACACACACAGGAAAAAAAATTGCCAACCGAATTGCTAAGCCTATTTTGGTTGCTACAACCAATAAATTCGGTTGGTGAAACCATATTGGAATATGATTCCTAAATATTTTGGGTATTACAACTAAAATTCAGTTGTATAAACCGAATTTTGTTGTGATAACCAATATTCAGTTGCACCAACCTATTTTAGTAGGTGTAACCGAATTTCAGTTGGAAAATGGCATATTTTTTCTCTGTGTGCAAAATGTCACTTTTTCACCAGAAAAATAATAGTCTTGTACATTAAATTTGCGTGAAAACTAAGTTTGCACAATTTTCACGTGAAACTCATTGTCGTGAAAAATAATTTTTTTTATATGGAGTATAACAGTTTTTTCACGTGAAAACTGAACAACTTACGGTGCTTAATCCATAGAATTTTAAAAATTCAAATGCTATAAATTTATCTCAGAGCTTCGAAAGAATTAATTTAAGTTTAATTCATAAAAAAATTAATTCAGTTTTAGAAAATGTTTATATGTATACCATTCCGTGCAACCATTCCTAAAGAATTCATTCATTGGCTGCATTCCCAAATCTTTAATAAGTATCGGATGAATTTAATATTCAACTTTTAATTGAAAGAAAATTTTAATTCATTCAAATATATTTAATTCCATAAGAATGCATTTACAAAATGAAAATTGAAAACACGGTTTCTAAGTGAAAATTGAGTTTTGGCACAATAAAGGCCCATTTGGCACATTTTAGTCACACACTTGGCACAAAACAAAATTTTTCAAGTCCCATCACTGTTTAACATTATTCTTTGAAATAAGTTTTTGGGCTAGAAAAGTGGTTTTTTGCGTTCCTGTACTATTGGGTAATTTTGTCATTTTGTGAGAGGATTTTGTGCTTACTCTCATTTTACCGAACTTTACCCAAAAAGTAAAGAAACACACCTAATGAGTATCGACTATAAACCTACATTATTTTTTTCGTTATTAAGCAAATATGAATACTGTTTTTCAAAAATTAGATTAAAATCCTGCAATAAGACTGTTGTAAAAGATTATGAATTAGACCATAAGTACCCAGGTAGAAATTAACGACGGTACAAAAAACAAAGCACTTCCAAAGCGTTGCTTTACAATGGTACAAAGAAAAAGCATTGCAAAAGCACTAATTTAGAACGCTTTGCCAACCTTTGGAAAGAGTGCTTTCCCAATACTTGTTTTACAAAGTTTACTACTGTCTATGAAAAAAAACCATCGGCAAAACATCGGTTCAAAACGATTTGGCAACATTAGGTAAAAGGACTTTGCCAGTGCCTGTTTTACAAAATTTACAACCGTATATAAAAAATACCACTGGTAAAACATCGGCTTAAAACGAATTGCCAACGTTTGCTAAAAGGACTTTGCCAGTACTTGTTTCACAAAATTTACGACTGCACATAAAAAAATACTACTGGCAAAACATTGGATTGCAGCGATTTGCCAACATTTGCGAAAAGGATTTTGCCAGTACTTGTTTTACGAAACTTATGACTGTATGTTGAAAATACATAAACTGATCACTTAATGTTCACCCTATTTAAGTACCAGCCCAAGAAACATTTTAACGGACTCTCCGGCACGTACGGATTCATGAATCTGGCTTTTACGGCACGTTAACTGTCCGTAAGGTACATATCCGTCAATGCTTGTACGTATACGGAACATTAACGGACCGTATAAATGGATTTTCGAACACAATACGTTTTAACTCCGTATTGGTGTATCCGTTTCCGTACCTTTAAATACGGATTTCATCGGTTTGTTTACAAAATAAAAAATTTTTGTAAAGTCGGTGCAAATATTATTATAATGGGATTATATGGAGAATATGCAATAGAGGGAATTCTTTCTATCACACCATTAATCAAACAACATCAAGTAACAAGGTAAGATTTATGAAACTTAATGTTTCACAATGTTTTGTGCATAACATGTGAGAATTTGCATCGTGTACACAGTCAATTAAACCATAACTAATTTATTGTCTCTTTTCCATATAGATGTTGGATTTTACTCCGGGTCCCTAAGCGCTGGATAGATAGGTAAACCGAGCTAGATATGCTAAATATTGTAATTATAAATAAAAAAAATTATTAATGAATTTATAAAAAAGAAAAAAAAAGTACTTTTTATTGAAAATAATAAACATATGGTCTATTTTTTTTGAAAAAATCGGTAGGATATGGACAAGGAAATACTCCGTTAGTACACGACATATCGGTCCGGAAACGGTCCGGCATTGACGGACTTTCAGCGGACTAGTCCGTTTTTTACATGACATAACGGTCCGTAAACGGTCCGTCATTGACGGACTTTAAACGGACTTGTCCGTTTTTAACACGACATACCGGTCCGTAAACGGTCCGTCATTGACGGATTTCCAACGGATTCGAATCAGTTTCGATGTTCCTTATGTTCCGTTTTCTGGTCCGTATACGGATCCAGAAAACGGTACGTATACGGAATTGGATTCCGTTTATGACGGACCGAAAACGGTGCGTAAACGGAACGAATTGTTTGTTGGGAGTTTTCAAGTCTATTGATAAAACTGGAAATTTGTTCTTCTGGTAAAATTTGTGTGAAAATCTATTGAATTTGTAGTTTTAAGCAGAGATGTATTCGCTTATTAGATACAGTGCTGCTATACTGAAATTTACGTTTCTCCTTTTTTTCGGGATTGGGATTTTACATATTTTTTCATGAAGAATTGTATAAAAAACAGTTGATCTAAAATACCGATTGGCAGAGCACTTATTTTACTATTGTTACCAACGCTTTGCCAACGTTCGGAAAGATAAACGGCCCAAGGTTGACCCAGTACTTTAAATTGCGAAAAACGGACGCTCTGCCAGCGCTTGTACCACCATATACAGTGATTTGCCAACGTTTTGCCGTTTGTATTTTTCTACCTGGGTAGTTATAAAAATGCTGCCAAGTCTTGTAAATTCTTGGCTTTTCTCTTTTAAATGTAAACAAAAATATTTGTCACAGAATTTTTTGAAATTTTAGTATTTTAAAATTGATAAAATATTAAAAACAACAAATGATAACAAATGAATTATGTGTTAGTTAGTAAAGGGAGAGCATGACACTCAAAGTAATTGCTCTATTTCGCGTTCCGGACAATCCCATATACGAAAACAGATTTCGTCTTATCAGCTACGTTAAGACCTGCAGAAGGAATATTTTCCAATACATAACAATGTTAAATTTTTAAAATTTAATTTTAGATTCGTAATCTGCTACCCAAAAACTTCCCCTGGTGGAAATTTTAAGTAAATCAGACGACGTAAGAAATTTAATGAAAGAATTCTGTCTCACCATATTGGATCCACTATTTATAATTTCAAAATTCTAATTTCGGATTGTAATCAGCGGCCCCTAGACCTTTATAATTGATTATTTTAAGTCCAATATATTAAAAACTGAAACTGAATGGCCGCCATCTTAGATACCCCATTTTTGAATTTTTTATTTTATTTCAGATTCGTAATTAACAACTTTGAAACCCCCCTTTGCTATATTTTTTGTCTCATATACTCAATATTCTAGTTTTCGCCAAAATTCGATGATGCTGGCCCACAGTGCAATGGTTGACATTTGGAATTTGTCATATTTGATCTTAAAACCGAAAAAATAACTTATTTTACAAATACCCGATCAAAAAATCATTTTAAAAGTTCGCATTTTTTTAAAACAAAATTCAAATTTTAATTGAAAAATTTTTAAATAAAAATAAACGTCCTTGCTATTTAAATTTTCCAAATGTATATTTTTGTTGACTTTAGTTAAAATTTTGGGTGGCAGCATGCTTTGAATTTTTGGAGCATTCTGATTGGTTAATTTATTTTCAACCAATTAATTGAAAATGTAAATATTTCTTTAGGATTTTCATACACAAAATGAACAAAGCTGTTTAAATATAAAGTCGACTTTAAAAGTAAAATACTGTTTGATAGTAAAGAACCGTAAGTTGTTCGGATTTCACGTGAAAAAATTGTTATACTCCTCCATATAAAAAAAAATTACAATTTTCCACGACAATGAATTTCACGTGAAAACTGAGTAGAGATTGTTTTCACGCAAATTTAATGTACAAGACTATTATTTTTGTCCATTTTTATAATTTAAATTAAAATTTGAGTAAAATTAAAGTTCGAGTAAAATTTTTCCACGTGAAAAACCACTTACGGTGCTTTTGGGAAAAAGACTAAATTTTATTTTGAATTTTTTTCATTAAAATTGCAGAACTGAACTTCTAATGGAATTTTCTAAATTTGAAGTGGTAAATGCTACTATATTTTAGAATTTTCTCATTTCGAAATAACAAATCGAAATTTCTCTTAAAATTTTCTCAATATTGTAAGAAAACAATTAATTACCGTTATTTTTGTTCAGATTTAAGATCAAATTTGACAAATTCCAAATAGAATTCACAATTAATTTCACTTGAAATTCTCCAAATTTCATTCGAAAAGATATGGTGAAGTTCTTTTTTAGGTCTTTCCAAAGTATCGTATTGAACTTACTCCAGTCTGTCTTTCGGAAATCCTGAGTATACATGTTGATATCGTAGAGTATATAGTTATGTTCCTGAAATAATTTCTTTTTAAATACTCAATTTTTGATTTCCTGCGAGAAATTGACTAGCGTTAGATCCTGCACTTCCTCCCAACCTGCAAAGTGTTTTAACTTTAAAATACGGAATGTTGGTGTAGCGTCAAAGCAAAATTGGCCAGTAATTCTTTTTGTTAATAACGACATCTGACTCCCACAGCTATACCAAAAGCCATATGAAAATTTAATTATACAAAGTTTTCCAAATGTTGATCACGAACCCCTGAGCGTCCCTAATCACATCCTAGGAGGTCTGCGAAACATTCCGAAAAAATAATTAAAAAACAAGAATTTTTTAAATATTAGAAATATTTAGTTAAAATTTATAAATGAAATATAAAAAATCAGATTCTAATAAATAAAGTATATATAAAAATAATGAAAATAATTTCAAAACTTTTCAGGAAATATTAACTTTTTGTATTGTTGTTAAAAAGTAATCTCTGAGTTAAATCCTTGTAATCATCTCAATCAAATTCTGAGGACTTTTCAGACTCCGGCGACATTTTTCGTAAAATTTTCAAAGTTTAATTTAATGAAATCCGCGATTTAAATCGTCATATATATATCGAAAAATGGATTCTTTAAAATTTCTGAAAAAATATATGCGGTGTGTTCGATTAGTCGAAATTCTTACTAATTTTACTACAATTGCAAAGTTTTGTTTACTTTTTATATTGAAATTTTGCAGCTGTAGTAAAAGTAGTAACTTGTAGTAAGTAAACGAACACGCTTATGTTGTTCGTCATTACTTTATTTTTGCCTTTACGAAATCTTATACTGGCACTCTTATTGGGTCTTTTTTCATACAAATGCTGAACAATCGAACTGTTTTTTTATGTAATACTATACTATAACTCAGGAAGTACCAAACTGATATTTGACAGTGTCATTGATAAAAAACTAAGAACTAATACAAAAATATTAAAAGGCTACGATAAAGTATCCCGAACCGCGTATTAAGATAAAATGGCTTTAGACCTTTGATAACGATAAATGGTTAAAGTTCATTTCAAAATAGTAACTATTCATGTGGCTCAATCATGGCTTCAATTATTAAAGGAATTAATTAAATTAAACTACAATTAATTAATTATAGAAAAATTCTCAAAAATTTAAATTTTTTTTAATAAATCAGAAATTATCAAATTAAAGAATGAGTTCCAGGTAGGGTTTATGTCCCGGGAATTCCCGGGACGGGATTCCCGGGAATCCCGCTCTTTTTTCAATCCCGCAATCCCGGGAATTTTGTGCGGGATTTCCCGGGATTTTTTTTATTCTTTTACAGAAGTTTTAGCTATTATATATTGCAATTCTGGAAGCTAAATACATTTAAATTTATAGCTTTGATTTGAAATTAGTTTAAAGAAGAAATATTTGAAATTAGAAAATGCGATTTAAAATTAATAAACTGAATTAGTATAACAAAAATGTTATTTAGGCCAAATTGTTTTTGGATGTTTGTTGAATTTGGTTAAGTTAAACCGAAAACAAATTTTATCAGCCATTACCAACTTTACCAACAAAAATACTCGAATTTCAGAAATTTTTTTTAAATGGTGATTATTGTTCAAATAAAGCAATATATACAACACTTCAACATCCGTAACTCAGTTTCAAATACCTCCATAAAACTAGGCATTAAAAAATTGGTAATATTTTCGTATTTTCAATTGAGTATTTTGAGGTTTTTTCACTATAAATAATTTCATTCCAATTTCAACTGCTATTCCTTTATTTCAGTTGTATTTTTAAAATTTTATGCAGATGCTTTTTAAAATTATTTTGAATTTTTTTATTTGTTAATTTAAAATGCAACTACCCAGCTAAAAAAAGACATATATGAAGACATACAGATTAAATGTATATTCATGCATGCTCATAAACATGCATTCATGTTCATACATGGATACATAAATTGAAATTGGGGAAATTGACCCCTTGTGACATGTTACAAGACTAATCCCAGGACAGGTCCCTGAACTTTGTTTTTCAGTAACCTGTCCTAGGATTTGTCTTGTGACATGTCACAAGGGGTCAATTTCCCCCTCCTATGACAACGCCATGTAAAAGTGACCAGTCTATTTCATATAAAGGGGCCAGTTCGGTGACAGTTTGTTAAAATTCCCGTAGGGTATTACCTCAAATTACGTTAATGCACATGTGTGGACATATATGATGCATGTATGAAAATTTATGTATTAAGTATGGACATGAATGCATGTTTATGAGCACCCGAGTAAAAAAAATTGATCTCGCGCAATATCTAATTATATCCAATTTGATATTGTTTAAGATCTGCTGTAATATCTAGCTGATCCAATTAGATCTCAAAATTGGGTGTATCCAATCATATCGTATTAGATCCCATCGTATACATGGGGATAAACTAAGATCAAGTTATATATCAAAATTGGGAGGTCCAGTGATATCTTTGGGGATAAACCTAGATCTATTTTGATCCGAAAATTGGCGGATCCAGCTATATATTTGCGAATATTTTTAGATCTAATTTGATCCGAAAAATGGCGGATCCAATTAGATCCAGCTATATATTTGGGGATAAACTTAGATCTAATTTGATCTCAATTTTGGCAGATCAAATTAGATCCCGCAATATATTTGTGGATAAACGTATATCTAATTTGATCCGAAAAAGTGGCAGATCGAATTAGATGTAGCTATATATTTGGGGATAAACTTAGATCTAATTTGATCCAAAAAATGGCACATCGAATTAGATCCAGCAATATATTTGTGGATAAACTTAGATCTAATTTGATCCGAAAAAGTGGCAGATCGAATTAGATCCAGCAATATATTTAGGGATAAATATAGATCTAATTTGATCTCAATTTTGGCAGATCTAATTAGATCTAACAATATATTTGTGGATAAACTTAGATCTAATTTGATCCGAAAAATGGAAGATCGAATTAGATCCAGCAATATATTTGGGGATTAAGTAAGATCTAAATTTATCCAAAAAATTAAAGATAAAATTAGATCCAGTAATATACTTCGGGATTGCGTAAGATCTTAACTTTTCCGATAAATTGCAGATCGAATTAAATCCAGTGATATATTTGGGGATTGGGTAGGATCTTAATTTATCCCATAAATTGCAGATCGAATTAGAAACAGCAATATATTTGGAGATTGGCATCTAGAACTATCCAGAAAAATGACAGCTAAAATTAGATCCCGCATTATATTTGGGTACTACGTAAGATCTCCATTTATTTGGGATTAAATAAGATCCCAGACAGATATTGACAATAGTTCAAAAAATAATACAGTGGAAGATCACTGATTTTATAAAAATTCAAATATTTTGTTAAAATAAGGTTTAAAATCAGAAGATCTCGAGTTCGATACCTTTCACGGCTATGCATTTTTTTTTATAAAAATGCGCATTCTCCTTGCTGGTCTTATCGAAATTTTTTCAATAATTTTTATTCTTTGTAATTTACTTGTAAAAATTGTATCATCTTTCTGTGATTTGAAAATAATTTAAACAGAAAGTGATATTAATTTATGATCTTGAGTCAAACTAAAATAACATTCATTTACTTAAAAATAACAGATCAACTAAAAACATTTCCCCCATTCAAAAGTATTTCTTTTTATAAAATTATAATTTTATTTTCTGTAAATGTTTTTATAAAATTATATTTTTTTTATTAAATGGAATTTTTTTTAAAAAATAATTTTATTTACATATTTTTAACGCTCTACACCATTTCCAATTGTATCAATTGTTTTTAAAATTTATCAATTGTATTTCAGAAATAATCAATTGAATTTCCGTTTTATCAATTGTATTTCAGAATTTATCAATTATTTTTCAGATTTATGAATTGTATTTCAGAACTAGTCAATTGAATTTCAGTTTTATCAATTGTATTTCAGAAATTATTAATTGTATTTCCGAAATTCACAACTGTATTTCAGAAATTATCAAACTATATTTCAGAAATTATCAATTGTATTTCAGAAATTATGAAATGTAATTTAGAAATTTTTCTCTATTAACTATGATAAACCATCAACAAGTTCTGAAATAGATTTGATTATTTCTGAAATACAATTAATAAATTTCTGAAATACATTCCATAATTTCTAAAATACATTTAAAATTTCTGAAATACAATTAATGGCTTCTGAAATATAGTTAATATTGTAGTTGCTGATGAGTTACCATATATGATGGCACCATATATGACAATATATTGTTTAAATGGCACCAATATGGAGCTTTATATGGTAATATATAACTTAGATTCATCCATATACCATTTGATCCGAAAAATGGCCCGATAAAATTGTATCAGTTCTTATTTGTATCAGTTGTTATCTAATTGTATCAGTTTAGATCTGACCTGATTAAATTATGTGTTAATCAGATGAAATTGTATCAGATTTTTGACCTGATACAATTTTATTGGTTTATATTACATGGTATCAGTTTAGGTACAAATAGATATATTTGTATACAAAATTATATAGTTATATCCCAATTTTGACCTGATATCAGTTTAAAACTTTGATACAATTGTATAAGGTAAATGTCGGATACAATTATATTTTATTTATGTAAAATTGAACCAATTACGATCAAATCGATAGAATTGCATCAGGTCAAAAATCTGATACAATTTCATCTGATTAACACATAATTTAATCAGGTCAGATCTAAACTGTTACATTTAGATAAAAATTGATAAACAATTGATAAAAATATATCGGGCCATTCTTCGGATGAAACTATATATTTATACAGATATAACTTAATCACATATATGACTATTTTTCCTCGGGTTGTTTAAATGATACGATATATCAAAGTATATGGTACTATATATGGTAGCATATATTATCATATCTGCATCTGTATTAAAAATGTCGTTCATCAGGTACCATATATGAGCATATATTGTTGAAATGGCACCATATATGACAATATATGGTTTAAATGGCACCAAATATGATAATATATGGTTTGAATGGCACCATATATGATAATATATGGTTTTAATGGCACCATATATGATAATATATAGCTTAAATAACACCATATATAAATATATATCGCACTATATATAGTACCATATATTATCATATCTGGAACTGAATTAAAGATTTTGTTTATGAGGTACCATATATGACCATATATTGTTTAAATGGCACCATATATGATAATATCTAGTTTAACTGTCACCATATATAATTATATATTGTTTAAATGATACCATATATAATTATATATTGCTAAAATGCCACCATATATATTAAGATATAGTTCTATATATAACTATATATGCAATAAGATCAACCATGTTATGTAATATATAATTATATATGCCATATCTAATATTATGAAGGCCGATATCTAATTAGATGAAATTATATATAGCATAATATAAGGAAAAATTTTCGGAAAAAACGTCATATATAATTATATATGGATGTACATAACCACATGTCTAATTATATATTGTAATATATGCCACATATGATTATATATAATTTTTTTTACTCGGGCATGCATGAACATACATTTAACCTATATGTATTCATATATGTCGATTTTTAGCTGGGTATGCAAATTAAATAATTTCTTTTTAAATAGTTGTGGCATAAAAATTTTTATTCAATAGATACCAATCGAAATTAAAAAACTATTTATTGATTCGTTAAATTGAGATCAAATATTATCACATTTTCCTTTAAATTATTTTTAAATTAAAAGAGAGATGATAAAATGTTTCCAAGTAAAATACAGAGAAAAGAAATAGAAAATAGCATTGTTAGAAAGAAATTCTAACAATGCTATTTATATCATCGGTTATTACTATTTTTGTTTTGAATTTTAATTCTTAAAGTATCGTAGCTGCTTCTTATTGAATTCAACTCTGATCTACAACTTATGAAGTACAGATAACGACAACGAACCGTTAATTTTAAATGCATATTCTAATCATTTTTTAGCCTAAATTATATTTTTCACTATATATACTGTGTTAAGATGAATAAAATATTAATTAATAATATTCTAGTGTCGATTTTTATAAAAATATTTAAGAGAATTTGCCTAGAAATTTGTGTGAAAAATAAACTTAAACTTTTTTATAAAATAATTCTATACGAATACTACTGAAAATTTGCATAGAAACAAAACACTTAGAAATAAAAATTTTTGGATTCCATTTTGAAGAAATAATTAAGCAAAAAATCTATCTTAGTTCTTACTATAAAACTGGTCCGACACAAGATTGCACCTATTAACAATTCCAATATACCCTTAAAGAAGGGAATACCCGTGCATTTCACTTTTTCTATATCAAGTCGTTTAATATTTAGTTAATACATTTCATTTTAAAATTAAGACGGCCTTCCCTATAAATACATTACCTAAATAGTAATTCGCTATTTATTTATTTATTTTATTTTATTTATTCACCATTTTGTAATTTGAAAGCCTAGTGGCCAATTAATAAATTACAATATTCCACTCACTTAAGATAATCTTAATTTAGAATTTATAAAACCCTGATAAGAAAATATATTTATTTGCTACTCTAAAAAATATTATAATTATTATTTTTGATATCCCAATTTAAACGAGAAAGAAAGAACTATTGTCATTATGAACTATGTTGTAATAAAAATTATCAAAAAGATAAGAAGATTGTAGTTATTGAAAATTATTCAAAAGCCTCCCTTTATAAGTATGATCAGTACAATTGAAATGCCTTAAGGACGCTGGCAGTGCATTAAACAACAAGACCACACGCCTTTGAAAAGATCGACTTACCCAAGGAGTATTGAATAGTACAATTAGACGATTAGATCTAGTGGATCTGGTAAATCTAAAGAAATTATTAAATGAATTGATCTGGAAAAGTGGAAGTCATGGAAGTCCTTAAAGAATATATTAGGTAGATTCTATCATAGGTACAACCAAAAGATGTACTTTGTCGGACGGTATTTTAATAGAAATCGAGTTTTTCAAGTACAACATATGTCGGATTTATTTATTTTCTAACCAGCGGGAATTCCCGGGATCCCGGGAAATTCAGAAAAAAATCCCGCTATCCCGGGAAATGAAAAAGTCCGGGAAAAGAAAAACCCTAGTTCCAGGCCAACTTCAGGCACGCTTTCAGAAGCTTTAAAGTGATGTATCAACCAGTCACATATCTAAAATAATACAAAAGTTAGACGCAAATATGTACGGAAAGTCTATAGCAAATTTGATCATTTTCCCCAAATTGAACACCAATTTTAGCTATACAAAGTATTCCAAGTTATAGCAAGTTTCATACAATTCAAATAGAGTGCGGAAATTTCAATTGTTGATTTTATATGTTATTTAATACCTGTATTTGTGTGACTCTCTATCAGTGTTATCAAGAACGATTTTGACAGTTTTTCAAAGTATTCCTGCTTTCTACTGTCAAAATTGTTCGAGATATCATTGATAGGAATGCCGCACAAACACAGCTAATATAAACTTTTTTAGGCATTACTAGGGTTTGGGATTTCCCGGACTTTTTTATTTCCCGGGAAACGGGAATAAAAAAATTTGATTCCCGGGAATTCCGGGAAATATTTTTAAACAAAATTGTTGATGAAATCCACCTATATAAGTGATTTTTGTTAAAAAAAAACACTATTTCAGTACAAATTCAGTCTGTGTAGTGAGAATTCAAAGTAAAAATATCAGAATGTTGAACATTTGATTTCACATAAATTACTCTAAGCACGGCCAAATGAATTGCATGATTCCAGCAGAAAGCACCCCCAACTGAACTGTCGGAAACAAACCGTTTAATCACATTTGGCCCATTAGATATGATGGCCGCAATGTTATTTTTCGAAGAGAAATAAAACTGTTCTGGTCTTATTTCTACAATTCTTCTTATTTCATCAGCATTACATCTTCCTGATATGTAAACCAACCCCAGGTTATAAAATTAATTATTTCCGTTTATACATATGTTCAAATATATCTTTGTGATATTCTTGTCCATTCATCTAAGATTATAGTAAATCTCCTATTGTTAGAAATATTGCTCGATTTTTCTTTTATCATGATATCTTTTACATGACTGTAGTAATTTAATATAATGTTCTTTACATCGGTTTCATTTTTTGGCAATGCCAGGTTTTTATTATAAAAACTTTCTCGAATAAAGGAAGATCTAGTTATGGTGCGGATTGACATTCCGGCTAATTTGGATACCATTTCAGGAAATGTTTCCCTACCATAAAACGTTCAATGCCTATTCAGCTTACGCTTTTTTCTTCGGGTACTTTGCAAATTTTAGCTGGAACGTTATTCTTGTTGTTGTTTTCTTCAAGAGAAGTTGCATGACCATCAATTTTTGTTTTTGTGAACCAAATTTAGATATCGGATAACCAAATTTAGATACCTCCGTTAACCATTAGTCTTTTAGGGCAAATATTGCACTGCGCTGTATTGTCCTTTTTTGTAAAGTATTTCCATACTCCTGACATTTTATTCTTTAATATAAAAGAATATATTATTTTGAAAGCAGGTGTATTAAAATAAAGTAAACTTACTTGAAAATATCACATTTATTAATGAAAACGTTAATTATAAAATTATTGGCCCTTAATATAAAGGAGTATTTTAAATTTAAATTCGACTTTGTTTTTAATCATCCGGGTTTGTTCATTTTGTGTATGAAAACCTTACAAAAATATTTATATTTTCAAACATTTTGATTGATTGAAAATAAATTAACCAATCAGAATGCTCCAAAAATAAACCAAGTGAAGGTATACTGCCGCCCAATATTTTAACTAAAGTCGACATTTGAAAAATTTAGATAGTAAGGGCGATTATTTGTAAAAAACAAAACTTTTTTTTCATATTTCTTTTAAACATTTTACCAAGTTTTTAGGTTTTACTACTTAAATTTTGAATAAGTTATGCTAAAAATATTTATTAGTTGAAATGCTCCTAATTACTTGGCAAATATTTTTTGTGTGTGTCAAATAAATTGATTCCCTAGTTTCTGCCTTTTTATGGACAGGCTTCATCAGTGATCTTCCATTAAATTGTATTATTGTTTATATTTTTATTGTCAGATTGTCTCTATATGAATAATTTCAGAAGTGATCAAACAGACATATACAAACATTCTACTTCAGATTTTCTCTGTTTATCTTCTTATTTCCTCCGTGTCACCTTTTCACAAATATTGCCACATTGACGTATGGTTTGTACGTACAAGTGCAGGCAATTTGTGTATATTGGAGACGGACAGCCAACAGGGCATTGTTTATTTTTTATAGTAAAGTGTTGTTTTTTCAAACGCGTCTTATAGACCAAATACAATTAATATTGTCATTAATATGTATTTTTATTAATTCTAATTTAGTAGGTTTGAGGTTAAGAAGAAGAATAAACCTTCCTCAAAAGTTATAAACACATTAAATTTGCAAATCAGACTAGATCTAGTTTCTGCCTTTTTATGGACAGGCTTCATCAGTGATCTTCCATTAAATTGTATTATTGTTTATATTTTTATTGTCAGATTGTCTCTATATGAATAATTTCAGAAGTGATCAAACAGACATATACAAACATTCTACTTCAGATTTTCTCTGTTTATCTTCTTATTTCCTCCGTGTCACCTTTTCACAAATATTGCCACATTGACGTATGGTTTGTACGTAAAAGTGCAGGCAATTTGTATATATTGGAGACGGACAGCCAACAGGGCATTGTTTATTTTTTATAGTAAAGTGTTGTTTTTTCAAACGCGTCTTATATAAATTTAATGTGTTTATAACTTTTGAGGAAGGTTTATTCTTCTTCTTAACCTCAAACCTACTAAATTAGAATTAATAAAAATACATATTAATGACAATATTAATTGTATTTGGTCTATAAGACGCGTTTGAAAAAACAACACTTTACTATAAAAAATAAACAATGCCCTGTTGGCTGTCCGTCTCCAATATACACAAATTGCCTGCACTTGTACGTACAAACCATACGTCAATGTGGCAATATTTGTGAAAAGGTGACACGGAGGAAATAAGAAGATAAACAGAGAAAATCTGAAGTAGAATGTTTGTATATGTCTGTTTGATCACTTCTGAAATTATTCATATAGAGACAATCTGACAATAAAAATATAAACAATAATACAATTTAATGGAAGATCACTGATGAAGCCTGTCCATAAAAAGGCAGAAACTAGATCTAGTCTGATTTGCAAATTTAATGTGTTTATAACTTTTGAGGAAGGTTTATTCTTCTTCTTAACCTCAAACCTACTAAATTAGAATTAATAAAAATACATATTAATGACAATATTAATTGTATTTGGTCTACAAGACGCGTTTGAAAAAACAACACTTTACTATAAAAAATAAACAATGCCCTGTTGGCTGTCCGTCTCCAATATACACAAATTGCCTGCACTTGTACGTACAAACCATACGTCAATGTGGCAATATTTGTGAAAAGGTGACACGGAGGAAATAAGAAGATAAACAGAGAAAATCTGAAGTAGAATGTTTGTATATGTCTGTTTGATCACTTCTGAAATTATTCATATAGAGACAATCTGACAATAAAAATATAAACAATAATACAATTTAATGGAAGATCACTGATGAAGCCTGTCCATAAAAAGGCAGAAACTAGATCTAGTCTGATTTGCAAATTTAATGTGTTTATAACTTTTGAGGAAGGTTTATTCTTCTTCTTAACCTCAAACCTACTAAATTAGAATTAATAAAAATACATATTAATGACAATATTAATTGTATTTGGTCTATAAGACGCGTTTGAAAAAACAACACTTTACTATAAAAAATAAACAATGCCCTGTTGGCTGTCCGTCTCCAATATACACAAATTGCCTGCACTTGTACGTACAAACCATACGTCAATGTGGCAATATTTGTGAAAAGGTGACACGGAGGAAATAAGAAGATAAACAGAGAAAATCTGAAGTAGAATGTTTGTATATGTCTGTTTGATCACTTCTGAAATTATTCATATAGAGACAATCTGACAATAAAAATATAAACAATAATACAATTTAATGGAAGATCACTGATGAAGCCTGTCCATAAAAAGGCAGAAACTAGATCTAGTCTGATTTGCAAATTTAATGTGTTTATAACTTTTGAGGAAGGTTTATTCTTCTTCTTAACCTCAAACCTACTAAATTAGAATTAATAAAAATACATATTAATGACAATATTAATTGTATTTGGTCTATAAGACGCGTTTGAAAAAACAACACTTTACTATAAAAAATAAACAATGCCCTGTTGGCTGTCCGTCTCCAATATACACAAATTGCCTGCACTTGTACGTACAAACCATACGTCAATGTGGCAATATTTGTGAAAAGGTGTCACGGAGGAAATAAGAAGATAAACAGAGAAAATCTGAAGTAGAATGTTTGTATATGTCTGTTTGATCACTTCTGAAATTATTCATATAGAGACAATCTGACAATAAAAATATAAACAATAATACAATTTAATGGAAGATCACTGATGAAGCCTGTCCATAAAAAGGCAGAAACTAGATCTAGTCTGATTTGCAAATTTAATGTGTTTATAACTTTTGAGGAAGGTTTATTCTTCTTCTTAACCTCAAACCTACTAAATTAGAATTAATAAAAATACATATTAATGACAATATTAATTGTATTTGGTCTATAAGACGCGTTTGAAAAAACAACACTTTACTATAAAAAATAAACAATGCCCTGTTGGCTGTCCGTCTCCAATATACACAAATTGCCTGCACTTGTACGTACAAACCATACGTCAATGTGGCAATATTTGTGAAAAGGTGACACGGAGGAAATAAGAAGATAAACAGAGAAAATCTGAAGTAGAATGTTTGTATATGTCTGTTTGATCACTTCTGAAATTATTCATATAGAGACAATCTGACAATAAAAATATAAACAATAATACAATTTAATGGAAGATCACTGATGAAGCCTGTCCATAAAAAGGCAGAAACTAGATCTAGTCTGATTTGCAAATTTAATGTGTTTATATCTTTTGAGGAAGGTTTATTCTTCTTCTTAACCTCAAACCTACTAAATTAGAATTAATAAAAATACATATTAATGACAATATTAATTGTATTTGGTCTATAAGACGCGTTTGAAAAAACAACACTTTACTATAAAAAATAAACAATGCCCTGTTGGCTGTCCGTCTCCAATATACACAAATTGCCTGCACTTGTACGTACAAACCATACGTCAATGTGGCAATATTTGTGAAAAGGTGACACGGAGGAAATAAGAAGATAAACAGAGAAAATCTGAAGTAGAATGTTTGTATATGTCTGTTTGATCACTTCTGAAATTATTCATATAGAGACAATCTGACAATAAAAATATAAACAATAATACAATTTAATGGAAGATCACTGATGAAGCCTGTCCATAAAAAGGCAGAAACTAGATCTAGTCTGATTTGCAAATTTAATGTGTTTATAACTTTTGAGGAAGGTTTATTCTTCTTCTTAACCTCAAACCTACTAAATTAGAATTAATAAAAATACATATTAATGACAATATTAATTGTATTTGGTCTATAAGACGCGTTTGAAAAAACAACACTTTACTATAAAAAATAAACAATGCCCTGTTGGCTGTCCGTCTCCAATATACACAAATTGCCTGCACTTGTACGTACAAACCATACGTCAATGTGGCAATATTTGTGAAAAGGTGACACGGAGGAAATAAGAAGATAAACAGAGAAAATCTGAAGTAGAATGTTTGTATATGTCTGTTTGATCACTTCTGAAATTATTCATATAGAGACAATCTGACAATAAAAATATAAACAATAATACAATTTAATGGAAGATCACTGATGAAGCCTGTCCATAAAAAGGCAGAAACTAGATCTAGTCTGATTTGCAAATTTAATGTGTTTATAACTTTTGAGGAAGGTTTATTCTTCTTCTTAACCTCAAACCTACTAAATTAGAATTAATAAAAATACATATTAATGACAATATTAATTGTATTTGGTCTATAAGACGCGTTTGAAAAAACAACACTTTACTATAAAAAATAAACAATGCCCTGTTGGCTGTCCGTCTCCAATATACACAAATTGCCTGCACTTGTACGTACAAACCATACGTCAATGTGGCAATATTTGTGAAAAGGTGACACGGAGGAAATAAGAAGATAAACAGAGAAAATCTGAAGTAGAATGTTTGTATATGTCTGTTTGATCACTTCTGAAATTATTCATATAGAGAAAATCTGACAATAAAAATATAAACAATAATACAATTTAATGGAAGATCACTGATGAAGCCTGTCCATAAAAAGGCAGAAACTAGATCTAGTCTGATTTGCAAATTTAATGTGTTTATAACTTTTGAGGAAGGTTTATTCTTCTTCTTAACCTCAAACCTACTAAATTAGAATTAATAAAAATACATATTAATGACAATATTAATTGTATTTGGTCTATAAGACGCGTTTGAAAAAACAACACTTTACTATAAAAAATAAACAATGCCCTGTTGGCTGTCCGTCTCCAATATACACAAATTGCCTGCACTTGTACGTACAAACCATACGTCAATGTGGCAATATTTGTGAAAAGGTGACACGGAGGAAATAAGAAGATAAACAGAGAAAATCTGAAGTAGAATGTTTGTATATGTCTGTTTGATCACTTCTGAAATTATTCATATAGAGACAATCTGACAATAAAAATATAAACAATAATACAATTTAATGGAAGATCACTGATGAAGCCTGTCCATAAAAAGGCAGAAACTAGATCTAGTCTGATTTGCAAATTTAATGTGTTTATAACTTTTGAGGAAGGTTTATTCTTCTTCTTAACCTCAAACCTACTAAATTAGAATTAATAAAAATACATATTAATGACAATATTAATTGTATTTGGTCTATAAGACGCGTTTGAAAAAACAACACTTTACTATAAAAAATAAACAATGCCCTGTTGGCTGTCCGTCTCCAATATACACAAATTGCCTGCACTTGTACGTACAAACCATACGTCAATGTGGCAATATTTGTGAAAAGGTGACACGGAGGAAATAAGAAGATAAACAGAGAAAATCTGAAGTAGAATGTTTGTATATGTCTGTTTGATCACTTCTGAAATTATTCATATAGAGACAATCTGACAATAAAAATATAAACAATAATACAATTTAATGGAAGATCACTGATGAAGCCTGTCCATAAAAAGGCAGAAACTAGATCTAGTCTGATTTGCAAATTTAATGTGTTTATAACTTTTGAGGAAGGTTTATTCTTCTTCTTAACCTCAAACCTACTAAATTAGAATTAATAAAAATACATATTAATGACAATATTAATTGTATTTGGTCTATAAGACGCGTTTGAAAAAACAACACTTTACTATAAAAAATAAACAATGCCCTGTTGGCTGTCCGTCTCCAATATACACAAATTGCCTGCACTTGTACGTACAAACCATACGTCAATGTGGCAATATTTGTGAAAAGGTGACACGGAGGAAATAAGAAGATAAACAGAGAAAATCTGAAGTAGAATGTTTGTATATGTCTGTTTGATCACTTCTGAAATTATTCATATAGAGACAATCTGACAATAAAAATATAAACAATAATACAATTTAATGGAAGATCACTGATGAAGCCTGTCCATAAAAAGGCAGAAACTAGATCTAGTCTGATTTGCAAATTTAATGTGTTTATAACTTTTGAGGAAGGTTTATTATTCTTCTTAACCTCAAACCTACTAAATTAGAATTAATAAAAATACATATTAATGACAATATTAATTGTATTTGGTCTATAAGACGCGTTTGAAAAAACAACACTTTACTATAAAAAATAAACAATGCCCTGTTGGCTGTCCGTCTCCAATATACACAAATTGCCTGCACTTGTACGTACAAACCATACGTCAATGTGGCAATATTTGTGAAAAGGTGACACGGAGGAAATAAGAAGATAAACAGAGAAAATCTGAAGTAGAATGTTTGTATATGTCTGTTTGATCACTTCTGAAATTATTCATATAGAGACAATCTGACAATAAAAATATAAACAATAATACAATTTAATGGAAGATCACTGATGAAGCCTGTCCATAAAAAGGCAGAAACTAGATCTAGTCTGATTTGCAAATTTAATGTGTTTATAACTTTTGAGGAAGGTTTATTCTTCTTCTTAACCTCAAACCTACTAAATTAGAATTAATAAAAATACATATTAATGACAATATTAATTGTATTTGGTCTATAAGACGCGTTTGAAAAAACAACACTTTACTATAAAAAATAAACAATGCCCTGTTGGCTGTCCGTCTCCAATATACACAAATTGCCTGCACTTGTACGTACAAACCATACGTCAATGTGGCAATATTTGTGAAAAGGTG
The DNA here is from genome assembly GCA_949987735.1 of Leucophora obtusa. Taxonomy (NCBI): domain Eukaryota; kingdom Metazoa; phylum Arthropoda; class Insecta; order Diptera; family Anthomyiidae; genus Leucophora; species Leucophora obtusa. The sequence goes on from OX465295.1 coordinate 222,986,271, forward strand.
ACACGGAGGAAATAAGAAGATAAACAGAGAAAATCTGAAGTAGAATGTTTGTATATGTCTGTTTGATCACTTCTGAAATTATTCATATAGAGACAATCTGACAATAAAAATATAAACAATAATACAATTTAATGGAAGATCACTGATGAAGCCTGTCCATAAAAAGGCAGAAACTAGATCTAGTCTGATTTGCAAATTTAATGTGTTTATAACTTTTGAGGAAGGTTTATTCTTCTTCTTAACCTCAAACCTACTAAATTAGAATTAATAAAAATACATATTAATGACAATATTAATTGTATTTGGTCTATAAGACGCGTTTGAAAAAACAACACTTTACTATAAAAAATAAACAATGCCCTGTTGGCTGTCCGTCTCCAATATACACAAATTGCCTGCACTTGTACGTACAAACCATACGTCAATGTGGCAATATTTGTGAAAAGGTGACACGGAGGAAATAAGAAGATAAACAGAGAAAATCTGAAGTAGAATGTTTGTATATGTCTGTTTGATCACTTCTGAAATTATTCATATAGAGACAATCTGACAATAAAAATATAAACAATAATACAATTTAATGGAAGATCACTGATGAAGCCTGTCCATAAAAAGGCAGAAACTAGATCTAGTCTGATTTGCAAATTTAATGTGTTTATAACTTTTGAGGAAGGTTTATTCTTCTTCTTAACCTCAAACCTACTAAATTAGAATTAATAAAAATACATATTAATGACAATATTAATTGTATTTGGTCTATAAGACGCGTTTGAAAAAACAACACTTTACTATAAAAAATAAACAATGCCCTGTTGGCTGTCCGTCTCCAATATACACAAATTGCCTGCACTTGTACGTACAAACCATACGTCAATGTGGCAATATTTGTGAAAAGGTGACACGGAGGAAATAAGAAGATAAACAGAGAAAATCTGAAGTAGAATGTTTGTATATGTCTGTTTGATCACTTCTGAAATTATTCATATAGAGACAATCTGACAATAAAAATATAAACAATAATACAATTTAATGGAAGATCACTGATGAAGCCTGTCCATAAAAAGGCAGAAACTAGATCTAGTCTGATTTGCAAATTTAATGTGTTTATAACTTTTGAGGAAGGTTTATTCTTCTTCTTAACCTCAAACCTACTAAATTAGAATTAATAAAAATACATATTAATGACAATATTAATTGTATTTGGTCTATAAGACGCGTTTGAAAAAACAACACTTTACTATAAAAAATAAACAATGCCCTGTTGGCTGTCCGTCTCCAATATACACAAATTGCCTGCACTTGTACGTACAAACCATACGTCAATGTGGCAATATTTGTGAAAAGGTGACACGGAGGAAATAAGAAGATAAACAGAGAAAATCTGAAGTAGAATGTTTGTATATGTCTGTTTGATCACTTCTGAAATTATTCATATAGAGACAATCTGACAATAAAAATATAAACAATAATACAATTTAATGGAAGATCACTGATGAAGCCTGTCCATAAAAAGGCAGAAACTAGATCTAGTCTGATTTGCAAATTTAATGTGTTTATAACTTTTGAGGAAGGTTTATTCTTCTTCTTAACCTCAAACCTACTAAATTAGAATTAATAAAAATACATATTAATGACAATATTAATTGTATTTGGTCTATAAGACGCGTTTGAAAAAACAACACTTTACTATAAATTGATTCCCTTTTAAAAGATTTTAACAATGACTTTGTTTTGATATTTAAAATGTTTTTTATGACTAAAATTCCAAACAAAAACAATTTAAAAAATTTAACCCCTAAATTCATAAACGCTTTGTAAAATTATAGGAGGCTTATTGAACAAATTTTGTATGAAAATGACGTTTTGTAAACCTGCTATAACTTTACAAAGCATTTATGAATTGAGGGGTAATATTTTTAAAATTTCCCGTTTTGCCGGGAAAAATATATTATTTTCCCGGGAATCCCGGCAAACTTTTCCAGGGATTTCCCAGGAATTCCCGCCCGGGAATTCCCGAACCCCAATCCCTACACTCAGAAAAGTTCTGCAGTTACTACATGACAATTATTTATGTAGTAATGCGGTTGTAGTTATTTTAACTACAATTGTAGTTATTTTACTTAGAACAAAATTTTTCAATGTTTTTGACAGTTATTTTTTTAAACAAACTACAAAAATTACTACATTGTAGTAACATTTATTTTATGCAGTTATTTTGAATTTTATTTACAAATACTTAAATTTTCAAGTGTGTATGCACACACACGAAGCAAACAGAAGTATGTGTATGAATCACTTGTTTAGAAATTTCTAGTGAAAGAATATGAGTATAACATGTTTTCTCTTGTCTTAAGCATTAAACACATAGACGACTGCAGCTACACGACTACTGCCTGTCAAAAATAAAATACACACGTTTATATGAAAACGATTATTTTGACACCAACACAGCTACACGGCTACACGACTACTTTTGCCGCTGTAGTCAACTTAGGATAATTTCTATTTTTGTTGGCTACAAAACAAAAAATAGTGTTGACAATATAACAAAATATGTAAACAGGACAATTTTTCCCGCTAGAGGCGAAATAAAATCGCTATTTCTGACTAAAAAATCACCGTTATGGGAACACTAAAGAAACAGCTGTTTATATTTTACAATTGTTTGAAGGTTTCATTAATTTATATTTGGTACTAATTTTATTGTGATGTTTTGTAAAAAAAATGGATCTTACAAAATTAACAAAATATTCCTCAGCCATTATTTTAGAAGCACAAACCAAAAAAGATTAACATTTATCAAAACGTCAAATTTTTTGCATCATCTGTTTACTATGTTGCTGTCGTTTTCAAAAAAATTAAGTAGCTGACTACACGACTACAATTGCAGCCAGCAGCATTTGTAGTCGTGTAGTCATGTAGCCGCAGTCGTCTATGTGTTTAATGCATTGGTCATAAAACAACGCCAAAGAGTGAGCACGCGTAATACGGAAAAGGTTATATATTTTTTATTAAATTACTAAAATAATAAAGTAAGTTTTATAATTTAAATTTAGTTACGGGGAATGTTAAAAAAATATTGTATTTACTTTCTTTCAGTTTTTTTATATTCTCATCCCTTTCTACCTGGAGAAAAAAAAGGAAGCCAAACAACAGCATATTTCATCCCTCACAGACGGACATGTACAACAATATCTTAATAGTGAAAAAAAGTGACATTAAGTGTAAATTTTGATTTCTCAATTTTAAATTTATTATAGAATAAAATTAAGTTAATAGTGTTTACATAAATTTGTTTTGTTTATTAAATTAATAATTAAAAAAAAAAAATTTATTTATGTTTTTTTAACTACATTTGCAAGTTGTTTGTACAGTTTTACAATAATTTGCATGTATGTTGTTTCAATTGCATTTGTAGTTGTTTTTACTACATTTGTCAGTTGATTTTTAACAGTTAAAAATTACTTCATATTGCAGTTAATTTAACTGCAAATGTAGTCTACACCTTTTTAAGTGCAAATGCAGTTATTTTAACTGTCATTTGCAGTTGATTTTACCTACATAATTCCCTGAGTGTAGGCATTACTAACCCATCCTTGTTGGATGTCAAATACGTATCAAATATTAAAGTTTTTGATGAAAAATATAACTTAGAATTTTCCGTTGGACTTTATATTGTCTTTTATACCTAAAGCGTCGCTCATAAAATCGTTAACCTTGCGCTGCGGAGTCCAAAAACGTCCAACAAGTAGTGTATGACCAAATCAAAAGGAATTAAAAAATATTTTTTGTGAAAATTTAAAAAAAAAATTTTTTTCCAAATTATATAGTCACATATAACCTGAGAGCCCCTACTATCGATTCCCAGCTCGGGCACAAAAAAAATATTTTTTTTACTTTTTTAACTCAATTTAATTTACTTGTAAATATTTTTTTTAAAGATCTTAAAAAAATTAACCCATTTTCTGCCAACAGTACCTGAAAGTTATGTTTACTGCAACTTGGGATTAATAATATTTTAATATGTAATTATATATTGTCATATATAACCCCACACATAATTATATATGTGACTGAGGTCCTATTATTGAATCCCAGCTCGGGCACAAAAAAAATTTTTTTTTACTTTTTTTAACTCAATTTGATTTACTTATAAATATTTTTTTAACAGATCTAGGGTATTCAATCGATTAATCATTATTCGATTAATCGAACAATTTTTCTCCAAAATTGTCCGAATAATTTAAAAATTTCGAATAACGATTAATTCGAATAATTTCATACGATTAATCTATTAATCAAAATTGGTAGAAAATTACAAAAATTTTAAAAAATATAAATTTTTTATTAAAGTAAACGTGCTAAAAACTCAAAAATTTTGTTTAAATTTTCTGTATGCTTTTACCTATCCGGATTTCATTCTGGCTTAAGAAAATAATTAAGGGACGACCTTTTAGAATTTCTAGAAATATTTGTTAGCTTCAACTCAATGAGAATTTCATGTTTTCAAGTAGGAGCGTTAATAAATATCTTAAATCCCAAAGAAAAACAAAATAAAATTATCACAGTTTGCTTTGTCATCTTCCAAATTACTACCCTGTTGTTGTGACTACATTTACGCCTTTTATGTATTTAATGCATACGAAAGAGATACAAATTAATGTACCACACCCGAAAGAAGAATATATCTTTCGGGTGTGGTTGTCCCCGATTTGGATAAAATTTTATAATGTGAAAGAGGGGACAGAAAAAATAAAAATATTGACAAATATCTCAATTATTACATTTTTTTATCTTTATGAATTTCAACAGAGTTTTTATTTTTGTTCCTTTTTTTAAATAAAATTATTAAAAACACAACAAGTGTATGTATATTATTTTACAGACAATTTTTTCGATTAATCGATTAATTTTAGAATTTTGTTCGATTAACCGGTTAAGAAAAAAACTCGAATAATTATTTGCACGATTAATCGATTAAAATAAAAAGCCGATTAATTGAATACCCTAAACAGATCTTAAAAAGATTATACCATTTTGTTGCTGTTGACACAAAAAATATGTTTTCAATTAATAGTATTTTAAAATATAATTACATAGATCTCGTAATGTATAATAATTTCGTTAAAGTTCTGAATTTGAGTTCTTCCAGAGTGAAAATTTTTTTTTTTAATATTTCTACATACAATTTTGGCAATATTCTTATTTTTTACTACTACTTTTAATACAAAACAACTTGTGAAAAAGTGTTGAATAAGAGAATTTTTTTACAAAGGATTGCTAAGTTTATACATGTCATCCCTTATTTAAAAGACATTTATATTATCTTTTCAACAACATGTATATTGTTCTTATCCCATTATTAATTTCGCAAATACAGACTGTTGATATTTAGACTTTTGCCCCATATAAATCGAGGCCTAGACCCTCCAACAAACATTTTTTTTATCTTCTTTGCCAAAAAATTCCGTGAGTGAAAAACATTTAAGATTTTTAATTTTTGTTTTTTTGCAATAATGTTGTTAATTTATTTTTTCTAAGTCACGTATATATCTAAAAATTTATATAATTATACACTCTAAAAAATGTTTGTAAATTTACTACTATAAAATGGGTAAAATTTTGTTTAATTTTACGAAAATTCGGTAAATATAAACAAAAAATGCGTAAACTTTTTTTGTACACACTTTCATACGCAATAATACACACACAAAGTATTTTTAGACATTATGTGCTTATAAATAAACACATTGTGCCTAAAATTACTATTGTTTTGTTAAATAAAATTTTTACGAACAAAGTTGGTAAATATACTATCCAATAATAGTAATAAATACTCTGACATTTCAAATTCGAAAAAATTTAAAAAAAATTATAAATAATAAAAAGAAAAAGCGAAAACGGACTATTTTTTGTGAATTACAACATTTCCACAAACACATTAGAGTCTGGAAATAGCAACATAAGCATGAAATTGTTTTTGGTAATTATTATTAACGCATGTGGTAGTCTAAATCTCATTTCAAAATTGAAAACGCCGTAAGAGAGACACGGCCTACGCAGGAACTACTGGGTGCAATAACTCCTGCTCAACAAAATGCCTTCTTTGCAAGGGAGGCAGTCAACCAACAACCGTCAACAATAACGGGAGAAAACGGCGTAAGAGAGATACGGCCTAGGTAAAACAACTGGGTGCAATGACTCCTGCTCAACAAAATGCCTTCTTTGAAAGGGAGGCAGTAACCGTCAACAATAACGGGAGAAAACGCCTTAAGAGAGATATGGCCTACGCAGGAACAACTGAGTGCAGTGACTCCTGCTCAACAAAATGCTTTCTTTGCAAGTTAGGCAGTACTCAATGAATACTGACTTTGTTGAGCAGGAGTCATTGCAGTCAGTTGTTCCTGCGTAGGCCATATCTCTCTTAAGGCGTTTTCTCCCATTATTGTTGACGGTTACTGCCCCCTTTCAAAGAAGGCATTTTGTTGAGCAGGAGTCATCGCACCCATTCAATAGTTATAACAAATTTTTATATGAATTTTATACAAATGCCTTAAGATCCCAAAACGACTAATTTGGACATAAACGATGGTTGGTGCTTAAAGTTAGCACACCTGTTGTAAATGTACGCATTATATTTTATTTTTACGCACTTTCTGTGAATTTTTGCGCATTTTTTGTGGATTTTTACGCATTTTATGCGTACATTTACACGTGAAACGTGCTTTTTTACATACAAATTTAGTAAATTAACACACTAATTTCAAAATTCCATTTAATTTTTACGCACTTTCAATGTAAAATTACAAATTATTTGTGCACCAACTTAAACACAATGTGCGTATTTTTTTTTTAAATTACGCACATAGAGTAAATTTACCCAATTTATAGTAGGAGTTCAGTTCCTACTATAAGTTGGGTAAATTTCAACAGAATTTAATTAGAGTGTATGTAACGCAATGACAATGTTCTGTATAGCAGTGTGTGGCTGAGTGAGTTAAGTGGCCAGAAATCTGGGTTCTAATCCTGCCGACGGAGTTTTTTTTATGAAATAAATATTTTTTTCATAAATAAATATTTTTTGTAAATTTTTTGTGTTATTTTTAAAATCTTATTAAAATTTAAATAATTCCAAATACCCGAGTAAAAAAGTTTATATAAAATTATGTATGAATGGATATATTTCCAATATGTAACTGGATATAATTTCATCCGAAAAATGGTTATATTAAATTGTATCAAATCGGATATAATTCTATTTACAAGGATACAAAGTTATATCAAATGATCAACTTATATCCGAGTTTTGTCCCGATCAAATTGGATATAAGTTAATACAATACGATATGATTAAATATAATGATAAAAAAAACTTTGTATTGGAGGGCAGCAAGATTTCACGTCCTACACACTACCAGCCGCAGGCTACTGTTGATAATGAGTAACTATTAAAGACGTTATTGTATAAATTCGTTATTGTTGAATTCTATAAAGATTAGCCCCCGTATAAAAAATCAAAAATTATATTCCCCTTATGGGAATTTGTGTATAAAAAAGTTAGCAGCAAGTTAGTTAGCATACACTTTGTCATTTTGAATACGGGTGTAGATCATTTCTTCTCAAATATGGGAATTTTCTTTGTACTTAGAATTTTTTTTAAATATGTTGTTTTTTTTTTATTTTAAATAAAATTTTAATGATTAGCCCGGCAATGCGCTTCTTTTTTGTTAGAGGCTCATAGTTCCCGATTTATGGAGCTGAAAATGATCTATAATAGTATTCAATGGCTTATTTCTCCACTCAAAACTTATCGGACCAGAATAAAAATATATGTATGTCGTTGGAAAGGTACATGAAACACCATACCAATGGTATGCAACATACCTCGACTTATTAACCCATTCCATTACGAGCAGGGTTATGCTTTTAAATGTTAATTTTTCTAAATTGGATTTTTTAAATTAAAAAAAAACTTTAAAGTAAAAAAAAGCTCAGAAAATATTAATTTAATGAAAAGCCCAAACCACATAGTGAAAGTGCCAGTGGACAGTGGCAGTGCTGTCAAACTTTGTTCTTGAACTTCGCGAAAACGATTTATTATTTTGTAAAAAAATTCTTATTGCGTTTTGTTTAAACACAGCTTTTGTTTATTTATAAACTTTTCTAATTTCTCGGTAGTGACAAATAGAGAGGATACAAAAAACTGCTTTATCGACAAAACGTCGCACTGCGTTTATGAGGTTTAGGCTAAAAAATTGAGTAAAACATATAAAAAATTGTTTTTGATTAAATGAGTTTGGAACTTGTGTCTGAGATTAACTAATATATTGTAATATATAAAATAAAATCAAAAATATTTTTCGTATCTCTTTATATATAAAATTTTGAACGGTTTTGTCAATTATATATTCCTATATAAACAATTTGCAATAAAGCAAATACTGATATATGATTTAATATGATTATATATGAGAAAATTTCTAAAAATGTTTCTAATATATCATCATATAAAAACATATAAAGTCCATACAATATTTTATATTATCATATATTTTAATATTAAAAAATATATGTTATATATACTCTTTTTTACTCGGGTATGTATATCATAGGAGAAATTTTGATCTCAAATTATCCAATTCGATCTGCCAAAATTAGCCTATCCATTTGTATCTAATTTGATGTAAATTAATCCTATGGGATATTTTGGGATCTATCAGGATCTCAATTTTATATTATTGGATCTCCCAATTTTGAGATCTATTTGGATATAATTTAATCCTGTAATATATTTGAGGGATCTAATTGGATATTACTAGATACCCCAATTTTAAGATGAACTTTGATAAGATTAAATGTCGACCTACATATATCAAATGGGATATGGCTATATATGTTAGATATAATGTTTTTTTGATCGGGTTACTTAAATTGTATGGAATAAAATTCGAAAAAACACACCTTATATTTATTGCACTGTTAATTAAAATTCTGTTCCTGATATTTTATTCCCTTTCCGAAATAAGGAAAAAATCGTATTGCGGTGTAGGATATAAAATCTTCGGCATGCACGACGTTAACTTTTTTGCTTGTTTATATTAATATCTACGAGTATAGTGTACTTATCAATGAACGTGCTCAACTATGTCTTGTGCTAGTCAATGAATTTGGAATATGAACGACAATACCATATTTAGTTAATAATTGCAAAAAAAAACAAAATCAAATAAACTTAAAAGAAAAAATAATATGGGTCAACTTGGTTTTATATTAACTTATGACAATTATTACGTACAGATTTATGAATTTCAATCACGTTTAAAAAATCTTGTTATAATTTTAATAGTTATCTCACCGAAAACATGATAGGAAGGTATGACTGACGTAGAATCAGTTCTAGAACTTATTCTTGGGCAACCGGTTCCACTATGGAGCTATATGACTGAGGGGTTATTATGTAATTCGATTCGAAAAGAAAACGCTTTCAAACAGAATTTTCACATTAAAAATTCAGTAACAGAAAATAGTTTTTAGTGAAGAAAAATGTTAAAAACGTGTAGAAAATGTCTAGTACACTCAAAAAAATAAGTTAGTAGAAAAATTAGTAAAACGTTTTGTATATTAAGAGTACTAGTTTTCAGCAATTTTTTTGCTGAAATTCCGTTTTCGGCAAAAGTTTTAGTTATATTTTTTTAGCACTAAACTAATTTTGAACTAATGTTTTACTAATTTATTTTGCTACAAAAATTGTTCTGATATCCTCATTTATAGCGTGGACGACAACCAGATAGACAAGATGTCGGAGCTTGCTGGATGTAGAAGTACAGGCAACGGAAATGAAAATAAAAAAAACTACACAATTTCTACATTTAAGTTTTGAGCAAATAAATTAACTAAAGTAAAATTTCTCTACAAATTTTTTGAGTTTGTTTAAGTCTACTAATATTCAACAAAAAGTTTAGTGATTTTAGCAAGAATTTTTTTCATTTGCAATCGACTGAGTTTTAGCAAAACTTTTGCTGAGATTACTATTTTTTTGGTAAAAATCAGCTCGCTGATTTTCAGCAAACATCTTTGCTGAAATTACCAAATTTTTTGCCAGCACGCTCCTGACTAAAAATTTGCTGACAATATTTTTCTAATCCGCTTACGTAATAAGCCCCCTGGTTGCTTGGGACAATTTCAAACAAAAATAATCGGTGTTAGAATTGACAGTAAAAGGGGTTGTAGAGGAAAAGTAGCTATTCTACAACCGATTCTTTGGAACAGAAAATTTTCCTGGGTATGTATATATTTGAATTTGAAGAAAAACGATTAGTTGCATGGCAAAATAATTTTTGTAGTTTTCCAGATAAATTTATATGTTGTTAAAAAAACATCAGAGTCATTCCATGCTACTCTTACGTGCTCAACTGGTAATCTTTATTTTTGTTCGCAAGCTGTCCCCAACTCGATAAACAACAAAAGAGTAAATGTTGCCTTATTTAAGAGAATTTTTGGTATGAAGCTGCAGAAATTTGGTTTGAAAGCACAGAAATTGTGTTTGAAAGCATCAGAATTGGATTTGAAGCATTCAGAATGGCCAAAAACGAAAAAAGCCCAAAACCATTTGGTAATTTGATTTTTTTTTTATTTGGTTTTTTGTACTCAGTCTTTGTCAAATATGAGTAAAATATGTTAAAAGAGTAAACAAAAATTGCTTACAGTTAGTGGCGTTATATATAAATTCCACAAATTTATATAAAAAGTGGGCGTAAAATAGGCAGTTATCATAATTTCACCCAAAACAGGTATAATTTCGCCAAAAATTGGCAAATTATCACTTATCAGCACACGTCTTGTTTATCATTTATCATCACACATGTTGTAACAAAATACAGAAAATGTTGCAACTCAACTCAATTTTAAGAGAAAAATGTTGTTTGTTGAGTTTGACCGATTTTGCTTTTTTCGAGAGAGTTAAGAGTAGCATAATTTCTCTCTATAAAATATACTCTTTGAAAAAATGCATAAGTTTATGTTCTTTACACAAACGCATTAACATCCCAGCAAAAAAAAAAGATGCCGAAGCAGTAGAAGAAGCACTACAATTTATGATTTTAAAATTGAGTTGTCATAGGAGAAGAGTATTCCCACTTCAACATTTTTTCAGTAGTTTTTGAACGAGTGCAAAGGAAACTCTTTTTCATCAATTGAAAGTTAAAACAAATTAATCACAAAAAAAATTATATTTTTTTATTTTACAAAAGTTTTTTATTGCCGCCACCGGGTATCGAACTTGCGACCTCACGATTGCTAGTCTAGTGCACTACCGCTGAGCTATTCTTTGATATGAAAGTTGAATGGCATAAAAAAACCACTTTGTTACTGCGAGATATTGTTCCTTATTCCCTTCAATAAAAGTACTTATTAAACAAGTGTAAAAGGTGCACTCTAATTCAATATTGTTTTCAGCACTATTTTCACAGGTGCATAAAGAGCAATTTCTCATAATTTTTTTTATATATTTAGGTTATTCACAAGGGGTATGCTATCAGTTGTATCGTTGTATCGTCCTAACCAAAATAGAAAATAGAAATATTTTTGTAGGGTTTTCATCAGTGTTGTCAATTTAGCATATTTAATGCTAGATTTAGCATTTTTTTAATTCATTTAGCATGAAAAAAATGCATCTAGCCTATGGCATTTTTTTCAGCATTTTTTCAACAAAATTTAGCATATTTTTAGCATATTTTTAGCATTTTTTACAGTTTTATTTTCTGTTTTTTTTTTTTTTTTTGAATATTCTACATTAATTTGAATTTTGCTATAAAAATTATTAATGTTGTTTCCGATATAAAAACGCAACAAACAGTATTAAATCAACATTTTTCCACGGTTCTCGTTTAACAACTGAACTGGGATTGTTATAGTTTTGTAAAAGCATGTTAAAAGTGGAACTTCTATTTAATTATTTTTATTTTTTAAACTATTTTAATTAAATTTTACGTTTTCTTTGTGTTATTTATTATATTCTCTACATTATATAGTTAAACTAACACCAAATTTTATTATTTATATTGAAATATAAGCATTAAAATATCACTATTATCAGTTTCAAAATCACAGTTTATTCTAACTCTCATGAATAGTCTTTATTCTAAACCTCGTTTTTGAATAATTATCTCTTATTTTACAATTTAAGTTTAAATGTAATATGAAAAAGAAATATTTTATTTACTTTTAGAGTAAGTACTAGGAACTATTTTTATACGTACACATTAATTACACTGTGCAGTCGCAAATTTTAACAAGCTGGGAACCCTACTGGTAAAGCTAATTCGAGTACGCTGAATTCAATGGTGATAGCAGTTTTTCAAAGTTAGCGCTCGGGTACCAAAAAAAATTTTTTTATACTTCTGGTATCATACTTATTTATAAATTTATCAAATTTGATTAAATATGTACAACATTAAGGAAGCTGTAAATTTTTCACGAAATTTTTTTTAAATAATTAATTATTAATTTCAACTTAATTATTTAAATTGATTTTTTTTATATTTATATTTATTGTTTAAATTTAATTGTTTAATTGTTTTTTGTATTTTATATAAAAATTTTAATTAGTTATTAACTTATTAATTGATTAATGATTTCATAAATTTACATATCCTCAGTTCCATACTGCAAAATAAGACGTTTAGTCTTGTGTATGGAGCAATTCTACAAAATAAATAAATAAAAAAATAAATAAATATAAATAGATTTTTTTCGCAAAAACATTTTTTTCTGCAAATATAAAGTACTAGCCGGCGCAGCCCGCTACGTCCCAGCAAAATCTTTCATTACCAAATAAGTGGTTATATAATAGAAATTCATAGCTCCGCACAACTTATTTTTTGGCGTCTAAACTCATTATTTTTGTTTGGCGTGGTCGTTTTTATAAGTAGTCACGCTTACCCGCTCGCTTACGAAAAAAATGAGAAATAAGTAGTTATGAGATTTTGAATAATAAGTGGTTACACACATGCTTACAAAAAGTTAAATTATAAGTGGTTATCCGATTGCTTACTTGATTCTTAAAAATAAGGATTTAAGCAAATACTATTAGCTTAAGGAAATACATTTAGAAAAATTTAAGTTTTCTGTAGTGTGTAATTTTAGGACTCCCCGAGTAAAAAAAATTGATCTCGCGCAATATCTAATTATATCCAATTTGATATTGTTTAAGATCTGCTGTAATATCTAGCTGATCCAATTAGATCTCAAAATTGGGTGTATCCAATCATATCGTATTAGATCCCATTGTATATATGGGGATAAACTAAGATCAAGTTATATCTCAAAATTGGGAGGTCCAGTGATATCTTTGGGGATAAACCTAGATCTATTTTGATCCGAAAATTGGCGGATCCAGCTATATATTTGCGGATATTTTTAGATCTAATTTGATCCGAAAAATGGCGGATCCAATTAGATCCAGCTATATATTTGGGGATAAACTTAGATCTAATTTGATCTCAATTTTGGCAGATCAAATTAGATCCGGCAATATATTTGTGGATAAACGTATATCTAATTTGATCCGAAAAAGTGGCAGATCGAATTAGATCTAGCTATATATTTGGGGATAAACTTAGATCTAATTTGATCCGAAAAATGGCACATCGAATTAGATCCAGCAATATATTTGTGGATAAACTTAGATATAAATTGATCTGAAAAATGGCAGATCAAATTAGATCCAGCAATATATTTGGGGATAAACTTGGATCTAAATTTATCAGAAAAATGGCAGATCGAATTAGATCCAGCAATTTATTTCGGTATTAAAATGGCAGATCGAATTAGAAACAGCAATATATTTGGGGATTGACATCTAAAAGTATCCATAAAAATGACAGATAAAATTAGATGCCGCATTATATTTGGGTACTACGTAAGATCTCCATTTATTTGGGATTAAATAAGATCCCAGACATATATTGCCAACTGTTCAAAAAATAATAGACTGGCAGAGCACTGATTGTATAAAAATTACAATATTTTGTTAAAATAAGGTTTAAACTCAGAAGGTAACGAGTTCAATATGCATTTCTTTTACAAAATGAATTTCTTTTTATAAAATTAAAATTTTTTTTTCTATAAATTTTTTTCTAAAATTATATACTATTTATTTTTTTATTAAATTGAAATCTTTGAATAAAATAATTTTATTTACATCTTTTTGACGCTCTACACCATTTCCAATTGTATTAATTGTTTTAAGATTTATCAATTGTATTTCAGAAATAATCAATTGAATTTCAGTTTTATCAATTGTGTTTCAGAACTCATCAATTATTTTTCACATTTATGAATTGTATTTCAGAACTAGGCAATTGAAGTTCAGTTTTATCAATTGTGTTTCAGAAATTATTAATTGTATTTCCGAAATTCACAACTGTATTTCAGAAATTATCAAACTGTATTTCAGAAATTATCAATCGTATTTCCGAAATTATGAAATGTATTTGAGAAATTTTTCTCTATTAGCTATGAAATTCTGAAATAGATTTCATTATTTCTGGACACAACTAAATAAATAAATAAATAATTAAATTTGCGTAATATTGTAGTTTCCGAAGTGCAAAGATTATTTTGTGATATACAATTAAAATTTTCTAAAATACATTTAATAATTTCTGGAATACCTTTTTTCGATGCTTATAAGTTAGCTCGAAATGCTTTTATCATTCATTTAATTTGTAGCTATCACACATCTATAACAAGTCTCGTTAGATTAGAGTGTAGAGGTCTTGGCTGACAATCTGGTGGACTGGGTTAAATTTCATGTTTTTAAAAACAAATATTAAAAAAGTTTTCTCAATTTTTTGAAAAATGTTTTTTGAAATCTATTTTTTTGCCAAGATAGTTAATGCAACGTTCTGCCAACGCATAACCGACCATCGCCAACGGTTTTCCAGCATTGTATATTAACATTAATTAACACTATATTTTTATTTTTAGGAAATACATTTTTATTTTATTATAAGTTAACATTAAATTAAATTTTAGATAATGGCACCAATTTGTAGTTGTAATTATTATATATTAAATCGTATATTCATAAACATTCTATACAGTTAGACGAGGTTTATGGAACTATTTAACTTTATAAAGTGTTTATAAATTATAACTTAAATGTACAAATATATATGTTAAATGTACGTGAACAAATTGTTGATATGGACCCACAAATTGTATCTCAACTGATATTGGAATTATTGTACCATTACCATACATCAATATATATTGAATGATATACATATATTACAATATATGATACTGTGTTATAAATATTGTTAATGAAGTAACATATCTGATAATATTTTTTATAGCGACATACAGTTTTACATTATTCAAATTAAACCATATATCGAATTGTATTCAAAATGTTGATGTGGTACCAAATTTGACCATATATTGTTTAAATTGTGCCATATATGACAATATATTGTTTAAATGATACCATATATATTAATATTGTTTAAATGACACCATATATCAATATATATGGGACTATATATGGTAGCATATATTATCATATCTGCATCTGTATTAAAAATGTCGTTCATCAGGTACCATATATGAGCACATATTGTTGAAATGGCACCATATATGACAATATATGGTTTAAATGGCACCATATATGGTAATATATTGCTTAAATAACACCATATATAAATATATATGGCACTATATATGGTAGCATATATTATCATATGTGGAACTGTATTAAAAATATTGTTCATGAGGTACCATATATGGGCATATATTGTTGAAATTGCACCATATATGATAATATATGGTTTAAATGGTACCATATATGATAATATATGGTTTGAATGGCACCATATATTAAAATATATATCTTAAATAACACCATATATAAATATATATCGAACTATATATAGAACCATATATTATCATATCTGGAACTGAATTAAAGATTTGGTTTATGAGGTACCATATATGACCATATATTGTTTAAATGGCACCATATATGATAACATCTAGTTTAACTGTCACCATATATAATTATATATTGCTTAAATGATACCATATATAATTATATATTGCTAAAATGCCACCATATATATTAAGATATCGTTCTATATATAACTATATATGCAATAAGATCAACCATGTTATGTAATATATAATTATATATGCCATATCTAATATTATGAAGGCCGATATCTAATTAGATGAAATTATATATGGCATAATATAAGGAAAATTTTTCGGAAAAAACCTCATATATAATTATATATGGATATACATAACCACATGTCTAATTATATATTGTAATATATGCCACATATGATTATATATAATTTTTTTTACTCGGGTCGTCATAAAAATTTAAACATAAAACATATTTACATATAATAAAAAAATTTAACTTTGTAAAAAGTACTTATTTCAACTAATACAAGTAAGTCATTATTTTATATTTAGAAACAATGAATACAATAGGCCATTATTAGGAATTCATTATTTTATATTATAAAATAATGCAAAAGGTAATGATATATCATTTTTGGTAATGCAGATAGTAATGAGGTGTCATTACCAATATTTTGCTGGGGTTGTTAGCGTGCCCTAAAGTTTAGGGGGGACGCAGCAGGGTTGGAAAGCATTTTATAATATTAAAAATAGCGGGCAAAGCCCGCTGCGTTGTCTTAACGTGTCTTAAAGTTTTTTTTTTTAATTCCAGTTTACGTAAAGGTAGACCTGGCAATTCAAGTAAATTCACAAATTCAGTTGGAAAATTTACTGCGTCGGTTTCTTCCACCGGTGCTTCGTTACATGAAGTTTAAATATCGGAATATATAAGTTCCATTCCTTTTCTAAGGTTTTTTCTCTTTTGGAAAATTTGTTTAACTTTTTGGAGAGTATGTTTCTATGCTACATAAGTTTTGTATTCCGTGGATAGTGTTTGAACAGGTAATTCCCTCTTCCAATCCATTTGCATTGTCTATAATTTCAATTCCACTCGTTCAACGTTTATATCCATTTCATTCCACTTGTGTAGTGTTTCAATTCCACTCGTTTCCTATTTAGTTTCTTAATTTTAGTGTTTCATATACACTTGTTCTTTAAGTTTTAGGTTTCTAGCTAAAGACGCAGACGTTAAGGGCGGGGGGCAATTTTCCCCTTTTGAACCACCATTTTTACCACGTTCCTGTCCAAAAGCCTAGAAATACCTTGTGGATAAGTTAGCCCATACTCCAAGGAAAACATATTATATATTACAGGTTTCTAGCCGAAGGGTTCGGTTAGGCCATCAAGGGGGAGAATTATTCCGTTTTTATCCGTCCCGGTAGGAATTTCCAAAAATTCCGTCTTAGAGGACGTCTGCGTTGGAGGAGGAACCTACTACATACATAATTTTAGGTCTCTATATCCAGCAGTTTGGCCAGGCCGTCAAGGGGGAAGTTTTTTCCCTTTTTACCCCTCCCGGTATGAATTTCCAAAAATACCATCTTAGGGGACGTCAACGTTGGAGAAGGAACCCAAATACCGAATTTAAGATCCCTTGTTCCAGCAGTTTGGCCAGGCCGTTAAGGGGGAGACTTTTCCTGTTTTTGACCCTACCTGTAGAAATTTCCAAAAATCTCATCTTAGCGGATGTCTACAATAGAGGAGGAACTTTAACACCAAATTTCAACTTCCTACCTCCAGCGGTTTGGGCAGGCCTTTAAGCGGCACTTTTCGCTTCATTAATCCCCATTTTTGCAATGTCCCTGTCCAAAAAGCACCTTCCCGGTAAGTGAGCCCATACTCCAAGTAACATATGTTTTACATTTCAGGTTTCTAGCCAACTTTTACTAGTTGTGCCCCTCTCGGTAGGAATTTCCGAAAATCCATCGACAGGGAATTTCAGCTTCCTAGTTCCAGCAGTTTGAGCAGG
Source organism: Leucophora obtusa (assembly GCA_949987735.1). Lineage (NCBI taxonomy): Eukaryota > Metazoa > Arthropoda > Insecta > Diptera > Anthomyiidae > Leucophora > Leucophora obtusa. The sequence goes on from OX465295.1 coordinate 223,004,209, forward strand.
CTGTCAAGGGGGACACTTTTTCTTTTTTTGTCCCTCCCGGTTGGAATTAGGCTGGAAGAGGAACCTAAGTACCGAATTTCAGCTTCCTAGTTCCAGCAGTTTGGACAGGTCGTTAAGGGGCAACTTTCCCTTTTTGAGCCCCCATTTTATAACGACCCTGTCCAAAATTCAAAAAAGTATCTTTCTAATAAGTTAGCCCTTACTCCAGGGACCCACATTTTAAGCTTCAGGTTTCTAGCCGAAGGGGTTTTTACCGGCCCCCAAGGTGAGGCTTTTCTTCTTTTTGCCCCTCCCTTTAGGAATTTACAAAAATTCCATCTTCGCGGCTATCTGCGATGGATGAGGAACATTCATACCAAATTTCAACTGCATTGCCTAAGCGGTTTGGGCAGGCCGTTAGTGGGGACATTTTTCTCTTTCAACCACCATTTTTACTATGTTCCTGTTCCAAAATAGAAAAATTACGTTGCCGGTGAGTTAGTCCTACTCCAAGGAATACATATTTAAAATTTTAGGTTGGCCAAAAGGGATTGGGCAAGCCGTCAGGAGGAGACTTTTACCTTATTTCCCCTCCCGATAGGAATTTCAAAAATTCCATCTAAGCGGACGCCACACAGAAGGAGGAATTCACATACCGAGTTTCCTTTTGGGATATCCTGTAGGGAATTCCAAAAATACAAACTTAGTCGATGTCTACTACAGTGGAGGAACCTTTATACCAAATTTCAACTTCTTACCTCCAGTGGTTTGGGCAGGCACTTTTCCAATTTGTGAGACTGTTTATGGGGAGACTTTTCCCCTTTTTGCCCGTTGCGGTAGGAATTTCCAAAAATCCCGTCTTAGCGCACGTCTATGCCGAATATCAAGAAACCTTGTTTTAGTGGAGATATCCATGGGGGGAGGAAAAAAAGTAGTTTTTTCGAAATTATATATTATTTTAAATGGTACTTTTTGGAAAAACGAAATTTTTTGGCAAAAGGTACTTTGTTTTTACAAAGTACTTTATTTGTACTTTTTTTGGAAAAGGTATTTTGTTTTAAAAAGGTGTTTTTTTGGAAAAATGTATGTTTTTCGGAAAAAGGTACTTTTTTTGGAAAAGGTACTTCTTTTGGAAAAGGAACATTTTTTTAGAAAAAGGTACTTTTTTTTGGGAAAAGGTACTTGTTTTTGAAAAAGGTACTTTTTTTGAAAAAGGTATTCTTTTGAAAAAATGTATGTTTTTTGGGAAAAGGAACATTTTTTTAGAAAAAGGTACTTTTTTTGGGAAAAGGTACTTTTTTTTGAAAAAGGTACTTTTTTTGAAAAAGGTATTTTTTTGGAAAAATGTATGTTTTTGGGGAATAGGTACTTTTTTTGGAAAAGGTACTTTTTTTTGGAAAAAGTGCATTTTTTTAGAAAAAGGTACATGTTTTGGAAAAAGGTAATTTTTTTAAAAAAGGTACTTTTTTTTGGGTAAGGTACTTTTTTTGGAAAAAGGTACTTTTTTGGAAAACGGAATTTTTTTTGGAAAAAGTTAATTTTTTTGGAAAAAGGTACTTTTTTGGAAAAATGTACTTTTTTCGGGAAAAGGTACTTTTTTGGAAAAAGGTACTTTTTTTGAACAAAGGTACGTTTTTTGAAAAAAGGTACTTTTTTTGGAAAAAGGTACTTTTTTGGAAAAAGGTACTTTTTTTGGAAAAAGGTACTTTTTTTGGAAAAAGGTACTTTTTTTGGAAAAAGGTACTTTTTTTGGAAAAAGGTACTTTTTTTTGGAAAAAGGTACTTTTTTTGGAAAAGGAATTTTTTTTGGAAAAAGGTACTTTTTTTGGAAAAAGGTACTTTTTTTGGAAAAAAAAAGGTACTTTTTTTGGAAAAAAGTACTTTTTTTGGAAAAAGGTACTTTTTTGGAAAAAGGTATTTTTTTTGGAAAAAGGTACTTTTTTTGGAAAAAGGTACTTTTTTTGGAAAAAGGTACTTTTTTCGGAAAAAGGTACTTTTTCGGAAAAAGGTACTTTTTTGGAAAATGGTACTTTGTTTGGAAAAAGGTACTTTTTTTTGGAAAAAGGTACTTTTTTTGGAAAAAGGTACTTTTTTGGAAAAAGGTACTTTTTTGGAAAAAGGTACTTTTTTTGGAAAAAGGTACTTTTTTGGGAAAAAGGTACTTTTTTTGGGAAAAGGTACTTTTTTGGAAAAAGGTACTTTTTTGGAAAAAGGTACTTTTTTTGTCCCCTTTTTGCCCCTCCCGATAAGAATTTCCAAAAATGCCGTCTCAACGGACGTCTACACCGGTCGAGGAACCTACATACCAAATTTCAACTTCATAGCTCCAGCAGTTTGAGCAGGCCGTCAAGGGGGAGACTTTTTCCCCTTTTTGCCCGTCCCTGTAAAAATTTCCAAAACTCCCGTCTTGGTGGATGTCTACGATAGTGGAGGAACCTTTATACCAAATTTCAACTTCCTACCTCCAGCGGTTTGGGCAGGCCGTCAAGGGGGGCCTTTTTCCCCTTTTTAACCCCCATTTTTACAACGTCCCTGTCCAAAATTCCAGAAAGTACTTTCCAGAAAAGTTAGCCCATACTCCAAGGAACACATATCTTAAATTTCAGCTTTCTAGCCAAAGGGGTTTTGGCAGGCCGCCAAGGGGGAGACTTTTCCCCTTTTTGCCCGTTCCGGTAGGAATTTCCAAAAATCCCGTCTTAGCGGACGTCTACGCCGAAAGAGGAACCTACATACCAAATTTCAACTTCCTAGCTTCAGCGGTTTGGGCTGGGCGATGTTGAGTCAGTCAGTCACGTTATTCTTTTATATATAGAGAACTAGCGGGCGCAGCCCGCTACGTTGTTAGCGTGCCTTAAAGGTTAAGGGGGGGAGGGCTGCGCCCCCCACAATTTTTATTAAATTCGTTTTTTTATTTAAAGCCTTCACCCAGCCACCACAAATAAATAATTCTGCACAACAATGGGTTTAAAATAAATAAATATTTGATCACTTTTGCTCATGAGAGTGGATTGTTAGTAATGAATCCATAATAATTTGCAATATACGTGTGTATGTCAAGATAATTTGGTAAAGTGCGAACTTAGGTAGATAGACCCGTAAGTAGTTTTGTTCATTTGTGTTTTGAATGAAAATAAATAACGTAAAGCAGGGTTGAAAAGCATTTTATAATATTAAAAATTGCGGGCAAAGCTACGTTGTTAGCGTGTCTTAAAGTTTTTTTTTTTTAATTCCAGTTTATGTAAAGGTAGACCTGGCAATTCAAGTAAATTCACAAATTCAGTTGGAAAATTTACTGCGTCGGTTTCTTCCACCGGTGCTTCGTTACATGAAGTTTAAATATCGGAATATATAAGTTCCATTCCTTTTCTAAGGTTTTTTCTCTTTCAGAAAATTTGTTTAACTTTTTGGAGAGTATGTTTCAATGCTACATAAGTTTCATATTCCGTTGATAGTGTTTGAACAGGTAATTCCCTCTTCCAATCCATTTGCAATGTCTATAATTTCAATTCCACTCGTTCAACGTTTATATCCATTTCATTCCACTTGTGTAGTGTTTCAATCCCACTCGTTTCCTATTTAGTTTCTTAATTTTAGTGTTTCATATACACTTGTTCTTTAAGTTTTAGGTTTCTAGCTAAAGACGCAGACGTTAAGGGGGGGGGGGGGGCAATTTTCCCCTTTTGAACCACCATTTTTACCACGTTCCTGTCCAAAGTCCTAGAAATGCCTTGTCGATAAGTTAGCCCATACTCCAAGGAAAACATATTATATATTACAGGTTTCTAGCCGAAGGGTTCGGTTAGGCCATCAAGGGGGAGAATTATTCCGTTTTTACCCCTCCCGGTAGGAATTTCCAAAAATTCCGTCTTAGAGGACGTCTGCGTTGGAGGAGGAACCTACTACATACATAATTTTAGGTCTCTATATCCAGCAGTTTGGCCAGGCCGTCAAGGGGGAAGTTTTTTCCCTTTTTACCTCTCCCGGTATGAATTTACAAAAATACCATCTTAGGGGACGTCAACGTTTGAGAAGGAACCCAAATACCGAATTTAAGATCCCTTGTTCCAGCAGTTTGGCCAGGCCGTTAAGGGGGAGACTTTTCCTGTTTTTGACCCTACCTGTAGAAATTTCCAAAAATCTCATCTTAGCGGATGTCTACAATAGAGGAGGAACTTTAATACCAAATTTCAACTTCCTACCTCCAGCGGTTTGGGCAGGCCTTTAAGCGGCACTTTTCGCTTCATTAATCCCCATTTTTGCAATGTCCCTGTCCAAAAAGCACCTTCTCGGTAAGTGAGCACATACTCCAAGTAACATATGTTTTACATTTCAGGTTTCTAGCCAACTTTTACTAGTTGTGCCCCTCTCGGTAGGAATTTCCGAAAATCCATCGACAGGGAATTCCAGCTTCCTAGTTCCAGCAGTTTGAGCAGGCTGAGAGGAACTTAAGTACCGAATTTCGGCTTCCTAGTTCCAGCAGTTTGGACAGGTCGTTAAGGGGCAACTTTCACTTTTTGAGCCCCCATTTTATAACGACCCTGTCCAAAATTCAAAAAAGTATCTTTCTAATAAGTTAGCCCTCACTCCAGGGACCCACATTTTAATCTTCAGGTTTCTAGCCGAAGGGGTTTTTACCGGCCCCCAAGGTGAGGCTTTTCTTCTTTTTGCCCCTCCCTTTAGGAATTTACAAAAATTCCATCTTCGCGGCTATCTGCGATGGATGAGGAACATTCATACCAAATTTCAACTGCATTGCCTAAGCGGTTTGGGCAGGCCGTTAGTGGGGACATTTTTCCCTTTCAACCACCATTTTTACTATGTTCCTGTTCCAAAATAGAAAAATTACGTTGCCGGTGAGTTAGTCCTACTCCAAGGAATACATATTTAAAATTTTAGGTTGGCCAAAAGGGATTGGGCAAGCCGTCAGGAGGAGACTTTTACCTTATTTCCCCTCCCGATAGGAATTTCAAAAATTCCATCTAAGCGGACGCCACACAGAAGGAGGAATTCACATACCGAGTTTCCTTTTGGGATATCCTGTAGGGAATTCCAAAAATACAAACTTAGTCGATGTCTACTACAGTGGAGGAACCTTTATACCAAATTTCAACTTCTTACCTCCAGTGGTTTGGGCAGGCACTTTTCCAATTTGTGAGACTGTTTATGGGGAGACTTTTCCCCTTTTTGCCCGTTCCGGTTGGAATTTACAAAAATCCCGTCTTAGCGCACGTCTATGCCGAATATCAAGAAACCTTGTTTTAGTGGTGATATCCGTGGGGGGAGGAAAAAAAGTAGTTTTTTTGAAATTATATACTATTTTAAATGGTACTTTTTGGGAAAACGAAATTTTTTGGAAAAAGATACTTTGTTTTTACAAAGTACTTTATTTGTACTTTTTTTGGAAAAGGTATTTTTTTTTAAAAAGGTGTTTTTTTTTTGGAAAAATGTATGTTTTTTGGAAAAAGGTACTTTTTTGGAAAAGGTACTTCTTTTGGTACTTTTTTTTTGGGGAAAAGGTACTTTTTTTTAGAAAAGGTACTTTTTTTTGAAAAAGGTATTTTTTTGAAAAAATGTATGTTTTTTGGGAAAAGGAACATTTTTTTAGAAAAAGGTACTTTTTTTGGGAAAAGGTACTTTTTTTGAAAAAGTTATTTTTTTGGAAATATGTATGTTTTTTGGGAAACGGTACTTTTTTTTAAAAAGGTACATTTTTTTAGAAAAAGGTACATTTTTTGGAAAAAGGTACTTTTTTTGGAAAAAGGTACTTTTTTTGGAAAAAGGTACTTTTTTTTTGGAAAAGGGTACTTTTTTTGGAAAAAGGTACTTTTTTCGGAAAAAGGTACTTTTTTTGGAAAAAGGTACTTTTTTTGGAAAAAGGTACTTTTTTTGAAAAAAGGTACTTTTTTTGGAAAAAGGTACTTTTTTTTTGGAAAAGGGTACTTTTTTTTGGAAAAGGTACTTTTTTTGGAAAAAGGTACTTTTTTTGGAAAAAGGTACTTTTTTTGGAAAAAGGTACTTTTTTTGGAAAAAGGTACTTTTTTTGGAAAAAGGTACTTTTTTTGGAAAAAGGTACTTTTTTTGGAAAAAGGTACTTTTTTTGGAAAAAGGTACTTTTTTTGGAATAAGGTACTTTTTTTGGAAAAAGGTACTTTTTTCGGAAAAAGGTACTTTTTTTGGAAAAAGGTACTTTTTTTGGAAAAGGTACTTTTTTTGGAAAAGGTACTTTTTTTGGAAAAAGGTACTTTTTTTGGAAAAAGGTACTTTTTTTGGAATAAGGTACTTTTTTTGGAAAAAGGTACTTTTTTCGGAAAAAGGTACTTTTTTTGGAAAAAGGTACTTTTTTTGGAAAAGGTACTTTTTTTGGAAAAGGTACTTTTTTTGGAAAAAGGTACTTTTTTTGGAAAAAGGTACTTTTTTTTGGAAAAGGTACTTTTTTTGGAAAAAGGTACTTTTTTTGGAAAAAGGTACTTTTTTTGGAAAAAGGTACTTTTTTTGGAAAGAGGTACTTTTTTTGGAATAAGGTACTTTTTTTGGAAAAAGGTACTTTTTTTGGAAAAAGGTACTTTTTTTTGGAAAAGGTACTTTTTTTGGAAAAAGGTACTTTTTTTGGAAAAAGGTACTTTTTTTGGAAAAAGGTACTTTTTTTGGAAAAAGGTACTTTTTTTGGAAAAAGGTACTTTTTTTGGAAAAAGGTACTTTTTTTGGAAAAAGGAATTTTTTTTGGAAAAAGGTACTTTTTTTGGAAAAAGGTACTTTTTTTGGAAAGAGGTACTTTTTTTGGAATAAGGTACTTTTTTTTGGAAAAAGGTACTTTTTTTGGAAAAAGGTACTTTTTTTTGGAAAAGGTACTTTTTTTGGAAAAAGGTACTTTTTTTGGAAAAAGGTACTTTTTTTTTTGGAAAAAGGTACTTTTTTTGGAAAAAGGTACTTTTTTTGGAAACAGGAATTTTTTTTGGAAAAAGGTACTTTTTTTGGAAAAAGGTACTTTTTTTGGAAAGAGGTACTTTTTTTGGAATAAGGTACTTTTTTTGGAAAAAGGTACTTTTTTTGGAAAAAGGTACTTTTTTTTGGAAAAAGGTACTTTTTTTTGAAAAAGGTACTTTTTTTGGAAAAAGGTACTTTTTTGGAAAAAGGTACTTTTTTGGGAAAATGGTACTTTTTTTGGGAAAAGGTACTTTTTTTGGGAAAAGGTACTTTTTTGGAAAAAGGTACTTTTTTTGTCCCCTTTTTGCCCCTCCCGATAAGAATTTCCAAAAATGCCGTCTCAACGGACGTCTACACCGGTCGAGGAATCTACATACCAAATTTCAACTTCATAGCTCCAGCAGTTTGAGCAGGCCCTCAAGGGGGAGACTTTTTCCCCTTTTTGCCCGTCCCTGTAAAAATTTCCAAAACTCCCGTCTTGGCGGATGTCTACGATAGTGGAGGAACCTTTATACCAAATTTCAACTTGCTACCTCCAGCGGTTTGGGCAGGCCGTCAAGGGGGGCCTTTTTCCCCCCATTTTTACAACGTCCCTGTCCAAAATTCTAGAAAGTACTTTCCAGAAAAGTTAGCCCCTACTCCAAGGAACACATATCTTAAATTTCAGCTTTCTAGCCAAAGGGGTTTTGGCAGGCCGTCAAGGGGGACACTTTCCCCCTTTTTGCCCGTTCCGGTAGGAATTTCCAAAAATCCCGTCTTAGTGGACGTCTACCCCGAAAGAGGAACCTACATACCAAATTTCAACTTCCTAGCTTCAGCGGTTTGGGCTGGGCGATGTTGAGTCAGTCAGTCAGTCAGTCAGTCAGTCACGTTATTCTTTTATATATAGAGATTAATTAAAAATAATGGCAAAAATGAGAAAAATTAAATATAAATATTACGATCGCGACATATCAAATCTAATACATTTTTAGCTTACATTACGAATATGAAATCAATATTGAAATCGGAGTCGCGGATTTCGCGAAATTTGAAAATTTCAAACAAAAAATGTTCAACTTTGATCAGGATGTTTTCTTATATTTACGACTATGAAAAAACAGAAACAGTTCTGATAACCGCATTTGTAGCCAATCGCATGGGTCGGTTGTGGTAGCCGAATTTTTCAGTTGTGGTAACAGAAAACCAATTGAGACAGGACTAATTTGGCTGTGACAACGGAATTTCAGTTGTATCAAGAATAATTGGGTAGCCACAACCGAAAAATTCGTTTGATGCAACTGAACCATTCGATTGACAACAAATGGGGTTGTCAGCACCGAATCTGTTTTCTGGGTGTATCTGTGGAATGTCTTATTATGTGAGATATGGTTTTTGGTAGCAATAAAATTATAGGAAGCTAAATAATAGCGAAATATTAAAAAAGTCAAAATTTAAGTTAATTTGCAAGGATATCCGTTATCCTTTATAAAATTAAAATCAGTGTTATATATAATGAAGGCCCGTGGTAAGTAAATTGTAAAACTATAAAAAATTGGATTTTTCGATAACACCGTTTACAGGTAATTAGGAAAATACCTCAAAAAAACTTGAGTTTTTTTAAATTTTCAACTTTAATGTTTTTTGGACCACTCTAATACACACGTATATTGCAATTTATAATAGATTCATTACTAACAATCCACTTTCATGAGAAAAAGTGATCAAATATTTATTTATTTTAAACCCATTGTTGTGTCAAAATTATATATTTGTGGTGGCTGGGTGAAGGCTTTTATTATAAAAACCGACCTTTAAATAAAAAAACAAATTTAAAAAATTGTGGCTGGCGCAGCCCCCCCCCCCCCCACCCAACCACGAATACGACCTATCTACACCGATGGCTTGAACAACAGGCAATTAGTTGTTACATGCTCACGTGTTGGTATACTAAATGATTTATTTATATAAAAATGAAGAGGCAAAAAATAGTGTTTGTACTTAAACATTACAATAAATTTACCTTAACAATTATTTTACCTTAACAACAAATATTGTGTTTTATTTTATTTAAACGAAATTTAATTCTAAACTTTAAGGCACGCTAACAACGTTGCGGGCTTCGCCATACACATATAAAATGGTTTTGACACGTTCGCAAACAGCTAACGAACATGACAAATTTCATGATACTATCACAACACATATTTCCGAAAATGCAACATCAAATGTTCATAATTCCCAACAAAATACCGTTCTTATGGAAAACCATACCGCTTTATCCCCCGTTAATACATTCATAAAAAAAAGTTTGTAGAAAAGTTAGTAAAACTGTTAGTACTTCAACTTAACAAATTTTTAACTAATTTTTAGTTAAAATTTAATTTTTAGTTAATTTTTTTGCTCCACATTACTAACTTACAAATTGTTTTGCAATTTTTTTTGCTGAATTTAGTTACTAATTTTTAACAATAAATTTGCTAACTTTACAGTATTTTGCTGAATTTTAGTTACTAATTTTTAACAGAAGATTTGTTAATTTTATAAATTTTTTGTAAACTAAACCACCAATTTTGGAGCGCTTATAAACAGAATGTTAAATGACTCATAAATTTTTACTGCATATTTTTAACTCGACAAAAATAATGCAAAAAGTTTTTAAATAAAGCTAAATTGAAATGGTTGAAAATTTGTCCTACTCATAAAATATCTAAATTATTAAAATTTATGAGAAAAGTTTCTATTTACCGTAATACATTAATTTTCAAAGATCAAGGTTTATTTTGGACGAACCATTTTAATATGAAAATTGTGATTAAAAGTATCTCTGGGCAGCAAGTGGAGTTTACGGGGATGATCCTAATTTTGTTCCCTTCTTTCCTGTAGTGAAAATGGAAACTCAAATAAATTCAGAAGTACATATCCGATCAGCAAACAATGAAAATCAAAAGAAGAGTCTCTGAAATACATTTTGTTAATCGTACAAATAATTATTCGGGTTTTTTTCTTAACCGGTTAATCGAACAAAATTTTAAAATTAATCGATTAATCGAAAAAAATTTATGTAAAATAATATACATACACTTGTGTTTTTAATAATTTTATTTAAAAAAGGAACAAAAATCAATTCAGTAACTCTTCTGAAATTCATAAAAATAAAAAATGTCAATTATTACATTAGATTTTGTCATTGTTTTTTCTGTCCCCTCTTTCACGTATTAAAATTTTATCCCAATCGTGGAGAACCACACCCGAAAGAAGAATATAAGACCCCGTAGATTAATTTGTATCTCTTTCGTATGCATTGAATACATAAACAAGCGGGCTAAAGCCCGCTCGATGATTTGTATAAGTTCCCAGTCACCTGGGGTATCTAAAGATTAAATTCGGCTGTGCCGAGTCTTTAGATACCCTCCATCCTGGTGTTTTTATTCGAGGATTCTACTAAGTACAAACAAGTATGAATTATTACCCATTTTGTATTCGGTCAATCCACTGTGCAACAAATGTGTATGATTTTTTCCACCACTACAAGTAAATATTTCAGTTTAATCTTACCCAACAAACTCCGGTTCAAGCCTTAGAGAAATTTTGAGATTTACATTGTATATCAAGCGTATATTTCAAATCTGTCTCAATAATTAAAATTGAGTCCATTATTTTATATTGATTAATATTTGAAAACGATTTAAGAAATACACTTGTAAAAGCTTTGAAATTTCTATATAAACTTCTGTATTTTTCTCTAGTGTTTTTCTATTTAAAATCATAGGTTTGAGATTATCATTTATATCAAATCATTTTCAAATTGAAAACAAGTTCTTTAAATTTTTATAAAAATTATTTTCACAATAGGAAATTATATATATTTCAAATATTTGTGGAGTATTTTTCTATATTCGATAATGATTTGAGAAAAATTTGTTTGTATAATGTATCTCAAATGACAAAAAAATGTCATTAAAGAAAATATAGATTGGAAAATTTTGAGAATAACGCGTAAATACGCTTAGGAATAACTAAGTTTACAGAAGAGGCAACGCGTTTTATATATGTTAATATTCAAAAGGAACTAAGAAGGTAAGTAATATAATATGATAACAGTGAACATAAAAAATCAACTTATTTCATCAAAATTTTACAGATCTCAATTCTTACAGTGAATTAATCAAATAGTGGCAACTTCGAAGTTCGTCAAGATTGTGCTTTGAATTGTTCAGGTAAGATATGATTTAAACTGAGCATTTTTAAGCGATACTTTTTTCATTCTCTCCAAAAAAAATGAGAGAGATGTGGTGGGTGGTCAATCCATTAAAAAAGACATTTCTGTTGAAATGCTTAATTTTAACTTTTACTTTCTGTCTGCGTATAACCACTTTATCATAAAATACTTGCTAGGTTCAACTCATTAATAATCCCCGTTACTTTATTTTTTAGGATAAAATTGGAAGAAACCTGTCACTACAGAAACCTGTCCATGCCAAACGATATACGGAAAATAGTAAGTAAAGGATTTCTTCCGAAAAACGAAAAAATATAAAATTATTCGTTTTCCCAAAAAACTATGTATTGTTGTTGCACAAAAACGAATAATTTTATTCGATTTTCAGAATACCCCTGAATACATAATATTAAAAAAAAAATATCTTATTTACAATAAATCATTCTTTTATTTTAAGGTATCTTAACATGGCCGACTACCATTTCAACATCCGGGATTATTAAGTTTATATGAAATTTTGTGTTGTTTAATTTTGTTAATATTTTTTCTTAATGTCATTCTATAAAAATGTAAATTTTTTTAAGTGTAAAAATAAAAAAAAAATGTAAAAAAAGAACTTTATTTTTTATATTGGAGGACGATTTGATATATTATATAATTCTCAAGTTTTTATATACAGTATTTCTCTATTATAGAAATAATATTAATAAAAATAAAAAATTAAGTTAGAGGTAGATTTGAAAAATATTTGGATTTTGTGTTATTATAAAGCATAATTTTCGACTCTAAAATGATTTGAAAACTATGCTAGACCTCTAACTGCCGTTTTTATGGAGAACGGCATGATTCTCGAATTGAGAATAAATATTCTCAACCCTATTCTCAAAGGTAACGTTTGAGAATTAAGTTTGTTATCAAATCTATGTATAATCGCTTTCAATAGTAAATGTTTGTTGGGTTGTTTAATCTCAGTGCTGCCACAAGCAAGATTCAAAATTCCCAAAAGTGTAGACAAAATTGCCCGAAAAATATGAAATTATAAATGACTTCAATTAACATATTATTACAATTTGAACTCCGAAAAAAGGTAATAACCTCATCAGTAAACTTAAAAAAAAGTGATTTGGCCATTTCAATTGTCCCATCGTTCTGGGCGTTATATTATTACAAAGAAAAGTTCCTTAAATATGCAGCATTTATGATGAACTTTTGAGTCTTAAATGAATCTTCATAAAATTTTGAGAAAAAATTAACTTTAGAACAAAACACTTAAAAATCTTGTAAATAAGAGTCAGTTATGATCACATGTGAACGATTTAAAAATAATCTTATTTTATAGTCTTTCAAAAATCAAGTTTTATTTGCGTTTTAAATACACACAAAAAAATCTTTGGCAAGCAATTGGGAGCAATTCAACTAAAATAATGTTTTTGTGGCATACACAATATAATAAATTATTCGATAAAACTTTATTAGTTGAAATTTGCTTAATTACTTGGTAACGATTTTTTTGTGTACGTTAATAGCTTATTTGTATAACGAAAGAATTTCAAAGCATGTATAGATTAATACACTTTCCTGATGTATCGGTTTAATTCGTGGATGATCAGTCGCTGTGAATCAATTCATTAACTCGTATGAATAAAAAATAGATATTGGAATTTTTATGCAAACTTCACAATTAGATGTTAAGTCGTTCATAAGCCAAAAGTAATTACATACATTGAGGCAGGGTTGGTAGGCTCCATCGCTAAAATACTGTTATAGATTCAAATATCGATACATTCAAAATACCAGTACCGAAATTAATGAAATACCATTATCCTTACAGCAACATTATTTTTTAGTCTAAGCTTTTTGTAATTCCACGTCGTAATTGTGAATTTTACATACACTTCCCAAGAAACTTTATCACGGACTCTCCGACACGTACGGAATCATGAATCCGTTCTTTACGGAGCGTTTACGGGCCGTAATACACGTATCCGTCGAAGCTGGTACGTAAACGGAGCATTAACGTACCGTATAACCGTTTTTTCGAAAACTATACGTTTTGACTCCGTTTTGCTGTATCCGTTTCCATGCCGTTAAATACAGACTTCACCGTTTTTGTAAATGTATGTGCATGAAGTGCGAAAACAGTAACCTGAAGTACTTTTACGCTGTTTATCTAAAAGTATTTTATACAACATGAAAGCGTGCATCAACACAACCAGCATACATCAACAAAGCACTTCATGTGTCATTTTATTAGATGGTAAATATTTAAGTAATTCCAAAGGTGTTTTCACGATGTGTATGCCATGGTGTGGCCATGGTGCAAAAAGAAATGCTTGCTGGCTGCCGCTAATAGTTTTGGCGAGAGACAGTATCGAAATTTGCATCATGTGCCATTGTGATTACCACCAGTTTAACCTAAACTAATTTTTCTTTATATCAGGTACTAAATTTTATAGAAGGCCAAAACTGCATGCAACGCGATGAAGGATGGAGATATAATCTGGGCGGGGGAGGAATAGGATACATATATTGTGTTATTTTCTTTATTGTAATAAATCTATAAAAAATATAATATGTACTTCTCAAAATTAATGGAAAATAGGCAAAATTTAGATAAATATATAATGCCGTTTTTCTTAAAACAAAATGGTACGGATATGGATCCGCCTTTCCACGACATAACGGTCCAGAAGCGGTCCGGCATTGACGGACTTTAAACGGACTTGTCAGTTTTAACACGACATTGCGGTCCGTAAACGGTCCGTCATTGACGGATTTTCAACAGATTCGAATCAGTTTCGATTATTGTTTCCAATTCGGTTAATCGATTAACCGATTCCTCGATTAATCGCCTCTATTTCGGTTTATGTCGAAATAAATAATTTAAAACTCAAATAATTATTCGACCCGAATAATCGGTTAAAATTGGTCGATTAACCGGTTACATTTTTAATATGGAATTTTTCCTTAATTTTTTTCCAAAACTTCACAATTTTCTTAATCTGGGCTACAAAATTACCAGAAAAGCTTAGAAAAAACAAATACTAACTAAAATAGCACCAAATTCTTTAAAAATCGTGTGAAATAGGTCCTTAAATACCGTTTTCGAGCAACCGCAAACAAGTCGACATTGTGAAATCAGACTCCCAATTTTTAATAAAATTTTGCGCAAATGTTTTAAAAAAAATATGTATCAAAGTAAAAAAGCCTTAAGAACATAGCAAAAGGCCAAAATGAAGGTGTTTTTTAAAACTTCACAAAACACACGAAATACACGACTGGCTGGAGGATGCTTTATGAAATAAAATAGACAATTTTGCATTACTGTTTCAATTCTTTTAAAAATTTAAACTAATATAAATTATATCTCCATGTCCTTTAAGACAAGGCTGCATTTGTTTTAAAACTGTTACACAATTAACGTGTTAATTCTGTAAGAACTTTAACTTTTCTTATTTTTCCTAAGAAAGTGTACATACACATCGGTTCAAAACCACATCAATTTTAAAACATGTTCCACTAGAGCACGTTTCAAGGAATATAAATTCGAATTAAAACAAATAACCTAAAGTTAAAAAATTTTAATATATATAGAATTTGACTTCTGTAACTGCACACTCAGTGAATTGTCCATATGCTATTGATGAATTTATACACTGATTCAATTAAGTTTCGCTGGAATTCGTCTATTGAAACTTTTAATTGAATTGATGCAATTTTTCATAAAATTTTATAAAGAATTTATTAAAAATGTCATACACCCAAAAAAGTTGTTTTATAAAGAGATTCATAAAAACTGTGAAGCTTTTTCATAAAATTTAATAAATTTGGCTTTTACTTTTTGAAGAAAACTTCATTAGCTTATTGAACATTTTGTTTACAGCTCGTCCGATTAAATTCTCTCAGAGTACGTACGCTCAAACTTTAGGTTATTTTTTTATTGTTAATGGCCTTTAGTAATGAAAAAGATACTGAGAAACAAAGTAAATTGTTATTCTCAATTAACTGAAAATTTGAGTTCTCTTTGAGATTAAAGAGAACTCTAATTTTTTTATCGATGACTTTAATGAAAATTTCGTAGCTGTAGGAAAAATCTTATTAAAATTTAAAAAACTTTAGGTATAGCATTTCTTTAACCCTTTCAGACCCAGCATACACGATTGTGAGATGTGATGTTTTCTCTTAAAATTACAAATATTTTCAATACTAATAGGTTTATTTAGATAAAAAATTTCATTTATACTTTTAGCTAAATTATATTTCATTAAATATGAATTGACACCAGGAAGTTTTAATAGTTTTAGTACCATTTTACCTTAAAGTTATAAAATGAATACATTTTTGCAAGCTAGTTGGGTCTGAAAAAGTTAAATGCAATATTAAATTTTATAGTGTCAGTATTGATTAAAAATCACATTCAAAGAAATTTTGTATCTAAGCTTTTCAGATTTTTAAATTTTTTTCTAAATAAAAAATCTACGTTAAGTAATCGATATGTAACAGTTTTAGGTTTGCTGTTGTTAACTTACTAATATTTTGTTAATTTCAGCAGTTCTTTCTGCCATCTTCAACGAAATTTTAGTAGATTTAGTAACATTTTTACAGACCTTTTTTTAAAAAAGTCTCAGATCCCGAAACTTTTCAACCTTCGAATATGAAAATTTTTTTATTAAATACATCGTATTCATATATGACGTTAATAGTTAATGAAAAGAGTCAGCTTTTTGTGTTTTAATTAATAAAAAGTTAATGAAATACCTTAATTTAGCATTAAACGGTTAATCGATTAACCGCCAATTTTCTCGAATAACCGACCCGAATAACCCGTTAATCCATTTTAGTGATTTTTCGAATAATGCATTAACCGGTTAACCGCCTATGTCGAATAATTGGAAACACTAGTTTCGATGTTCCTTAAGTTCCGTTTTCTGGTCCGTATACGGATCCAGAAAACGGTACGAAAACGGAGTTGGATTCCGTTTATGACGGACCGAAAACTGTGCGTAAACGGAACGAATTGTTTGTTGGGTTAGTTAATAAATTTATTTTACTTTACTTAGTTTTTTCATAAAAAAAAAATTTGCAGAATGCACCGAAATAACTGAATACCGCTTATCTTAAAATACCATTATCGAAATAATTGCAATACAGTTAACCTTAAAATACCGTTATCGAAATACAATTATCCTTAAAATACTGTAACCAAAATAATCTATGATAGCGTTACTTACTCTCACCGATAATCGCACCGTTTCTGCTACCAACAATGCTTTGAAGTAATTGCTAAGTTTTATTCATAGACCCACTATCTGTTGGCTAGTTTATGAATTAAATTCTTTTTTTATGTATAATATATTTTTTTATTTACAAATTTGATAACTTTCTCAATTCATTCATTTGAATTGAAATTTAAGTGAAAAACTAAACAATTTAATAATTGCTGTCATCCATGCCCTACCCATAAAGTGGCAACACTGCTTATGTTATTCATATAGATGTGTGCAGACCTTTAAAAATATAATTCCTTAATTCGTATTTTAAATCTCAATTTTGCAATAAGTTTGTCTCAGTGAATTTTTTTTTTTTTACCCCGATGTAGTACTTTTCAAGCTGATACAAAAAAAAATTCGCGGAAAAACCTCTGTAGGGAGTTTATTTTTGTGAAAAGTTTGGAAATTTACATACCTACATATATCTAAGTCATTTATACTCGGATTGGAAAAATATATATATACCATTGGAAAGATAGTAAAAATATCTTATGGACGACATTTTTTTTTTGTTTGCTTACCCATTACCGGCGAATGAGATTTAGTTTTAAGATTTATTAAAATAAACCGTTTTTATAAAAACCACCGTATACTACCACATAATTTTTTACTTATTAATATATTCTCAAGATTAAAAACTTTTGAGATGTAGTTCAAATTTTATCACTTCAAACACAGAAGATATTAGAAGTCAAACCTTTTTGTTTTTGCAGATGGTACATAAGATACAACTTTGACTCTAACCAACAATTATACTGAATTAACTCATCGGGAATCGAACATATTTTGGGAGTAAACACATTTTAAACTTATAGACTGTGACCAGTCTATTTCATATAAAGGGGCCAGTTCGGTGACAGTTTGTTAAAATTTCCCGTAGGGTATTGTCGGTATTGAGATTTTTCATTTGTCAAAAGTTAGCCATACTTTGAAAGAAAAAAATCTCACGATTTTGACCTTTAATGTCTTCGGTGTTTGAAGTGATAAAAACTTGATCTATATATCAAATGAAAGCTTTTCGTCTTGATAACATACTTATAAGCACAATTTTTGTTCTTATATAGGTTTTTTATGGAATAAAAACATTAAAAAAACAAAAAATTTAAAATTGCTACGCCGAATCATAATGGGTCAACAAAAAAATGCTATCCTAAAGCTATTTTTATTACCTTTCCAAGGTATCTCTTTCAAGGTATGGGTGTGTATGTATATATATTTTGCTTATTCAGTAACAACAACAACACACAGTTAATATATTTTTTCATGTTAATATGGAAAATTCTAGAGGTGCTTTTACATTTTCATTCATAACTTTTAAACGTCTGGACCAAATATTCCCATTTCCAATAACAAACTGCTTAAGAAATTGGACAAAAATTTTGACTAAAAATTAACATCCTAGCACAACTATTTTGAGCGTGATCGTGATTTCAACAGACAGACGGACACGGCTATATCGGTTTCGCTATTGATAACGATCAAGAATATATATTTTTTTTATGTCCCAGATTTTTTTTTCGATGAGTTACAAACGGAATGACAAAAAAATGATATATACCCTCCTGCACAGTGGGATGGAGGATTTAAAAACGTAAATGTAGTGAGGAATTCTGTTGAGAATTGATTTTCCCTCTACGTTTCCATATCTCCATCCCTTTATTTTATTAATTCAGAGTGCTCACTAAACAAGCTTTATTACATTGAGCATTAATTATAATTAATAATTCTAATGATCATTAATTACAATAATTACTATAATACTATTACTATTAATAATAATAATGCTTTCAAATAATATCAACGTTTAAAAGGTCGTAAAAAATACTTTATTAAATAAGTCACAACAACAGGGTAGTAATTTGGAAGACGACAAAGCAAACTGTGATAATTTTATGTTGTTTTTGTTTTTTCTTTGGGATTTAAGATGTTTATTGACGCTCCTACTTAAAACATGAAATTCTCATTGGGTTGAAGCTAAGAAATCCTAAAAGGTCGTCCCTTAATTATTTTCTTAGGCCAGAATGAAATCCGGATAGGCACAAGCCTACAGCAAATTATTTAGCACAATTTTTTAAAAAAAATTTTGAGTTTTTAACACATTTACTTTATACTACATTTATACCTGTGCAAAAACTACCTGGTTTTTGTCTCTTGTAGTTTTTAACTTGTCAAAACGCATACAAAAAAGCAAACAAAAACTAGTTTTCTACAAAAACTAGGTGGTTTTTGCTCAAGTATGTAGTATTAATAAAATATTTATATTTTTTAAACATTTCTATAATTTTCTACCAATTTCGATTAATCGATAATCCCGAATCCCGGGATTATTTCTCAAAAATCCGGGATTTTCTTATTTTTTAATCATGGATGGTAACCGGAACGATGCGGTTATCGGTAAGGGTAACGCTATTTTTGATTATTTCGGTAACGGTATTTTAAGGGTAACGTATCTGTATTTTAAGTTTAGCGGTATTTTAGTTATTTCGGTAGCGGTATTTTAAGGGTATCGATATTTCGTTTATTTCGGTAACGTTATTTTAAGGTTAACGGTTTTTCAGTTATTTCGGTAACAGTATTTTAAGATTAACGATAGTCAGTTATTTCGGTGTATACCTCAAGCTTTTTTACAAAAAGCAAACTAGAATAAAAACAAAACCAATTTTTCAACTTAATGTACGAAAAATACTCAATATTACCAAAAGCAGAAAATTTAAAATAACGGTAACGGTATTTTAGGGATAACGGTATTTTATTTATTTCGGTAACGGTATTTTAAGGGTATCGATATTTAATTTATTTCAGTATCGGTATTTTAGGGATAACGGTATTTCAGTTATTTCGGTAACGGTATTTTAAGGATAACGGTTTTTCGATTATTTCGATAAGGGTATTTTAGAGGTAACGGTAGTCAGTTGAAAGGGTTTTGAATCGATAACGGTATTTTAGCGGTATTGCCTGCCAACCCTGTTTTTAATATTAATATAAATGCAAATAAACAAAGTGAGCAAATTTAGATTACCTACGTTTTTTCTTGAATTTTCTCATATTGCCAAGAAATTGATGCCGAGATTATTCGAGTAAACTATGCAAAGACTTTGCAGATAAATTTGAAATTTTGGTAAACAATATTAAGTTTTTGAGTAATACATGCGAAAAATCAAGTTTACCGATTTATTCTTTCAAACGAAATTCGATTTCTTTAACTGGGACTGTAAGTTTTGGCTGGCACTGTAAGTTTGAATTCTTCCATGAAAACATTTGATAACGATAACCAAATAACTTTGTTGCTGTAATTACACGATTTAGTGGGTAAGGTTATCGCAACGAATCTGTTTTAAAATCTGCTTACAAAATACTGGGCGCAAGTATACTTAATGACAGGCATTCATATATTATCCCAGCCAGAAAAATAAAAACGGGAAAGCGATGGCAAGGTATTTTAACAGGTGGTACAAGTACTGACAAGAATTGCTTTCCCATTTCCAATATGATAACGTCAATAGACAAAATAACCGGCAGTTCAAAAAGCGCCGGAAAAGTACTGGAGAAAATTTTTAACTTTGGCAAAACGCTGCTAAAACAAAAAATAGGTGGTTTGGAATTATATTTTCCAAAATAAAATTTTAAAAAAGTTCATATGTATCTTTTTTTTGCCCTGCCGTGATGTTTTCTAAAACAAATACTGGGAAAACGATTTTTGCAAACGCTGGCAAAGCGTCGCAAATGAGTGTTCTGCCAGTCCTTTATTTTTAACATCGTGGTTACCCAGTGGTATGCAAGTACTTGATTTTTTGTACCACTTTCAATTTCTGACTGAGATGTTTCAATATTCATAAAATGTACCACATTATTAATTAACAATTATTAAATAATTATAAAACGCTTTATTCTATAAAAAAACTTAGTTACATAACATAAAAATTTTTACAAATAAAGGAAAATTTAAATCCCGTAAAATCCCGGGATCCCGAAAAATCCCGTGGTCCCGAAGTCGGGATCCCGGGATTTCATACAAAATCCCGAATCCCGGGATTTTCAAATATCAATCCCGATTGGCATCCGTAACCATACTAGGTAGATGCATAAGGGAGAGTTTGACAGTTCAGGGTTTTATTATGACAGTTCAGGGATTTTTTCGTATGCTTTCGCTATGTATCAAAAGTAGCCGATTACATTTTTTGTTGTTGTTTGTTGTTCTAATATGTTAACCATTGCTTAAATACATAACATATCAAAAATTTGGAGTATGAAAATTTCTTAGAAATTCTAAATGTCTTTTTTAAATTTTCATTAAACGTTTGTATTTAGCCCACCTGAGCTTATGGAGATATTTTCACCTGTAGATGTATCGGATTATTTTTGTATTTTCAAGTAGTTTCTATGTATCACATACCTAAATATTGAAAGTCCAAGTCCTCTCGAATTTAGAAATAAATTGTTTTCAATTTTTATGAAAGTGTGAAGTTGTCCCATTGTCGTTTTTGACCCCCAGGTCTAGCTAAAATATATAACATATAAAAAACTTGGAGTACGAAATTTTTTTTAATAGTTCTTTTAAATTACATTTAATGGATGTTTTTATAAAAAGATAAAAATTTTTGTGAAAAACACTAATTTAAAACGTTTTTCCTTCTAAATTTTCGCACAAATTTGTTAGGACTTCCATGTAGAACAAATGAGGCTAAAAAATTTGTAAGATAAATCTTTTTAAGTTTGTGTTTTTCACACAAACGTTTTAACGAATTTCTCCTATTCTTTTTATAAAAACAGGCAGTTAAATAATAGCCCAAGTAAAAAAGTTTTGATATAGTCACATATTATAATATACAATTTTTTATAATTATATATTGGAACGTATATAATAAGATATACTTATATACAATTTTACGAAATTATATCCTAAATATATAACTATATCTTGTTATATATTGCACAATACATAGCGCAACATATTACAATATCCGATTATATATAGACCTGTATATATTTACATATGCCTCATATAATTATGCATAATTGTATCGAAGTATATACCATTACATCTAGTTGGATATGATTATATTATATTTGATACATTTGGATGAGGACAAAATTCGGATAAAATTGTATCAAACCATATCTTATTCCATTAAATTAGATCTAATTGTGTCAAATTAGATCTAATATGACCATAATACGATCTAATTTGATACAATTATATGTTCTCATTTTTCGGATGTAATTATATATGTATAATATCAAAACTTGTCACCTCGTAATTTGGCTGTCCCAATTCTTCGAATTCAGTTGTGACAACTGATAATTCGGTTGTCGCAACCGACTTGAATTCGAATTCGGTTGCCACAACGGAATTATTTTGAGAGTGTAATTGAGAATTATAGTATTGTCAAATTCTTATTTAAACAAATATTTTAATTTTCCACTGTATTTCGGGGGGAGGCTACGGTGACCCTATTTAGGATACCCAGTGTGTCCTACATAATCTTTGGGTCATTGGCTACACTCATAAAAAAAAGTTAGTACAAAAGTCTGTTAAACGCGTTCTGATTCTATTGAACTAATTTTCCTGTTATTTTGTCTTAAAATTTAACTAATATTTTTTGTAAATCTAATTTAGCATTACAACTACTTTTAGCCGTATTTGAACAAACTTTGCATGCTAATTTTTAGTAATTTGTGTTTCTTAACTTTACAAATTTTTCAGCTAATTTAAACCACAATTATTTTTTAATTATTATATTTTTGTGTCTCTGCTATCAATATCACATAGAGATGGCGCTATATTTTAATTTTTTTTATGATAAGATCGTAAAATAGTTTGTATCTCGGAAACTAAGCGAGATGGAGCAAAATGGAGAAAAATTCGTCACTCTGTACCTATAAAGTAACCCTTATCAGACACATGTACTCCCAATAATAAATATGGGCCCCTCTAGGGTCAGATCCTGGAAGTCGAAATTTTAAGCAACATTTTAACAGAAATTTGTAGTTAAATCAGGTAAAATTTCTGCTGAATTCAGCTCAAATTTCCTACACTCATACAAATAAGTCCGTAAAAATAGCAGAAAAAGTTACTAAAAATTAGTTAAAAATGATGCTGCAGAAAAAACTGCTATTATTAGCAGAATCAGTTTGCTAAATATTAATAAAATGAAAACAGCAAAAAAAACTGTTAAATTTACAGAATTTTAGTAATATTTGAGCAGAATTTTTGTTAATTGCAAACAACAATTTAACTTGCTGAAATCAGCAAAAAAATTGCTAAATAATAGTAGAATGAAAATAGCAAAAACAAAAACTGTTAAATGTACAAAATTTTTGCTCAAATTTTCTGAAATCAACAAAACTTTTGCAGATTACTAGTGGACTGGAAAAATGTAAAAAGAAGCAAATGAAATGAAAATTAATAAATAAAAAATAAATATGTATTTAAAAACATACTTGGGACCAGTTTATTCAATGTGTCAATTAATTACAATTTTTTCAATTGGCATTGTTCAATGCCTAAATGCCCATTTATAATTGATGAAAAAAGTATTTGTTTTCATGTTTTAATAAAAGAATAAATTAAGAAAAAAAAAAAAATTCGCGTATTTCTTAAATTTTTTTTATATTACAATGCTTTTTCTTCAATTATGTGTATATTTCATTACCATTGTTTTCATCAATGCTAATTGAAAAAAATTTCATTGGCATTGAATGGTGATGAAATTTGTTGGCATTGACATTGAGATAAAGTAATGCCAATTATATTTCAATGCCAATGAAAATTTCCCAAGAATGATTTTTTGTAAAAGTGGTAATTTTTATAGACAATAATAGGGGTTTTCATATAAACTCGTATTTTACTCGTAAACGGTATAAACCTGGTATGTTTATGAGTTTAATGTCAAACTCCATACATAAAAAATATGGGTTATATTTATACAAGGTTTACAAGGCATTTACGAGTTTATATGAAAACCCCTAATATGTTAACCATAACAAAATGTATTTCAGAGACCCTTCTTTTGATTTTTCATTGTTTACTGATCGGATATGTACTTCCGAATTTATTTGAGTTTCCATTTTCACCTCTAAAGCTCCACCCACAGGAAAGAAGGTGTGACCGATTAAAAATATCGTATTCTTTAAATAAGCTTACAAAGTACAATATTGGGGGGAAAAATTATGGTCATCCCCGTAAACTCCACTTGCTTCTCAGAGATACTTTTAATCACAATTTTCCAAGGTTGGTTACCGTTATCGTTAAAATACCGTTATCGCTAAAATACCGTTTCAAATTGAATACCGTTACCGTTACCGATACCTCAAAAAAATTTCCCAATACCGTTATCGTTACCGATACCGTTATTTTTATGGGCAGTTACCGGTATTTTACCGGTATTTATTAATTTATATAAAAATGACAATTTTTTAACTTTTTTATTTTATAATCTTGAGTTATTTTTGCAACAAAATTTATAGAAAATAATTTTAATTACTAAAACTACCAGCATTGAATTTATAGGTTAAAATCTGTATTTTTAAGACTTAAAAGCAAGAATATGCTATGTTTTTACTTGTTTTTATATGTTTTTAACGTAATTTTTAATTCCGGTACGTACCGGTATTGCTGTTTCGATAACGGTATACCGTTACTGAATCTATCTTAAATACCGTTACCTTTACCGTTACCGAAACAAACGAAATTCGATACCGTTACCGTTATCCTTACCGTTATTCGTTTCGGTAACCAACCTTGCAATTTTCATATTAAAATGGTTCGTCCAAAATAAACCTTGATCTTTGAAAATTAATGTATTACGATAAATAGAAACTTTTCTCATAAATTTTAATAATTTAGATATTTTATGAGTAGGACAAATTTTCAACCATTTCAATTTAGATTTATTTAAAATTTTGCATTATTTTTGTCGAGTTAAAAATATGTAGTAATTTTTATGAGTAATTTCACATTCTGTTTATAAGCGCTCCAAAATTGGTGGTTCAGTTTACAAAAAATTTGTAAAATTAGCAAATCTTCTGTTAAAAATTAGTAAATAAAATTCAGAAAAAGTAAAGTTAGCAAATTTATTGTTAAAAATTAGTAACTAAATTCAGCAAAAAAAAATAGCAAAAAAGTTTGTAAGTTAGTAATGTGGAGGTAGCAAAAAAATTAACTAAAAATTCAATTTTAACTAAAAATTAGTTAAAAACTTGTTAAGTTGAAGTACTAACAGTTTTACTAACTTTTCTACAAACTTTTTTCTATGAGTGTAGCTAATTTAACTAAAATTGTCCGTATATTTAGCAGTATGTAAAATTTAGCTTACCTAAATTTAGCAGACCATGATTTTTAACTTCATTGAAAATTCTGCTGGCGCAAATTCAGGCACTATTTCCTGTTGTTTTAGCAGAATTTTGAACTATTTGTACGGTCTTTTTTTATGAGTGTATGTCTTGTGTATTATATGTGCAGTTAAAACTATTGTTTTTGAAAATGTGGGCTATCTTAACTTCACTATATAGTGTTGTGAAGTTGGCCCACAATATTTATGAGAAATATTTTTTGATGTGTGTTTGTAAAATATATTTTTTAAAATGTGAGATATGTGTGTGGGCTAACTTCACGCTAGTGTTATTTTTAACTGTTGAAAAATAACTAACAAATGCATTAAAAATAACTACTAATGTCGTAAAATTAACTGATAGATTTTTACTACAAAAATTTCAAAACAACTGACAAAATCGGTAAAAACTACTGTTTTTTACAGTCAATTCTTTTTGTTTATAAAAGTATATTCTAATAAAAAACAAATTTTTTCTCTCGATTACAAATATATGTGTTATTACCACACGCAGAAAAAAGGTGTAACATTTACAAAAATTAGGGTAAAAGTTTACAAAGTTCCGTGGTAGATATACAACTACATAAAATTAACGACAAATTTGTCAAGACGCTTAGGTAAATTTTCAAAGAGATATATATGTAATTAAATCGAAGCCTTTGTTTAATATAACAACACGCAAAGGAAAATAAACTTTTTTCTTTTAGTAAAAAAAACATGTTTTTTTTTTAATAAATAAAAAAAAATACAAATTCTGTATTTTTATTTTAGTTTGTTTTAATTAATTAATTTTATTTCTATTTTAATATTTTTCGTTGTCCTCAATCCTCTGCTGCCGAACTGTAAATGTGTTTTGTGTTTACCAACCCTTGACTAACATAGGGGTTACACGATCAATTTTTGCCTTTCAAGTTTCAATACACTCACATATTTTTACTAACACAATCACATTTTAAAAATTGAACAGCAACTTAATATCAATTTTTGCTTTCCAGTTTTGAAAAAACTTGACGGTCAAGTTTTAAACAGCTGATTTATTTCTTGTAAATTTATTTTTCTTTTTACAAATATTGTGGCGCAATAAAACACGATTGATAAAATACGGAATGTGAATATTTCGGTATATCGACGAAATGATTTAAAAATAAAAATAAATAAAAAATCAGTTTCTGCTGACATGAAAATGTCTGTGGAATATGTGAAGAAAAAAATAGTCTTTTCGAACAGCCTACAGTGCGGAAACAGCCCACAGAGGCGAGCATTTTTAGTTCTTTCCTTGACGACGGCATCTTGAAAGCAAAATTGACTATCAAGTTGCATGCAGCCTACGTCACAGCTTCAAGTTCAACTCAATTTGACAAGCAGTATGTGTTATCAACTTGAAAGCAAAATCTTGATCGTGTAACCTCACTGTAAATAAAAAATTACTATGTCTGTAAAAGTGTTGAGTACCGAGCAGAGAAACAACATAGCCGCTATAAGCCGTTTAAGCCGCCGCTGCCGATTTTTTTCGGCTCATTTCGGCTGGAAGTATCAATTTTCCAAAATAAAAAATTAAAAGCAAATGTAATTTTTAAAACAAATTTTCTACTTCATCATTTCCTGAACCATCAATAGTATTTTTTTTTTTTTAGTTCAAAAGAAATAAAAGAACCAGTTATAGTCAGAGCTAAGAAGGATTTTTGTCATAAATATTTCTTAAGTTGGAAGTTTTGCTTCTGACAGATTTCGCTGAAATTTGGATATTCAATAGAGGAGAGAATCCAAATGAACACGTCTTTAGCACCCACAGTTTTGGATACAAATTACACAGTGTTACAAAATAAAATAAAAAAATATATACTTTTCAAATGACCAAGTGTAGATTTTAGGCAGAGCTTCGAAAGAATTAATTCAATTTTAGCTTAATTCGCACAAAACCGAATTCAGCTTTAGAAATTGAATATATATCATTCCATCAAACCATTCCTTTATAATTAATTCATAGGTTTCATTCCCAAAGTTTAATATTAAATAGAATGTATTCTTATGTTGAATACATTCCTTATAGAATTACAATCAATTTAAATAATTAATTTTGCCGAATTTACTAAAAATATAACTACTCCCCCAAAATGTGTACACTGTTTACAGTCTCACACAGCTAATTACAAGGGATGTGATATCTACCAAAAACTGTTACATCAAAAAAGAGCAGCGAATGGTAGAATTCAGAATACGTCAAGAAGTCAACAACTGCCACTAAATTCTCAGCAGTTTCCAGTTTGTAAATCCACAAAACAACAACAACAATATTAACACTGGTGAAAGGCATTCATACTCACAAATAGTCACTGGCAACACAAATAGTTCCGAAAACAGGTTTATGGAGAGATTAGAAAGGATGATGGATAAACTTTTTGATATGATGACACAAATAATGGTAAAATTATGCAAATAAATCTGAGAATTGCAGCATGGAATGCCAACGGTGCTTCCAATCATACCAAGGAAATAGAAATTTTCCTTAAATATAATTATTTAGATATATTATTAATTTCAGAAACACATTTTACTGATAAAACTCATTTTAATATTAGAGGTTATGATGTTATAACTGCGAATCACCCAGACGGTAAAGCACACGCTGGCTCTGCCGTTTTGATTAAATCAAGTCTAAAATTTGAAATTTTGAACCCCATAACTATACCGTCAATTCAAGCTAGTGGCAAGTGACCCTAATAAAATACCAGATTTATTAGACTTTTTTGTTTGTTCCGGCATATCAAACCATCTACTTGATATAATATATTGTAATGACCTTAGCTCAGATCATACACCCATAATTTTAAACTACAGTACTGTTCTACAAACTGTATCAAAAAACTGCAAATTAATTTCTCATAAAACTGATATTAATTCATTTCAATACTGGATGGATAAAAATTAAGAACTAAACATTCCAATTAAATCTGGTGATGATATTGATTTAGAAGTTGAAAAATTTACAAATCTTATCCATGAGGCCGCATTTATGTCTACTCCTCAGTTATCACCACAAAATGGTAGTAAGGTCTTAATATCCGCTGAAATAAGAGATTTAATACAACATAAAAGAAGATTAAGAAGAATATGGCAATCCAGTAGAAATCCAAGAGATAAAACTAATTTTAATAATGCTTCAAACTACCTCAAAAAACGAATAGCTGAATTGAAGAATGACGAATTGTCAAATTTTTTAAGAAATCTGGACACTACAAATAATACAAATAATAGTGAGTACAGTTTATGGAAGGCCACAAAGTACTTAAATAGGCAAATGAAAAGAAATGTTCCAATAAAAGGCCCAAATGGAAATTGGTGCAGGAATAATAAAAATAAAGCCGACTCATTTTCTGAACATCTGGAGAAAACGTTTGAATTATTTCCAACAACAGATTCTACCGACAAATTTAACGTACTGCAATTATTAGAATCCCCATGCCAAATGGATTTACCGATAAAATCGTTCTCACCAAGGGAGGTACAAACTGAAATCTCCAAACTAAATAACACAAAGTCTCCTGGTTACGATAAAATAGATACAATAGTTGCCAAATCTTTATCAAAGAAAAGTGTGATATTTTTAACCCTCATTTATAACTCTGTTTTAAGACTGTCCTACTTTCCATCTCAATGGAAATGCGCTGAGATTATAATGATTCCTAAACCAAATAAGCCAGAAAATGTACTTTCGTCGTATAGGCCAATAAGTTTGTTGCCAACTTTTTCAAAATTTTTTGAAAGATTATTTTCAAGTAGATTGTTACCTATTTTGGAAACACGAAATATTATTCCAGATCATCAATTTGGTTTTCGCCATAAACATGGAACCCAGAACAGTGTCACAGAATTGTAAAAGTTATCACAGACTCTCTGGAAAGAAAAATGTATTGCTCTGGAGTTTTTCTAGATGTGAAACAGGCTTTTGACAGGGTGTGGCATAAAGGTCTATTGTACAAACTTAAGTCACTTTTACCAACTCCATACTATCTATTTTTAAAATCGTACTTGGCTGAACGAACATTTTATGTAAAAGTTGTTGATGAAACGTCTCATATATGTGATATCAAAGCAGGTGTACCACAAGGTAGTGTGTTAGGCCCAGTGTTGTATACTATATACACCTCAGACATGCCTATAAGTGATAATGTTACGATAGCCACCTATGCTAAAGATACTGCAATAATTGCTTCAAATGAATCAGCAGTCGAAGCATCTTCTTTGGTACAAAGAGAATTAAATCATCTACAACTGTGGCTAACAAAATGGAAGATCAGTATTAATACGGAAAAATCGAACCACGTCACATTTGCATTAAGAAGAGGTGATTGTCCCTCATTACAAATTAACGGTTCTGAAATACCAAAAACAAATTCTGTAAAATATCTAGGAATGCATCTTGATAAACGACTTACATGGAAGCAGCACGTTAAAGCAAAGAGAGAACATCTAAATATTAAAACTAAAAAGATGTACTGGCTGTTAGGCCATAAGTCTCAGCTTAGTCTGGAAAATAAAGTAAAGTTATACAAGTCTATTTTAAAACCAGTGTGGACATATGGTATCCAATTATGGGGAACAACAAGTAATTCCAACGTCGAGATTTTGCAAAGGTTTCAGTCTAAAACTTTAAGATGTATAGCCAATGCTCCATGGTTTATAACCAACAAACAAATTCATCAAGATCTTAGAATTCCTTTTATAAAAGATGAAATAAAACGATTCAGTTGTAGCTATATAAATCGAATTAGCAATCATAGTAATATTTTAGCCATTACGTTGTTAGATGAAACGGACGAAATAAGGCGACTGAAAAGGTTTCATGTGTTAGATCTTCCGTACAGAAAATAAAGCTAGGTTTTAAAAATGTAAATAATGTACATATATCTTTTAAAACAAAATGTAAATATAAATGTAAATTAAAATATGTAAGATAAGTTTATTAAGCTTGCTGAAGTTTAATAACATATGTTAAGTAGCCTGTGATTTATCAAATTTACTAAATATTGTATAAAATAGATTGTAAATAAAATGAATTAAAAAAAAAAAAAAAAAATTAATTTTTTCATTAATTCTAATCTTTTACAAAATGGCTTATCAAAATTGTCATTTTATTCAATCAGTAAAAGATCTAAGGTATGAATATACTAATGATTCTGACAACACTTTAGTTTATAATTACAAATTAAATAAAAATGTGGCTTATTTTGGGGATTTAATATTGATATCATATACAAAACCCATAAAAACAATTAAAAACGCAACATTTGTTTTAACCTTTTTCAAACCGAATGATACGTGAATGAATTCATAAGGAATGGTATAAACGAATAATATATTAGTAAATTTTAATTAAAAGTCCAAAAGTGAATTAAAGAATTAATTCATTCGAATTTATGGTCATAGGTTTGGTTAAGTAGATCACATCACATTATTCGGAAATTTCAGTACACCTGAAATTATTATCAAAAGACACATTTTTAAGACATTGCGGACGAAAAAAATGTTAAGTCATTTCTTGGTCGACTTATAAAATTGGGGAGATATTTACTATAATCGACGGTGTTCTGAGTTCCTAATCCACAAAAAAATTCTAAAGTGAAATATTCCGAATTTTATTGCTGTTCCGTGATCCACATCCGAGTTATTTTTTCGTTTTATTTCGTGTAGAAAAAGCTTGATAGTGAAACGAATATATATTTTTTAACGACAATTATTATATAATAATATATTTTAAAATTAGTCTGGGAATATTAAAATTTGGTAGAAACCAATGATGCCATCTGGAAATGGTTGGCCGATTATCCAGAATGTGCTGATTGTTATTTTTCATGGTTGCAGTCGCAAGCTAGGGGTGATCAACATGTTTTAGGCCTGAAGGATGTTATTTATATGGCCCAACGATTGAGACTGGAAAAGGAATTAGTATTACAATAGGACAGGCTGACAATACTTTGTTTGGAATGGTAACAAATTAAAAAATTATGGCCTAATTTTGTAAATCACTTGCGTTCATCACATCACCTACACTTCACTTCACTCACCTAACGCGGGGAATAAAAAATGTTATTTTATAAATCACTACGTATTCGTGATTGATTTTTACGTTATCACTTAAATTGTCAAATACATACATTTAAGAGTTGCCATCTTTCTGCAAAAGTAGATAAATTTTAACCGTTTTTTGTTGGAATTCATATAATTTATTATTGATATCCCTAAAAATAGAATAAAAATCTAAACAAAAAAAAATGTGCAAAATATCTTAAAAAAATCGTAGAAAAAATTAATCAAAAATTCAATAAGCGATTAACAAACCAATTAATATGTCTGTTCCCGTACTTTACCGAAGTTACAGAAACTAGCCCAAAGGCGTTCCCGTACTCAAAATTGCGTGTAAATTGTTGTTGTTTGGGCTGTTTTGGGTTCCCGCGGGTACCCGCGGTAACGTACGGGAACGCAGATTATGAATTTAAAAAAACCACACTTAAAAAATTGTAAAATAATCGCGGAACGCGAAAAAAAGCTTTATGGTACAAAAATTAATTAAAAAACTTACTCAGCGATTTACATTCTGTAAACAAATATATTGATGGAAAAATTTTCCTTTTTGCAAATTTTTTTCGCAAATTTTTTTCCCCGATTTTTTTCTTTTTTTTGACACTAGCCGCCGAAGTTTGTTGTATGAAATGGGTATTATAGTCCCTAGATTATAAATTTAAAAAAACCGCACTTAAAAAATTGCAAAGTAATAGCGGAACGCGAAAAAAGGCTTTATGGTACAAAAATTGTACTGAAAAACCTTATCAGCGATTTTCATTCTGCAAACAAATATACTGATGTAAGAATTTTCCTTTTTGCAAATTTTTTTTCCTCGACTTTTTTTCGCCATTTTTTTGCAATTATGCACCAAACTTTGTTATATGAAATGGGTATTATAGTCTCTAGATTACATATTTAACAAAACCGCACCTAAAAAATAGCGAAATTTTGGCGGAACGCGAAAAAAGGCTTTATGGTACAAAAACAAATATACTGATGTAAGAATTTTCCTTTTTGCAAATTTCTTTCCTCGACTTTTTTCGCGATTTTTTTTTTATGCAATTAGTCACCGAACTTTGTTCCATGAATTGGGCATCAGAGTCCCTAGATTATAAATTTAAAAAACCGCACTTAAAAAATTGCAAAATAATAGCGAAACGCTAAAAAAGACTTTATGGTAGAAAAAATTATTTAAAACACACAATCAGCGATTAACATTTTGCAAATGAATAATGAAAATTTTACATTTTGTAAAAAACATTTTTCGCGATTTTGTTTTTGCAAAATAATCGCGGAACCCGAGAAAAGGCTTTATGGTACAAAAAATTAATTAAAAAACTTAATCAACGAAAAAACGGAAATTTTTCTACCAATATATTTGTTTGCGGAATGTAATTCACTGGTTAAGTTTTTTAATTTATTTGTTTGTATCATAAAGCCATTTTTCGCGTTGCAAGATTATTTTGCTAGTTTTTAAGTGGTTTTTTCTTAATTCATAATCTAGGGACTATAATACTAGTTTCATACACCAAAGTTTGGTGCTTAGTTTGCAAAAAAAAAGTAGCGAAAAAATTTTTACAATATTGAACATTTTTGCATCATTATATTTGTTTGCAGAATGTTAATCGCTGATTGTGTGTTTTAATTACTTTTTTCTATCATAAAGTGTTTTTTCGCGTTCCGCTATTCTTTCGCCAATTTTTTAAGGGCGGTTTTTTTTAATTTGTAATCTAGCGACTACAATACCCATTATTTGGTCAGAATAGCAGCTACTTTTTTGTAATTTGTATTATACCGTTTTCTTTTATATTTGTAAATTAATGCCTTTAAAGTACTGGACCATTCAAGTACTTTTATTTGTAATCGATTACTGTTTTTGTTGATCTACACTAATTGTTTTCTTCTTTGCTTTAAATTATAACTGCAAACATCCAAATCCAAAACATGTACATATTTAGCTTTAGTTTTTGCAAATAAAAACCTGAAACATGAGTGCTTTTAGAATACTGAAACAATAAACAAGAAACCACTGCGTTTTATTTTCGTCATCGAACACCCATTTCATATTTTTTTTTTTCATAATTTTATTTATTGAATCTTCACAACAGTGAACTAACAATAAGTTTATCAAATCTTATGTACTAAAGCTAAAATATTAAGACCAGCCATTTCATATAACAAAGTTTGGGGGCTAGTTCAAAAAAAAACGGGAAAAAAATTGCAAATAGGAAAATTATTCCATCAATATATTTGTTTGCAGAATGTAAATCGCTGATTAAGTTTTAAAATTAATTTTTTGTGCCATAAAGCCTTTTTTCGCGTGCCGCCATTATTTTGCAATTTTTTAAGTGCGGTTTTATTAATTTATAATCTAGGGACTATAGTACCCATTTCATACAACAAACTTCGGCGGCTAGTGTCAAAAAAAAGAAAAAAAATCGGGGAAAAAATTTGCGAAAAAAATTTGCAAAAAGGAAAATTTTCCATCAATATATTTGTTTGCAGAATGTAAATCGCTGATTAAGTTTTTTAATTAATTTTTTGTACCATAAAGCTTTTTTTCGCGTTCCGCGATTATTTTACAATTTTTTAAGTGTGGTTTTTTTAAATTCATAATCTAGGGACTATATAATACTATAATTCGCGAAAAAAATTGTAGAAAAAGAAAAATATTTGAAGTAATATATTCGGTTGCAGAATGTTCATCGCTGATTAGGTCTCTTACTTCATTTTCTGCACCGTACTTTTGCAATAAAATTTTTGAAAAATAAAGTCGTGTTGTAATTGTTTTTATTCCACTGGATTATCTTATCCATATTTTTTTCAGCGTAATTATCGTTAATTACTTTTTTCTAGTGTTTTTTTCTTAAGTTTTTGGTGATTTATTGCATTATTTTTCATTCAACACCTAAAAAATGCAAGTGATAATATTTGACAATTCAAGTGATCAAAATAACAGTCTGGTGATTTACAAAATTTGCTTTTTCATATAATTTTGTTTAAAACTACGTAAGTCAGCACGGACGATCACCGCGTTCATCACCGGAATTTACAAAATACGTAATTTTAAAAAACTAGATGAAGTGAAGTGTAGTGTTTTAAAAAATTAGGCTATTAGTTTTTATGTTGTAATTAAATAGTTTTCCAAATTTAATATATTAAAGCAAACATTAAGATTATAATGCTTTAATTTACATCCAACTATTGATACCAATAATAATTATAAAATAAATAATTAAATAAATTAATCAAATTAAAAAATAAATAAATTGTTTTAATAAGGGAGAAGGAAAGAGCTAAATAATTTAACGTAAATTAATAAATAAAATATAGCTTAAGTTTAATAAATTAGTGCTAACAATTCCAAAACCAGAATTACAAATATTTACCAAGTTTTTTTTGTATAGTTGTTATTAGTTTTTGTTTTCTTATTTTAAAACAAGCATATTATATAACTTATACCCAAAACTTGGGTAGATTTATAATACGTACTAAAACTAGATAATTTATACCCTTATTTTATGTGATTTCCCCCTTCTTATTTTTTGCGTGTACAAGCTGTAACAAAGCATACGATACTATTTATTTCTGTTAGATGAATTTTAAACGTTTTTCATTTGTATTATGGTAATATTTCAGCAATTACATGCAAATTTAAATTTTTCATTTGATTAAGTGAATGAAAACAAATAATTTTTCATTCAACTTTTTATTAAATGAATTCAGGTAAATTGGGTTTCATTCAGTTAGAATTCAATCAAAATAGAATGAATTTGTAGCGAGTTGTTCAATTTAAATTTATTTTATTGACTTAAAAAACTTATTCTAAATTACAAAAAACTTTAACTTTTAACTTTACTTAATACGAACACAAAGGGTCTGTTCGAGAACAATCTAGTACGACAATTGACTGTGTTGCACAACGTAAAAATATTAAGTACACAAAAATGATAGTGTTGGTAAATACAAATAAAACCAAAATGAAATCGTTACGTTACATACGTCGTTACACCACAAATTCACATGATTTAAAGCTATTGGGAATTAAGCTATCGAATTAATTCCATAAGAATGCTATTACGGAATGAAATTTAACCCAAATTTCCTTAATTTTTAAAAAGTGAATGAAAGAATTACGCCTTTTAAACCTTTGCTGTCAACTCGCTGTCACTTAACGGAGAAGAAAAATTCTAGAGGTTCATCCGGAACGGAACGTTACATTACAGACAAACTAATGACTCAAATGCTTTTTCATAGAACAAAAACAAATCAGCTGATTCGTCACGGCACGTTACTCTGTGTCTCCGTTAGCTATGAGATTCTGTTAAGATAGTTGTTATGAGAGTCACAAATAAAATCTAATATTTTTGTGGTGGAGAACATTAATGTTAAGAAATTTTATTATTAATTTTTTTTGCCGGAGTCAGTCGCAAATGAATGTCTTTTATTTCACAGTAATTAATTGGTTGTATTTTTTTTCTTTCATAAATAAAAAGAATATTACATTTTAAGTTCTGATAATGCAAATTACTTCACAATTACACTGTTTTTATATATTTTCTTTGTTTTTTTTATAAGCTTTGTTTGTTGGTGATGCCATTAAGCAGTAAAAAAATATGGAATCGACTGAGATGTTATAAAATAGTTTTCTTAACATCTGCTTTAACAACTATGTTAACACAGAAAAAACGTAAATCATAACATTAAAATGAGGGGACCACACTTAACATTAACATGATGTTAGTGGCCATGTTAACTAATTTATGTCTCGTGTAGACTTCAAGTTACGTACAAACTAATTATACCTTTATGCGCTAATTCATAAAAAAAAAATTATTTGGTATTTGACGCTTACTATAGTTAAAGTACATATTTCGCTTAATAAAGAGTTATTAGAAATCTTGATTCATAATCGTATTTTAACTATAAATTCATTTTTCAATTTAATACTGGCAACACTATTGTTTATTTTCTCTCTTCTCCCAAATAAGTCGTAAGTGATGTACAAATTTAGTAAACGATTGACTCGGTAATCGGAAGTGAAAATGTATTCTCTTAAATTAGAGAACTAATGATGTGCTAAGATAAACTTAAAAGCCATTAAAAATATTTTTTTTTATTTATAAAGCAAATCAATGGAAATGGGTGTAAAAAAGTAATTTTTTAGAATATATTATTCGAAGCATACAAAAGTAATCGAATTTCGAATAATGTTTTGACAGTATGTACATCACTATTGTTTTGTTTTTCTTTTTAATTTTATTTTCACATTTTTTTGGAAATTTTTTCGAAAAACGTCATTGTTGTAGCTTTTTTCAGTTTGATGGATGCAAGTTGTTGGAAACCACACATTCTAGGGATGAGATGGCTTTAATAAATAATTTTATGCCTGAAAATGAAATAATTAACAATTAAATGGTGGCTTCCTCACTCCAAACTTTATAAGAGGTTTAAAGTTAATGAGTATCTACTATAAACCTATATTATTTTTTTCGTTATTAAGCAAATATGAATACTGTTTTTCACAAATTAGCTTAAAATCCTGCAATAACACTGCTGTAAAAGTTTATGAATTAGACCATTAGAATTTATTTCTGGCTCTTATAACAGATATTTTAATAGAATCTCAAAGTACAGTGGCCTATAGACAATCAGGCATGTTGTACAACCTGGCTTGATGGTTTTGTGTATTTGTTTTTGTAATTCCCATCAAACAAGGCATTACACGATCAAATGCTGTACATGTTGTAGATCATGTTTGACCGTATATATGCCGCTTACCAATCTGTCGACAAAACCGAATTGCAAACCACCAATTTGGTGGCAAATCCTGTTATCTGGCAACACTAATAAGAACCCAACACAACCACTTGCACATGCAGGCATATGTAAAACAGCTGATTCCAGCTGCTTCTCCGTTTAAACTTGTTTTGGTTATTGGGCATAGATTACATAGAAGACACTCTTTGACACTTGATGTCAGTGCATGTAACTCATGAGAATGTGTTGGACATACTTCTATACCTATACAAAAAATATTTGAATGGATGTGCAAAAATGTGTTTGGTGACAAAAGAAGAATTAAAGAAAGATTCTATGTAATCTATGCTATGGGTTTTCTTATCATTTTATACTTTGCCGCCTCCTTGTAATATAACTGAGTAAAATTATTGAAATTGTGTAAATAAACTGGAAAATAACAGACAGTATCATTTTGATCATCAAATTGTATAGTTATTAAACTTGGATTTAACTGCAACTAATAGAAAATCTCCCCAACATGAGTAGTGTTTATGAAGGTTATAAGTCACCGCTTAGCACGCGCTATGCCAGCAAAGAAATGCAATACTTATTTAGTGATCAGCATAAATTTTCAACATGGAGACAGTTATGGATTTGGTTAGCTGAAGCCGAAAAGGTATTCGTAGTTTTAAGGACAAAT
This sequence comes from Leucophora obtusa, assembly GCA_949987735.1. NCBI lineage: Eukaryota > Metazoa > Arthropoda > Insecta > Diptera > Anthomyiidae > Leucophora > Leucophora obtusa. The sequence goes on from OX465295.1 coordinate 223,041,418, forward strand.
AAATTTAGATAACATTTTAATTTTGCATTAACCCTTTGAAGGCCACATTCAAGTACAGTTCCACCTCGATTATTTGCATTGACCACTCAAAGCAGTTACCGCAACTCTTCTCCTTAAATTTTCAGTTTACATTATTTAAATTTCGGTTAAAGTTTAGTTTAGGGGCACAGCTCCGATCGGTTCCAAAATTTTACCACAGTTAAAAATTCATTGGGATTCCAAACTTTTTTTGTCGGTCGGATCTATCTCGGGAGTTATTTTGGTTAAAATTTCGAAGTTGGACCTGCTTACAACTCCGTGACTTATTATAGGATTTGGACAGTACGTGCACCATGGGAAAGGTATTTAAAATATCTTTCATGACATTAAAGATTTTTTACGGCTTAGTTTAAAATTTTTAATTTTTAGACGGTTCTTTTTAAAAGGTTTTATTTAAGAATATTGCATATATAGCAATATAATTTGTACTTATTAATTTATTTACAAGATATAGCTCGACCTTTTTACCCCTCAAACAACAAAGTTATTAGGGGTCAAACTTTTACATTTATTTTCCTTTAGATTAACTCAAAAAAAATTCATGTCAATTATTGAGTTAGAGAAATATCTTTCACTAGGACCAAAAATAAGAGCGATTAATAGAGTTGTCAAGTATTCGACCTATTTGAAAACCCGGTTTTCAAATACTTCTAAATAACGTACTTCCTTTTGAAAACCCGGCACAAAGGGGCCAGCACTGGCAAAGCACCGAAATGGGTGGTATGAGTGCTTGTTAACAGCGCTTTCCCAACGCCCAAATGATAACACCGTTCCACGGTGGTGCCAATGCTTTACCAAGCCCTGGGAAAGCACCCATAAACATAAAAATCAAATGCTTTGCCAACGCTCAAATAAAAAAATTAAAGTGCTTTCCTGACACCCAAATGATTATTAACACCGATCTATTTAATGCTTTGCAAAGTATTGAGATAGCACCAAGAAACATAAAAATCAAGTGTTTTCCCTGCTACCAAATTATGAGCCCTCATCACTGAAGAATTTTAAATTACTCTAAAAATAGACGATTCTTGGAGTTATTGTATTGTGGAGTCAAAAATTATTTAAATTTCACTCTTTTGGAGTTTCTTTTTCAAAAACAAAAATGTTATAGGAAAACAAGTGCTGAGAATTCACCCTTTTAAAGCGTTGGGAAGGCGTCCAAATTTAGTGTTTTGACAGTACTTCTTTTTGTAAGACCGCGTTCTACTTGCGCTTTGCCAGTGCTTCTTTTTTGTTACCACACATAATTTCCACCTGGGTAATTTTGTATTGCTATATATAGAAATTTTCTTTATAGCCCGGCTGGAGGCCGCTACACACAAAGCCGGTTTTGGATATACCCCAGTAATAGAAAAAAAAAATAGAATTGGGGTCTACTGCTTATAGTTCGGTGTCAAAAGTCATAATTTTTATTCAAAAGGTCTTTTTTGTAAGTAGTTGTCCATATTCGCTGCATGAAAAAACGCACAAAATCTGTGAATCCGCTTACCCACTGGATTACAAAAATATATAAAATAAGTAGTTACCAAAATAAGTAGTTATTCGTGTGCTGGTACCCTGTTAAAAAATAAGTAGTTACAAGTTGTTAAATAATACCACGGTGCTACAAAAACACACTTTTTTATATACTTGAAAACCGATCTAGTTAGGTTGTTGGTCTACACCATTTCCAACTGTAATTGAGAAAAGAACAATTGAAATTGAGATTTTCCATTTGAAATTGAGAAAAGTTCATTTGATTTTGAGATTTTCTATTTAATATTGAGAAAAGAACAATTGATTTTGAGATTTTCCATATGAAATTGAGAAAAAAGCAAATGAAATTAAGATTTTCCAATTAAAATTGAGAAAAGAACAAATGAGATTGAGATTTTCCAATTCAAGTTGAGAAAAGGACATATGTAATTGAGATTTTATATTTGATATTGGGAAAATACCAAATGAAATTTAGATTCTCCAATTGAAATTGAGAAAAGAAAAAATGGAATTGAGATTTTATATTTGAAATTAAGAAAAACACAAATGAAATTGGGAAAATTATAAATTAAATTAAGAAAAGAATAAATGTAATTGAGAAAAAATCAAATGATTTTGGGAAAAAATTTTATTAAATCATACATTAAAAAAAAATGTATAAAGTAATGCACAGCCATAGGGGCCCACGCATTACTTTATACCTTATTTCACTGATAAATTTTACAGGCGATTAGCTGCAAGGTAATGTATTGGAAGGAGGTGATAAAGTAAGTGGTTACTTATGTGGTTACGAGGATGGAAAAAGAAATGTGTCTAAAAATAGATTTTCATAAAAAAAAATTAAAAAGTAAATGAATGGTTGTGCTTAGTATTTTTGTTCGTAATGTCGAAAGATATACACATTACCCCTTACAAAAAAAACAAAATAATGTGTCTAAAAGTAGATCTTCAAAAATGTTTTGATCATTACTACGCGTCATGCAACACGTAATCAGTGATCGGTAAGTCCTTACTTTTTGCTTTGAAACAATTCGGAAGGTAACAAGTTATCATTACAAGGTAATGCGTGAGTATATCGCACCCATTACCAAAGTCTTGCTGGGATGGCAGATTGATGGAAGGTGCAGGAATGTTTTATTGCTCAGCTGCAGTCGCTAGCAGCTTCCTTTCAATGTACACCAATCTCTGCTCCAAAATGTTGGGTGGGGAAATTGTTGGAATGTCCATGTTGGACTTGACATCGGCTTTTATTTTTTACATATTATTTCAATGGTGTTGAAAATGCGTGATTATGGGCTCAAACTGAGCAGAGTTCCGAAAAAGTTTTCAAATACAGTTTCGAACCTTTTGTAACAAGTAGTACTATCAACAACTACCACCAACTCTGAAAGGTCGTTCCCCATCTCCTTCCATCTCACCAGAAAATTTTTTATACATTCCCTAGCAGCAGGTACATTAACAGAACTTATATTTTCATTCATTTTTATAACGCGTGATGGTCCTTCCAATCGCTCCGATCAAATGAACATTTGGGCCATGTGATGATAGGAGCGTTTGGGTAGCGCGAATTCAAATTGAAATTTATTTCCTTCAGCCGAACTATGTATTTGATTACCGGCTCTGACATACTCATTCAGACGAATAAGGTATTCTAAAAGTTATTCATTGTAACCAGATCAATGTGGAAAGATTTTCAGGAATATATTTGGCAGTGCAAGGTATTTCCAACTTCTTGGTATTTTTATCTCCGTGCAAGGCTTAATTTCATTCACAAGAATTTTATTAAATTGCAATTAAAAATTTCTCAATTTAATTTTTTCTTTTCTCAATTTCAAATGAACAAATCTAATTTCCATTTGTTTTTTTCTCAATTTCAAATGTAAAATCTCAATATCATTTGTTTTTCTCTCAATTTTAATTGGAAAATCTCAATTTCATTTGTTTTCTTCTCAATTTTAAATGTAAAATCTCAATTTCATGTGTTATTGTCTCAATATCAAATTAAAAATCTCAATTTCATGTATGCTTTTCTTAATTTCAATTGTAAAATCTCAATATCATTTATTCGTTTCTCAATTTTAATTGGAAAATCTCAATTTCATTTCTTTTTTTCTCAATATGAAATAGAAAATCTTAATTTCAATTGTTCCTTTCCCATTATCAAATGGAAAATCCGAATTTCAATTGTTCTTTTCTCAATACTACATGGAAAGCTCTCAATTTCAATTGGAAATGGTGTAGTCGAGGCTATCACATAACAGTTTTTAAAAGTTCTGAAACATCCAAAAAATTTAGAGTTATTTAGAAAAAACTGTTTTTGGGTATGTTCGAGTACTTATGAACGCGTAAATCAGTTGCTTTTAAGCCTATTTATATTTTTTAAACGGTTTTAGAAAAAAGAAGAATGTGTCTTTTCAAATAGTACATACATACATATACATTCGAGCGTACCACCTTCCATGCAAAAAAAAAAAAAGTGCGCCGTACACCCTCCAGTATGAAGTATTTTTGCAAGGAGGTTTAAAATATTTTTTGCCGAACGTAGGGGTCGCCATTTTACATTTTTCGTTATATCTTTGGCATTTACAGTCGAATCTTAAAGTATGATACATCGATGTTTTTCTCTCGAGGAGACCAGTGGCCAGTGCTCTAAGGGCCATTGACCTCAAGCATCTCGTTCTAGTAGTTGCCCACCAGATCTCAGTTGGCCCAACCCTAATGTCAGAAAATTAAAGCTCCCAAAAAATCATTAAAAAAACATTGGTTGCCGAACGTAGGGGTCGCCTTTTTAATTTTTTTTTCATTGGATTTTTCCTTTATAGCAAAACACTGATTTCCTCGAGGCAAAAAAATCGATATATCACACTTTATGCCGAAGCTATAACGAAAAATTTAAAAAGGCGACCCCTACGTACGGCAAAAAAAAATATTTTTTTTTTTGAAATTGCCTTGCAAAAATACTTCATATTGGAGGGTGTACCGCGAACTTGTTTTTTGCGGTACGGTATAATATACACAGGCGCGGATTCAAGGGGGGGCTGAAGCCCCCTCCCCCTTGAGGACCAAAAATATTTTTTTTTCAAATAATGCTATATTGGAAAACATGAATAATTTAGTAAACATACATTTTAAAATTTGACATTAAACAAACATTATTAATTTCGAGATTTTGTGTAGATTATTCCCAGCAAAATATTGGTAATGACACCTCATTACTATCTGCATTACCAAAAATGATATATCATTACCTTTTGCATTATTTTATAATATAAAATAATGACTTCCTAATAACGGCCTATTGTATTCATTGTTTCTAAATATAAAATAATGACTTACTTGTAATATTTTAAATAAGTACTTTTTACACAGTTAAATTTTATACATTTTTATTTATTACATGTAAATATGTTTTATGTTTAAATTTTTATGACGAGTCCTAAAATTGCACACTAGAAAAAACTTAAATTTTTCTGAATGTATTTTCTTAAGCTAATAGTATTTGCTTAACTCCTTATTTTTAAGAATCAAGTAAGCAATCGATAACCACTTATAATTAAACTTTTTGTAAGCATGTGTGTAACCACTGATTATTTAAAATCTCATAACTACTTATTTCTCATTTTTTCGTAAGCGAGCGGGTAAGCGTGACTACTTATAAAAACGACCACGCCAAACAAAAATAATGAGCTTAGACGCCAAAAAATAAGTTGTGCGGAGCTATGAATTTCTATTATATAACCACTTATTTGGTAATGAAAGATTTTGCTGGGTTGGATTCAAGAATCTCTTTTGTGCAGGAAACCTGAGAGGTTCTACATTTTTTCAAGACATAATTCTCAAAATTTTTTTTATAATGAGCTTTTTTGCAGAATTAATATGAAACTATTAATTATTTTTTGCAATTAAACAAGTGTTTTGGTGCATTTTACTGAAAAATTAGTATTTAGGGTCAGTTTTATTGTCAGAACAAAGATAGATTTCAAACGAAATTACTTAAGATATATTTAAGAAAAGAATCGTGCTTAGTTCTGACTATAAAACTTACCTTTTATTTTAAAGTGAATATGTACTACAATTTTCTTCTTTTTTAAACTTAAGTGCACTACTATTAGGGGTTTTCTTTTCCCGGACTTTTTCATTTCCCGGGACAGCGGGATTTTTTTCAGAATTTCCCGGGATCCCGGGAATTCCCGCTCGTTAGAAAATATATAAATTCGATTATTGTTAGAACACCGTCCGACAAAGTTCATCTTTTGTTTGTACCCATGAGAAAATGCACTTAATATATTCTGAAAGGATGGCTAAATATAAAATATCCATGTCTTCCACTTTTTCTGGATCAATTCGATTAATATTTAGGTAATATATTTATATGGAAGGCTGTCTTAATTTTAAAAAACTTAAGGCACATATACACGGGATAGAAAACTCGCTAGACTTTATGAAAATGCAGTTCTGTATAAGTCTACGAAATGTAATCTCTAGGCCATTGATAATTCCTGTCATACATAATTTCTTTAATTAGTAACAATTTTTAAAATGTGTTGCAACATTATTGAACATTTCAGTTTAATATATGCACCTTTTGATATTTGGAGAAAAAATTATTCTTTAAAATGCAACAATTTTAATAAAAACAAATATTTGACAACTAGAGATGATACTTTACGATAAAAATTGGTGCCAACTTATTAGAGATGACAAATTTAGCGCAAACTCTACGAGATTTCTATCCCGTGTATATGTGCCTTAAAAAATATATTAATTAAATATTAATTCGCGGTGAAAGTGAAAGATTGCAAAATTGAGTCGGACCAGTTTTATAGTCAGAAATAAGATCGATTTGTTGCTAAAATATTTCTTAAATATGAAATCCAAAAATTTCTATTTCCAGATATTTTGTATCTTTCTATGCAGATTTTTGAAAGTATCCGTCTAGAATTATTTTTATAAAAAAGTTTAAAAGTGAGTATTTTCACACAAATTTTTAGGCAAATTCGCCTAAATCGTTTTATAAAAAGACACTACAACATTATTAAATAGTTCTTCAAATTTAATTGGTTTTCTTCAATAGACATTTTTTATGCCACAGCTACTTAAAAATAAATTATTTAATTTTCGTATTTAGTGGCATTTTAAATTAACATATAAAAAAATCAAAGATAATTTTAAAAAGCATCTGATGGATTATTTTGAAAACAAATAATATTTAAAAACTACAATTGAAATAAATAAATATTGAACTTAAAATTAAATTATTTTAAATAAAAGAAACTCAAAGTACCTGTCAATTGAAAATATTACAAATTTTTTAATTTTAATGTCTAGTTTTTTGGAGGTATTTGGAACTGAAATAATGATGTTGGAATGTTGAATAAGGCTGGTTTACACTATAAGATTTTCGGTACGATTTTACTTTAGTACATATGCAAAAGATATAGGCAAGGTTTCAGAATTTTTCCGAAAATATAGTGTAAACCAGCCTATACAAATATTGCTTTATTTGAACAAAGATCATTTTAAAGAAAAAAAATTTTTCCGAAGTACATACAAGAATTTTTGTTGGTAAACTTGGTAATGGCTGATAAAATTTTTTCGGTTTAACTAAACCAAATTCAACTGGCATCTAAAAACAATTTGGCCTAATTCAGTTTATTAAATTTTAAATCGTATTTTTTTAATTTTAAATATTTTTTGATCAAATTAATTTCAAAAAAACAATGCTTTAAATGCTTTAAATTTAAATTCCAAAATTGCAATAATACTAGCTAAAACTTCTGTAAAAGAATAAAAAAAAATCCCGGGAAATCCCGCACAAAATTCCCGGGATTGCGGGATCCGAAAAAGGGCGGGATTCCCATAAATAAACCCTAACTACTATACTACTTTTAAAACCTTAAATATTCTTTTAAATTTAATGGTCTTAGAATGACCATCCCGTCCCGGGAATTCCCGGGACATAAACCCTAACTACTACACTACTTTTAAAACCTCTTAAATATTCTTTTAAATTTAATGGTCTTAGAATGACCATCTCATCCGTAAGTAATGCTCAAGCTATCATTTTCTTATTGCGGACAACTGAAGAGTTGTGATTCCCACGAAATAATTGTATTGTCTATCATGAAAATTATCAACCTTTTTAAACAACAAATAAAATCCAATATGACGATATCATATTAGAATTTGGACTTGAGGTAAAGCATTTTTCTAACTAAATATATGGAAATTCCTTTTATTTATGAAAAGTATCATACACTCAATGAAAAAGTTTCATAAAGTATATGAAGCTTTTTCACCAATTTTAAGATTTTTTTTATTTATTTTGTTAGGAAAATTTCATTAGTTGAATGAAAAATTTCATTAAAACTCGTATGAGTGTTTGTAGGGACAATCGACATGTCCTTGCTAAAATAATACGTTATATAATAGAAAATTAGGAAATCTCCTAATCTCCAATCGCATACCTTAGCTTCTTCTTATAAAACTCATTACCGGGTAATAGTAGAAGGTTTTATTGAGATTTGGATATTTGGCAACTTTTGCCACAGAATTTTATCCCATATCCGAATTTTATTAAGATCGGAAAGAACCCATCGTGATAGTTTAATCGTTAGTTGTTTATTTTCATTAATTTAAAGGTTTTGTTTTCAATTTTTTCGTATGGGAAGTCTTTAAAATTTTAGGTCATTCTTCTTGTAAAATGATTTTTTTATTCAAAAGTTGTAATAATTAGGGCCAGTTTCATAGTCAGAACAAAGGTTGATTTTTTCTTATATATTTTTAATTAAGAAATTTGTTTTTTTTTAATATTTGTTAAGGCAAACATACACGTTCAATATTATTGCTCAATGTTTTTAAAATCAACCTATTAGATCAAACCCAATAAACATTTACCCTTAAAACTAAATGGAATTCGATTTTATAACAATAATTTTTTCAAATATTAGCCTTAGAGAATACTGTTCTCGAATTGAAAACTATAGGATTCTCAATAAAAACGACTTGTTGATATCAAGCTTTTTTGTAAATATTTTTCGAATAAATTATTAGACTCGATATTACTACATAATTTAAATTTATAATATTGTTGATAATGATTTGAGAATTTTATTTTTCTCAAACTGGAAAACAGAAAATTTAAATCGAGGAATATTGTTGATAGAAAATATTATATTAAACACTTTGATAATGAATTAATATCAATAATAAATTTCAAAGCATATTTTTAACTACCCTTTAGAAAAACGTGTAAGGCCACACAATGTAATCGATTTGGTGTACTTCATTTTGTGCGTACTTACGATATGGGATACCTGTGTATAAAAATTGTATATGAAACACAAAATATTTGAAAATTTTCAAAAATTTTGTTTAACTTACATGCCACTATACTTGTGTGTACTAACGAAGTATATTGGCTTGTGGGCCATTACAATGCGGCTATACCCTGGGTAAAGTAAGCCAGCTTGTGTGTAGAGTTTGAAAGCACTCGGAGATACTAGTAAGTACACACAAGTATCTCCGAGTACTTTCAAACTCTACACACAAGCTGGCTTACTTTACAAAATTTACTTTTATTTTACAATTTACAGATCAACTAAAAACTTTTCCCCCATTCATCTTAAACACATTGACACGGTGCAAAAATATAATTTAATAACATACATTTAAATTTAAATTTAACGGTTCGTTGTAATTCAAACTTCTGTGTTTATCATACACAGAGTTGAATAGAATCAGCTGAAATATCTTAAGAATTAAGGTTCAAAGCAAAAAAAGAGTAATAATAACAAAAAGGATAAAAATAGCATTGTTAAATTTCGTTGATGTTAGTCTAAGTTGAGTTGTTGATAACAAACTCGATTTGCTTTCAACATTCATATAAGTAGACGATTATCAAATATTAACCCACTCAAAGGCGAAAGGCACTGATGATGGCTTTGTAGCGAAAGCCGAAAATGCGCATTCTGCCTTGCTGGTCTTATCGAATTTTTTCAATAATTTTTATTCTTTGTAATTTACTTGTAAAAATTGTATCATCTTTCTTTGATTTGAAAATAATTTAAACAGAAAGTGATATTAATTTATGATCTTGAGTCAAACTAAAATAACATTCATTTACTTAGACAAAATTTTTTAAAATTTTCAAAAATTTTGTGTTTCATATACAATTGTTATACACAGGTATCCCATATCGTAAGTACGCACAAAATGAACTACACCAAATCGATTACATTGTGTGGCCTTACACGTTTTTCTAAAGGGTAGAAACCAGGCACCAGAAAACGTTTTTTTTTTGTTTTTATCAAAAATAAATATCACTAAAGTTCAAAATGTTTTTATTTCTCAATCGAAAACAAAAAATTTCAAATGTACTTTAAAACAAAATTATCCCTCAAGTTGAAATTCCAAAAATATCTTTACGTATAAATATCAAAGATAAAAAAATTGATAAAAAAATAAAACTTTTTAAAACGTTTTTTTTTTTTTCTTTTTCATCTTTGTACTAAGTACAAAAATATGAATAGAATTTCAAAATTTTTGTTTTATTTTTATGGTGGAGATACTATTCTGGTTTTTGGTTTCAAATCTGTAGAAAATCATATAATACCCTGGAGAGAACTGTTGAGTGGTATATACATACAAACATATATTGCAAATATTTTTTTTTTGCTAAAATGTTTGCCAATTGACCAACATTTTGCACTAATATTATTCATTTTCGGAATGAAATCGCTGTATAAGTTTTCTAATTAAATTTTTGCACCATGAAACCTTTTTCGCATTCCGCCATTAATTCGCAATTTTTTAAGTGCAGATTTTTAAAATTTATAACCTAGGGACCATAATACCCATATCTCATACCAAAGTTTGGTAATTAGTTCGCAAAAAAAAATTGCCAAAAAAAATTTGCAAAAAAAAAATTTTTTCCATTAATGTATTCTCTTGCAGAATATAAATTGCTGATTAGGTTTCTTAACTATTTTTTTGTATCATAAAGGCTTTTTTCGCATTCCGCCAATATTTTGCAATTTTTTGAGTGCGGTTTTTTAAAATTTTTAACCTTAGGACAATAATTCCCATATCTTATGCCGAAGTTTGGTGGTTAGTATGCAAAAAGTTTCGCGAAAAAAAATTTAGCAAAAAGGAACATTTTTCCATCAACATACTCATTTGAAGAATGTAAATCGCTGACTGAGTTTTTTAATTTATTTTTTGTACCATAAAGCTTTTTTTCGCGTTCCGCCATTATTTTGCAAATTTTTAAGCGCGGTTTTTTTTTAACTCACAACCTAGGGACTATAATACCTATATCCTATACCAAAATTATCTGGTTAGATTGCAAAAACAAAAAAAATTGGGAAAAAAAATTTTCCAAAAAGGAATAGTTTTGCATCAATATACATATGTATATGTATGTAACATATGTATAGCAGAATATTAATCGCTGATTAAGTTTAAAAAATTTTGGGTGCGGTTTTTTAAAATTCATTAATTTGGGACTATGATACCCATATCTTATGCCAAAGTTTGGTAGTTCTTACGCAAAAAATTTCGCGAAAAATAAATTTTGCAAAAAGGAAAATTTCTGCATCAACATATTCGTTTGCAGAATGTAAATCGCTGACTGAGTTTTTTAATTTATTTTTTGTACCACAAAGCTTTTTTTCGCGTTCCGCGATTTTTTTGCCATTTTTTAAGTGCGGATTTTTAAAATTCATAATCTTGGGACTATAAGACCAATATTCTCATATCAGAGTTTGGTGGTTAGTTTGCAAAAAAAAATTCGCGAAAAAAATTTTCCGAAAAGAAAATTTTTTGCATCAGTGTATTTGTTTGCAGAATGTAAATTTCTGATAAGAATTTTTAATTCATTTGTTGTACCATAAAGTTTTTTTTCGCGTTCCGCCATTGGTTTGCAATTTTTTAAGTGGGGTTCTTTAAAATCCATAATCTAGGGCCTATAATACATATATCCTATACCAAAATTAGCTAGTTAGATTGCAAAAACAAAAAATCACGACAAAAATTTTTGCAAAAAGGAATAGTTTTGCATCAATATATTTGCTTGCAGAATGTTAATCGCTGATTAAATATCAAAATTAAAATTTTGTACCATAAAGCCTTTTTTCGCATTCCGCCATTATTTTAAAATTTTTTAAGTGCAGTTTTTGTGGTTAGTTGCTCACAAATCCTATTTTTTTAATGACCACAGTTTGTCTTTTGCACAAAATTATTCAGCCTATCATGCTTTGTAGAAGTCTTTTCGGCTGAAATTTTTATTACTTTTTAATAACTATTGGATGCCGAAATGTGTCTGTGAATGTTGTTTTAAGAATTTTTACAAAATTTATATGTAATTGTAATCAGAAAAAACTAAAAAAACGTTTTAAAACGTTTTATTTTGTTTTTTCCTCAATACAAAAAAAACGTTTTTTTTTTGTTTTTTCCTCAGTACAAAATAAAAATAATTCTCAACTTTCCTGAAAATATCAGTACGGATATTTTTTAAATTTTGTTTTCGAAAAGAAAACAAAAAATAAAAAAATTGATGAAAACAAAATATCCATCAAGAAAAATAAATTCATTTGTACACAAGTGATTTTTTTTTATTGAGGAAAAAACAAAATAAAACGTTTTAAAAGTATTAATATCGGGTGCCTGGTAGAAACACATTTGAGTTTAGACTTGAAATTAATACACAAATTTGAAATTTTTAAAAAATAATTCTAATATTGTTTTTTAATATTTCACAAAGAAAATTCAAAGGCTATATTTGTTTCATAGGTAATGACTTAAAGTAAAGTTTGATATCAAATAGAGAATTTAAAATTTCTTTAAGGCTTGAATCGATGTTTATTGGGAAGTATTTAAAAATAAAATGTTCCGATTGGTTGATTTTTGGAAAATTTATCAATAATATTGAACGTGTATGCCCTACTTTAATAAGGAATTTTTAAAGATGCTAGTTCTGATTATAAAACTGCCCGTTAGGCACTGCTTCTATATTAAACCTATTAGATTTGGAAACATTTTTGTATTCGAAAAACTCTGACACTGGACACATTTTTTATATTCTAGGTTTGATATGAAAGATATATGGGTGATATCAAAAAATGTGATAAAAACCGCGTAACCAGCTAATTTCTGCATGGATTTCATTTGTGTTATATGTTGCGATATACAGTGGTGGAAAATTTAATAGGAACGATTCAAATTTTTTCTAATTTTTTTTTCGTTGCCTTTATTTTTAAAAATCAAAATAGTGGCTAAGTTCGCCCCGGGAGGCAAATATGTGGTTTAGAATATTGTGCCGAATTTTAACATAATGTCAGTTTTTTTTGTTTTATCACTTGTTTTAAGTGGGCGTGGCTTTCAATGAAAAATTAGCGATATCGACCTGGAAAAATTCTAAATCCAGGTGATTAAAAAACACGCTAATTATGTACAATATAATGCCACAGTATTTTTCTCATTTCGCCACACGGCATACAATATATTGCAACATATATGTTACAAAAGATCGCCACAATATTTTATGCAATATATGAATTCAACATAACCTCAAAATCCACACAAACATAAACAGCGCAAAATTAAAATTGTTGCCAATAGATTATGCAATATTTGAAGTTGTCCAATAAAAACCAAAAGTGTTTTGATTCACTACATAATATTGCTCAACCTTCAATTTAATACATACACGGTCAATATGCTTCCACCACTTGGAAAGTCGTACCATAATATTGCAAATGTATGGCCCGCTTTAAACATTATTTAGAACTCATAAATACAAATTTTGACTATACTCTTGGTAGAAACTTATTTGTAAATTTCTTTGTTTTACTTTTCGAATAAAAAACACCTGGATATGTTTATTTGTCTTTTAATTTGCCATTTATTAATTCGAATCTTATGGCTTGGGATAATATCCTTTGCTAAAGGATATTATTGAATGCAGAGTGCTTACTACTTTGGAAGATGACAAAGCAAACTGTTGATGTTTTTGTTTTTTCTTTGGTATTTAAGATGTTTTTTACAATTTGTTAAATAAGTTTTGATAAAATCAAATATTTACTTTAATAAAAATACATAATTTTGAAACATTTTATTAATTTTCTACCAATTTCGATTAATCGATTAATCGTATTAAATTATTCGAATTATTCGTTATTCGAAATATGGTCATTTTAAATTATTCGAACAATTTTTGAGCAAAATTGTTGGATTAATCGACTGAATACCCTAATTGTGATACATCAATACTTCTGTGGGAGGTTTGAAATAATGAGTTACCGATGTAGAGATATATCACTACTTATTTGTAGGCTTTAAAATAATATATTACTGATATTGTGTTATATAATAACTTATTAATAAGGGTAAAAATAATAATCTGATATCTTTGAAATATACTACGAAATAACGTAAAATACGGATAACCTTAAAATACCCTAACGGAATTATCCAAAATACCGATAACCTTAAAATACCCTAACGAAATAACTTAAAATACCGTTAACCCTAAAATAACTTAACGATATAACTTAAAATACCGATAACCTTAAAATAACTTAACGAAATACTGTTGAAATAACGTTATCACTTATCACTAACTTTATGAAACGGTTGCCAACCCTGATTAAAACTCTACTTCTAGTTCATAGATATAGATATTTTATCTATAGATATGACTACTGCATAAGATATAAAAAATGTTCGGAATAAATATTCGGAGTGCAACTTCCATTTTCGTACGGAATTGAAGTCTTTTTTATGCGGTTTTCCCCGGAACGCACATACCACATAAAAAAGATCTGAGTGTATTTTTGAAAGTTATTAAAAAACGAAACATGAAAAAACATGTATTTTTTGTTAATGTACGAATTTTCTTTTAAAGTTATTAGGAGTATAAAGGGTTTATAGCGTTTTTAAGAAAAGGAAAGGTATATGAGAGTTAACAGGTCCTTGCTGCGATTAAAGCCACATTCACAATGATAGAGTACTCCACTCTGCAGAGTGGATTTTGTTCCTTTCTTTTTCGTACTTAAATATTTTTAGTATCATGCCATCTCTATTTTAGTACACTCCACTCTGCAGAGTGGAGTACTCCATCATTGTGAAAGTGGCTTAAAACGAAAATTTACACAATTACTACTTTATTACAAGAGCAATAACTCATTTTTACGAAGAATTGTAGTTTTTTTTTAATTTAAAATTCAGGATGTATAGGATGTGTGGGTTTCTTGCGTCGATTTTTGTCAAAAATTATTTTTTTTTTCTAATCTTGACAAAAGATTTATATAAGATAATAACTCAATTTATTTGTGTCCATTCCTTATATGGGGACAAATTACTGTGCTGCGGTTCCACACCGAAACATTTTTGTGAATTAAATGCAATTTTAAGTAAAGTTTAATTATTGAGTTGTTTTTATGTTTTTATTTTAGGCTCTGGGTTTGGAAATAACTGATGCACAAATCGCAGAAATGAAAGCTAATATAAAGTCAATTGATTTTGATGCGGCCGCTGCCGAAGAACGTTTAACACGTCATGATGTTATGGCTCACGTTCATGTCTTTGCCAAACAGTGTCCTCTGGCGGCTCCCATTATTCATTTGGGTGCAACTTCCTGTTATGTGGGCGACAATACCGATCTGTTAATATTGCGAGATGCTTTAGATCTACTCTTACCGCGCGTTGCTTCGGTTATTTTCTGTCTCAAAGAATTTGCCCTCAAATACAAATCTCTACCCACTTTGGGATTTACTCATTTGCAACCGGCCCAATTGACTACAGTGGGTAAACGTGCTTGTCTATGGATTCAAGACTTAATAATGGACGAACGGGCACTGCGTCGTTGCCGTGAGGATTTACGTTGTCGTGGTGTTAAGGGTACCACCGGTACTCAAGCGTCATTTCTACAACTTTTCAATGGAGATGGTGAAAAAGTAAAGCAGCTAGATCTTCTAGTTACTAAATTAGCAGGATTTCAGAAGCCATATGCCGTGACTGGTCAAACATATACGCGTAAAGTTGATGTTGAAGTTGTAGGAGCTTTGTCCAGCTTGGGTACGACTATACACAAAATGTGTTCGGATATAAGAATTCTGGCATCTCGCAAAGAACTCGAAGAACCATTTGAAACTACACAAATTGGTTCATCGGCTATGGCCTACAAAAGAAATCCAATGCGTTCGGAACGTTGTTGTGCGTTGGCTCGCCACTTAATTACCCTATTCTCGAATGCCGCCAATACCCATGCTACCCAGTGGTTAGAACGTACTCTAGATGATTCAGCCAATCGTCGTTTAACCTTATCCGAAGCCTTTCTAGCTGCCGATGCTGCTCTTATGACTCTTCTTAATATCTCTCAAGGCATGGTGGTTTATCCAAAAGTAATCGAACGGCATATAGCTCAAGAGCTGCCATTTATGTCGACCGAAAATATAATTATGGCCATGGTTAAGGCTGGCGGTGATCGTCAGGTGTGTCATGAAAAAATTCGTGTATTATCACAAGAGGCTGGTGCTCAAGTAAAACAGCATGGCAAAGATAATGATTTAGTTGAACGTGTACGTAATGATCCCTACTTTGCTCCCATACTCGATCATTTGGATAGCTTATTGGATGCCACTACATTTACCGGTCGTGCAAGTATTCAAGTAGATGAATTTATTGCCGAAGAGGTTGTAGAAATCTTAGAACGTTATACAGAAAAATTGAAAAATATACAAATAGTTCAATTAAATATTTAAATTCAGATGATACTGAATACATATAAAATGCCGTAAAGAATTCATACTATGTGATTCCTTGTCTAACAGTATATTTAAGATTAAATAATTCGTATTTTTATTCAATAAAACATGGAAATATTTTAAACATATTCAGGAATATCGTCAGTGTTTTCTGCATTTCTCTATTTGAATACCTCTTTCTTATAGCAAGTTCTTGTCTCTAAAAAGAAGAAAAGTTTTACGAACCTACAGAGGGTATTATAATGAAAATTTAGCATCGCGTTAACATGAGTTTATTTAATTAATAATACTGTTGTTAAACTCATTCTAGTATTGTAGCAAAATTCATTCTCAAAATCTGTCATTAAACGTCAAAAATAAAAAAACTCCATTCGTAATAATAAAAAGGCTTTTTATTTTCAAAAATAGTTGCTCTTAATCGGTGTGCTAAGAAATCATTAGTCTGTTGGTTTACTTACTACGAGTTACTACTTTTACTATAGCTGGAAAATTTCAATACAAAAAGTAAACACAACTTAAGTTTTGGAAATTTCCAATTGTAGTAAAAGTAGTAAGAAATTTGAGTAAAAGCGTGTTCGTTTACTTCACAAATTATACCAGATATGAATCAGCTGATTTGGGCAATATGACCGACAGAAAGTTAGCAAAACAAAACGCAAAAATTTAAGAAAAACACAAAAGATAAAGCACAATAATCTAAAAAGAGACAGATATATACAAAAACTGCGCAATACAAAATGTATAGAGATTTTATATTGTTATCTCTCTCTTGACTTGACTTCCATGTAAACAAAACCATACGGTTCGAGAATACTTTTTTGACACCTGTCATTAGTTTCACACCTGGTATTAATCTGTGGTTTACTTACTACAAGTTACTACATTTACTACAGCTGGAAAAATTCAATACAAAAAGTAAACAAAACTTTCCAATTGTAGTAAAAGTAGTAAGAAATTCGAGTAAACGAACACACTGAATGACTGATTTTCTTGAGTTTTTAACCCGTAAATGCATGATCTCTTCGATTTTAACCATTTTTTATATATGTGACAGCGCATAGAGAAAGGGACCTAAGGGTAAAAAAATCAATTTTTTTTTGTGGACAACATCTGAGCATCGAATGAGACCGATCACATGCTCTCCTGACCTTAGGTCCCTTTCTATCCTTAGGTCCCTTTCTATTTTGTGCGTCACATATGATTGTGTATATTAAAAAAAAAAAATACAAAAAAAAAATATTTTTAAGAAAAAGGCGATTTTTATGAAAAATAGTGGTTATTGCCAAATAGCTAAATTGTGATTATTTTAACGTGTATAAAAAAAATCTAACAGTCTTGCATTAGGTCCATTCGATTACTTTTCTCAGTCAAGTCCAGTAAGAATTACTCAGTACAAACTTTCAGAGAGTAAGACAAGATTTACTCTCAAAATAAAATTTTCCCAAACATGTACGCGAACAGAAAATTTGCAACAATTTGCAAGTTTGTACACACAGCTGATTACAACACCAAATATACAAATAAATTTTAACTGGTCGCTATGAAAGAAGACAATTTTTGATGTTAAACCTTAAGCAGAACATTTTTAGAAGGTTTTCTTATCTTTTCCATAATTTATTTTGAAAGTTTTACTGCTTTGCATTTCCATAAAATATTATAATTGGAAAATAATTTTTTTTATTTACCATAAACAATCATATGTTTTCGTAACATATGTTTTTTTCTGCTTGCAAATTCTTACTGGCAAAAATTTATCCAGTAAAAATTTGCAAGAAAAAGAAGAAGACTTAGAAGCTCTCAACATAGAACTGTCACTTTATTCTCTCTTTTTTCTTTCTGTTTACTGAGTATTTGTGTTAACGAACGCCATCCAGTAAAAATTTGTACAAATTTGTACAAATTATCCAGTAATCGAATGGACCTATTATCATTTGATGTGTTAAGTCATAGTTTATTCTGTTTCCTTAAAGTGTAATAAAAGTTTACGGTTTATTTTTTTCTTTATTTCTTGTTGTTATTGTTTGTTAACAATATCTAAATATTAAAAAAAAAAAACAAAAACAAAATTAAACGCAATCGTGAAGAAGATGTTGATGCCTGCTCTGGGTATAACATGAATAGAAAAAAAATGGTCACAAACAGCTCCCAGAGAGCTAGCAATTCAAATTATTTTGCACCTCTGCAAACTATCGATGATGACGATAAGATGAAACAATTATCGAACCAGCTGTTAAAGTTAACATACCACCAAAAACAATATTAAAATGTAAAATTGAACAAGTTCATGAAATATGTAGAATATTAAAAATCAAAGATTACTCTATACGTAAAATTTCCATCGGTCTTAAATTGTTTTGCACAAATAACGTAGATTTTACTGCCGTTTGTGACTCTCTCACTAAGAAATTTCAGCTCGAATATTTCACATATGCTGCTAAAAACGAAAAGCCTTATAAGGCTGTACTATTAGGTCTAGATAAAACAGACCCATCAGTTGTTAAGTGCAGACTTTTAGACATGGGCCTTAAATGTATAGATGTTAAAATTGTTACTAGAGCCTATGCTGGAGCTAGGGACAGTAACAACGAACAAATTATATTCATTGTCTACTTTGAAAAAAGTCAAGCACATTAAGAGAATTAAGGCAAAATTACTCAGCCATCAACTACATAAAAGTCAGGTGGGAATACCAAAAACCCAACAAAACAAAACTGACCCAATGTTATAATTGTCAGATGTATGGACACGGTGCCAGCAGATGCAATGTTAAAACATTTTGTGCCCATTGCGCCGGGAATCACAAAACTGAAGAATGCAAGTCAACCATTGTAAAATGTGCTAATTGTAAAGGCACCCATAAGGCTATGTCCCCTGACTGCCCTAATAGGGAAACATATAAGCAAATAAGGCAACGTGCTCAACCAAAGAGTACCAGACAAAGAAGCCAACAATTCAACAACCAATCAAATTACAATGTTAATTTTCCAAATGCTTTAAATCAGAGCGAAACACCAAATCCATCTAGAACGGGTTATAGCCAACCATTCACCCAAAATAACGATAATAATAATTTGTTCTCTTTAGAAGAATTAAAAAATCTTACCTTTGAATTAATTTCAAATTTAAAAAAATGCAGGTCTCGTGAAGAGCAATTCGAGGTTGTTACAAACCTTGCATGCAAATTTTTGTACCAATGAACAGCAACATAACGTTATTACAATGGAATGCTCGTAGCATTCGCACTAAAAAAGACGAATTATTCCATTTCTTGGAAAAAACCAATATTGACATTTGTTTACTTTGTGAAACCTGGCTAAATAAAAAAATTACAATAAAACATCAGAACTTCTACTGCTACAGATACGATCGACAACGTGGTGGAGGAGGTGGAGTAGCTATTTTAATTAAAAAACACATTCATCATGAACTTATACCTCCTATTAACACAGAACTGATTGAAAACATAGGTGTTAAGGTAAAATCTGGGTCAACAAACAGGGACCCTAGAAGGAAACAAACATTTGCGTCAGATATTCGTAAACTAACGAGCTCAAATAAATACATATTAGGAGGAGATTTTAACTGCAGACATAGTTATTGGGGATGTCAAAAAAGTAATGGCTGGGGTAACATATTATATGAGAAACTCCAACTAAACCAAACACAAATAGTATTTCCCCACGAATATATTATATTCCGGCTGATCCAAATAAACAACCGTCAACTCTAGATTTTTTTCTAACTAACATATCTCAAAATATGTCCGCAGTAAAAGCTATAAATGACTTGAGTTCTGACCACCAACCAATCATTAGTACAATTAATTTAAATTATGAAATGGTAGACAATTTATGCTACGCTTTCAGCAAGGCAAACTGGCCGCATTTTGTGAAATTCATAAACAGGAATCTTCCTGTGGCGGATAGCTTTAATGAAATAAACAACAGCACTCAAATTGACAACATGATAAATGTTTTCAATAATGTAGTAAAAATGGGAATAGATGAAAGTGTGCCCAAACGTAGAATTGCACCAACCTCTAAACCCTTACCAAACAACATAAAAATTATGATACAATTAAGGAACGTATTTAAAAGGAACTGGAAGCGTTACAGAGATGTTAATGATCGTCGAGCTATGACACGTTTAAATAAAAATATTACGAATGAAATAAACCACTTCAGAAACCAAACTTGGATTAACATGTTGTCCAATTTGGACAAAGCATCTTCCCCTTTTTGGAGAGTTTCAAAAATGTTAAAGAAGAAATCTAGCAATATTCCAATTTTAAAACACAACAATGTAGTATGTTTCACTCGGCAAGAAAAGGCTGAAATTTTGGTTCACAACTTTAATTTGAACCACTGTATTTCATCAAATTTAAGTGATACTACTACGATTACTGAGGTTAATGGTGTTGCAAACCTTATTCGTAATATTAACCCAATCCCACAAAACTGTTACTTCACTACTACTGAAAAAGTTGGTGTAATTATAAAAAAATTAAAAAACAAAAAAACTCCAGGTTTAGACGGTATTAATAATAAATGTCTAAAAAATTTACCTAATAAAGGTATCAACTATCTAACGAACATATTTAATGCTTGCCTTAAATTATGCTACTTTCCCAGTGATTGGAAAATCTCAAAAACCATACCAATACTCAAGCCAAATAAACCTCCTGATTCTCCACTTTCTTATAGACCAATAAGTCTGCTCTCTTCTATAAGTAAAATCTTGGAAAAAATTATTAAGGAAAAGCTTATTAATTTTATCGATGCAAACAATATACAGTTGTGGCCAAGCATTTAAGTCAATTCAAGTTTTTTTCTAATTTTATTGTTGTTACCTTTATTTTTAAAGATCAAAATAGTGGCTAAATTCGCCACGAAAGGCAAGGAGATGGTTCTGAAAATTGTACAGAATTTTTACGTAATGTTTGTTTTTTCATTTTGTCACTTGTTTTAAGTGGGCGTGGCTTTTAACGAAAAATTAGCGATATAAACCTCTTATCAAATTACATAGTAAAATTTAGGCGGTACTGATCGGTTCTATACAAACTGTATATTTTTAGAAATCCTATAAAATTTCCTTAAGTCTTGCATTATCTTTATCTACAAATTGTCACCAGACTTAAAATTGCAGCACTTTAAACATGACCAAATTTTTATTTGTTTTTAGCGATTTTTCATAAAGTTAACAACACTGAAATTTTAACATGAAATGCTTTTTACTATAACGTAAAAAAAATCTTGACTGATTTGCTATATTGTGGTAGGAAAAGCATAAAACTATTCACTTTAAAATTTCAGTGCTGTTAACTTTATGAAAAATCGCTAAAAACACAGAAAAATTTGATCATGTTTAAAGTGCTGCACTTTTAAGTCTGGCGACTATTTGTAGATAAAAATAATGCAAGACTTAATGAAATTTAATAGGATTTCCAAAAATATACAGTTTGTATGGAACCGATCAGTGCTGCCTAAATTTTACTATGTAATTTGATAAGAGGTTTATATCGCAAATTTTTCGTTAAAAGCCACGCCCACTTAAAACAAGTGACAAAATGAAAAAACAAACATTACGTTAAAACATTCTGTACAATTTTCTGAACCATCTCCTTGCCTTTCGTGGCAAATTTAGCCACTATTTTGATCTTAAAAATAAAGGCAACAACAATAAAATTAGAAAAAAACTTGAATTGACTTAAATGCTTGGCCACAACTGTACTTCCATCGCAACAATTCGGGTTCAGAAGTGAACATAATACGTCTCAACCCCTACTAAAAATCAGAAAATTAGTTAAAAATAATTTTCAAAACGGCAAATCAACTGGAATGATATTGCTAGACATAAAAGCTGCGTTTGACTCCGTTTGGCATAATGGACTTATTTTTAAATTGAAAAAATTCAACTTTCCAATTGAACTCATAAAAATTATTCAAAACTTTCTTCAAAATAGATCGTTCAGCGTGTAAAACCTGTTCACAACAAGTTAATATCATTGCAGGATGTCCACAAGGTTCTTGCCTGTCGCCAGTTCTTTACAACATCTTTACTGCTGACATTCCAACATTTTCCAATTGCATTACGTCTATATTTGCAGATGATACATCAATTCTTAGTTCTGATGTTTATTCAGCTGATATTATTACAAACTTGCAGTCTGCTCTTACTGGGTTGAGTAATTATTTTGATAAATGGAAGATTTTGGTTAACCCTGAAAAAACGCAGGCTATTTATTTTACAAGAAAACGTAAGTCTTGTTTTATACCCCAGAGTTTACCTCGTTTCATGAACCATGATATTCCATGGGAAAACAACGTCACATACTTGGGCGTTATGCTTGATACAAAGCTTAATTTTAATAATCATATTCCCTATGTAGTGGACAAAATTAACAAAATTATTAGAATAATGTACCCAATTATAAACAGAAATTCGGAAATGAACATAGACAATAAAAAACTCATCATCAAATCTATATTCCACCCCATAATGTTTTACTGTGCTCCAGTTTGGTACACGTCTGCAAAATGTCATATAAAAAAACTCCAAGTAGCACAAAATAAGCTACTTAAAATGATATTTAAACTACCATGGCACTATTCCACCCGACGCCTACATGTCTCGCTGGCTTCGAACTCGTTCTGGATAAAATCGAAAGATTGACTCTAAATTTTAATGGAAGATGTCAACTCTCACAACATGTACATATCAATGAACTCATCTCATCATAATTTTATCTACTTTATTTTTTTTCTCATTTTTATCTTATACCTCTGCTTCATAAAGGTTTTTGTAAATTTTTTTCCTTGCGTTTAATAATAATGTCCATAAATTTCATAAATTAAAAAAAATATATTTATATATCTAAGTAGAAAAGGAACAAAGTTCCTAAACTCTTTGCTTCTAAGTCAAATGTAAATAATATAAATATTATAAGAAATAAATTGAAATTGAAAAAAAAAAAATCTAACTATGAATTATACATTTATTGTCGCCAAAATGAATTTTATTGCGAGAATACCACTTTAAATATTTAAACAAACATTTTTGAATATTACACTTTTTGTAAAAAAAAACGTGTGTTTTAGATTTTTCACAAACATACGAAGCAAAACCAAAATTTTTCCTATAACCTATAAGAACACTTTGTACAGAAGGGGCCCCCAGTGCCAAAAATGCAGTTTTGTGCATTATGTGGGTTTTTTTTATTTAAAAACTGGTATGCTGCCAAATGGCTACACCATGCATTTAAGGGTTAATGTCGAATGGAATAGTTTAAAAATATTATTCCAATCCCACAAACAATTACAAAAATAAGGAAAAAAAACATTTTATTTGTTATTTTCAATTACATTGGGGTTATCGCAAATTACTAACAAATAGAAACAATAATAAAATAAATTCATTTTATTACGACAAAAAAGCGAGGAGGCAATGCAATACTTAACCCGCATGTACGCACCCGTTATACTTTCGGCTGTTTCTTTTGGCTATTGTACTATTAAGGATATAAGCATAAACAGCATATCGTCACCTTAAATGCAAACGGACGTAACTACACAAAAATTCGAAATCGAGTTTTTTATTGATTATGGTTCGTTTTATCTAGGGTTGCCATTTCCATTTTGAGAAAAAGAGGACGTCAACTTTAAAAAAGGAGGACATTTGTCTTAAAAAAGAGGAACATTTTTTTTTTATAAATTAATTTTACAAAAATCAACAACCCCAGCAAAACTTGTATCAGTTCCAGAACTAGTTCCACAACCAGTTCTTTAGAGTCAGTACTAGTTCTACTTTGGCATTGTTACCCATGATTTTTATTTGAAATTGTCACCCTTAGAACTAGTTCTAGGGAATGCCTTGAGGAGCAGTTACTAGTTCTAAGGAACGGTTCAAGAACCTATTCTTGTATCCGTGATTTTCATAAGGAATTGTCGAGCCCAGAACTAGTTCCAAGAAGCCATCATGGAGCATTAATCCCTTTGGTAGATCGGTTTTAAAACTAATATTTTTAATCATACTGATAAAGTTAAATTTATTTTAAACGAAAAAAAAAATGATTTATTCAAACCATTAAACCTTTGGTAGATCGGTTTTAAAACTAATATTTTTAATTATATGTATGTACTGATAAAGTTTCAAGAACAAAAATTTATTTTAAACGAAAAAAAAATGATTTATTCAAACCATTATTTTAATATATTTTTTATACAGAATCGTATAGGTACATTCATATTTTAGTTAATAGTATTTCCAGGAAAAATATTCCAAAGTAGACAAATATATCTTAATCCCGAAAAATGGAACGAAACAGGTTTGGAGACGTTACACATTTCATTTATATTTAGCTTTTCCGTTTAATATAAAACACAATGCGGTTCCACTGTCAGAACCGTTTCTTTAACGGTTATTTTCACGCGAAGTTCTTGGGCTGTTTTCCATTTCGATAGGAACAGTTTCAGAGCATTTTTTATTAATTTAAGATGAAAAAATATTTGAAATTTTCTAAGTTTTTCAAATAGCTTAACGGAGCTGTTTTGGAACTAGTATTAGATCCTGGGAACTGATGTAGAAGTATTGTATAAGTAGTTCGAAATCACTAGTCCCCAAAACATTCTAAAGATGTAGTTAAAATTATAAATATGACTCCTTTCTATGGGTTCTAGAACTAGTTCCACCATCACTAGTTCCAAGGGTGCTATTCGGGAATGTGTAGTAACTCCCTGAGAAGTAGTTCTAGAACTAGTAATTTCAGAATGGGTTCCAAATATTTTCCTGGGACGCGATAAAAAATAAAAATTTATTTTATAAATAAAACAATTTTTATTCCCACTAAAAAAAATTCACAAAAAACAAAAAAATCATTCTGAACTTTAAATTAGTGGTATATAAATAAACAAAAAAAAAAAACATAACGATTAACCAATTCATTGCATACATTTTCAGGAACGTACATTTCTATAATTTCTTGATACGAATTGTAAAGGGTTTCAGGAATGTTTTTCAACGCTTCCAATTTGAATCAATATATTACTGTCGCATTTCTTAAAATTTTCATAAAACTCTTGGCAATTCATATCAAAATTATATTTGGCTCTAAAGTTTTTCAATTGTGAATTAAAAATTCGGTGAGTTAATTCAAAAAGCACCATATATTGAATGAAATTAATTCATATTTGTTTTCGTTCGATTTATTTTGTTACGAATGAATTCAATTGCTTTAGTTCTTTTTATTGAATCAAATGAATTAATTCACTGGTGAATGCGTTCAATTTTATTTATAAATAAAATTTGTAATACGAATAATAAGCTATTTTACAGCGTTTGCTAGTAAAAATAAACAAATTATATATTAGAGAAACCCGATGCAGTTTATCGACTTACATGATTAAAAAATCAAGTTCCAAACAACATCGGGTTAATATATAATTTATTTTTACTAGCAAACGTCGTAAAATTGCTTAGTACTCGTATTACAAATTTATTTATATATAAATGTTTTCTTCTACTGAACGGCAGAAAACAGGCTTTGAATTCAGTGAACGTAATTTTGTTTTTCAATTAAGTGAACGTATTTTCTTTCAATTCAGTGAACGTATTTTTTCTTTTTAATTCAGTGAAAGTAATTTTTTTTAATTCAGTGTGCGTATTTTTTTTTAATTCATTGAAGGTAATTTTTTTTATTTTTTTTAATTGACTGAACGAATTCAGTGAATTTATTCAAAAAGGAATTAATTCTTCTAAGATCTGGTTCTACGTTGGCCTTATTTGCTGGTAAGCAAAAATAAAACTCAACATAATTTTTAATAAAAAAAATTCAAGTTTTTTACATAATTTTTCACGACAAGGAATTCATTAAATACATTTTCATCATTAAAAGCAATGTTAATTTTTTTTTAAATTCAATAGTTGGCTCACTGTTCATAAGCTTCACATTTTGGCAATCAAAGTAAGTGATGCCAAGTCAATTGAGATAACAGCGATTGCGATTGATTTAGAAGCAATAAAAAAAGTTATGGAGAAAAGTGCAAAAAGTAGGACAACCCCGGGCACTTACTGAAAAAGAAGGAAGACTGCCCCGGACACCCTAAAAAAGAGGACAGTGTCCGGGGAAAAGAGGACAGATGGCAACCCTAGTTTTATCAAACTACATGTTTACACAAAATTTTAGATTTCTACGATCAAAAATGGCGACTTTATTAAAGAAATTCAAACGGACGTAACTACAAGTGCATGTATTTCTTAATGCAAAAAGAGGTAACTACACTCTGGTATGAAAAACATACAAACACATGTAGTGTGTAAGCTTGTGTCAGCGTTGCCACAATGGGAATTCACCTTTTTCTGAATATTAGTAGACTAAACACAGCAACAAAATGATGTTATATCTCCAAATTTTAGTTATATTAATTTTGAATACGGATGAATTGAAAGAAGTTACTTTCAATTTTATCAGCATTACTTTTCGATAAAAATGTTTAACCGTTTCCTAATATTCGCTTAAGAAATGAGACGATATCTCTTTGCTGGTAAAATAAGTTCTGTTTATTAAATTTAGTTGTTCCTCTCTTTATAATATTTTCAATACACATAATATAATATACATCCTGATAAACAAACACAGGTAGGTGATCGTTTATCGGTGCCTGATGTTTCTTCCTAAACACAGAATAAGTTTTTATCTGTTTCATAGGAAAGGTACTAAAAGATTATATTGCTAATCATGGGTTTTTTCTTAAAATACATCTGGTTATTATTACTAATTATGGGTTTTTCCCTTATGTGATAAGACTTAAAAATACATTTGGTTATTTATAACTAGTACAGTTTGTCAAGATACTTAATATAATTATTCAAAAGGGAGTTTCCGCTCATTCGTAGAGTGAGTTGATATAACATATTTAAGTTAAATTTAGTTGAATGAAAGTAACAATTTTCCAGTTAAAATAACAAAAAAATAATAATAATAATAATTGCTTAACAATAGTAGAGTCCTAATTTCAGTGAGTTAAATCGTTAATCATATTAAAAAAAATTTACATATGCTATGAAACCTAAAAAATTTATGATGTTTTCAGTCGACTAAAATTAAGCAAAAGTTGTTGCTGATTTTAGCAGGGTGTATTGTTATTTTCAGTTAACTAAAACATAGCTAGAATTTTGTTCTTGCTGTTTTTATCTTGCTAATTTTTAGCAAACCAATTCTGCTAGTTTTGGCAGTTTCTTCTGCAGGGCCTCATAGAGTTTTTCTTATTTTTTTTTTTAAATTTTAACGTTTTCACTACCGACTTTTTGTTTGCGGATATTACCGTTATTTTGACTTCAGATTCTTATTAAGGGTCCTCAAATTAAAAAAAATATGTAACATGTTTGCCCCCTCTCCCTCCTATGCACAAAAATGACGTTCGAAAATCGATTTTTTTGAACTTCTCATCCCCGTTTTACCCCTTAAACATTCGAATAGCCAAAAATCCTTTGGTTGATTTTCTTTTCGTCATAAAACGAAGCAAATTTCAATTATCTATCTTCATTAGTTTATGAAAAAAACCAAAACCCCCTTTTCTGGAAGATTATGATGTATTAAAAAAATTGGACTTCATTAACAAATATCACGACTATATCGCTATGTTGAACTGCTTATACATATAATGATTTCTCTTTGAAGGCAAGAGCCACATCATATAAAAACTTATAACTTTTTTGGTTATTACAACTCTCCCATTTTTAGAGGCGTTATTTTCTCAGAGAAAAGGTGCTAAATTGGAGGCGTTAAAGATATATATTTTTGAAAGAGAATAGTCGTTTGGAACTTAATAAGTTCTCTAATAAGAATATATTATGAATTAAAAATGTGAAGGATATAAAAATTATAGAAGCATAATTTATGTGCGCTTAGAAATATTTTACTGATTAAAGCCTATTATCTTGTTCACTATATCCAAACAATTCCGTTATTTCCCCCGAGTCTGTTAAATTTTTCAATAAAATTCTTTTTCCTTCCTACAAAAAAACACATTTGAAAATCTATAATTTTTAATGGAGATTGGCAGACGTTTTCACAAATTTAAGAAAATTTTAAAGGACTACACAGAGAAGAGAGATTCATTGTGGCAACCGAATTTTTTGCCAACCGATTGGTTTGGTTGGATCTACCGATATATTTCTTTGTGGCAACAGAAATTCAGTGAATACAATAGAATTTCGGTTGAAACAATATATTTAAATTATGTCAGGAATACATTTGATTGCAACAGCCAATAATTCGGTTACTGCCACCAAACCATTCAGTTGGCAAGAAATTCGGTTGTCACAATGAATTGGTTTTCTCTGTGTATAATAAATTACAGCAGAACTTCTAATTTTTTTTTTTTAATGAATTATCTGAAAAATCAAATTCACTTCATTTGAATTGGAACTGTCTGAGTTAGTTTTACTTTATTCAATTAACTAAAAAATCTGAAAATATCATTTATCCAATTCATGCATTGAATTCTTTTTTAATTGTGTAATTTATCCGATTACCCAAAAACTACGCATGAAAGAAATTACCCGCGCTCTTACACGAAGGCAAAAATTACCCGCGATTTGGGTAATTACTAGTGTTTCCAATTATTCGACATATGCGGTTAACCGGTTAATGCATTATTCGAAAAATCACTAAAATGGATTAACCGGTTATTCGGGTCGGTTATTCGAGAAAATTGGCGGTTAATCGATTAATCGTTTAATGCTAAATTAAGGTATTTCATTAATTTTTTATTAATTAAAACACAAAAAGCTGACTCTTTTCATTAAATATTAACGTCATATATGAATGCGATGTATTTAATAAAAAAGTTTTCATATTCGAAGGTTAAAAAGTTTCGGGATCTGAGATTTTTTTAAAAAGGTTTGTAAAAATGTTGCTAAATCTACTAAAATTTCGTTGAAGATGGCAGAAAGAACTGCTGAAACTAACAAAATATTAGCAAGTTAAGAACAGCAAACCTAAAACTGTTACATATCGATTACTTAACGTAGATGTTTTATTTAGAAAAAAATTTAAAAATCTGAAAAGCTTAGATACAAAATTTCTTTGAATGTGATTTTTAATCAATACTGACACTATAAAATTTAATATTGCATTTAACTTTTTCAGACCCAAATAGCTTGCAAAAATGTATTCATTTTATAACTTTAGCTCTGTTTCTTTACTTTTTGGGTAAAGTTCGGTAAAATGAGAGTTAACAAGAAATACTCTCCCGAAATAACAAAAATGCACAAAAGTAAACGAACGCGAAAAACCACATTTGAAGCCCGAAAAACAAATGTCAATAGATTTGTGCATTATAGTTCGGTTTGGTGAGCGCTCTTTCTACTTCTTGTTCAATTGGTTGTAAAAATCTAGATAGCTTTTCTAGTTAAACCGCTTTTTAAATAAAAAATTTAAAAAAAATTTCCTTCTCAGGCATTTTTTATACAAAAAGGAATACATAGTTTATTAAATCTGGAAAAAATTTTAATATTAAACAAAAGGTTCGATTTATTTACATATTCATCTCTCTAACACATTTAAACAAGCGTCTTCAAAAAATTGTCGGTTATTTTATGGAGTTGTAACATTACCGATATGCCTTTGCAACTTTTATGCTAATTTTTGTAAATGATACACATATTTTACTGAATGAATAAAATGAGCGATTGAACTAAAAGAGCTATTAGTTGTGAACTAGGTCTTTGGTTCAAATAAGTGAATAGTTCAATTGAACTAGTTGAATCCAACAGATGATATAACAGCAGATAAAAACAATTTACCCAAACTTAGACGAAAAAAAGTTTGGGCTTCTTCGGGCAAGAAGAACAAGAATATTACTCTCTCATGACAGCTCTCATTTACCCAATTGTGCAGTAAGAAAACGGTTTTTGGTAAAATTGGGATGCCGCGGGAGTTAATAATATTAAAACAGACTTAATAATATTAAAACTTACATAATTTTAAAAAATATAAGCGAACTATGTGTTTAGAATTAAAATTATAGTACTTTTAATGCAATAAACGTTATTTGAAAAATCAATATAATTATAAAATTCATTAAAATCGTTGCACATTCTTATAATAGGATCCGCGTCAGCATAGTTTTGACGGAAAAACGGAATATAAAGCGGATTGTAATATCTCGTTTGACGTTGAGTGACATTAAACACCAGGTTACTGACAAGAAATTCAGAGCATACATCACCATTAATCAGCTTGAATAGAAACTTAACATTAATCAGGTTTCTTCGGCTTTCCAAGGTAGATAATTTGATGCGAGCCAGTCTGATCGAATAGGATGGAAGTTCGGCCGCAGGCCCCAAATAAAAGCTCCGCAAATACAAGAGCAGAAATTGTTTTTGGACAGATTCAATCAATTGCACACGAATATTTTGTTGAGGATCCCAGATAATGGAACCATATGCTAAAATTGGCCTCACAAGGGCAGTATAAAGTTGCTTTGTGTCATTCGGTTCGACGAATTCTTTGGCCCACCTTTTAATGAAAAAAAGTACGTCACGAGCTTTATTTACAGTCAAAGTAATATCCCAGCAAAAAATACTGCTTGCTTGGAAGCAGGTTCGTCAGGGAAAGAAAATAGTGTAGGCCTTGCATAATTGGTGATATAAGGCATGATTTTTGTTCGAGATAGCTCGCGTGAAAGCACTTGTTTCGATATCCGATATGCGCTTCTTTCATAGCTCCAAATAATGACATGAAATCACAGCTTTCAGCTAATAAATTCGGTTATCATTGTCATTCTTTCGTGCTTTGTTAGAGCGATAAAGTGTGGTAAACCAAAGTCTATTGCCTTTTTTTAACAAGCTATAAATCCTCAGAAGCAGTAGACGAAACAGAAAAGAATGACTAACCATTTTTACCGCTTCCGAATTTCTGCTGGGATGTTGTATAAAAGTAAATTTGGTATCCAAAAGAACACCAAAAGATCACCAATTAAGAGTATTAATTAGGATCACAAAACTTTCTAGAAAATCGAATGTGTTTGCATTTTTTCAGGTTTAACTCCATTAAATTTAAACAACACCATTCATGGAAGCTATCCAAATCCTGTTGAAGACATGTGTGATCAAAGCTATGAAAGATTTTCACATCATTAGCATACATTAAGACATTTGAATATTTTATCGCTAATGGTAGGTCATGAATAAAAAGAGAAAACAAAATTGGTCCAAGGTGGCTACCTTGGGGTACTCCGGAGCCAACAGTAATATTCTTAGATACTGCATTGTTGAATAAAACACGTTGTTTTCTGCTGTTCAGATGCGATTTAATCCATTTCAAACAGTTTTTGGTAAATCCCATTAAATGAAACTTTTTAATAAGGAGATTATGATTAACTTTGTCATTATCACTTTACCATTAGTAAATCCCCGGTTAACTACAATTGTAAGGTGTAACATATTTGTAGTGGTAGAGCAACCTTTGCGGAAACCGTGTTGAAACCGTAACAGTATGGAAGAGATTTTATGACACAGTTGTTCTGTTATGCAATTGTCAAACAGTTTAGGTATTGTACTCAGTTTAGCAATTCGTAATTTGTTACAACTGACTTATTACCAGATTTAAATAAAGGTATAATATAGGAATCCTTCCAATGTTTAGGAAAGTACCGATATTTAATGGATATATTAAACATGATACATAAAGGAGTAGCTAGTTGTTTGTATATGTCTGTTTGATCACTTCTGAAATTATTCATATAGAGACAATCTGACAATAAAAATATAAACAATAATACAATTCAATGGAAGATCACTGATGAAGCCTGTCCATAAAAAGGCAGAAACTAGATCTAGTCTGATTTGCAAATTTAATGTGTTTATAACTTTTGAGGAAGGTTTATTCTTCTTCTTAACCTCAAACCTACTAAATTAGAATTAATAAAAATACATATTAATGACAATGTTAATTGTATTTGGTCTATACGACGCGTTTGAAAAAACAACACTTTACTAAAGGCATGGTGACAATTAGTTAGTACGCAGCTGGGTACGCCATCAGGTCCAAGATAAAACGAAGATTTGAGGCTTTTGAAACATTTTTTAATATCTGATGTAGTAAGAAGTGAAAAAGATATAGATTGTTATTTAGTCAGAGGAATTGAATAATTATCAGAATCAACGTAGAGAGCATCAGAGTAAGTAGTTGCAAAGAAGTCGGCAAACATATCACTTATAACCAAATCATCGCTAGATTCTTTTGTTAAATATTTTATGACAGCTGGATATCCACTGGAGGAACAAACAGAAATATGTGAATTCAAAAGTTATATTGCCGACAAAAATCTTAAAGTTGCCAAAAGTCCCTTATTATTTACAAAATGAGACAGAAAATTTGTCTAGTGTTTGATGTAATATATAATTATATCCAAAATACGATTGATCAGGGGTGTGATGAAAATCGAAAACGAAAAGTTTTTCAATCTAGAATAACTAGTTTCGCGTAAATAAAATTGGCTTCAAATTATTATTTATCGGTTTATTTGACTCAGAACATCTAAATTAGGAAGTAAAAAATAATTGGTATTGTACAGATCATAAAATATTAACCATTGAAAATCATATCGTTTTCGTTTTCGATATTCATCACATGCCTGTATATACAATTTCATCCAAATCGAAATTGTGTTTTTTTAAATATGCCATCATATAAAAATATATATTATTTTAGGTTATGTACAAAATAGGTATATATAACGTCATATCAAATTGGATTAACCGTATCTAACTGTAAATGCAATATAAAAATTGCATATTGGTCGATATGTAATAAGATGCAACTAAATATGACATCATATTAAAATTTTTGAGAAAGAAAAAATTATATATGGATACCCAAGTAAAAAAGTTTTGATATAGTCATATATTATAATATAAAATTTTGTATAATTATATATTTGAACACATATACCAAGATATAATTATATAAAATTTTACGAAATTATATCCTTAATATATAACTATATCTTGCTATATATTGCACAATATATAGTGCAACATATTACAATATCCAATTATATATACACCTATATATAGTTACATATCCCTCATATAATAATGTATAATTGTATCGAATTATATACCATTACATCTAGTTGGATATGATTATATTACGCTTGATACTTCTGGATGAGGACAAAATCCGGATAAAATTGTATCAAACCATATCTTATGCCATCAAATTCGATGTTCTCATTTTTCGGATATAATTATATATAATATCAAAAGTCATATAATTTTTTTTAGTAGGGCACATATAATTATGTTCACAAACAATCACATTTATAATTTTAGTAGGGATACTTTCTTGTTGGTAATACAAATGTATAATTGCTGTGTGGCTACTTAAAATATTTTGGGTGTGTGCATGGCGGTTAATATACCCTCAAAATAAACAACAACAGAACTAGACTTTAACGTCATACATACATATTTACTTGCATTTAGTGTTTATATTTCATTTTGTATAAGCTGTTTACAATCGCTTGACACATCACGATTTGGGGTCCATTTGAATGTATATAAATATATTTTTTTTTGCTTTGGTTGCGCTGCTTGGTTTATTCTAGAGTGTCCAAAACCGTAACCGAAAACCGGTTAACCGGTTTTTTAATTTAAAAACACTCCGGTTTCGAATAAAAAAAACCGAAAAACGGTTTTTATTTGTCGGTTAACCGGTTTTTTTAAAATATAATTTTATCAAAACTATTTTTAAGCTAATCGTTCGAAAATTCTATATTTCGACTGCATTTTATTTTTAGAATATTATTTTAAAAAATAAAACTGCAGTTTTGTTCTCCTTTATATAAAAAATAACATATTTTCACATGTATTCAAATAAATAAGACACGAAAATCCTTTTCAATCGTTTTAAATATTTTTTTTAAATACTGATGAATGTTGCTACAAAAAATGTAATATCTTTTTTCTGTGTAATTAATCTATTTTAGTTTAGTTAATTGTTCTTTATTTCCAAATTCAGTTTGTAACTTATAAATACTACATATAATTAAATTAGAACATACGACTATGACTTAATGTCGTCAGTCTAATTAATCTATTTTATTTAAGAAAAATTAACGATTGGGATGATGAATCTTAGTTATATTTAAATAAATTTTAGTTGAATGCAAATAATATTCTAACCTGCTAGAATCAGTAGAATTTTTTTCTGAATTAGTAGACTTAAAATAGCGAAAATAAATAGTAAGTATTTCTGCTGTTTTCAGAAGAGTATATTATCCTCCCATGAAAAAAATATATAAATTTAAATTTTGGAATTGTAATTGTTTTTCTGAGATGTTTTTTACTAACTATATATGTACACTATATATGTAAATGATCAAACAAGTCTTCAATAGGGTTCATATCGGGACTTGCTCAGAGGTTTTGTGCATATGGGGGTACTGTATGCAATCCACATCTTTACGCCAGCAGCAGTGTGCTTGGGATCATTGTCTTGTTGAAAATATTTAATATTCATCACGAATTTTTAATTTTTCAGCCCTTTGATTTAGATTATTCTTCAGAATGTTTAAATATACTATTTTGTTCATTATTGCTTTGATATTAACCAAATTATCAACTCCAACTGCTGACATACAGCCCATACCGTGACACCCCCATCTCCGTGTTTGACGATTATTCTTTGGATTACGTTCTTCAGATATTTTCTACATACCATACGTTCGTCTGAGCCAAAAATGTTAAATTTCGATTCATTCGAAAAATGACTTTATCCCGAAACTCATTTGTTTAATTTAATACTCACTGGCGAAATCTATGCGCTTCTTTCTGTTTATTTTGTTAATGTAAGGATTCTTGCGTGCTGTACGAGCGTTGTACCCGGCCCTTTTGATCGATCTACATACCGTTTCTGCAGAAACACTATTGTCAAAAGATTCCTTCAACTCTGGAGCTATCTTAATTGCACTTATAAATGGATCTTTCTCAATTATACACTCAACCAAAAAAGTCTGTAATGGCTACTGAAAATTTTGCTGTTATTACGGGAAATTTAACTATTTTGAGCCCAGCGATATTTTTTCCTAATTTTAGCAACACATGTCTGTTGATCTGTAGTACAACAAAATTAGTAGAAAAAATTAGTAATCGCTACTAAATTTAAGCAAAATTGTTGTAAACTGCAATTCACAGTGTTGCCATTTCAGTGCTTTTCGGGTATTTTTTGGTGCTTTTTTCCTTCCCGTACCCGGTGATTTCTTACAAATACCCGTTTATAAAAAGCGGGTATTTACAGTGCTTTTTCAGATTTCTGGCAGTGCTTTTTGTACAGTTTATATTTTTGGTATTTGTTCTCCTTTTTTCAATTTTTCTTGAATTTCCTGTCAAAGTTGAAAAAATAATACGAAATATACAAAAAATACATTTTTTCACAATGTTTGTAGTACAATTTTAAATAACAACTTCGTTATATTTAAACTTCAAAATTTTGAAATATAAGTTTGGTGCTTTTTTACCCCTTTTTTTGGTAATTTTTTTAACCTTTTTTACACGATTTTACAAAGTAAAATGTGTTTTTAAAATCTTTACTTAAATTTTTCAAAAAATTATTATCGTGCTTTTTTACCCCATTTTTGGTAAATTTTTACCCTTTTTACCCGTTTTCAAAATGCTCACGGTGCTTTCCTGCCTTCAAGAGTTGGCAACACTGGCAATTCAAAATCGATTTGCAGCTACTAAATTTCAGTAAATTGTTGTAAACTGTAATTTAAAATCAATCTGCCGAAATTAGCAAAAAAGTGTACTAAAAAATAAACAAACTCTAAAAAAAAATTAATAAAAAAAAATGTTTTTCTTTCGATTGTAACAAGCGTATAATTACTTCATCGTACTTGAAATTTGGAGTCAAAATTGCAAACGGGTCTCCAGTTATTAGCTTTTTATGCATTGGAGATACAATAAAATTTTCTAAGTGTTATTTCCAAACTAAGAATATATCAATAGTAACAAATATAAACTAAACAAGAATTGTAAAAAATCAACGAATTCTTGTGAATATAATTTTGAAAATTAGTATATTTTTCTGGTAAATTTAGCACTCGGTTTTGAAAAATTAGTAAAATGTTTTGCTGAAATCATCAGCGAAAATTAGTAAAAAAAATCCGTAATTTGTAATAAGGGAATAGCAAAATGATTACTAAAAAAAATTTGTACTAAAAATCAGTATAAAAATAATAAAGTGCGATTGGAAACTTTTTACAAATTTTTTATAAACTTTTTTTAAATCAACTACTTTTTTTTAAATGAACATACTTATTTCCGTCAATAATTCTCTACAAAACAATTGTTGTTTTGATAATTTTTTGTCCATTTTTTAACAAAATTTAATTTGATAACTCTAAAAAATTTTGTAAAAAGACTGCAACGTAAATTTGATATAATTTTTCTTCAATTTGAAAAAAAGAGTATTAAATCTGTGGAAAAAGTTTAGTGAGGTTAGTTTTGTCGCGTCATTACTCGTGCTAGCATGTGTATTTGTAATTGTCGGAAATATCAATAAATTGACATTAAGTGTTTTTGTTTTTCAAAGTATAGATAATTAACAAATTCAGTGACTTAGGGCTGGTATCTTATCTGCAATGATTAGTTTACTTTAATCATTGATTTAGAAATCATTGATTAGCCCTTAAACTTACTTAAAATAATATCGGTAACTTACAAAAATTTAATCAATGATTTGTTAATTTTAGATATTTTCATTTGACAATACGAATAAGAAATAAAAGAAAATACAAAAAGTTTGGAAACTCGCGAAATAAGAGTTTTTTATTGAATTTATCGCATGATACGGGATCATAAATTATAAAATAGATGCCCTAATTGTTGTTTTAAAAATCATTAATCGCTAAATGCCTCAAATAGGAAGTGTCTTTTTACATGCTACATGCATATCTTAATTTTTTTCATTGGGTAAGTGTGTATGATTATAAATTTGTTTTTAGTCCAGGAAGGTGTTATTAAAAATATTTATGAAGGACAAGATGATTTTTGATACATTCAATACAAATTTTAAAGTCAGAATTTATTAGAAAACTAGGTTCAAAGGAAAAGTAAAATAACTATGCTTCTATATTATTTGTTATTCGTTTAGGTAAATATATCTGGATCAAATTTAATATACACCCAGCAAAATCTTTCATTACCAAATAAGTGGTTATATAATAGAAATTCATACCTCCGCACAACTTATTTTTTGGCGTCTAAACTCATTATTTTTGTTTGGCGTGGTCGCTTTTATAAGTAGTCACGCTTACCCGCTCGCTTACGACAAAATGAGAAGTAAGTAGTTATGAGATTCTGAATAATAAGTGGTTACAAACATGCTTACAAAAAGTTGAATTATAAGTGGTTACCCGACTGCTTACTTGATTCTTAAAAATAAGGGGTTACACAAGTACTATTAGGTTCAGGAAATACATTCAGAGATATTAAAGTTTTTGCTAGTGTGTAATTTTAGTACTCGTCATAAAAATTTTAACACAAAACATATTTACATGTAATAAATATAAATGTATAAAATTTAACTTTGTAAAAAGTACTTATTTAAACTATTCCGGGTAAGTCATTATTTTATATTTAAAAGCAATGACTACAATAGGCCGTTATTAGGAAGTCATTCTTTTATATTGCAAAATAATGCAAAAGGTAATGATATATCATTATTGGTAATGCAGACAGCAATGACGTGTCATTACCAATATTTTGCTGGGCACATACAGTGACATCTCCCAAAGCAGTAAATTTTTACAAACCGCGAAACTTAAACGCTTGATTTTCTTGATTCTATTTTCAAGACATCTTCCAACAATTTTGTGTAAAAAGCAAAAATCTTCTGAAGAGTCATGTCTGTGAAATTTTGTGTTAATTGAAAAAAAAATAGAATTTTCTAATTTTGTGGAAAATAAAAGATATGAATCCAAAAATATTCCTCGGAGGAAAAAATATACGGCGTACATAAAAATTGTACTGCAGGAAATATTTAACTGGTCTAAACAACTACCATAGAATCTAAGCAGTATGCATAAATCTTAACCTCTGTTAACTGACTCTGTCCGACATTTCAACAATTTTTAATAGAATGTGGTAGATTCAGTTTTATGGTTAAATTTTATTAAATAGTAAAAATTGGTTCAATAAATAAGCAAAATAAGAAAAAATTTAATAAAAAACTATACTCATTTACTGCAATTTAAGATATTGCAGGAGCACGTGAAGTATGTCAATAGCTCATATTTGTCCAGAAAATTCGAAAATTTAAATAATTTGTTATTAAAAACGGCATAATTAAAAAAATTATTGTGAGACACCTTAAACACATTTTTTGGTTAAATTTTCCTTCCACGAATCATGGTTTATTTGTGCTAAATAAAGATCAAAATTATGACCGATTCTAACAAACAATTCCTACAGAATCCAATATTATGTCATATTATTAAAATTTCCCCCAAATATTTTCTTAATTCCAATTGGTATTTTTAGAGAAGATATACTCGTATGTGCAAGTTACTAACGATATTCATTATTTAGATGGCACATAAAGATGTTGTACGGTGTTTATTTGCAAATTAATTGGTCTACGTAAACCTTTTTAGAAATTTACCAACATTAGAAAAAATGTTAATACTAACATGAATTGTAGGGTGGAAAATCTACGTTTAAGGTCTTAATCACAGAAATTTCTGTAATTAAATTTAAGCAATGTTTAGAGTAAAATCAGAGATTAAAATTTGATGAGTTACTGTAATTAAGTCCTAAACAATGATTTTCTTCTTAATCATTGTTTAATATCACATAAGATACCAGGCCTTAAAGTGAATTGCTAATTGAAGATTTATTAATTTTAATTTAAATAAATTTATATAATTTTAAATGTTCTCAATTAAATCGTACATTAAAATTTCTGTCATTAATTTTGATATTATCTATCTTTTTGTTATTTTGTTTAAGGCAAACTATTAATGAAAGTTATATAATGTATTTGAATTATTAATTTAAATAAAGTTATATGTTTTTGTATATAAAATGGTACACGTGTTTTAAATAAAGAGTTTTTATTAAATTATATTTTTGCAACGTGTCAATGTGTTTAAGATGAATGGGGGAAATGTTTTAGTTGAAATGTCTCGTTATGACTCTAGATCATAAATTAATATCACTTTCTGTTTAAATTATTTTCAAATCAGAGTGTCTTTCGCCTTGAGTTTTTAGTAGTGTTTCCAATTCGGTTAATCGATTAACCGATTCATAGATTAATCGCCTCTATTTCGGTTAATGTCGAAACAAATAATTTAAAACTCAAATAATTATTCGAATCGAATAATCGGTTAAAACAGGTCGATTAACCGGTTACAATTTTAATATGGAATTTTTCTCTTATTTTTTTTCCCAAAACTTCATAATTTTCTTAACTTTGGCTAAAAAATTACAAAAAAAGCTTAGAATAAACATAAAATTACTAAAAATACCACCAAATTCTTTTAAAATTGAGTGAAAGATGTCGTTAAGCCTTTAGATACCTTTTTTAAGCAAAATAAAGGCATTTCTAAAACTACCCAAAATACACAAAGTGTCTGGCTGGGTCAGCGTCGAAGTGCTCTATAGGCTTTAATCAATATAGTAGGCGATTTTTGATTCTGTTCTTTTAAAAATTAAAGCTAATGTAAATTCTATTTCCATGTCCTTCAAGGCAAGGTTGCAATTTTTCAAATATGTGTCCGACAACTGTCAACTGACATCTTAATTCTGTAGAAATCTACCTTTTCTCACATCTCCAAAGAAAGTATAATCAATCAATTCTACAACATGTCCAACTACACCATTTTCAGTTTTATTTCAAAATTGTTTAAAAATGTATTAAAATTATCCAAATATATTTTAAAATTGTTTAAAAATTTCAAAATTGAACAAAAGGATCCAGAAATTTTTTAAATTCTTCCAAAAGTGTTTTAAAATTGTCCAAAATCACTCAAAATTGTTCAAAAATGTTTTAGAATTATCCAAAAATCTGTCTAAAAAATTAAAATTGTCTAAAAAACTGTGATATTTGTCAAATTGCATTTCAAAATTGTACAAAATGTATTTTAAAATTTTCAAAATGTATTTCAAAATTACAAATATATTTTAATAGTTTGACTCTAGATCATAAATTAATATCACTTTCTGTTTAAATTATTTTTTCAAATCTTTCTTTGATTTGAAAATAATTTAAACTGAAAGTGATATTAATTTATGATCTAGAGTCAAACTAAAAAAGAACATTCATTTACTTAAAAATAAGAGATCAACTAAATATTCTCCCATTAATATTTTAATATATTTTATTTGCATTTAAGAAAATTATATTTGAATTTTAAAATTGTTCAAATAAATTTCAAAATTATTCACTTGCATTTAAAAATTTTAAGTCTGTATTTCAGAATTGTAAAATTGCATTCAAAATAATTCCATTTGTATTTCAAAATTCTCGAAATGTATTTCAGAAATTTCCAAATGTATTTAAAAAGACTCTATTTGTATTCCAAAATTTTCCAAATGTATTTAATAAAATTCCAATTGCATTTAAAATTTTTCCAAATGTATTTCAGAAATTTCTACTTTTATTTTAAAAGCATTTTTACAAACAAAAATTTTATAGGAATTATTATGAGAAAGAGAAAGCATGTATGTTTGAAAAAATGCTTTTAAAATAAAAATAAAAAAAGAAATTTCTGAAATACATTTGGAAAAATTTAGAAATTTATTAAATACATAAATACAGAAGGGAATGTTAGCTCAAACTTTGGATAATTTTGTTTATTGTCAATGGCCCTTAAAAACGGAAAAAAGACTGAGAAATTTAACAATTGTTTATGATATTCTTTAGTCTACTATTTTTATTTAACTAATATTTTACTCAAATGGAACTAAATTTTTTTTATTTCTTCAGGGGAGGAGGAAGAACTTTGGATAGTAATTTTTTTAAATGCAATATTATATTTATTGTAGTATTGATTAAATATGCATTCAAAGAAATTTTGTATCCAAAGTTTTACAGATTAAAAAAAAAATCGTAAGAAGTAAAAAATCTACCTTGAGTTATGCTATTTTTAACTTACTAATATTTAGAAAAAAATCTCCTAGTTTCAGCAGTTTTTTTTTGCCATTTTTAACTAATTTTTAATAGCTTCAGCTATATTTTACATAAATTTTTCTATTAGTATAAGAAATGTTTCAATTTAGATAATCTCAGATTCCGAAACTTTCAACCTTAAGGTACATTTACACGCAAGAGAAAACTGCTAGGGATGGAGCAAAAACACTCCAAAATAGCTAAACTCATACCAAATAGAGCTAATTAGGGGTGATTTTTTGTTTTATGAAGCAT
This sequence comes from Leucophora obtusa, assembly GCA_949987735.1. Taxonomy (NCBI): domain Eukaryota; kingdom Metazoa; phylum Arthropoda; class Insecta; order Diptera; family Anthomyiidae; genus Leucophora; species Leucophora obtusa. The sequence goes on from OX465295.1 coordinate 223,083,127, forward strand.
TTTCTCTCTAGTGTAGATGTGCTTTTTTAATCTGAATTTTTTTTTTAAATACATAGTGTTCATGTGTCATGTTGATATTTAACAAAAACATGAAGCTGTAAGTTAAGGAAATACATTAATTTTGTTTTAAACGATTAATCGATTAATCGCCAATTTTCTCGAATAACCGACCCGAATAACCGGTTAATCAGTTTTAGTGATTTTTCGAATAATGCAATAACCGGTTAACCGTTTATGTCGAATAATTGGAAACAGTAGTTTTTAGTATATGCTATATTATAATTTCATTATTTTTTATATTTTATCAAATTCATTATAAAAATCCGCCCTTGCGAATGGTATATCACACCTTGTCATTTTTATGACGATGTATGATATATTATTTGCTTATGGGAAGCACAGCTGAGTGCTACCGGACGCGTCACAGGTTGCGGATAGTGATTCCGCAGAAATGTGGAGTAGCTGCCAATGGCAGCCGCGGACAGTCAGCGGTTACAAGGGGAGAGTCTCGGAGGGTCTTTCGAGCTCCCACTAAGTCCCGAGTTTGCCTATGATCCTTGTAACGTCGTGGCGGGCAATTGGCGCCAACCAAAAAACCAATATCCCAACCGACCATGGGCGGTATAACCCTATTGGCGCTTGGATTAAATCCCTGCGCAACCACTGCAGGCCTGGAGGCAATGTTGGCAGCCCCAACACCAGGATCGGATGCTTTGGCCCAATCAGCCATTCATCTTAAACCAAACATGATTACCGAAACCGTATAAAAAATGCGGCCCTATGCTCCTTGCAGGAGTAAAAGGAACAAATATATATATATTATAAAAAAGACATTGTATGTATGTATATAGCTTAAAAAAATTTTAAATTGGTGAAATATAAAAAATAACGAAATATAAGTCTAAAAATAATAAAGCGATAAAAAATTAATTAAATAAATAAAATGCATTGTTGAATTTAATAAAATGCATTGGCTAAACAACAAAATCATTATGCAATTTAATTAAATATAATTGTTAAGACAACTAATTTTTGTTAATACATTTGACGATATTTTGACAAAATAATACCACATAAAAATATAAATCTACTAAACAATGCGTTAAATTGATGGACAGGTTTTGTTAGTTGTATAGTGATCACTAGGGCAAAGTTGTGATATTCTTAAAATTATTTTCATCGGGAAATGCTTTAAAGAATTAAATGTGCTAAAATCATTCTTGCCTAAGGAAATTGTCATTGTCATATTTTTACTATTAGAATTCAGGTTGGAAAAATAAAAAGTTTGTTTTAACAAGAGATTTTTTAATTTAAAATAAATTTAAAAAAACAAATTTTAAATAAAAAAATTTATGTCGACTTAAAATAATTTTAAAAAGGACTGATTTTATGAAAAAAAAGCAAAAATATGCTCTATTTTCGCATAAAAAAGCTAAAATAAGCTTATTTTTCAAAGAAAATAGCAAAAATAAGCCAATATTTACAAAATAAGCAAAAACAAGCAAAATTAGATAAAATAAGAAAAAAAAACATCTAAAAAATATAGCTTAAAATTCTTATATTTTTAAGATCAGAACTTGTATTTAATCTAAACTGTTCTATCTCTTCAAATAAAAAACATGCCCTGGCTTCTTTTTGGTTGGCCTAGTGATCAACCATTCATCAATTTATTATGGATTTTATTTGATTTCACAGCTGTTTTCGGTTCAGTGCATATGTGAACTCACACATGCTGTCATACAAATTCATACGTGTTCATATACTTCCATATAGGATTCATATGTGTTCATATGTATTCATATGTGATCATACATGAACATGTATGGAAACATATGAAAATGTATGATCATTGGCATTGGTCAATTGTAATGCCAATGAAATCATCAATTATTGGTCCATTCAATTAACTAGTCCCAAGTATGTTCTATTGGAAGGTATTTTTATGGTACTATAACACTTCTACTAGGTGTATCTACAGTAGAGTTTGCTAAAAACCGAAAAATTTGAAAACCGCGGTTTCGGTTTTCTAAAATTACAAAAACCGCGGTTTCGGTTATTTTTCGGTTTTCTTGGGATGTTAATACAATTGTTTTAGAATAATTTAATATGTGTAAGAATTAAATATTTTAACGCGTGCAAGATATTTATTGAAATTTGATAGAATTTCTCACTCGAATAAAGACAATCCGTTTCTAGACCTTTGCGAGAGAAGAAAAAAAACACGGAAAACCGTGTGTTTTGCCGGCAACTAAAGCTGTATTTTTAAGAGTTTAAATTTAAGCAATTTCTTTAAAACAATATAAAGTTAAAATTTTATAAATTTCGTGGACTACGAAATAGAACTTTTTGAAAAATACGCTGCGAAAATCTGAACTGAATATATGAAACTCAATATCTCTTAAACTAACTGACTTTTTGGTGTCTTGACTTAAATTATGTTATCCGGTATAACAAAAAACATAAAATTAAATTAATATTTAATGGAGAAAATGTTCATTACAATTAAATACAAAATTTTGTAAAATAGGAGCTGAGCCCTTTTTGAAATTCAAGATTCAATAATATCGCAGCCAACATTTTTCTGAGAGCTCAGAAATTATGACTCGCAAGTGACTCTAAAATATGATCATTTTCAGAGGGCTCAATTTTTCGAGTCATAAATGAAACATAATAGACTCGTATTTATGGGTGTGTTCGACATTTTTTTAAATTTTTTCATTACTCCTAAATAACTCAAAAATTAGTCTTAAATGACTCATACTGGCTCCGAAAATTCTAAATTTTCCAATAATGCTCATAATTCAGGATCTCTTATGAGTCGTAAAAGAGCGCTCGGAAAGAGGCTTCATCCGTGAAGAAATACTCTCTGACTCTTTTCGGATTCTAACTGCACACTGGTATGCAATCTAGTTAATTATTTTAATTGGTTAAAGTATTTGTTAAAAACCGACTTATTTTTGTCGGTTTTCGGTTTTGAAGCTTGAAAAACCGCGGTTTCGGTTTCGATTAAAACCGAACAGCAAACTCTAATCTACAGCATAGCTGCTATCTTCAATTACTTTTATTTGAATTTTACAGAAAAATTAAATAATTTTTAATTTTTATTTGTTTCCAAAAAATTAAAATTATTTTTAAATTAATTGGTCGTTTTCAAATAAAAATATTAATAACCTTAATATTTATTTGGTATGAGATAGAAATAAATATTTTTTTAATTGTTATTTTTATTTGAGCAGAACTCAAAATACTTGTTTTTAATTGAAACATCTCTTCATCAATTTTCAATTAAAATTTATTTCTTTAAAAATTTTATTATTATATTAAAATATTTTAATTTGTAGAAATATAAAACAAAATTTTCTAATAAATATTTCATTTGCCTTCAAATAAAATAAAAATATATTTTATTCAAATCTAATTCGATTAAAATATTTTGAAATTTTATTTGAACCAAAATCTAATAAAATAAAAAAATTATTTCCTCAAATTTTTTCAAATAAAATTTTATTTTGCTAACGAAATGTATCAAATAAAAATTTATTTCTACATAAAATGTATCAAATAAAAATTTATTTCAATATAAATTGTATCAAATAAAAATTTATTTCAACATAAAATGTATCAATTAAAAATTTTGCTCAACAGTTTTAAATTGGAAATGTTTCAATTAGATCTGTTGTTAAGTTATTTTTAATCTAAAAAAATGTTTTAAAAAGTATAGCTTTTTGATAAGGGTGCCCCAAAAGTAATATCATAATGTGAATGTGCTTTAATTTTTGCAAATGGCGTCAAATATAATAGTGCTTTGACATCTATGTTGTAGACAGATAGGAAATTATTTGACAATAAGAAATGGAGCGATACACACCTGAAAAACGTTGAATTATTGTCGCTGCTTACTCATTGGCGGACTTAGGCCGGTCTGGGGTGGGCTAAGCCCCCAGGCAAGGAATCATTTTTAAGTTTTTTTTTGTGTGAAAAAATTGTAAGCATAATGCCGAAAGTGTTTGTTGGGATTAAGAGTGTGAGAATGGGCAAATAAACAGCACAAAATTAATGGGTCGCTTGCCCACCCCAGAAAAATGGTCTAGGTACGCCAATGTGCTTACTTGACCAATTTTCGGTCTGTTTTAACCATTGTTTGAATATAAAGGTCAGCATAAACGACTCAAATTCACGCAAAATTTTTGTAGTATTAATATATTTAAAAATTTGTTAACATATTAATTAAAATGTTAATACCCATATTTCCCTGTTTACAACAAACACTTTACCACCAATAAAATTTCTGGTAAAACGCGAATTTCAAAAAAAAAATCTGAAACACGTATTCTCTTAAATAGACTAGAGGTTAAGATGTGTTAATTTGCCATTAAAATTACAAACCTATTCTTACGAAAAACTTAGAAATTCCTTTTTTTTATAGAATATCTCTTGAAATGGGACATGTCTGGACATTAGACCGTACCACCTTACAGGCGGTACACCTTCAAATATAAAGTATTTTTGCAAGGCAATTTCAAATTTTTTTTATTTTTTTACCGAACCGAGTTTACAGTCGGATTTTAAAGTGTGATATATCGAGTTTTTGCCTCGAGGAGACCAGTGTGTTGCTATAAAAGAAAAATCCAATGAAAAAAATTTAAAATGGCAACCCCTACGTTCGCCAACAAAAAAAATAAAAAAAATTTCTGCTGGATTTATCGAAAAACTTCCTTAGCAAAAGTTTAATGATTTTTTGCGAGCTTTAATTTTCTGATATTAGGGTGGTACATTAGGGTGGTAGAAACTGAGATCTGGTGGGTAAATACTAGAACGGGATACTTGAAGTCCCCTCGAGAGAAAAACTTCGATGTATCATACGTTAAGATCCGACTGTAAATGCCAAAGATATAACGAAAAATGTAAAAAGTCGACCCCTAAGTTCGGCAAAAAAAAATTTTTTTGAAACCTTGCAAAAATAATTTAGATTCGACGGTGTATGTGACCTTCTCCGAGAAAATATCGATTTTCCCAAGTTTTTGACACACTAGGTCCCTTTTCTCGGAGAAGGTCACATATATGTATGTATATCAACCGCGTATCCAATCCGTAACTTTAAGAACATTTAAAAACGCAACCTTATTTTTTCCTCTTACACAAATTCACAAAATGAGTAAATACCTATAAAACTATAAAGCCAAGAAATTAACAAAAGTTGTAATTTTTTTGGTTAAATTTATAAAAATAATTGATACATTTTGTATCAATTAAATCCTAGCAACAAAAGTAGTTGAAACAAATTGTTACAATTAAATCCTAGCAACAAAAGTAGTTGAAACATTTTTGTATCAATTAAAAAATATATTCAAAATATTTCCGTTTCAAATAAAACACAGCAGCAAATCTATTTCATGTTTTTCTAGTTCAAATAAAAATATGAAATAAATTTATTATAAATTTTCAGGTACAAATAAAAATTTAAGAAAAAATATTTTATTTTTAGGAAACCCAAATAAATAATTTAATTTATTATTTTATTTGCCGAATATTATTTATATTAAAATTCTTTAATTTTTATGAAACTCAAATAAAAAAAATTTAGAATTTTATTAGTAGATAAAAAAATAAAATAAAAATAAAAAATATTTCATTTCTATTCGAACTATGTCAATTAAACTTATATTATTTCTTTTATTTAAAAAAGGTAAATTTAAAATAACAATAAAAATTTTCCATTTCATATTTATTTTTTTAAGGAACAGAATTTATTTGAAATTTTTTTATATAAATATAAAATATTTTAAAACTAATTGATATTTAACAAACATGTTGTCATCATCTTCATTTTGGTAGTTTTGAATATCTTGTGAACTTAACTCCCTGTTGTTGTGGCCGTCATTTTGTTTTTGTGAATTAAGTTTTTGAATTTCTTGTTCGTTTAAAAAAATTTGGCTATGAAGATTTTCAGATCTTTTTTGGGTCTGTACCTAGAAACGTATAATTTTAATAATGGTGCTCATGAAAAAAATGAAAATACTTACTTGGCTCAAAATTACAGAGCTTGATGGTAATGAAAATGGTAAATCGGGCGTTAACTCATGCTTTCGCAATGGAAGTGGAGATGCCTTTTTAAAGATTGGAGTGGATGAAGTTGATTTTGAAGAGCAATTCTTCAGGAACTTGTCCGTCTGCTTCTGAAGCTCCTTTTTTTATATATTTTACCTTTGCTGCTAAGAATACATCAGAATGTTACAGAATTATTTTTTATCACACATTTTCAAACTTACGTATTTTCGGCATTTTATTATTTATTACAAAATTTTGAAAGTTTTTCCACCAACTATTTTTTTTAATTCTTTAATTTATTATTCTTTAACGTCAAATCAAAATCGATTTAAACCAAAAATTTATAGTAAACGAGGACACCTTGATTAAAAAAAAATTCTTTCAATAAGTGTTTTTTGTTTGTTTATAATAGTGCTGGTAAATTCGGTTACTTTTGTATACTCGATATCACTCGATATTTTTAATTTGTATACTCGATACCAGTGATGGTATTTGAGAATTTTCGTTTGGTGCCTCAATAATGCCAAAAAAGTGCCAAAAATGCTTTAAAAGTGCCAAAAATGCTTTAAAAGTGCCAAAAAAAATTAAGCAACATTTAATGTTTCAAAAAAAATATGTTCGGCTTTTATTTCAAATATTTATACATTTAGTAACTTTAACCCTTAAATGCATGGTGTAGCCATTTGGCAACATACTAGTTTCTTAATAAAAAACGCCACTTGATGCATAAAACTCAATTTTTGGGCATAGGGGCCCTTTCTGCACAAAGTGCTCTTATAAAATATAACTCAGATTTTTTAAACAGTTATAGGAAAAATCTTGGTTTTGCTTCGTATGTTTGTGAAAAATCTAAAACACGCGTTTTTTTTTACAAAAAGTGCAATATTCAAAAATATTTGTTTAAATATTTAAAGTGGTATTCTCGCAATAAAATTAATTTTGGCAACAATAAATGTATAATTAATATTTCATATATTTTTTTTTGTTTCTTTTTTCATACACGTTAAAATAATCACAATTTAGCTATTTGGCAATTTTTTTGGTATTTTTCTTGAAATGTACACTCCTTTAGAAATCATATATAAAAAAATGGTTAAAACTGCAGAGATCATGCATTTAAGGGTTAAGTAAAAAGACAAAAAAAAAAGGCGGGCAACTTATCTAAAAAGTAACCCGAGTTTAACATTACTTACCACAAATATTTTCATATAAAAATGCCATTCTTAACTATAGTAAAGCACTAAACTTACGTTATTTTAAGATAAGTTAGCAGGTCCAAGACTTTCAAAAAATTTTACAATTAAATTTGACAATACAATAGAATCAATTAAAGTTTTTCTAATTTTATCCCCGTTGCTTTTATTTTTAAATATCAAAATAATGATTAAATTGTCCCCGAAGAACTGGAAGGTGGTCCAAAAAATTGTAGATATATTTAGTGTAGCATTTGTTTTTTAATTTTGCTACCCCTTCTTAATAGGCGTGGCTTTAAACGAAAAACCAGCGATATCGACCTTTTATTAAATTATATAGAAATTTTCGTAAAAAGTGCCAAAATTCTATGGAGAGTGCCAAGGTGCCATTGAACATTCAATAGTGCCACAAATGGCACTTTTGTGCCACTTTTACCAACAGTGGAATGGAGTACTCCATCATTGCGAATGTGGTTTTAAACATCTCAGTTTTATACTTTTATTAACAATTACAATACAAATTTGTAATATTTCTAATATTATTAATAAAAAAGTAAAAAACATATTATACACGGCACTGCCACTTCAAAAAATATTCCAAAATTTAGATATTCCTCTGCTTTTTTCATACCTTTTCTTTAATGCCTTTAATCTTCGGTCATACCTTTAATATTAGGTCTACTTAATTTTTGTAATGAAATTTTACTTGGTGGCTGTAAGAAAAATAAACATTTTCTTGTAAAAAAAGTATCAATCGAACATTTCAAACTTACCGTTCAAATGAATAAATAAATCCAATATTACGTACGTCCCAGCAAAAATGTGGAAGCTGTAAAAACGATTACTGCTTCCTTACTGCTACTTTTACCCCTTCTTAAAATTTATAGCTTCGTAAACAGCACTAATGAAAGGCCTAAGTTGATTAATTGTTTACATTGCTTTTTGCTGTGATTTTCAAAAAGGCATGAAATGAGCAATACATTTTGATTGCTTAAATATTTTTGCGGTTCTTTTATCAAAATTTTTTAAAATGCGGAAAAAAGTTATTTTAATGAAAATAAGAGGTTTTACTAAAAATAAGAGGCATTTTCTCTTCACGGAAAAATATGCAGGAATATTGTGCTTTTGAGAAGGCATGATTTTAAATAGTTGAAAAGCTTTATAATATGCACTTCCGATAAGGCATGATTTATCGACATTTTAAAAGAAAAACAGGAGCACTAATTAAAAGCGGTGAATTCATGCCTTTTCGGATCTCGAAACAAGTGCTTTCACGCGAGCCATCTCGAACAAAAATCAGGCGTGATATCATCAATAATGCAATTGCTTCACTGCTCAATTTTCCCTGGCAAAACTGCTTCCAAGCAAGCAGTAATTTCTGCTGGGGTGTCTTTTAAGAATTGTTTTATGAAACAATTTTAAATAAATTATATTTTCTTTTCGAAATGCTCTTGATATACAAATTTTCGAATTTAAATTTGTCAATTAAAAATAAATTTAAATATTATCTATTATTATTATCTTTGTTACTTAACCCGTAGTTGTTAGTGATTATTATAATCATTTCAAATATATTTCAATTCAACCACGTATTTACTTCACTACGTAAGTACGAAATTTTATGGGTGCATTGAAATTTCATAACTACAGGGTGGCCCAAAATTACCGAAGGAGTTTGAATTCCTCAAAACTTTTTTATTATATTTTTTTTTAATTTTTGTTTTCAGAATTTTATAAAGAAGACTTGCTGAATTTAAAATGCAAGAGTACACAATTGAAGAAAATCATGATAATTTTTATTATGAGCGACGAAGCCCATTTCGAATTAAATGGGTTCGTTAATAGGTAAAGCTGCAGGATATGGGCTACGGAAAATCTAAGAATAGTTCAACAGCGATAATTTCGCCCACTTAAGTATACTGTTTGGTGCGGTGTTTCGTCGGAAAGGGTAATTGGGCCATATTTTTTTGAAAATGAACACGGTGTCGCCGTTTTCATCACTGGGGTTCTATATCGGACAATGTTGGAAAATTTTTTAAAGGCACATTGTTCAATTGTGTACTGTTCCATTTTAAATTCCGCAAGTATTCTTTACAAAATACTGAAAATCAAATTATAATAAAAAAGTTAGAATGAATTCAAACCCCTTCGGTAATTTTGGGCCATCCTGTATTAGTTACCGCTAAAGACAATGAAATAAATTTCATCACTATTTAATGGTAATGAAATATTTTACATAAAAAAAATTTTACTAATGGGAGAAACTACACATCTCCAATTTCAAGAATAAATATCGCAGCCCAGACAATTTCGGTTTCCGAAATATGACGGCACTAATATTGGAAAAATGTTTAAATTTTACTAAAGTGTGTTAGAGTTACAAAATTGACAATAACATTTTAACTATACAAGCTATAAAATTCATGTTAGTCTTATTTTTAAGCCGATATGCATAACGATATTTCCATTTCTTCTGGATCTAGAGTTAAAATACCCATATCCCAAGATGAGCATTTTCTAAAATTTTTAAAAAAATATGTGTTTATTACTTAACATATGTAGGAAATTTCAAGGTGGTGTCTCGATTCGTGTCTGAGTTATAGCTAAAAAGGTGGTCCAAACTATGTTTTGTACTGCTGCGTGCCCTTGAGGGTGGCAGCTATTTGTCGAAATGTCGACTTTCGACATGTGATCCTCATTTTTTTAATTTGATCTCAAAAGTATTTAAGTAATTGAAATTTCAAATTTTCCAAACAAATGAAACAAAAATAATTTTGAATTATTTGTTGTGACACATTATTTTCAATTGACTTCAGCATGCTTAACCCGGTGTCTTCAAATGCCATAAATTATCAGTATGTTCGTTTACTCGAATTTCTTACTACTTTTACTACAATTGGAAAGTTTTGTTTACTTTTTTTACTGAATTTTTCCAGCTGTAGTAAAAGTAGTAACTTGTAGTAAGTAAACGAACACGCTTTATATGATATGAAATGTCAAAATCATTGCAGAGAAACGTCAAAATGATATCAATTGCAAAGTGGTGGAGAACACTTGACCATTTCATGGCTAAGAAATATCATAGATTTTTTTTCGAAAAACACGAAATTTTATCAAACATTAATCTTTGTCTACAAATAAAATATAATTTAACTCATTCCCATTCTTTTTTACCAAATTTTATGTTATTTTTATATTACCATTGCAAGAGCCGCTTGCATGTCAGCGATATCATGATATTGCAATAAAATTGAAATTGAGTGTCTCCACTTCAGATGAAATGATTTTGACAAATGCTTGCTATCATTTTATTGCATGTCAAGATACTATGCAACACAAATTTGAAATTATTTTTAAATCTCATGAAGGATTTTTGAGATAAGGTGGAAAAAGTTAGAAATGGCATATAACTAAAAAGGAACTCAAAATCGGATATAATTAAAAATATCTCAACAATGCTTAACGCGCCTCAAAAAATAATTTCATATTCGTGTTCACCATACACTGAACCAAAAGTCGTAAGTGAAATCAACATAAAAATTTTGTTACTTTTTGATGAAACGAATTGTTAAAACAATATATTTTTTATTCAAATTAATGTGTGTTTTTTTTAAATCAACTACTTTTTTTTTAAATGGACATACTTATTTCCGTCAATAATTCTCTACAAAACAATTGTTGTTTTGATAATTTTTTGTCCATTTTTTAACAAAATTTAATTTGTTAACTCTAAAAAATTTTGTAAAAAGGCTGCAACGTAAATTTGATATAATTTTTCTTCAATTTGAAAAAAAGAGTATTCAATCTGTGGAAAAAAGTTTAGTGAGGTTAGTTTTGTCGCGTCATTACTCGTGCTAGCATGTGTATTTGTAATTGTCGGAATAATCAATAAATTGACATTAAGTGGTTTTGTTTTTCAAAGTACAGATAATAAACAAATTCAGTGACTTAAAGTGAATTGCTAATTGAATATTTATTCATTTTAATTTAAATAAATTTATATAATTTTGAACGTTCTCAATTAAATCGTACATTAAAATTTCTGTCATTAATTTTGATATTATCTATCTTTTTGTTATTTTGTTTAAGGCAAACTATTAATGAATGTTATATAATGTATTTGAATTATTAATTTAAATAAAGTTATATGTTTTTGTATATAAAATGGCACATGTGTTTTAAATAAAGAGTTTTTAGTATATGCTATATTATAATTTCAATTTTATATTACATTATTTTTTATATTTTATTATAAAAAAAAGACATTGTATGTATATTGCTTAAAAAAATTTGAAATTGGTGAAATATAAAAAATAATGAAATATAAGTCTAAAAATTAATAATAAATCGATAAAAAATGAATTACTTAAATAAAATGCATTGTTGATTTTAATAAAATGTATGGTAAAACAACAAAATCATTATGCAATTTAATTAAATATAATTGTTAAGACAACTAATTTTTGTTAATACATTTGACGATATTTTGTCAAAATAATACCACATAAAATAGTTAAACATCAAAATATAAATCTACTAAACAATGCGTTAAATTGATGGACAGGTTTTGTTAGTTGTATAGTGATCACCCATTCATCAATTTAATATGGATTTTAGTTGATTTCACAGCTGTTTTTGGTTCAGTGTACCGAAATCAATTGAAAATAATGTGTCACACAGGGTTGGCAGGCAATACCGCTAAAATACCGTTATCGATTCAAAACCCTTTCAACTGCCTACCGTTACCCCTAAAATACCGTTACCGAAATACCCGGAATACCGTTATCCTATTTTAAGGATAGGATAACGAAATAACTGAAATACCGTTATCCTTAAAATACCGATACCGAAATAAATGAAATATCGATAACCTTAAAATACCGTTACCGAAATACATGAAATAGCGTTATCCGTAAAATACCGTTACCGTTATTTTTAATTCTCCGATCTTGGTCATTGCACGTGGTTATTGAGTATTTCACATAAATTAAGTCAATTAATTCGTTTTGTTTTTACTTTAGTGCGGTTTTTGCAAAAAAATGCGGTATGTACCGAAATAACTGACTACCGTTATCCTTAAAATACAGTTACCGATATAAATGAAATACCGTTAACCCTAAAATACCGTTACCGAAATAACCCAAATATCTTTATCCTTAAAATACCGTTACCGAAATAACTCAAAAACCGTTATCCTTACAATACCGAAATAAATGAAATAGCGTTACCCTTGAAATACCGTTACCGAAATAACCTAAAATATCGTTACCCTAAAGATAACCGCATTCGTTTCGGTAATCCTTCATTATTGACCAACATGTTGAAATTAAGGAATATTACTTGATCGCGGATTTTTAGTTGATCTGAAGATTGTTACAATTTTTTTTTCAGATTTTCGAGAACAGAAAGGGCTTGGGTTCTGAAATCTGTGTATCTTTGAGCTCTTATTGTTTACTGCATTTATGGGAATTTTATATTTGGAATTTGCAATGTGGAGGGATTCTGAGGGTGACTTTTTATTTTTTTTTTAACAATTTATGTAATAATTAAATTTAATGAACACGTAATACAAATTCCGATCCCCGTTGTATTCCATTTTGTTCCCTGTGTTAAGTGTTACAAGTTTACTCGTTCCCCGTTTCATTCCACATCATTCCAATTTGGAAAAATGTTCCATTTTCATATCGCTGTGCGTCAATGTGTATTCTCACATAATGGGTAACAAAAGTTAGTTACCCTGTAGCTGTTCTTATCCTTATTAGTTTTTGTAGTAACTATGAATAATAAAAAAAGACTAAAAAATTATTAAAAAATACAGGTCCCGCCATGATTCCAACCTTCGGTCATCTGTTTGGAAATAAACTGTATCCAAATCACTTCTGAGGATCACCTTTAGAGCAATAATGCTTTACAAGCTATATTTAAGTGATTTATGGATGTTGTTCAGAATTACTCCTCAAAAAGCTATAAAAATATAATAGTGGATACTTTGGAATCAATGAAAGAAGGTATTTTTTTGGAGTTGTTCAGAATAACTATTTAAAAAGCTGTAAAAATACACTAAGGGAAAGTTTAGAAGTAGTGAACGAAGTGGTTTGTAACCATGACTTCCATTTTTTTGCTGGGGTTTTTACCATAGTATGTTTTAAATCTTAAGGTTAAGTCTCTTACAACAACCATAAATTAAAATCCGAAATATATAAAGTCAACCATAAATAATGTATTTTCAGATTTTTTTGTTTCTTATTCTTTTTTCATACCGGGGCTGCACTCAAAAAAGTTTGATGGTAGAATCTGTTAAAAGTGATATTTAAAACAAAGGTGTATGCTGTTCAAAATTATTTATTAACAAAATTTTGTATTTTTTAACTATTATAGGAAAAACTAAAAAATGCAATAAAATTAACTTAGAACATCGTGAAACAACTAACAAATTCCCGTGTGGAGAAAGTAACGATTTTTACCGACGGAGGAAGAAAGTAGCTGTAACTACTCGACTGTTGTTTTAATAACTCCACTATGCTGAACTTAAATATAGCCACTTTGAACCTAAGCCCATGGTCCTTCAAACCGCTTTCGGATAAAATATGTTAGTTTCAAGTCATATACATCGTTAATTTCTTAACATTATTTATATAATATTATAGACCTCTTTTTATTCATCCCTGTTCCAGAAAAGATGCTATTTAAAATCGAACGAAATTCTGAAATCACACGAAAGGAGAATTTGGGTTTCTCCAATTCACATACATATTTAATTTTTTCAAAATAAATTACAAAATATTTTAAAACCTCCGAAAATTGTTTTGTGTTATAATTGTTGAACAATAAATATGTATATCGTCGTCGAACATCCAAAAGTACGTAACATCACTTTTTTTAATTTTACAGGAGAAGTAAAAAACGTATAAAATGAAAAATATTTGAGATATAAAAACAAATTAAAAACACAACAATTTTTAGATTTGGTCACAGAAGTCTAAAAATTGGAAGAGGCATGTAGTTTAACCTAATGAATCAGAATTAATCAAAAAAACGATTTCGATTTTTTTCATGATAAGTGCTTTTGGATTTTTGACGACGATATGTCTATTTGTTTACATGCTAGTTTTTACTATTTTTACAAGTTTTTTCTCATTAATTCGTTTTTGCAGTGAAATGAGTAAATTTTTTAACTCAGTGGCTTCTATTTACTACTTTTGACACCATTTTCTTCCATTTCACTTAAAAAGAAAATCAGGTTTGGTAAATCTTTGGCATTTGCTAAGTTTACAAGTTTTTACTAGAAATGTAAACAAATAGACATATTTTTATACCCTACACCACTATGTGGTCAGGGTATTATAAGTTTGTGCTGATGTTTGTAACACCAAAAAATATTGGTCGTAGACCCACCTTATAGTATACCGATCGGTTCAGAATTTTTTTTTATTTCGATTTAACGATGTCCGTCTGTCCGTCCGTCCGTCTGTCTGTCTGTCCATGCAATCTTGTGCGCACTCTACAGGTCGCAACTATTAAGATATTTTGATGAAATTTGGTACGCAGACCTATGTTGGCCCAAGGACGAACAAGTTTGATTTTTTTGAACATCGGTCCATGTTTAGACCTAGTGCCCATATAAGGGTCCTACCAAAATTATACTGTTTATATGCTGCAGGTCGTAAATATTAAGATATTTTGATGAAATTTGGTACACAGACCTATATTGGCCCAATAATGCAGCCTATTGATTTCCGTGAACATCGGTCCATGTTTAGACCTAGTGCCCATATAAGGGTCCTACCAAAATTATACTGTTTATACGCTGCAGGTCGTAAATATTAAGATATTTTGACGAAATTTGGTACACAGACCTATATTGGCCCAATAACGCAGCCTATTGATTTTGGTGAACATCGGTCCATGTTTAGACCTAGTGCCCATATAAGGGTCCTACCAAAATTATACTGTTTATATGCTGCAGGTCGTAAATATTAAGATATTTCGATGAAATTTGGTACACAGACCTATATTGGCCCAATAATGCAGCCTATTGATTTTGGTGAACATCGGTCCATGTTTAGGCCTAGTGCCCATATAAGGGTCCTATCAAAATTATACTGTTTATACGCTGCAGGTCGTAAATATTAAGATATTTTGATGAAATTTGGTACACAGACCTACATTGGGCCAATAACGCAGCCTATTGATTTTGGTGAACATCGGTCCATGTTTAGACCTAGTGCCCATATAAGGGTCCTACCAAAATTATACTGTTTATACGCTGCAGGTCGCAAATACTAAGATATTTCGATGAAATTTGGTACACAGACCTATATTGGCCCAATAATGCAGCCTATTGATTTTGGTGAACATCGGTCCATGTTTAGACCTAGTGCCCATATAAGGGTCCTACCAAAATTATACTGTTTATACGCTGCAGGTCGCAAATCCTAAGATATTTTGATGAAATTTGGTACATAGACCTATGTTGGCCCAAGGACGAAGCCTATTGATTTTGGCGAACATCGGTCCATGTTTAGAACTAGTGCCCATATAAGGGTCCCCCCAAAATTATATTGTTTATACGCTGCAGGTCGCAAATATTAAGATATTTTGATGAAATTTGGTACATAGACCTATGTTGGCCCAAGGACGAAGCCTATTGATTTTGGTGAACATCGGTCCATGTTTAGAACTAGTGCCCATATAAGGGTCCCCCCAAAATTGGCTTGGTTACAAACTGCAGGTCGCAAATATTAAGATATTTTAATGAAATTTGGTGCGCTGACTCACATTATAGAAAATTTTGACATAAGCCCCATTTTAACCCATTCGAATTTCGGATCCAAACAATACACCAGACTGGTGTAGGGTATTGTATAGTCGGCATGCCCGACTTTAACCTTTTTACTCGTTAATATTAAAAAACAGAGTAGGAAAATAAACTCTAACGAACCGTACTTTAGGGTTGCGTACCACAGATCGCGAACAGAGTACACAAGCATATTGGTTACGTAGAAAACACATACGCTATTCTCTCCAATTAGTGTTTGTGTTTATACACACAACCCGAATTCGGTACGATACGGTGTGAATATGTGTTGAAAATACAGTACATAATCCTAGCGTTTGGGTTCGCCATCAGACAATCATGCTGAATGTCGGGTAAAACTATTTAACAATTTTTACGCAAATTTGCAAAAGAATTTGAAGATAAGTGAAAGAAATGTGAAAGTGATTTCTGTGATAGGGGCCCAACGTTAACTTTTGTTTTTAATTTTTAAACTAGAGAAGTATATGAAAAAATGATGCAGTAAGCATTTTTAATTGAGTTTGTATCTTTAATTGCATAGCGATAAATTATTTACTTCAGTAGAAAGATAAAAAGGTGAAAAAAACACTAACGGTGGGTCTCATACAAACCTAGAGTAAGAGAACAGAAAGCAACTTCAATTACAGTTGAAAACAACAACTACAGATTATTGCACAAACATTTGTCATATAGAAACTGACAAACTTTTCTGAGTATGCTGATCATGTGTAGTAGCAAAATAACATAAATAAAATCACAATGGTTGCAAGTGGCACTTCTACTTACTATGTTTTTATATGTGAATTTGGTATTTTTCTGAAATACTCGTATTTAATGAACTTTTCAAAGAATATTAAATTATAGTAATTGCAATTATTTACAATAAAACCGTGGAAAATGTTTTCAGCCAAAAGTGGTTCATATTTATGAACTATATGTTCGATATATTTAGATTTATAGTCCATTTATGGTAGATTTTTTGTCTTTTTGGTTATTTTTTCATACATTCATGAATATTTTCTTAAATTTATTTTTAATGTCTTATGGAGCATGTTTTTACGTTACCTGTAGTAACCTCCAACACTGCATCATTTGTTGTTGTCTGATCTTTGTATTGTCTTGCATAAAATTTATGTAGTTTCTAATCCAAGTACAGTAAAACTCGTTTAATACGAACTCGGATAAGACGAATTCTCGGTTAAAACAAACTGTTTGTGATGGCCCCACAAACAAAATTTCATATAATTTTCCACTTTTAATACGATCTTTACAAAATTCGACAATTTTTTTTATATTTTTTTTTGTTTTCTGACAAATTTTATTTTTTTTTAAGAGAAGCAACATTCAGGAAAATATTCCTATTAATTAACGTTTTGCTTCCTTTTGGAAAGGGGATAGAGAAGAAGTGAAAGGTGGTGAAAGACGAAGGGCTTCAAATATGTACTTGCGCGAGATGTTAAATTTTAGAACAGTTGTTGCGCGCCATCTGATGGTGAGTTGGCGAACTTTGTTGAAGCTTTTTAGTTCATAGCCCTGTTATATTATTTTACTTCGGTTGGGTTAAGTACTATGGGAACACTGAAGGAGGACGCTGAGATAAGTATGAGGGATAGAAAAAACTCATACATATTACTATTTTTCATAAATTGATGTTGCCTTGGTTGGGGCTCGAACCCGCAACCTCACGTGAAACAGTCCAACACGCTAACCATTACACCACAGCGCCCACAAACAATGGGTGCGTTCGGCAGATACGATTTGACAGTCAACAGTTCTACAACAGTTGTCCAACTATCTGCTGAACGACCTGATCACTAACCGCTCAGTCTGAGCGCTCAGGTAGCGCTGTCATATTTTGGTAGCGTAAAAATGTTTGCTACTTTTGATCAATAAGTGATACATTTGATGTTGTTCATTTACAATAAAAATTGTTTTGTAAGAATGACAAATAAAAACATACAAATCGTCACCTAAAATGCAAAAGGGCGTAACAACACTTTTTATTTTTTACACTAGAACCAAAAAAAACGTTGTAGAACTAAAGATATTCTATATTTTCTTCTCTTGTTTAAAACACGACTATAGACTTATTTCGACATATAAGTTTAAAATTTTGTAGGGAAATGTAATTTAGTCTAGTGCATCATAATCAATCAGAAAATCGGCTCAAATTTTTTTGTTGTTACGCCCTTTTGCATTTTAGGTGACGAAATATAATTCGAAAACAAAAATTTTAAAAAATAAAAGGAAACTATAGAAAAAGCGTATTTAAAAAGAAAATAAATAAAACATCGTTCAGCAGAGTAAGTAATCACAAAGCGCTACAAGCATGGATGGTAACCGAAACGAATGCGGTTATCGTTAGGGTAACGATATTATATGTTATTTCGGTAACGGTATTTTAAGGGTAACGCTATTTCATTTATTTCGGTATCGGTATTTTAAGGATAAAGGTATTTGAGTTATTTCGGTAACGGTATTGTAAGGATAACGATATTTGGGTTATTTCGGTAACGGTATTATAAAGTTAACGGTATTTCAGTTATATTGGTAACGGTTATTTAAGTGTAAAGTTAGTCAGTTATTTCGATGCATCCCGCAATTTTTTTTTTACAAAAAACAAACGAGTTTAAAATCAGAACCAATTTTTCAACTTATGGTGGGTCTCATACTTCAGGTGTAAACTTTATTTAATAGTTAACCCAAAAAAATTGTTGTTGTTTTGTGTAGATTTTTTTGACATTTTCTTTTGTTTATAGTTAAGTTAAAGTTAAACCTGCAGTATGAGACCCACCGTTAATGTACAAAAAATACTCAATAACCACGTGAAATAAACAAAAGCAGAAAATTAAAAATAACGGTAACGGTATTTTAGGGATAACAATGGTCGTTTTTTTAATCACTGGATTTATTTTCGGATTTATTTTATTTTGTTAAAAAATCCACATTTTGGTTTTTAATTTTCAAAATTGAATATTTTTATCAAAATCTAACACTTATTCGATAATATAATGTGAAAGAAAATGATTAAATTTTGTAAAAATGTAAATACAGGAATTGAATTAAGCTAAATTCGAAATGGATTTATAAAATAAATAAATCCGTTTTGGATTTACACGGAGGAAAAATACGTTTTTGTATATGTTTGGAGGTAATCAATGTATGTTTACAAACTACCATATATGTATTTGCAGTGTGCTTCCAATTATATTGTTTTTATAGTTACTATACTATATTTCCCGGTAATAATTATATTTGTGGATACAATTAACATATATTTGGAAAAACGGCGAATTTCCATTCTTGATACATATAAAGTTGTATGTAGCCATTATAACTTTTGTAGTTGGTAATAATCGTTTAGTTTAGCTAGACTGCATCTAGTCAGAAAATTTAGTGATGTTTTTCCTTTATTTATTAATTTTATTGTGAAAGATGTGAACAAATAAAATAAATTAGTATAAAAAATACATTAAATTGTGTTAAAAAGAAAAAAAAAAATATTTAATTGTGTATATTAAAGTATTAACTTATTATAAGAGCTTTTAATTAATATTTGTTAATAAAAATAAATAAAAAATAAATGAAGAGATTGTAGTTATTGTTTTTCAATGAAAGATTTGTATTAGATGTAAAATTCAATGTGATTTATAATATATTTAGTTATTAAATAATCGCCAAACAGTAGATGTATTAATTTTACTTTTTATGTTTTTCCATTAAAATATAGAGAAATTTGGAGAGTAGAATAAATACGCCTATTGTTTGGCATATATTAATAATTGCTTTATAACTAAATATATTATTTACATATAGTATTTGCATGGAAACATAATTTGTTTATGACACATATATTATATGTTTGCTGCCAAACATATAATATTTGTCGATAGCGTCATTTCATTTCATCCAAACATTATATATTTACAGGCAAACATAATATATTTGCTTGAAAACATAATATATTTGCATGCAAATATATATTATTTCTAGTAAAAACACGGCGAATATGTTTAACAATTTCTCCAAATATATATATATTACCAGCAAAAATATGTTTGGGACAGGCCGTTTTTTTTCAGCGTGTAGCTTTATTTAATTCTAGAAATTGTATTTTCGCAAAATTTTAATTTTTTCTTTCACATTATATTAGCGAATAAGTGTAGGATTTGCATAAAAATAGAGAATTTTTTAAATTTAAAAAGAAAATGTGGATTTTTTAACAAAATAAAATAAATCCAAAAATAAATCCGGTGATTAAAAAAAAGGCCAAATATTTCATTTGTCTCGGTAATGGTATTTTAAGGGTATTAGTATTTCATTTATTTCGGTATCGGTATTTTAAGGATAACGGTATTTTAAGTATTTGGGTAACGGTATTTTAAGCATAACGGTATTCAGGGTATTTCGGTAACGGTATTTTAGGGGTAACGGTAGTCAGTTGAAAGGGTTTTGAATCGATAACGGCTTTTTAGCGGTATTGTCTGCCAACT
The DNA here is from genome assembly GCA_949987735.1 of Leucophora obtusa. NCBI lineage: Eukaryota > Metazoa > Arthropoda > Insecta > Diptera > Anthomyiidae > Leucophora > Leucophora obtusa. Next base: position 223,103,658 of record OX465295.1, read on the forward strand.
CTGGCTACAAGTCATCGGTATCAGTTTAAGGGTTTTCTGCCGAATGCTATCAATATATTTAGGATACCAAATCAAAAAATTGTAAAATTTTTAAAGTTGTTTCAAGGAAATTTAAATATTTTGTGGATAATTAAAACATTTTAAATAAATTTTACCCCGGTTAATACGAACCTCGCTTGCAACGAACTAATTTATCTAGTCCCCCGGAGTTCGTCTTAAGCGAGTTCTACTGTATCAACATTGTAAAGGTACATGAGCATTCATTGTTCTTTATGTACATAAGCATTTTATAATTTCTGTTTGTTTACTCTTAATCTGTCTGTAATGTCTTATTTTTCAACACATAATCCATTGTTATTTAAATTGTTTGTTTAACTTGAAAATATAATAGTGAAAATTTAATGCTTGATTTCGTTTTCAGTTTTCTCATATTTTATATATAATAGAGCTGGGAGCGTGGTATTAAATGTTCGTGAGTAATAATTACTATACAAATGCGTGAGTAAGCATAAATAACTTGTGAGTGAGTTTAATTTTCACATCATACATGCTGAAAAAACCACCTGCTAATCTCTATATGGGTGAAATCAAAAAATGTGATACATTTTTGGGCCAAATTTGTGAGAAGCAAAAAGTGTTAACATTTCGGTTTTTTCGTAATGGAATCAGTAAGTTTAGTCATTATAAACCTAATTGCAAAAAATCTCTTCTACAAGTTGTCGCAATAACTTTTTTTTGCACAATTTTAATTTTTTTTGTTGTAACAAAAGATATAACAAAAAAAATTGCGTACGAATTTTCTTCAATTTATTAATTTTTCGTATTTGGGTTTTCAACTTGCTTTCCAATGATATATATGTAATTTGTGTTTATCAAATTGGCGGTTTCGCGAATAAAAATACAATTCATTCCGCGAAAAAAATTTTTTTTTAATTTTGTATTTTTGGTCTTTTTAAATGCTTTTCAAAAATATGAAATTTTTTAAAATCCAAACAGCGGTTGCGCAGTTACAAAAAATATATTAAAAACATAACATTTCGCGATCAAAAAATCCTTAAATTGAAACAAATTTAATTTGTCAAACTAATGTCAGTAATGACTCGAAATATCGATTCAAAACCAATGAAATGCAAAATCAATCGTTTTTCGCTCCAGCAGCTTAGGGTAAAAAACTGATAAGTTTTTTTGATTTGACGCAAAATTATTAGTTGAATCGTCTTTTGACGCATAAATATTAGTTGAATCACCTCTGTTTATGGTTATTTTAAAATATTTTTAGCATTTATCTACATTTATTTGAATGAAATCTAATGCAAACAATTGTGGTTACGGAGTTTACAGTTACGGAGTTTACATTTGGTTACTTTTTTCGTTTTCTTTCAGAAACGCTTTGTCAGAATTTCTTTTCCGAAACAAACTCGCATGATGCCTACAAGGTGAATCCAAATATGACATTGTTTTTCTTACTCGTTAAATAGTTTGGTGTAAAATTTAGGAACGGAGTTTACAACATTTTTTCAAATCTTATTAAAGACATCCTTTTTCATCTCGAGAATGTTACATGCTGCAGAAAAGCTTCAAGTCTGTTATGCTGGATGATTACTTACAGTCCAACGATCATTTGAGTATAAATAACATTGTACTTTTCGCAATATAAATAATAGATAACTCCAAAATTCTGGTATATGCATTTTTATCAAAAATTATGACGAAAAATCGTTACAGAGTTGAAGTCGTGATATCTAAGATATACGAAAAAGTTTGTAAAATGTATTAATTTTTATTAAAAACGGCACTTTTCCTCTTCATAAAAATTCTTACAGTTAGTGTTTAGCTTTATTGGTTATTAAAATATAAGCTATTAAAGTTAAAAAACCATATGAGTTACTTGTTACGGAGTTTACATTTGGCATTTAAAATTGGTCACAAATTTTATAAAAATTGGTCAGATTGTTATAAATTTTGTAAAACAGGTGACAATGCGCTGATATATATCGAAATATGTAACTCAAATGTAATCCATGCATTAGAAATTACGTGGTTACACGGTTTTTATCACATTTTTTGATATCACCCATATATAAAAGAATAACTTAAGTGACTGACTGACTCAACATCGCCCAGCCCAAACCGCTGAAGCTAGGAAGTTGAAATTTGGTATGTAGGTTCCTCTTTCGGCGTAGACGACCGCTAAGACGGGATTTTTGGAAATTCCTACCGGAACGGGCAAAAAGGGGGAAAGTCTCCCCCTTGACGGCCTGCCAAAACCTCTTTGGCTAGAAAGCTGAAATTTAAGATATGTGTTCCTTGGAGTAGGGGCTAACTTTTCTGGAAAGTACTTTCTAGAATTTTGGACACGGACGTTGTAAAAATGGGGGTTAAAATGGCCCCCTTGACGGCCTGCCCAAACCGCTGGAGGTAGGAAGTTGAAATTTGGTATTAAGGTTCCTCCACTATCGTAGACATCCACCAAGACGGAATTTTTGTAAATTTTTACAGGGAGGGGCAAAAAGGGGAAAAAGTCTCCCCCTTGACGGCCTGCTCAAACTGCTGGAGCTGTGAAGTTGAAATTTGGTATGTAGGTTCCTCGACCGGTGTGGACGTCTGTTGAGACGGCATTTTTGGAAATTCTTATCGGGAGGGGCAGAAAGGGGACAAAAAAAGTACCTTTTTTCCAAAAGAAGTACCTTTTTCCAAAAAAAGTACCTTTTTCCAAAAAAGTACCTTTTTCTAAAAAAATGAACCTTTTTCTAAAAAAATGTACCTTTTCCAAAACAAGTACCTTTTTCCAAAAAACATACATTTTTCCAAAAAAAATACCTTTTTCAAAGTAAGTTCCTTTTCCAAAAAAATACATTTTTCCAAAAAAATATCTTTTTCAAAAAAGTACAAATAAAGTACTTTGTAAAAACAAGGTATCTTTTTCCAAAAAATTTCGCTTTTTTCAAAAAGTACCATTTAAAAAATATAATTTCAAAAAATTTACTTTTTTTCCTCCCCCCACGGATATCTCCACTAAAAGAAGGTTTCTTGATATTCGGCATAGACGTGCGCTAAGACGGGATTTTTGGAAATTCCTACCGGAAGGGCAAAAAGGGGAAAAGTCTCCCCATAAACAGTCTCACAAATTGGAAAAGTGCCTGCCCAAACCAATGGAGGTAAGAAGTTGAAATTTGGTATAAAGGTTCCAACACTGCAGTAGACATCGACTAAGTTTGTATTTTTGGAATTCTCTACAGGATATCCCAAAAGCAAATTCGGTATGTGAATTCCTCCTTCTATGTAGGTGTCCGCTTAGACGGAATTTTTTAAATTCCTATCGGGAGGGGAAATAAGGGGAAAAGTCTCCTCCTTGTCGGCCTGCCCAATCCCTTTTGGCCAACCTAAAATTTTAAATATGTAATTCCTTGGAGTAGGATTTACTCACCGACAACGTAATTTTTCTATTTTGGAACAGGAACATAGTAAAAATGGTGGTTGAAAGGGAAAAATGTCCCCAATAACGGCCTGCCCAAACCGCTGAGGCAATGAAGTTGAAATTTGGTATGAATGTTCCTCATCCATCGCAGACAGCCTCGAAGATGGAATTTTTGTAAATTCCTAAAGGGAGGGGCAAAAAGAAGAAAAGCCTCCCCTTGGTGGCCTTTTAAAACCCCTTTGGCTAGAAACCTGAAATTTAAAATGTGGGTCCCTGGAGTAAGGGCTAACTTATTAGAAAGATACTTTTTTGAATTTTGGACAGCGTCGTTATAAAATGGGGGCTCAAAAAGGGAAAGTGGCCCCTTAACGACCTGTCCAAACTGCTGGAACTAGGAAGCTAAATTCGGTACTTATGTTCCTCTTCCAGCCTAATTCCAACCGGGAGGGACAAAAAAAGAAAAAGTGTCCCACTTGACAGCCTGCTCAAACTGCTGGAACTAGGAAGCTGAAATTCCCTGTCGATGGATTTTCGGAAATTCCTACCGAGAGGGGCACAAATAGTAAAAGTTGGCTAGAAACCTGAAATGTAAAACATATGTTCCTTGGAGTATGAGCTCACTTATCGGGAAGGTGCTTTTTGGAATTTGGACAGGGACATTGCAAAAATGGGGAGATAGAAAGTTTAAATTTGGTATTAAAATTCCTTCTCTATTGTAGACATCCGCTAAGACGAGATTTTTGGAAATTTCCACAGGTAGGGTCAAAAACAGGAAAAGTCTCCCCCTTAACGACCTGGCCAAACTGCTGGAACTAGGGAGCTTAAATTCGGTATTTGGGTTCATTCTCCAACGTAGACGTCCCCTAAGACGGTAATTCTCACCGGGAGGGGTAAAAAGGGAAAAACTTGACTGCCTGGCCAAACTGCTGGATATAGAGACCTAAAAATATGTATGTAGTAGGTTCCTCCTCCAACGCAGACGTCCTCTAAGACAGAATTTTTGGAGATTCCTACCGGGAGGGTTAAAAACGGAATAATTCTCCCCCTTGATGGCCTAACCGAAGCCTTCGGCTAGAAACCTGTAATCTATAATATGTTTTCCTTGCAGTATGGGCTAACTTATCGACAAGGAATTTTTAGTTATTTGGACAGGAACGTGGTAAAAATGGTGGTTCAAAAGGGGAACATTGCAACCCCCCTTGGTACTTGAAATTTCGCATGCGATTGAGGCAAGATTATATATATTTGGGATGTTTACTGGGAGGAACAAAAAGGGTGAAGAACCCCTTTTAATTACCTGTTCAAACACTATCCACGGAATATGAAACTTATGTAGCATTGAAACATACTCTCCAAAAAGTTAAACAAATTTTCTAAAAGAGAAAACACCTTAGAAAAGGAATGGAACTTGTATATTCTGATATTTAAACTGCAGGTAACGAAGCACCGGTGGAAGAAACCGACGCAGTAAATTTTCAAACTGAATTTGTGAATTTACTTGAATTGCCAGGTCTACCTTTACATAAACTGGAATTAAAAAAACTTTAAGGCACACCATCTTTACACACCGCTATCTTTAATATTATAAAATGCTTTCCAACCCTGCTTTACGTTATTTATGTTTATTCAAAACACAAATGAACAAAACTACTTACGGGTCTATCTACCTAAGTTCGCACTTTACCAAATTATCTTGACATATACACGTATATTGCAATTTATAATGGATTTATTACTAACAATCCACTTTCATGAGAAAAAGTGATCAAATATTTATTTATTTTAAACTTATTGTTGTGCAGAATTATTTATTTGTGGTGGCTGGGTGAAGGCTTTTATTATGAAAACTGTACTTTAAATAAAAAAGCGAATTTAAAAAAATTGTGGGGCGGGGTGCAGTCCCCCCCCACCCACCCAACCACGAATACGACCTATCTACGCCGATGGTTGAACAACAGACAATTAATTGTTACATGCTCACGTGTTGGTAACTAAATGATTTATTTATATAAAAATGAAGAGGCAAAAAATAGTGTTTGTACTTAAACATTACAATGAATTTACCTTAACAACTATTTTAACTTAACAACAAATATTGTGTTTTATTTTATCTAAGAGAAATTTAATTCTAAACTTTAAGCCACGCTAACAACGTAGATGGCTTCGCTCGCTAGTAATACACTGATAATAATCCATGCATAAAATTACGAAAAAATGTCAAAATAACAAAAAATTTTGTAAAATATACGAAAAATGGTTTATTTTACGAAAGTTTTTGTTGTTTTGACATTAATTTCGTATTTTTATGCATGGATTTTTATGTGTGTATATATTATATGTATTTGCTTGTGATATGTGTATAAATATCATAAATTCCAGGGACGATCACAAATAAAAACCCGCATTTTTTACCTCATGTTTTCTTATTTTCATCAAATTCAGCACAAATCTGTAACTCTTGCAAATGAAAACAGTTTTGCTTGAAATTTTGCAAGAACAGTTTTTATGGGTGACTTGGAAGGCTATGTTGCCATATAAAATTTTTAAAAAGTCGTGATTTTAACGTATAGGCCGCATTTTTTTTTCCTTTTAATTACTTCTTTTCTAAGCCATATGTAACATTTATTAAGGTCGATTTAGCTTTCAGCGATTGGCTAAAACCTAGTGTTTCCAATTCGGTTAATCGATTAACCGATTCCTCGATTAATCGCCTCTATTTCGGTTAATGTCGAAACAAATAATTTAAAACTCAAATAATTATTCGAATCGAATAATCGGTTAAAACAGGTCGATTAACCGGTTACAATTTTAATATGGAATTTTTCTCTTATTTTTTTTCCCAAAACTTCATAATTTTCTTAACTTTGGCTAAAAAATTACAAAAAAAGCTTAGAATAAACTTAAAATTACTAAAAATACCACCAAATTCTTTTAAAATTGAGTGAAAGATGTCGTTAAGCCTTTAGATACCTTTTTTAAGCAAAATAAATGTATTTCTAAAACTACCCAAAATACACAAAGTGTCTGGCTGGGTCAGCGTCGAAGTGCTCTATAGGCTTTAATCAATATAGTAGGCGATTTTTGATTCTGTTCTTTTAAAAATTAAAGCTAATGTAAATTCTATTTCCATGTCCTTCAAGGCAAGGTTGCAATTTTTCAAATATGTGTCCGACAACTGTCAACTGACATCTTAATTCTGTAGAAATCTACCTTTTCTCACATCTCCAAAGAAAGTATAATCAATCAATTCTACAACATGTCCAACTACACCATTTTCAGTTTTATTTCAAAATTGTTTAAAAATGTATTAAAATTATCCAAATATATTTTAAAATTGTTTAAAAATTTCAAAATTGAACAAAAGGATCCAGAAATTTTTTAAATTCTTCCAAAAGTGTTTTAAAATTGTCCAAAATCACTCAAAATTGTTCAAAAATGTTTTAGAATTATCCAAAAATCTGTCTAAAAAATTAAAATTGTCTAAAAAACTGTGATATTTGTCAAATTGCATTTCAAAATTGTACAAAATGTATTTTAAAATTTTCAAAATGTATTTCAAAATTACAAATATATTTTAATAGTTTGACTCTAGATCATAAATTAATATCACTTTCTGTTTAAATTATTTTTTCAAATCTTTCTTTGATTTGAAAATAATTTAAACTGAAAGTGATATTAATTTATGATCTAGAGTCAAACTAAAAAAGAACATTCATTTACTTAAAAATAAGAGATCAACTAAATATTCTCCCATTCATATTTTAATATATTTTATTTGTATTTAAGAAAATTATATTTGAATTTTAAAATTTTTCAAATACATTTCAAAATTATTCACTTGCATTTAAAAATTTTAAGTCTGTATTTCAGAATTGTAAAATTGCATTCAAAATAATTCCATTTGTATTTCAAAATTCTCCAAATGTATTTCAGAAATTTCCAAATGTATTTAAAAAGACTCTATTTGTATTCCTAAATTTTCCAAATGTATTTAATAAAATTCCAATTGCATTTAAAATTTTTCCAAATGTATTTCAGAAATTTCTACTTTTATTTTAAAAGCATTTTTACAAACATACATGTTTTCTCTTTCATAATGAAAATTTTATAGGAATTATTATGAGAAAGAGAAAGCATGTATGTTTGAAAAAATGCTTTTAAAATAAAAATAAAAAAAGAAATTTCTGAAATACATTTGGAAAAATTTAGAAATTTATTAAATACATAAATACAGAAGGGAATGTTAGCTCAAACTTTGGATAATTTTGTTTATTGTCAATGGCCCTTAAAAACGGAAAAAAGACTGAGAAATTTAACAATTGTTTATGATATTCTTTAGTCTACTATTTTTATTTAACTAATATTTTACTCAAATGGAACTAAATTTTTTTTTATTTCTTCAGGGGAGGAGGAAGAACTTTGGATAGTAATTTTTTTAAATGCAATATTATATTTATTGTAGTATTGATTAAATATGCATTCAAAGAAATTTTGTATCCAAAGTTTTACAGATTAAAAAAAAAATCGTAAGAAGTAAAAAATCTACCTTGAGTTATGCTATTTTTAACTTACTAATATTTAGAAAAAAATCTCCTAGTTTCAGCAGTTTTTTTTGCCATTTTTAACTAATTTTTAATAGCTTCAGCTATATTTTACATAAATTTTTCTATTAGTATAAGAAATGTTTCAATTTAGATAATCTCAGATTCCGAAACTTTCAACCTTAAGGTACATTTACACGCGAGAGAAAACTGCTAGGGATGGAGCAAAAACACTCCAAAATAGCTAAACTCATACCAAATAGAGCTAATTAGGGGTGATTTTTTGTTTTATGAAGCATTTTCTCTCTAGTGTAGATGTGCTTTTTTAATCTGAATTTTTTTTTAAATACATCGTGTTCATGTGTCATGTTGATATTTAACAAAAACAGGAAGCTGTAAGTTAAGGAAATACATTAATTTTGTTTTAAACGATTAATCGATTAATCGCCAATTTTCTCGAATAACCGACCCGAATAACCGGTTAATCAGTTTTAGTGATTTTTCGAATAATGCAATAACCGGTTAACCGCCTATGTCGAATAATTGGAAACAGTACTAAAACCTGAAAAAAGCGTAAAAATCCACATAAAACGCGAACAGTGGTTTTAGTATCAAGTTTTGCGCATCAAATGTTAACCCTAAATATGAATACAGGCCATGTGCTACATTTCACTACAAAAAATTGCTATTGATTGCATTTGAAATTTTTTGTATATAAAAAATTAAATGTAATCCGTACCTTTAGATCGAAAAATAAAGTACGCCATTGTAATCAGCATGTCCAAAATGTATAGAACTGATGGTCAGATCTCTTTTTATTTTTGAATTTAAGATTTTGTCATCCTGTGTAATGAGTCCAAAAATAGATTTTCAAAACAATAAGTTTTCTAAAAAAAATCTGGTACTACAGATTGCAATTCAATAGTTCATTTAAAGACTGCGTTCGAAAAAATTGTCCAACACATAATTCAAAAATTTCAAATCAATTTGAAAAATAAAAATTATTTTATAACCTTTCGAGCTGCTAAATACCACTTTCCGCGGAAATCTTTGATATCTTTCACGACTTTTTTTGTTGCATTAATTTCCCTTTTGACCAACGCCCAGAACCTTTCAATTGGCCTGGGTTCTGGACAGTTTGGTGGATTTGCTTCTCGAAACACCAAACTCACATTATTATTTAAGTACCACCCAAGGCAGCTTAGCTATGATAGCAAGAGGCTAGGTCGGGCCAAAAGAAAGTAGACACTCCAAGGTGACTACCAAAAGGCTTAAGTCGCTTCTCTAATCACTTTTTGATATAAATTTCCGAGTTTATTCTCCCCGCGGTCACTAAATACTTGCTCCTCTCACTACAAGTTCAGATAGTATGCCATACTAGCAATTTTCGAGGAAATGTCGATTGTCTTTTTGCAGGAACCGTAACGGTTATGACTTTTATCATAAAAGTCAGATTGAAAAAGTTATTTTTTGACTTTTATTTTTTTGAGCAAAAATAAGAGTTATTTTTTGAAACGAGGAAACTATCCCGATGGATTACTTCTGATTCTAATGAAATTCGGATATGTGGTAGAGCTCTGCGGCAAAAGTCGCCATAAATGCAAATTACAATAAAACCTTGTACTAGAACACTCACAAAATAAATACATTCACTTTTTGTTAGTTGTTTCTGAAGTTTTTCCGTTGAGTTGTTTTTAAAATAATAACATTTGTTCGTAGAAGAAAAATAATTTTTAACTTTTTTCACAAGTTATTTAAAAATTTTGCAACAGTTAAATTTTATAGTCAATTTTTATTGTTTTAAAATAAAAGTAAAAAAATGAACCAAAAAAAGGTATTTTGTAGTAAAAGTTGCTTGAAATAAAAAAAACAACAATACAGTTATCCGAATTATTTTTTCTTTAAATTTTTTAGTGAAATTAAATATAAATTTAGTTCTTCGCACCATTTTGCTTGTTATTTTTATAGTAAAAATAAATTAACTTTAAGTTGATTTTACAGTTTATGATAGTCAAAAACAAATAAAAAAATTGTTCAATTAAATGAAAATGTGAGTAGACCGGTTTTATACGGCGTTCACATATACGTGTTTAACTCGATTTGACGTGTTTAAGCGTTAAACATGTTTAAGTGAGATGTTTTACAGTACATTTTTCCTACCCTTAAACACGCTAAATTATCGTGTTTAATTTTTAAACACGTTGTTCAACACTATAAAATTGATATCAATTGGTGTTGAATGACAAGTTTGAAGCAGAAAAAGACACAACAAAAAAAAATAAAATTGAATAAAATAAACTAAATTTAAATTAAAACCAATTAAAATGTGTTTTTTTCTTATTAAAGTGATAGATGATAGCAATTATAACGTTGGATAATGCCGAAAATTATTAATTATTGCCTCCGGCCGAAGAAAAAATAACTTTTTGGGAAAATTTGTCAAATTTTTGTATTTTTTTTTTTAATTGTTAAGGAACAGCTGTTCGAGATGTTTAACTTAAACACTTCATTTTTAAGTTTGAACTGATATGTTTAACTTTTACATAATCATGTTTAACAATCGTACTGTGAACGTAGTATTAAACTGAATTTTGTTCGTTTTAAATTGTATTTTTAGTTAAATTTACCCTCAAAATAATTTGTGTGAATTTAAGATTGGTAACCTCTTACTTTTCTATTATAAAACGTATTGCTCTGTCAGTCGCGGTACTTCCTAAAAAAACACTCATTACCTCTACATGAGAGAATTTTGCTCGACGAATCTTAATGAGATTTTTTATTAAACTAATGAAGTTTTCTTCACAAAATAAATGAAAAATTTCTTAGAATTGATGAAAAAGCTTCATATATTTTAAACTACATCAATTCTGAAATTGCATTTTTCATCAATTAAAAGTTGATTCGGATTGTCATTTCCACTTCCAACTGCGTTTTATGTTCCAAATTTTCAAACTAAGGCCCTGTGCGAGGTGGCTAAATAAATTCTAAACTAAATACAAATTGACAGAAGGGTTTAAAATTTCTTTGAAAATTTTATTGAAAACTTTTTCAAATTTCGTAAAAATTTGGAAAGCTGAATTTAGTTTAGGTTTTATTTAGCCAGTTCGCACCCACCCTAAATAACAAAAAATGGACATTAACAGGGTTTTACCAAAACTAAAATTACGTGATTTTAGACCTTTTTATTTTTTGAAGGTCTAAAATTTAACAAAATGCATCTAAAAATCGCGCGATTTTTCCAAAAAAATTTAATTTTTTTTAAATGCCTAAATTCTTAATGCGTTTATAGATTATTTAAAAAAAAGATGATTTTTGAAGTCGTAGGAACATTTTCAATTATTTAAGTACCATTTTACCATACAAGAAAATTTCATAATTTTTAGTCCCCACTCCTAAGGGACTAAAATGGCGCTAGTTAGGGCTACGTTTTATGGGTAAAAAAAATTAAATTTTTGGAATCGTGATACAATTTCCTTTAATTTGAGTACCCACACTTACATGTTACTATGTTTCCCTGCTTTTTGCAACCCACGGGCCTACCGGGTCCAAAACCCTCCCAAAATTAATTTCAGTGTTTTTCTTTTTTAATTCTGCAGTGGGTCATATTTTTTTTGACGAAACCCCATAAACTGCAGTTTAGCCTAATGGAAAATCACTGATGAAGCCTGTCCATAAAAAAAGCGATTCTGACTTGAAAATTAATGTAAAAAGAAAAAAGTTTATTCTGAACCTCAGACCTACTATACTTTTATTTAATTTTTTTTATTTTTAAAAAATGTTTTTAATTTGTTGACAATTAGAGATGTGAACAAATTAGTGATGTTTTTTAATTGTTTGTCATGTTAAACAGTTAACAGAGCAATGTTAGCTCTAGAGTGGAGCAAATCGGTACTTCAGAGTCAAACACACAGCTTGATATATTAACTGTTCAAAATACAGAGTAGAGTTACTTTAAAAACAATATTTGACGTTTCAATGCTTACGCAGTTCTTGCGAATATCTTGCCACGTCCTTCACTGCTGTTATTACAAAATAATTTTTTATTTTATATTTTATTCTAAATTGAAAATATTTGTTTATATTTTTCAATATTTTTTTATAATTTGTTGACAATTAGAGATGTGAACAAATTAGGGATGTGTTTTTTTATTTATATTTGTCATGCTAAACAGTTAACAGAGTGATGTTAACTCTAGAGTGCAACAAATCCGTACTCCAGAGTCAAACAACTTTGACTCTGGAGTGGAATAAAAAAAGATAGCAAAATACAAAAACGTATTAGCAATAAAGAGAAAAGAACTAAATTTGCTATAGATTGGAGTAATCCATCATTGTAAACGCACCTTTAATCTTCCAAAATATAGAGCTTTTGTTATTGAAAAAAAAATTATTTAAATGTTTAACAATTTTTCAAATATTTTTTAGTCTACTTAGATCCGATTAAAATTTAGCCGACAGTTAGGTTGAAATTTTAAATGCGAAACAACAACAAATTTGGCAGTGAAAATCCTGATTAGTAGCTAACTGGACATTCAGTATACGGCTAACCTCACTATTAAATTAATTCTAAAATTTTAAAAATTCAATCACAAGACTGATAATTAAACTTTATAAAAAATTAATTTATAAAAAACTTATTCAAAAGTTGAAAATAATAGTCAAAAATAAGGATAAGGTGGATGTTTTGCTTTAAAAACGGGATAAAAATTAAAAACGGGACATGCCTTTGAAAAGCTGTACAATCCTGCAAAAGCGGGATGGATAAATACACTAATAAAAAGTCATTCAAAAGTTTTGCTAAAGCTGGTAAAAGTTAGTTACAAAGTAACTTGTAGAAAAAACTAATGATTTTACCAGATTTTATTTGCTAAATATTAGTAAGATAAAGGACACCAAGAATAAAGCTGTTAATATTAATATACGGAATATAAGTTATATTTGGGTTAAATTTAAGTTAATTGAAATAAAAATTTATCATGCAAGAACCAGGAACAATTTTTGATGAACAATAATAGAATAAAACAAACACAAAAAATATAAATTTTTTCACATTTTTTTAATGGGAATTTTTCTGAAATCAGCAGTCTACCATTTTTTATCAAATATTTCTGTTGATTTTAATATAATAGATTGTTACTGGGAAACGTCAAACTTTGTGATTATTTTTGTTTTGTTTAGGAAGTTGACTTAATTGCCCCATGAGTAGCTCATTTAAACTGCTGTTACCTGATAAAGTATAACTTTAAATTGCCTTAATGATGACATGTCCTTACCTGAAATAAAATAAAAACAAATATTTATAATGTAATAAACCAATATATACAAAAAAAAAAATTTAAGGGGGTATTTAAGTCTCGAATATTGTGTATAAAAACTTAATGCGTCATTGTACACAAATTCAAATTATTTTAAGTCTTGTCAAGTTTCAAGCTCCAATATTATTCGTCAAGATAGAAATGTGCTTGCTTATTTAAAAAAAAATTGCCTTAACAAAATTTTAAATAACTTTACAAAAATCTATACATCAGAAATATGCTCTAAAAATCCACTTTATATCCATAAACGATTAAAAAAAGTTAAATTCGGGCATGCCGACTGCTTAAAAGCTAACTAATGTTTGGATCCGAAATTCGAACCAGTTAAAATGGACTTGTGTCAAAATTTTCTATAAAATAAGAAAAAATCGGAAATATAGCTTATATGGGCGATAGGTCCAAATATGGACCGATCCTACCTAGAAACAACAGGCTTTGTCCTTGGGACCATGTGGGTCAGCGAACCAAATTTTATTGAAATATCTCCGTATTAGCGACCTGCAGCTTGTAAACAAGCCAATTTTGGAATGATTTTTATATAGTCACTAGGTCTAAACATAGCCGATTTTAATCAAAATCAATAGGCTTCGTCCTTGGGCCGATGTACCAAATTTCATCAAAATATAATATTTGCGACCTGTAGAATGCGCACAAGAATGCATGGACAGACGGACGGACATCGTTAAATCAAAACAAAAAGTGATTCTGAGTCGATCGGTATACTAAAAGGTGGGTCTAGGTCAGACGTCGGCAACACCTATGCCCATGGGCGCTCTCGCACACCTACATAAGCTCACACATAGAACAAAAAAAAAAAAATCAGTCGCATACAAACCTTCAATGAAGTAGCTTGTTTGCCAGATTTTTTACACTCTGCATAACGTTTATTGATACATTTTTTTGGTAATTTATTTTTAATTTTTTTTGTTTTTATTTTTTTTGTGTTGTTGTTTTTTGATATTTGTTTTTGTAGTTGTTGTTTGCTTTTAAATTTTTATTTTATATTCCCATTATAAACATTTAAAATTTTCAAATTATTATACAAACGTTCTTTGTCAGTGCATTGAGAGAGAGAGTCTGCAACTCACTCATACAAGCACAAAATAAGGTTGTATATGTTTGCCGATGCCTGATCAATGTTGCCAGTTTTGACGATTTATAGTCATTTTGACGATTTTTACTATCGAAAATAGCCAAATGACGATTTTTTTCAATGGGAAATATAGCAACAATTGTTCAAAAATACATTATTTTTCCATTATCTAAATCAATAAATCTGAAAATTTATTCAGGTAATTTATAAATATTTATCATAAAATTTTTATTTAAGGTAGTCATTTTAGAATCTGATGTGTTTTATAGGAAAACTAACACAGAATCTGGTAATTATTTTTATTTAAAATAGTTTTTCCTAAACCTCTCATAAATGTAACGTGCTTTTCGAAGGGATGTATATCTCATATCGGACTTTTTTTCATGTAAATTCTTTAGTAGGTACCTGTGAAATATCTCTAGACTAAGTACATTAAAATCTAAAGCTTTTTCGATACGAAATTTTTTTAAGTGAACTTTTTCTTTCGCACAATTAATTTGGTTCATTTTCATTACATACATTAAATTATTTGAAATTTGGAGACATGAGTATTAAAGGATTATTTTCTAAAACACTTCGGTGAAGTGTTGGGTTATTTCTATAGAAATTATTTTTGTTACAAAATCACTTTACATTGAAAGTTTGCATCACTTCAACCAATCAAATAAAAAACTAGTTTTAGAATTTTTCTTAAATTGCAGATGACACCGAAAACCGGGCGATTTTTAAAATTTTATATAATGATTTTAGGGTTATAATTATTTGATTATTAAAGTTTTGACGATATTTTAAAACGCAATGACGATTTTGACGATTTTCTCAAAAATATTTGACGATTTTGTGCCCAATTAACCTGGCAACACTGTGCCTGATCTAAATTGTCCTATCTCGTATATAATTTTTTCTGTCTTCTCAAATGAAAAACAAGCTCTTAGTAATTATTGTTATTATTTTTTTTTCATTCATTTATTTACCCAGTTGGCCAATCATCATCTATGAAATGGTCTTCAACGATTCCTTTAAGACATTTTAGAATTGTTCGCTAACGACATTTGTCGCTGAAATTGTCTTGAAAGACTATGTAAAGGAAATCATCTTTAACGATTAGCTGCATGAAAAAATATTAGCTGATCGTGTATAACATTCTGTTGGTGACAAGTTCAGCGACATTATAATGTATTTGTTGTATAACCCACTATGTTGACGAAATGGTGAGCGACAAAATATTATTACTGTCGTCTTACGACTCCGTTGACGACAAGATGAGCGACATTGTCTTTAGATGTCTTATTTTTAGAAATTCTCATTTAGTTCATCATTTTATTGCTTAAATATAAAACATTGATATTAACTTTTAGTATTAACATTGCTCAATACAAGCGCTTTATTTTTAAATTAATAAAGCAATTTTTGAAATGAAATGTTGTTTATTTAAATGAGTTAAATTGTTTAAATGAAAATTCAAATTAACAGCTAATAATAAATATAATTTAAATTATAAAAAAAAATATTTTTACATATGCAAAAAAATTAAAAAACATTTTTTCGCGCCGTTTGTTTCACATTTAAGTAAATAAAAATATTAACTCGATGAGAAATTTTTAGTTTAAATTTGTTTGAAAAAAATAATAAAGAAATCAGTGTTGTCAGTGACCATCTAGGCGAAGCTGTCGCCAGCAAGGTCGTCTACGTTAGCATTGTGAACAATGTCATCTATTTCGTCAACGAAAAAGTGGGGCAAATTGTAACCCAAATGGTCAAATATAATTCAAGGACAATCGAAAATGTCGCTCAGGTGGTGGTGTACGATTTTGCGGACAATCGTTTGAAAACGTCGTCAACGATTTGTTGGACTGTCATTAATATGTCGTTTACGAATTTCTATAGTCGTGCACCCAGCGTCGAGGATGTCTTCAAGTCAGAGCCAACTGGGTTGTTTAGTGAGCGCTCTCCATTCATAATATCATAGGCGTACCTAGACCATTTTTCAAGAGACCAATTTATATTTGGCTGTTAACTTGCCCATTCTCAGACACTTAAAAAAACACTTTCGACATTATGCTAACAATTTTTTCATACAAAAGAAAAAAAACTTTTAAAAATGACTCCCTCCCTTCTGATGAAATTTTACAATTTTCAAAATTCAATAATCCTGGTAGCTTATTCTATCAAAATCTCCATGTTTTTATAGAAAACTCTGCAAATTGTATTTTTCTGAAGAAAACCGCGTACAAGGAATGTATTCGCAGCTATACTCTCAGATTAGTATAAAATTTTGATATTTGATAGAGAAAAGAAATCTAAGATCAACCTGTCTCATTTTTTCGTCCACCTCGGACGAACCCATTCTAACCCCATATTTTGACCACTTTAACTACCGAGGTGGCAAAAAACCGTGAGACCGGAAAAATTTTGTCAATTTCCAACTGAAATTCGGTTACTTTGACTAAATTTATTTGGAACAACTAATTATTGGTGTTTCAAAAAAAATTCGGTTAGTACAACTAAGTTTTAGTTGTAACACCCAAAATGTTTAGTAACCACCTTTGAATATGGCTGTGCTAACTGAATTTATTTCCATATTCATGTAAACTGCCTCTGTGATTCCAATAAATTTTCTTAAAGAAAAACTCTTAGAGCTTGTTTTATAATCAGAACTAAGATCGATGAGTTTCTTAAATATTTTTTAAGTAAGAATTTTTCAAACAACATTTCTTATTTAAGAAATATTTCAGACAAAAGTGGATCTTAGTTCTTACTATATAACTGACCCTTTAATTCCAACAAATAGACATTTTTGCAACCAAAAACATAGGATTAATTGATATTTTTTTAAATTCGGGGGTGGGCAGAAAGCAGTCTAGGGTGAGCTTTGCCCACCCCAGACCGGCCTAAGTCCGCCAATGCATAATATTGTTTAGCAAATAAAATGAAAGAATGGACGAAAACGCAGACGGAAAATCAATTCTTAACAGAATTTCTCTCTACATTTTAGTTTTTTATGTGTTCAATACATACGAAAGAGATACAATATAATGTACGAGTTGTTCTATTCTTCTTTAACTTATTGAACATTTTACAGAGCGCTACGTTTACTTCACGCTTAACTTTATAAAATGCAAAATTTATCAGAAAGGTCTGTATGTGCTTTTCTCCAAATTGGATAAAATTTGAATATGTGACAGATGGGAACGAAAATAGAAATTTTGGCAAAATATGATCTCAATTATTACCTACATTTTTTTCTTTTATAAATTTTAGAAGAGTTACTGAAATTAGTTTTATCCCTTTGTTAAATAAAATTATTAAAAATACAACAAATGTTTGTATATTATTTTATTTTCAAATTTTATTCGATTAATCAGTTGAGAAGAAAACCCGAATAATTATTTGCACGATTAATCGATTAAAATAAATAGTCGATTAATTGAATACCCTAATAAGTACCCTCTAAAATTTTGAAAAAATTTTTACAGTAATCATTTTTTTTAACTTTTGATTTTTATCAATTATACAGTACAACACTAAAAATACATCGGACATGTGACACATCAGTTCTGATAGATTTTAGGATGAACATCACGAATGTGAAAATCAAATTTTAATTAATTGGCTCTACTTTTTGAAATATTTGAAAATTGAACTTTATGCAAAAACTCAGATTTTTTGGGGATATTTACAACCTTTCGTAAATTTTGGAGATTGTATTCATTTGGAATAATATTCAGAAAACATTAGTCAAGTTTTTTTCGCGTAATTTCAACGAAAAGTACAAAGTCACCTTTTTTTAAATTTTCCGTAACACGAATAAATATGTAAAATTTGGAAAAATATAATTATTTTTTATAGTAAATGGTTGTTTTTTCAAACGCGTCGTATAGACCAAATACAATTAATATTGTCATTAATATGTATTTTTATTAATTCCAATTTAGTAGGTTTGAGGTTAGGAAGAAGAATAAACCTTCCTCAAAAGTTATAAACATATTAAATTTGCAAATCAGACTAGATCTAGTTTCTGCCTTTTTATGGACAGGCTTCATCAGTGATCTTCCATTAAATTGTATTATTGTTTATATTTTTATTGTCAGATTGTCTCTATATGAATAATTTCAGAAGTGATCAAACAGACATATACAAACATTCTACTTCAGATTTTCTCTAATATTGCCACTTTTCACAAATATTGCCACATTGACGTATGGTTTGTGCATACAAGTGCAGGCAATTTGTATATATTGGAGACGGACAGCCAACAGGGCATTTTTATTTTTTATAGTAATTGATTGTTTTTTCAAACGCGTCGTATAGACTAAATACAATTAATATTGTCATTAATATGTATTTTTATTAATTCTAATTTAGTAGGTTTGAGGTTAAGAAGAAGAATAAACCTTCCTCAAAAGTTATAAACACATTAAATTCGCAAATCAGACTAGATCTACACACAAAAAAATATAGTTCAACTTTTTTCAATTAAAACGATTTGTTAAATTATTTCAAAAGGTGTCAATTAAAAATTAATCCAATGGATTAAATAATTGCTCAAAACTGCAATTTGCTTGACATTTTTTTTTTATTCTACCACTCAAAAGCATTTCATAAAACAAGAGAAAAACATCAGCATATTGTTGTTTTTCGTTTGTTTTATTTATGTAGTTGTTTTTATAAATATTAATGTATTAGTAACAGGGATGATAAAGTTGGTACTATATTACTTTGTATGATACTATTAGAACCCCAAAAGTACTATGGCAATCCTTAGCATTATTTGATACCATTTTAAATTATTCAAAATAAATAGTAAAAAATCGTAAGAAACGCAATTCAAAGGAAATGTTTCTAAAATTTTGCAAAAAATATTAAACATTTATTTGAATTTAAGAGAAAATCTTTAAATTGTTGTGTTTTTTGTTTAGTTTTATTTGATTTAGTTTTCTCAATTGATATTAGTTAATTTAAATTGTGCGGTAACTTAATTTTTAGTAAATTAGACATGTTCGGGCATGTTGTTTGTTTTAATACCCAGTTTTTTTAATTATAAGAAATATATTCAAAAAAAATATTAAAATTTTATAATTTTTGACCCCGCTTTTTAAATATTAAAGATGAGACTGGGACGCTAAAATAATAGTCAACGCTGAAGATTGGATGCAAGAACAAAAGCGATATAATAATAGAAAAAGGTAATTGCGAAGAAGAAAGAACAAAATACACTATACAGAGTGGAGTGGATCTATATTATATTTTGAACCTTGTTTTAATGTACAAAAGCACTTTCATATATGTACGTTTTTTTTGTTAATTTATAATAAAAAATTTTAAAAAAGTACTTTGCGGGTCGAAAAAGTACTATTTTTTAAGCAGGTTGGTACTATTTTAAAAATCCCATTTATCATCCCTGATTAGTAACTAGTATTTTAAATTATTTTTTATAAAATGTTATAAATTCTCGTTGAGTTTATTATTTTATTTAGTTAAATATTTCAATTTTGCCATATTAAAGCATTAAACACATAGACGACTGCAGCTACACGACTACAGCCTGTCAAAAATAAAATACACACGTTTATATGAAAACGATTATTTTTATCAAAATGTCAAATATTTAGGATTATCTGTTTACATGTTGCTGTCGTGTTCAAAAAAATTAAGTAGCTGACTACACGACTACAATTGCAGCCAGCAGCATTTGTAGTCGTGTAGTCGTGTAGCTGCAGTCGTCTATGTGTTTAATGCTTAAATCTGAATAATAATTTATTCTAAAATATTACTATAAAATAGTAATGCAATTTTAAAATTTTTTGTTTAAAAAATTTAAAATTTTTTTGAACAAAAAATCTAATTTTTTAAATTTTTTGTTTAAAAATTTAAAAGTTTTTAAACAAAAAATCTAAACACAAATTAAAAATTATTTTAAATCAAATACAAATTTTTATTTAGTTTTAAAAAAATTTTCTAATAAATTCAAAAAATTTTAATTTTTGAAATTTTGTTTAAAAAATTTGAAATTTTTTTAAACATATTATTTTAAATCAAATATATTTTTTTTAGTTTTCAAAAAAATTTTAACAGAGGTCTTATGCTTCAGAAAAAAGAAAAAACTAATTTCTACGAGAGAACTTTTCACATAAGTATAAATAAATCTATCAACTGAATGAAAATTGCATGCAGGTTTTATTTTAATGAAATTCAAGCTAAAAATGAAGAAGTATATTTTTTTATAGTTGGCATGGCAACTACCACTTTATCCAGCTGATAGTCTTATTTAGAAGTTATACAATATTGATCAATTTTTAATCCAATGGATTAATTTTTATTCAAATCCATATCATGTGTTATTTATAAGGTATATAATATTGATCAATTTTTAATCCAATGAATTACTTTTTAACCAAACTCATATAAAAAACCAATAAAAATCCTAATCAAATGTATCACTATTTTATTGAAAATTTATTCAATTAAAAAGCTACAAATTTTTAATTGAATGAACAATTTTCGTGATTGGAGGAATTTCAACGATAAAATTTATTGAATAAGCGGTTTTCATGATTAAAATTAGTTTTTATTTTTTTGTGTGTAGTTTCTGCCTTTTTATGGACAGGCTTTTCATCAGTGATCTTCCATTAAATTGTATTATTGTTTATATTTTTATTGTCAGATTGTCTCTATATGAATAATTTCAGAAGTGATCAAACAGACATATACAAACATTCTACTTCAGATTTTCTCTGTTTATCTTGTTATTTCCTCCGTGTCACCTTTTCACAAATATTGCCACATTGACGTATGGTTTGTGCGTACTAGTGCAGGCAATTTGTATATATTTTTTTTTTGAATAAGCTGGCATCAAAGAGGTACCAATTCTCCCTCTTAAGTCACTCTCTTCTTAATTTGTATCGAAAAATTCAGCGATAAGAATTACACACGTCTGCAAAGGCTAACATTTTTGATACAAATTGTCAATGTTCATAAGAGGCGATGAAAATCAAAGTTTTTATCAAAGTTTGGTCCAGAGCTCCGTGAAAAATGTATTAAATTTGCAAAATTCTAAACTATATCCACTTAGCGATGATTTACTTGTCAAAAGAAAAGTTATAGTATCCATATTGCCCTATTTCCACCACATTGAATTTCTGACAAAACGCGAAAAATCGCGAATTTCAGAAAAATCTGAAACACGTGTGCACTTAAATCGACTATAGATTATGATATGTAAGTTTGACATTTCAATCACAAACATCTTCGTACGAATTAGTCAAAAAACTGCTTTTTTTATAGAATATCCTTGAAAATAGGGCATGCCAGCATATGCTTGAACATGTTGTATGTACCGCTGGACGAGCCTCTAAAAAACCTTTCATATAATACCCATATTTTGTATGTTGTCTTCAACTAAGATGCAAATTTTTTACAAAAACTAAAAAAAGGCCTTTTTTAAAAATGGTCCAGCTCGTGAGATCTTATTGCTGGACCCGAAATATTTTGGGAATCATCATAAAACAAACCAAGGTTTATTTTGAGGGCGCAATTTTATTACTTTTTTTCTAACCATATAAGGTGAGTCGGTCTAATGTATAATAGTTAAAAACAGGGGTATGGCATCACCAAAAACAAAAGTTATAACAACATCGTTATCACTAGATGGCACTTTGTTCAAAAAATTTACAATTTTCTGTTATTATTTAAATTGAAATAATAACAAACAAAAAAGCAAAGAAAAAAAAGTAATTCCTAAATTTTCTTATTTAAATATATTTTGCGCTTGAATTTTTCTTATTTCGCGCAGTTTTCACCAATTTTTGAGGTTTTAAATATAGGCTCAGCAAATACTAAAGTGATACTAAATAGTTGCTCAAGTGATACTAAATTTCAGTGCCCCCTACCGGTAAGTAGTGCAACTTTTGATTTCCTATCTCTATAATTAATAGTCTCTGGTTAAAAATTTATGTTCAATTTAATTAATTTAATGAAGAATTTTTAATTGGATCGGAAATTTTCTCAGCAAATCCCTAAAGAGGATATATAGATTACAATATAGGAAATTTCCGTTTAAAAATTTCCGTACAAATAAAAGAATAAGGAAGATTTTTGATTCTATAAATCCACTTTACGGATTTGATGATAAAATCTCCGATATAATTTTTTTTAAATAACAAATTTTGATTATGTGATTTTAAAATTTTATTGCACATTTTAATTTATTTGTAGACACTAGGTAACAATTTACTGCGGTATTCATAAAGCCCCGTTCATACTTATACTTTTCTTCATACAAGTATGACAAAAAGTATGCTGAAATTGTCTGGTTGTCAAAAAAGTGTAAAAGAAAATCTTTTCAGTGTTCAGACTGTTATCGACACACACAACAAATAAATTAAAACAGTTATTTTTTCTTCTATTATTACTTTTTTTCACCACTAGTTGTTTTTAATCTTTGTTTAACATTTATTTGTGAATAACACAACACTTGTGTTGAGACAACCCAGTCAGAAAAATACAAACGGGAAATCGATGGCAAAGCACTTTAACAGGTGGTATAAGTACTGGCAAAAAGTGGTTTCCCATCCCCAAAATGATAACATCATTAGACAAAAGGACCGGCTGTTCAAAAAGCGCCAGAAAAGCACTGGAGGAACAAACTTTTTAAACGTTGGCAAAACGCTGGCAAAAACCAATAAATAGGTGGTCTGGTAATATATTTACCAAAATAAAATTTAAAAAAAGTTCATATGTATTTTTTTGGTCCTGCCGTGATTTGAAATCAGGCCGTCAGATTGGCAGACGATTGCTCTACCCACTGAGCTAACGAGACATATAATATTTGATTGCTAAATACATAAATGAGTGATAACAGCTGGACAACTACTGGCTGTGCCAAAATGCTGGTACTGGCAAACAATTTTTTGTAACTAGTATGCCAGTGTTGGGAGGTGGTGGTTATGAAGGAGCTTTCCCACAAACAAAAAAATTGATTTTATAAAACAAAAAAAAAATTTTAATTAAACAAATTCGAAAAAAATTTTTGCTTGCAACCGGATTTGAACTCGGAACCTTCTGACTACAAACATTTTTTAACGAAGCGTCAGCATTTTTATAAAATCATTGGACTACCAGTGAATTGATTTTTGTACGCCTGGTAGCATTGGCTGGGTAGCACTGGATAACCACTGGTTGCAAATCTTGGCATATCACTCTAAGCCAATTCTTTGCCAGTGGGTTTTTTTATAAACCACCGAAATTTTTGTAAAACAAATACTGGTAAAACGCTTTTTGCAAACGCTGCAAAGCGTCCTATATGAGTGTTCCGCCAGTCATTTATATTTAACACCGTGGTTACCCAGTGGTATGCCAGTGCTTGATTTTTTGTACCACTGGCGATTTCTGACTGGGAAGTGGTAACTTTAAGAAATATTTCAAAAAATAAATCTTGTCAAAAAAGTGTGACCGTATTTTAAAATGTGTGTATCCATTTTGACATGTGTAGCTGTGTTCGGGTACACAACATTGGGATCCCGCGGGATCCCAATTTTACCAAAAAGCGTTTTCTTACTACACAATTGGGTAAATGAGAGCTGTCATGAGAGAGTAATATTCTTGTTCTTCTTGCACGAGAAAGCCCAGACTTTTTTTGGTGTAAATTTGGGTAAATTGTTTTAATCGGCTGTTATATCATCAGTTGGGTGCAACTAGTTCAATTGAACTCTTCACTGATTTGAACCAAAGACCTAGTTCACAACTAATAGCTCTTTAAGTTCAATCAATCATTTCATTCAGAAAATATGTTTATCATTTACAAAAATTAGTATAATAGTTGCAAAAGGCTATCGGTGATTTTACAACTCCATAAAATTACCGACAATTTTGTGAAGACGCTTGTTTAAATGTGTTAAAGAGTTAAATATGTAAATAAATTGAAGCTTTTGTTTAATATTCAAATCTGTTCCAAATTTAATAAACTATGTATTCCTTTTTGTGAATAGAAATGCCTAAAAAGGAAATTTTTATTAAATTTTTGATTTAAAAAGGGGTTTAACTAAAAAAGTTATCTAGATTTTTTCAACAAATTGAACAAGAAATAGAAAGAGCGCTCACCAAAACGAACTATAATGCACAAATCTATTGACATTTGTTTTTCGGGCTTCAAATGTGGTTTTTCGCGTTCGTTTACTTTTGTACATTTTTGTTATTTCGGGAGAGTATTTCTTGTTAACTGTCATTTTACCGAACTTTACCCAAAAAGTAAAGAAACAGAGCTTGTGTAACGAACAGTGTTCACACTATTATACATTTTCGTTATACAACACATTTCTGACATGTATAACACACTTGTGTGATAATCTAAACGGGCCTTAAGCAAAATTTAGGCACTGCATATCCGCTTAATAAAGTTTTCTTATTCATAACACTTTTTACTAAACGACGCACAAACCCTGCTCATCTCATAAACAATTCGTGTCACATTGACAACAGATGTTGCAATTGAGGAAATTCTTATTTATTTAATTTAAACTTTTTTCAATTTCAGTTTCGTATGAAGCGTAATATTGCGAATATTATATTTCTTTTTTCAAAAACAGGTTCGGTAAATTTTGGTTATACAGAGGATATTCAAAAGACTCTGAGCCTTGACGAGACATTGATTTGTTTGCCAAAAAACTATTCGTCGGCAGAATAACGGGAAAAATGTTGTCCCTTTGTTTTGGGTGGAGAATACGTAATGTCAGACAATTCATTATATTTTGTTTTTTGTTGGATTAGGTCACGAACGAAACTATTTATTTTCATGTTTTCAATGCGTTTTCCACTAATTTTTTAACAATAATAAAAAGTAAATTGCTTTAAATTTAATAATAATACAAACCAAACTCCACACCAAGCACAATTTTTTCAAATGTAAAAGCACCCATAGACAAACAACAACAAAACAACGCTCACGCTCAAACAAATGCTCACAGCTGTGATTTGATTTACATCGGCACAACAAAAACAACTTTAGAGACAAGAGGTGTGTTTCTTTACTTTTTGGGTAAAGTTCGGTAAAATGAGAGTAAGCACAAAATCCTCTCACAAAATGACAAAATTACCCAATAGTACAGGAACGCAAAAAACCACTTTTCTAGCCCAAAAACTTATTTTAAAGAATAATGTTAAACAGTGATGGGACTTGAAAAATTTTGTTTTGTGCCAAGTGTGTGACTAAAATGTGCCAAATAAGCATTTATTGTGCCAAAACTCAATTTTCACTTAGAAACCGTGTTTTCAATTTTCATTTTGTAAATGCATTCTTATGGAATTATTTTGAATTCTTATGGAATTAATTATATTTGAATGAATTAAAATTTTCTTTCAATTAAAAGGTGAATGATAAATTAAATTCATCCGATACTTATTAAAGATTTGGGAATGCAGCCAATGAATGAATTCTTTTGGAATGGTTGCACGGAATGGTATACATATAAACATTTTCTAAAACTGAATTAATTTTTTTATGAATTAAAATTAAATTAATTCTTTCGAAGCTCTGAGATAAATTTATAGCATTTGAATTTTTAAAATTCTATGGATTAAGCACCGTAAGTTGTTCAGTTTTCACGTGAAAAAGCTGTTATACTCCATATAAAAAAAATTATTTTTCACGACAATGAGTTTCACGTGAAAATTGTGCAAACTTAGTTTTCACGCAAATTTAATGTACAAGACTATTATTTTTCTGGTGAAAAAGTGACATTTTGTGTTAATTGTGATTGTGGCTTTGTTATAAAATTAAAATATTGTTAATTTTTTTAACTTAAATTGCAATTTAAAGCAGTTAAAGTCTGAGAGAAATTTTTTCACGTGAAAAACAAGGTGCTTTATTCGGTAATATCTTCGATGCCATTTTTTAGTTTCGCTTTATTCGAAAAGGTATTTTAATACCAGTAAATGCTTAGAAACTAAAAATTAAAGAATTGTTATTTTTTAAATTCATTTTTTTCTATTAAATTTTGTAGATAACCAAAATGTGCCAAAATAGTATCGGTTGTGCCATTGTACCAATCAATCTTAGATTGTCCCAAAAATCCCATCACTGATGTGAAAATACGTATAATTTCAGTTTGCAAATCGGCACAAATAGACATATTTATTCGCATTTAAAAGTTGTTTTTGATTTTATTCAATTAATTTTAACAAAAAACCAAGTTTCTTTTGCTTATTTCTTTATTTAATTACAATTTTTAATTTAATTTCACAATTGTTTTTTGTTTATATTTGCATCAGCTGTTTTACCAAAGTTTACCCGAAGAAAAAGTCTGGGTAAATTTTGGTAAAAAGAGAAGCACTAATACACTCTCATTAGCGCTCTCATTTACCCAATTCTCGAGTACGGGAACGCTTTTGGGTAAATTTCGGTAACTTTGGGTAAATTTCGGTAACATTGGGAACGTACGGGAACACACTGAAGAGTAGGAGAACACAGGGATGATAAAGTTGGTACCATAGTACTTTTTGTGGTACTATTAAAACCTCAAAAGTACTATGGTACTCCTATGACTCATTTAGTACTATTTACAAATTTTCATATTTTATTCTTTTTTTCTAATTTTCGTACCAAATATTGTGTTTAAAATGAAGAAACTAACTATCAGAGTTTAAAATAAAAAAGTATTGAAAAACCCAATTAAAAGATTTAAAAATTGATAGAAACGTAATTCTGTTAAACAAATTATTAAAATATGTACACAAAAATATTAAAAATAAGGTGAATTTAAATTTTTCGAAAAAACTTTAAATTGTTCTTATAATTAACAAGTTGGGTTCATGGAGGGTTATATTAATTGATAATTTAATGGTTGAATAAATCAAACGAGCTAAATTGATTAAATCCCTTTAAAATTATTTTTGCTGTCAAACGAGTAAAAAGGTTAAAGTCGGGCATGCCGACTATACAATACCCTATACCAGTCTGGTGTATTGTTTGGATCCGAAATTCGAATGGGTTAAAATGGGGCTTATGTCAAAATTTTCTATAATGTGAGTCAGCGCACCAAATTTCATTAAAATATCTTAATATTTGCGACCTGCAGTTTGTAACCAAGCCAATTTTGGGGGGACCCTTATATGGGCACTAGTTCTAAACATGGACCGATGTTCACCAAAATCAATAGGCTTCGTTATTGGGCCAACATAGGTCTATGTACCAAATTTCATTAAAATATCTTAATATTTGCGACCTGCAGTTTGTAACCAAGCCAATTTTGGGGGGACCCTTATATGGGCACTAGTTCTAAACATGGACCGATGTTCACCAAAATCAATAGGCTTCGTCCTTGGGCCAACATAGGTCTATGTACCAAATTTCATCAAAATATCTTAATATTTGCGACCTGCAGCGTATAAACAGTATAATTTTGGTAGGACCCTTATATGGGCACTAGGTCTAAACATGGACCGATGTTCACCAAAATCAATAGGCTGCGTTATTGGGCCAATATAGGTCTGTGTACCAAATTTCATCAAAATATCTTAATATTTGCGACCTGCAGCGTATAAACAGTATAATTTTGGTAGGACCCTTATATGGGCACTAGATCTAAACATGGACCGATGTTCACCAAAATCAATAGGCTGCGTTATTGGGCCAACATAGGTCTGTGTACCAAATTTCATCAAAATATCTTAATATTTACGACCTGCAGCGTATAAACAGTATAATTTTGGTAGGACCCTTATATGGGCACTAGGTCTAAACATGTACCGATGTTCACCAAAATCAATAGGCTGCGTTATTGGGCCAATATAGGTCTGTGTACCAAATTTCATCAAAATATCTTAATATTTACGACCTGCAGCGTATAAACAGTATAATTTTGGTAGGACCCTTATATGGGCACTAGGTCTAAACATGGACCGATGTTCACCAAAATCAAACTTGTTCGTCCTTGGGCCAACATAGGTCTGCGTACCAAATTTTATCAAAATATCTTAATATTTGCGACCAAGATTGCATGGACAGACAGACAGACAGACAGACAGACAGACAGACGGACGGACGGACAGACGGACATCGTTAAATCGAAATAAAAAAAAATTCTGCACCGATCGGTATACTATAAGGTGGGTCTACGACCAATATTTTTTGGTGTTACAAACATCAGCACAAACTTATAATACCCTGACCACATAGTGGTGTAGGGTATAATAAAATTGAATACGACTTTGAGGGACTTCATTCAAATAAAAATCTGAATCAAACGTCAGCAAAAAGTTATATAATTCATGGTATAATTCTAAAGAAACAAGTTTAAAAAACTCAAATATCGATGTTTCCGATAGTGCAAAGGATCGTAGTTCCGGGCTTATTCTATCTTTTACGTCTGATATTCCAATTTCCCAATTGTAGACATCGGCTTGACCGTCTTGATTTTTTCGGGTTTTTTTATTTTTTTAACTTTACACGTTGGTTTTCACCTAGATAATAGTCTAGCAGTTAAGTCTAAATAGCGAATAAATAGCAAAGAATAAAAAATACGAAAAAGAAATAAAATATTCGTAAATTTTCGAACTTTTCCGAGTACAAAACGCTGTAAAAAAGAGCCGGGAGGAACTACGCCAAATTTGAGCCAGGGTCGGAATGATATATATATATATAAGTCCCGTGAAAGAAATCGCATAAAATCGCTTTGATTTGGTTATATCATTAAATACTAATACATTCAATATCAGATAAGATCTCTTCATAATTACTAGGTCAAAACATTGACCGATTTTAACCATTTTCAATAGCGTTAGAAATCGATGCAGTACAAACTTATTTACCAAATTTCGTCCGATTATCTTTTCAAATGCGACCTGTAGTTTAATTACAAAGATCGTTCATTTTATAGCGACATACGAACCGACATCATAAGCATCAACTCAATACACCCATAGAGTGGTGTAGAAAAAAAAAATATTTTTGGTACTATGGATGTCGAAAAAGTACTATTTTTTAAACAGGCTGGTACTATTTTGAAAATAACATTTATCATCCTTGGGAGAACACAAAAATGATATCGCCAAATAAAAACAAACAACTGCTTTGGCGCAACATGTTAGCTACCCAGTCAGAAATCGCCAGTGGTACAAAAAAAGAAGAACTGGCATACTCATTTGGGACGCTTTGCCAGCGTTTGCAAAAAGCGTTTTACCAGTATTTGTTTTACAAAAACTTCGGTGGTTTATAAAAAAACCACTGGCAAAGAATTGGCTTAGAGTGATATGCCAAGGTTTGTAACCAGCGGTTATCCAGTGCTACCTAGACAATGCTACCAGACGTACAAAAATCAATTCACTGGTAGACCAATGATTTATAAAAATGCTGACGCTTCGTTAAAAAATGTTTGTAGTCAGGAGGTTCCGAGTTCAAATCCGGTTGCAAGCAAAAAATTTTGTTGGATTTTTTTTAATTAAAAATTTTTTTTGTTTTATAAAATCAATATTTTTGTTTGTGTGAAAGCTCTTTCAAGACCAACTTTTTTTTGCCCTCCCAACACTGGCATACTAATTACAAAAAATTGTTTGCCAGTACTAGTATTTTGGCACAGCCAGTAGTTGTCCAGCTATTATCACTCATTTATGTGTTTAGCCATCAAATATTATATGTCTCGTTAGCTCAGTGGGTAGAGCAATCGTCTGTCAATCTGACGGCCTGGGTTCAAATCACGGCAGGACCAAAAAAAATACATATGAACTTTTTTTAAATTTTATTTTGGAAAATATATTTCCAGACCACCCATTTATTGGTTTTGCCAGCGTTTTGCCAACGTTTAAAAATTTTGTTCCTCCAGTGCTTTTCCGGTGCTTTTTGAACAGCCGGTCCTTTTGTCTAATGATGTTATCATTTTGGGAATGGGAAAGCACTTTTTTCCAGTACTTGTACCACCTGTTAAAGTGCTTTGCCACGTTTGTATTTTTCTGACTGGGTATGTTTGTGTGACTGCCTATCAATTTTATCTAGAACGATTTTGATAGTTTTTCTAGGTATTCCGACTTTCTACTGTCAAAATTGTTCGAGATAGCATTGATAGACATGCCGCACAAACACAGCTATTATAGAAACAGGTCGGTGTTGCCAGTTTTTTTTCAGACTTTATCCCCAATTTTCAAATTGTTATCCCCAAAAATCCCCAATTTTCAATTTGTTATCCCCAAAAATCCCCAATTTTTATTTCTTGGAAAAAAATTCGTATTCGTTAACGTTTTTGTTTTTTTAATTAATGTAAAAATACCAAATTTATTTAATTATTTTCGGTACCTTATGCACTCAAACTCAATCAATTTTGTAATTCTAACAAATTATAAAAAAGAACAAATGAATTTAAATAACAGCCCCTACTAAAAAAAATTATATGAGTTTTGATATTATATATAATTACATCCGAAAAATTAGAACATATAATTGTATCAAATTAGATCGTATTATGGTCATATTAGATCTAATTTGATACAATTAGATCTAATTTGATGGAATAAGATATGGTTTGATACAATTTTATCCGGATTTTGTCCTCATCCAAATGTATTAAATATAATCATATCCAACTAGATGTAATAGTGTATAATTCGATACAATTATACATAATTATATGAGGCATATATAAATATATACAGATCTATATATAATTGGATATTGTAATATATTGCGCTATATATTGTGCAATATATAACAAGATATAGTTGTATATTTAGGATATAATTTCGTGAAATTGTATATAAGTATATCTTAGTATATATGTTCCAATATATAATTATACAAAATTGTATATGATAATATATGACTATATCAAAACTTTTTTACTTGGGAGCATAAAAAAATGTGACCCAAATTTTTTCGTTTTAAATATTTCAGAATCAAAATTTTTCGATTCATCAGCTTCAGACATTTTGTTGCGTATGGTACTGTATAAAAAAGTTTTAATATTTCAGCAGATGGATTGAATTTTTGACATGTAAAGTATATATTTAATTTGAGAAGAGCTTCTTATAACTCATATTACATCCGAATAACCTTAAATATTTTGGAACCAAAAGGAATTCAAATTTTCACCAAAAGGAATTAAGGTTTGTACGAACATTAACTTTCCAAACACAAATTTGTGTAGCCTAAAATCATGCACTATTATCATCATACTTAAAAGAAATATATAAATATATAGAATTATCACGGTTAAATTAATAAAAGTATAAAAAGGCAATAATATGTTATCCCCAAAAAATCCCCTAAAATTTCGTGTCATGCCCAATAAATACCCGGATCCCCAAACGGAAATTTTTATCCCCATTGACGAAAAAAAATCCCCAATTTGGGGATAAATCCCCTAAACTGACAACACTGAAACAGGTCACACAGCTGATTTTCATGGAATAAAAATATTAGATACAGAAAACATGGAGGGAAAAAGGTACAATATTGAAAGCCTACGAATACAAGAAAAGGCAAAATATACCATGAACTTAAAAGAAGATACAGACAATCAGTGTTGCCGTTTTGGTTATTTTTAACCAAAATTGGTTATTTTTTTTCCAATGTGGAGATGTGAACTTTTTTTTCATTTTGATAACTTTTTTGGCAATCAAGTACAGTAGACGCTCGCAAATTAGAACCGCTTTGTTTTTGAGGCAATTCTAATTTCTGAATTATTCTAATTTCTGGACGTTTTTTTTTCGTTTCGTTTCCAATGATAAAGTGTTTTTTTTACGTTTATTTAACATTTTAAATGATACACTTTCACTATTTAATAGAGACTGCCAAATAATATGTACACGCGTATCAAATTTCACAAATAAACTAGCCAAAAATGTACATAAATGCGACAAAAAAAAAAACAAATAGGGAAAATATATATAATTTGGTGATTCCCCTTTTTAGTTTTACTTTATTCAAACAGAATAAAAATAAATTGGGGATTTCCTGTGTATTCAAATAACCAAAAAAAAACGCTCAGAAATTAGAATTTTAAATTCGAATTTCAGAGCGTTTAATGTATTGCAAACATTGATTCTAATTTCTGGACGTTCGAATTACTGAAAGCTCTAATTTGCGAGCGTCTACTGTATGTACATTTTTTTTTCTGTGTTTTTAGATTTATGTTCTGGTTATGCTTATAAGAAGCTTCCCGTACAAATGGAAATTCTTTATAGGAACATTTGTAACTTTTTTGCGCATAGTTCGAAACGTATTCTTGAATTTGAAGAATTTCAAGAT
Organism: Leucophora obtusa; assembly: GCA_949987735.1. NCBI lineage: Eukaryota > Metazoa > Arthropoda > Insecta > Diptera > Anthomyiidae > Leucophora > Leucophora obtusa. Next base: position 223,136,254 of record OX465295.1, read on the forward strand.
TATTGCAGTGTAGAGCCACATAAAATATTAGGTATTTCTGGTACCTGGTGACTGGTATATCGTTCGACCTCGAAGTAAACGGTAAAAGCTTGTGAATTGGGTTAACTAGTGGGCGATACGGGCTTTAAGGTGTATTTTTTATTTCTCTCATATATTCTTAATATAATAAACTAGCGGGCGCAGCCCGCTACGTTGTTAGCGTGCTTTAAAGTTTAGGGGGGGGGCTGCGCCACCCCACAATTTTTTTTAAATTCGTTTTTTTATTTAAAGTACAGTTTTTATAATAAAAGCCTTCACCCAGCCACCACAAATAAATAATTCTGCACAACAATGGGTTTAAAATAAATAAATATTTGAACACTTTTTCACATGAAAGTGGATTGTTTGTAATGAATCCATAATAAATTGCAATATACGTGTGTATGTTAAGATAATTTGGTAAAGTGCGAACTTAGGTAGATAGACCCGTAAGTAGTTTTGTTCATTTGTGTTTTGAATGAAAATAAATAACATAAAGCAGGGTTGGAAAGCATTTTATAATATTAAAAATAGCGGGCAAAGCCCGCTACGTTGTTAGCGTGCCTTAAAGTTTTTTTTAAATTCCAGTTTATGTAAAGGTAGACCTGGCAATTCAAGTAAATTCACAAATTCAGTTGGAAAATTTACTGCGTCGGTTTCTTCCACCGGTGCTTCGTTACCTGGAGTTTAAATCTCGGAATATATAAGTTCCATTCCTTTTCCAAGGTTTTTTTCTCTTTTAGAAAATTTGTTTAACTTTTTGGAGAGTATGTTTCAATGCTACATAAGTTTCATATTCCGTGGATAGTGTTTGAACAGGTAATTAAAAGGTGTTTCAATTCCACTCGTTCCCCATTCTATGCCATCTCGCTCCTCATTCCATTTCGTTCTATAGTCCATTCCTCTTCCAATCCATTTCCATTGTCTATAATTTCAATTCCACTCGTTCAACGTTTATATCCATTTCGATCCACTTGTGTAGTGTTTCAATTCCACTCGTTTCCTATTTAGTTTCTTAATTTTAGTGTTCCATATACACTCGTTCTTTAAATTTTAGGTTTCTAGCTAAAGACGCAGATGTTCAGGGGAGGAGGGGGCAATTTTCCCCTTTTGAGCCACCATTTTTACCACGTTCCTGTCCAAAGTAATAAAAATGCCTTGTCGATAAGTTAGCCCATACTCCAAGGAAAACATATTATAGATTACGGGTTTCTAGCCGAAGGGTTCGGTTAGGCTATCCAGGGGGAGAATTATTCCGTTTTTATCCCTCCCGGTAGGAATTTCCAAAAATTCCGAGGACGTCTGCATTGGAGGAGGAACCTACTACATACATAATTTTAGGTCTCTTTATCCAGCAGTTTGCCCAAATCGGCAGGGGGAAGTTTTTTCACTTTTTACCCCTCCCGGTAAATTCCCAAAAATATCGTCTTAGGGGACGTCTACGTTAGAGAAGGAACCCAAATACCGAATTTAAGCAGTTTGGCCAGGCCGTTAAGGCGGAGACTTTCCTGTTTTTGACCCTACCTGTGGAAATTTCCAAAAATCTCATCTTAGCGGATGTCTACAATAGAGGAGGAACTTTAGTACCAAATTTCAACTTCCTACCTACAGCAGTTGGGCAGACCTTTAAGCGGCACTTTTCGCTTCATTAATCCCCATTTTTGCAATGTCCCTGTCCAAAATTCCACAAAGCACCTTCCCGATAAGTGAGCCCATACTCCAAGGAACATATGTTCTACATTTCAGGATTCTAGCCAACTTTGACAGGCCGTCAAGGAGAATACTTTTCCCCTTATCTCCCTCCCGATAGGAATTTCAAAAATTCCGTCTAAGCGGACGCCTACACAGAAGGAGGAACTCACATACCGAATTTCGGCTACATAGTTTCAGCAGTTTGGGCAGGCAGTTAATGGGGACACTTTTCCAATTTGTGAGACCGTCTATGGGGACGTCTATGCCGAATATATTTGGAAATTCCGGTAGGAATCCCGTCTTAGCGGACGTCTATGCCGAATATCAAGAAACCTTGTTTTAGGGGAGATATCCGTGGGGGGAGGAAAAAAAGTAAAGGTAAATTTTTTTAGAAAAAGGTAAATTTTTTTAGAAAAAGGTAATTTTTTTTGGAAAAAGGTACTTTTTTTGGAAAAAGGTACTTTTTTCGGAAAAAGGTACTTTTTTTGGAAAAAGGTCCTTTTTTTTGGAAAAAGGCACTTTTTTGGAAAAAGGTACTGTTTTTGGAAAAAGGTACTTTTTTTTGGAAAAAGGTACTTTTTTTGGAAAAAGGTACTTTTTTTTGGAAAAATGTACTTTTTTTTGGAAAAAGGTCCTTTTTTTGGAAAAAGGTACTTCTTGTGGAAAAAGGTACTTAGTTTTGGAAAAATGTACTTTTTTAAAAAAGGGACTTTTTTGGAAAAAGGTACTTTTTTTGTAAAAAGGTACTTTTTTTCGAGAAACTACTTTTTCGGAAAAAGGTACTTTTTTGGAAAAAGGTACTTTTTTTGTCCCCTTTTTGTCCCTCCCGATAAGAATTGCCCAAAATGCCGTTTCAACGGACGTCTACACCGGTCGAGGAACCTACATACCAAATTTCAACTTCATAGCTCCAGCAGTTTGAGCAGGCCGTCAAGGGGGAGACTTTTCCGCTTTTTACCCCTCCCTGTAAAAATTTCCAAAAAAATCCCGTCTTGGTGGATGTCTACGATAGTGGAGGAACCTTTATACCAAATTTTAACTTCCTACCTCCAGCGGTTTGGGCAGGCCGTCAAAGGGGGCTCTTTTCCCCTTTTTAACCCCCATTTTTACAACGTCCCTGTCCAAAATTCTTGAAAGTACTTTCTAGAAAAGTTAGCCCCTACTCCAAGGAACACATATCTAAAATTTCAGCTTTCTAGCCAAAGGGGTTGTGGCAGGCCGTCAAGGGGGAGAGTTTCCCCGTTTTTGCCCGTTCCGGTAGAAATTTCCAAAAATCCCGTCTTAGCGGACGTCTACGCCGAAAGAGGAACCTACATACCAAATTTCAACTTCCTAGCTTCAGCGGTTTGGGCTGGGCGATGTTGAGTCAGTCAGTCAGTCACGTTATTCTTTTATATATAGAAAAGAAAGAATAACTTAGATAAAGAATTTCAATTGGAAAAAATGCGTCTTCCATACCCGAGTAAAAAAAATTGATCTCGCGCAATATCTAATTATATCCAATTTGATATTGTTTAAGATCTGCTGTAATATCTAGCTGATCCAATTAGATCTCAAAATTGGGTGTATCCAATCATATCGAATTAGATCCCATTGTATATATGGGGATAAACTAAGATCAAGTTATATCTCAAAATTGGGAGGTCCAGTGATATCTTTGGGAATAAACCTAGATCTATTTTGATCCGAAAATTGGCGGATCCAGCTATATATTTTCGGATATTTTTAGATCTAATTTGATCCGAAAAATGGCGGATCCAATTAGATCCAGCTATATATTTGGGGATAAACTTATATCTAATTTGATCTCAATTTTGGCAGATCAAATTAGATCCCGCAATATATTTGTGGATAAACGTATATCTAATTTGATCCGAAAAAGTGGCAGATCGAATTAGTTCTAGCTATATATTTGGGGATAAACTTAGATCTAATTTGATCTGAAAAATGGCACATCAAATTAGATCCAGCAATATATTTGTGGATAAACTTAGATATAAATTGATCTGAAAAATGGCAGATCAAATTAGATCCAGCAATATATTTGTGGATTAACTTAGATCTAAATTTATCCGAAAAATGGCAGATCGAATTAGATTCAGCAATATATTTGGGGATTGACATCTAAAACTATCCATACAAATGACAGATAAAATTAGATGCCGCATTATATTTGGGTACTACGTAAGATCTCCATTTATTTGGGATTAAATAAGATCCCAGACATATATTGCCAACTGTTCAAAAAATAATACACTGGCAGAGCACTGATTGTATAAAAATTACAATATTTTGTTAAAATAAGGTTTAAACTCAGAAGGTAACGAGTTCAATATGCATTTCTTTTACAAAATGAATTTCTTTTTATAAAATTAAAATTTTTTTTTTCTATAGATTTTTTTATAAAATTATATATTTTTTTATTAAATTGAAATATTTGAATAAAATAATTTTATTTACATCTTTTTGACGCTCTACACCATTTCCAATTGTATTAATTGTTTTAAGATTTATCAATTGTATTTCAGAAATAATCAATTGAATTTCAGTTTTATCAATTGTGTTTCAGAACTCATCAATTATTTTTCACATTTATGAATTGTATTTCAGAACTAGTCAATTGAGGTTCAGTTTTATCAATTGTGTTTCAGAAATTATTAATTGTATTTCCGAAATTCACAACTGTATTTCAGAAATTATCAAACTGTATTTCAGAAATTATAAAATGTATTTGAGAAATTTTTCTCTATTAGCTATGAAATTCTGAAATAGATTTCATTATTTCTGGACACAACTAAATAAATAAATTATTAAATTTGCGTAATATTGTAGTTTCTGAAGTGCAAATAATATTTTGTGATATACAATTAAAATTTTCTAAAATACATTTAATAATTTCTGGAATACCTTTTTTCGATGCTTATAAGTTAGCTCGAAATGCTTTTATCATTCATTTAATTTGTAGCTATCACACATCTATAACAAGTCTCGTTAGATTAGAGTGTAGAGGTCTTGGCTGACAATCTGGTGGACTGGGTTAAATTTCATGTTTTTAAAAGCAAATATTAAAAAAAGTTTTCTCAATTTTTTCAAAAATGTTTTTTGAAATCTATTTTTTTGCCAAGATAGTTAATGCAACGTTCTGGCCATCGCCAACGGTTTGCCAGCATTGTGCCAATTATATTTTTCTGTCTGGGATGTTAAACTTAAACCTATTGTATATTAAAATTAATTAACACTATATTTTTATTTTTAGGAAATACATTTTTATTTTATTATAACCCTATTAAAAAAATTAATATGGAGCTTTATATGGTAATATATAACTTAATGTGATCCATATACCATTTCATCCGAAAAATGGCACGATATAATTGTATCAGTTGGTTATCACTTTTTATATAATTGTATCAGTTTAGATCTTAACTGATTAGGTTATATATTAAGCATATGAAATTTTATCTGATTTTTGACCTGATACAATTTTATGGGTTTATGTCGCATGGTATTAGTTTAGATCCAAATTGATACATTACTATACAAACTTATATAGTTATATCTGAATTTTGACCTGATGCAATTGGATCTGCTTTAAAACTTTGATACAATTATATAATGTCGTATACAAATACATTTTATTTATATAAAATTGTACCAACATCGATCTAACCAGATACCATTAGATATAAACCGCTAAAATTGTATCAGGTCAAAAATTGGATATAATTTCATCTGAATAATGTATAATTTTATTAGTTGAGATCTAAACTAATACAATTAGATAAAAACTGATAAACAACTAATACAATTACATCGGGCCATTTTTCGGATGAAACAGTATATTTATACAGATATAATTTAATCGCATTTTATACTACTATATGTAACTGTTTTTACTCGGGAAGTTAACATTAAATGCCATTATCTAGGCACCAATTTGTAGTTGTAATTATTATATATTAAATCGTATATTCATAAACATTCTATACAGTTAGACGAGGTTTATGGAACTATTTAACTTTATAAAGTGTTTATAAATTATAACTTAAATGTACAAATATATATGTTAAATGTACGTGAACAAATTGTTGATATGGACCCACAAATTGTATCTCAACTGATATTGGAATTATTGTACCATTACCATACATCAATATATATTAAATGATATACATATATTACAATATATGACACTGTATTATAAATATTGTTAATGAAGTAACATATCTGATAATATTTTTTATAGCGCCATACAGTTTTACATTATTCAAATTAAACCATATATGGAATTGTATTCAAAATGTTGATGTGGTACCAAATTTGACCATATATTGTTTAAATTGTGCCATATATGACAATATATTGTTTAAATGATACCATATATGTCTATATATTAATATTGTTTAAATGACACCATATATCAATATATATGGGACTATATATGGTAGCATATATTAGCATATCTGCATCTGTATTAAAAATGTCGTTCATCAGGTACTATATATGAGCATATATTGTTGAAATGGCACCATATATGACAAAATATGGTTTAAATGGCACCATATATGGTAATATATTGCTTAAATAACACCATATATAAATATATATGGCACTATATATCGTAGCATATATTATCATATGTGGAACTGAATTAAAAATATTGTTCATGAGGTACCATATATGGGCATATATTGTTGAAATTGCACCATATATGATAATATATGGTTTAAATGGTACCATATATGATAATATATGGTTTGAATGGCACCATATATGATAATATACGGTTTGAATGGCACCATATATGATAATATATAGCTTAAATAACACCATATATAAATATATATCGCACTATATATAGTACCATATATTATCATATCTGGAACTGAATTAAAGATTTGGTTTATGAGGTACCACATATGACCATATATTGTTTAAATGGCACCATATATGATAATATCTAGTTTAACTGTCACCATATATAATTATATATTGTTTAAATGATACCATATATAATTGTATATTGCTAAAATGACACCATATATATTAAGATATAGTTCTATATATAACTATATATGCAATAAGATCAACCATGTTATGTAATATATAATTATATATGCCATATCTAATATTATGAAGGCCGATATCTAATTAGATGAAATTATATATGGCATAATATAAGTAAAATTTTTCGGAAAAAACGTCATATATAATTATATATGGATATACATAACCACATGTCTAATTATATATTGTAATATATGCCACATATGATTATTTATAATTTTTTTTACTCGGGTATATTTATGGCCAATTGAAATTAAATTTTTAATTATTTTTGAGCAATTTTACCAAAAGTAATTACGTTAAATGTTTAATTTCATCAAAAACGGTTAATTTATTTGATGAAATTAATGGATGTAATTAATTAAATGAAGTAAATATTTTTATTGCCCGTAAAGCTGAGCTATGTTTGAATGAAAGTAACTTGTCCAACTTAAAAATATATGAAATTAAAAAAAATATACAATCTTTTTATATAGAACTTTTAAAAGATATCTCAAAATGCTATGAATTTTCGAGAAAATATTTAAAACATCTTGCCATAATAACACCAAATCAGGTTTTAAATAATTTAGAAATAACTTTGTAGCCTTTATTGTTATCTTTACCGCCCTTAACAAGCGGTAATGAAGAAAAAATTTTAACCCAATGGAAATTATTAAAATTTTTGAACATTACAGAATTAAAGAGTGACATGGATATATTAGTTGAATTTTGGGAAGAAGAATCCAAATACAAAAATGGAATGGCTGAAAAATGTATTGATCTTTTGATCAAAATTCACTGCTGCGGAAAGAAAATTTACACAGCATATTTTAATAAAAACAAAGTTTTGAAATAATCTTGATTTTAAAACTATTAATAATAATATAAAGCAATCAAAAGAATTGTGTAAAAACCAAAATCATTCCCACTATGTGTGGAGATGTTTTAACCTTATAGAATAATTTTGTATTATACCTCAAATAACACAGTGATGAATTTTACCTAATACTAATTTGTTGATCTCTATTTGGAATGAAAATAAATTTAAGTTTTTTAGTTATTAAAGGAGGGTCTCATCAATGTGGCCAGTTTTGACGATTTATCGTCATTTTTACGATTTTTACCATCGAAAATAGCCAAATGACGATTTGACGATTTTCCTCTTCAAAATGATGATTTTTTTCAATAGGAAATATAGCAAAAATTGTTCAAAAATATCTAAATCAATAAATCTGAAAATTTATTCAGGTAATTTATAAATATTTATCATAAAATTTTTATTAAAGTAGTCATTTTAGAATCTGATGGTTTTTGTAGGAAAACTAACACAGAATCTGGTAATTATTTTTATTTAAAATAGTTTTTCCTAAATCTCTAATAAATGTAACGTGTTTTTCGAAGGAATGTATATCTCATATCGGACTCTTTTTTCATGTAAATTCTTTTCTGTGAAATATCTCTAGACTACCCGAGTAAAAAAAATTGATCTCGCGCAATATCTAATTATATCCAATTTGATATTGTTTAAGATCTGCTGTAATATCTAGCTGATCCAATTAGATCTCAAAATTGGGTGTATCCAATCATATCGTATTAGATCCCATTGTATATATGGGGATAAACTAAGATCAAGTTATATCTCAAAATTGGGAGGTCCAGTGATATCTTTGGGGATAAACCTAGATCTATTTTGATCCGAAAATTGGCGGATCCAGCTATATATTTGCGGATATTTTTAGATCTAATTTGATCCGAAAAATGGCGGATCCAATTAGATCCAGCTATATATTTGGGGATAAACTTAGATCTAATTTGATCTCAATTTTGGCAGATCAAATTAGATCCCGCAATATATTTCTGGATAAACGTATATCTAATTTGATCCGAAAAAGTGGCAGATCGAATTAGATGTAGCTATATATTTGGTGATAAACTTAGATCTAATTTGATCCAAAAAATGGCACATCTAATTAGATCCAGCAATATATTTGTAGATAAACTTAGATATACATTGATCTGAAAAATGGCAGATCAAATTAGATCCAGCAATATATTTGTGGATTAACTTAGATCTAAATTTATCCAAAAAATGGCAGATCGAATTAGATCCAGCAATATATTTGTGGATAAACTTGGATATAAACTGAATAGAAAATTGGCAGATCAAATTAGATCCAGCAATATATTTGTGGATTAACTTAGATCTAAATTTATCCAAAAAATGGCAGATCGAATTAGATCCAGCAATATATTTAGGGATAAACATAGATCTAATTTGATCTCAATTTTGGCAGATCTAATTAGATCTAGCAATATATTTGTGGATAAACTTATATCTAATTTGATCCGAAAAATGGAAGATCGAATTAGATCCAGAAATATATTTGGGGATTAAGTAAGATCTAAATTTATCCGAAAAATGGCAGATCGAATTAGATCCAGCTATATATTTGTGGATAAACTTAGATCTAATTTGATCCGAAAAATGGAAGATCGAATTAGATCAAGAAATATATTTGGGGATTAAGTAAGATCTAAATTTATCCAAAAAATTACAGATAAAATTAGATCCAGTAATAACTTCGGGATTGCGTAAGATCTTAACTTTTTCGATAAATTGCAGATCGAATTAAATCCAGTGATATATTTGGGGATTTGGTAGGATCTTAATTTATCCCATAAATTGCAGATCGTATTAGAAACAGCAATATATTTGGAGATTGACATCTGAAACTATCCAGAAAAATGACAGCTAAAATTAGATCCCGCATTATATTTGGGTACTACGTAAGATCTCCATTTATTTGGGATTAAATAAGATCCCAGACAGATATTGACAATAGTTCAAAAAAATAATACACTGGAAGAGCACTGATTTTATAAAAATTACAATATTTTGTTAAAATAAGGTTTAAACTCAGAAGGTCTCGAGTTCGATACCTTTCACGGCTATGCATTTTTTTTTATAAAAATGCGCATTCTCCTTGCTGGTCTGATCGAAATTTTTTCAATAATTTTTATTCTTTGTAATTTACTTGTAAAAATTGTATCATCTTACTTTGATTTGAAAATAATTTAAACAGAAAGTGATATTAATTTATGATCTTGAGTCAAACTAAAATAACATTCATTTACTTAAAAATAACAGATCAACTAAAAACATTTCCCCCATTCAAAAGAATTTGTTTTTATAAAATTATAATTTTATTTTCTATAGATGTTTTTATAAAATTATATTTTTTTTTTATTAAATTGAATATTTTTTAAAAATAATTTTATTTACATATTTTTAACGCTCTACACCATTTCCAATTGTGTCAATTGTTTTTAAGATTTATCAATTGTATTTCAGAAATAATCAATTGAATTTCAGTTTTATCAATTGTATTTCAGAACTTATCAATTATTTTTCAGATTTATGAATTGTATTTCAGAACTAGTCAATTGAATTTCAGTTTTATCAATTGTATTTCAGAAATTAATTGTATTTCTGAAATTCACAACTGTATTTCAGAAATTATCAAACTGTATTTCAGAAATTATCAATTGTATTTCAGAAATTATGAAATGTAATTTAGAAATTTTTCTCTATTAACTATGATAAACCATCAACAAGTTCTGAAATAGATTTGATTATTTCTGAAATACAATTAATAAATTTCTGAAATACATTCCATAATTTCTAAAATACATTTAAAATTTCTGAAATACAATTAATAGCATCTGAAATACAGTTAATATTGTAGTTGCTGATGAGTTACCATATATGATGGCACCATATATGACAATATATTGTTTAAATAGCACCAATATGGAGCTTTATATGGTAATATATAACTTAGATTCATCCATATACCATTTGATCCGAAAAATGGCCCGATAAAATTGTATCAGTTCTTATTTGTATCAGTTGTTATCTAATTACATCAGTTTAGATCTGACCTGATTAAATTATGTGTTAATCAGATGAAATTGTATCAGATTTTTGACCTGATACAATTTTATTGGTTTATATTACATGGTATCAGTTAAGGTCCAAATAGATATATTTGTATACACAATTATATAGTTATATCCCAATTTTGACCTGATATCACTTTAAAACTTTGATACAATTGTATAAGGTAAATATCGGATACAATTATATTTTATTTATATAAAATTTAACCAATTACGATCAAACCGATAAAATTGTATCAGGTCAAAAATCTGATACAATTTCATCTGATTAACACATATTTGAATCAGGTCAGATCTAAACTGATACATTTAGATAAAAATTGATAAACAATTTATAAAAATATATCGGGCCATTCTTCGGATGAAACTGTATATTTATACAGATATAACTTATGTAACTATTTTTCCTCGGGTTGTTTAAATGATACGATATATCAAAGTATATGGTACTACATATAGTAGCATATATTATCGTATCTGGAACTGTATTAAAAATGTTGTTCATGAGGTACAATATATGCGCATATATTGTTGAAATGGCACCATATAAGATAATATATGGTTTAAATGGCACCATATATGGTAATATATTGCTTAAATAACACCATATATAAATATATATGGGACTATATATGGTAGCATATATTATCATATGTGGAACTGTATTAAAAATATTGTTCCTGAGGTACCATATATGGGCATATATTGTTGAAATTGCACCATATATGATAATATATGGTTTAAATGGTACCATATATGATAATATATGGTTTGAATGGCACCATATATGCTAATATATGGTTTGAATGGCACCATATATGATAATATATAGCTTAAATAACACCATATATAAATATATATCGCACTATATATAGTACCAAATATTATCATATCTGGAACTGAATTAAAGATTTTGTTTATGAGGTACCATATATGACCATATATTGTTTAAATGGCACCATATATGATAATATCTAGTTTAACTGTCACCATATATAATTATATATTGTTTAAATGATACCATATATAATTATATATTGCTAAAATGCCACCATATATATTAAGATATAGTTCTATATATAACTATATATGCAATAAGATCAACCATGTTATGTAATATATAGTTATATATGCCATATCTAATATTATGAAGGCCGATATCTAATTAGATGAAATTATATATGGCATATAATAAGGAAAATTTTTCGGAAAAAACGTCATATATAATTATATATGGATATACATAACCACATGTCTAATTATATATTGTAATATATGCCACATATGATTATATATAATTTTTTTTACTCGGGTAAGTACATTAAAATCTAAAGTTTTTTTACATGATTTTTTTTTTTGAATGGACTTTTTCTTTCGAACAATTAATTTCAGTATAAGGTAAATTTTCAATACATACATACATCACATTGTTTGAAATTTGGATTCTAAAACACTTCGGCGAAGTGTTGCGTTACCAGTATTTCTATAGAAATTCTTTTTGTTACAAAATCAATTTACATTGAAAAAAAAACTAGTTTTTCTTAAATTACAGCTGACACCGAAAACCGGGTGATTTTTAAATTTTATATTATGAATTTATAAAAATATTTGATTATTAAAGTTTTGACGATTTTGAACATTATTTTGACGATATTCAAAACGCAATGACGATTTGACGATTTTTTCAAAAATATTTGACGATTTTGTGCCCAATTAACCTGGCAACACTGGGTCTCATACTGAAGGTTTTAAGGTGCGTTTACAATGATGGAGTACTCCAATCTGTAGCAAATTTAGTTCTTTTCTCTTTCTTACTAATACATTTTTGTATTTTGCTATCTTTTTTTATTCCACTCCAGAGTCAAATTTGTTTGACTCTGAAGTTGCGTTTACAATGATGGAATACTCCAATCTGTAGCAAATTTAGTTCTTTTCTCTTTCTTACTAATACATTTTTGTATTTTGCTATCTTTTTTTATTCCACTCCGGAGTCAAATTTGTTTGACTCTGGAGTACGGATTTGTTGCTCTCTAGAGTTAACATCACTCTGTTAACTGTTTAACACGACAAATATAACTAAAAAAAACACATCACTAATTTGTTCACATCTCTAATTGTCAACAAATTATAATAAATATTGAAAAATATAAACAAATAGTTTCAATATAGAATAAAATATATAATAATTTTTTTTTTATAATAACAGCAGTGAAAGCCGTGGCAAGATATTCGCAAAATCTGCGTAAGTATTGAAACGTCAAATATTTTTTGTGAAGTAACTCTACTCCGAATTTTGAACAGTTAACATTTCAATCTGTGCTGCAGAGTAGAGTCACTCTAACATTGTGAAAGCACGTTGAAGTACGGATTTGTTTCACTCTAGAGTTAACATCACTCTGTTAACTGTTTAATATGACAAATATAACTAAAAAAACACATCACTAATTTGTTCACATCTCTAATTGTCAACAAATTATAAAAAATATTGAATAATATGAACAAATATTTTCAATATAGAATAAAATATATAATAAAAAATTTTTTTATAATAACATCACTGAAAGCCGTGGCAAGATATTCGCAAAATCTGCGTAAGTATTGAAACGTCAAATATTTTTTTTGAAGTAACTCTACTCTACATTTTGAACAGTTAACATTTTAATCTGTGCTGCAGAGTAGAGTCACTCTAACATTGTGAAAGCACCTTTAGAGTTAAATAAGAGTTAACCCACAAATTTGTTGCTGTTGTTTAGTATACAATTTTTTGACATTTTCTTTTATTTAATATTTAAGTTAAAGTTAAACCTACAGTATGAGACCCACCGTAGTAAGTATTTAATATGTTAAAGAATTTTATTTTTGTTTTGTTTTTTGTTAACTCTAAAATACAAATTTTGTTAATAATTAAATTTAAATAATAACCCCTAAATTCATAAACGCTTTGTAAAATTATAGGAGGCTTATTGAAAAAAGTTTGTATGAAAATTATGTTTTGTAAACCTCCTATAACTTTACAAAGCGTTTATGAATTGAGGGGTTAATATTTTAATATATTTAAATAAAAACTAAAAGACTTTAAATTTTGGTTATTTTTTTCTCATTTGGTAACTTTTTTTTTAAATATTTTGGTTACAAAAAATTTTTGTTCGTGGCAACACTGCAGACAATATAAGTGCAAGTTATAGGGTTGCCATCCACTAACGTTTCTGTGATATTTAGGGAATGCAAAATCCCGCACTTTTTGAATTCCCGGGAAACCGGGAAATTTATTTTGAATTCCCGGGATCCCGGGATCCCGGGAATTTATACTTTAGTGCCTGTTTTAAAAACCACTTAAAGGTACTTAAAATGTTCGATCAAGTACACAAATTAATCAGTGTGTTCTTTTATTCAAAAATCTTAATACATTCATAGAAATAAATCTGTAAAAATAGCAGAAGTTATTAAAAATTAGTTAAAAATGATGGTGCAGAAGAAACTGCTAAAATTAGCGTTTTTTTTAAATACTAGTCAAATAAGAACAGCAAAATTAAGACTGTTAAATTTACAGAGTTTTAGTTATATATTAGTTAACTTTTAGTTAATTGAAGATATCAAACTGTACTGTAAAATCTGCAGAAAATTTTGCTAAATATTATTGTAGTAGACTAAAAGTAACAAAAATAAACTGTTATAAATTGTTGGTTTTTAATTTTTATTTAAAAAATAAAAATTGTTTTTTTTCGATCTTTTTAATTGATAAATTTCTAATTAGTAAACTGTTATATCTACAAAATTTTTGCTATTTTTAAGCTAAAATTAAGTTGAACGCAAATAGCAGTCTATTCTGCTAAAATCTGCAGAAATATTTACTAAAAAAAACGAAAGAAAACTTCGAAAATTTTAAATTTTTTGGTGATTTTTTAGGCTACTAATTATTTAGGAAAATTTTTTTGCTGATTTTAACAGGTTAATTTGCCATTTTCCATTAACAAAAATTTAGCTTAAATATAACTTAAATTCTGTATATTTAACAGTTTTATTTTTGCTGTTCCTATATTACTACAATATAGCAAAAATAATCTGATAATTTAGCAGTTTTTTTCTGCAGCATCATTTTTAACTAATTTTTAGTAGTTTTAACTAAATTTTTTACGCACTCTTTTTTTATTAGCGTACTTTTACTACAATTGGAAATTTTTGTTTACTTTTTGAATTTTTCCAGTTGTGGTAAAAGTAGCAAATTTTGGTAAGTAAACAAAAAAGACTTGTGTAAAATTTTTACTATTTTCAAAAGGTGGAAAATTTTTCATATGAAAATTTGAGATAAATAACTTTATTGTTCTTTAAATAGCATTTTTTGAAATCCCGGGATTTCCGGTCCAAATTCCCGGGAATGCGGGAACTGAAAAATGCTTAATTTCCCGGGAATCCCGGGACGGGAAATCCCGGGATGCATTCCCTAGTCATATTATTTTTAAGCTGTGGTTTTTTGACTTAATTTATGTTCTATGTAAAAAGTTGTGTTTTTATGTTTAATGTAAATTTAATTATGTTTATAAAATAATATTCATGTTACTGTAAGTGCAATTATTATATGGTGTATTTGATATTGGGTGCGTTCGGCAGATATAATTTATTAGTCAACAGTTCTACAACAGTTGTACAACTATCTGCTGAACGACCTGATCACTTACCGCTCAGTCTGAGCGCTCAGGTAGCGCTGTCATATTTGGGTAGCGTAAAAAATGTTAGCTACTTTTGATCAATAAGTGATACATTTGTTGTTGTTCATTTACAATAAAAATTGTTTTGTATGAAAGACAAATAAAAACATACAAACATAATTCGAAAAAACAATTTAAAAAAATAAAAGGAAACTATAGAAAAAGTGTATTTAAAAACAAAACAAAGAAAACATCGTTCAGCAGAGTAAGTAACAGTGTTACCGTTATGCGACTAAAGTGGCAATTTGCAACCTTTTTGACGGCCTTTGACTTTATGTGCGACTTTTTCAAACTAGCCTAATTTTGCCACTTTTCCTAACTTTGTGCGACTTTTTCTCCCTTTTTTGTAAAGTCAGTAATAAAATAATTATATACAATGATATTTAATTAGATTTAACAGATCAGGTCAAATCAAACATTTTTCAAACGTGTAGACTAAATTTTAGCAAGCTGCTAAATATATGGACAATTTAAGTAAATAATTTAGGATAAATTCAAGAGAAATTTTACTTGGTGTAAAAAATTTCTAGTAAAATATCGCTTAAAATGTGGATTTTTGGACACTCCGGATCCAACTCAAGATATCACCATATTTATTATTAAAAGTTGTAGATTATAAAGACACTTTTGCACGCGAGAAAAAACTACTGGAGATATAGTAAAATACACTTCGAAATATCTCTATTGTGATTGATTTAAGCAAATTATAGGTATTTTTTGCTCTATCTCTAGCAGTTTTCTCTCGTGTGTAAATGTAGTATAAGGAGAAATTTATAGCTACGGAGGGACGAATTTTTGGCCACTGTGCTTTATCTCGCTTAGCTTCCGAGAAATACGGTATTTTTTGATTATGAAATAAAAAATATGGGAAATAGCGCCACGCATATGTGACCCTACTAGCAGAGACATGAAAATATAATAAAGGAATTCAAGGTTTAAGTGTTAATGTGCTATCGTTTTAAAATACACAGAGAGAATTCCTTGGGCGAGTTTTAATGAAATTTTTTCACTAAACTAATGAAGTGTTCTTCACAATAGGAATGAAAAATTTTTTAAACTCTATGAAAAAGCTTCATAGTTTTAATGAAAATATTTTTAATGAAACTTTTTCATTAGTCGTATTAAATTTTTAATAAATATTATGAAATTTTTCATTAACTTTTATGAAAAATTGCATTAATTTAATGAAAAGTTTCAATGGACGAATTCCAGTGACAATTCATAGATCTAATGCAAAAATTCATTGATATCATGCAGATAATTCTCTCAGTGTAGTAAGATTTTTGAAGTTTAATCCATAGAAAAGTGACAAATTTACGACAAATGCTAATTTAAAACTTAATATAAGTTCCATCAATGATTTAGTTCCATCAATGATTTAAAAACAAATATTATTTGAACTAACTAGCAAAATTTTGAAATTAAGAAACACAGATTACTAAAAATTAGCTTTCAAAATTAGTTCAAATACGAATGAAATTAATAGCTATGCAAAATTGGAATTATAAAAAATATTAGTTTAATCCTAAATTTTAAGACAAAATAACATAAAAATTAGTTTAATGGAATAAGAACGCATTTTTAATGAAAATTAATTTAACCAATAAGTTAAAAGTCAAAACCTGTGACTCGATGCTATCAACTCCGAATTTGCTATATACCGAAATAAAAGACTGAGTTCCCATTAATGAACTTGTAAAAAACACAGAAACAAATTTTCAAAATAATAAAATTTTCGCAGGATTTCTTATTTTTTTGTTTAAATTGTTATTTCTTTTCGTTGGATGTGTTTTGTTTAAATAGAAACCGTTAAAAAAAGTGTGCTACTTTTTTTTTGAAAAATGATTTTTTTGTGCGACTTTATTTTGAAAAAAACTACTTTTTGTGCTACTTTTTCAAAATTCTCAGCGGTAACCCTGGTAAGTAATCACAAATCGCTACAAGTCACCGGTATCAGTTTAAGGTTTCTCTGCCGAATGCTACCATTGTTTTTAATTTAATGTTTTATAAGTTTTAAATAGACGTCCCTTGAAAAAGTCAACAAATAATTGACGAAACGTCGGGGTAAAAATGTAATGTAAATGTGTTTTTATTTACATTAACTGAATTTAGGCCGAATTAGCTTATGTTAAAGATAATAATACAAATTATTTACTTTTTCTTAGCATTTTATTAATTTTCTAATATTTTCTTTTGTTTGTATTAATGCCACTAAGTAAAAATTAGATCTGGCATCGTGGTTGATGTTGCACATAGTTGTGAGAACAATTGTGCTGACAACGTTGTCTGAACAAGAACAAAACATGAACAAGAGTGGTCACGAGCAGTGTTGCCACAAACAAAAATTTTTTGTAACCAAAATGTTTAAAAAAAGTTACCAAATGAGAAAAAAAATATCCAAAATTTAAAGTTGATTAGTTTTTATTTAAATATAAGCTGTATTTGTGCGGAAAGCTATCGACGTTGGCTTACGTCATTCCCATACAAATTTAACATTAATAACGTTATGAGTTAACACTAAACGTTGGCTAATGTCAAATTTATATTGGAATGACATAAGCCAACGTTGATAGTTTGCTGCACAAACACAGCTTATATTAAAATATTTACCCCTAAATTCATAAATGCTTTGTAAAATTATAGGAGGTTTATTGAACAAATTTTGTATGAAGATTTCTTTTTGTAAACCTCCTATAAATTTACAATGCTTTTATGAATTGAGGGGTTATTATTTAAATTTAATTATTAACAAAATTTGTATTTTAGATTCTTTTACATATTAAATTCTTCGATTGGTCTCATACTCTAAAACCTTCAGTATGAGACCAACCGTTAATAACTAAAAAATTTGAATTTAATTTCATTCCAAATAGAGATCAACAAATTAGTTTCAGGTAGAATTCATCACTTTGTTATTTGAAGTTTAAAAAATATTATTTTATAAGGTTAAAACATCTCTTTGATAGATCACACATAGTGGGAATGATTTTGATTTTTGCACAATTTTTTTAATTGCATTATATTATTAATAAAATCAAGGTTATTTCGAAACTTTGTCTTTATTAAAATAAGTTGTGAACATTTTCTATCGGCAGCAACTAAACTATGTGGCAATGGGTCATATGAATAAAACTTAGCAATTACTTCGAAGTAATTACTTTGGGCTTAGGAATGGCTTTTAACTCCAAATTTACCAATTGGCTGGTAGAATAGCATGAAATGTAAACGAAAATTAAAAAATTAAATTTCTAGTCTACTCCCAAGCAGACTAGATTTGTGAAGTAATTGCTTAAAAAACCCTGTATTTCCCCTATTAGTAATATCTATTTTTTATTCATATGAGCCAATGTCAGTGGATTGTGATCAAAATAAATTAATTATTCAAAACAGTTTTTATCCATTGCCTTTTTGTATTTGGATTCTTCATTCCAAAATTCAACTACATACATATATCCATGTCACTCTTTAATTCTGGAATGTTCGAAAATCTTAAAATTAAATTATTAATTAATTTCCATTGGGTTGAAATCTTTTCTTCATTACCGCTCGTTAAGTTTGGAAAAAATGACAATAAAGGCTCCCAAGTTATTTATAAATTATTTAAAATTTAATTTGCTGTTATTATGGCAAGATGTTTTAAATCTTTTCTTGAAAATTCAAAGTATTTTAAGATTTCTTTTAAAAGTTCTATATAAAAAGATTGTGTTTTTTTTAATTTCATATTTTTTCAAATTGGACAAAATACTTTCATTTAAACATAGTTCAGCTTTACGGAAAATAAAATTTTTTTCTACATTTAATTAATTACCTCAATTAATTTCATCAAGTAAATTAACCGTTTTTAATGAAATTAAACTATTAACGTAATTCCTTTTGGTGAAATTGCTCAAAACTAATTTAAAATTTAATTTCAATTGGCCGTTAACATATGGAAGACGCATTTCTTCCGATTGAATTTCTTTATTTATTATATTAAGAATATATGAGAGAAATAAAAAATAAACCTTAAAGCTAATATCGCCTACTAGTTAACCCAATTCACACGCTTTTTACCGTTTACTTCCAAGTCGAACAATATAAAATATAAATGCAAAACAGGCCACTGCTCAGTTATACGATTACATAGTGTCAGTCACCGGGTACCAGAAATACCTAATATTTTATATGAGAATACGTTTCGAATTATGCGCAAAAAAGTTACAAATGTTCCTACAAAGATATTCAATTTGTACGGGAAGCTTCTTACAAGCATAAGCAGTACATAAATCTAAAAACATATAAAAAAAATTTATAAGTATACTTGATTGCCAAAAAAGTTACCAAAATGAAAAAAAAGTTCACATCTCCACATTGGAAAAAAAAACCAATTTTGGTTTATTTTTAACGGCAACACTGGTCACGAGACAAATTCATGGGCGAACAAGAAATTGTTCGTTGGTTGTACAAGTCGATGTCTCGTCAAGACGCTAAGTTATGAATACACTCGCGAACATGCAGTGAATAAGCCGAAAATACATTCTAGTTGTAAACTCGTGTGTAGCGCACATCGAGTTCGTAGCTAAAACTTATGAATACCGTTGTTAATGGTAGCATTCGGCAGAGAAACCTTAAACTGATACCGGTGACTTGTAGCGCTTTGTGATTACTTACTCTTCTGAACGATGATTTCTTTATTTTGTTTTTGAAAACACTTTTTCTATAGTTTGCTTTCATTTTTTTAAATTTTTATTTTCGAATTATATTTGTATGTTTTTATTATTCATTCATACAAAACAATTTTTATTGTAAATGAACAACAACAAATGTATCACTTATTGATCAAAAGTAGCAAACATTTTTTACGCTACCAAAATATGACAGCGCTACCTGAGCGCTCAGACTGAGCGGTTAGTGATCAGGTCGTTCAGCAGATATTTGTGCAACTGTTGTAGAACTGTTGACTATTAAATTGTATCTGCCGAACGCACCCAATGTTTACCAATGCCCGTATGTTAGTTACTTCTAGTATGGAGTTAAATTAAAAAAAAAAAATATATACCTAACTGAAAACTATGCATTTATAATTATAATTTTGATTAGATTAAAAAATATGAAAATTTTAAAAGTAAGCTGAACATAATACATATTATGCCATTTCCGGCTATTTACTTGACAATCTCATCATATTTTCAATTATTGCTTTTTAAAAAAAATCTTCATTATGTACTATCGTCGCAGTCATACATCACAGTCGCTAGTTTGACAATGAAACATCGAATGTTTAGACTTAAAAGGGAAGTATTCCAAGTTAAAATGTCAGATTTTGGGAAAATCTGGATTTGTTATAGAAAAAAGCTACTGTAAACTCTCGATACTCAGAATGCAGAACCAATTTGGATTAACGAAATTTTTGGACTATCATATTTGTTTACAGTTCTTATTTTCATATTTATATTTTTTGAATTTTGCTGTAGATATTATTTAAAAATGAGATTTTATTCATAATAAAACTTTTTAACAAAAAATAATGAAAATATAATTTTAAAACTAATAGCTTGGAATACTTTCCTTGTTAGCAGCAAACAGGTATTGTCAACGCTACAAAAGTGCAAATGTTTACAAAGCGTCAACGACAAAACATGTAGACATTCCATTTGTAATCCTTTTTATTATTTTGCTTAAAATTCAACAAAAAAATGGACCGTCAGTGAATGAAATACTAAAAATTAAATTGCGTTTACCAGACACTCAATTATTACTCAACAATCTGATGAACGATTTGATAACTTAGGGCTAAGTCAATATTTTGAACACTATCTTATTATGGCAGCGTAAAAATATTATGGTACTTGTGATCAAATAGTAATACATAAGCTGTGGTTTTTATTTCTTTTGCAAAAAACTACTGTAATCCAGTCCGTTAAAAACATAATTTCTTAATTAAATTTTTAAATCTGATTTAATTTTGAACGAAACGATTCGCAAAAACCTTTTATTGATTGAATTATTTCCTTCTTTATTCAATCAATATCTATTCAAAGAATCAATTTTGTTGATTCTTTATTTAAAAATTTTAAAAATTCAATTTAATAAAATATGGGTGCCTTGATTTGCAGTTCGGAAGTCAATTCATTAAATAAATAACTTAATCGAATCAATTGTGACCTTCTCCGAGAAAAGGGACCTAGTGTGTGAAAATGAAGTAAAATTAAAATTTTAATGTTTTTCTCATTTTTATCGATTTTCCCACTCTTAAGTCCAAACCCGTTTTTTGACACACTACGTCCCTTTTCTCGGAGAAGGGACGACTTTTATCCAATTGAAATTTGGATAAATCACATCCTCTCTATATTCAACATCAAATCATTGATTTAAATGGAAAAAGAATTATTCACTGATTCACAAAATGAATTAATTTTAAAGCGATTCTATTCAAAAAAGAATTAACTTTTTGAATCTCTTTTATAAGCTATATAAAGAACGGTTGAAATCAAATCGAAACTCTTGTTCCTCCTTAAAACTTTTTTATGAAAATACAGAATTTAAAGCATAATACATCAAATTAGAGAACCTTTATAAAGTTTTACAAAATTTTGATTATGAAACTAAACTTTTTTGATTTTGAACAATTTTTTGGGAATTTCCATGAGGCTAGGTAAAGAAAAACTGCACGCTTTTTTAATCTTCGCATCATATTTTTTCACCTTGTTTTGAATAACACTTCCATTTCTTTTCCATTCCCAGTATTCTTTTTTTCCATTACGTAAACTTTGGGTCAATTTAGTGCTAATATGTTAGGGGGTAAATACTGCAATAACAGCATTTTAAAGGGCATATTTGAACGCTTGTCAAAATTTCAATTGACAGCATTTTTCAGGGATGGAAAAGCTCGCTCGCTCGGGCTCTTGCTCTTTTCAAAAAAAGAGCAGAGCCCAAAAAAAAGCTTGCTCTTTTTTTTAAAACGAGCTAAAAAATTTAGCTCGCTCTTATATAAAAATGAAAGTAGCTAAAAAAATAAAGCTTCCTCAATTTTTTAAAACAAGCGAGCTCAATGATTACGCTCAAAAAATGAAAGAGGCTCTTTTCTAAAAAATAAATCGAGTATTATGAAAACGTAAGCTCTTTTCAAGTAAATTTGAAAACTATTTTGGCTTGTTTATAAAAAAAAAAAATAAATTAAATATTTACGGGTCTTAACTTAGGTTAATATTTTTTAACTTAGGTTAATAGTTAACCCAAAAATTTGTTGTTGTTTTGTGTACATTTTTTTGACATTTTATTTTGTTTTTAGTTAAATTAAAGTTAAACCTACAGTATGAGACCCACCGTTAGATATTAAATACAGCATTTCCAATAGAATTTCAAAATAAATGTTATAAATTGTTAACTAAATAGATATGTAAGGGACTAAAATACACAAATTTTATAAAAAGTATGGTGGTTGTTTGCAAAAAAAATTTTTGCAAAAAGGAAAATATTTGCATTAACATATTCGTTTGCAGAATGTTAATCGCCAATTAAGTCTTTTAATTTATTTTCTGTACCACAAAGCCTTTTTTCGCATTACGCTATTATTTTGCAATTTTTTAAGTGCGGTTTTTTGAAATTCATAACCCAAGGACAATAATACCCAAAAAAAAATTGCGAAGAAAAAAATTTTACAAAAATGCAAACATTTTTGCATCAGTATATTCGTTTGCAGAATGTTAATCGCTATTTTAAGTTTTTTACTTAATTTCTGCGCCACAAAGCCTTTTTTCGCATTCGCGATTATTTAAAAATTTTTTAAGTTCCGTTTTTTTTTTAATTTATAATCTAGGGACTAATAATACCCATTTCATACAACAAAATTTGGCGGCTAGTTGCTAAAAAAAGATACCGCGAAAAAAAAATTTTCCAAAAAGGATAATTTTTTTTATCAATATAGTTGTTTGCAGAATGTAAGTTGCTGATTAAGTTTTTAATTCAATTTTTGCAACATAAGTAGGGTTTGGGATTTCCCGGACTTTTTTATTTTCCGGGTAACGGGAATAAAAAAATTTCATTCCCGGGATTCCCGGGAATCCCGGGAATGAAATTTTTGAACAAAATTGTTAATGAAAACCACTTATATAAGTAATTTTTGTTAAAAAAAAAAACACTATTTCAGTACAAATTCAGTCTGTGTAGTGAGAATTCAAAGTAAACATATCAGAATGTTGAACATTTGATTTCACATAAATTAAACAAACCGTTTCATTACATTTGGCCCATTAGATATGATGGCCACAATGTTATTTTCCAAAGACAAATAAAACTCTTCTAGTCTTATTTCTAGAATTCTTCTCATTTCATCAGCATTACATCTTCCTGATATATAAACCAACCCCATGTTATAAAATGAATTATTTCCGTTTATACCTTCTCCGAGAAAAGGGACCTAGTGTGTCAAAAAACGGGTTTCCATAAAAATGAGAAAAACATTAAAATTTTATAACAATTATTTTAATTTTTGCATTAAAAAATACAAAAATTATTTTTTTCGGACTTTCTATATTTTCATATATTTAGTTAGAATATTCTTCCACCTCAAGTCCAAATTCTAATATGATATTGTCATATCAAAGGGTACTTTTATGTAATTGTTGCTTTCAAAAAGGAGTTGATTTATAGCTGGTTTTACCAAATCAGACAGTTCATATACGAAAGTACAAAATTCTCGTCCCGTTGATTTTTTGTACCTTATGTAATGTCTCGGTTTGAGTAAGAAAGTTATCATTTTCTTATTGCGGACAACTGAAGAGTAGAGTGATGTCTACGAAACAATTGTATTGTCTATCATGAAAATGATCAACCCCTTTTTGAAACAACAAATAAAAAATCTAATATGACAATATCATATTAGAATATGGACTTGATGTGGAAGAATATTCTAACTAAATATATTAAAATTTTATTTTTAATTTAACTTTAAATGCGTTCTTCTCAAAACTTCATTTTCACACACTAGGTCCATTTTCTTGGAGAAGGTCACATATGTTCAAATATCTCTTTTGTGATATTCTTGTCCATTCATCTAAGATCTCCTATCTCCTATTGTTAGAAATATTGCTCGATATTTTCTTTTATCATGATATTTTTTACATTATTGTAGTTATTTAATATAATATTCTTTACATCGGTTTTATTTTTTGCAATGCCAGGTTTTTATTATAAAAACTTTCTCGAATAAACCAAGATCTTGTTATGGTGCGGATTGATATACCGTCGACTGAGACTAATTTGGATACCATTTGTGAGGTCGTAATATTTAATTGCTCTCAACTGTATAAATGAATTCTCTACTTTTCAAATTAAAAATTTTATAGAATTTTATTTTCAAAGAGAATTATTTCAAAACTTTTGTGAAAGGTTGAGGGAGTTGTAATAAAAATTTGAAAAGAAAGGAAGTTTGTTAAAATTGAAAAATTTATTGAAAATTTGTTTTTTGAAGATTTGTGGGCAAAAGCCTGAATATTGTCATTAAATCTGCAATCAAAATTGAAGCCTTTTGATGATTTATGGTGGTGGATTGACAAATTATATGTAATAAAAGAAAAGCTTAGTAGAACGTAATATTATTGGATAAACGCTGGCTAGTTTTGCACGAAAAAAAACAGGAAACCATTTGATCATCATTAAAGGAAAATATATTGTATATATTGTGATTCTATAATTTGAAGCAAATCCCAATATTTATTCTCACGCAACGAAAAATTAAGATTTTTTTACGGCTGTCGGAAATTGTCCTCTTAATAATCGATAATTCTGTTTAACTAATCGATAACCGTCTTATCGGCCCACAAGAGCTTCTTGTGGGTCCTCCACAAACTTCGATTGGTATAAAAACTTACCGAAAATTTTTACTTTAAATAAAATTGCTGCATTTTTATATCGTTTTGCATATTAACAAAAATTTATCACGGAAGGAATAATAACAATTATTACTACCGATAAATTATCGCTGTCAATATTTCGAGGAAAAGGGAAGTTTTCTTAATTTTGATTTTTTTATATTTCTTTGTTAATTGATTTTAATCTTGTATTTTGTTATCGATATCCAATTTCTTGTTTTAAAGTTACAACAGTTTTCAACACAATTCAATATTATATATAAGCAACACTATATCTCATAATAATTGAGTAGCAATATAAAAGAAACCGTAAATTAAAAAGAAAAAGGAAACTTTTAGAAAGTGTCATTTTTAAATCTACTCTGCGAATATTCCACTTGTCATCAGGCCTGATACATCGCTGGATTTGTTAATGGTGAGTTTAATATGATATTTACTTCTTCCTAAAGAACATTTCTAAAAATACATAAAACTATAATAATTTAAATAAAAACTTTAAGAATTGCTTTCTAACTGATAAATATAAAAAAAAAACAGTATAACAGTTTTAAATTGCTAATTAATAAATACAAAAAAAAAAAATATATAGTGTAATTTTTTTATAACAGTGTTGATCATTGCTACCAATGAAAATTTTAAACTAATTTAATACAAAAATTATAACATTCATAAAATACGTAAACAATTATTCTACACTTCAAATAATCGATAATTCTAAACTTTAAATATTTTATTGTGCCAAATATTTATTACATTCGTTAAATTTCATTAATAAAATTTTATAAATTCACAATGGATCACTAAATAATATTATTTTTTCCACGAAAAGGTTAGACATCTAGGAAGATAGGATATGTGTGGGCTGTCTGAGATTTAGATGAAAGACAGCATGGTTGGGTGGGTAGTGAATAATAGGGGGGGGGGGGGGTTTAACACCAAGTACCTTCCCTTCTAAACTTCATCCTTATTTCCTTATAATTTTTTTTTTTTCTTAGTTTATTATTTCTGTTTCATTTATATTTTTTTATCGATATTTTGGCATTACGATTAGCTACCTATTTTTATCGTGGATGACTCCCTTCTATCTCGACGAGGACAATAACACCACCCCAATTTCCCTGAGCACGGCCGGTAAAAAAAAGGTAGCATACGTCTCCAGAGAGGTAGAGCCTTAAAAGGGGAAAAGAGTCGTCACACATTTCAGGAAATGTTTGCCCTACCATAAAACGTTCAATGCCTATTCAGCTTACACTTTTTTCTTCGGGTACTTTGATAATTTTAGCTGTAACGTTATTATTGTTGTTGTTTTCTTCAAGAGAAGTTGCAAGACCATCAATTTTTTATTGTTAACCAAATTTAGATGTCGGATAACCAAATTTAGATACCTCCGTTAACCATTAGTCTTTTAGGGCAAATATCACTGCGCTGCATTGTCCTTTTTTGTGAAGTATTTCCATACTCCTGACTTTTATTCTTTAATATAAAAGAATATATTAGTTTGATATACACGCTACTCAATATGCTCTGAATGAACCACTTAATAAATCTATGAGGTTATTTAATATGTGTTGTAATCATTTAGATATAAGTGTTTCTCAATCTGATATTAAAACCTTATTAAATAATATATTTTAAATTAGTTTTTAAGATGCTAGTCTGTAAGGATAAATTGTATCCATAGACTGAAATTAAATAAATAAATAAATAAATGAAAGCAGGTGTATTAAACTAAAGTAAACTTACTTGAAAATATCACATTTATTAATGAAAACGTTACTTATAAAATTATTGGCCCTTAATATAAAGGAGTACATATTTTAAATTTAAATTCGACTTTATTTTTAATCATACGGTTTTGTTCATTTTGTGTATGAAAACCTTAGACAAATATTTATATTTTCAAACATTTTGATTGGTTGAAAATAAATTAACCAATCACAATGCTCCAAAAATAAACCACCAATATTTTAACTAAAGTCGACTTCAACTAAAATATACATTTATTTAGATAGTAAGGGCGATTATTTGTAAGAAACAAAACGTTTTTCATATTTCTTTTAAACATTTTACCAAGTTTTTAGGTTTTGCTACTTAAATTTTGAATAAGTTCTGCGAAAAATCTTTATTAGTTGAAATGCTCCTAATTATTTGGCAATGGTTTTTTTTTGTGTGTCAAATGAATTGATTCCCTTTTAAAATATTCTAACAATTACATTTTTGTTTTGGTATTTAAAATGTTTTTATGACTAAAATTAAAAATCCTATTCCAAACAAAAACAATTTAAAAAATTTAATATTTTTAAAATTTCCCGTTTTCCCAGAAAAATATATTATTTTCCCGGGAATTCCCGCCAAACTTTTCCCGGGATTTCCCGGGAATTCCCGAACCCCAAACCCTAACCATAAGGTAGGGTTCCGCCATTCTTTTGCAATTTTTTAAGTTCGGTTTTTTAAAATTTATAATCTTGCGACTATAATACCCACTTCATAAAATAAAGTTTGGCGGCTAGTTGCAAAAAATAAAAATCACGAAAAAAAATTTGCAAAAGGGAAAATTTTTCCATCAACATATTTGCTTGCAGAATCTAAATCCCTTTTCACGGAGATTATGATTTATTAAAAAAATTAGACTTCATTAACAAATATCGCAACCATATTGCCATGTTAAACTGCTTATACATATAATGATTTTTAGTTGAAGTCCAAGATCCTAATAAACTTATCTGTAAAAAGTATAAAGTTTTTTTTCCACTATTATATTTTATATATTCTTTTAAAGATGTGTACACTGTAGTGTACAAGGGTAGTGAAAGAGTTAGTGCCAGATAAATTCTCTAGTCCTTAAATTGGCCCGATTTTTATATTTTTAATTTTTTTTACCAAAGTTGCCACGTGAACTTAAAAATTTAAAAAAAGACAAGAAAAAACAACATTGCTTGGGAGTATAAAAATTATTTGAATGAAATTCAAAAAAGGGCCACGATAAGGACTATAGTTTTTTGTTGACTACGAAAGAAAAAAAAACCACCTCCAAATCCGTTTACCCGCTTTGGCTGTACAGTGGCCGCCGATTTTGAACTCATGGTTGAGGGAAAACGCGTTTAAAGTTTAAAATTAATTTTACGCTAAGAAAACAGCAAAATTTCTAATAACCGTGTATGAACAAAATTTAGATCTCATAGTTTTCTACATGTGCACCAAATTTGGTGCAAATTAATTCAAAGCTTCTTTGCGCTATAACTCTTAAAGTAAAGGTTTTACAGAGAAATACTAAATATAGATATGCTTATTTAGTAATAATGTGACTAACATTTAGCAATAATGTGACTAACATTTTTCTCATACACACTTTTGATGTATCAATGAAGCGTCATGGTGATTTAAGTGGTTAAAGGCACAATTTGTATTTAACCATATTAAATCACTTTGATTTTAACGCCTTAAATCACCATGACGCTTCATTGATATGTCAAAAATGTGTATGAGAAAAATGTTAGCCACATTATTGCCTGTAGATAGGGTTGCCATCTCCATTTTGAGAAAAAGAGGACGTCAACCTCAAAAAAAGAGGACATTTGTCTTCAAAAAGAGGACATTTTTTTTAATAAATTAATTTTACAAAAATCAACAACGCGATAAAATATACAAATAAAAATTTACCCCTCAATTCACAAACGCTTTGTAAAGTTATAGGAGGTTTACAAAACGAAATTTTTATACAAAATTTGTAAAATAAACCTCCTAGAAACTTTACAAAGCATTTATGAATTTAGGGGTTATTTTATAAATAAAACAGTTATTATTCCCACTAAAAAAATTCACAAAAAACGAAAAAAAAAATTCTGAATTTTAAATTAGTGGTACATAAATAAACAACAAAATAAAAAACATAACATCATTGCATACATTTTCAGGAATGTATATTTCTATAATTTCTTGATACGATTTGTAAAGAGTTTCATGAATGTTTTTCAATGCTTCCAATTTGAATCGATATATAACTGTCGCATTTCTTTAAATACTCATAAAACTCTTGACAATTCATAGCAAAATTTTATTTGACTCTAATAATATCAGAAATAGAACTAGAAATAGTTTCTGGATTCAGTTTTTTGTTTTCTGGTGCTTTGATTAAAAAACCTTCACAAAAAATATAAAAAATCAAAATTAAAATTAGTAGTACCTGAATAAACAAAAAAAGAAAACAACGATTAACAAATTTATTACATACATTTTCGGGAATGTATATTTCTATAATTTCTTGATACGAATTATAATCATGAATATTTTTTAACGCTTCAATTTAAATCAATATATTACTGTCGCATTTCTTCAAATATTCATAAAACTCTTGACAATTTATATCAAAATTATATTTGACTAATTATATCAGAAATAGTTTCTGGATTAAATTTTTTCTTGTTTAAAGAAAATATACGTTCTACGTTGGCATCATGTGCTGGTAAGAAAAAATAGAACTCAACAAGTTTTCTCATTTCATGGCAAACACCATTTTTATTAAAAATTAATCGCACCAAAACTTGTTATCAGTCGTTTTAATTGAATTTATGTTTTTTACATTTTTCAGGACAAAAAGCAATATTAATTTTTTTTTTAATTCAACAGTTAGCTCACTGCTAATAAGCTTCAAATTTGGCAATCAAAGTAAGTGATGCCAAGTAAATTGAAATAATAGCAACAAAACAGCGATGCTAACAATTCAAAAGTTTAGAAGCAATAAAAAAAGTTATGGAGAAAAGTGCAAAAAGTAGGACAACCCCGGACAATTACTGAAAAAGAAGTAGGACTGCCCCGGACGCCCTAAAAAAGAGGACGGTGTCCGGGGAAAAGAGGACAGATGGCAACCCTACCTGTAGATATGCTTATTTAGTATTTCTCTAACCTTTAGTTTAAGAGTTATAGCGGAAATAAACTTTGAACTAATTTTAGCTCATTTTTAGGGCTTAAAGCCGCGGGTGGCTGGCCTGTTTTAATCTGAGAGGATCAATGTTCGCGGGTATATTTTTTTTAACCCCCAAAGTTCGTGGGGAGGTGAAAAAATAACACTTGCAAATATGGGTGCTCTTTGAACTCCAATCTGAATAAGCACGAAATTAACTCTTAAGGTGGTTTCACAATAGTGGAGTGGCTCTACTCTTCAGCACAGATTCAAATGTTAAAGGTGCGTTTATAATGATGGAGTACTCCAATCTGTAGCAAAACGCCTTTCGAAGCTGAACTCAAATTCGTTGTTCGTTGTGATTTAATTCAGTCCTAATATATCCACTCCTAATTGTCCTAATCTAAAAATTTGTTTATAAAATGATAAAATAAAATAGAAAAACATGTGTTATATCTTTTGACATGAGGTGTGTGTTTTAAATGTAATAATTTCACCTGTTATCAATATTTTTTATATACGTTTAATACATCAATGAAAAGGAAAACATGTCTAGTTTATTGCACTGTTAATTTTTAAGTAACATTCAAAAAAACCTTAAAACCTTCTAGGAAAAATCAACGAAAAACTAAAAAGTGAATTTTTTACAAAATCATCTTTGAAAGTTGACTTTCAATATTTTAAAAGCTATCCAAGGTACGTGAATGATTTTTTGCTGCAATAAAAACTATTTTATGGTTCATGTAAAACAATTAAAATAATTTTAAAAAAATAAACCGAACTATCCTTTTTTGCAATTAAAATTATGGTGTATGGAAATTTGGCATTTTTTATAAAATTATATTTTCTGGATTCATTTATGAATTGGCGCTACTTTTTATTTTTGAAATCTAAACAGAATATATGGCGCTATATAACTGTATTTCAGAAAGTAGCAAAATCGGCGTGACTTTTTTGTTATATGATCGAAAACTCAAAAATTCTCATAAAAATTAGACCAATTTCGGTCAATGCTGTACGTAGGGTGAATGTTGTACTGACTTCAAATTTGGATTAAAAGCATCTTGGAACCCCATTCTCAGCGAATATATAATAAAACATTAACTTTTATTACATAACTTCTCAGTAAAAAGAGAAAAATTGATAGCATCATTGTGAGAAAAAAATGCAATTTTTTCGATCAGCGAAAAATGTTTGCCTTTGGAAATTTCTCAACACTAAATGGTTTGAGATACTTAAAAAAGGTTTTCACAGTTTCATTTCTTAAACTGTTGCCTATATGTCAGTATTTTTTAAAAAAACTCTAGTTATAATATCGAATTCACAATCGGCCAAAAACTAAAAAAGTCGAAGAGAAAAATGAGTTTTTTTATTTTTGAAATGAAGTAACTTAAAACCCAAAACAGTTATTATAGTAAAGTAAGCATGTTTTTTCTTCGTTTCTCCAAGCTCATTCCAAAATATAAAAAATCAACCATATTGGGCAATAATTGAAGGAGCTACACGGTCCAAAAGCTATTTTACTTTTGAGGGGGTCTACTTTGACGCCCAATAAGTCACCCTGTAATAACATAGGGTAACTATGAATCCAAAATTCAGAAAGCCTGGGTCCTCCTTAACAATTATCTCATACATACTGAAGATATAGATTTATTACCACTTTTTTTTGTTACAAATCACTGTGCAACATGATAGTAACAAAATTTTTGCCATAAATGTTGTCAATGCCATTTGATGTTTACAAATCATACAAGTATTGCTTTCAAAAAAATATATAAACAAAATTACTGAAAGGAAACTGAAAAGACTTTCGGTAAAAGTGAAGTTTAGTTAACTACTTTAATAAGATGAGTAATCACTACCGTAACTAATGAAATTAAAGCAGTTAATTACTTTGCTTCGACTCTAGTCTCTACACTTAAAGAAAAACAAGTTAACTTATTTTAGCTCGATGATTTTGTTCACTTTTAAGCACAGTACAGCTGTAACCACATTGAGTTTGTTCGAAATTTTGCCTCATTTTTCTCTAAATTTAAACACGCCGCTATTTGACTTAACAAAATTTAAACATTTTTGCCAGATTTACGAATTTATTTTAAGTTTTACATTTGTTTTATTTTTTTGTTTGTTATTTTTAATTTTTTTTGTTTGTTTGTTTGTTTGTTTGTTTAAGTTATGTACATTGAGTTTTGATTGAAAATTAACCAAATTAATAGCGATGGAACTTTTCGAAAGTTGAATAAAGCTAAATATGGGTTCTTCAATGTATTTTCATGGTATCGCTCTTTCCCTTGATTCAACTTTGCTAAATATAGTTGGGCCTAAGTTGTTTCGATTTTACGTGAA
Organism: Leucophora obtusa; assembly: GCA_949987735.1. Taxonomy (NCBI): domain Eukaryota; kingdom Metazoa; phylum Arthropoda; class Insecta; order Diptera; family Anthomyiidae; genus Leucophora; species Leucophora obtusa. Next base: position 223,168,776 of record OX465295.1, read on the forward strand.
AAAAATGTTGTTATCCATATACATACAATAAAAAACATTTATTTTCACGGCAACATCATCTTCTACATAAAGTTTATTAAAAAAATGTTGGGCTCTTAACAGGAGCTCAGTATAAAAATAATCATGTTGGCGCAATCATCTGACAGGAATATTCCATATAATGAGGGAGAGTGAGTGAGAGCAATCCACAATTATAATTTATTACATCATATAAAAACAAACAAGCTTGAACCGATCTTCTATTTTCTAAAGTTTCAAGGTTTATCAAAGCACAACGAGATTTATACAAAGGTAAATCAGTGTATCCTATAGAACACAGAGCATACTTAATAAATTTTTCTTGAATCCTCTCAATTCTCTTAATATAAGGGCTCCAAATAATCGAAGCATAATCAAGTCTAGACCGCACAATACTTGTATATATAACCTTCTTTGCATATGGGCCATGAAACTCCTTGCATTTCCTGCGGACAAATGCCATTAAAGCATAAGCCTTTGGTACAATAAAATCAATATGATTAATAAAGGTTAAAGCTGAATCCAATAGCACACCAAGATCTAAGAATTCATTTACGGATTTTAAAATGATTGAAGACATATAGAATTCACCCACAACCATAAACCTAGATCTGTGGAATGTTATGTGAAGACATTTAGATAAATTAAACTCCAGTTTATTTCGGACGGACCAAGAAACTAAGTTGCCCAAATCTTTCTGTAAAAGAAAACAATCATTCATTTTAGAAATACTTTTATATACCTTAAGATATTCCTAATTATGAAAGCATGTGGATATATCATTGAGAAAAACATAAAATAATATTGGGCCTATAATACTTCCCTGTGGTAAACCGGAAGTAGCAAAAAACGGAAAAGATTTATAACCGTCTACCATGACAAAACTAATTCTGTTAAGTAGATATGAACTTATCCAATTCAACAATATGGAATGAAATCCCAATTTCTCCAATTTAGCAAGCAATATATTATGAGGTATTTTGTCAAATGCCTTATAAAAATCTGTATAGATAGCATCAACTTGTCTGTATTTGCATCGTGGCCGATGGTTACTTTGAATTAGACTACTCAGTCGATGGTTAACCAACAGCATTTATACAATTAACCCCCATTAACAATAAATAAATAACCTAAAGCTAACACAAACTGAAAGTTAAGAATTCAAATTTCTATGGAATTTGACATCTGTAACTCTAAGTTCAGAGACAATTAATTATAGAGATAGGAAATCAAAACTAACACTACTCACCGATAGAGGGCGCTGAAATTTAATATTACCTGAACAACTATTTAGTATCCGTTTAGTATCAGCTGAGCCTATATTCCAAAACCTAAAAACTGCTCAAAATAAGGAAAAAACAACGCGGAATATATTCAAATAATAAAATTTGAAATATTCGTTTGTTTTTTTTTTGCTTTGTTGTTTGTTATTATTTAAATTTAAATAAAAAAAGAAAATTGTCAATTTTTTGAAGAAAGTGCCATATAGTGATAAAAATATTTTTATAACTTATTCTCTTGGTGATGCCATACCCCTGTCTAAGTTAGCTCAAATTTTAGGTTAATTTGTTTATTGTTAATGGCCCTAACAGATAATAAGCCGCAGATAATACAATTTTGTTCAGTGTTATTGTTGCGGTATTCATAAAAAAATGACAGTTGTTTTTAATTTCTTGGTTCATAAACCAAATAGATTTTACAGCTCAATAAAAAAATGAAGACATATTTTTGTATGTTTAACTTGCATAACACGGCAACAAGTTATGAATGGATATAAAACAGAAGAAGAATAAAATTTAACAGACAATTATTAATGCAATAATTGTATTCGTAATGTAATGTTAATGTGAGATACTTATGATATTTAAGTATTATAGTAAATATATATTATTACTACAGTATAGACTAGCTTTATTTGTTTCTTCCCACATAAGTTTTCTGTTCCAAAGCACCAGCTGTGTAATAACTTCCTTTGCTTAAGAACTTGTTCTATTTCCGATTCTAAATATCACTGATTATATTTATTTAAAATGCTTCAAAAGTAACCGGATGCTGGTTTATCTGGCACTAGGCACCCCTCTTCGGAATGAACTTTAACTGAAAGATGAGATCACCAGAAATGTTTTGGTTGATTATAAATTTGAAATGTCTCAGAACAATATTGCGACAAAAAGCAAAATCTTCAATTGAGCCGTTTTTGCAAAAATCTCTTTCGAATTTGTACAAATTCAAGTATTTAAATTTATTCGAAAACTATTAGAGATATTAAAAAACATCTAAGGTCAACTTTTTTCTTACAGAAAAATAAAATTTTTTTTTCCAGAAAAACACATGGTATACTCAATTTTTTTTTACTTTCTTTCTTAAATGATTTTGGCCGCATAACACAATGTCCCGTTAAAATTTAACTGAAAGTTAATTTGAAAATTTATATGATGAACAACAACAAATGTGTCAGTCGGAGTGCCAGTTAATAGTTAATAGGTCAATGTGTTAATGACAAAATATTTCAAAAACTAATATTTTGAGATTATTTGAATTTTGTCAAACATATTTTTATAATTTTTTTCGAAATATATATTCGCAATTAAAAATTATTTTTTTTGCCGTTTTAGTAATAAAATAAATTTTTGGAGTACCCCATGTAATTGTATTTTCCCGAGGAATAATTTTGGCCTTTCTGAGACACTTCCGAAATTCATAATCAAGAAGACAATTTCTGGTGATCGGAGATGTTGTGATGCGAGAACCCGTCCCGTGACCGGTGAAAACTGGACGGTCTGAAAGGACCTGTCCCATGACTAACGAAAACAAGACCAGTCTGAAAGTACTTAACTGGTAACCTGTCCTGTAACCGGTGAAGACAGGACTGGTCTCAAAGTACCGGTCCTGTGACTGGTGAAAATAGCACCCGTCTGAAAGTACCTGTCCCGTGACAGGTGAAAATGGGACGGAACCAGGACATTCAAGTGGTACAAATATTATATATATTCGTTCCTTTTACTCCTGCAAGGAGCATAGGGCCGCAAATATTACAAATATTAGAGTTGTCAATTATTAGGCTGTTTATTTTGACCGATTAAAAGAACAAAACAATTTTGATCGAACGATAATGATTAATTATTAAAAGTTATTGGATTAATACTTTACGTATTGAGTAGGCGCTTAGTAATCAAGTCATTCACCAGATTGTTGTGCAACTGTTGCGGAACTCTTATATGTACAGTGGGGCGCACTGGTGAGAACATGTTAGTATTTCAGGAAACTTAAGTACCGAATGTCTGACTAAACTATACCTTTCTAAAGACAAACTGTGAGCTAAATCCAAATCTGGCGTTTGTGAAAAACATAGTTTTATTTTATAAAAATATTAAAATTGTATTTTCCTTTAAAAAGCTTTTTAAATTTTTTAGAAAGATTCTTTATTATTCTGCTAAAATTTTCTATTAAAGAATTTTTTAAAATTTTGCTTTTAAACTAGCCAATAAACACGAAAAAATTAAAAATTTAAGTGTTTTAAAAATTGCATGAAAGACATTTGTTTTAGTTAAAATCAAGTTCACAAACTAAGGTAACTTTTTGAAAATTCTGTTTTCATTTTCTGTCGGCAATAAGTAACCAAATATAATAATTTTAAAACTTCACAAAAATCAGACATTTGACTGAACTGAAACAAATAAGATTTTTAGAATTAAATTTTTGGGAAAAATATATTGCGAATAACAAAAATTTATATCTATATTGGTACTTAATAGTGCAAGGAAATCCATGCAAATACATTTTTTTTTGATAGTCCAAAACTAATATGGACTACAAATTTATCCGAATCATCAAATTTAGAACAAAATGACATAGATTTGTAATTGTATATTTTGACAAAAATGCATGTTTTTGAATATTTTGACAGGTTCTTTTTCGTCAGTTACGTGACAGGTTCTTTTGATTCACCACTGGGACTGGTTCTTTTGCATCGGTCCTGTGACACCTTACAAGGGGCAATTGACCCCCTCCTAGGACAAGCCCATGTAAAAGTTAAAGGTTCCTTTTCATATAAAAGAATCGGTCCGAGAACCGGCCCCCGTCCCCAAAAAACGGTCACGTGACGTGTCCGGTGACCGGTTCCTTTTTCCAGGAGAGCTTAAAAACTATTTATATTTCAAAGTAGCAAGGGCATAAAATTTGAGTCTGCCGAGTCTTTAAACAATCTCTAGAATGTTGTGACAAGTAAATTTTTTTCAACCGAATTCACTCGGTGGCCACAACCTCACAAATTGATTGCCCCAGCAGAATTTAGTTAACAATCACTCGCAATCCCGGGAATTTTGTATATTTAAACTTATAACCTTAATTTAAACTTAAAACCTTAATTTTTTGAAATTAATTTACATGACATTATTTAAAATTAAAAATTCGATTTAAAATTAAAAAACTGAATTAATTCCAAAAATATTATGTAGGACGAGTATTTTGGATATCAGATAAACTTGGTTAAGTTAAACTTTTTCTATATCAATTCGTTTAAACAGCGAATTAATATATTTCTAAAAATGTCTTTTTTTTTTAATTAATTCTATACAAATATAATATCTAAATATTAATTCGCAATTTAAACGGTAAAAAGAAGTCATCTAAAAAAGTGGAAGTCATGGATATTTTATATTTGCTATTTTTTCAGAATATATTAAGTAGATTTTTTCATGGGTGCAACTAAAAGAAGAGTTTTGTCGGACGGTGTTTTAATATAAATCGAATTTATGAAGTGCAAAATATGACGGATTTAATTATTTTATAGCGAGCGGGAATTTCCGGGATCCCGGGAAATTATAACAAAAAGTCCGCTGTCCTGGGAAATGAAAAAGTCCGGGAAAAGAAAAACTCTAGTTGCCATTCAGTTGTAATAAGCGGATTAGGTAGTTAACTCTCTTGTCAGAACTGAATTTGATTTTGGCAACCGAATTACGAGCTTATGAGAGTGTGGCAACTACAAACATTACATATATTTTTACCAGCAAATTATTGTGGTCAAAGTTTTAAGTAAACAAAACATTTACTCATTTTCCCCATTTTCAATGCCTAACAAATCAAAAATGTTCTCGATATTTTTTTTTTTAATTTTAGATTAAAATTTTTTTTCAACATCTAATTTCTATTAAAGGAATTAAATATGCTAAAATCCCAAACGTATTTTACAAATTGTGAAAAATAATCTGTTAGAGGCATGTCCCTATCCGGATTTCATTATTGCCTAAGGAAATCGGCAGGAACCGTTGTTTTTAGAATTTCTGGAAATATTTGTTAAGTTAAATTAAAAACTCAATGAGAATTTCTTGTTCTTGTCTAGAAGCGTTATTAACATTCAAACTATCAAAGGAAAATGAATTTATCACAATTTGCTTTGTCATCTTCCAATATCTTTTATTTTTCTGTAATGCCGCATTTAGATTGAGCATAAAGTCTAAATTTCCTTCCCGGAGTTTAAACCGATTCCCACAATGTGAACCAAATCGTACTGTGGTGTAGGATTTCATATAGTTGGCATGACCGACATTAATGCTTTCACTAAATGTGAGAATAAAAGTGAGAAAAAGAAGTAATTTAAATACTGAAGCGGTTGAACAGAAAGTTGTTCTTATTTGGGGTTTTTATCGATGAATTTAGCATTGGCTTGTCATAGGATAGTAGTTGTGCTTTTTAAAAACAAATGATGTAAATTTTAACCAATTACAAGGAAGTTGTTTTCAACTTCTTTTTATTTTAATTTGGTATAGTTACCTTCAGTAAAAAAGTCTTAAAACGGGTTTCAAATCGATTTGACTGATTTTTAACAAGTTTTTAGTTAACACACTGATTTAAACAAAGATTTTAGTTATCTTTATCTAACACAATACTAAAAATCCTCAGTAATTTAACTAATTTTGTGTGTTAATTTTAAAATTATTTAAAACTAATTTTCAAGAACCCGTTTGTCAAATTTTACACATTTTATTGTTAAAATATAATATTTTCATATTTCAGCTATTACCAGTAAATGACGCCACCAGTGTATCCGAAGTCTTAAAAACGGCGCTACTTTTTATTCTGCCGATGTTTTAAAATGGCCCATATTTTGAAAACTAAGAGAAATATCCCAAAATAGACAAAAATTTCGACTACCCCTAACTATATAACATCTCACTGGAAAGATAATCTCTATCCAAAAATGGACTTGGACCCTCGGGAATTTTTAATAAAAATACGTGATTAAAATAAATTGCTAACAAAACTTGGTGGAGAAATATTCTTAATACTTTAAAAATATTCTAAAACTAAATAAGAAATTCTTTATAGTTTTTTAAGATCACTTTGAAATTGTTAGCGTTGCGATCAGGACACACATAGAAAACAAATTCGTTATGATATATTTGGATCAGAGATCGGCATTTCTAAGCATGCGTGCAACTCACTCACACCTACATACGCTCTCACATTGAATAAAAACAGACAAATTTATTCAGTCTCGCATGAGAATTCGTTCGATGAGGTTGTGTCGACGCATGTTGCTAGCGTTACAAATGTTTGACGAAGAATGGGAATTCGATTTCTCGTTTACTGAAATTTTTTCGGTAAACGAAAATAGGTTATTTTTGTTGAAAAAAGGACAATCGTTGTGTTTCGCCATCTATGAACCGACTTTAGTTATATATACCTTTATCGCCATGCTGAATAGCACAATAAAATTTTTAAATGCAGCTTTGCCAAGAATTCTAAAACTGGGTTTTCTTTCAAAATCCCATTTTTATATTATTTTCTATTTTGTTCTATTTTATTTCTATATTCTAATTGCACATAAATAAGTATGAGAAAATTATACGGAAATTTCTTTCAGTGCATTGAGAGAGGGAAAGTTACATCTCACTCACAGTGTTGCCAGGTTTATTAGGCCCAAAATCGTCGAAAATTTTGAAAAATATCGTCAAAATCGTCACAGCGCTTTGAAAAATCGTCAAAAAACCGTTGAAAATCATCAAAATAAAATCTGTTGTGTTATAAGAACCCTGAAAACTTAATAAATAATGTAAAAATTATTCTTTTTTAATCTTTTCACGCTTGTTCGATTAAACATTTTTAATATAACATTTATAAACATCGAAATTTGCCATATTCTGAAATAGTTGCTCTAAAGGCACATCTACACGGGATAGAAAACTCGCTAGAGTTTATAAAAATGCAGCACTGTATAAGTCTACGAAATGTAATCTCTAGGCCATTGACAGTTGCTGCCAAAAATAATTTATTTAATTAGCAAAAATTTTTAAGATGTCCTGTAACATTATTGTACATTTCAGTTTATTAAATGCACCTTTTGGTGTTTGAAGAAAAAATTATTCTTTAAAATACAACAATTTTAATAAAAACAAATACTTGAAAACTAGAGATGATACTTTTACGATAAAAATTAGCGCCAACTATATTAGAGATGATTAAAAGTTTCGATTCGTTACGGTATTAGGACAGAAGTTTTATACAAAAATTATCATATTTTTTGTTATTTTTCCTAGAAGCTTTGTACGTTTCAAAATAGGTATCTTAAAGCAGAATAGACATTTTTGCAAGAAATTAAAACTTGAATGGATTTTTGTATATTTTGTAAATACAATTTTAATTAGACTTTCAATATCAATACTTTTCATCTCAAATTCTGAAATATTTTTCAAAAATTGTACAGAAGAAGAATAATTTTCTGATTTTACAGCAGTTTTTTTAAGTTTTTTGCGATTCTGCGTAATTTTAAAAACTAAAAACTTGAATTAGAGATTGAAACAATATCGTATTTTTTAGCTGTGTTTCGGATTAAAAATCGTCATTTTGAAGGAAAAAATCGTCAAATCGTCATTTGGCTATTTTTGATTGTAAAAATCGTCAAAATGACGATAAATCGTCAAAACTGGCAACATTGCTCACTCATACAAGTACAAAACTAAGGTTGTAGCGTTTGCCGATCCCTGATTTAGGTGCTTGCAACCGAAAGTTTCATTTGACAATAAATTCTCACATTATAATGGATCTGCTTTCTCTGTTATTCTTCCTAAACAACCACGGTTAACTACACTTTCTGGTGAAGCTTACATTTATTATTTACCAAGGTTGGGAACGGATATCTTTATAATACCTCTATGCGTTTCAAACCCCTTTCAAATTGATTACCGATACCAATACCGAAACTCTTAATTTATAAAAATACCGGTATTCCAAAACCTTCTCCTTTAATACCGGTATCGTACCGGTATTGAATCGGTTTCTAATAAAATATTTTCTTTTACGTTTTTCACAAAAAAATATAAATTTTTTTATACAAAATATGCAAAATTTAAAATTAATTGAACTCTATCTGTGTTCTTAATTCAAAATCGTATTGATATTATTTTTTTTAATTGGTTTTAACAACATTGTGTTTTTTTACAACAACACATAATTTATTGTAAAAACACAATTCTTCAAAAATACCGGTACGTACCGGTATTGATGTTTCGGTATCGGTAATACCAATACCGTTACAAATGAAATACCATTACTGATACCAATACCGAAAGAAACAAAAAATCGATACGAATACCGATACCAATACCGTTATTCGTTTCGGTTGTCAACCTTGTTATTTACGGAGGGGGATCATCCAGTGGTTATGATAACCTTAGTTCTGGCTTAAACGGATCATAGATTTACAATATTATGGTACAACTTTCAAATGGTGCAATCATATTGACCATGTATGTATTAAATTGAAGTTTGAGCAATATTATGTAGTGAATCAAAACACTTTTGATTTTTATTGGACAACTTTAAATATTGCATAATCTATTGGCAACACTGTGCAATTTTAATTTTGCGCTATTTTTGTTTGTGTTCATTTTGAGGTTATGTTGAATTCATATATTGCATAAAATATTATGGCGATCTTTTGTTACATATATGTTGCAATTTATTGTATGGTGTATGGCAAAACGAGAAAAGTACTGTGCCATTATATTGGACATAATATTGCAAATGTATGGGGGGCTTTACGACTAAAATTGAGATTCCTGCAGAAGGTGGTTTTTCTAAGCAATTGGAATACAATAGCCAGTTTTTTAAAATATCAGTCAGATTCGGGGAGCGGGTTTGTTACAAAGTTTCCTTTTCCTTAACGTAACTGGACACACGTGATAATTGAAGATTAATATACACAGCTAGGGTTTTTATCTTAAGTCAATAAATCAATGTGGATTTATTTATCATATAGATTTTCCCATTAAGTTGTGGGTTAAGTAAAACTTTAAGAGCGAAGAAGTATTAAGTGGTTTGTGTCTTGGGTAAGTATAAAGTGGTTGGTGTCTCCACTATAAATACTCTGGATGCTTCTGGAACCTTCTATTTTGTTCTACAACCATGGCAAACAATCTGGCTGCCTCTAGAACCTTCTAGTTTATTCTACAACCACGGCTAATAATCTGGGTGTCTTTGGAACATTCGAACTCATTCTACAATCGCAGACAATACACTATAAAAGGGCTGCAGCTTAGGTTTGGAGGTTGAGCCGCGTATTAGCATTAGTGGAATTTAGTTACACAGTAGCGTTTATACAGTTCAGTTGAGCTCTATTTAATCATTGTGAAATAAAGTAATAAAGTGTTAATAAATAAATAGATAATAAACAAAGCATGCGGGGTTCCAGCAATTAATATAAGGGGAAAAAACTACACCTCACCAAATACATATTTTCCATCTTGGACATGAAGAAATAGCTCAAATAGAAGTGGCAATTTTTCACTCTACTGTAAGTAATTTAATTAAATCCAATTAGTGAATATTAAATATTGCAATGGAATTTTTCAATTGTGTAAAAATATAAACTGATAAAACTGAAAAGGCAGACTGTCTATCGCTGATTTATATAAAATATAATTAAAACTTAAAGTAAAATCCTTCATCGTCGAATTCGGTATTAAAAATTAGGGTGAAAGAAGTGTCGGACAGAAAATTCTTTTTAAAATAGGGAGAATCTAACCCCATCTGTTGAGCACTTTTAGAACTACTTTTTGGATTTATTAAATCCAAGTGATTAGAAAAAAATACGGCTATTAGTAACTCAATTTCTAAAAAAGAACCAATAAAATTTGTTTTTGTTTCGCGAATTATGTCTGGATTTATTTGAGTCGCGCGAATTATCATTTTATTTTTTGATTCTCGAATTAAAATTTTATTTCTATGATTCGCGGATCAATTTTAGTCATCAATATTCACTGTGTGTAATTTTTTAAGTCATGGAAATATAACCATATACGAACACCACTACGTGATAAAAGACAGAAAAAAAAGACCCGTGTCTCCCAGTTTTGCCCCAAGTCATGCACTTTTTTTATGGACCCCCAAAGATTTGGGGCCTCGGTGTCATTTTTGCAAAAAAGTGATCATTTTCTCAGGCTCGTATCTTGCAAACCGTTCGGAATTTTGATTTACTCTCTGAGGCAAAGTTGTAGCTGTTGTCATAAAGAACAAAAATTGTGAACATATAAAATCATAAAACTTCATCTTCAAGATTAAAATCGCAAAAAACTTAAAAAAATTAGATTTTTTAAACATTTTTTCCCCTGTTCAGGTCCGTAGGTAGCAAACCGTTCAAATTTCAAGGAAACAATCAACTACAAAAATGTACTTGCAGGCAAGCCGACGATATGGGAAAATCTACGAAACAGGTCGATTCCAGATTTTAAAAATGAAAAATTTCAAATTAGTGGCACACATTTTTTTTTCTAGATTAACTTGTTTAAAATACATTAAAAAGAAGTAATCTGTTCGCGTGAATAAATTTTTTTGAGTGCTGAAAAAGTTATAAACAAAAAACCGCACACATTTTCGCTAATAAATATTTAAAAATTTTTGGATTTTTCGGGCATGCGACCACACATTTTCAAGTAACTTTTCCGTGATGAGTCCGAATTTGGTTTCCAAATTTTTCCAGCACATCTAGGTTTTAAGCAAATTGAGGTGAAAGTTACCAAAAACCTTTTTTTTGGCTATTTTTGAGTTGTTTTTACCTCAATTTAATGAAAAAAGATGACACAAATTTTGCATCACGGTAATTTTATTCAAAAATGCATAGGTACGCTATATTTCCATTATTGATTATAAGTAATGTTGTTTTTTTAATTTTTCCGTCCGTCCGTCTGTCTCTCCATGTGTTTTTCTGCGCACTCTACAGGCCGCAAATATTAAGATTTTTTGATAAAATTTGGTTGGCCGATTTATATCGGTCCAAGGACGAAGTCTATTGATTTTGGTTTAAATCGGTCTATGTTTGGACTTGTGCCCATATAAATTTCCCTCAAAACTGCAGCACAAAATTGAATGGCACATCCATGGTTTAAAGAATTATGGGATCAAATATGTCTTGAGTGGTACATATCTTCGTTACTATTATTATCTGAAAGTGCTAAACGGATCGGACGAATTTCGTATTTTCTACAACATATCTTTCTCCAAAATTCGCTAAAAGGTTAAATTCAAATTGAAGGCACATCCACAGTTTTAAGAATTATGGAGTCCAATCTATCTGGAACGGTAGATCTTATCATAGCTGTCATTATGTGAAAGTGCTAAACAGAACGGATTTTATTTTTAGGCTTTACATCAATTTTCGCTGTACAATACGCTAAAAATCCAACTTTAAATTGACTAGCACATCCACAGATAAAAGAATTAATGGCTGAAATCTGGCTTATATGATATATATCGCAATTAATATTGTTGTGTGTAAGTGCTAAAACGATCGGATTATCCGTTTGGGGTCTACATAACTTTTAGCTCCAAAAATCTATGAAAAGCTACAAAATTTAACCTAAAATGGGTCTGGACCATAGATTACATAGATATCTTACTCTTCTTCTTCTTTTGTCAACAAACAAATTTTTCACATACAATCAAAAATTTTTTGTCTAGGTATAGCACGTATGTCCAACACATTCTCACATTACGTGCACTGACAGCAAATGTCAAAGAGTAAGAGATCTATGTAGTCTATGGTCTGGACACCAAACTAATAGTACGATCCATTTAGCACTTACACACAATAATAGTATCACCGATATATACCGATCACGCAGGGCTGCATCTAGTTATTTCTCAAACTGCGGATGTGCCCTTTAAAAATATCAAATTACAAGTTGTTCACGCATAGAGATGAAGAGATTATTATTGTCATATTTTCTTTATTTTTGAAGGCACACTTATTAATTTGATCTCAATTTTTTTGTTTACTTGTCAGTTATATGTCAGTATCAAAAAAATTTTCAATTGCATTGAGGCTGAAAGCGCAAAAATTAAAAATATCTGAAATTACTCTTTATTCAAACAACAGAGTTACAGATTTTAAAGAACTACCATTTGTTCCTAATTGAGGGCACCTATTTTTTTCAACAAGTGGGAGATTTTCTAAAATCATAATTATTATCCACCAAAGGTTTTGAGCGATTTTCTTTTATGCTGAAAAATTTATAACAAAAAGAGTTGAAAAACTCAAATTTTACAAAACTAAGTAATTTTCATATATTTTTTTTACAAATAAAAAAAATGCTTTTGCAAATATGACCTTTTCACAAAATTTGCTCCCCTATCGATGTTCTTGAGCAGGCGGCGGTTAATTTAGTGGAAAATCCTTTGGGCCATGTTTGCTTATGGTTCAAAATTAAAACAAAATTGATCTAAGTGGCGTGACTTTTTTTCCCACATTCAGAAACATTTTGTTCAAAAATTCATCATTTTGGACCAGTACTGGGCGTAGGGTGCATGCTCCAAAATGTTCTGATTTGGAAATATTAAGCATTTCTGAAGCTTATTCTTTTAAAATGTTTTAAATGTTAAAAAGCTTTAAAAAGCTAACCCCCCTTTTTGCAAAAAATGCCATTTTCAGGACACGCTTAAAAAGTTTTGACTAACTATTACTGCTAAACGGCTCGAGAAAATTGAAAATAGTTTCCATTCTGAAATTTAGAAAGGTCATGAAAATGGCACAACAAAATTTTAAATATATTGTTCTGATAATGAAAAACTTATTGAGAAAAACACCAAAAAAGTCAAGGTAAAAAATGAAAATTTTGAAATTAAAAGTTAAATATTTTTTAAAGTATAAGAGATACTATGTTACCTGAAGCATGTTTTTTATTTATATTATAACATAGATTACAAAAAGTCTAAATCAGCAAAATCGGTTCACATTTGTAAAAGTTGCACGACAATAAAGCTTTTGTATACCCGAGATGGTCAACTTTGACACCCTGTAGCACACGCTGTGATAAAACAGGGAAGATACGATACTAATTTTCTAAAAGCATAGATCTTTCTTTTCAGTTCTTTTTTCGATTGGATCAGTAGTTTAGAAGATCCACAATTATTACCATTTTTTTTTTTGGTTTGGACCACTGTGCGTAAGTTGAAGAGTTAGAGGGTTAAAATGCTCCGCAAGAATATTTTTCATAAAATTCTACTATAAGACTCTGAAGACATCAAAGTTTAAAATTTAGGTTTAATGCCAGAAATAAATCAAAACTTAAAAGTGTTTAAGAGCTAATTTCGTACTTGTTCAGAATTGGCGCTCAATAGAGCACGAATATGTGCAAATGTGTTATTTTTTCACCTCCCCACGCACTTTCCAGTAGATTGGGCGTTGAAAATAATATCCCAGCGAAAATTGATCCTCTCGGGTTAAAACAGGTCAGTCATCCTCGGCATTTAGCCCTAAAAATGGACTAAAATTAGTTCAAAGCTCCTCTGCGCTATAACTCTTAAGCATACTTGGGATTTTTTCATTGGCATTGAAATTTCATTATCATTAGTTGACTAATGCTAATGGCAAAAAAATTTCATTACCATTTAATGGTACTGAAATTTTCTGGCATTAGAATTTGTAATACTAATACTAATGAAATCGCACTAATGCCTTAAAAACTATTAACAATTGAGTAAAAATAAGTTTAAAAAAAAAAAGTAAAAAAAAGGGGATGGATAGATTGCTTTTTTCTCAACTAGCCACCGAATTTTGTTCTACGAAATGGGTGTTATAGTCCCTAGATTATAAATTTTAAAAAACCGCACTTAAAACATTGCAAAATAATCGCGGAACGCGAAAAAAGTCTTTATCGTACAAAAATTTAATTAAAAAACTTAACTAGCGATTTTCATACTGATGTAAGAATTTTCCTTTTTGTAAATTTTTTTGCGTGACTTTTTTTTCGCGATTTTTCAATTAATCACAGAACTTTGTTCTATGAGTTGGGTATTATAGTCCCTAGATTATAAATTTTAAAAAAACACACTTAAAATATTGCAAAAAAATCGCGGAACGCGAAAAAAGACTTTATGGTACAAAAGTTGAATTAGAAAACTAAATCAGCGATTTTTATTCTGCAAACAAACATACCGATGTAAGAATTTTCCTTTTTGGAAATTTTTTTTTCATATAACAAAGTTCTGTAATTAATTGAAAAAAGAAATCGCGAAAAATGTCGCTGAAAAAAATTTACAAAAAGGAAAATTCTTACATTAGTATGTTTGTTTGCAGAATAAAAATCGCTGATTTAGTTTTCTAATTCAAGTTTTGTACCATAAAGTTTTTTTTCGTGTTCCGCGATTATTTTGCAATTTTTTAAGTGTGGTTTTTTAAAATTTATAATCTAGGGAATATAATACCTAATTCATAGAACAAAGTTCTGTGATTAATTAAAAAAAGAAATCGCGAAAAAGTCGCGGAATAAAAATTTCCAAAAAGGAAAATTCTTACATCAGTATGTTTGTTTGCAGAATAAAAAGCGCTGATTTAGTTTTCTAATTCAACTTTTGTACCATAGTCTTTTTTCGCGTTCCTCGGTTATTTTGCAATTTTTAAGTGTGGTTTTTTAAAATTTATAATCTAGGGACTATAATAACCAATTCATAGAACAAAGTTCTGTGATTAATTGAAAAAAGAAATCGCGAAAAAAGTCAAGGAAAAAAAATTTACAAAAAGGAAAATTCTTACATCAATATGTTAGTTTGCAGAAGAAAAATCCATGATTTAGTTTTCTAATTCAACTTTTGTACCATAAAGTCTTTTTTCGTGTTCCACGATTATTTTGCAATTTTTGAAGTGTGGTTTTTTAAAATTTATAATTTAGGGAATATAATACCTAATTCATAGAACAAAGTTCTGTGAATAATTGAAAAAAGAAATCGCGAAAAAAGTCGGGAAAAAAAATTTACAAAAAGGAAAATTCTTATATCAGTATGTTTGTTTGCAGAATAAAAATCGCTGATTTAGTTTTTTAATTCAACTTTTGTACCATAAAGTCTTTTTTCGCGTTCCGCGATTATTGCCCAATTTTTTAAGTGTGGTTTTTGTAAAATTAGAATCTGGTTACTATAATTTCCATAACTCGTACCAAAGACTAGTGGTTAGTTGGCAAAAAAAAGTTTGCGAAAATAATTTTGCAAAAAGTAAAATTCTTGCATCAATATATTCCTTTGCATAATGTAAAACGCTGATTAAGTATTTTAATTAATTTTTTATACCACAAAACCCTTTTCGCATTCCGCATTTGCAAGCTCAGAAATGATTATGAAATCTATAAAATGACGTTTACAAATGCCAATTCTTTCTTATAATTGAGGCATTAGTAATCGTAATGAATTTACTATACAATTGGCATTAGTAATGAAATCGATGTATTTCAAAGCATTAGCATTAGTCCAAGTAATAATAATGCCAAAAATTTCATTACCATTAGTTTCAATTTAATGGTAATGAAATCACCAATTAATTTGTCCAAATAAATAATTAGTCGCATGTATGCTCTTAAATTAAAGGTTTTACAGAAAAATACTAGGTGAACATATCTACAGGCAATAACGTGGCTAGCATTTTTCTCAAACACACTGATTTAAGTGGTAAAAATCAGTGCCCCCATTTCCCAGTTCTCGGTATTTCCGGTAATACCTGTTCGGTTCCTGTCTTATTCCCGGTATTCCCGGTTCCTGCTGTAATCCTAGTTCTTGAGTTAATCCCGGGATTCCCGGGAAAACCGGTATCTACTTTAAAAAATTGCTTATTTGTGTTATTATTAGTTAGAAAATACCCTGCAAACATTTGGAAGATATCTTCCAAGAAGATAATAAAGCGATATCTTCTATTTTTCATTTGAATGAAAATAATCAAGTAGTATTTTGAAATTGTCTTCCTTTTATCATTTGGAAGATATTTGGAAAAATCAAATCAAAAATTGTGTTTTTTTGTCATAATTTTATTATGATAATATTGCGGCAATATCATGTTTTTATCTTTTGGAAGATAAACACAATTCGTTTAAAATTTTTGAAAATGTTGGAAAATATAATAAAAAAATTTGTACAAAACACAATTATAAGAAATATGGGAAACAAATTCGTTGCAAAATGGAGATTTAGTGCGCGAAAATAACCGGGTATGATGGCAACAAGACAATTAATGTTCTTGTCAATGGATTATGTATGCAGATATTCTTTTTCAGAGTTAAATTTAATAATCAAAATTAAAAATTGTTTAGTTTATTTCTAGGAGTTAATCACCTTTTTATCTTCCAGGTGATAAATTAGCGATATCGGTGATTTATGATTCAGAAGTATCGCTTTCGTATTGCTTGGGAGTATCGCTATAGAGGACATTTACTTCCGAAGGGGGGATCTTCCGCAATAAGAATATGATTATTACTGCAATAAAGTTTTTCTTTCAAATGCATTCATAATGACCGCCCGAAATATTGCATGATTTCGCGCGAAATTTCTGTTCATTCGGTGGAACGATGTGAAAATTTTGGTCCGGTACCGGAAAAAATTAATTATTTTATTCAAAAAAAACTTCGGTAGCGGGCTCGTATTTCCCCACGGTAGATCCGAATAAGTCCAAATTTAGTAAAGTTATTACATATACAGTAGACCGTACCTCAAAAAAAAGTTCGCCGTACACCCTCCAATATGATGTATTTTTATAAGGCGATTTCAAAAAATATTTTTTTTTTTTTTTTTGCCTTTTTCAATTTTTCGTTATAGCTTCGGCATTTAAAATCGGATTTTAAAGTGTGATATATCGATTTTTTTGCCTCGAGGAGACCAGTGTTTTGCTATAAAAGAAAAATCCAATTAAAAAAAATTTAAAAAGGCGACCTCTACGTTCGGCAACCAATATATAAAAAAAATTTATACTGGGTTTAGCGAAAAACTTCCTTAGCAAAAGTTTAATGATTTTTGCGAGCTTTAATTTTCTGACATTAGGGTGGTAGCAACTGAGATCTGGTGGGTAACTACTAGAACGGGATACTTGAGGTCAAAATGTCCTTAGAGCAAAACACTGGTCTCCTCGAGAGAAAAACATCGATGTATCATACTTTAAGATCCGACTGTAAATATATGATATAACGAAAAATGTAAAATGGCGGCCCCTACGTTCGGCAAAAAAAATAAAAATTTTTTTTTGAAACCTCCTTGCAAAAATACTTCATATTGGAGGGTGTACGGCGCACTGTTTTTTTTTTGCCTGTAAGGTTGTACGCTCTAATATACAGCCAAGATAATTCGCGCCAAATTTCAGTTCATTTGGTTCAACTATGAGAAATTTTTGGTCCGATAGCGCTAAAAATTATTAATTTTATTTAAAAAACTTCGGTACCGGACCCGAATTTCCATAGGGTAGATCCGAATGAGTCCATATTTGGTAAAGTTATTACATATGCAGCCGGGATTATTCCCGCCGAATTTAAGTTCACTCGGTACAACGATGTGGAATTTTTGGTCCGGTACCGGAAAAAATTAATAATTTTATTTAAAAAAAATTTCGGTACAGGACTCGTATTTCCACATGGTAGCTCCGAATGAGTCCAAACTTAGTAAAGTTATTACATAAACAGCCAAGATTATTCGTGCCAAATTTCAGTTCACTTGGTTCAACTATATGGAATTTTTGGTCCGGTACCGGAAAAAATTAATAATTTTATTTAAAAAAAACTTGGATACCGGACTCGTATTTCCACATGGTAGATCCGAATGAGTCCAAACTTAGTAAAGTTATTACATATACAGCCAAGATTATTCTTGCCAAATTTCACTTCATTTGGTTCAATTATGCGAAATTGTTGGTCCGGTACCGGAAAAAATTAATAATTTTATTTAAAAAAAACTTAGATACCGGACTCGTATTTCCACATGGTAGATCCGAATGAGTCCAAACTTAGTAAAGTTATTACATATACAGCCAAGATTATTGGTGCCAAATTTCAGTTAATTTGGTTCAACTGTGTGGAATTTTTGGTCCAGTACCGGAAAAAATTAATAATTTTATTTGAAAAAAACTACGGTACCGGACTCGTAATTTTTTAATTTTTTCCGGTACCGGACCAAAAATTCCACATAATTGAATAGTTGGATAAAAATATTTAAATGTTTATATACATTTCAAAGTCAACTAACTAATAAATTGGAAACGCTGAAATCAATTTCAAAAATTCAATAACAAATTGAAAACATTTTAAAATGCTTCGTTTTTGTTTATTTGGCAATAATATTCCATGCTTTCATAAAAAGTCTTAAAAATTGTTCGCTATTGAGATGTTAAATCCTTTCAAAATTACAAGAAATTGCGTTTTTAAATGTCAGTATTTGATTAATTTTTAGGTCATTTTTTTCTCTATTGTAAATTTTCCCTGCAAAAAGAGAACATCCACTTTTTAATGCATGACTTTTTTCTCTACATTCAAAATAAGATAATGCAAAAATAAAACAAATACAACAACACATAGCGACATGACGCACAAGCATACCCAGCAAAATATTGGTAATGACACCTCATTACTATCTGCATTACCAAAAATGATACATCATTACCTTTTGCATTATTTTATAATATAAAATAATGACTTCCTAATAACGGCCTTTTGTATTCATTGTTTCTAAATATAAAATAATGACTTACTCGTAATAGTTTAAATAAGTAGTTTTCAAACAGTTAAATTTTATACATTTTTATTTATTATATGTAAATATGTTTTATGTTTAAGTTTTTATGACGAGTCCTAAAATTACACACTAGAGAAAACTTAAATTTTTCTGAATGTATTTCCTTAAGATGATAATATTTGCTTAACTCCTTATTTTTAAGAATCAAGTAAGCAATCGGATAACCACTTATAATTCAACTTTTTGTAAGCATGCGTGTAACCACTTATTATTCAAAATCTCATAACTACTTATTTCTCATTTTTTCGTAAGCGAGCGGGTAAGCGTGACTACTTATAAAAACGACCACGCCAAACAAAAATAATGAGTTTAGACGCCAAAAAATAAGTTGTGCGGAGCTATGAATTTCTATTATATAACCACTTATTTGGTAATGAAAGATTTTGTTGGGTAGTTTTCTACTGAAAACATGTTAAATTTACAGTAGTATCGGTTCTTTCCTATGACACACACGTGTTAAATTCATTGATGGAAATGCCAAATTTTGAACTACTACCAGCTCCAGAAAAAACACAACTCAAAAATAAAAGTAGTTCAAATTTGGCGTATCCATCAATGAATTAAACACGTGCGTGTCATAGGAAAGAACCGATACTGCTGTAAATTTAACAATTTTTCAGTAGAAAACTATGCTTGTGCGTCATGTCGCTATGTGTTGTTGTATTTGTTTTATTTTATTTTTGTATATTATTTTATTGGATGTAGATAAAATAGTCATTCTTTTTGAAGTACTCCTTGATATTTTTGCTGGGCTTGTTTTAAAGAGCCACTGCGCAATCGCGATATTGTTCTTATTAAAATTTTCATCCATTTTTCAGTTTTATTTTGGACTAGTTTAGCCATTTTTGGTAACTAAGTTCTGGGAATACTGTTCCTGAGAGACATCATTTCTTTCTGCATGTCTAGAACATTGGCAAGTGGTGGTCGAAAGAACTGTTGGCCCCTCTTCTATTCCATCATCTGGAGAGATCCATGTTATATTATGCACGGTCTTGTGTGGAAAGATTGTAACCCCAATAACTAAGCCATTTATTTGCCATTTTTTGGCCGTTTATTGCCAAAGAGTTTTATGAAAAATAAGAGTATCTTTGAGGTCCAACAAGTTCATAACTGCAGAAAATATATTGATTATCTTAATCAAAAATTTAAATCCACTGACAAAATTGAAATTAATAAACAAAAATTTAAATCCATTGACAACAACAAAACTGGCATATATTCAAACGATTTATTCCAAAAAGTACACTCTCTGCATCTTATGTTTGGCCACCATTACTTTACAATTTTTTAGAAGCCGCGATTCTTCTGAGTAGTCTCCCATAAATTTTATTAAGATCGGACTAATAGTTCAGACGTACCACCGCTACGAAAGCCGTAAAGAAATCAGCCAGAAATGATAAAAGAAAGTATATTGAAACTATAGCCAGTGAAGTGGAAACAGCTGCAGGCGCAAACAATATGAAGGAGTTACAACAAATAATCGGTCGTCTTTCAAACCAAAATATGAACAGAAATCATGGCGTAAAAGATTTAGAAGGGGAGCTGCTTACAAACGTAGAAAAACAAACTCGAAGATAGAAGGAGCATTTCGAAAAAATCAGTAACATTGTCCATGATAATACAGAAAGCTTTCCAGCTACTGAATTCCATACAATAACCAACAATACAATATCTACACATCTTCCTAGTATTGAGGAAATTACATGTGCTATAGTAAAACTGAAAAGAAACAAAGCGCCAGGTGAGTATGGTATACCACCAGAACTACTCCAAGCTAACCCATCAATAGCCTCTGAAATTATCCATCCACATATACATAAGGCTTGGTTAAACCTGGTGCGTGGACATAAGGCGAGATAGTAAAGATACCAAAGAAAAACGATTTGACGGAATGCGTCAATTGGCGTCAATTGGTTATTGCTACTATAATAAATAACAGAATACAAAGCATTGAAAAAACACTACGGGATGAACAAGCAGGCTTCCTCATCGTAACTGTGTGGACCAAACCAATACCCTTCGTATAATAAAAGAGCAATCGGTCGAATGGCGCACACTACTCTAGTATTTATCGACTTCAGGAAAGCATTCGATTCCATAAAACGTAGTGCTATATGGGACGCATTAAAAGCAAAGGGGGTTTCAGAGAAATCGATAAATTTAATTAAAGGCATGTATAACAATACCACACTACAAGTTCGACATAATGGTATGACCAGTGAATCCTTCATGACAAACGCTGGATTAAACAAGGTTGTCTCCTATCACCATTATTGCTGCCGTTGTTTTGGATGAGGTTATGATAAATTTATACAGAAAAAGAAGGGCATTGTATGGGATATCCAGAGTCATATATAATATTTGGATTTTGCTGACGATATCTGCCTTATATCACACAAGTTTAACGATATGCAAAGTAAAATGAACGAATTAGTTGCGCTGTCAAATAGAGTTGGGCTGGAAGTGAATATTGTTAAAATACATGCAATGCGCATAGTACAGGATCAACAAATAAAATATGTCAAATCCTTCTGCTATTTAGGTTGTATGATGTCGATAGATGGAGGTGTGGAAGAAGAGGTGTCACTCAGGCTAAGCAAGGTAATGCCAGCTTTTGGTAGGCTGAATAAAATGTGGAGATCACGCCAAATTTCGAAAAATACTAAGATGCGTATTTTCAATGCTTGTGTGAAATCCACATTGCTGTATTGAAGCGAGACATGGCTTATGACAAATACTATAGCAGGGAGATTACAAATATTTATAAAGAAAAGTCTACGAATAATATGCTACATCTTTTGGCCAAACGTAATCACCAATATAGAACTCTGGCGGTTAACAAACGAAGAGCCCATAATTCGCCAAATAGCAAGACGAAAGCGGAAATGGATAGGGCACAAATTGCGAAGACCAATAGGCCAAATTAGCTAAAAGGTTGAGAAACATTTACAGCGTGGGTTTGAAATTTTTATCCCGGCACGGTCTGTGGAAGATGTGTCCTAAGATATTCGCTGGGATTCTGTGTATCTTCCTGGCTGTTACCCTTTTAGTTCTGGTGTACCATTTTGCTTTGCATTATAAACATATAATAGGACAAAGTCGAAGGTTCCAGGACTAGTCCTGTTAGTTGTAACTTGGGGTTTCGCAACCAGTTCTTTCGGAATATATTGTTTTTAAAAGATTGCCGATGTGTTCGTGTAAATGTACCCATGCACTTGCAATATTGTTGCGCAAAATCTCCTTTCATTTGATGGAATGAAGAACCAAGAAGTTTCCTCACAAATTGTTCATTAAAATTCCCTTTCTAACTTAATACAAAATTCACGGAGAGTTCGTACACCCAGAAAACAGATTCGGTGCTGACAAACCCATTTGTTGCCAATCGAATAGTTCAGTTGCTTCAAATGAATTTTTCGTTTGCGGCTACCGAATTATTCTTAATACATTTAAAATTCCGTTGTCACAGTTAAATTAGTTTTGTCTCAATTGGTTTTCTGTTGCCACAACTGAAAAATTCGGTTACCACAACCGAACCATGCGATTGACTACAAATGGGGTTATCAGAACTGAATCTGTTTTCTGGGTGTATTACTGGGTCTATGCTGTTGTTACAGCGAGCACATCAAATCAAAATTTGTTTTCATCTATGTATGAAAGTGTTTCCCCTATCAATTGAAATTCCAACAGTAAATACACCAACAACGAAAAAAACTTTACCAGCAGCAGACAATAACAATAATTGTAAGTAAACTGCAATTACAACACGTTCATAATCTGGTTGCACTTGTTGTGTGTGTCAGGTGAAAGAAATGGAAAAAATAAAAAAAAAATCTAAAATAAATTATCATCATTAGTTTTTCTATCAACAAAATGTTTCACCGTATTAACTTCATGTTAACATTAATGCAGGTTAAGGAGTTGTTTCTTATGCAAGTGAATATCAAGATTTAGGCCCGATTACAGAATGCCTAGTTAGATACTAACTGGGACTTTAACTAACACATTTGTTGTTGTTTCCCATATAAACTTTGAATTTAACAGTCGGCTAAATTTTAACTGGACATTCAGTATTCGGACCTAAATATATTTATAAACTTTGTTTATTTTGTTTATTTATTTTTAATGTCTGGTTGATCTGAAGGAAACCTGGGGGCCAACTACTTAAGTAGCTTCCACTAGCAGCACCCAAACAACTTTTTTTTTATCTATTGTATCTAAAGAGTGTTAAGAAAGAAAATTTTATATATTTTTAAAAATCGTGTCTAATCTTACATCATGAGTAGGGTTTCGGAAAAATTTCCGGGAATCCCCGGGAAAATAATATATTTAATAAAGATTTTTCGCATAACTTATTCAAAATTTAAGTAGTAAAAACTTGGTAAAATGTTTAAAAGAAATATGAACAAAAAGTTTGGTTTCTTACAAATAATCGCCCTTACTTTCTAAATTTTTCAAATGTATGTAGACTTTAGTTAAAATATTGGGTGGCAGTATACCTTGACTTGGTTTATTTTTGGAGCATTCTGATTGGTTGATTTATTTTCAACCAGTCCAAATGTTTGAAAATATAAATATTTTTGTAAGGTTTTCATACATAAAATGAACAAAACCGTATGATTAAAAATAAAGTCGACTTTAAATTTTAAATACTCCTTTATATTAAGGGCCAATAATTTTATAAGCAACGTTTTCATTAATAATTGTGATATTTTCAAGTAAGTTTACTTTATTTTAATACACCTGCTGTCAAACTAATATATTCTTTGATATTAAAGAAGAAAATGTCAGGAGTATGGAAATACTTCACAAAAAAGGACAATGCAGCGCAGTGCAATATTTGCCCTACAAGACTAATGGTTAACGGAGGTATCTAAATTAGGTTATCCGACATCTAAATTTGGTTCACAAAATAAAAATTGATGGTCATGCAACTTCTCTTGAAGAAAACAACAAGAATAACGTTCCAGCTAAAATTCACAAACTACTCGAAGAAAAAAGTGTAAGCTGAGTAGGCATTGAACATTTTATGGTAGGGCAAACATTTCCTGAAATGGTATCTAAATTAGCCGCAGTCGACGTAATGTCAATCCGCACTATAACTAGATCTTCGTTTATTCGAGAAAGTTTTTATAATAAAAAGCTGGCATTGCTGATGTAAAGAACATTATATTAAGTTACTACAATAATGTAAAAGATATCATGATAAAAGAAATATCGAGCAATATTTCTAACAATAGGAGATTTACTATAATCGTAGATGAATGGACAAGAATATCACAAAAGAGATATTTGAACATATGTAGTACTTAGAGTAATTTATGTGAAATCAAATGTTCAACATTATGTTATTTTTACTTTGAATTCTCACTACACAGACTGAATTTGTACTGAAATAGGGTTTTAATTAACAATATCGTTCAAAAATATTTCCCGGAAATCAAATTTTTTCAATATTTTTTCAACACTAGTAAGGATATATGTAACTACAAATTTTTTGAGTTTTTATATGTTGGTGCGTAAGCATACTTATGCGCAGAAGGTGAATTATGTTTTTATCTATTGGGCATACAAGTTAATAATGTCGATTTTTTGCTTGAAAAATGCATTTATTATAATAACAAAATAAATTGATGCATTATTCAAAATATTGTCCATCGTTAGCCACTACTTTTTCCATCTTTCTGGTAGCATATGGATTCCGCGCCAAAAGAACTGCTCCGGTTTTGAGGTAAAGAATGAAGCAAGCCAATTTCTGATACCCTGCTCTGAAGTGAAGCGTATTCCAGTAAAGGCGTTTTGCATAGATCGAAACAAATGGTAGTCAGAAGGGGCAAGATGGGCTATAAGGCGGGTGAGCCAAAATTTCCCATCCACTGTTTTTCAAATAGGTTTTGACCAGTCTTGCAACATGTGGCCGAGCGTTGTGATGATGGAAGATTATTGACTTCAAACGAATCAGTTGTGTTCGGTATAGGTCCCCTGTGATCGTCTGACCCGATTTCAACAGCTCATAATACAAAACACCCTTCTGATCCCACCAAATACAGAGTATTACCTTGGCGCCATGGATGTTCGGCTTCGGCGTTGATTTGGCTGAGCCGGGCTTTACATATGACTTTTTGCGCTTGGGGGTATCGTAATGTATCCATTTTTCATCACCAGTAGCAATACGATGCAAACGACTGCAAATTACTTCTTTTTGTAGCGTTCAAGCAGCATTTCCGACATGCAAAATCGCCTTTCAACGTCTCTCGGCTTCAATTCATATGGGACCCAATTTCCTTGCTTTTTAATGAATCGGAATGCTTTTAAATGAAGGGAAATGGCTTGTTGTGTGACTCCCAATGATAATGCAAGTTCTTCTTTCGTTTGACAACAATCTTCGTGGAGGAATGTTGCCAATTCCTCATCTTCAAACTATCTCGACTGACCAGGCCTCTCCTTGTCTTCTGTGTCGAAATCACCAATTTTGAATCGCGCAAACCATCGTTCACAAGTTTTTTGAGTTGGTGCATGTTAACCGTAAGCTTCTACCAACAATCGATAACTTTCAGCAGCCGTTTTCTTTAAATGAAAGAAGGTTATCAGACTTCCCCGCAAAACATCTTTTTTAGGCACAAAATTCGACATTATTATAGCGATTGAAAAAATGTGAGTTTACACTTTGGCGCCTATCGAATACTAAATTATAATGACAGATGTTTACTAGGGTATTCAATTAATCGGCTTTTTATTTTAATCGATTAATCGTGCAAATAATTATTAGGGTTTTTTTCTTAACCGGTCAATCGAACAAAATTTTAAAATTAATCGATTAATCGAAAAAACTTTATGTAAAATAATAAACATACACTTGTTGTGTTTTTAATAATTTTATTTAAAAACGGAATAAAAATAAATTCAGTAACTCTTCTGAAATTCATAAAAATAAAAAAGTGTAAAAATTGAGATCAGATTTTGACATTATTTTTATTTTTTCTGTGCCCTCTTTCACATATTAAA
Source organism: Leucophora obtusa (assembly GCA_949987735.1). NCBI lineage: Eukaryota > Metazoa > Arthropoda > Insecta > Diptera > Anthomyiidae > Leucophora > Leucophora obtusa. The sequence continues at coordinate 223,194,825 of OX465295.1, forward strand.
ATTTTATCCAAATTGGAGAGAACCACACCGCAATGAGTTAAAGAAGAACATAAGATTCCGTACATTAATTTGTATCTCTTTCGTATGCATTGAATACATAAAAAACGTAAATGTAGAGAGGAATTCTATTGAGAATTGATTTTCCCTTTACGTCTCCGTACCTCCATCCCTTTATTTTATTTTATTAATTCAGAGTGCTCACTAAACAAGCTTTATAACATTGAGCATTAATTATAATTTATAATTCTAATAATCATTAATTACAATAATTACTAATGCTTTCATTTAATATCAACGTTTAAAAAGTCGTAAAAAATAATTAAAAATTTATTATATGTAAATAGATACCACTACTTTACTAGATAAGTCCAACAACAGGGTAGTAATTTGGATGATGACAAAGCAAACTGTGATAATTTTATGTTGTTTTTGTTTTTTGTTTGGGATTTAAGATGTTTATTGACGCTCCTACTTAAAACATGAAATTCTCATTGAGTTGAAGTTAACAAATATTTCTAGAAATTCTAAAAGGTCGTCCTTTAATTATTTTCTTAGGCCAGAATGAAATCCGGATAGGTACAATCCTAAAGCAAATTATTTACCACAAGTTTTGCAAAAAAGGTTGAGTTTTTAACACATTTACTTTAATAAAAAATTTATATTTTTTAAACATTTCTGTAATTTTCTACCAATTTCGATTAATCGATTAATCGTAAGAAATTATTCGAATTATTCGTTATTCGAAATTTGGACATTTTGAATTATTCGAACAATTTTTGAGAAAAATTGTACGATTAATTGAATAACGATTAATCGATTGAATACCCTAATGTTTACCCACCAAAATACCATATTTGTTATTATTCACACAAACCGTATGTGACAGTTATGCCATATGTTGTCCAAATCGACATTATTAACTTGTATACCCAATATCAAATATAACATGTCGAGATAGTTCAGATGGTAGAGCTATCGACTGCCAATCTGGAGCCCTAGGTTCGATTCCCGTCACAAGCAAATTTTCTAAAAAAAAATTTACATAAAAAAATATATTTCTATCATAAAACTTTCTTTTAAATCTATTTTTAGACTCAGTAAGCAAATATGCTGGTGTGTAAGCATAACTCATTATTTTCCGCGAGATCGCCATACAAAAATGAAAAGAAAAGTAACTTGTTACCATCATCAGGTATGTAGTTATGTATCTATACTCAAAAAAAAGTCCGTAAAGTCAGCAAAAAATGTTGTTGTGTCAGCAAATTTTTGCTTGCAAAAAAGTTGGTAGTTTCAGCAAAAGTGTTTGCTGAAAATCAGCGAGCTGATTTTTAACACAAAAAATAGTAATCTTAGCAAAAGTTTTGCCAACACTTAGTCGATGGCAAATGAAAAAAATCCTTTCTAAAATCACTAAACTTTTTGCTAAATATTAGTAGACTGAAAAAAACTCAAAAAATTTGTAGAGAAATTTTACTTTAGTTAATTTATTTGCTGAAAATTTAAATATAAAAATTGTGTAGAGTTGTTTTTTTTTATAATTTCCGTTGTCTGTACTACATCTAGACAAGCTGCGATATCTACATCTTGCATATCTGGTTGTCGTCCACGCTATAATTGCGGTTATCAGCAAAATTTTTGCAGCACAATAAATTAGTAAAACATTAGTTCAAAATTAGTTTAGCACTAAAAAATATAACTAAAACTTTTGCTAAAAACGGAATTTCAGCAAACAAAATGCTGAAAACTAGTAAATTTGATATACAAGACGTTTTACTAATTTTTCTACTAACTTATTTTTTTGAGTGTACTTCGTTGTGAAAATCAATTGATACAACAGTAATTAAAATTTGGCACCAGAACTTTGTTTGGCTTATACAAAATTTGCCAGTCACAACCAAAACCATCAGACTACTTAGCGTCAAATTGGGTTGACATCGCAAATCTGTGTTTAATTTTTGGTGTGTATTTTCTAACGTGATCATCCTTTATATAACTTTTAAAGCGAGGTTATGGTCAATGGTAAATAGCCGGATGGTTGGTTGGATAATGTTGGTAACTGTACACTCAAAAAAAAAAGTTAGTAGAAAAATTAGTAAAACGTCTTGTATATCAAGTTTACTAGTTTACAGCAATTTTTTTTTCTGAAATTCCGTTTTCAGCTAAAGATTTAGTTATATTCTTTTACCACTAAACTAATTTTGAACTAAGGTTTTACTAATTTATTTTGCTACAAAAATTGTGGTGATAACCGCAATTATAGCGTGAACGACAACCAGATAGACGAGATGTAAATGTCGCATCTCTGGATGTAGTACAAACAACGGAAATGATAATTTAAAAAACAACTCTACACAATTTCTATATTTAAATTTTCAGCAAATAAATTAACTAAAGTAAAATTTCTCTACAAATTTTTTGAGTTTTTTTCAGTCTACTAATATTCAGCAAAAAGTTTAGTGATTATAGCTAGGATTTTTTTCATTTGCAATCGACTAAGTGTTAGCAAAACTTTTGCTGAGATTACTATTTTTTTGGTAAAAATCAGCTCGCTGATTTTCAGCGAACACTTTTGCTGAAATTACCAACTTTTTTGGAAGCACGCTTCTGACTAAAAATTTGCTGACACAGCTACATTTTTTGCTAACTTTACTAACTTTTTTTTTGAGTGTATGGATAAAACAACAGCTCTACTGCCACAACCACCAACTACTTATACTACCATAATTCGTGATTTGGATGTGTTGTGTGGTGGTTTTAATGTCATAATTGATGTCTTTATTGTGGTCACCGAACGTTTGTTATTTGAGGAAACAACAAATACTACGCAGACTGTATTTAGTATCTATGAATACATACTATAGTAAAATTAAGCGGTATCTATGAATTAAATAAATGAACGAATGAATCACTATAATTTGTTACAATTATTATCTTGTCTTTTTAATATTTACAAAATAAATCTAATGTCCTCAGTTTGTCTAGGCTAAACTTTATTGGTTTCCATGTATTTATTTGAATTATCTTAGTTTGCGATTCTCAAAGTATTTACTCATTTTCACAATTCTCCGTTAGGTATTAACTAGGACTTTAACTGATAAAGTTACCGTTTTACAAATCGCACTTGATCAACAATTTTTGAGTTAATACCCTATTAACTCAAAATTTTTAAAATTTCACTTTTTGCAAGAAATCAACTAACAACATCAATATCTACCTACTGTAAAAATACTGTACGTATTCCGATTACTCTTTCATCTCGAAAAATACATTTGAGACAATTTTCGTGATAGTGTAGTGACTACCTTTGTATCAACAAAAAGGATCAGAAAAATGGTATTAACTCAAAAAATAGATTTTTTTGCAATAATTGCAAAAATTTAAAAGAAAAACAATGTAAATATATTTTCAAATTGAATTTGCTTACTACGATGTATTCGGATTTTCAAATTCTCTTGAAATGTAACCACAAACACTGAAAATTTTAAAATTTTGAGTTAATACCCTCTTGTTGATAAAGTGCGATATGCAATTTCAAATTTAACTGGTTGTAACTTTAAACGGTATCTGCAGTAATCGGTTCAAATATATAATTTATTGAAGCCGGACCTGCCGACTATATGATACCATACCTCAGCCTTATAATTTTCACGCATTTCAAAATGCACATTATTAATATTTTGATTTATAAATTGAACTAACAGTAAACAAATGTAATCAAATAATTTATATATAAACAAGTTTTGAGCAACAAGTTTTTTAGGTAACGGTACTATTCAATACTTTTTGTATTTTTGCAGAAACAGAACAAAATGTAACTGACCTTAACTTTTTGACGAGCACCTTATAAATAGTGCCAAAATTGATCATTTAATTCATAATTATCCCAAATATCGTTGGCATTATTGCTTATATTGGCTTTGATGTAGATGCAACTAAATTTTGTATTTTATAAACCATTATTTGTCAATTTAATTTCATTAATCTAAAAGTTTTTTTTTTAATATTGTGTCAATTACTTCCTACAAAATCATGGTTAAATTAAGAAACCTTTTTAGCAAAAAAAAAACAGACTTCAATTAAATATAATGAAATCTTTTCTAGGCAATAACATTTGAAGAGACCACATTTATTCTACACTCAACAAAAAAGTCTGTAATGGCTACTGACAATTTTGCTATTATTATGGGAAATAAATATATCTATTTTAAGCCCTAATTTTAGCAACGCATGCCTATAGATTTGCAGTACAAAAAAAATTAGTAACCGCTACTAAATTTTAGTAAAATTGTTGTAAACTGTAATTTAAAAATTATTTGCTGAAATCAGCAACAAATTTTACTAAATATTAGTATTACTCGAAGAAAAACCTCCATCATATTTATAAAAAGCTTCACAATTGTAATGAAAAACAAATGTTATAAATATGATAGTTTTTTTTTTAAATGGAAATTTTTTAAATTCGCAAGTATTTATGACGAAAGTAATTGTTAATGTCGATTATTTCGCAAAATACCAACATTTGTTTAATTGTAAATGAGTAAGTAGAAGTTTCAGTTATTATAAAAAGGCAACAATTTTTTAATATCATTTTTTTAAATTATTTAGTAGAATATTTTGCTAATTTTACCAACAAAACTTTTCAAACATTAGTTAAATGTTTTTTGAAATCAGCAACAAAAATTAATTAAAATTTCAATAATTTGCGAAATGAGAGTAGCAAAACTGTTTACTAAGTATTTATATAATAATGAATATAAAAATATCAAGGTTGGCAACCGAAACGAATAACGGTATTGGTATCGATTTTTTGTTTGTTTCGGTATTGGTATTGGTATCGGTAACGGTATTTCATTTGTTTCGGTATTGGTATTACCGATTCCGAAACATCAATACCGATACGTACCGGTATTATTGAAGAATTGTGTTTTTACAATAAATTATGTGTTGTTGTTAAAAACACCATGTTGCTAAAACAAATTAACCCTTTAATGTCACAATTTCAATGGCTGGGAATTTTCAGACGAAACTTCGGTGAAGTATAGATCTATGCCAAAGAAATATTTTTTTATAATTTTTAAAGTTTTGCAGCGCCACTACATAAAATTTTTTGAGTTTTTGAATTTCATTCATCACATAATTTTTGAGACCAATTTAAACAAAAATTTTATTTTTCCTTGAACTTTGATGGGAGAAAAAATGTGTGTGGACACTAGGAAAAACAGCTCGCAAAAAAAACACTTGTATAGCTTTTAAAAATAAACTTCGTAAACGAATGCTGACACATATTCGTTTCAGTTGGAAAAAAAACCGTTAGCAAAAATAACAAAAACTATAGAAACTATGACCGAATATATACAATGTTGCCTATAAGCAACATTTTTTAACGTCAAAATAATAGCAATACGCCTGCTAGCAATACGGTTTTTTATTAAAACCACAGATAGAGTTCTATTAATTTTAAATTTTGCATACTTTGTATGAAAAAATTTATATTTTTTTCTAAAAAACGTAAAAAAAATATTTTATTAGAAACCGATTCAATACCGGTACGATACCGGTATTAAGGAAAAAGGTTTTCGAATACCGGTATTTTTTTAAATTAAGAGTTTCGGTATTGGCATGCGCGGTTCCAGCAATTAATATAAGGGGAAAAATCATACGCCTCAGTGTCTAACTAAATGTATTTGTCTACTGTGGCGTATGATTTTTCCCCTTATATTAATTGCTGGAACCGCGCATGGGTATTGGTATCGGTTATCAAATTGAAGGATTTTAAAGCGGATAAAGGTATTATAAAAGTGTAGTGCAGTGAAACTGAAAAATAGTGAGGTGAAACTGAAAACCGTTTACAAATTGTTCTACTAACATTTTTCTCTGATTGTACAGTTATATTACTTGCAAAAAAAACTAAAAGTAATAATAACATATGTAATTGCAATAACTCTTTAATTACACTTTTATTGCGATTGTGTATTTAGCAAATACATGTGAAAAAAAAATACTGCATACTCGTATTATATTTATGTAAGTGCAATCTACAAATATGACGAATTTCATGATAGACGAATTACATAAGTTAATAGTGGTCTTTCAGCATTTCTGATTCACTGGATAATAGCAGTTTTGTTGGTTTTTCCTTTTCTTATTTGTGGCACAGACCTTGACTTTGAAATAGCACAAACATACATTGGAGCTATTTAACACATGTATGTATGAAGGTAGTTAGATAATTACTATTTGTGCAATTTAAGTCTATATTATTACAAATCGAAACTGGGGAGTTTTTGAACTTATGAAATTGTTTGTTTGTTGTTTTAAAAATTTGCAAGTAATTGAAACATGATACGCTAATTGTCCAACTTTTAACAATGTAGAAATGGACTGTGGCAGAACTTCAAAATAAAACACAAATGAATTGTGTTAGTTACAGTAAAATTTACTTTGGGTATTTGTAATTGCTTGTGATTTTTGTAATTGCTTGTGACCTTCTGGCATATGGCAGCAGCGGCTGGCTCGAACGTATTTCAGCATTTGGGGCCGTATATCGATAATAACGCGGTGAATGTTGTCAATCCTTTCTGGCTAATCGGTGTGGAGCAGCGATTTCATATACGATCTAAATCTTTCTATAAATCGATTGCGGCACATTCTGTGTGACATGTCTACCCGAGTAAAAAAAATTATATATAATTATATGTGGCATATATTACAATATATAATTAGACATTTCGTTACGTATATCCATATATAATTATATATGACGTCTTTTTCCAAAATTTTTCCTTATATTATGCCATATATAATTTCATCTAATTAGATACCGGCCTTTATAATATTGGATATGTTATATATGATTATATATTACATAGCATGGCTGATATTATTGCATAAATAGTTGTATATAGAGCTATATCTTAATATATATGGTGGCATTTTAACAATATATAATTATATATGGTATCATTTAAACAACATATAACTATATATGGTGCCAGTTAAACTATATATTATCATATATGGTAGCATTTAAACAATATATGGTCATATATGCCACCTCATGAACAAAATCTTTAATACAGTTGCAGATATGATAATATATGCTACTAAATATAGTGCCATATATATTTATATATGGTGTTATTTAAGCAATATATTAGCATACGTGGTGCCATTTAAACCATATATTATTATATATGTTGCCATTTAAACAATGTATGGTCATATATGGTACCTCATGATAAAAATTTTTAATACAGTTCCATATATGATAATATAAGAAAATATGTATAGTGCCATATATATTTATGTATTCCCGAGTAAAAACAGTTACATATAGTCGTATAAAATGCGATTAAGTTATATCTGTATAAATATACTGTTTCATCCGAAAAATGGCCCGATGTAATTGTATCAGTTGTTTATCAGTTTTTATCTAATTGTATTAGTTTAGATCTCAACTAATAAAATTATACATTATTCAGATGAAATTATATCCAATTTTTGACCTGATACAATTTTAGCGGTTTATATCTAATGGTATCTGTTTAGATCGTGGTTGGTACAATTTTATATAAATAAAATATATTTGTATACGACATTTGCCTTATATAATTGTATCAAAGTTTTAAAGCAGATCTAATTGCATCAGGTCGAAATTCAGATATAACTATATAAGTTTGTATAGTAATGTATCAATTTGGATCTAAACTAATACCATGCGACATAAACCCTTAAAATTGTATCAGGTCAAAAATCAGATAAAATTTCATATGCTTAATATATAATCTAATCAGTTAAGATCTAAACTGATACAATTAGATAAAAAGTGATAACCAACTGACACAATTATATCGGGCCATTTTGCGCATGAAATGGTATATGGATCACATTAAGTTATATATTACCATATAAAGCTCCATATTAATTTTTTTAATAGCCCTATTAAAAAAAATTAATATGGAGCTTTATATGGTAATATATAATTTAATGTGATCCATATACCATTTCATCCGAAAAATGGCCCGATATAATTGTGTCAGTTGGTTATCACTTTTTATCTAATTGCATCAGTTTAGATCTTGACTTATTAGATTATATATTAAACAGTTAAAATTTTATCTGATTTTTGACCTGATACAATTTTATGGGTTTATGTCGCATGGTATTAGTTTAGATCCAAATAGATACATTTCTATACAAACTTATATAGTTATATCTGTATTTTGACCTGATGCAATTATATCTGCTTTAAAACTTTGATACAATTATGTAAGGCAAATGTCGGCTACAAATATATTTTATTTATATAAAATTGTGTCAACTACGATCTATACAGATACCATTAGATTTAAAACGTTAAAATTGTATCAGGTCAAAAATTGGATATAATTTCATCTGATTAATGTATAGTTTTATTTTTTGAGATCTAAACTAATACAATTAGATAAAAACTGATAAACAACTGATACAATTACATCGGGCCATTTTTCGGATGAAACAGTATATTTATACAGATATAACTTAATCGAATTTTATACGACTATATGTAACTGTTTTTACTCGGGAGGGTTGTGTTATTTAAGCAATATATCACCATATATGGTGCCATTTAAAACATATATTATCATATATGGTGCCATTTTAACAATATATGCTCATATATGGGACCTCATGAACAACATTTTCAATACAGTTCCAGATACGATAATATATGCTACTATATATAGTACCATATACTTTGATATATCGTATGATTTAAACAACCCGAGTAAAAACAGTTACATATAAGCATATATGTGATAAGTTATATCTGTATAAATATACAGTTTCATCCGAAGAATGGCCCGATATATTTTTATCAATTGTTTATCAATTCTTTATCAATTTGTATCTAATTGTATCAGTTTAGATCTGACCTGATTAAATTATGTGTTAATCAGATGAAATTGTATACGATTTTTGCTCTGATACAATTTTATCGGTTTATATGTAATGGTGTCAGGTTCGATCGTAATTGGTTCAATTTTATATAAATAAAATATAATTATATCTGACATTTACCTTATACAATTGTATCAGAGTTTTAAACTGATACAATTACATCAGGTCAAAATTGGGATATAACTATATAATTTTGTATGCAAATATATCTATTTGCACCTAAACTGATAACATGTGATATAAACCAATAAAATTGTATCAAGGCAAAAATCAGATACAATTTCATCTGATTAACACATAATTTAATCAGGTCAGATCTAAACTGATGCAATTAGATAAAAACTGATAAACAACTGATACAATTTTATCGGGCCATTTTCCGGATCAAATAGTACATGGATCACTCTAAGTTATATATTAGCATATAAAGCTCCATATTATTTTTTTTAATAGCCCGATTAAAAAAGATGATATGGTGACATATCTAATTTGATGAAATACAATAACTAATGAGATACAATTTAATCCGAAAAATTGTGAATACAATTGTATCTACGTGGATCAAATTGGATTTAATTACTTTAAATTATATACAATTTAATCCGAATTTTGACAGACATTATTGTATTAAATAATATCTTAATAGTTAAAATTTGAAGCAATTAGGTCCAATTTGATAAAAATTTTGCAATTTTTGTTTTTATTAAATATTGCACGGAAAAACAATGGGGGATTCACGTAAGGTTTCGTGTATTGTGTAAACTAAGCAAATCTAGTAACTTTTAGAGTCTTTATGTGAAACTGCATACATAAAAAGTATTTACTTATTAATGAGTACTTATAGGACCTATAGTATAGTTCAAGAATAACCCATAAAACAAAAAATTCTAAATGAAATTTCAAATAATTTTCCATAAAACATTACAGAATTTTTCACTGAAGGTGAGATTTTTATTTTGAAAGTGAGAAAAGTTCAAATGAAGCTTTGATTTTTGGGCTACTCATTTTAAAATGAAAAAAATACATTAAAATTGTGATAACAAATTTGATATGAGTTTGTAATAAAACTAAATGTCTTGAAATAATCGTTTAAAAATTTTTTGTTTTAATTTTCATTTGTATTTCATGATATCCTTCAAGCCTATTAATAAATTTGGTGCTACGTTATTCCTAAACCAAAATAATTACTTCGAAGAATTGGCTAACTTTTATTAATATGGCCCAATATTCAATTTCAAAATAAAATAATCTGTTGTTTCGATGTAAATTTATAACATTTTAAATGAAAATGATTTTCAATTTCAATTTACTAAGACATTAAGTGTTCATTTAAAACAAGAATATACCACAGATTATATAGGGAAAATAAATGCTTCTTTTTTAAATCAACAGGTTTGTTTTGTTGCTATACATATCTGGTACGAAATCCTATACAAAGTCTGACTGCGTATGTTAAGTATTAACTCTTTTAACATAATATTTTCAACGTCGATAATGTATGGGTCATCTGTCAGATAATATCACTCAGATTCTATTCAAAAATATTTTACCGGATTTTCGTTTTCATGTTATTATTTTTTAAATCACTTGAACTTTATATCAAAATTTGTTTTCCCATGTGAAAATCGAAATATATATGAACACACATGATCATACATTGACTTGTATATGATCATGCATGGGCATACATTGTCATATACGATCATGCATAGTTCAATGTATGACCATACATGATCTCATATATTTCCATATATCTTTGGATCCGAAATTTGAGGGTATATGATCATATATGGTCATATACCTCCATATACCCTCAAATTTCGGATCCAAAGGTATATGGAAATATATGAGATCATGTATGGTCGTATATTGAACTATGCATGTACGTATATGACTATGTATGCCCATGCATGATCACATACGAGCCAATGTATGATCATGTATGCTCATATATATTTCGATTTTCACATGGGTTTGTAAAATAATATTTTCCAATTAAAAATGAATTGTAATTGATTTCGATAAAATCTTAAATGAAATTTAAATTGAACATGAAACTGGGCTATATTTGGTCTTACAATTTAAATTCCATGGTCGAGATCTGATGAAATATGACAACACATGTAAAAAGATATATTTAGATATTGGGTCATATAAAAATTTTTCGAAAGACGGAAATTACGTCTTATTATATATATACAAAGCAATATATAACGAGACATAATTCTATTAAATAATATAAAATAAAGTATATCCCGTTTTACTCGGGAGGGAACATATACCATATATGGTGCCATTTAAACAATATATGGTCATATATGGTAACTCATCAGCAACTACAATATTAACAATATTTCAGAAGCTGTTAAGTGTATTTCAGAAATTTTAAATGTATTTCAGAAATTATGGAATGTATTTCAGAAATTATTAATTATACTTGTTGATTGTTTATCATAGTTAATAGAGAAAAATTTCTAAATTACATTTCATAATTTCTGAAATACAATTGATAATTTCTGAAATACAGTTTGATAATTTCTGAAATACAGTTGTGAATTTCGGAAATACAATTAATAATTTCTGAATTCATAAATCTGAAAAATAATTGATAAGTTCTGAAATACAATTGATAAAACTGAAATTCAATTGATTATTTCTGAAATACAATTTATAAATCTTAAAAACAATTGATACAATTGCAAATGGTGTATAGCGTCAAAAAGATGTAAATAAAATTATTTTATTAAAAAAATTCAATTTAATAAAAAAAATATAATTTTATAAAAAAATTTATAGAAAAAAAAATCATAATTTTATAAAAAGAAATTCATTTTATAAAAAAAAAATGCATAGTCGTGAACGGTATCGAACTCGAGAACTTCTGAGTTTAAACCTTATTTGAACAAAATATTGTAATTTTTATAAAATCAGTGCTCTGCCAGTATTATTTTTTGAACTGTTGTCAAGATCCTACCAAATCCCCAAATATATCACTGGATTTAATTCCATCTGCAATTTATCGGAAAAGTTAAGATCTTACGCAATCCCGAAATATATTACTGGATCGTATTTGATCTGTCGTTTTTTGGATAAATTTAGATTTTACTTAATCGCCAAATATATTGCTGGATCTAATTCGATCTGCCACTTTTTGGATCAAATTAGATCTAAGTTTATCCACAAATATATTGCTGGATCTAATTCGATGTGGCATTTTTCGGATAAATTTACATCCAAGTTTATCCCTAAATATATTGCTGGATCTAATTCGATCTTCCACTTTTTCGGATCAAATTAGATCTAAGTTTATCCACAAATATATTGCTGGATCTAATTCGATCTGCCAAAATTGAGATCAAATTAGATTTAAGTTTATCCACAAATTATAGCTGGATCTAATTCGACCCGCCATTTTTCGGATCAAATTAGATATAAGTTTATCCGCAAATGTATAGCTGGATCCGCCATCTTTCGGATCAAATTAGATCTAGATTTATCCCCAAAGATATCATTGGACCTCCCAATTTTGAGATATAACTTGATCTTAGTTTATCCCCATATATACAATGGGGATAAACTAAGATCCCCATATATACAATGGGGATAAACTAAGATGGGATTTGTCACAAGACAAATCCCAGGACAGGTCCCTGAAATTGAGAGTTCAGTAATCTGTCCTAGGATTTGTCTTGTGACATGTCACAAGGGGTCAATTTCCACCTCCTATGACAACGCCATGTAAAAGTGACCAGTCTATTTCATATAAAGGGGCCAGTTCGGTGACAGTTTGTTAAAATTTCCCGTAGGGTTGCTATAGTTAAAATACATATTTCGCTTAATAAAGAGTTATTAGAAATCTTGATGCATAATCGTATTTTAACTAGAAATTAATTTTTCGATTTGATACTGGCAACACTTGTTTATTTTCTCTGTTTTCCCAAATAAGTCGTAAGTGATGTACACATTTAGTAAACGATTTACACGGTAATCGGAAGTGAAAATGTATTTTCTTAAATTAGAGAACTAATGATGCTAAGATAAATTTAAAAGCCATTAAAAACATTTTTTTTTTGTTTATAAAGTAAATCAATGGAAATGTGTGTAAAAAAGTATTTTTTTTGAACATATTATTCGAAGCATACAAAAGTAATCGAATTTCGAATAATGTTTTGACAGTCTGTACATCACTATTGTTTTGTTTTTCTTTTTAATTTTATTTTTACATTTTTTTTGAAATTTTTTCGAAAAAGGTCATTGGCAACGGAATTGTTGTAGCTTTCTTCAGTTTGATGGATGCAAGTTGTTGGAAGCCACACTATCTAGGGATGTGATGGCTTTAAGAAATCATTTCATGCCTGAAAACGAAATAATTAACAATTAAATGGTGGCTTCCTCACTCCAAACTTTATAAAAGGTTTAAAGTTAATGAGTATCGACTATAAATCTATACTATTTTTTTTTTTTTTTTGGTTATTTAGCAAATATGAATTGTTTTTCACAAGTTAGTTTAAAATCCCGCAATAAGACTGTTGTAAAAGTTTATGAATTAGACCATAAATTTTTTAGAAAACAAATGCTACCCGAGTAAAAAAAATAATATGATGTCATTTGTAATGATATCTTATTTACTATAATTGGAGATATACTATGACCCGAACAATGGTGGATAAAATTATATCTGATAATATCTAAATATATTAAATCATATAGAATCTTATCCGAATTTTTACCCATTACCAACTATCTAATTTGATGTTGAAAGATATAATTATATAACGCTTTATATTTCAGGTTCAAAACAAATGCTATTAAAAAGTACTAAAAAATAACACCCTTAAGTTAGTAATTTAAAATTGAAATAAAAATTTAACGCTGTTATTAAAAAAAAAAAACTTTTTAATTAAGCTTTAGAACATGGTTTTATTATAAATGCATCACTATTTTATTGAATTTGTTTTTATTTTGTTTTCATGCAAATTTGGGAAAATTTTCAAAAAAAAAGAGTTTAGTCTTGGAATTTTTGCAGTTTTTTGTTTCGGTTGGATACAAAATGTTGCATTCCATCTATTCTTGGGTGGATGACTCTTAAATAACTCATTTAAGCATTGTAAATTCACGTTATTTAGTTTTTTGCAGTGGTTTTCTTTTTCCAAACTTTATCAAACAGATATTTTAGGATATACACTGCTTTTTTAAGCGTTTAATAAATTTTTCTTTATTAATCATTTGTGAATATTCTTTTTGCCAAATTAGCTTAAAAATCTGTAATTAGGTTATTTTAAAAGTTTTTGAATAACACAGTAAGTGTTTTGCAATTTTTTTAAGTGTTTCTTTGATATCAGTTAGTTTTAAATGATCCTTTCACTTTAAAATATTAAAATTTCTTTTAACAACTTTTTGATGTTATAAGAGTGTGTGAACTACAGTACGTATGAATGTATAATTTAGTTTTTTATACAGACATCTGCAAATTTATCACTATACGAATTTGTATACAAGAGCATCCATATGTACAAAAGTGTTATTTTTCTAGCTCCTCGCACATTTTCAAATATCTTGAGTGGCTCTCTGCGGTGTTAAGCAGCAAGATAGTTTGGTTTTATGTCCTCAAAATTATCCTAAAAAAAGTTCATGGCTTAATGCACCTGTATACCTATTTCTCCAATTTTTATATTGAATATCGAAATTTTTGACGTGCTATCACATATCCGAATTTCACAAAAATCGGAGACTCTCCTATGAGTACTTTCCTTAATAGTTTACGAGATATTGGGCACAGGGGTATGGCATCACCAAAAAATAAGTTATAAAAATATTGTAATCACTAGATGGCACTTTGTTCAAAAAATTGACAATTTTCTTTTTTTTATTTAAATTTAAATAATAATAAACAACAAAGCAAAACAACAAACGGATATCTCAAATTTCATTATTTGAATATATTCCGAGCTTGTTTTTTCCTTATTTTCAGCGGTTTTTGTGTTTTAAAATATAGGCTCAGCTGATAGGAAATCAAAACTTACACTACTCACCGATAGAGGGCGCTGAAATTTATACTACCTCAGCAACTATTTAGTATCAGTTTAATATCAGTTGAGACTATATTTAAAAAGACAAAAACTGCACAAAATGCACAAAATAAGGAAAAAACAAGCGCGGAATAAATTCAAATAGTAAAATTTGAAATATCCGTTTGCTTTTTTGCTTTGTTGTTTGTTATTATTTAGTTTTAAATAAAATAAGAAAATTGTCAATTTTTTTAACAAAGTGCCATCTAGTGCAGAGACTATTAATTATAGAGATAGGAAATCAAAACTTACACTACTCACCGGTGGATGGCGCTGAAATTTACTATTACCTGAGCAATTATTTAGTATCAGCTGAGCCTATATTTAAAAACTCAAAAACTGCTGAAAACTGCTTAAAAATCAGGAAAAACAAACGCGGAATATATTCAGATAATAAAATTTGATATATCTGTTTGTTTTTTTGCTTTGTTGTTTTGTTATTATTTAAATTTAAATAAAAAAAGAAAATTGTCAATATTTTGTACAAAGTGCCACCTAGTGATAACGAAGTCGTTATAACTTTTGTTTTTGGTGATGCCATACCCCTGATCTAGTGATAACGATGTTGTTATAACTTATTTTTTTGGTGATGCCATACCCCTAATTTTTTGTAAACAAATAATTTTTAAAAATTTGGTGTCACCTTTGTAAAAAAAGCTGTTTTCGTACAAAGACTTCGTCGGAACTTGAAATGGAGCAATTATCTTGTGTGTCCAGCTCTACCTTTCTAACAAATGCATAATTCATTTGTTAGCTTTTGTTGATTCTAATATTTTATGAAATAAAAAATTCTAAAATTTCAAATATTTTTATGACAAGCATATGAAACAGAAAAGCCAAGAATTTTAAGCTTTCGTAGCATTTTTATAACTACTTAATTTTTAAAAAGCTAAATTTATACCCACTTAAAAGTTTTATAAAGGCTTAAATTTATATGGAATATTTATACGAAATCCGAAAAAAAGAAACCTAATAAATAAATTATACTCAGAAAAGTTCTGTAGTTACTACATAACAGTTGTTTGTGTATTAATGCGGTTGCAGTTATTTTAACTACAATTGCAATGAGTGTTTCATGTATCAAGAAAATGTTGGGCTTTTCATAATTTAAAAACTTAACCCTTTGGGGAGTGTCATACATTATAATTAATGAACGTCGACTTCATCAACTCGTCACTGATTTCAATTTCAACCAAAGCGCTTTTCATTTACTGTTATCGGTTCGTTATTTTGTTGTTATTAAAATTTTATGCAGGCTGTGAAATTTCAAAATAGCATAAGATCAGTAGAGTGCAGTTTGTCTTGTGATCATCAACGCTGCCGAGAATGTGTTGAAAGTTAAAAAAAATGCTAAAGTTAAGTCTCAAAAATTGTGTGATGAATAAAATTCAAAAACTCAAAAGATTTTATGTAGATATTAGTAATAGAAAAAATATAAAATTAAAATTTTAAAAAAATTAAATATTTAAAACCAATTCGACAGAGACAATAGTATTAAAAGAGCAAAATATTACATTGTACCCAATAAGTACACTCATAGAAATAAATCCGTAAAAATAGCAGAAAAAGTTACTAAAAATTAGTTAAAAATGATGCTGCAGAAAAAACTGCTAAAATTAGTAGATTTTTTTACTAAATACTAGTAAAATGAGAACAGCAAAATTAAAACTGCTAAATTTACAGAATGTTAGTTATATTTAGGCTAACTTTTAGTTAATTGAAAATAGCAAATTGTACTGTAAAATCTGCAGAAAATTTTGCTAAATATTTGTAGACTAAAAATAGCAAAAATAAACTGTTAAATCTACAAAATTTTTGCTATTTTTAAGCTAAATTTAGTTGAATGCAAATAGCAGTCTATTCTGCTAAAATCAGCAGAAATATTTGCTAAAAAATTGTAAACTGCTGTTTTCAAAAGGCTCGAATTTTATTTGCATTTAAAAAAAAAATCGAAAAAAAACTTCTAAAATTTTAAATTTTTTGGTGATTTTTTAGGCTACTACTTATTTAGCAAAATTTTTTGCTGATTTTAGCAGGTTAATTTGCTAATCTCCATTTACAAAAATTTAGCTCATATATAACTAAAATTCTGTATATTTAACAGTTTTAGTTTTGCTGTTCCTATATTACTAATATATAGCAAAAATAATCTGCTAATTTAGCAGTTTTTTTCTGCAGCATCATTTTTAACTAATTTTTAGTAGTTTTTACTAAATTTTTTACGGACTTTTTTCTATTAGTGTAAGGAATACCAATTACACTATGCGACAGTCAAAATCGGGATGGGATGAAACCAACGGGAAATGTTATATCGGTCAAAAACAAGTTATACGTGTCCCGGCGTTTCGCTGGGTCACCCCTAGGAATCGAGATATATCTTTTTCTTGACATAACTCGAGAACCACTAATCCGATTTTGCTCAAACAATTTTAAAAAAATTAAAAATTACAATTCCTTTAATCTGTTCATATAACGTTTTTCTATATACTCAACAGTTTTGCCGGTAAAAATAAATGTTTGTTACCGCTACCATAAAAATCAATAACCTTTTGTTTATTACTTTTTTTTAATATTTTAGGCAAAAAATATTTTTTTCTTCATACATTTATTTTTACCGGCAAAACTGTTGAGTATATAGAAAAACGTTATATGAACAGATTAAATAAAATTGTTTGAGCAAAATCGGACTAGTGGTTCTCGAGTTTGATATATTTTGATTCCTAGGGGTGACCCAGCGAAACGCCGGGACACGTATAACTTCTTTTTTACCGATATAACTTTCCCCGGTAGTTTGAACCCTTCCCGATCACTGACCCCTACCATTTGTCTCACAGTGTTATATGTTAGTTGCATTAACCAAACTAGATCAATTAATCAAAAATAAAACATTTACTTTTAATTTAGAATTGATTTTTGGTCACATTAATCATTGGGTGCGTTCGGCAGATACAATTTGACAGTCAACAGTTTTACAACAGTTGTGCAACTATCTGCTGAACGACCTGATCACTAACCGCTCAGTCTGAGCGCTCAGGTAGCGCTGTCACATTTTGGTAGCGTAAAAAATGTTTGCTACTTTTGATCAAATAGTGATACATTTGTTGTTGTTGTTTTTAAAAACTTTTTGTTTTGTATGATTGACAAATAAAAACATACAAATATAATTCAAAAATAAAAAATTTAAAAAATCAAAGGAAAATATAGAAAAATGTATTTAAAAACAAAACAAAGAAAACATAGTTCAGAAGAGTAAGTAATCACAAAGCGCTACAAGTCACCGGTATCAGTTTAAGGTTTCTCTGCCGAATGCTACCAATGTTAACATAAATTATGTCAATACTGCTGCAGATAATCGGTTATAACACCCGAAATAAATTACATTAAAATTTCTTCAATACTTTTGGTGATCACAACTACACAAAATGCTTCAATAACCGAAAGTCAGTACCATAGAGATCAATTAGTTAAAATATTTACAATTTCTAATATTTCGGTAACACAACCGATATTATCGGTTATAGAAAAAACTTTAATTGTCAAAATAGAAACAGAAAACTGAAAAAAATAAATGTACAGAAAATATAAAGAAATTAAATAAAAACTTAATGTAGCATTCTTAATACATATTTTGAATTTTTGCGTTACATGAAAACAAACATCATAATACAAACATTAATAATATTGGACGCGTTTAACTGGGGATACGATGATTTGTATGTATGTATATAAAAGATTTACATATAGTACAAAAATCTTATTTTAATAATTTGAAGACAACGACGCAAAAATTTATCTGTAAGGACTTATTGTACTCAAGGTAAGCTATATATATGTAAATACGGTTCTAAATATCTTCTAAAATTAACAATTTATTTGTAGGTGTTAATAAACAACAATGAAACCAGGAGATTTAACAACGAAATCAATAAATACAGAGCGTGAAGTAGCAATAAATTGAACACAGGTTCAAAGTTCCTTCTTCGCATAAGAAAATCTTGTTTTCAGTTTGTATGAAAATTGTATGGAAAAACTAAAAAAGTTTTCGGCTCAAAAACTAAAAATGGTCATAAACTACCAGTTTTTGCCCAGTCTAAATACACTATTTTCAAATTTCAATTGAATTTAAAGTCCAATTTACACTACAACCAAAACTAGTAGTTTTTAAAAACTTTTACCCCTCAATTCATAAATGCTTTGTAAAGTTATAGCAGGTTTACAAAACGTCATTTTAATAAAAAATTTGTTCAATAAACCTCCTATAATTTTACAAAGCGTTTATGAATTTAGGGGTTAGTTTTTGATTCAAAACTAATAATTTTTGCTTAAGTGTAGTACTACATTTAGACTCAAAATCAGCAAAAACTACCTAGTTATTGGCTCTTGTTAGATTTTATTTGTCAAAATCCATATATGAGAAACAATCAAAAAATAGTTTTGTACAAAATCTATGTACTTTTTGCTCAGGTCCAAATGTAGTATAATACTGCATTCAGACTCGGCAAAAACTTTGGGTTTTGCTTATTTTTACTTCAGTCGAAAATTGGGAATCAGGTATTTTTGGTAGAATGCCTTCCCAACTGTATTACCAACTGATTCTTTTGACAAGGCGTGAGACTAAATACAATACTCTCAATGGTAGCTACGCAGTCAAAAATCGCCAGTTGTGCCAAAAATCAAGCACTGGCATACCACTGGGTCACCACGGTGTTAAAAGTGAATGACTGGCAGAACAATTATTGGGACGCTTTGCCAGCGTTTGCAAAAAGCGTTTTACCAGTATTTGTATTACAAAACTTTCGGTGGTTTATAAAAAAAAATCACTGGCAAAGAATGGGCGTAGAGTGATATGCCAAGGTTTGCAACCAGTGGTTATTCAGTGCTACCTAGTCAGACATTGCTAGCGGTACAAATATCAATTCACTGGCAATGATTTTATAAAAATGCTGACGCTTCGCTAAAAAAGGTTTGTGGTCAGAAGGTTCCAAATTCAAATCCACCCTGTGTTTTTATTTTGATCATGGATGGTAACCGAAACGAATGCGGTTATCGTTAGGGTAACGATATTTTATGTTATTTCGGTAACGGTATTTTAAGGGTAACGCTATTGCATTTATTTCGGTATCGGTATTTTAAGGATAACGGTATTTGAGTTATTTCGGTAACGGTATTTTAAGGATAAAGGTATTCCGGGTATTTCGGTAACGCTATTATAGGGGTAACGGTAGTCAGTTGAAAGGGTTTTGAATCGATAACGGTATTTTAGCGGTATTGCCTGCCAACCCTGATTTTGATCGATTAATCGATCAAAAAAATTTTAATAGAAAAATAATTAATTATTAAAAGTTATTGGATTATTGTTTTACGTATTGATTGTTATAAAACTCTTGTTGCGGAACTCCTCTTGTATGTACAGTGGGGCGCACTGGTCAAAACATGTTAGTATTTAAGAAAACTTAAGTACCGAAAGATGACTGACATACGGAATAAACTATACTATCTATCTAAATCTGGTGTCTGTGAAAAAACAAATTTTTCTTTTTGTATTTGCCTTTAAATTTTGATTTTTTTTTATTCTTGAAAATATCGTCCGTTAAAATTTGCTATTAAAGCATTTTTTTACAATTTAGTTTTAAACTACCCAATAAACATCGAAAAGCTAAAATTTCAAGTGCTTTAAAGATTGCATGAATTAAAATTCTTTGAAAGCCATTTGTTTCAGTTAAAATCAAGTTCAGAAATTGAGGAAACTTTTTGGAAATTCTCTTTTTAGTTTCTGTCGGCAATAAATAACCAAATATAAATAATTTTCAAACTTCATAAAAACAGGCATTTTACTGAACTAAAACAAATAAGATTTGCAGAATTTAATTCCAAAAATTTAAATCTAAATTGGTACTTATTAGGGCAAGGAATTCCATGCGAATCCATGTTTTTTTAATAGTCCAAAACTAATATGGAATAAAAATTTATCCGCATCATGAAATTTAGAACAAAATTACATCGTTTTGTAGTTGCATATTTTGACAAAAATTCATGTTTTACCTATTTCCACAGGTTCTTCTTCATCAGTCCTGTGATAGGTTCTTTTTTGTCAGTCCTGTAACAGGTCCCCAAGGACCGGTCACGTGACGTGTCCGGTGACCGGTTCCTTTTCCCACAGGGCACCCAGCAGAAATTACTGCTTGCTTGGCAGCAGTTTTGTCAGGGAAAGTTGAGCAGTGAAGCGATTGCATTATTGACGATATCATGCCTGATTTTTGTTCGAAATAGCTCGCGTGAAATCACTTGTTTCGAGATCCGAAAAGGCATGAATTCACCGGTGTTAATTAGTGCTCCTGTTTTTCTTTTAAAATGTCGATAATTCATGCAATTCAAAGCTTTTCAATTATTTAAAATCATGCCTTCTCGAAAGCACAATATTCCTGAATATTTTTCCGTGAAGAGAAAATGCCTCTTTTTTTAGTAATACCTCTTATTTAATTTAAAATAACTTTTTTCCACATTTTAAAAAATTTTGATAATTAATAATTGCTCATTTCATGCCTTTTTGAAAAGCACAGCAAAAAGCGATGTAAACAATTAATCAACTTATGCTGTTTACGAAGTTATACATTTTTAGAAGCGGTAAAAGTAGCAGTAAGGAAACAGTAATCGTTTTTACTGCTTCCACATTTTTGCTGGGCAGTTGCAAGGAAAAAATTTTTTTAACGTTTTTAATTTAAATTTTTTTTATTTCATAAAATCAATTTTTTTTTGTAGGAAAGCTCCGTAAAGACCAACTTTTTTTTTGCTCTCCCATCGCTGGCATATTAGTTCCAAAAAAACAGTTTGCCAGTACTTAGCACAGCCAGTAGTAGTCAAGCTGTTATCACTCATTTATGTGTTTTGCCACCAAGTATTATAAAGGGTTTTTCAATAAGAGCGCTACAAAAGTTTTTTTAAATAAAACAAAAACGGTTTTGGATATCAATGAAATTATTCCTGTGAAAGTACGTTCGATGCCATTATGTATGGAAATCGATCTCTTTTGCATGGCCACCACGGGAACGCTTGCAGAAGTCCAGACGCTGAACCCAATTTTCGACGGTTTTCAAGCATAAATCGGCCGATATTCGTACGAAGTTCATCAATCGTCGCTGGCTTGTTGGCATAGACCATAGGTTTGACGTAGCCCCACAGGAAATAGTCCAACGGCGTCAAATCGCACGATCGAGGCGGCCAATCGACTGGACCATTTCGTGAGATAACACGTTCTCCAAACTTGGTTTGCAATAAATTGATTGTGACATTCGCTGTGTGGCTTGTGGCGCCGTCCTGTTGGAACCACATGTCCTCCAAGTCCATATCATCCAATTGGGGGCCAAAAATATTCGGTTATCATTGAACGGAAGCGATTCCCATTCACAGTAACGTGCCGGTCTTAATCATCACGGAAGAAGTACGGCCCAATGACGCCGCCGGCCCATAAACCGCACCAAACCGTAATTTTTTCGGGATGCAATGATGACTCATGGAGTACGTGTGGATTGCTGTCTGACCAATAACGCATATTTTGTTTATTGACGAAGCCATTCATTATGACGACCATAAATTGGACGTAGCGCTCTTAACGTTGAGGCCACTGACTCCGAATTTCGGTAGTAAATTTTAATAATTTCGACTCGTTGTTGGCTCGTATATCTTTCCATCATGAAATGGCAAACCTTACTTAAGAGAAATGTCAAAGGAGCGGCAAGAAATATGGCGTCGTTTGCTGTCCCTGTCTTTCTACTTTTGTAGCGTCCCTGTTGAAGAACCCTTTATGTGTCGTTAGCTCAGTGGGTAGAGCAATCGTCTGCCAATCTGACGGCCTGGGTTCAAATTACGACAGGACCAAAAAAAATACATATGAACTTTTTTTAAATTTTATTTTGCAAAATATATTTTCAGACCACCTATTTATTGGTTTCATACTTGCGAATTTTTCATTGGCATTGAAATTTAATTAGCATTACTAGATATCAATGCCAATGCCAAAAAATTTAATTGCCATTCAATGGCAATGAAATTTTTTTCAATTGTCATTGATTAAAACAATGGTAATGAAATGTGCACGTAATGGTAATGAAATGTACATATAATTGAAGAAAAAAGCATTGTATACAAAAAATATTGTTTTATAAAAAAGGACATTAAGGCAAGAATGTAAAATTTCTGAGTTATAAACACTATAAATATTCGTTATTTTATCAAGTTTTATCAAGTATACTGCTGTTCACTCTTGTTTTAACACTCTTTAGTCTAGATGGATCAGCCTCTAGTAATTTAAACTTGACAAAATAGCGAATATAAGATAAAAAACACGTGAATGTTTTTTTTTTAATTTGTTCTTTTATCGAAACATGAAAACAAATGCTTTTTTCATCAATTATAATTGGGCATTTAGGCATTGAACAATGCCAATTGCAAAAAAATTTCATTCGCATTGATCAATTGTAATGCCAATTAAATCATCAATTAATTGGTCCATTCAATTAACTAGTCCCAAGTATGATTGGTGTTGCCAGCGTTTTGCCAAAGTTAAAAAAAAAATTTTGTTTCTCCAGTGCTTTTCCGTCGCTTTTTGAACAGCCGGTCCTTTTGTCTAATGATGTTATCATTTTGAAAAAGCACTTTTTGCCGGTAGTTGTACCACCTGTTAAAGTGCTTTGCCACCGTTTTCCCTTTTGTATTTTTCTGAATTGGTAGTTACTACTTTTCTTTTAATCCTAGAACACTACTGTTAGTCGATTCGACTAACACCACTTACATTTTTGTGCACAGCTTTTTTCTCGTTTTACCGATCAGTCTAAATTCTCTTGTATTCTCAGTCAAAGGTGTTCTCTTGTTCCGAGTGGTCACATTGTTGCAGTAAGTATTGCTATTTTTGAGTTATTTAGCAAAATGTTAGTCGATTCGAATAATGGCTAGTGTTATTAGTTCTTGTTTATTTATTATTTTCAACAATTGATCTCAAGAGTATTTGATATTAATATAAATTTTAAACTAATTGTTTTACATAAAATAAAATTTGTAAATTGATTTACATTTAAAATAAAACCAACTGTCAACCTTGTAAAGATTTTTTGGTGATTCAAATATAGATATTTAAAAAATCGGTAATATATATCAAAAATTGTGATAAAAACCATGTAACCAGCTAATTTCTAATGCATGGATTACATTTGAGTTATATATTTCGATATATATCAGCGCATTGTCACCTGTTTCACAAAATTTATAACAATCTGACCAATTTTTGGTTAATACATAAAATTTGTTGCCAATTTTATAGGCCAAATGTAAACTCCGTAACCAGTAACTCATAAGGTTTTTTAACTTTAATAGCTTATATTTTAATAACCAATGAAGCTAAACACTAACTGTAAGACTTTTTATGAAGAGGAAAAGTAGCGCTTTTAGTAAAAATTAATACATTTTACAAACTTTTCCGTATGTCTTTGCTAACACGACTTCAACTCTGTAACGATTTTTCGTCATAATTTTTGATAAAAATGCATTCACACGAATTTTGAAGTTATCTATTAATTATATTGCGAAAAGTATAATGTTATTTATACTCAAATGATCGTTGGACTGTAAATAATCATCTAGTATAACAGACTTGAAGGTTTTCTGCAGCATGTAACATTCTCGAGATGAAAAAGGATGTCTTTAATAAGATTTGAAAAAATATTGTAAACTCCGTTCCTAATTTTTACACCAAATTATTTAACGAGTAAAAAAAACGATGGCATATTTGGATTCACCTTGTAGGCATCATAAGATTTTATTTCGGAAAGAAAATTCGGACAAAGCGTTTCTGAAAGAAAACGAAGAAAGTAAACTCCGTAACTGTAAACTCCGTAACCAAAATTGTTTGCATCAGATTGCGTTCAAAAAAATGTAGGTAAATATTTAAAATATTTCAAGCAACCATAAACAGAGGTGATTCAACTAATATTTATGCGTCAAAAGACGATTCAACTAATAATTTTGCGTCAAATCAAAAAAATTTATCAGTTTTTTACCCTAAACTGCTGGAGCGAAAAACGATTGATTTTGCATTTCACTGGTTTGGAATCGATATTTCGAGCCATTACTGACATTAGTTTGACAAATTAAATTTCACACAATTTAAGAATTTTTTGATCGCAAAATGTTATGTTTTTAATATATTATTTTGTAACTTCGCAACCGCTGATGGGATTTTAAAAAATTTTATATTTTTGAAAAGCATTTAAAAGTAGCAAAAATACAAAATTAAAAATTTGCGGAATGAATTGTATTTTTATTCGCGAAACCGCAAATTTGATAAACACAAATTGTATATTATTGAAAAGCATGTTGAAAACCCAAATACGAAAAACTAATAAATTGAAGAAAATTCGTACGCAATTTTTTTTGTTATATCTTTTGCTTGTGAAAATGTAAACTCCGTTACCATAAAAAAAATTAAAATTGTGCAAAAAAAGTTATTGCGGCAATTTGTAGAAGAGATTTTTTGCAATTAGGTTTATAATGACTAAACTTACTGATTCCATTAAGAAAATATTAACACTTTTTGTTTCTCACAAATTTTTTTTTGTAAAAGAAGGTGTTCTAATAATGAAAATATTAAGCGAGTTTTTAAAAAATAGACTTTGCAACCAAAATTATAAAATATATAAAAAAAAAACTTACACATCGGTATCGTTGAGATTGGATCCCTGGCTTTGTGCGTGTCAGGCGGATACTCTTCTTCTGAGCTACAGTCTTGTGCTTAAATCAGATTTTCGTTTTTATAATTACTTACCAGCCAATATTTTTCTGAGCGCTCAGAAATAATGACCCATAAAAGGACCTAAAATACGAGCATTTTCAGAGTGCTCAAATTTTAGAGTCATAAATGAAACATAATAGACTCTTATTTATGAGTGTATTCAAAAATTCTTTAAAATTTTTGCAATACTCATAAATGACTCAAAAATTAATCATAAATGACTCATAAATGGCTCAGAAAATTCAAAATCTTTCAGCAATGCTCATAATTTGGAGTCTTTTATGAGTCATAAATGTGCGCTCAGAAAGAGGCTTCATCGGTGAAAAAGATCGGTCAGAAGGTCTAAGGGCTCTTTTATGAGTTTTTTCGGACTCTAATTGTACACTGGGTTTATATTTTTTAGCACAAGCTTATTTTTTATTACCAAGGTAGTTTTTTAGAATTTATATACATATGTATATGAACTTACAATACACTTTGCAAATTACAGAAAATGGAAGCGAATATTTAAAATCAGGCATTTTAAAAAATATTGAAACATTAAAAAAAAATTCACACACATTGGTTTTGTAGAGGTATGATCCGTGAGGCCGTTAATTTAAACATAACAATAATATGGTTAAATTAAGAGAACTAGATTTATACTAAATTAGACAAATACCATATGGTATTTGTTTTTTATATTAACTGAATTTTCGCTCTTACATATCAACATTAAATATTAATGACGAATCTGCGTAAAACCCATTAAAGTTACAACAAATTTCAAACAGCTAATGTTTATAATATTTGCGTTATAATTAAACGTAGGGTAGAGGGGGGATCCTTCGCCACTTTTTTTTTTAAGTACTGTAATTTCCTAACCTCTAATTATTTTTAAAAATTACTTTCAAATTGAAGATCTACATATCTTGGCTTTAATTTCTATGATTTTTATTCTAATTATTTGCATATTTTCTATTACTTTTTTAATGATTTTCAAAGTAACCCAAATCGGCGTAACAGCCCCAAACTTGGCGGATATTCGCCAAAAGAGCTAGATACAATTTCAACAAAAAAAAAATTGTTAATGTGGCAAAGTCAATCTTTTAACCACTGAAATAATTAATTTAGAATAAGTTCTTTAAGATATGTGATTCTTTTTAATTAATAAATCTCCACTACATTAAAAAAATAATTTAAAACTATAATATAATGATTCTTCAAAATTGCAAAAAACTGAATAATTAATATAAATTTAAGAAAGAACACGATTGTTCTAATTTACTATTAAACATATTTTAAACATATAGAAAAGTTATTTTAGGCAGGGATGTACCAACTCTTTGTAGCTTCAGGGGCCATCTGGTGATTGTGCCCCAGAGACAGACACTAACATAAAATTAATATTTTTCACACTTTTTAAGCATTTATTAAAATCTAATTATTATTTTCTGAAAGCTTAGGATCATAATGAAAAATTATGTTTTTATCACTAGATTTGAGTAAGTAATTGCAAAACTTACGGTGGGTCTCATACTGTAGGTTTAACTTAACTATAAACAAAAGAAATGTCAAAAAAATATACACAAAACAACAACAAATTTTTGGGTTAACTATTAACTAAAGTGTAAACCTGCAGTATGAGATCGACCGTTAGTTGTTTTTTTTTTTTTTAAAGAGGAGCAACACTCAGGAAATTCTTTCTATTAATTAACGTGTTGCTTCCTTTGGAAAGGGGATAGATAAGAAGTGAAAGGTGGTGAAAGATGAAGGGCTTCAAATATGGCAACACTGTAATTGCGCGAGATGTTGAATTTTTAGAACAGTTGTTGCGCGCCATCTGACGGTGACTTGGCGAACTTTGTTGAAGCTTTTTAGTTCATAGCCCTGTTATATTATTTTACTTCGGTGGGGTTAAGTGCTATGGGAACACCGTAGGAGGACGCTGCGATATGTATAAGGGATAGAAAAAACTCATACATATTACTATTTTTCATAAATTGATGTTGCCTTGGTTGGGGCTCGAACCCGCAACCTCACGTGTAACAGTCCAACGCGCTAACCATTACACCACAGCGCCCACTTGCTTTCAATTATTTTTTTGGCACCCCAAAAAAACACAAAAACACGTCTGTCTGTCTGTTTGCGACCACATGTGATGTAAATTCGTCAAAGTGGATGTCAAGGAAAGGTAATTGAAAAATGTACAAAATATATTTTTCCCAATTTGTTATCTCCCTTAACATCGGAGAAAAATGGGTTTAGTGTATGTGCCCCACTGGCGAAGGATCCCCTCTATCCTACCCAGCAAAATCTAAGTAATGGATGCTCATTACTAGGGCAAGTTTTTTTTGCATTTGAAATTAAATGCCATTTTTTTAATTGTTTTGTAAAAATGTAATTTTTACGGTTTCTTGCCAAAAAAAGCCATTTTGTGTAATTTTTTTTAGACTTTTCATTAAGAAATTTTAATTAAATACAATAAAACCAAAAAATAAAAAAAAAAAACTTTACAAAAAAATATTTATTTTAATGTTGGTAAAAATTAAATCCCATATTTTTTCTGCAAGGAAAATTTCATACCTTAAAAATCGCACTAATTTGCGTCGATTGCACTTTACAAGTTCGACTGTGAATACCATCATTATTGTTTTTTGTTAGAAATATTAAAAAAAACACTTAAATCAATAAGTATTTTATTAAATTTTTGTATTAAGTATGACATTATTGTTGGTTTTTTTGTGGCAATTTTTTTTTATTCCATTTCCCTTCACCTGGTAATAGAAGGTTTTGCTGGCAAATAAGCTACTAATTTGTGAAAACTCTTTTTAGTAAATAATTAATTTTTAAAGACATTCTTGCTTTCTTTGTTTTTGTTTTTAGAATTGATTACAATATTTAGCAAAACCTTCTATTACCAGATAGGTAAATGGAAATGAAATAAGAAATAAAGCATTGCAAGTACATATTTACACTTTGTTCAAATTTAATATTATTTTATAATGGTGGTGTCATTGGAGGTAAGTGGTTGCCTAAAGCTTACCGGTATAGACTCAAATAAGTCATTACGAAGAAAGTACTGAAATAAGTTGTTACTTGTAATATTCAATTTATTAGTTAGTCATACCGACAAAAATAAATTCTTACTTGTAGGGAGTAAAATAAGTCGTTACACATTAGTGTGCAATTCATTGGTTACATATAGGAAATAAAATAAGACGTTACCGGACTTTAAACTCATTGCAAATAAGAACAATATAACATAATATCATTATTATATTATTTAAAAGCCTCCACATAAGTTGTTGCATATCTCTATATCGTTATATGTATATATATACACTCAAAAAAAAAGTCAGTAAAGTCAGCAAAAAATGTTGCTGTGTCAGCAAATTTTTAGTCAGGAGCGTTCTTGCAAAAAAGTTGGTAATTTCAGCAAAAGGTTTGCTGAAAATCAGCGAGCTGATTTTTACCAAAAAAAATAGTAATCTTCAGCAAAAGTTTTGCTAACACTTAGTCGACTGCAAATGAAAAAATCCTTGCTAAAATCACTAAACTTTTTGCTGAATATTAGTAGACTGAAAAAAACTCAAAAAACTTGTAGCGAAATTTTACTTCAGTTAATTTATTTGCTGAAAATTTAAATATAGAATATGTGTAGAGTTGTTTTTCTTTTTTTTGTCATTTCCGTTTCCAGACAAGCTGCAACGTCTACATCTTGTCTATCTGGTTGTCGTCCACGCTATGAATGCGGTTATCAGCACAATTTTTGTAGCAAAATAAATAAGTAAAACATTAGTTCAAAATTAGTTTAGTGCTAAAAAAATATAACTAAAATTTTTGCTGAAAACTGAATTTTAGCAAAAAAAATTGCTGAAAACTAGTACACTTGATATACAAGACGTTTTACTAATTTTTCTACTAACTTATTTTTTTGAATGTACTCATTATTTAACATCTTCTACATAATTATTGATGTAACACATTATTAGTAACGCATTACTTTAGGTTTCAAAGTAAAACAAAGGGGAAAGGGGTGCCCATTGCCAGGCAATGCGTGAAAAAGGCCCAACCCATTACCAAGGTTTTGCTGGGCACCTCTTGTCTTTGGTAATGCAGTAAAGAAATTTGGCAATGAGATATGTAAGTGGTTATATGACAATGCCTTCCCTGTGGGAAAAAGAGATCAGTTGAAAGCGCGGACCGGTGCAAATTCGACCGGTCCAAATGGACTTACCCCGTGATCTGTCCTGTGACCGGTGTAAACAGAGCGGTCTGAAAGAACCAACCAACGGGACTGGTGAAAATAGGACCAGTCTGAAAGTAGTTGCCCCGTAATCTGTGCTATGACTGGTACAAATAGACCAGACTCAAAGGACATACCCTGTGACTGGTCAAAACATGACCGATATTAAAGTACCTGTCCTGTGACCAGTAAAAATTTGTACCAAAAAGATTCAGTTCGTAGAAATTTTCCGTATTTAAGCTTTAAATAATTTAACTTACAATGAAAATCTGCCAAGCAAGAATTCCAATTGAGTTGAAATTTACGAATCTGTATTTTTTTATCGTCCCGGTTTCATATTTTGAGGGTAAAAATTGACTACACTCAACCAAAAAAGTCTGTAATGACTACTGAAAATTTTGCTGTTATTACGGGAAATTTAACTGTTTTGAGGCCAGCGGTATTTTTTTGCTAATTTTAGCAACACATGTCTGCTGATCTGTAGTACAATAAAATTAGTAGAAAAAATTAGTAGCCGCTACTAAATTTTAGTAAAATTTATGTAAAATGCAATTCAAACTCGATTTGCTAAAATCAGTTAAAAAAACTTACTAAATATCATAATTTTAGTACAATGAAATTAGTATAAATAATTAGTTGCAGCTACTAAATTTCAGTAAATTGCTGTAAACTGTAATTTAAAATCAATCTGCTGAAATAAGCTAAAAATTGTACTAAAAAATAAAAAACTGTAAAATCTAAAAAAAAAATTTTTTCCTTCATCGTACTTGAAATTTGGAGTCGAAATTGCAAACGGTTCTCCAGTTATTGCCGTTTTATGCATTGGAGATGCAATAAAATTTTCTGGGTGTTATTTCTTAACTAAGAATATATCAATAGTAACAAATATAAACTAAACAAGAATTGTAAAAAATCAAAAAAAAACATTTTTATTATTAGTAAAATGTTTTTCTGAAATCAGCAGCGAAAATTAGTAAAAAAATCCGTAATTTGTAATAAGAGCATAGCAAAAATGATTACTAAAAATAAAAATTGTACTAATAATCAGTATAAAAATAGTATAGTGCGACTGGAAACTGTTTACAAATTCTTTTACAAACTTTTTTATTTGAGTGTACATTATCAAGTTAAATTTTTTATATTACACTTAAAATAAAACGTTGTTCAACAGGGACGCTACAAAAGTAGAAAGACAGGGACAGCAAACGACGCCATATTTCTTGCCGCTCTTTTGACATTTCTCTTCAGTAAGGTTTGCCATTTCAGGATGGAAAGATATACGAGCCAACAACGAGTCGAAATTATTAAAATTTACTACCGAAATTCGGAGTCAGTTGCCTCAACGTTAAGAGCGCTACGTCCAATTTATGGTCGTCATAATCGTCCTAGCAGATCAACAATTGAGCGTGGGGCTACGTCAAATCTATGGTCTATACCAACAAGCCAGCGACGATTGATGAACTTCGTACGAATATCAAAGTGAAATTGCAGCAGTATCGGCCGATTTATGCTTGAAAACTGTCGAAAATTGGGTTCAGTAGAAAAATCTGTCAAACGGGTTTCAAATCGTTTTGACTAATTGTTAACAAATTTTTAGTTGAAGCACTGATTTAAAGATGGCGCTATTTCTTTCCCTCCCGATTATTTAAAATGGCCCGTAACTCGAAAACTAAGAGAGATAAAGCAAAATTGACGAAAATGTCGACTACCCTTAACCGGATAATATCCCGAAAGCGAAAGGGGTTATCTCTATCCAAAAATGAACCATGGTGGGGCCTTGAGCCCTCGGAAATTTTTAAAAAAAGTTTTCCACTTCAAATGGCATATATGTATCTCGAGATAGAGCAAAACGGAGGACCGGTCCTGTGATAGGTCCGTTTCTCATAGGGTTGTTAAGTTAATGTCTAATATTTTCTCGGATAGGTAGTTTTTTATCAGTCTAAATTCACTATAAATGTAGTATAAAGAAAAAACTATCAAAAATTTTATTTTTCCAAGATCGGCCATATATTTGTTGGTTCAAGAAAAGTTAAGACTTTTCTGCAAAAAGTTTCAGATAATAATCTTCTTAGTTTTTTCGAAAATACACTTTAATACAGACAGGTATGCTTATATCAAGAACAAAACCGAATACGCTCCACATAAAATTGTTAATTTTCATACAAAATTGCGTGTTCTTGTTGTTGTTAAAAATCGCATAATTTTTTCTTTGTTCGTTTTTTTAGAACACCCCCGTATTGATGCGTACTTATAATTTAATTAAATTTTCATAGCAAATAAAAGAACTAAAATTAGAGATTTAAGAAATGTTTTTCAGCTGGGTGTATGACTTAAAAATTACATGTAGTGTACATCAATTGCTGTTAAAATATGCTCAGATTATCTTCTTCGTATCCCATTAAATGTAATGGTTTATAGACATTAATTTATTTTTTAATGAAAATAACGTGTTTCAAAGTAGTTAAGTTAAATATTTCTATCCGAAGCACTTAGTACCTTATTGTAAATAAATATATGTATTAATAAATAGTGCATAGTTATTTAAATTATAAACACCAGACATTTAGCAACATACAGACCTAGATAAAAATTAAATGGATCTATAAATAGTGTATTGAGGCTTCCACTCGGAAAACAGTATCAGTTGTGATTAGGGTTACCAGATACCAAAAGTCAAATAACTGGACAATGGAAAATTTGTTTTTTTTTTAAATAAAAAACAGGGTTGGCAGGAAGTACCGCTAAAATACCGTTATCGATTCAAAACCCTTTCAACTGACTACCGTTACCCCTAAAATACCGTTACCGAAATACCCAAAATACCGTTATCCTTAAAATACCGATACCGAAATATATGAAATATCAATACCCTTAAAATACCGTTACCGAAACATATGAAATATTGTTATCCGTTATTTTTAATTTTCTGCTTTTGGTAATTTCACGTGGTTATTGAGTATTTTTTGTACATTAAGTTGATAAATTGGTTTTGTTTTTAATCTCGTTTGCTT
Source organism: Leucophora obtusa (assembly GCA_949987735.1). Lineage (NCBI taxonomy): Eukaryota > Metazoa > Arthropoda > Insecta > Diptera > Anthomyiidae > Leucophora > Leucophora obtusa. The sequence continues at coordinate 223,227,852 of OX465295.1, forward strand.
TTTGTAAAAAAACATTGCGGGATGCATCTTTGTAAAAAAAATGCATATTTGTAAAAAAATTGTGGGAGCTATGGTGTAATGGTTAGCGCGTTGTATTGTTACACGTGAGATTGCGGGTTCGATCCCCAACGAAGTCAACATCAATTTATGAAAAATAATAATATGTATGATTTTTTTCTATCCCTCATACATATCGCAGCGTCCTCCTCCTCCGGTGTTCCCATAGCACTTAACCCCACCGAAGCAAAATAATATAACAGGGCTATGAACTAAAAAGCTTCAACAAAGTTCGCCAACTCACCATCAGATGGCGCGCAGCAACTGTTCTAAAATTCAACATCTCGCGCAATTGCAGTGTTGCCATATTTGAAGCCCTTCATCTTTCACCAGCTTTCACTTCTTCTCTATCCCCTTTCCAAAAAAAAAATAATTGACTAACGTTACCCTTAAATACCGTTACCGATATAACTGAAATACCATTAACCTTAAGATACCGTTACCGAAATAACCCAAATATCGCTATCTTTAAAATACAGTTACCGATATAACTCAAATACCGTTATCCTTAAAATACCGATACCGAAATAAATGAAATAGCGTTACCCTTAAAATACCGTTACCGAAATAACCTAAAATATCGTTACCCTAACGATAACGCAAGAATTAAAATTCAGTCTTACGTCATATTACATATACATATATTAATTTAAATCACATAAAAAGTATAACATTTTTTTGCCACACTCAAGTAAAAGAAATGATATGGAGCCATATGAGGTTATATTTAATTATATATAATCTTTTATGTAATTAGATATAATTATATCCGAAAAATTAGAACATCTTATTGTATCGATTTGTATACAATTGTATACAATTTGGTACAATTTGATACAATTTTATGCAATTCGATACAATTGAATCCGAATTTTGTCCCCATCCAATTACATCAACTTATATCTTTTTGTATAAAATTATATAAAATGTTATAAAAGTGGACATAGTTTGATACAATTATATCTAAATATTGACCTTATACTTTAGATCATATTATATATGACCACATCTAACAATATACTAAAATTATTTTTTTAAATAAAAAAGATATGCAATATCTGGAGATTAGACCTGGTGGATTTCAATTACAATTGCAAATAAATGTAATTGAAATTAAAAAAAAACCCAATTACATTTCATGTAACTGTGATTGAAAATTTTCAATTACAAGTAATTGTAATTGAAAGTGATTTCAATTACAAATTTCAATTACATTTAGAATTAAAGTGTTTTTAATGTGTTTTATACCATATACATAACTGTTACTATTGGTACAAATAAGAGAAGAAGTGTAACTGATATTGTTATGTTTTGTTTCAACGCACTCACTTTATTCATAAACACAATACCAGTTATTTCTTGTTTTGTATTGAGTGAAGCATTTATTTGTTTCTTGTTCTTAAATACTTATTGTACCACAAATATTTTCAAGTAATTGTGGAAACAAATAATCAAGTGACTAAAGATTAGATTTGTTGTGGAATTTGTATTTAAAAATTAATAAAATTCATTTAAAACAAAAAATTGTATTTAATTTAAATAAAATTAGAGAAAAAGAGGTCGAAGGAAGACATGGGGTTGATTTGGTCGAAATTTTCACAATATATTTATTGGCAGCGTACAATAAGTATCTATTGTACAATCTTCATTATCTGTTTTATTTGTTTGGGCATACCATAGTAAAACAAATATATTACGCTCATTATACCCTACACCACTATGTGGTCATTATACCCTACACCACTATGTGGTCAGGGTATTATAAGTTTGTGCTGATGTTTGTAACACCAAAAAATATTGGTCGTAGACCCACCTTATAGTATACCGATCGGTTCAGAATTTTTTTTTATTTCGATTTAACGATGTCCGTCTGTCCGGCCGTCCGTCCGTCTGTCTGTCTGTCCATGCAATCTTGTGCGGACTCTACAGGTCGCAAATATTAAGATATTTTGATGAAATTTGGTACACAGACCTATGCTGGCCCAAGGACGAACAAATTTGATTTTGGTGAACATCGGTCCATGTTTAGACCTAGTGCCCATATAAGGGTCCTACCAAAATTATATTGTTTATACGCTGCAGGTCGTAAATATTAAGATATTTTGACGAAATTTGGTACACAGACCTATGTTAGCCCAATAACGCAGCGTATTAATTTTGGTGAACATCGGTCCATGTTTAGAACTAGTGCCCATATAAGGGTCCTACCAAAATTATACTCTTTATACGCTGCAGGTCGTAAATATTAAGATATTTTGATGAAATTCGGTACACAGACCTATATTGGCCCAATAACGCAGCCTATTGATTTTGGAGAACATCGGTCCATGTTTAGACCTAGTGCCCATATAAGGGTCCTACCAAAATTATACTGTTTATACGCTGCATTTTAACCCATTCGAATTTCGGATCCAAACATTAGTTGGCTTTTACCCAGACTGGTGTAGGGTATTGTATAGTCGGCATGCCCGACTTTAACCTTTTTACTCGTTCTCTCTTTATTCATTTACACACAATCTACTAGAAAGAATAACAATATCAACCAGGGATGGAAATGAGTAAAAACATTTTGTACCAACCACATAAAAAAATTGTACTTTTTCGACCCTCACGGTACCAAACTTTTTCATTTATTGAAAATTTGTCCGAGCAATGTCAAACTTGGAGAAAATATTCTTCTATCGATCGAGGTGAAGCTTGCAGGAAATACTATTCTATACGACACAAAGATCTGCTAAATTTTCTTAAAATAACCAATAGTTGTGAATATCAAATATATGTATATGAAAATATATATTGTTTATATTTTGTTTTGGTTATATTTTAGATAAGTTACCCGTCCTAAGAAAACAATGGGCAGGTTTACCAGAGAAACCCGCTACCGCTACAATTGATATGTAGCGCTTTATGATAACCTTAATCTGGTGAACGATGCTACTTTTGTTTTTGTTTTGAAATAAAAATATTTGTAGATGTTTCATTGATTTTTTTTAAATTTTTTATTCTTTTATAATTATATTTGTATATGTTTATTATTCTTTAAAAAAAATATGTAAAAAAACAAACGACAGCTGATGTATCATTAACTGCTCACAAGTAGCGTAAAATTTTTATGCTACCAGAACAAGATAGCGCTACCACAACATGTTGACTTAGCGGTAGCTAATCACATCGTTCACCAGATTGTTGAGTAGCGGATTAGCAACAGTTGAGAGTCTGGTAAACGTACTCAATGTAATATTTTTTTACTTTTTAAAAAATATACGAAAGAGGCGGGTTAAATTCTCGAATTTTATGTAGTAGCAGCACGCAATCGACGCGTATTGATGAGCTGATTACGGGAAAATAATAATATATTTTTTTCCAACATTGGACCCAAAAGTTACAAGTTTTTGTTAGAATGATTTTAGTCCACGTCTGCATTTCGGATATTTGTTGACAGCTTTAAAGTTCAACAAGTTCATTTAATACAAAAATTTAAATTTGTAAATTTTTGAAATTGTACCAAATGGATCGCGGTAGTACCACGGTACCAATAGAGGTCAAAATGTACCAAAAAAAAGTACAATTGTATCATGTTTTCCATCCCTGATATCAACTATACCAGAAACACTAAACTACTTAACAATACGTATTCCAATCAGTAGACATTAGTGTTATGACTCATTTTTAACAAAATTTTTACCTATCACCACGTGATAAGCAATACTAAATTAATAATAAAAATCGTGTTTGCGAGTCCATTCGGCAGAAAAACCTTCAGCACCATATGCAACTTCTAAAAATAATTTTTGCTCGGGGATTTTTTTTAATTTACGTAACGAATTATTACAAAAATTATTGTAAACGACAAAAAATGTATCCAAAAGTCCCTCCAAAAAGGTTTCGTAATTTTTACCATAACTAGCTTTTAATTAACATCGTTTGAGTCTCATTTGTTTAAAACTTCGGAGAATTATTTTAATTAAACTAAAACCATATAGACCAAATTTCAACCCTTTTGGCGCGGGAACTTTTTTGACAGCAGCGAAAAAGTAAGATTGCGTTTCTTAATATTTTTTTATTGCCTTTTTGGGTAGGGCATGTAAAATTTGATATTTGCAAAAAAAATCAAAAAGTCATAACCCTAGTAGACATGCCGAAACTTGTACAAGCAGTTCTATCTGTGCACGTGTTTAATGCAGGTAATATATTTGTATGGAAGGCCGTCTTAATTTTAAAACACCTCTTAGAAATACATTAATTAAATATTAATTCGCTGTTTAAACGGTTAAACGAATTGAATCATAAATTCTTTGAAGATATATTGGAATTATTACTGTGTGCAAATTTGTATCGAACCAGCTTTAGAGTCAGAACTAAGATCGATTTTTTGATTATATATGGAATCCAAAAATTTCTATTTCTAGATATTTTGTTTCTATGCAGATGTTCAGAAGTATTCGTCTATTTTTATTAAAAAGTTTAAAAGTGAGTATTTTGCACACAAATTTTTAGGCAAATTGTCTAAATCTTTTTACAAAAATAGACACTAAAATATTATTAAATAGTTTTATAACTTTAATTGGTAATTTTTGAATAGAAATTTTTTTAAAAAAAATTATTTAATTTTCATTGCTGCATTTTAAATTAACATATAAAAAATCCAAAATAACTTAAAAAAGTATCTGATGCATTATTTTAAAAATAATAGTAAGCTTTAAGTTAAGGCGACCAGATTTTGAAAAAAAAGAAAAAAAGTAAAAAATTTATTTGAATTCAACATTTTTTACAGGAAAATTTACATTCACATATCGTCGAACGGCCTGCAAAATGTCACATGTGTTTTTTAATAGATTTTCAGGAGAGCGAAAAAACTGTTACAATATCTACTTTTAATATATTTTATTGGCATCATATGCCTTAATGATGATTTTACTAAATGAGGGAAAAGGAAAGAGCTAAATAATTTAACGTAAATTAATAAATAAAATATGGCTTAAGTTTAATAAATTAGTGCTAATAATTCCAAAAACAGAATAAGAAATATTTACCAAGTTTTTCTTGTATAGTAATTGTTAGTTTTTGTTTTCTTATTTTATACCAAGCATATTATATAAGTTATACCCAAAACTTGGGTAGAGCTACATATAATACATACTAAAACTAGGTAACTTATACCCTTATTTTATGTAATTTCCCCCTTTGCGTGCAGGCACTATGCTAAGAGTGGTCTACAAACCATATTTCGGTTTACTTGATGTCTCCACGAGTCCTAAAATCAATGTTAAAACACGGTTTAGGGAATGTGGAGACAAGTATGTTTAATAACCGATCAGTCATTTTATCGGGCAGGTTATAATATGCTTGTCATTTCTTTAAAACTTTCTATTTTTGCCAACTTTGAAAAGTAGTTTAACAAAGTAATGTACATTAGAAAAAATATATATAATTTAAATTAAGGTAAAATACACAATATACAAAAAAAAAGCCAAAAACAGAAATCCCCAAAAATACTTAAGAACATGAGTAAAATCCCCAAACTTTTGTGAAATCCCCAAAAAAATCTGACCCCAAACCGAAGTTGAAATCCCCAATTTGGTGCGAAATCCCCTTATCTGACAACACTGGTTATGTCCCTGCTAATAAATGTATAAAGTTAGCTAAAAAAAATACCGACACTTACACCCAGAAATCGAATGGTTCAGTTCCATCAAATGAATTTTTCGGTTACGGCTACTGAATTATTCTTGATACAACTGAAATTCCGTTGCCACAGTCAAATTAGTCCTGTATCAATTGATTTCCTGTTGCTACAACTGAAAAATTCGGCTACCACAACTGAACCATGCGATTGGCTACAAATGCGGTTATCAGAACTGAATCTGTTTTCTGGGTATAAGAAATAGGATAATAGAACTAAATGTTTGCAATGTATCAACCTTGTACTCATAAAGCTTACAGGAGCCCATACATGATACTGCATGTCGTCCAACTTGCTGGATGGACGTGTGCATTTTGTTTTTGTAATGCTCGTCAAACAAGCCCATACCGTCCCTCGTGCCGTGCTTGTACTGTTCATACTATAATATCAATAATAAAAAATATTAATCATGCTTTTAAAAATAAAGATGACAAAAGATGACCGATTATGAAAAAGATGTCAGAAAGAGGACACAAATTTTATAGATGATAGCGAGTGAAAATAGATGATTGTTCTCCAAAAAAGATGACGTATGGTCACCTTATTTTAGTGCAGCCAGAAATTTTCAACTCAGTTACCTTCAAAAATACATTTTTTAAAATATTGTATTTTTTAAATATCCCAGAGGATGATTTACGATGGAAATGGAAATATCGGAAGAAAATTAAAAAATAAAATATTGAAAAATAAAATACAAAATATTTGGAATTTTATTTTTAAAAAATTTATGACCTATAACTAGGGTTTGGGATTTCCCGGACTTTTTTATTTCCCGGGAAACGGGAATGAAAAAATTTAATTACCGGGATTCCCGGGAATCCCGGGAAATATTTTTGAACAAAAGTGTTAATGAAAACCACCTATATAAGTAATTTTTGTTAAAAAAAACACTATTTCAGTACAAATTCAGTCTGTGTAGTGAGAATTCAAAGTAAAAATATCAGAATGTTGAACATTTGATTTCACATAAATTACTCTAAGTACTGTCAAATGAATTGCATGATTCCTGCAGAAAGCACCTACTACTGGACTGTCGGAAACAAACCGTTTCATCACACTTGGTCCATTATATATGGTGGCCACAATGTTATTTTCCAAAGACAAATAAAACTCTTCTAGTCTAATTTCTACAATTCTTCTTATTTCATCAGCATTACATCTTCCTGATATATAAACCAACCCCAGGTTATAAAATGAATTATTTCCGTTTATACATATGTTCAAATATCTCTTTTGTGATATTCTTGTCCATTCATCTAAAAATATAGTAAATCTCCAATTGTTAGAAATATTGCTCGATATTTCTTTTATCATGATATCTTTTACATGATTGTAGTAATTTAATATAATGTTCTTTATGTCGGTTTTATTTTTTTTGCAATGCCAGGTTTTTGTTATAAAAACTTTCTCGAATAAACGAAGATCTAGTTATGGTGCGGATTGACTGCGGCTAATTTGGAACCATTTCAGGAAATGTTTGCCGTACCATAAAACCTTTAATGCCTATTCAGTTTACACTTTTTTCTTCGGGTACTTTGCTAATTTTAGCTGAAACGTTGTTCTTGTTGTTGTTTTATTCAAGAGAAGTTGCATGACCATCAATTTTTTTTTTTTGTGAACCAAATTTAGATGTCGGATAACCAAATTTAGATACCACCGTTAACCATTGGTCTTTTCTTTTCATATTTATTAATGAAAACGTTACTTATAAAATTATTGACCCTTAATATAAAGGAGTATTTTAAATTTAAAGTCGACTTTATTTTTAATCAAACGGTTTTGTTCATTTTGTGTATGAAAACCTTACAAAAATATTTATATTTTCAAATATTTTGATTGGTTGAAAATAAATTAACCAATCAGAATGCTCCAAAAATAAACCAAGTCAAGGTATACTGCCACCCAATATTTTAACTAAAGTCGACTTTACCTAAATTATACATTTGAAAAATTTAGATAGTAAGGGCGATTATTTGTAAGAAACAAAGCTATTTTTTCATATTTCTTTTAAACATTTTACCAAGTTTTTAGGTTTTACTACTTAAATTCTGAATAAGTTATGCGAAAAATCTTTATTAGTTGAAATGCTCCTAATTACTTGGCAAAGATTTTATTTCTGTGTCAAATAAATGTATTCCCTTTTAAAAGATTTTAACAATGACATTTTTGTTTTGGTATTTAAAATGTTTTTTATGACTAAAATTAAAAAATCCTATTCGAAACAAAAACAATTTAAAAAATTTAATATTTTTAAAATTTCCCGTTTTCCCGGGAAATATATATTATTTTCCCGGGAATTCCCGGCAAACTTTTCCCGGGATTTCCCGGGAATTCCCGCCTGGGAATTCCCGAACCCCAAACCCTACCTATAACCAAACAATATTATAAATATAACGACACCAAAGGTCAACAATATTTAATCTAACAAATACATAAAATTTTAAAAATACAACTGAAATAAAGGAATAGCAATTGAAATTTAAATGAAATTATTTGAAGTAATAAAAATTCCAAACACTTACATCAATTGAAAATACGAAAATGTTATAATTTTTTTTTTTTTTTTTAATTTTAATGCCGAGTTTTTTTGGAGGTATTTGGAGCTGAAATACTGATGTTGAAATGTTGTATATGTATATTGCTTTATTTGAACAAAAACCATCATTAAAAAAATAAAATTTACGAGGTACGAGTATTTTTGTTGGTACTTAAACTTGATGTCTAATCGGTTTAACTAAACCCAAAAAATTCGGCCTAAATAATATTTTTTATATTATATATTATATTATTAAATTTAAAATCGCATTTCTTAATTTAAAATATATTTCATTTAAATTATTTTTAAAACAATCAATGTTTTTAATTTAAATAAAGCTTCCTAATTTTTAATATACTAGCTAAAACTTCTGTAAAAGAATAAAAAAAAATCCCGGGAAATCCCGCACAAAATTCCCGGGATTGCGGGATTGAAAAAGGGCGGGATTCCCGGGAATTCCCGGGACATAAACCCTAATTAAAATATAAAAAAATTATAAACTTTTTTGTGTAATTTCATACAGTTTTGGATAATTTTTGACCTACAGCTGTGTAATTTTTTGTTTTACTGGTGGCAACACTACCATTACCACCATTTTGGGTGTTTCAGTTTTTTTAACCTAGCGTCCCCCTTAACACCATAAACATTTTTTTCTTTTTAATTCCAGAGTGGCTTACATACTTTTGTTTTTTTTAGGGGTACCCGAAAAAGTAAACTTCAGCCTTTTTTTATTTCGAACATCTTGCTGGTTGTAATTGTAAAAGTTTCCGACAGAACAGTTCGGCCGGAAAATATATTTTGTCGGTCAAGCATTATGAAAAAATTTTGGTTATGAAACAATGTTTGTTAGGCCGATTAGTATGCATTTTGAAGGTCAAACTTAAGGAAAAGTCCGAAGTTAAGCAACAAATTCACTGTTCGGCCCCCGAAAGTTCGGCCAACAGTGAATCAAATGTCACTTTTTTGCCGAACTGTTCGGTCGGATGCTAAATTGTAATTAATGCAATTTCTTTCATATAAATTTAAATTACTTGAATATGTTTCTATTTATTTTAAATACGTTGTGATATTTTTCACATTACACATTAAGTAAATCCAAAACAATGCTGTATTATTAGTAAATTACATAATATACCATGTACATAACGGTAAATTTTTTAAGTTTTATTTAAAATTTATTGCTTCCCTTTTGTTAAAATATCTTAAGAAAAACAAACAAAAAAACGAAAGTTGTAAACTCTCAGCCTACAAAAGTGCTGCTTGCTGTATGTAAAAAAGGTCAAATGCCAGAAGCAACAATTAGATCAGATGAACCTAACAATCACACAAAACGAAATATATGAGAATTGAAGTTTATAGTACATTAAGTGTGTTTGCGTACCCGAAAATTTAAAAATTCGTACAAATTTGTACCAGTTTTTACTGGAAGGTGTTTGTTTACACAATTACTCAGTAAGGAGAGAGGAAAAATAGAGAGTAAAGTGACAGTTCAATACAGGGATGGGAAATGAGATTTTTATTGCGGTATCAAAAGATTGTAAAAAGAGTACTTTTTCGACCACAAGAGTACTACCATGTGGAAATGCGAGTCCGGTACCGAAGTTTTTTTTTAATAAAATTATTAGTTTTTTCCGGTACCGGACCAAAAAAATCCACATAGTTGAACCAAATGAACTGAAATTTGGCACGAATAATCTTGGCTGTATATGTAATACCTTTACGGAGTTTCGACTCATTCGGATCTACCATGTGGAAATGCGAGTCCGGTACCCAAGTTTTTTTTAAATAAAATTTTTAATTTTTTCCGGTACCGGACCAAAAATATCCACATAGTTGAACCAAATGAACTGAAATTTGGCACGAATAATCTTGGCTGAACATGTAATACCTTTACGAAGTTTCGACTCATTCGGGTCTACCATGTGGAATTACGAGTCCGGTACCCAAGTTCTTTTTTAAATAAAATTATTAGTTTTTTCCGGTACCGGGCCAAAAATATCCACAAAGTTGAACGAAATGAACTGAAATTTGGCACCAATAATTTTGGCTGTATATGTAATAACTTTCGGATCTACCATGTGGAAATGCGAGTCCGGTACCTAAGTTTTTTTTAAATAAAATTATTAATTTTTTCCGGTATCGGACCAAAAATATCCACATAGTTGAACCAAATGCACTGAAATTTGGCATGAATAATCTGTATCTGTAATAACTTTACGATGTTTGGACTCATTCGGATCTACGATGTGGAAATACGAGTCCGGCACCCAAGTTTTTTTTAAATAAAATTATTAGTTTTTTCCGGTACCGGACCAAAAATATCCACATAGTTGCACCGAATAAGCTGAAATTTGGCATGACTAATCTTGGCTGTATATGTAATAACTTTACTAAGTTTGTACTCATTCGGATCTACCATGTGGAAATGCGAGTCCGGTACCCAAGTTTTTTTTTAAATAAAATTATTAATTTTTTGCGGTACCGGACCAAAAATATCCACATATTTGAACCAAATGAACTGAAATTTGGCACGAATAATCTTGCCTGTATATGTAATAACTTTGCGAAGTTCGGACTCATTCGGATCTACCATGTGGAAATACGAGTCCGGTACCGAAGTTTTTTTTTAATTAAATTATTAATTTTTTCCGGTACCGGACCAACAATTCTACATCGTTCCACCAAGCGAAATTTCGCACAAATATTTTTACACGTATTAGTAATAAGTAGGCCAAACAAAAAGAAGCCAGGGCATGTTTTTTATTTGAAGAGATAAAACAACTTAGATTAAATACAAGTTCGGATCTTAAAAATATAAGAATTTTAAGCTATATTTGTTAGAGCTTTTTTTTGCTTATTTTATCTAACTTTGCTTGTTTTTTGCTATTTTCTTTAAAAAAATAAGCTTATTTTAGCCTTTTTATGCGAAAATAGAGCATATTTTTGCTTTTTTTTTCATAAAATCAGTAAATTTAAAAATTATTTTAAGTCGACATAAATTATTTAAAATTTTTTTTATTTTAAATTAAAAAATTTCTTTTGTTAAAATAAACTTTTTATTTTTACAACCTGAATTCTGATAGTAAAAATATGACAATGACGATTTTCTTAGGCAAAAATAATTTTAGCACATTTAAGTCTTTAATGCATTTCCCGGTGAAAATAAATTTAAGAATCATACAACTTTGTCTGATTCCTGAAGTCCCAAATAATGTAGCATTGTATTAAATAAAAAAATTTTAATTTTATGAGGATTTTAATGAAGAAGTAATGAATTTTAAGGGCTTATTTTTTGCATTTAACTGCTTAATTTACTGTTTTTTCGAGCGTTTTTTAAGAGCTTAAAATATTGCTTTTAGGGTTTTTTTTTTTGGTTGCCCTAGTAATAAGTGTACGAAATATTGACTAATTTGGAGCTGAGAAATAAAAATAGCGGCCCGGTATCTGTGTAAGAAGTATAAACATAACTTTTTAAAAAGATACCGGGCCGCTGTTTTCATAATTTTTAAAATAAATTTTAAAAAATTATATGCATTATTTTACTAATATAATACCTTATATAAAAATTCATTGAAAAATAAATAAAATTCGTAATGTGATGACCGGATATACCGGTTTTCCCGGGAATACCGCAAGAACCGGGAACACTTCAGGTACCGGGAACACCGGTATTCCCGGGAATACCGGGAATAGGCGAAGAACCGGGAAACCGGTACCGTTTCCCGGGAATACCGGTACTGACTGTAGGTTATGCCCAAAACTGATTAGTAGTAGATAGGGGAAGTCGCCGTAGGAATTATCCTTAATTTTTCTTTTATTTAAGAAAATGGTATTTTTATTTTAAAAAAATAAGCCCTGGTTTATGCATTAAGAAAATGCTCTAAACGAAAAAAAAGTAACAAAAATTTCGTTTTTGTTGCCCATGTATTTTTGATGAAAGTAGTAGTCAGTTTCGTTTAGACTATTTTCGTAATAGATAAACAGGCCCTAAATTTACATAAATTTTAACAAATAATTAAAATTGGATCATTGGGCTCCAATATATTTAAATTGCCACCAGTGGGGCAAGCTTCCCATATGGTAAACCACTGGTATATTGAATATGACACATCAATCTTTAAAAAGTTTTTTTGTTACTATTTAACAATAACTTTTTAGTGAATATATAATATGAGTAATATATTATTTTATATTATCTATCAATAATTAGTGTGGAAAGTGAAACATGTGGAGCAACAAGTTGGCGCTTAATTAATGGTAAATACAGAAAAGGGATCAAAAAGCATTACAATGCTCATTTCGTAAAATTTTTATTGACAGAAAGTATTTTTTATTATTTTAGTTTTTTATAAAATCAATACCGATTATTACACAGTGCAACAACCAAAATCGGAATGGGATGAAAGCAAAAGCAAATGAAAGTTGACATTTTCCATAACAAAACCCTCAAGGGCTTTTTTAGATTAGTGCGAGATTTTTCTTTACACGCTTTTGAAGTTGGTGAATTTGGAACGCCCTCTAACAAGAAAAAATCATCAAAAATTTGATAAAATAATGGTTATTTATTTGTATTATCCTGGAAAATCGTGGTCTCTTACTGTTTTTGAAAAATTCCAGTGACGGACAATACCATAGAATCAATTAAAGTTTTTCTAATTTTATCCCCATTGCTTTTATTTTTAAAGATCAAAATAATGATTAAATTGTCCCCAAAGAACTGGAAGGTGGTCCAGAAAATTGTAGAAATTTTTAGTGTGGCGTTTGTTTTTTAATTTTGCTACCCATTCTAAGTAGACGTCTCTTTTAATGAAAAACCAGCGATATCGACCTTTTATCAAATTATATAGAAATTTTCTTAAAAAGTACCAAAATTCTATGAAGAGTGCCAAAGTGCCATTGAACATTCAATAGTGCCACAAATGGCACTTTTGTGCCACTTTTACCAACAGTGGCGTATATATAACATATTCTAGCATATCCTGACATGTCCTATTTTCAAGGATATTCTATAAAAAAACAAATTTTTGACCCTTTTTTACGGAGATATTTGTGATTGAAATGTCAAACTTACATATCATAATCTATAGACGATTTAAGTGAACAGTGTTTCAAATTTTTGGAAATTCGTGTATCATAAATCAACACTTTTTGAAAAGCAACACTTTACATAAGAATTCTTTGGGTACTATTATATGTATGCTTGTGTATTCGTTGTCAATAACATTTATGAAAACAACGAGATTATCCCAAACAAAATAAATATTTTGATTGGGAGTTAGCCGTGGTATGCTTCGTGCAACAAATATTTTAATTTTTGCACTAAATAATACAAACATTTTTTTTCCTACTTTCGAAATTTTCATATATTTAGTTAGCATATTGTTCTCCTTCAAGTCCAAATTCTAATATAATATTGTCATATTAGATTTTATTTGTTGTTTCCGTTGAATTTTTGTACCTTATATAATGTCTCGGTTTGTGTATTTCAATAATTATTTTGGCGGCATGAAATGAGGCCCCAAGAAATTTGGCCCTAATCGTAAAATGAAAATATGCCCCATATTTTGGGGCTTAATTTCGTTGTGAAAAGTAACCCCAAAAATTTTAAGAAAAATCGCCCCAACACAATGAAAATTGGCCCCAAATTTAATTTTGGGGCGTATTTTCATTTTTGATTTTGGGACTTTTATTCATTATACAAAATAGCCCCAATTGTTAGATATGAAAAATGACCCCAAATTCAAAAGCCATATTTTTTCAGAATATTGTTATGGGAAAATCCTTAGTTATCATTGAAAAAATAACAACTAAGAATTAACATTTTGGAAAAGACATTTTTATATTTTTGTGACGCACGCAGGAAAACTTTATTCAGCGAAGCCACCTGCCGCGTCCTACTGGAGGAGAAAACCCTTAAGCGCGGCCGCAGGCCGCCACGCGGAAAAAGTTTATTCTGCGAAACCCAATCGTTTATTGGGCCCCTGTGGCGTTTAGAGAGGCTAAAAAACTAGTCGGCTTTGCAGAATAAGGTTTTTCTGCATGGCGGCCTGCGGCCGCGCTTGAGAGTTTTCTCCTCCAGTAGGACGCGGCAGGTGGCTTCGCTGAATAAAGTTTTCCTGCGTGCGTCACAAAAATAAGAAACGTTTTAAAAAAAAAAAAAAAAAAAAATAGCGCGATATAAAATATAAATTGGGGCCATTTTTCATATTCAAAAATTGGGCCTAAATTGCATAATGCAGTTTGGCCCCATATGCAAAAAAGAATTTTTGCCCCAAAATTTTGGGGCTATTCTGCATTTTTGTTGTGGGGCATTATTTCATTTCTTCAAAATGAAAAATGGCCCCCCAAAAAATGAAAATTCCCCCCATTTTTTTTTGGGGCCATTTTTCATTCCTTACTTTGGGGCCAAATTTCTTGGGGCCTCATTTCATGGCGCCAATTATTTTACTATTGCGGACAACTGATGAGTTGGGGTGATGCCCACGAAACAATTGCACTGTCTACCATGAAAATGATAAAAGACACCGCGTGCATCAGAAATGCATATTTCATATATTTTTGCTTGTTTTTTTTTTTGCAAAAAACAGGAATCTGGTTTCTAGTTTGCATGAAAATTGCGTGGAAAAACTAAATTAATTTGTAGATTTTGGTTCAAAATCTAAACTCAATAAAGTTTGATAGTTACTACATAACAGTTATTTGTGTAGTAATCAGTAGTTGTTGTTTTTAACAGTAATTACAGTTATTTAAGAAACGCGAGAGTTATTTAAGAAAACAACTAATGAAAATTACTGTAATTATAGTTAAACAAGTAGGTTTTTTCAATATCGTAATAAACAACTACCAAAACCGTATTTTTATAGTTAGTTATTTAAAAATTATTTTAATTTTTGCATTAAATAATACAAAAATTGTTTTTTCTGACTTTCTCTATTTTTATATGTTTAGTTAGAATATTGTACTACCTCAAGTCCAAATTCTAATATGATATTCTCATATTATATTTTATTTGTTTTTTTGAAGTTTAATTTTGTACAAAAAAAAACAGCTGGTTTTTGGTCAGTTTAAATTCAGTATAAATGTATTGTAGTACTTAAATAAAATATGGAAATTAATAATTATTCAAAATTTTTTTATTATATAATATCATTCATTCCATCAAAGAACACTGAAAAGTGAAGATTTTTTTTTTCTTAGGTTCTCCGATTTTGTTTATATTTCGTACATCAATACTCTATAGTCGCTTTTCACACATAGCCTTTTTCAGATCTCGAAATTTGTAAAAACTCGCGATTTTATGCGCGTTTATAATTTTCATAAATTTCATAAAAATGCTAAAAGTGCTTTGAAGTGCCATAACTTTTTAACTGTATATCGGATGTTATTAATTTAAACGATATTTGGAAGATGCACTTGTCTACTTTATAACTGGATGTTTCTAAACAAATTGATTGTTAAAAAAGTGCTTACGTAATGCAAATGCCGTTTTTTTAAAATGCCTCATTTGGAGATGTCGATTGCAATTTGTACCACATAATAGTTGAAAAAAATATATTGGAAAAATGATAACTCGAGTTTGTGTTTGTAGCGA
Organism: Leucophora obtusa; assembly: GCA_949987735.1. Taxonomy (NCBI): domain Eukaryota; kingdom Metazoa; phylum Arthropoda; class Insecta; order Diptera; family Anthomyiidae; genus Leucophora; species Leucophora obtusa. Next base: position 223,243,719 of record OX465295.1, read on the forward strand.
CTGCTTTCCAGGACATTTTACAAAAATTGCTCATTTTGTCAAAAATTTAACAAAATTTGAATGCTTTCATCAAATTTTACACAGTTTTCGGAAAAACATCACAAAAATTCGGCTAGACTATAATTATCTTTACATCTGTTTAAAAAATATTTAACCCTTAGTGGCCTGGGGTCAGAAATGACCCATGAAACTTAATATTAATTATGACTACGAGATTGTAAAGCCATTAAATTGATAAAAAAAAAGATATCAACTGGATAAAAATAATTATTTTATGTAACGTGATCCAGATGGAGTTAATTTTTATACTTTTGGCCAAAAACGCCCCACTAGGATATTTACAGAATAACACATTTCATAATTTTCGGAAAAATATAACTTTGAATGAATAAAAAAAAATTTCCACTTGATAAAAATTATTATTTTGAGTAAATTGATCCATATAGGGTTAATGTGCTCACTTTGCACAAAAAAAGACTCACTAGGAAATTTACAGAATAACATTTATCAGATTTTTATTAAATTGGGATATGCGATAGAGGGTACAATACTATCGAACAAGTGCAATTCTCTATAGCCCCAATCTTATTTTTAAGGGTTAAAAAGGTGGGTTCCAAAGTGTCCGTATGTTAATAGCAATTTTAGTTTTGTAATCCTATTAGATTCTATTTAAAGGCTTTTGTTTATTATGCATTATTGCTTTCTATTTGGAAAGTTGAAGTCAAAATTCCATGTCTGAATCATTTTGACTATATTAAATGAATAAATGGAATAAAAAATAATGTTTTTCGAAATTTCGAATTTTGGGAATTTTTAATAGTAGTACACTTTTTTTCCAAAATGGGCCATTTTCGTCCAACTTTCGGCACGGGTTAACGTTTTCCAAAAAAAAATCGTTTTCATCCATTTGGGACCATTTCCAATAAAACTGGGGGTGTAATGAACGAAAATCGATAAATCGCTATTTTAGGGGACAGTCTAATGTATAATATTCCCTCGCATCATGCGCGGTTTCAGTATTTAATATGGGAGGAAAAATCATACGCCACCGTACCTAAATTAATGTGTTTATTGCGTTTTGTGTACGGTGGCGTAGGATTTTTCCCTTATATTAATGGCTGGCCGCGCATGCCTCACAGACAGCGAATGTCATAGAGTTACATCAGATCTATATAATATATATTATATGACTCCTGCGATTAAATACAGTTTAGTTATTAGTGAATTCATGCACACATTTTTTTGAGTGAAGTCCTCAAATTACCCTTGAATATAAACCAAGGTTGACAACCGAAACGAATAACGGTATTGGTACCGGTATCGATTTTTTGTTTTTTTCGGTATTGGTATCAGTAACGGTATTTCATTTGTATCGGTATTGGTATTACCGATACCGAAACATCAATACCGGGACGTACCGGTATTATTGAAAATTTGTGTTTTTACAATAAATTATGTGTTGTTGTAAAAAACACAATGTTGCTAAACCAAATTGAAAAATATAATAGCAATACGTCTGCTAGCAAAACGATTTTTTTTTATTAAAAAAAAACACAGAATTTAATTAATTTTAAATTTTGCATATTTTGTATAAAACAATTTATATTATTTGTGAAAAACGTAAACAGAATTATTTTATTAGAAACCGATTCAATACCGGTACTATACCGGTATTAAGGGAAAAGGTTTTTGGATACCGGTATTAAGAGTTTTGGTAATGGTATCGGTTATCAATTTGAAAGGGTTTTGAAACGGATAACGGTATTATAAAGGTATCGGTTGCCAACCTTGATATAAATAGACATTGGTTCGTATGAATAAAAAATAGATATTACTAATACGGGGAAAATTGGGGTTTTTAAGCAATTACTTCACAATTCTAGTCCGCTGTTAAGTAGAATAAAAATTTAATTTTATGATTTTAGTTTATATTTCTGGTATTCTACAAGTCTATGGATAAATTTAGTGTTAAAAGTCATTCCTAATCCAAAAGTAATTATTTCGAAGTAATTGCTAAGTTTTATTCATATAACCCATTTTGGTAGCCAAATGAAAGAATAGTTTCGAAATACATGTATTAATCTTGCTAAAATTTATAAATTTACATCAGTTTTGTAAATTTACGGAGGCTGAAATCTCGTTATAAATCAATAAAACTAACTAAAAAAAATAAAATCTCTATGTAAATAAAAACAAAAACCGAAAAACTGTAAAATATATTACCTGAGCCAGAGTAAATCTAAACATGTTTTATATAAATATATATTAATATTTTCGGTTTTCAAATTTTAGTAAAGTCCTGATGCTTGTTGGGAAAAGACCTAGCCAATACTTTTAGTAAAAGTGACACATTAGTAAGGTGACCATTTTTTACTGACTTCAAATCAGTACAAATTTTAAAAAATATCATCCAACAATAAATGATTATGCAGCCGACCTAATTTGTTGTCAACCGAATGGTTTGGTTGAGGCAACAAAAATTTTCGGTTAACCATTATACCATCCTAAAAAACCTTACACATTTCTGCCAATACAGACCCCAAGACAAAAATTTTTTTCACATGAAAAAATCCAGTTTACAGGAAACGGACCCATTATTTAGAAATTTCAATGATCTGTTACCATTCCAGCATGAACGTTAATTCTTCCGAGTTTTTATTCTGGTTAACGAATTTCTGTTGTCACGAGCAAATTGCAATGCCTAAACTAATTTTCTGTAGATACAAACTAACCAATAGATTGGCTACAAATTTAGCTGTCAGAACAAATCTTTTTTCTCTTTCGTAATTTCTGCATGATTTCGGAAATAGAACAACTTTACATTTTGGCTACGTTTTTCTACAAAAACACGCAACGTTTTTAAAAATGAAAATCTTAAGGTTTTGTGTCCTTTTTTCTATTGAAAATCCCACAGATTCTAAAATTTTTCCATGGAAATACCCATATATATTTCTTCAGATTTTAAGGATTTTTGTACGGAAAAATCTTCAAAAAACTATATTGTACTTGCATTTTGGCTTTTTTTTACTAAAAAAATGTAATATTTTTTAAATTCCAAAAATCAGTACAATCAGTACATATTTTAAAAAATCAGTACAAATCAGTACACGACTTTTTCATCAGTACACGTGACCAAAAATCAGTACATGTACTGATCAAATCAGTACGAATGGTCACCCTACACATTAGTGCGATTTATGGCATAATCGACCATTGAGTGGCACTCATTTTCAGTATTATTAGCTTTTAAAAATTCGTTATATTTAAAATATTATTAAAAAAATGGTATTATATTATTTTTTAAAATATGTGGTTTCAAACAGCGGCAATCATACACTCAAAAAAAAAAAAGATAGTAAAGTCAGCAAAAAATGTTGCTGTGTCAGCAAATTTTTAGTCAGGAGCGTGCTTGCAAAAAAGTTGGTAATTTCAGCAAAAGGTTTGCTGATTATTCCCAAAAAAATAGTAATCTTCAGCAAAAGTTTTGCTAACACTTAGTCGATTGCAAATGAAAAAATCCTTGCTGAAATCCCTAAACTTTTTGCTGAATATTAGTAGACTGAAAAAAATCACTGAAAATCATCATTTCCGTTGTCTGTACTACATCCAGACAAGCTGCGACATCTACATTTGTCTATCTGGTTGTCGTCCACGCTATAATTGCGGTTATCAGCACAATTTTTGTAGCAAAATAAATTAGTAAAACATTAGTTCAAAATTAGTTTAGTGCTAAAAAAATATAACTAAAACTTTTGCTGAAAACGGAATTTCAGGGAAAAAAATTGCTGAAAACTAGTAAACTTGATATACAAGACGTTTTATAAATTTTTCTACTAACTTATTTTTTTGATTGTACTAGTTGGTTTTGTTACCCATGATTTTTATTTGAAATTGTCAGCCTTAGAACTAGTTTTGGGGAATCGTTTAAGGAACAATTATAGAACTTATTCTTGACTCCAGGAATTTTATATTAAATTATCACGCTCGGAACTAGTTCCAACAAGCCATCAAGAATCTACCTTAGGTAGATTGGTTTTAAAACTAATATTTATAGATATACTGAAACAGATTGAAGAACAATTAGTTCACAGTTTTTGTCAAAATAGATTTTTAAAGAAAAAATTAATTTGTCCAAACTATTTTCTTTAATAAATTTTCGATACAGGTTCGCATATTTATGTGCGTTGGTTTGGTAGTTAATATCATTTCGAGGAAAATTTTTCCAAAATAGGAGTAAGTTGTCTTCATCCTGAAAATTGGAACAGAACATATTTGAGTCCGTCTGACACTGGCTTTTTTCTTCCCTTTTTTTGACTGTTTTTTGGGTTTTAATTAAAAATTTAGCTTATCTACTACATTTATTAATTATTTTAAATTTAAAAAGGAATAGAAAACTCTCAAATAAAAACCCCAAAAAGTCAAGAAAAAGTGGAGTAAAACTTTAGAGACGTTACACATGTTATTTACATATATTAGGTTGCCGGTATGATACAAGATTTAGATGTAATGAATCGTTTATATTTTATTTTTTCGTATTAGTTTTATTCCACGTAATTTAGCGCGGGAACTCAATTTTACTACCAAGCATTTCCATTGTCAACATTGTGTGTAAACTGTTGTCACTTCATGTAATTTGGCTTTCAGCAAAAATATATTTTTAATATATTTCCCGTGGAACAGACCTATTGTATCATAAAATATCTGATTTTAGGTTTCAAAAAAGTACCAACCGAAGAAACATAAATTCCTTTTTGTTTAGTTAAGTGTTTGTAACCGTCGCATAGGGCAATCGTAATTAATATTAGAATTAATTACTAAAGAATTGAAGTTTTTTCAATCACAGCCTATACAATGTATGTTTTGTAATCAGAAGAGCCAGAATTAACTAATACTTGAGCAACTTATTTTTCAATTAGAATGTTTCCTCTCTTAATCCTATTGTTTTTTCTCCTTTTTCACAAGTAATTATCACATTATGATGCGCTTTTTTCACATTCAATAGTTGGATACCGAGTGTTGACGGTTATTTTCATGCATAATTCTTGTGCTGTTTTCCATAGGAAACAGTATATCATTTTTTGTTAAATTAGGGAAGAAGAAATATGAAAAGTTTTCTAAATTTGATCAAGATTTCTTAATCGTAAGTTTTTAAAAAGGTCTATGAAGCGGCTTTGCAACTACACTGATAGAAATAAACCTATAAAAATAACCAAAAACGCTACACTCAAAAAAATAAATTTGTAAAAATAGAAGAAATAGTTACTAAAAATTGGTTACAAATGGTGCTGCAGAAAAAACTGCTAAAATTAGCAGATTATTTTTGTTATATATTAGTAATATAGGAACAGCAAAAATTAAACTCTTAAATATATAAAATTTTTGTAATACTTGAGTTAAATTTTTGTTAATGGAAAATAGCAAATTAATCTTCTAAAATCAGCCAAAAATTTTGCTAAATAATTAGTAGTCTAAAAAACCACCAAAAAATTTTATAGGTTTTTTTTCCGTTTTTTTTAATGCAAGTAAAAATTGAGCCTTTTTTTAAAGAGAAGCAACACAGGAAATTCTTCCTATTAATTAACGTGTTGCTTCCTTTGGAAAGGGGATAGAGAAGAAGTGAAAGGTGGTGAAAGATGAAGGGCTTCAAATATTTTTTTAGCATATATTTCTGCAGATTCTAGCAAAATAGACTGCTATTTGCAGTCGTAAAAATAGCAAAAATTTTGTGGATATAACAGTTTATTTTTGCTATTTTTAGTCAACTAATATTTAGCAAAATATTCTGCAGATTTTAAAGTACAACTTGTTATTTTCAATTAACTAAAAGTTAACTTAAATGTAACTTAAATTCTGTAAATTTAACAGTTTCAATTTTGCTGTTCTTATTTTACTAGTATTTAGCAAAAATCTCTGCTAGTTTTGGGGACAAATTTAAGATCTAATTAGATCTGATCAGACCAAACGCAGCCCTAACTAGAGCCATTTTAGTTCCTTACGAGGGGGGATAATGATGAAATTTTTTTGCATGGTAAAATGGTACTCAAATGATAGAAAATATCCCCATGACTTCAAAAACTATTTTTTTTTCAATAATCGATAAACGCATTAAAAATTTAAACATTTACATACAAATTTTTTTTTTGGAAAAATCCCGCGATTGCATCTTCCATTAAAAAGTATCATTTTTAAAAAGTTTGGGTATACCTAGCCTGACCAACCATCCCGCTTTTGGCGGGATTATACAGCTTTTTAAATGCTGATCCCGCTTTGAATTTTTATCCCGCTTTTTAAGCGAAAATCCCGCTTTTTAAATTTTAGATCTTCTAAAAACATTTTTTATAAATTTTGTCATAAACAGTAGTAAATTGCTTTAAAAACGTTCAATGCCGATCTTGTTAAATTTCAGAAATTTTGGAGTTTTTAAATAAAACTGAAGTCATTAGTTTCGATACTAAAAACTCTATTTTGAATAGAAATTATGTACATTTTATAGTATAAAGATTTTTAAATGTGTATTTGCTTTAACAAAAATGTTTTAAAATCAGGGACGTAACAGTTATAACTTTTATTCAAAAAAGTGATTGTTTTACAATTATTTCTTGTTTGAGTATTTTTAGTTTTCAGTTTATTTGCTCTATTTGATTTATATTTTTAATTCAAACAAAAACAATCCAAACACGATTTTTATTTTTTCAAAAATAATAAAAGTTATTTTGTAATTTTTTTTCTTTATCAAAAAATAACAATTAAGAGTATAAATCAAAAGCCGTAGAACCAATGACTTCACCAATTATAATATCCTGATGATGTCAACTAGTGTTAATAAAAGATTGAACAGTGATTTAAAGTGAGTAAATATGTATATTCCAGCAGCTTCCGGCATTCAATTTAGGTCAATTTTTAATTTTTATTTTATTATCAAATAAAAAAGTTACTGCTTAATTTTTTCAAAAAAATCATTCTGTAACTTTTATAAAAAGTTTTAAAATAAAAATCAAAAAACAACAGAAATTTATAGAGTGAAATATAAAAATTGAAAAAATTAAAATCTTTGCCAAACTTTGTGATTTTTTTGTGCAATATGATTTATAAAGTATAGTGCATTATTGAAATATTATAATTACATAAATTTGGGTGGTGACTTTTTTAGAAATATAACAGTTATTTTGGGTCTCTGTTAAAAATTTAACAATTCTCGTACAAAAACTGTATACTAAAAAGTTTAAGACCAGGCAGAAACAACATTAAATTAAATAGAAAGAATTAAAATAGCTTTGAAATCAAATAAATTTTGTTTTCTTTTAATTAAAATATATTTCTACTTTTTTTTAATGCGAAAACGTTAAAATAATAAAGTAAATCCGAAAAAGTTCATCTGTTAAACGCGCTCTGATTCAATTGAATTAATTTTTCTGTTATTTTGTCTAAAAATTTAGGATTTAACTAATATTTTTTGTAAATCAAATTTAAAATTACAATTAATTTCACCCGTATTTGAACTACATAACTTTGCATGCCAAAATAGTAATTTGTGTCTCTTAATTTTAAAAAATTTTCAGCTAATTTAAACTAATTATTATATCATTAACACATAGAGATGCCGCTGTTTTATTTTTTCTTATATAATCTTAAAACAGCTTGTATCTAGGAAACTAAGCGAGATAGAGCAAAATGAACAAAAATTCGTCACTCTGTACCTAAATATAAGTTAATCCGTATAAAACACCTATACCCCCAATAAATATAACCCTAGGGTCAAGTCCGGGAAGCCGAAATTTTAAGCGAAATTTTAACTGAATTTTGTAGTTAAATCAAGTAAAATTTCTGCTGAATTCAGTTCAAATTTCCTAGCTAATTTAACTAAAATGGTTTGTATATTAGCAGTATGTAAAATTAAGCTTACCTAAATTTAGCAGACCATGATTTTCAATTTCATGGAAAATTCTGCTGGAGCAAATATAGGTATAATTTTCAATTATTTAAGCTGAATTTTCAACTATTTGCACGGGCTTTTTTATGAGTGTAGAATGATATTTGCTTTAATTCAGTTCATGACTAATTTGAATCTGTTCGTAAAATAATAAGACATTAATTAATTAAAGTGTTATTTCCCTACGGGGAAAGGGAGCGGTCCCAGATGACACGCAGGATAGGTCCCAAGGGGGCGGAGACCGGTCGCTGATCGGTCTTTTTGTTTGAAAGAGACATATCACTTTAACATGGCGTTGTCATTGGAAATGACCAATTGCCACAGTTTAGACACATTGTGGCAGTAAGGTGGTGTGTCTAAAAATAGCTTTTCAAATAAACTAATAAAAAATTAAGAATTAAAAATAATCTACTTGGCGTCGAAGTAGGGCTCGATAACACAACCTTCTGCTTGTAAGGCAAACGCTCTACCGTTTGAGCTAACGTTGCTTATGCGTGATGGCTGGCTGATGGTTAAGTTATGTTTTTCGTTTCTGTTCAAATAAAAAAGAGAATGAAAAACAAACACTCACACAGCAAATAAAAAAAACATGGCAAAGAAAAAAATAGAAAATAAAACAACATTAACACACACACAAATATGGTGGAAGTGCCTTGAATATGCCCCCGATTGACCGGTCATGGGATAGGTCCCTTAATGGCAGTTGACTTGTTTTTTTCGTTGGCCAAAATTAAATTAAAAAATCAATTAAGAATTAGAAAATTACCTCAAAACCTCTGATAATATAAATAAAAATTTAAAAAATTCCCCTTAAGTTACAAAGAAAAGTTAAATGAAATACCAATTGTTAAAACTAAAACAGCTTTAACATTAACAAAACGTTGAAAATACAAAACTTAAAATTTCTTAGCAAAACATTATAGAAATTTAAAATAAGAGCTAAAATAAGCAAATCGTGAAAAAATAAAGTTAAAAATAAATAAAAGAGTAAAATAAATAAAAAATATGCCGCGAATTTTGTTTTTATTTCGGTATCGGTCAAGTTGTTTTAAAAGCAATAGTGAAAATAACGGATCAGAAAATACTTAGAAAATTAATTCATTTTCTTTTGTTCATATTTGTACTAATTTAGTAATATGCCTTCGGTTGACAGGTCACGGGATAGGTCCTTGGAGGGAAATTGACTCCTCATTCCCCGTAGGGTTGATATAATTGATTAAACTATGATTTTTTTCTCTGTGTAGTTTCTTGGAATTTGAGAATTTTCTGTAAGAAATATTTAATCAAAATCCAATAATAGTTCGACAGGAAAAATTCTTTGCATTGCAGGGGAATTCTACAATTAAAGGTGCTTTCACAATGTTAGAGTGACTCTACTCTGCAGCACAGATTAAAATGTTAGCTGTTCACAATGCAGAGTAGAGTTACCTCAAAATATATTTGACACTTAAATACTTACATTTTGTTTCGCGAATTTTTAGGCTTTATTCCAGCTGCCTAAATTTTGAAATAATTTTGTATTTTATAATCAAATTTCCAACACAAATTTTTTGTGTTCGTTTTATGTTTTTTAATATTTTTTTCTAATTTGTTGACAATTAGAGATGTGAACAAATTAATGATGTGTTTTTTAAGGTATATTTGTCATGTTAAACAGTTAGCAGATCAATGTTAACTCTAGAGTGCAGGAAATCCGTACTCCAGATTCTAACAACTTTGACTCTGGAGTGGAATAAAAAAAGATAGCAAAATACAAAAATGTATTAGTATGAAAGAGAAAACCACTAAATTTGCTACAGATTGGAGTACTCCATCATTGTATACCCACCTTAAAACTCTTTAGAATCAAAAGGAATCATTAAAACAAAGTGTTGCCAATTTGTATTCTTAGACTGTTTAAAATAAATATACAAATTTGGTGAAATCCGGCAATGATTCTTCTAACTTTGAATTAAGGTGTTATTGAAGCAAATTGTTAATTTGTCAGTCTTAAATTGTCTTTAAACCACTTCTAGGGCAACTTAAACTAAAAAAATATACAAATTTGCTGAAATTCAAATTTTTGCTAAATAAAATTCATATATCCCGCTTTTTGCACTAAAATCCCGCTTTTTCAGCTTCCGAATCCCGCTTTTTGATTAAAAACAGTTGGTCACGTTAGGTAGGTATACCTAACATTAAAAAAAAGAAAATAATTTTTTTGCCTGCGGCAAACAATAAAAAGTTGACTCCTTTTGTCATTTCAACTTCCAACTGCCTTTTGTGTTCCAAATTTTCAAAATAAACAACAAAAAATTGACATTTACAGGGTTTTACAAAAACTAAAATAATGTGATTTTAGACTTTTTTAATTTTTCGAAGGTCTAAAATTATCAAAATGCCTCTAATTCGATTCACGTCCAACGGATTATTAAAAAAAAACCTCATTCTTGAAATTGTGAGAAAATTTCCTTTCATTTTCGTTCATATTAATATTTTACTTTTTTCGACCCCCCTATTGGTCGAAAAATTGCTCTAGTTAGGGCTAGGTTTTATGGATATAAAAAAATAACATTTTTGGAATCGTGAGACAATTTCCTTTAATTTGAGTACCCACACTTACATGTTACTATGTTCCCCCGTTTTTTGCCCCCCACCAGCCCCCAGGGTCCAGGGTCCGAACCCCTCCCAAAAATAATTTCGGTTTTTTACTTTTTTTCTTTTTTAATTCCAGAGGGGGTAATATTTTTTTTGCCGAAACACCATGAACTGCAGTTTTGCCAAAAAATGTTCTCCAAAATAATTGTTAATATATGTTCTGCCTAATTTTTTTGTGTAAACTAAGTAAAAATTTTGTAAAATTTAAAACATGGTAAATTTCTCCAAGTTTGTGTATAATTTATTTTAAAAAATTGGATAGAGCCCATTTTATCAGTCCTTTGTTAAAACTTTTTTGTGCGATTTGTACGATTTCAGATTGTAAGTTTTCATTTAAAAATGCATTTTTCAATTGTTTCGTCACTCAATTATTTATGATTTCAAAACACTCACCTTTTTTAAATCGTTCAGTAGTGATATAAAAAATTTCCTGTTTTTATGGATATAAAATATTTTAATAAACTTATTTTTTTTTAAACGTTAAAATTGTTTGGCACCTAGGGTTGTAAAATATATTTTATTTTCTTTTCTAATTTTCACAATCAGCGTATTAACAACAAATATACTCGTATATTGTGGAACTTCCTCGTAATATTACAACTGTTATTTTTTTGTTATTATTAAATTATATTTTTTTTAACACATAAATATGTACATATAATTCTTTTTTGTTTAAACAAATAACTTTATTATTATTAATTTAATATTAGCAACCACTAACTTAGGAATTCGATAGATATATAGAAGTGTATGTTATTCCATGCAATAATTAAATGTATAAAAACTAATTTAACATTTCACTTTTGAAGCGTTAAATTTAAAAAAAAAATTAAAATTCACTAGTTTTCTATATATCTATGCACACTGAAAATTAGCAAAATTTTTATTTTATATATTTTTATTATTAAAAGTATCAACTATTTTAATCCAAATTATAGAAATTAAAAAACTCTAGTTAGGCTCTAGACAAGGCACTGAATTCCAATAGTAATAACGACAAACTAACTCTGCGTTGAGATTTGTGGTTATTTATATCCGTTGCTGCACTTAGGCCGAATGAATATTGTGCGCAAGCGCAAATACCAATCGTAGTTACTGTTAAAATAACAATTTCAAATGCCGGCACTCAAAAGCTGTTTCGTTTTCATATCGTTTTGTTTTGCTTTTTACATATTCTCAACTCAACAGGAGCAGTGAATGAAATAAGCTAATACCATAGCGTTCTTTGTTGGTAGTTAAGCTAAGTATCACAAATATTGCTGTGCTTTATTTTCATACCTATAAGGTATTCCATACTAAGTGTGTAAAAAAAATGTAAATCATACTTAATAAAATATGGAATAAGCTCTTAAACTTTTCCAAAAATTGGGCGAAGTAGGCGTGGTCTAATGTTGAAAAAATAGTCAAAACTCTTAATTCAAGAAGTTGAATTATTTCGAAAAAAATATAATTTCCCACCAACATCTTGGTAATGGGTTGCACCTACTTCTAGCATTACATGCTAGTTAGAGTTTTTCACGGGCATTCCCGACATGTTGCAAGCCCGAAAACCCGGAAATTTTTGTTTTCATGTGTATAAATGCCCGCGTAAAAATGTTTAGATTTGATCAGATCTGTTTATATTTAAATCATTCGCGGTTTCAAGGGAAACGTAGCGTGAGAGTGGGTGAGAGGGGGGGGGGAATTGTGAAAAATCAAAAAATCTATATTTAGGGAGCATGCTTAACAAACTACATTTTTACAGGAATCCTTTTTCCTTACTGTGCCGAAAATAAGAAAGGTAGGCCCTCTACAATTGTTTCTATTTTGAAGCTATGTATGTATAGTATCATTCCATATTAAATGTATACAAAAATAGAAGTTTTTCGACATGACCCCTTTCGATTTTTACAAAACTTAGTACATACATTCTACTAATTGTCACTATGTTAAATGTAAAAACTTTTTTCCAAATTCATTTTGGTATGCGTTCTATCGCTGTTTTTAGTTGATTTTTTTCAGTAAATTTATTAAAAATACATGATGTTCAAATGATTACAACTTTTGAACGCGTTATCCGATTGTTATAAAATTTTCAACTAATGATGCTTACATAATCTTCTTTCAAAATAAATTGCAAAAATAAATTATGTAATGCAAAAAGGATAATACAAGTTGAAAAATATCCTTAATTTGCAAATATCTTAAAAAAACATCTTTAATTTTCTTTAAATTATTGAAGCTGCACTGTGGAAAAAGGAACCGGTCACAGGACACGTCACGTGACTGGTCCTTGGGGCGAGGACCGGTCCTGGGATTGGTTCTTTTATATGAAAAGCACCGGTAACTTTAACATGATCTTGTCCTAGGAGGGGGTCAATTGCCCCTTCTGACGTGTCAAAGAACCGTCGCAAAAGAACCAGTCACAGGCCTAAAACAAAAGAACCTATCACAGGACTGATATAAAAGAACCTATCACAGGACTGGCGCAAATGAACCTTCACGGGACTGGTGCAGAAGAACATGTCACAGAACTGACGCAAAAGAACCTGTCATAGGATTGACACAAAAGAACCTGTCACAGGACTGAACTATATATTAATTTGTATAAACTTATATAGAAAGTTATATGAAATTACAAGAATGTATTTGTAGTATGACGATGCATACAGTGTTATATAACTTAGAATAGAACCATCCATAATCATGTCGATCACTACATATATTTGGATTAGTTTTAAATGGCTTATGTAGTTATATATGGAGTCAGATTTGGGAATATGTAATAACCAGAGAAGACAGAAAAAAGCAAAATCCGATGTGTTTAAAGCAAAAAAATATTGTAAAAAAAGCAAAAGTAAAAAACTTGGAAAAACAACAGTTTTTTTATTTTTTAATTCAAAGTTAAGAGAAAAAATATTTTTTTGTGAGCAAAAAAAGTATTTTTGGGAAAAATGTCTTAAAAAAGCAATTAAAAGCTCAAAAATCTTACAAAAAGCTATTTTAAAGCTAAAAAACTGAAAATCCAAAAAAAGCAAATATGAGTAAAACAAGCAATAAAAATCATAAAAAGCAAAAACAGCAATTTTGTCTTCTCTGGTAATAACATCTATTACCATACAAATTCGTTGATAAAGTAATATCAGATGTACAGTAGTCCCCGCTTAAATGCGCCTTCAAAAATGTAGAGTTTTGTGTGATTTTAATCGGGGAATCATTTATCCCAAAATTCGGGTAAATGAAATTTATGAAAATATTATTAGTTTTCGTTTGATGAAAGTTTTTTTACACGATCTATATACTTACATAAAACTGATTTCTTTTCCTTAAAGGAATCTGTTCCTTAAAATTTTAAGTTTTATATATTTATATAAAATATTTTTCTACCTCAAGTTTGAGTTTTCCAACAAATAAAAATTTAACATGACAATATCATATTAGAATTTCTAACTAAATTTATGAAAATATAGAAAGTCGGAAAAAAATATTAATAGTAAAATTAAAAAACTATATATAAAAAAAAATATAGAAAGTCCAAAAAAACAATTTTTGCAAAAATTAAAATATTTTTTTAAGTTTTAGTTAAAAATAATTTTAGTTTTTAGGATTATATTGTGTTTAACAAAAAAATTTTAAGTGTTTTTATACCCCACACCACTACGTTGAGAGGGTATAATAAGTTTGTGCTGGTGTTTATAATACCAAAAAATATTGGACCTGGACCCACCTTATAGTATACCGATCGGCTCAGAATCGCTTCTTAACGATGTCCGTCCGTCTGTCTGTCCATGCATTCTTTTGCGCACTCTACAGGTGGCAAATATTAAGATATTTTGATGAAATTTGGTACACCGAATTACATCGGGCCAGGGATGACGCCTATTGATTTTAGTTAAAATTTAAAATCGGTCCATGTTTAGACCTAGTGCCCATATAATGGTCCCCCGAAATTGGCTTGTTTGCACGCTGCAGGTCGCAAATACGAAGATATTTCAATGAAATTTGGTACACATTTGTCCCAAGACCTATTGATTCTAGATGGGATCGATCCATATTTGGACCTATCGCCCATGTGGGCTATATTTCCGTTTTTATCTTATTTTATTATTTTATAGAAAATTTTGACACAAGTCCATTTTAACATTAGTTGGCTTTTAACCAGACTGGTGTAGGGTCGGCATGCCCGACTTTAACTTTTTTACTCCTTTTTTTATAACGGTTTTTTTACTCAGTAGCATTGCACCTACACAATGCGTATGTATATTTTTATATCACATTCTTTGATAAGGTTCATTTGCGAGTTGTTTTTCGAATTTTCTCACATTAAAGTTTAAAGCAAAATAAAATTTTTGAATAAAATTCAAAAACTCTACAAATTTTATGTAGAGTTTAGTTATGGAAATAATATAAAAATAAAATAAAAAAATTTTTAACCCGCTCGGGTCCGGCAGCATTTTAACGTTCGAACTTTAATTCCCAATATCTCCTCAAGGGACTGCTGCAAAGCTATAAAAATAATAAAAATATTTCTTTGGCATAGATCTATATTTCCACGAAATTTGGTCGGAAAATTCCCTGTCATTACAATTCGGGCATGTAAGGGTTACTCGATCAAAATAAAAATCCGAATAATTGACAACTCTAATATTTGTACCACTGGTTCAGGTCCATGCAGACCGGTCCTGTTTTCACCGGTCACGGGACAGGTACTCTTACTACAACTGACCCCTGTTTTCCCACAAGGAGATAACTCAATATTTTAGATACAGAATGTGCAAATTTCAAATTGGTACGCCAATGGGTTCAAAAGAAAAACGCTATTTTTTAACAGAGTTTTTTGAATTTTCACTACATGACAAAATCTTGACTTTTAAAAATTAATAGAGCTCTGACCACTAATTCTATATATTTTGGACATGCTGATTAAAATGGCGTACTTTATTTTTCGATCCAAGGTACATATTTTCCGCGAAATGCCTTTAAAGTTTAGCAGGTTTCCTTTTAGTTTTTTATATACAAAAATTTTCAAATGCCATCAATAAAAATTTTTTGTGGTAAAACGTAGGCACAGGACCTGTATTCATATTTAGGCTTAAAATCTGATTCATAAAACTTCATATTAAAACCACTGTTGGCGTTTTATATGGATTTTAACGGTTTTTTAAGGTTTTAGCCAATTGAATTGCTGAAAGCAAAATCGGCATTAATAAATGATATTGCTTAGTAAAGAAGCAATTAAAAGGAAATATTAAGTCCAACTTTTATTATAATATGGGGTCACCTCTAAAAACTGTTCTTTTAAAATTTCAAGCAAAACAGTATCCATTTGCAAAAGTTATCGCAATAAATACATTTTTTACTTAGTGTCTTTAGTACGATACCAACCTTAGTCAAAAATGTATTTATTGCGATAACTTTTGCAAATGGAAACTGTTTTGCTTGAAATTATGCAAACCCGAGTAAAAATAGTTATATAGGAAATTATATAATTTAATATGAACTAATATGTTCATATACTCGTATACAGTGGTGTCAGATGTGACGATTTTACGTCATTTTGACGATTTTTTTAGTCAAAATTTTACAAATGACGATTGACGATTTTTGAATAAAAACTCCATATGTTTTGACGATTTAGGAAAATTGCTGACTTTTTAACGAATTTTAACCAAAACTATAAAGAAAAGCGTTTAAAAACCGCAAATTGTTCTTTTCGAATCTTATTTTTGGAATTCGCAATACTCGTCGGGTCTGAGTGGAAAAACATGTTCGTGATTAAAAACAATTACAAGCAAAAGTTGGAGCTACATAGGTTAATTTTTAATTTACACAGATTTACAAAATAAATTTTTTGCAGGGATTAAAACTTTCATAGATTTAGGCAAGCTGATTATAAATCTGTTTTTCAAATGCTTCAATTACGTCATATTTTTTAGAAAATCGCTGTTAAAAATTCCGAAATACACTGTATTTGGCTTATGAACAATTAAAAAAAATTATAGAACAATTATGACGTGACTTAAAATTTTTAAAACAGAGTTCGAAATCATGAACTTTAAGTCTAAAATAAATTATTTATGATGATTTTAACCGCAGAACACATGATGAGGTGTTTTATCTGTAATTAATCCTAGCAGAAATACCACCTTTTTACAGATGAAGTGAAAAATAACGTCCAGTTATTATATATCTCGAATTTATAAAAGTTGTGTTATATATAATTCGAATTTATAAAATCTTAAGAGCTGTTATATAGAGGTAAGCAGTTAAAATGGATTTCAAATAAAAAAACATTAAACTAGTGTTTTTCTGATATTTAAATGATGACGATTTCTTGACGATTTTTCATAAAATTGTTGACGATTTTGACGATTTATTTTCACATTTTTGACGATTTTTGACCAAAAAGGTCTGACACCACTGCTCGTATAGTCAAGTGTGACACTATATTTTTGCAGATATAATTATGTATAGCTTTGAGTTTTTTAAAAATTTCTTATATGATATCATATATAGATCAGTATAAATATATATGTCCCCATATGTATTAATATGTACCATATCTAGTTACATATGGTATGACAATTATAATACAGCGTAATATATAATAAAAAATGGCTTTGTCGGAAAACATATACTGCGGTATTCATAAGCAAAATTTAGGCACTGCATATTCGCTTGAAGTTTTCTTTTTCATAACACTTTTTATTAAACTACGCACAAACCCTATTCATCTCATAAATAATTGGTGCCGCTTTGACAACAGCTGTTGCAATTGAGAAAATTCTTATTAATTTAATTTAAACTTTTTTGTCGTGGGTTAAGTTAAATTATTCCCTTCAAAAATGTTTTTAATTGTTCTATACATACCCAGCAAAACCTTCAATTACCAGGTAAAGGGAAATGTAATAAGTAGGGCAACCAAAAAAAAGCTCTAATAGCAATGTTTTAAGCTCTTAAAAAAAGCTCCAAAAAACAGTAAAATAAGCAGTTAAAATGCAAAAATAAGCTCTTAAACTTCATTATTTCTTCATTGAAATCCTCATGAAATAGAAATTTTTTAATTATTAAAATGCTATATTTCTTGGAACTTCAGGAATTAGACAAAGTTGTCAGATTCTTAAATTTATTTTCATCGGGAAATACATCAATTGCATTAAAGGAATTAAATATGCTAAAATCCCAAAAATTATTTAAAAAATTGTGAAAAATAAACTGTTGAAGACATGTCCCTATCCGGTTTCCATTTTTGCCTAAGGAAGTCGTCATTGTCATATTTGTACTATTACAATTGAGGCTGGAAAAATTAAAAGTTTATTTTAACAAGAAAAATTTTTAATTTAAAATAAATGTTAAAAAACAAATTTTAAATAGAAAAATTTATGTCGACTTAAAATAATTTTAAAAACTACTGATTTTATGAAAAAAAAAAGAAAAAATATGCTCTATTTTCGCATAAAAAAGCTCAAAGAAGCTTAATTTTTTAAAGAAAATAGCAAAAATAAGCCAATATCTACAAAATAAGCAAAAACAAGCAAATTTAGATGAAATTAGCAGAAAATAGCTCTAACAAATATAGCTTAAAATTCTTATATTTTTAAGATCAAAACTTGTATTTAATCTAACTTGTTCTATCTTTTCAAATAAAAAACATGCTCTGGCTTCTTTTCGGTTGGCCTAGTAATAAGAAACCAAAAATTGTAACTACCCAATCAGAAATCGCCAGTGGTACGAAAAATCAAGCACTGGCATACCACTGGGTAACCATGGTGTTGAAAATAAATGACTGGGAGGGCACTCATTTGGGACGCTTTGTCAGCGCTTGCAAAAAGCGTTTTTCCAGCATTTGTTTTACAAAAATTTCGGTGGTTTATAAAAAAAACCATTAGCAAAGAATTGTCTAAGAGTGATATGCCAGGGTTTGCAACCAGTGGTTATCCAGTGCTATCTAGACAATGCTACCAGTGGTACAAAAACCAATTCACTGGTAGAGAAATGATTTTATAAAAATGCTGACGCTTCGTTAAAAAAGGTTTGCAGTCAGAAGGTTCCGAGTTCAAATCCGGTTGCAAGCAAAAAAATTTTTTTTGATTTTTTTTAATTTAAAATTTTTTTTGTTCTATAAAATCAATTTTTTTGTTTGTGGAAAAGCTCCTTTAAGGCCAACTTTTTTTTGCTCTCCCAACGTCATATTAGTTCCAAAAAACTGTTTGCCAGTGTTAGCTTTTTCGCACAGCCAGTAGTTGTTCAGCGATTATCACTCATTTATGAGTTTAGCTATCAAATATTATATGTCTCGTTAGCTCAGTGGGTACAGCAATCGTCTGCCAATGTGACGGCCTGGGTTCAAATCACGGCAGGACCCAAAAAAATACATATGAACTTTTTTTTAATTTTATTTTGGAAAATATATTTCCAAACCACCTATTTATTGGTTTTGCCAGCGTTTTGCCAACGTTAAAAAATTTTGTTTCTCCAATGCTTTTCCGTCGCTTTTTGAACAGCCGGTCCTTTTGTCTAATCATGTATTCATTTTGGGAATGGGAAAGCACTTTTTGCCGGTATTTGTACCACCTGTTAAAGTGCTTTGCCATCGCTTTCCCGTTTGTATTTTTCTGACTGGGTACTTACACTTTGGTCGCATAACACATTATTTTAACATGGGGGTAAATGGTTGCCTAAATCGTACCGGTACACTTTTTTCTCTCCTTTTTCCCTCTTTTTTTTTTTCTTCCTTTTTTTTCTTTTTCGATTTGGTGGGGGGAGAGGGATTTTCCTATTCCCCCTGGAGCCGCGCATGCATTGAATATTAATGAAATAAATATTAAACAAACAGTTGCTACTGTTGATTCAATTGAATTAGACGTACAAATTCAAATATTACAAAACCGTGATGAACTTATAAGGAATTTGGTAACAAAATTAGAAACGGAAGATGACGAGAATTTTGAATTATCAGATGGATTGGTGTTTCGGAAACGAAAATCGAATCGATTACTTTTGAATGTCCCTCGTGAATTGGAGAAAAATGTCATTCGTTTGGTCCATGAGAAAATTGGTCACCAAGGTGTCGAAAAGTGTTTTGAGCAAGTAAAATTTAATTATTCGTTTCCAAAAATGAAGGACAAAATCAAACAATATATTCGATTACATGAACAGAATTTGCATAATATTTATAAGACTCCATTACCTTTTGATACTACCCAGGCAGAAAAATACAAACGGTACAATGCGTCGGATTTTCAATTTTCACTGTACTGGCATGTTGCCGAAATGATAACAATGCTTGGCCGTAGTTATTTCCCAACGTTGTCGCAGGCTTGGGATTTTATTTTTTTGGTATTATCCCAGTACAGGTAATAACAAATTTAGTAGTTTGCTAGTACTTTACTGTCCTTTTAGTGTACATCACAGATTTTTAATGTATTCTTTCGAAACTTCATAAGAAAAGAATGGCTATGTCTCTCTTACATAAATAATTGTGTAATATATGTAAAAATACATATAAAATTGTTAATTTTAATAAATTAAAAAAAGCTCGTTAATTTTCAGAAAACAGTACACGCAGAAAAAAGAGTTTGTTGGATATATTTACAGGCAGTTATATATATGTTTATAAACTACTATACTTATGTTTGAGGTGTGTTTCCAATTATTTTATTTTTATCGTTATAATGCGTATGTCTCCTGGCAAACACTGTAATGTTTGAATGTTAGTCATATTTTCCCACTTAAACAAAAATATATTTGCATTTTTATTTTATCATTATTATTTTTGTGGAGTGCAAATATAATAATGATAAATATATATATGTTTGCCTGCAAACATTTATATATTTACGAGTAGATGTATTTCATATGATTCAAACATACATATGTTTACAGGCAAAAATATTATATTTGCTGGCAAACATATTACAGTAGACGCTCGCAAACTAGAGCTTTCAGTAATTCGAACGTCCAGAAATTAGAATCAATGTTTGCAATACATTAAACGCTCTGAAATTCGAATTTAAAATTCTAATTTCTGAGCGTTTTTTTTTTGGTTATTTGAATACACAGGAAATCCCCAATTTATTTTTATTCTGTTTGAATAAAGTAAAACTAAAATGGGGAATCACCAAATTATATATGTTTTTCCCTATTTGTTTTTTTTTTTTTGTCGCATTTATGTACATTTTTGGCTAGTTTATTTGTGAAATTTGATACGCGTGTACATATTATTTGGCAGTCTCTATTAAATAGTGAAAGTGTATCATTTAAAATGTTAAATAAACGTAAAAAAAACACTTTATCATTGGAAACGAAACGAAAAAAAACGTCCAGAAATTAGAATAATTCAGAAATTAGAATTGCCTCAAAAACAAAGCCGTTCTAATTTGCGAGCGTCTACTGTATATTAAAAACACGGCAAATATATTTTTACAGTTCTTCCAAACATATATATATCACCAGCAAATATGTTTCCTGCAGGGCAATTTTTTTCAGCGTGTACTGGCAAAGCACGTTTTAAGTAGTATCGGAATTTCGTAAAAAACAGTAGTCTCCCAGTACAATTTTTGTTGCAACGTCGGCAATTTCTACCTGGGTATTCACGTTGATCATTTCGGTCTATTACCGTCCTTATCTTCAGAATGGAAACATATACTAGTGGTAGTTGATGGGTTTACAAAATTTCTCCGTCTTTATCCAGTTAAATCTACAATTACGAAAGGGGTTTGTTGTTCAGTGGAGAAATATTTCAACTACACATAAAAAACTGTAGGCACCAACAATGGGAATTTGTAACAACAATCACATATTCTTTTAAATTAAAATTTTATTCCCAACAATTTTTTTGTTTGAAATATTTGTAACTCATTTGTAAATTGTTATCTTTCATATAAAAATTGTTTAAAAATAAAAATTCAAAGTTACAAAAAGAAAAATAATTTTTTTTTTTGGATTTACAAATTTCTTTGTTGGTGCCTTTTTAAATAGTTTTTTATTGTATTTACAAATTTGGTATGATTGAGGTGTTTAAAAATTTAATTAGAATTTTGTAAATTCTTTCTGTGTACGACAGCAGACCAAGGCGTTTAATATCTGATAGAGGTTCTTGTTTCACATCAAATGAATTCAAAGAGTTTTTAATCAAAAACAATATTAAACATGTTAAAGTTGCATTCTCTTCCCCTCAAGCTAATGACAGTGTTGTCAGTTTAGGTGATTTATCCCCAAATTGGGGATTTTTTTTCGTCAATGGGGATAAAAATTTCCGTTTGGGGATCCGGGGATTTATTGGGGATGACACGAAATATTAGGGGATATTTTGGGGTCAATTTTATATTTGAAAAAGTCAATATGTTGACTTTTTATATTTTTATGAATTTAACCCTGATAATTCTAAATATTTATATATTTATGGCAACCAAAAAAAGGCTCTAAAAGCAATGTTTTAAGCTCTTAAAAAAGCTCGAAATAACAGTAAAATAAGCAGTTAAAATGCAAAAATAAGCCCTTAAACTTCATCACTCCTTCATTAAAATCATCATAAAATTTTAATTTTTTATTTAATACAATGCTACATTCCTTGGAACTTCAGGAATCAGACAAAGTTGTGACATTCTTAAATTTATTTTCATCGGGAAATGCATTGAAGAATTAAATGTGCTAAAATCATTCTTGCCTAAGGAAATCGTCATTGTCATATTTTTACTATTAAAATTCAGGTTGGAAAAATAAAAAGTTTATTTTAACAAGAGATTTTTTTAATTTAAAATAAATATAAAAAAACAAATTTTAAATAAAAAAATTTATGTCGACTTAAAATAATTTTAAAAATGACTGATTTTATGAAAAAAAAGCAAAAATATGGTCTATTTTCGCATAAAAAAGCTAAAATAAGCTTATTTTTCAAAGAAAATAGCAAAAATAAGCCAATATTTGCAAAATAAGCAAAAACAAGCAAAATTAGATAAAATAAGCAAAAAAAAAAAAGCTCTAACAAATATAGCTTAAAATTCTTATATTTTTAAGATCAGAACTTTGTATTTAATCTAAACTGTTCTATCTCTTCAAATAAAAAACATGCCCTGGCTTCTTTTTGGTTGGCCTAATGATGATAATAGTGCATAATTTTAGGCTACACAAATTTGTGTCTGGAAAGTTAATGTGCGTACAAACCTTAATTCCTTTTGGTGAAAATTTGAATTCCTTTTGGTTCCAAAATATTTAAGGTTATTCGGATGTAATATGAATTATAAGAATCTCTTCTCAAATTAAATATATACTTTACATGTTATTCAAATGTCCAAAATTTAATCCATCTGCTGAAATATTAAAACTTTTTTATACAGTACCATACCCAACAAAATGTCTGAAGCTGATGAATCGGAAAATTTTGATTCTGAAATATTTAAAACGAAAAAATTTGGCTCACATTTTTTTATGCTGTTATTTAAATTTATTTGTTCTTTTTTATAATTTGTTAGAATTACAAAATTTATTGAGTTTGAGTGTATAAGGTACCGAAAAGAATTAAGTAAATGTGGTATTTTTACATTAATTAAAAAAAAAAGTTAACGAATACGAATTTTTCCAGAAAATAAAAATTGGGGATTTTTGGGGATAACAAATTGAAAATTGGGGATTTTTGGGGATAACAATTTGAAAATTGGGGATAAAGTCTGAAAAAAACTGGCAACACTGGCTAGTGATCAAGTTGAATGTGTGAATCGTATTGTAAAAGCTATGTTAAGTAAGTTAAGTGAACCTATGCAACATGCTGACTGATCTTTAAAATTATCGGAAATTTAATTTGCAATTAACAACTCAGTTCAAGCGAAATTCCAAGTCAACTTCTATTTGGAGTTAATCGACGTGGAATATTAATTGATGAGTTTACTGAATATTTAGATGAGAGAAACGACATGATAGTTAATAGGGATGTTAATGAAAGGAGATCAAAGGCTTATGAAGGTATTACACATTCTCAGGAATATAATCTGAATTATTTTAAAAGGCACAGTGTTCCTGCTAGGAAGTATTTAGTTGGGGATTATGTTGTTGTGAGGGTTATGTGGTTAGGGTTAGTCGAAATTTTCGTCAATTTTGCACTATGTCTCTTAGTTTTCGAGATATGGGCAATTTTAAAAAATCGGCAATTTTTAAAAATTCGAATACACTGGTGGCGTCATCTACCGGGTAATAACAGAAACATGAAAATATTATATTTTAACTATAAATTTTGTAAAATTTAACGAATGGGTTTTTAAAAATTAGTTATAAATAGTTTCAAACGTAACGTAACGTGGTAACCGAAACGAATGCGGTTGTCGTTAGGGTAACGATATTTTATGTTATTTCGGTAACGGTATTTTAAGGGTAACGCTATTTCATTTATTTCGGTATCGGTATTTTAAGGATAACGGTATTAGAGTTATTTCGGTAACGGTATTTTAAAGATAACGATATTTGTGTTATTTCGGTAACGGTATTTTAAGGTTAATGGTATTTCAGATATATACATAGGTAACGGTATTTCAAGGATAACGGTAGTCAGTTATTTCGATGAATCCCGAAATTGTTTTTACAAAAAACAAACGAGATTAAAAACAACCAATTTATCAACTTAATGTACAAAAAATACTCAATAACCACGTGAAATTAGCAAAAGCAGAAAATTAAAAATAACGGTAACGGTATTTTAGGGATAACAATATTTCATTTGTTTCGGTAACGGTATTTTAAAGGTATTGATATTTCATTTATTTCGGTATCGGTATTTTAAAGATAACGGTATTTGAGTTATTTCGGTAACGGTATTTTAGGAGTAACGGTAGTCAGTTGAAAGGGTTTTGAATCGATAACGGCATTTTAGCGGTATTGCCTGCCAACCCAGGTGTTTTTTTTTTATAAAAGAGAAGCAACACTCAGGAAATTCTTCCTATTAATTAACGTGTTGCTTCCTTTGTAAAGGGGATAGAGAAGAAGTGAAAGGTGGTGAAAGTTGAAGGGCTTCAAATGTGGCAACACTGTAATTGCGCGAGATGTTGAATTTTAGAACAGTTGTTGCACGCCATCTGTCGGTGAGTTGGCGAACTTTGTTGAAGCTTTTTAGTTCATATCCCTGTTATATTATTTTACTTCGGTGGGGTTAAGTGCTATGGGAACACCGAAGGAGGACGCTGTGATATGTATGAGGGATTGAAAAAACTCATACATATTACTATTTTTCATAAATTGATGTTACCTTGGTTGGGGCTCGAACCCGCAACCTCACGTGTAACAGTCCAACGCGCTAACCATTACAGCACAGCGCCCACAACCCTGGCGTTAAATGAAGATAATTAAATCTTTGTTTAAATCAGTGTTTAAACTAAAAATTTGTTAAAAATTATTCAAATCGATTTGAAACCCGTTTGACAGATTTTTTTACAGACGTATCATTTTAAGTGTAGGAATAAATTTCTCAAAATCTAAAAGTTATCATAATAAATTGTTGTTAGAATCTTAAAATTTTTTAAAGAAATTTTAAGGGATTTTTATTGTGAAAAATTCCTTAAAATTTGAAATATTAGCTGTGTTTGTTCGGCAAGCTATCAACGTTGGCTTATGTCATTTCCATATAAATTTGACATTGGCCAACGTTTAATGTTAACTCTTGACGTTACTAATGTCAAATTTGTATGTGAATGACATAAGCCAACGTTGATAGACTGCCGCAAGAACACAGCTATTGTTCATTACAGTAAATCCGTATATTCTTAAAACTACACATGTTGTAAGATATTATTCGGAAGTAGGGTTGCCACATGGCCTTGAATTGCATTGATTGTCAAGTTAATTTAAGTCTTGTCAAGTGCCAATGTCAAATTTATTTTGTCAAGTTAAATTGAATTTTTGTCGTATCAGTAGTTAAAAAAAACATGTAAAATTACAAAACTGATGAAATTTATTAGTGTTTTAATTTGTTTGAGTAGCATGTATTTCTAAACAATAAGAAAAGAAAGATGAAGTCTGCAGGAAGTCGTTGAAATTTTCAAACTTTAGGCAAAAAAAAAAATATATAAATTTTTCATAATTCTCGTAATGCCATTTTAAAATTTTAGCATATTTTCTTTTCTGAAGCGTAAAAAACCAAAACTTTTTTTTCATAAATGTATTAAATTGATGATATATTATCAAAATAAAATGGCGCTAAAGTTATATCTTTGGTTTTGAGAGCGTGAGTAGACGTGGGACAAGAAAAACCTTAAGTGCTATTTTATTTTGATTATATATCATCCATTTATTAAATCTATAAAAAAAAAGTTATGGGTTTTTACGTTTCAGAAAAAAAATATGTTAAAATCATGGTTGGCATTGAATACCTTTTCATAATAACGGTAGTTGGCTACAGCAGCTACTTCAAGACCCATATGGAAATTATAAAAAGTCGATTCCATTAAAGGCATATGTCATTTTGTATCACCGGTTTCATTTCGCTTTTTTTACCGGTCTAATTCTGTAATAACTTGAACTACCGTTAAAATACCGCTAAAATACCGAAACGCAGATTTATAACGGTATTTTGCAGATACAACAAAATGTATCAGGCAATATTATGAAATAAAACCTGTGATATTAGGAGACACATGCCACTATTGTCCTCGCAGTCCTAAAATTTCAATGTCGGTATTGATGTGGACTTGGTAAGCAACTACCGTTATATTGAAAAGGTAGTGCTTGCCAACTATGGTTAAAATTTCAAATTGACCATTCGAAAACTGTGGAAAGTTTATATATTTTTTTGGCCTAAAGTTTGAAAATGTCAACGACTTCTTGCAGACTTCATCTTTTTCTTCTTATTATGCAGGAATAAATGCTACAAAAAAAAAATAAAACATTAATCAATTTCGTCAGTTTTGTAATTTTACGTATTTTTTTTTTATTTGGTCAATTTATCCCATATGTCCAAAATTCCAAAAAAAACCGAAATTTTTTTTATGAATCTTAATAAAATGGCGAGAGTATTCAAAAATTATAAATTTTTGTATTAAGAATGACCCTACTGCACACATATGCACATTCAATTTTTTTTATTGTCAAGTTTTTTTTTTAAATCAAGTTATTTTTTGCGAAGTGTCAAGTTATTAGACTTTTGCGATGTGGCAACCCTATCCGGAAGCTACCAATTTGTATATTGCAATCTTAACCCTTTCACGACCAATGGTTGACATATGTCCCATTTTTATTTTTTGTTATATTTTCCACATATTCCAACTGATTTTTTTTTAAACTGACTTGCATTAATAGAGGAGAATTTTTGCTTTGAGATTTTACCAAATAATTGGCCCCATGTGTTCTTAGCGCCTAATTAATTGACCCCAAAATCTGAAAAATAAGTTTTTTTGTTCATCTTTTTTGGATGTTATTGGTTTTGCAAGACCAAAATTTTGATATAGCATGGACTTGTGCCTCCTGCTTTCAGAAATACCAGAACATTAGGAATAGTTTTGTTTTCTTGCTTACAGGGCGCAAATTCAGCATGGAACATATGTGTCCCATTGGTCGTCAAAGGTAAACAAAGAAGAAGTTTTATAGTTTTGTTTATTTCATTAAAATAAACAAAAAATTAATAAAATTAAATGAACTATTCATTCAATCAAACATAAAAAGACTAAGATATTCCCTATAAACAATTTCACTGGAATTCAAGTTGAAATCAAGTTCAATTCCAGCCCTGTTTTCCAGTTTCAAGGCTTGAATACAACTTTTATTACATTTTATTTCAATAGAATACTCCAGCAAAAGGGAAACAAAAATTCAAGTTTGAAATATTTTTGTAAAATATACAAATGCTAGAATTTGAAATACACTTTACTTCAAGCTAAATTTAAAGCACTTGAATTTTTAAGATCTATGTGCTTATTGGGATTTGTTTTAAGTATACATATCGTCGCCTAAAATGCAGAATGGCGTAACAACAAAAAATTCGAAATCGGGTTTTTGATTGATTGTGATGCACTAGACTAAATACATGTCCCTACTAAAATTTAAACATATATACAGAAAAAAGTCTATGGTCAAGAGAATAAATATATACTTTAATTTAACGCAAAAAAAGTGTTGTTACGACCTTTTGCAATTTAGGTGAAGATATATCGATTGACTTTCGTTTGGTTTCACTCATAGCTCAACCAAATGCCGAATTGTAATTGTTCAGAGTTGGTTGAATTTTATATGCTCGATCATATGATGGATCGTGACGGCTTGGTTGCCGAACATTGTTTGTGATATCCGAATTTCTTCAAATCGTTGCGGAACCACAATATTTGATACAAGAGGCAAAGAGTATACACTCACAATATATTTTCCATAACCGATTGAGGTTTATTTGAAAAGTAATAGGTAAAGTTTGTTTTCAATTGAAGAATCAATTAAAATACATTGAAACATATTGTTTAACTTTTTATATTCGTCAATAAAAAACAAACTACAAGAAATATTTATCGTCTGTAGGAGTTGATATTTTCAGTCAAATAATCTATTTTTAGATTTCTATTTTTAGAAAAAATAATTGAAATAATTTCGTTGTTTTCTGTTTTAAAACAAAAAATTCAAATATTTTCGGTTTTCAGTTAAAAATTGACGATTGTTTTAACAGACTTTTCAATTATCCTTTCATTTTTTAATTGTGTTTTCAATTAATTTAATATATATTTTAGGTGGTTTTTAACGATAAAATATTTTAAGTGTATACACAGTTATAGAATAAATAAAAAAAAAATTTTTTTTGGGATGAGATTTGAACCACCACCCTCAAAAATTGAAATTTTGTCAATGCCTGACCTTCCAGACATCTACACCACAACCGACTTGAAAATTGTATAAATTAAATTTGAATTTAAAATATTTTGAAATATTTATTTATGCAACAAAAAGAAATTTAAACAAGCAAATGTACCCAACACACAATTTGAATTTATAAAAATAATTTGAATCTATCGCACGACTAGAAAAACTGAACTTCGTTTTATATCTAAATTTTTTTGTTTGTTTTAACTTAAAATAGTTGAATATTAAATAATATGAATTCAATCAGTGTTTACGATAACGAAATTATCGAAATTGATTGCCAAATTTATTTGAATTGTTAGTAAAAATGTTTAAATTGATTTGATAATTACGGGGTTGCCGGGTTGTAAAAATGTGAAGAAATCTCGATGATGTCAGATGCTAGCAATAGGGTCGGCATATACAACTAAAATATTTACCATACAAATCGTTTTAAATGTTCACCATAGAAATCGTTATAAAAACTAAAAATATAAAATACTAAAATAAAATTTAAAAACAAGCTTTTTTATAATGCCCTTTGAGGGGAATTTTTTTACAGAGTTTTTATTTTTAATTTTGTGTGGAAGTAAAAACGAAAGATTTTATATTTTATGAATTTTTTTTTAATCTCAAAAAGTTTTATGCATGTCAGAAATTAAATAAATACTGGGTTATAAATTTTATTCAAATGAAAATTTAACTTAAAAAATCAAAAAAAGTAAATATAACGCAAGTTCTTCTTAATTAAAATTAAATTTTATAACTGAAGTTAAACACTAAATTCTAGGGACTTTGATTTATGTAAATTTCTAGTCATTCGACCAATCTTATTCTCTTCTAATTCAGAGAGTATTGTCACTTTTAAGATAATTGTCGTCAAACAGGATGATTTTAAAATCTTAAATAATTTTATGATAACAATATTTTTGTTATCAATCCAAAGTTTAATATCGATGGCTTAATAAAGAAAGACGCTACACAGAGAGAATTTTACTGGACGAGTTTTAGTGAAATTTTTCAGTAAACTGTTGAAGTTTTCTTCACAATATAAATGAAAAATTTGTGAAATTCGATGAAAAAGCTTCGTATATTTTATGAATATAGTTTTAGTGAAACTCTTTCATGGAGCGTATGAAACTTTAAGCAAATAAAATGAAATTTTTGATAATATTTTTTTAAAAATTCCATTAATTCAATGAAAAGTATCAATGTATCCCGTGAAACCTTATCGATTTTATGCAAAAATTCATTAATATCATGCAGATAATTCTCACAGTGTATCTTTATTCTTAATTTCTATAGAGGGGAAGGCAATAAAAATATAAGAGCGGTGGAAATATTGTTTCTCAGAATGAAACTATATATTAATACAAAAACAATAAAATAAAAAGTATAATCTAAGTTTTTCAGATTTCCATTTCCTCTAGTGGAATATTAATTCCAGTTAGGGCCTTTCTGCATTAAGCATTAAATTTATATACCAAAAATTTGAAAAGAGCAGCATGTTCGTTGTTACATTTAGGGCATTTCTTTTAACTATTATATTTATGTGTGATGGGTAATTTGAAATTTAAAAAGGTAGATTCAAATAAATTAAAAACAATTTGAATTATTAAAAAATGTTTATGAAACTATTTGTATCAATATAGTTTGGCTCAAGGGGTAAGGCGATGAACTTCTAAACCAAAGGTCGTTGGTTCGAATCGTGTATAGTGTTGGAACAAAACAAAATTGCTTTGAATTTAAAAGGAAAGAAAATTAAATTAAAGAGAAATTAAATAAACAAAGAACGTGTGTGTTATGTGTGCAGTGTTTTGAAAATTGAAACAAAAAAAAAACTTTCGAATATGAAAAAACAAACCAAAAAATCGTTTTTTTTACGTTTTGTCAGTTAAAAATTGATGATTGTTTTAACAGACTTTTCAATTATTTTTATTTCTTTTATGGATTGTTTAAACAATGTTTGAAAATAAGTAGCAAAATGGTTTGAATATAATGAAATATCAGTAGTCCTTTTTTTAATTGTGTTTTCAATTAATTTGATATGTATTTTAGGTTGTTTTTAACGATAAAATATTGTGAGTGTACTGGTGATATTAATTAGTGGGTTTCATAATTTTCACATGCGTTAAGCAATTCCACAACTTCATCCGCTGCATAAAATCGACGCTGATTAGTTCTTTTATTCTTGCAGTTATATATTACACCGTGCAACATTTTCAAATTTTGCTCCCACCCATGGAAGAATACATATATGTGAAGGTAGACATCATTTATAGATGAACTGCATACCCACCACGTCGAGGCCCTATGCTCCTTATAGGAACGAAATGAATCAATATATACATATACCCATTACGTCAGATGTCCTTTTTAAAGGACTTCGAAATAATAATGCATACTAAAATGGCAATATATTTTTTTCTCACTTCTTTCCAAAATGGGCATCAAATAAGAAAGGATAATCTCCCCAGTTCAGTGATAATGTAAATTTTGACAAAAAACTGACGAAGAAAATATTTTTGAAAAATTTTCAGTAGAAAAAAAAGAAAAGCTTTTATTAAAATGTAGAAATTCTCCTCTTTCATTTGATCCCATATCAGCAGCATGGAATGTATAAAATACCCTTAAAAAACGGTTTGCCAAAAACCATGCGTTGACAATTTAAAGTCCTTTTATAAGGACTACTGAGGTGATCATGAAAAACTCAGTACGCAGTTTTAATAAACGTGCTTTCTTCATTCACTTGTTAATCGATTTTTCCAAATGATCAAAATTATTTTGAAAAAACGTTAGAACACTCGACTTTAAGCACAAAACGCGATATGCAAACTACTTCGCATGATAAGAAAAATAAAAAAAAGTAATAATCTACACTATGTGTAAAAATTTACAACAACATCAAAACCAGAAATGCAACTACTTCTGCAAAACTAAAACAAAATACACTATACTCGCTACGAGCAGAGTAAGTTAGTTGTTCACAAATTTTTACCGTTGACGACCAATGGGATATATATGTCCTATGGATTTTTCGATGATGGAGTTGACAAAAAATATATTTGACGACACTTTTGTTTAGAAATGTTGGGTCGATTATCACGAATCCGCAAAAAAAATACAAATTTTACAGCAGTTTAAGGGTTAAAAATAACTTATGTAAGAAATTTTGTTTGAAAATTTCTTGCCTATGTCAAATTTTAAGAGAAATTTGTTCTTCGTCTGACTATAAAACTGGCTCGTAACCGTTTGTTCTAAAAAAATTACAAAAGGTTTCGCTACTTTCGTAAAATTACTCAATTTTTGTTTAAACCAGGTATGATAAATGGATTTTTGGAAATAGTACGAACCAGCTTAAAAAATATTACTTTTCCGACCTCCACAGTAGAGTTGTAAAAGTATTGAGTAGTCCGGTACTGAGTACTCAATACTGACTGTTTTTTGAGTACTCAATACTAAAACGGTACTACTCAATACTTTTAAAGATGCAATTTTCCGTAGAAATGTGTATTTTTCGTATGAAAATGCAACTCTAAAAATACAACTCTGAAAATACAACTCTATTTTTGAAGCAAAGAAATTTGTAACGAATTTTTGGGAAAAATTATTTGAATTATTTGTTGAAAAATTATTTAATTAATTTATTTAAAATGTTTTAAATTAATTAAAATGTTAGTAACAATAATTATTTAACACGTGTATTTGAATTGTTATTATTTTTCCTAATAAATACGAATTATTAACATTTTTATTTTTAAATTAAAAAAACCGTTAAAAGTATTGAGTAGTATCGAGTACTCAATTGAAAAGTATTGAGTAGTATTGAGTACTCAAAAAGTATCGAAATTTCACAACTCTACTCCACAGTACCAAACAATTTTTTTTTATTTTCTTATTGTGAATTAACAAACACATACACTCATAATATTTTTTATAGTATCCGACCGAACAGTTCGGCCACAAAAAATTTAAATATTTACGGTTTTCTTTTTTGTTAAAATAGTTTGTTTATATACAAAATTATTTCAATTCAAATTACAAGAAATTCTTTACTCATACACACAAACATAGCCAATAAAAATATGAACGTGTGTTGTTGTGTAGTTAAAAATTGATGATTGTTTTAAAGACTTTTCAATTGTTTTTATTTCTTTTATGGATTGTTTAAACAATGTTTGAAAATAAATAGCAAAATGGTTTGCATATAATGAAAAATCAGTAGTCGTTTTTTTAATTGTGTTTTCAATTAATTTAATATGTATTTTAGGTTGTTTTTAAGGATCAAATATTGTGAGTGTACTTATTCAATTGAAAAAACTTTTTAAACAACCCAGTCAGAAAATTACAAACGGGAAAGCAATGGCAAAGAACTTTAACAGGTGGTACAAGTACTGGCAAAAATTGCTTTCTTATTCCCAAAATGATAACATCATTAGACAAAAGGACCGGCTGTTCAAAAAGCCCCGCAAAAGCACTGGAGGAACAAAAATTTTCAACTTTGGCAAAACGCTGGCAAAACCAAAAAATAGGTGGTCTGGAAAAATATTTTCCAAAATAAAATTTTAAAAAAATTCATATCTATTTTTTTGGTCCTGTCGTGATTTGAACCCAGGCCGTCAGATTGGCAGACGATTGCTCTACCCACTGACCTAACGACGCATATAATATTTGATGGCTAAACACATAAATGAGTGATAATAGCTGGACAACTACTGGCTGTGCTAAAATGCTAGCACTGGCAAAGAGTTTTTTGGAACTAATATCCCAGTGTTTCCCAGCTTTTCCACAAACAAAAAAATTGATTTCATAGAAAAAAAAATTTTTAAATTAAAAAAAATCCAAAAAAATTTTTTTTACTTGCAACCGGTATTGAACTCGGAACCTCCTGACTACAAACGAACGAAGCGTCAGCATTTTTATAAAATCATTGCTCTACTAGTGAATTGTATTGTACCACTAGTAGCATTGGCTAGGTAGCACTGGATAACCACTGGTTACAAACCTTGGCACATCACTCTTAGACCATTCTTTGCCAGTGGTTTTTTTTATAAAGCAACCGAAAATTTGGAAAACAAATACTGGAAAAACGCTTTTTACAAACGCTGGCAAAGCGTCCCAAATGAGTGTTCTCCCAGTAATTTATTTTCAACACCGTGGTTACCCAGTGGTCTGCCAGTGTTTGGTTTTTTGTTCCACTGGCGATTTCTGATTGGGAACTGTTGAACTTTTAGGGTAAAGTTATTGTGAGTGTATAAAAGTACTTTTGTATATTCTTGTAAAACAAAATTCAAAATATAAAATAGATGTTAAAATTTGATTCACGATCAGTGTTGCCAGGTTTGACGATTTTTACTATCAAAAATAGCCAAGTGACGATTTGACAATTTTTTCCTTCAAAATGACGATTTTTAATCCGATATACGGTAGAGGTGTTTTTGTGTTTTTGGGGTGCCAAAAAAATAATTGAAAGCAACTACATTTTGCAATAACTTCCTCAAATCGTGTGATAAAGAAATAATTTTTCATTATGTCAGACCTATGATCCCAAGCTTTCAGAAAATAATAATTAGATTTTAATAAATGTGTAAAAAATATTAATTTCATATCAGTGCCTGTCTCATATCATGTGCATTGAAAAAAATTAATTACGACATTCAGAAAATATATGATGAAAAATGTTTTTGATATCATGCAATGCCTTTTACGTTATAAAACTTTTCAGGAATCTAGGGAATATCTTATTAAAAGACATTATGCTTATTTCCATAGTAAAATCTTTCATAGAAATAAAGAAAAAAAAATTGTCATAAAAGTATTAACATAGAAGATTTTGTTTAAAATCTATAAAAATAGGTTGCAGAAAATGTCATTAAGATTGTATAAAAATATGGAGATTGACAAATATTTAAAAGACATATTTTTTAATTCGCTCAATTTTTTTTCAGTACAGGTCTCTCTCTTGCTCACTAATACAATTGCAAATCAATTTTGCGCATCCCTGTTCTAAACCCTTCAAATTGTTTTTTATTGCTCAAAATTTCAAAATTGGATATTTGTTTAATTTTATTGTAATAACCCAGGTAGAAATTGCCGATGTTGCAACAAAAATTGTACTGGGAGAGCACTTTTTTCTACGAAATGCCGGTACAATTAAAAACGTGCTTCGCCAGTACTGTTTTCTGAAAATTAACGAGCTTTTAAGTAAATGAATGTTATTTCAGTTTGAATCAAGATCATAAATTAATATCACTTTCTGTTTAAATTATTTTCAAATCAAAGAAAGATGATACAATTTTTACAAGTAAATTACAAAGAATAAATATTATTGAAGCTTTTTTTTAATTTATTAAAATTAATAATTTTATAAGTTGTATGTGTTTTTGCACCTATTACAAAATTATTTATGTAAGAGAGACATAGCCATTCTTTTCTTGTGAAGTTTCGACAGAATGCATTAAAAATCTGTGATGTACACTAAAAGGACAGTAAAGTACCAGCAAGCTACTAAATTTGTTATTAAATGTACTGGGATAATACCAAAAAAATAAAATCCCAAGCATGCGCCAACGTTGAGAAATAACTACGGCCAAGCGTTTATTGGTGTTATCAATTCGACAACATGCAATTCGACAACATGACAACATGCATTGCCAGTACATGTACTACCGTCTCCAATACCGGGCCGACATTGTGCCGTTTGTATTTTTCTACCTGGGAAGATTCAACTTAAAAAAGAGAATAAAAAAATTCATATCTTTTTTAAAAATAAAACGTCCGCTTCAAAATTTCAGGACCTTTTAATATCAGTTAGAGGTTTCATTTAACAAAAATTGAGCAAAAAAAATAGGTTTTTGCGTTTTTGGTTTTTTAAAATTGTAAAATAGAAAAATTTTTAATTTTTTTATTTTTCAATATTTTTTTTTTCTAAATATTTTTTTGATAGGGCTAAATATGCTCTTTAAAACGAGCTAAGAACCATTTTTGTAGCTACAAAGCAAAATCTTTCATTACCAAATAAGTGGTTATATAATGAAACTAAAATTTTTTACTACTTATAATTCGGCGTCAGTACTAGTTATTTTTGTTAGGCGAAGCCGTTTTATAAGCAGTCCAGATTACTCGCGACTACTTATTTATTTAAAAAGATAATGTAGATTTGGTAACTACTTACTTTTTAACCACTAGTAAGTATATAAGTAAGTCGTATTATTTAACAACTTGTAACCACTTATTTTTTATACGCAGTTAAAATTTTGTGCGTTTTTCATGCAGCGAATATGGACAACTACTTACGAAAACGACCTTGTCGAACAAAAATAATGAGTTTTGACACCGAATTATAAGCAGTAGACCCTAATTCTACTGCTTATTATTTAGATATTAGTAATGAGCACCCATTACTGAGATTTTGCTGCGTATTGTAGTTACCGAGATATTCAAAAAATAACCTCGTAACAACAAAAAAAATTAGAAAAATGATGACATTTTTGAAATTTTAAATGTTGCATAACTTTGGGAAAAAAATTTTTTAATTTTTTTCCTTCGGCAAAACTTCGTTATATCCCAGTGTAGAAAATCATTACCAGATATGTGGTTATGTAACTACATACTTGGTAATGGTAACTACTTACTTTGGTTATTACATTTCTTATTACCTTTATATGGCGATGTCGCGAAAAATAATGAGTTGTCGTTACACACCAGCATACGAAAAATCAAAAAATATATCGTTACCTATGTGCTTACCAGTACTGACAAAAATAATGAGTCTAAAAATAGATTTTCAAAAAAATTAATTATATAAAAAAAAATTTTTTTTATCGTATTTTTTTTTTTTAAATAAAATTTGCTGGTGCGGGAATCGAACCTGGGTCTACAGATTGCCAGTCAACAGCTCTACCATCTGAGCTATATCGACATGTAATATTTAATAGATAAAAACATAATTGACCTGCTGCACACAAGTAAGCTTACTCACCAACATACAAAAAATCAAAAAATATGTGGTTACATATATCCTTACCAGTGTTTAAAAAATATGGAATCTAAAAATAGATTTCAAAAAATTTTCAAAAAAAATCTATAAAATTATTTTCTATTTGAAATAATGATAAAAATAAGTCATTATCAGTAACTCATTATTATATGTTTTAAAATAATGAAGAAGGTAAGTGGGTGTCATTACTGGTAGTCCAAAAAATTATGATATGTCATTACCGTTTCTATACTGGGATGATGAAAGAAGAGTTCTCACCAAAATTCATCCAAATCGAAAGGGGTCGATTCCAACCATTGGTCGATTGGAGATGACCATATAGATGTTGTTGAAAAGGTAATATAAATGTCTTTTAAATAACCCAGCAAAATCTTTCATTACCAAATAAGTGCTTATATAATAGAAATTCATAGCTCCGCACAACTTATTTTTTGGCGTCTAAACTCATTATTTTTGTTTGGTGTGATAGTTTTTATAAGTAGTAGTAGTAGTTACCCGCTCGCTTAGGAAAAAATGAGAAATAAGTAGTTATGAGATTTTGAATAATAAGTGGTTACACACATGCTTACAAAAAGTTTAACTATAAGTGATTATCCTATTGCTTACTTGATTATTAAAAATAAGAAGTTAGGCAAATACTATTAGCCTAAGGAAATACATTCAGAAAAATTTAAGTTTCCTCTAGTGTGTAATTTTAGGACTCGTCATAAAAATTTACTTAAACATATTTACATATAATTAAAAAAGTTAACTGTGTAAAAAGTACTTATTTAAACTAACACGAGTAAGTCAATATTTTATATTTAGAAACAATGAATACAATAAACTTCCTAATCATTATTTTATATTATAAAATAATGCAAAAGGTAATGATATATAATTTTTGGTAATGCAGATAGTAATGAGGTGTCATTACCAATATTTTGCTGGGTAAGTTATGACATGTAAAAACTTTGCAATCCTTTGGAAAAAATACTAATCCAACACTTTCACAAGTTGTTTTGTTGGTGTTAAAGGTAGGAGTAAAAAAATAAGAATATTGCCAAAATTGTATGTAGAAATATTACAAAAAAAAATCAGTTTCGCTCTGAAAGAACTCGAATTCAGAACTTTAACGAAATTATTATATATTACGATATCTAATTATATATTTAAAACACTATTAATTGAAAACATAATTTACAGACACTGTTGACACAAAATGGTATAATCTTTTTAGGATCTGTAAAAAACATATTTATAAGTAAATCAAATTGAGTTAAAAAAAGTATAAAAAAAATTTTTTTTTTATGCCCGAGTTGGGATTTGATAATACCCTGCAAGCATTTGGAAGACATCTTCCAAGAAGTTATTAAAGCGATATCTTCTATTTTTCATTTGAATTAAAATAATCAAGTAGTATTTTAAAATTGTCTTCCTTTTATTATTTGGAAGATAATTTGGTGATATTTGGAAAAAAAAATAATTCAAAAATTGAATTTTTTGTCATAGGTTTTTATGATGGTATTGCGGCAATATTACCTTCTTATCATCCGGAAGATAAAGAAAAACAAATCAGTACACGACTTTTTCATCAGTACACGTGACCAAAAATCAGTACATGTACTGATCGAATCAGTACGAATGGTCACCCTACTTATATGCCATATATGATCATTTATAATTATATATGAGAATAGATCTGTTATATCTCATTATGTATAGCAGATATGGTTGATATCTAATCTTATAAAAGACAATATATAAAAATATATGGTTATATAAGGCGCCACATAAGAAACATATAATTACATATGGCTATTCATGACAACATATATATTCACATATTATACACTCATAGAAATAAATCCGTAAAAATAGCAGAAAAAGTTACTAAAAATTAGTTAAAAATGATGCTGCAGAAAAAACTGCTAAAATTAGCAGATTTTTTACTAAATACTAGTAAAATGAGAACAGCAAAATTAAAACTGCTAAATTTACAGAATTTTAGTTATATTTAGGCTAACTTTTAGTTAATTGAAAATAGCAAATTGTACTGTAAAATCTGCAGAAAATTTTGCTAAATATTTGTAGACTAAAAATAGCAAAAATAAACTCTTAAATCTACAAAATTTTTGCTATTTTTAAGCTAAATTTAGTTGAATGCAAATAGCAGTCTATTCTGCTAAAATCAGCAGAAATATTTGCTAAAAAATTGTAAACTGCTGTTTTCAAAAGGCTCGATTTTTATTTGCATTTAAAAAAAAAATCGAAAAAAAAACTTCGAAAATTTTAAATTTTTTGGTGATTTTTTAGGCTACTAATTATTTAGCAAAATTTTTTGCTGATTTTAGCAGGTTAATTTGCTAATCTCCATTTACAAAAATTTAGCTCATATATAACTAAAATTCTGTATATTTAACAGTTTTAGTTTTGCTGTTCCTATATTACTAATATATAGCAAAAATAATCTGCTAATTTAGCAGTTTTTTTCTGCAGCATCATTTTTAAATAATTTTTAGTAGTTTTTACTAAATTTTTTACGGACTTTTTTCATATACATTTTTTTGATCGGGTATGATGATTTTCAAGTTAATGTACATGGAAAATTTTCGGGAATCGGGAAGGGAAAAAAGGTAAAATTTCAGGGAATTTCGTTTCAAGGATTCCCGGGTTAAAAACCCTAGTTAAATATAAACAAGTTTAATTTTCTTTTTTTAATAACATTTATTGTTTCTTAATACATTAATGAATAAATTCACATATTTTACCATCATCTACCTACAGTGGTCTATTAATCTTAACAAGGAATTTGTTTAAAGGATTTCCTATTTAAATAAGTGTTAAATTGATGACAATTGTTCGAACTGTTTGCTATTGTACATAAGTTTTTAGTACTCAAATTTTTGGCATTCGACTGTGACTTCACTGTAGTTTTTATTTCTTAATTATTGAAATCAAATTTATTTCTTTAAGTCTAAAAATGTAATAATGAAAGTTAATTTTGTTTTTATTTTGTTAAATTATAGTTATTAAAACGGAATTATACAAATATTTAAATTTAATTATCATTCATAAAATAAAACTATTAATATGTCTGTTTGTTTACATGCTAGTTTTTACTATTTTTACAATTTTTTTTTTATGAATCCGTTTTTACCGTGAAATGTGCAAATTTTTTAATTCAGTGGCTTTATTTACTATTTAATTCAGATATTTTCTTTCATTTCACTTGAAAAGCAAATCAGTTTCGGTAATTCTTCGGCACTTTCTAAGTTAACTAGTTTTTACTAGAAATGTAAACAAACGGAATATGTATTTTTTACTTCAATATTTTACATAAATGCACAATTATTAGTATGTCTTGTATGTATCAGTTTTATAATCAATTTTACCACAATTATAACATAATTGATTATTTTGAATAGCAATCGTTTTGTATTTTTTGGCCTTTTCTTGTTGATTTGCATATAATTAAAATACTTCATTTGGATCATAACCTTGTTTATCAGCTTTTTGTCTGGCTTTGGCTAATTTGTTCGAAAGTTCGGATGAACGAATTGTTTTGTACTAATAGAGAAGACAAAAAAGTAGTTGAAATGATTTTAAAATCATTGAGACCTTTCTTTTCTTTAAAATCTTACCTCACAGATATTTTTCTGCAATACTATTTGTGATATTAAGCGACGACTGTCTTTTTGTCCAAAATACCCTTCAATGACATGTGGAGATAGAGCGAACAATTCATCGCCATTTAGACCACGCAATTTTTTGACAATAACATCTGAAAACCCTTTTGCACGTAGCCATTCCTCGATCTCATTGGGTTTGGAATTTTGATCAATGTAAATTAGTGGAGTTTTAAGAATTTCCAAATCTCTGCGTTTCTCTCGTTGCATTAAAGTTAATTTCAATTCATCATTTATGGTACTTTGTAGCATAAGAGCTCCATCGTCGGTTTCACAATCATTACGGGCCCTCATAGCTATTGGATGGGATAGATGTATTAATTATACCTTTAAGGAGCTCTGAAATCATTTGATGGGCTAAAAGTTCATTACTTACCAACCATAGCACCATTGATTGCCATATTACGTTGCAATGTACCACTTGGTGTATTTGGTTCGGATGGTGGGGGCATTGGTGGTGGAATGGGGACATTTGGCATACT
This sequence comes from Leucophora obtusa, assembly GCA_949987735.1. Classification (NCBI taxonomy): domain Eukaryota; kingdom Metazoa; phylum Arthropoda; class Insecta; order Diptera; family Anthomyiidae; genus Leucophora; species Leucophora obtusa. The sequence continues at coordinate 223,284,213 of OX465295.1, forward strand.
GTATGATCTTGGCATTGAATTTCTGGTGGCATTTTGTGTTTGTGATTCACGTTCAGATGGTTGAACATAAGCGCTTAAAGTATTGCGATTGCCATTTTGTTGGTGATCTAAAAATATTTAAAGTGTATACAAAAGTATTTATATTCAGTAGTAATATTAAAAATTCTTTAAAATGTTGATTATCTAAACTACACTCGTTACTTTTTTATTGTCATTGAGTTTCACTACACACAAAAAAATATACCAGAAAAAAATTTAACAAACCCGTTTGTTTGATATAAAAGTTAAATACAATAACCCTTTGAATTTGATTCAAACATTATGTTTATCACTATTGCAACTTTTAAAAATAACACTCAACAAAATGCATTGATAAACAAATAATTGAATAATTTTTCATTTTCAATAAACATAATACTTGAATCAAAGTAAAAATCAATTTTTTTAATTTTTGCCGTTATTTTGATTTTTTTCAAGGCATGCTATATTTTGTTCTTCTTTTTGTAAGTTTGTCTATTACTTTTGTAGTTTCATATTTTAGTTGCTCTTTGGACTTTGATGCGGTTGCACATATTATGTGTGAACCGGAAAAGTTTAATGAAATTATAAATAATAAAATATTAAATAATAGTAATATGAAAGATTTAGAATTTTATTGCACATTTAATACTTTTTGTTGTTTTTTTTATTTTTTAATAAATAAAATTAAATTTAACATGTTTTTTTATTTAAAAAATTATTAAAACTTTTTGTTAAATCAACACATTCTTTCATCAAAAAATCACAAAAAATCAACAATTGCGTTTTATCAAATCAACAACTTTCTTTATTGACAGAAAAACAAAATAATTTCAACAACGTGCTTACAATTTTCATTATCAATTCTGCAAAAATCGTCATCACAGGAAATTCAAAAATTTTTTTATTGAATCTGCGATTTTCGTATTCAGATATGAAAATTATTTTTTTGTGTGTACCATTTAATGCTATACTAATTGAAAAAACTTGTACACATGTTTATAAAGTTATTTTAAATGAGTTCAAAAAGGCCATACAGAGAAAACGGCTGAAATCAGAAGAATATGTTTGCAAAATAAAAACAGCAAGAAAAAATTTGTTAAATTTACAAACATTTAACTACACCCAGACAAACAATTTGTTGCCCCACCATTAATGGGGTTGTCACAACCGGGCACGTAGTTAGGGGGGGGGGGGGCTAAATTGTATCATAAATAAAAATACAATTTAATGGAAAATGTCTACGAAGCCTGTCCATGGAAAAGAAAAGGCAGAAACTAACTGGGTGTTTTTATAAAAAGAATCAGACGAATTCTTTAACAAATTTGTGCGAAAAACACAAATTTAAAAACGTTTTTCTTTAAAAATGTTTGCATAAATTTGTTAGGACTTCTATGTAAAACAAATACGGCTAAAAAATTTTAAAGATAAATCTTTTCAAGTTTGTGTTTTCACAGAAATGTTTTAACGAATTCGTCTGATTCGTTTTATAAAAACGGGCAGTAAATCTAGTCTGATTTGCAAATTAGTTTGTTTATAATTTTTAGAGAAAAAGGTTTATTCTTCTTCTTAACCTAAAACCTACAAAATTAAAATTGATAAAATGCATATTAATTGCACCTGGTCTATATAACGTTAAAACAACATTGTACTAAAATACATAATAAAAATGCGCCGTCTCCAATATACACAAATTGCCTGCTCGTGAACGTAAAAACCATACGTCCGTGTGGCAACATTTGCGAAAAAGGAGACACGGAGGAGATTGGAAGATAAACAGAAATCTAAAAGTAGAATGTTTGTATGTGTCTGTGTTTGATCACCTCTGAGCAAAAAACAATAACAGAAAGCTGAATAGGAAGGAATACTATGAATTAGTTACATTGTATTCAAAGCCTTGCTTGGGTGAGATGGCTTAGCTGTCGCGCCTTAGTGTAGTTACGTTTGTAATGTAGGAAAAGCCACAGGTTCGATTCCTAAAGCCGACGGGTTGTTGAAAAATTATCATATAGAGACAATCTGATTTTAATGGAAAATCACTGATTAAGCCTGTCCATGAAAAAGAAAAGCCTGTCCATGAAAAAGAAAAGGCAGAAACTAGATCTAGTCTGATTGGCAAATTAATGTGTTTATAATTTTTAGAGAAAAGGGTTTATTCTTCTTCTTAACCTCAAACCTGCTAAACTAGTATTGATACACTGTACTAAAATACATAATAAAAATGCCCCGTGGCAATCCGTCTCCAATACTCGTATACACAAATTGCCTGCTCTTGAACGTAAAAGCCAAATTTGAAAATTAATGTGTTTATAATTTCTAGAGCAAAAGGTTTATTCGTCTTCTTAACCTCAAGCCTACTAAAAGGAAACTTTTTTGTTTGAAATTTTTCAAGAACAGTTTTTGGAGGTTACCCCATATTATTCTAAGAGTTGGACTTTGCGGACAACTATGGAGCCATATAAAATTTTCGAAAAATCGCTATTTTGACATATGTATATGTCGCTATATATGATTACATTTTTTTGTTGAAATATTTCCTTTTAATTGCTTCTTTACTAAGGCATAACATTTATCAAAGTCGGTTTAACATCAATTGGTTAAAAATATATACCTTTCCAGAACGAATTTATAAAATTCCAATTAAATTTTGAAACACCTTTCTTATACCAAAGAGTATACATAATAAAGAGATTGGGGGACTCTCTATCACTGAGAAAGCATTTGTTCTATTATGTGCCTTGGAACAGGAACATACTCAAACCAATATCACCCAGCAAACATGGCAACACGAAGAATATTCTCCGAACATATCGCCAGGAAGAAAACATTTATTGCCTGCAATATCAATTTCGTATTCCGGAAGTTTCCTCCGTCGGAAACAACTTTTACACTAAAACAATACTTCTAGGCAATATGAAAGCAATAACTCATATGGATGATAAAAGGGATATCGCTAAATAAACTCCCAGTACAATAAAAAAACAATTTAATTTTTTCATTATTAAATTTAAGCCTGAAAAACAATATCTGCATACATATTCCATTGACCAACTTATAAATTATTTTGATTTCATCTTAGCCGATTTTTCCCGCGCAATTAATCTTAACTTTTCATGAGATTATTTCCTATATATCTTTTGATTGGTTTTGTACAAATTTAGTTTTATTTTTTCCAAATTGATAAAAGATTTCAAACAAATTTGCTTTGTCTTCCAAATGATACAAAGATGGTATTGCCGAAATATTGTCATAAAAAGTTATGAAAAAGATAAAATTTTTGAATTACTTTTTTCTAAATATCGTCGAATTATCTTCCAAGTGATAAAAGGAAGACAATTTCAAAGTAAATACTACTTGATTATTTTCATTCAAATGAAATATCTTCTTGGAAAGTATCTTTTAAATGTTTGCAGGGTCATTATGTGCGCTCTTTGTATGACTCAAAACATCGATTGTAACCAGGAATGGAAAATAATAATTTAGTTATAAAAATCAAGAATTGAACTATACTATGGAATGATACTATTCCAACAGTATTATAGCCCTAGATTATGAATTTTAAACAACCATACGTAAAAAATTGCAAAATAATACCGGAATGCGAAAAAAGGCTTTGGGGTTCAAAAAATTAATTAAAAGATTTACATTCTGCAAACGATGCCAAAATTTTCTTCTTTTGCAACTACCCACCAAACTTTGTTTTATGAAATGGGCATTATACTCCGCAGATTATAAATTTAAAAAACCGCACTTAAAAAATTGCAAAATAATAGAGGAACGCGAAAAAAGACTTTGTGGTAGAAAAAAATAATTAAAATACTCAATCAGCGATCAACAGTCTGCAAATGAATACAATGACGCAAAAATTTTCCTTTTTGCAAATATTTTTTTCGCGATTTTTTTTTTTTTTTTTTTTGCAAACTAAGCACCAAACTTTTGTATATAAAATTGGTACTATAGACCCTAGATTATAAATTTAAAAAAATCACACTTAAAAAATTGCAAAATAATCGCGGAAAGCGAAAAAAGGCTTTATGGTACAAAAAATTAATTAAAAAACTTAATCAGCGATTTACATTCTGCAAACAAATATATTGATGAAAAAATTTATCCTTTTTGCAAATTTTATTTTTTGCGATATTTTTTGCAACTAGCCACCAAACTTTGTTGTATGAAATGTGTATTATAGTCCTTAGATTATAAATTAAAAAGAAACGTACTTAAAAAATTGCAAAATAAAAGCGGAACGCGAAAAAAGACTTTGTGGTACAAAAAATTATTTAGGAAACGTAATCAGCGATTTAGATTCTGCAAACAAATATATTGATGGAAAAATTTTTCTTTTTGCTAATTTTATTTTTCGCGATTTTTTTTGCAACTATCCACCAAACTTTGTTGTCTGAAATGTGTATTATAGCCCCTAGATTATAAATTAAAAAAAACGCACGTAAAGAATTGCAAAATAAAACGGAATTTGAAAAAAAGCTTTATGGTACAAAAATTTAATCCCTAGGTTATATATTTAAAAAAACCGAGGTAATCAGCGATCGACATTCTGCAAGCGAATATATTGTTGCAAAAATTTCGCTTTTTGCAAATGTTTTTTTTCCCAATTTGTGCTAATATTTGCTAATATCTAAATATTTAATTTTTATGTTTTTTAACGAGCCAAAGAGAAAGCTATTTTTTAGTTACTTACATTTTTAAATATGTAAGAGCGATCGAACATTTTTTGGTATAAGAGCCCGATTAAGTTAGCCTTTTCCATTCCTGATTAACCAGTCGGAGTTCGTTCCTGTTCCAAGCCGCCTAATATTTTTTCAAATAAAAAATATTGAGAGAGTTGCAAGGCCTTTGCTTATACCAAATTTGTAAATACAAAAAAAAAACTTTTTTAAAAGGCACCAACAAAGAAATTTGTAATTCCAAAAAAAATTTTTTTTTTTTTTAGTAACTTTGAATTTTTATTTTTAAACAATTTTTATATGAAAGATAACAATTTAGAAACGAGATACAAATATTTCAAACAAAAAAATTGTTGGGAATAAAATTTCAATTTAAAAGAAAATGTGATTGCTTTTACAAATTCCCATTGTTGGTGCCTACTGTTTTTTCTGTGTTAGATCGCAAAGTACGCCATTGTAATCAGCATGTCCGAAATATATAGAACTGATAGTCAGATCTCCATTAGTTTTTTCTGTGTCATGCAGTGTTATTATTAAAAATCACATAAACTATAAAATTCACATTTCAATTAAAAGCTAAAAACAAATTTACGAAAATTTTAACTCTATTCACATAAGTTAGTATTACAGCGATTTTCTTCTAGTGATTAGTAGGGCAAGGAATTCCATGCAAATGCATGTTTTTTCTCGACAGTACAAAATTAATATGGACTAAATATTTGTCCGAATGATCAAATTTAGAACAAAATGGCATCGATTTGAAGTTGCATATTTTTGTGTATTTTGACAAATATGCATATTTCGAATTCAGATGCATATTGGTACCTTTTTAATGCATATTTGTGCATATTTTTAATTTTTAGAAGCATGTTATATTTTGTAGAAAAATATAAAAAATTTATACAATACATTTTCATATATTGATTCAATCAAAATATTTAGTTTTGTCTCATTATTTTTAAAATTAAACATTTTTAAAAACCTTATTGACCTTATTGGAAAAGCTTGGAGTTCTGCGTTTGTTTGCAAAATAATTTACTAAAATATAATTTTAAGGCTTTAAGTGCATTATTTTTGCAAAAATAATAGATTTTAGTGCATATTTTTTATATTTTTAATACATATGTCTTTTTTAGCCGCATATTTAAGGTGCATATTTTCTATTTTTAAGTGCATGAAATTCCTTGCCCTAATGATTAGTATAGTTAAATTTAAATATATGTTGAGGAATGGTTTACTGAAGATATAAAAGGAATGTGCATTCTTTAATAGTGTATTCAGAGAAGTAAGCTTCCTTTTAAAGACAGAACATTAGGGTGGTAATAAAAGTGGTGGTCGTCCTTTTTATGGCAGAGTACTTAAAAAACTACTCTTTGTTTCAACGTGAGACTTATGAAGGGAGTACTTATAGAAAATTTTTTGAAGAAAGGAATACTATATACTTCTTTTCGAAAGAAAGAAAACGTCACTTAATACCAATTTCAGTATACAAAGAATTTAGGTTTTTCCGAAGGAAGGATACTAACAGAAATACACTTTCTTTCAAAAGATTTTTAGTTTTTTTTTTAAAGAAATAATAATAAAAGAAGAATCCTTTCTTTGAAATAAAGTGCACTAACAAAGTACCCTTTCTTTGTAAAGAAAAGAAAGAATATTTGAAAACTACACTTTCTTTCAAAATATGAGCACTATTTCAAAGTTGGAGAGAAAGGAAGTTCCCTTTTATTTCAAGAAAGATAACTTAAAGATAAATTTAATATTAGAAAGGGTGCCCTTTAAATACTCTTTATTTGAAAGAAGGCCTCTTCTTATCACTCTGCCTTTTAGTATCATTTACAAAAAAAAAATGAAGCGCAATTTACAACATCACTTCAAAAAAAGAATGCGCATTTTTAAAAAGTCATAATTCCATAACCGTTCTCTAAAAGAATTACTCATTTTTTTAGTACTCGTGCAAAGAAATTATAATTTCATATGGTGTCCAAGAATCTTCCAAGAACGATCTGAGCCTTTATTTAAAAGAGAACTTAAAGAAGTACAACTTCTTTGAAAGAGTGATTGTTTTTGGAAATAGTATTGAATTTTAATTAGTAAGAACAATGGAAAGAAGTATCCATAAAAATAGAATTTCTTTGAAAAAGAACAAAACATTTAAATACTTTCGAAAAAGGAATAGGAAAAACGCTTACCCTGAGAGAATACGAACGAAGGTTTCTGAATTCAGAACTCCTTTCCTCATTAGCCTATCATGCCTGTCATTAGACGCTGCTTGTAAAGAAAACTGCGACGTTGAAAACAGTTAAACTTTATGCGTTTAATTTTGAGACTTTATGCATTATGCGGATGTTGAGCGACATAAAATTTGTTTAAGAATATAAGCACAATGCAAAGTCCCCGTTTTTCCCCATACAATTTGACAATTAAAATCGTGCAACGATTTCCATGAGAGATAAAAGTTATTTTATTTTCTCAACGGAATTTCTTATTCTCCTGTTTTTACTCTCAGGTTATTTTACTAATGTTGCCAGATTTTCACACAATTTCAATCACAGTATAAGTATAGTACGATTACATGGTTGATTTCGTCATGCACATTAGGGTGACACCAAAAAATCGATGTCGGAATTTTGTTAGTCTGGACCCCACAAAAGGATTCCCCTTTCCAGATATTGAGATTGCCGAAATTTGAGCTCGATTGGATTATGTTAATCCGTGCCGCTGAGGGCTCAAAGTTTGAAATACGATTTACAAGGCGAAAAAATCACTTTTTTGGCTTTTTTTGAAAATACAGGCTCTTAAATAACTGCATTTTTGGAAAATATAAATAGAATCATAATCTAAACTGAATTCCCTTTCTGGTAATGTATAAAAATCCAAAATCGGTTGGAAAATATTTCGGTAATTGCAATTTCCTCAGACCATTGTAGGGTTAAAATGAAATAAATTATGAAAATCGAAAAAAATAAAATATTTCTAATGCTTAGTTAAAGGTTTTTATATCGATTTTCATGTCAAATGACACTTTTTTACATTTCAAAAATTTGGGTTCATTTTGACCCCATGTGCCTATAAGTGTTAATTTATAATTTTTTATTACTATGTATAAAATTTGGTGTTAAAGGAGTTATTTGGACAACTTTCACCAAATTCCGCAAGAAACAACACATTGTTTTGGTATACTTCCAGGAAAAATCGAAAAATTTCAAAAATTTCACTTTTGACCTTGGTAAAGATAGGGTTAACGTTGTCGGAGTTTTACAAAATTTTCGGAGAACAAGCTCCTGTATTAGGATTAAATGAAATCGAAAGTGATTTTGTTCCAGCTAGCTAAAAACACAAAAATTAATACTATCATCTTAATTATTGGCCAAAATCACACTTTTCTCTAAAATTTTCAAATTTAAAACTCCGTCACAGTTAAGTTAAAAGAGGGATTTGTGTAATTTTCAGCAGAATTATTCTCTAAGGTGTATTTAATAAACCCCTATGCCTTGACCACTTTTTTTATATTTTGTTGAACAAAATTTTAAAAAACTCAAAAATAGAGTTTTGCAAATTTATAAAAAAACAAATCCGAGACAAAAAAAAATTTTATAATAAAATTTTTGTGGATCTTAAAAATGAAACTAGAGTATAACCTTGTAAATTTTTGAAAGAAATATTTTATTTTTTTCAATTTTCATAATTTATCTCATTTTAACCCTACAATGGTCTGAGGAAATTGCAATTACCGAAATATTTTCTAACCGATTTTTATACATTACGAGAAAGGGATTTCAGTTTAGGTTATGATTATATTTACATTTTCCAAAAATACAGTTATTTAAGATCCTGTATTTTCAAAAAAAGCCAAAAAAAAAGTGATTTTTTCGCCTTGTAAATCGTATTTCAAACTTTCAGCCCTCAGCGGCACGGGTTAACATACTCCAATCAAGCTCAAATTTCGGCTATCTCAATATCTGGAAAGGGGAATCGTTTTGTGTGGTCCAGACGATCAAGATTCCGACATTTTTTTCCCTCTCTATGAGATCCGGTCACCCTAATGCACATGCATTAGTAATATCAAAGGATTTAACTTTATACTTTTATAAAATATATAAAAAACAGCAATAACACAATAACACTTTCACAGCCTTTTATTCTAACTAATGTCAAACAACAACAATACGTTGGAATGTAGCAAGAAGAAAAATATAAAATATAACCAACTTTACTTTCTATGTGTTCTGTGTTGTAAAAGTCAGATTCCGTTTCCGTTGCTATTTTGTTCATTTTTTTTCCGTCACGATTAAAGATTCCTTTTCCATTTGTATTGTGCTTATTCTCTGAAGAATCTATAAACAATTTTATATATTATATGTACTAATTTTGCAAACTTCTAATTTTGAGTTTTTTGAAATTTTGTTCACCAAAATATAAAAAAAGTCGTCAACGCATAGAGTATTTTTTAATACGCCTAAGAGAACAATTCTACTAATAATTACGCATATCCCTCTATTAACTTAGTAGTGACGGCGTTTTAAATTTGAATTGAAAATTGTAGACAAAAATGTGATTTTGGCCAATAATTTAGACAATATTACAGTAATCCCTCTATTTACGTCGTCTCGATTTACATTGGTTTCATTTGCGTCGTAAAATTGTTTGCTCCTTCCAGCTTCGATTTGCGTCGCCATTCGATTTAAGTCGCCTCAGTTATTTATAAGTTATAAGTAAAAACAGGTGAATCCCAGTTTTTAATTTTAATGTTTATGTCCATATGTAATTTTTATGTTTTTTATTATGTAATTAAGTGAACGTTAACATATGAGCAATTTTAAATTCGATTTACGTCGTTTCGATTAACGTCGTCAATTTGCGGAACCAATCACGACGTAAATCAAAGGATTACTGTATTAACTTTTATTTCTTTAGTTAGCTGTACCAAATCTTTTCCGATTTTTTTAACTCAGATAAAACAGATTGTTTTCCAAAAATTTTGTGAAACTTCGACAAAGTTAACCTTTTCTTTACCAAGGTCAAAAGTGAAATTTTTGAAAATTCTCGATTTTTCCTTAAAGTACATATATCAAAATTTAGTGTAGTTTCTTACGGAATTTGCTGAAAGTTGTCCAAATAACTCTGTTAACAACAAATTTTATATAAAGTAATAAAAAATCAGCGAGCTAATTTCTACCACAAAAATAGTAATCTCAGCAAAAGTTTTGCTAACACTTACTTAGTCGAAGGCAAATGAAAAAATCCTTGAATATTAGTATACTAAAAAAACCCAAAAAATTTATGGACACATTTTACTTTAGTTAATTTATTTTCTGAAATTTTGGGTCTAAAACTAGTGTTTTTGTGTTTCTTTTGAACATTATTTAGGAAAATTCGTAAAATATAAAAATGTCCAGACTTCCACATTAGTAGACAATTCTAAATTACAAAAAAGGAGATAAACTATAGATTTTATATTATAAAAACCCTTTTCCTCAAACGACTGAAAAAAATGTCTGCCCTTGTATTTCACATAACGACTATTTGCAGACATTTTGTTTATACATTCACATTTTATTTTCTCTTCGTTAAATTGATGATGAAGATGAAATATCTTTGTTAAATTTAAATATTTTATTTTGTTTATAATTTAAATCATATTTTATCTTACTTTGTTATATTTTTAAGCATTCTTCTGGTGTTCTTTTGTTATATGTATGAAAGAGAGATACAAAAATCTTTCACAGTTGTATTTTTTGTATGGCTTAGAATATTTGTGTTTTTAATCCTTTCACCGACTTTTTGTTTGCGGATGTATCGTTATTTTGACTTCAGATTCTTGTTAAGGCTCCTCAAATTAGAAAAAAAATATGCAACATATTTTGCCCCCTCCCCCTCCTACCCACCAAAAATGACGGTCGAAAATAGATTTTTCAAACTTCTGAGCCCTGTTTTACCCCTTAAACATTCGAGTAGCCAAAAATATTTTGCTTGGTTTTCTTCTCGTCATAAAACGAAGCTATATGCCAAATTTCAATTATCTATCTTCGTTAGTTTAAGAGAAACACCAAAACCCCCTTTTCATGGAGATTATGATTTATTCAAAAAATTAGACTTCATTAACAACTATCGCGGCCATATTGTCATGTTGAACTGCTTATACATATAATGATTTTTATTAGAAGTCCAAGATCCTAATAAACTTATTTGTAAAAAGTATAAACTTTTTTTTGCACTATTAAATTTTATATATTCTTTTTATATATTTTATATATTCCGCACTACATCTGCTACATCTACATTTTGTTTGTCTGGTTGTTGTCCGCACTATAAATTTGTTTATCAGCACAGTTTTCGTAGCAAAATAAATTAGTGAAACATTAGTTCAAAATTAGTTTAGTGCTAAAAAAATATAACTAAAACTTTTGCTGAGAACACAGTTTCAGCAAAAATGTTGCTGAAAACTAGTATACTTGATATACAAGACGTTTTACTAATTTTCCTACTAACTTATTTTTTGAGTGTAAGACTCTATTGGTATTGATTAGAAAATAAGTTTTTGTTGTTTTTTAATTTTTATTTAAAAAATAAAAAATGTTTTTTCGACCTTTTTTCATATTTTAGTATTTCAACTGGGGTTATTATTTAAGATTTGTCCCAGACTCCTTAATTTTAAGGTTTTAAAAAAAAAGTCACCATTTTTCAGATTTAATAACTTTTTCTTAAAATTAAAAAAGAAAATAGAATTTTTCTTTATAAATTAACCCATTAACGCCTGATCCCATATTCCTTTGTCCGATTTCGACGAAACTTCAAGCTGACATTATTGCATTGAAATAGTTTATATATTTTTTTAAATCTACCATACTTGGGACTTATGAATTAATCGCTGATATAAAACTATTCCTCCATGCTTTTTAAATAAAATATCCTTAATTTTATTTCCCATGTAAAACTTCTCATTTCTATTTGAAAATAAACAATATTTCAAGTGAGGGTACTTCAAAAACTACAAAATGGCCGTTTCAATACCCATTTTATAAAATCGTACCTGTACCCCAGGATGGTAGTTATGAGGTTGCAACAACCGAACGAATTCGGATGAAAAAAATTCGGTTGTCACAACGGAATTGTTTTGAGAGTGTATGTCAACCAGTGTTGCCACCAGTAAAACAAAAAAATACACAGCAGTAGGTCAAAAATTATCCAAAACCGTAGGAAATTACACAAAAAATTAATATTTTTTTAGTTTAAAATAATAGTTTTTTTTTTTTTATTATGTGGCTCTTTGATCTCTCCTGCGCACAGTGGGGCAGAATCGAAATAATTTGGAAATAATTCAGCCACTTTTTACCGGCTAGTTGGATTGCTACCTTCCAAGAAGATATTAAAGCGATATCTTCTATCAGATATTGTTTTTAAGACTTAAATTTAATAATGAAAAAATTAAATCGTTTTTTATTGTACCGGGAGTTTATTTAGCGATATCCCTTTTATCTTCCATATGAGTTATTGCTTTCATATTGCCTGGAAGTATTGTTTTAGTGTAACAGTTGTTCCCGACGGAATACGAAATTGATATTGCCGGCAATAAATGTTTTCTTCCTGGCGATATGTTCGGAGAATCTTCTTCGTATTGCCATGTTTACTGGGTGATATTGGTTTGAGTATGTTCCTGTTCCAAGGCACATAATAGAACAAATGCTTTCTCAGTGATAGAGAGTCCCCCAATCTCTTTATTATGTATACTCTTTGTTCAAATTCATTCATTCATTTTTATTTAAAACGTTATAAATTTACATCGAAACAACAGATTAATTAAAAAACAACAAGTAATTATTTTGTTTAGGAATGACGTACCACCAAATTTATCCATAGGCTTGAAGGATGCCATAAAATATAAATGACAATTAAAACAAAAAAATTGTCTACCCGCAAGCAGACTAAAATTATGTAATAAATAACTTAAAAACCTAATAAATAATTCCCCCTATTAGTGAAATCTAGTTTTATATTATACATACACTATTTACAAATTTAAAACATTTTTAAACGATTATTTCCTGACATTTAATTTTATTAAAAACTATTTCATGTCAAATTTGTTATCACAATTTTAATGCATTTTTCTCAAGTAAAAGCCCAAAAATAAAAGCTTCATTTGAACATTTCTCACTTTCAAAATGAAAATCTCACCTTTAGTGAATAATCCAGTAATGATGTATATAAAATTATTTGGAATTTCATTTTATTTAGATATTTTTTATTTTATGGATTATTCTTAAATTATACTATAGCTCGTATAAGTACTGCCCAGCGTAGAAACGGTAATGACATATCATTATTTTTTGGACTACCAGTAATGACACCTATTTATCTTCTGCATTATTTAAAAACATATAATAATGAGTTACTGATAATGACTTATTTTTATCATTATTTCAAATAGAAAATAATAAAATAGAAAATAATTTTATAGATTTTTTTTTAAATTTTTTGAAATCTATTTTTAGACTCAATATTTTTTAAATACTGGTAAGGATATATGTAACCACATATTTTTTGATTTTTTGTATGTTGGCGAGTAAGCTTACTTGTGTGCAGCATGTCGATTGTGTTTTTATCTATTAAATATTACATGTCGATATAGCTCAGATGGTAGAGCTATTGACTGGCAATCCGTAGACCCAGGTTCGATTCCCGCACCAGAAAATTTTATTTAAAACAAAAAATACAATAAAAAATATTTTTTTTTATATAATTTATTTTTTTGAAAATCTATTTCTAGACTCATTATTTTTGTCAGTACTGGTAAGCATATAGGTAATGACATATTTTTAGATTTTTCGTATGCTGGTGTGTAAGCATAACTCATTATTTTTCGCGACATCGCCATATAAAGGTAATAAGAAATGTAATAACAAAAGTAACTAGTTCCCATTACCAAGTATGTAGTTACATAACCACATATCTGGTAATGATTTTCTACACTGGGATACCCAGTGTAGGGATACCCAGTGTGGAAAATCATTAACAGATACATATGTGGTTATGTAACTACATATTTCCCAGTGTAGGAACGGTAATGACATATCATTATTTTTTGGAGTACGAGTAATGACAACCACTTACCTTCTGCATTATTTTAAAACATATAATAATGAGTTACTGATAATGACTTATTTTTATCATTATTTCAAATAGAAAATAATTTTTTAGATTTTTTTTTAAATTTTTTGAAATCTATTTTTAGACCCAATATTTTTTAAACACTGGTAAGGATATATGTAACCTCATATTTTTTGATTTTTTGTATGTTGGCGAGTAAGCTTACTTGTGTGCAGCAGGTCAATTATGTTTTTATCTATTAAATATTACATGTCGATATAGCTCAGATGGTAGAGCTGTTGACTGGCAATCTGTAGACCCAGGTTCGATTCACGCACCAGCAAATTTTATTAAAAAAAAAAAAATACAATAAAAAATATTTTTTTTATATAATTTATTTTTTTGATAATCTATTTTTAGACTCATTATTTTTGACAGTACTGGTAAGCACATAGGTAACGATATATTTTTTGATTTTTCGTATGCTGGTGTGTAACGACAACTCATTATTTTTCGCGACATCGCCATATAAAGGTAATATGAAATGTAATAACAAAAGTAACTAGTTACCATTACGAAGTATGTAGTTACATAAGCACATATCTGGTAATGATTTTCTACACTGAGTTGGTAATGGTAACTAGTTACTTTTCTTATTACATTTCTTACACACCAGCATACGTAAAATCAAAAAATATATCGTTACCTATGTGCTTACCAGTACTGACAAAAATAATGAGTCTAAAAATAGATTTTGAAAAAAAATTATTATATTTTTTTTTAACAAAATTTGCTGGTGCGGGAATCGAACCTGGGTCTACAGATTGCCAGTCAATAGCTCTACCATCTGAGCTATATCGACATGTCATATTTAATAGATAAAAACATAATTGATCTGCTGCACACAAGTAATCTTACTCGCCAACATACAAAAAACCAAAAAATAGTGGTTACATATATCCTTACCAGTGCCTTCTCGGAAGTGCATATTATAAAGCTTTTCAACTATTTAAAATCATGCCTTCTCAAAAGCACAATATTCCTGCATATTTTTCCGTGAAGAAAAAATGCCTCTTGTTTTTAGTAAAACCTCTTATTTTCATTAAAATTACTTTTTTCCGCATTTTAAAAAATGATTTTGATAAAAGAACCGCAAAAATACTTAAACAATCAAAATGTATTGCTCATTTGATGCCTTTTTGAAAAGCACAGCAAAAAGCGATGTAAACAATTAATCAACTTAGGCCTTTTATTAGTGCTGTTTACGAAGCTATATATTTTTAGAAGCGGCAAAAGTAGCAGTAAGGAAGCAGTCAACGTTTTTATTGCTTCCACATTTTTGCTGTGATGTTTTTTTAAATAGTCGTTGACTAAATCAAATTTTTTTTGAATAGTTAATACTTTTCTTAGCTTTTTACTCGATTCTAAAATTACACATCAACACTCCTTACTACTTAAATTTCAAATGCAACTAAACACCAAACGAAAAACATGCAATCAAGGGAATTCCCTTATTTCGCTTTAGACACATATTAATTTTAGTGTTGCTAACACGTTGAAACCAAATTTCGTCAAAATAAATAGTAGATGTTTTTCAATCTCGGATAATTGATGTAATCACGGTTAATCGATTGAAATAAAAAAAATATTCCTTTCGTTATAGATCCCGGATAATGGATGTTCCCGGTTAATTGAATCACGGATAATCGATGCCCATCTGTAATATGATGTCCTGGATATGGATACCAAATTTATATCTAATTTTATATAATTAGACACATGTAGATGACCCATTTTTCGGATCAAGATGCATGGTTGTATATGGGGACTTATCAAATAAGATATAATTATATATGACACCATATTAAGATTTTTACCCGAGTATACAATATTAATAGGATCACAAAGCTTATTGTTTTAATAACACTTAAGTGAACTTATATCTCAGTTTAAACTCTTTTACACTTACCATTATCAAATACAGAAGAACTTAGCGAATCAGTATCCCTGCCTAAATAATTGGAATGTTGTTCAAAATTAATTGGCAACAGTATTGTGTGGGGCACATAGCCTATGGTACCAGCTGCATTACGTGCCTTCCACCAATTGCGTGAATCATCGATTATCTATAAATGATAACGACCAAGCAAACAAGAAAAAAAAAACAGTAAAATATCAGATTCATAAATTACAACGACATTTGATAAATGTCGTATTCTACACTTACCTCAAGGTGTTCTCCTTTAGTGACGTTCAATTCCTTATCATTGCTAGCGACTTTATTGTAATTAACTTCAGCAATTTTGACATTTCTAGATTGCAAACGTGCCAACCAAGTGGAGTTGTAGCCAAGATGTGGCGAACCGGAGCCATTAGATGATCCATTCATTTGTTTCTTAGTTGCTGAAGGTGGTGGCAAATATGGCACCTCTTCATCGACTATCCAGTCGGGTGACCAATCATCATAGAAGACTGGATGATATGCACCCTTATGATCTTTAAATTGATCTTTGGGTGTATTCCAATTGGGTCCGAGTGATTTCCAGAACTCCAATTCTTTGTCGTTAAGATATGAATTCAGGAATGTAACGGTTTCACGTCTCACCAAGGGGTTAACGACATTTTCCGGTAGGTTTTTACCAACATACACATCATTACACACATGGAAAATTGTTTGTAATGACACAAATGAATTGTGTATAGGCTCGGCAGGCTCTTGGAAGTGATTTTGAAGTTTGGTAACATAATTGAATGCCAACTTGTGCTTGGCCAAAATATCTTGAAATTCAGCTTCGGTGGGAGGACGAGAACGTGTTACAAGTAGTCCTTCACCTTGGGGATTGTGTTCGTATTTACGCATTTCCAATTCACGTAAAGCTTCAGCGGCATATTGTAAACGAGTCACAAAACGTTCAATGTCCTCAAAGCAGTGATTTAATACTTGTATATCCTTGGCTGTTTGTTCCTGATCTTGAGCATTCTTTTCTGCAGCCACTTCTGCCGCTGCGACAGCAATACCATATTGATCTCTAACATGTTGTGCGGGTTTCTCAGATTTTGGCAAAATAATCGGAGTTTTGTTGCGATCAATTGTTACCAGTTTGCCACTGCTTAATGTCTTTAGATCTTCTACCATTTGAACAGCAGAAACATCGCTAACCTAAAATAATAATTACAGATTGAAATACAATATCGTAGTATGTACCACCGATAACTTGAACTAATTTACCTGAAATATATGCATTTCCGTGTTTCCAAGTGTTATACCTGGAACAGTGAATATTAAAATATTATTGTATGCTTCCATGGGATCGTCACTAATAAATGCCGTTGGCTCTGTTATTAGTGCTCCTGGGAAATTTTCAATTTCTTTCATATTGCTGTCCAACATAACCAGCCATTGCCCACTAAAACACATGTACATTTTCATTGGCCAGACACCACCAGTTTTGTCCAATTCCACGAGTGTTTTGAGTTTATCCTTGGGCTTTCGAGCTTCCGCTTCATTTTTAATTTTAAATGTGGCCAAATGCTCGAGTTCATATGTTGGTTTGACTTCAATGACATTGTAATCATTTGGCGAACTAGCGTCACTTTGATAGCCGTTTAATACCATTGTTAATTAATACATTCACTGTAATTACATATAAGTAGTGGAAAACTTAAGAGATGGGATATCACAATCGCCACGGACATTATCCCCATTTTCTATTCGACAATTATGCACAAAAATTTGTCGATTATAACTAACCTGACCAACCGTTTTAATGGATGATCCCGCTATGAATTTTTATTCTGCTTTTTTTACGTTTGGTCTTCTAAACACATTTTTCTTAATAATGTGTACTAGACCGACTCACGAAAAAAATTGAAAAAAATGCCCTCTGAAAATATACCTTGGTTTGTTTTATGATGATTCCCAAAATATTTTCGGTCTAGAAGTGATATCTCACGAGCTGGACCGTTTTTAAAAAATCTCTTTTTTAAGATTTTGTAAGAATTCATCTTTTTAGCTAAAGATAATATACACAATGGGTATCATATGAAAGGTTTTTTCAAGGCGCCTACACAGTATATATTGGATGTCCAAGCTTGTACATGCCCCATTTTAAGGGATATTCTCTAAAAGAAAAGGAATTTTTTATATGTATTTTAAGTGTCAAATTAACACATCTAGTCGATTTAAGTGAATACGTGTTTCAGATTTTTTTGAAATTCGTTCTAGTTCGCGTTTTACCAGAAATTCGATTGGTGGTAAACCCTTTGTTTAAAACTCTTGTCTTTTGACAAGTACATCATCGTTGTGTGAAAATAATTTGAAATTTTGCAAATTTAATGCATTTTCTACGATGCTCTGGACCAAATTTTGGCAAAATTTTTATGTTACTGTTAATATGTAGGTGGATTCTGTTTCTATTAAATCACATTTTCTTCGTCATATAAACTTGAATCTAAATCCGTTTGCAGATTGAAGTAACGCAAAAATTTGGTCCAGATCACCGTGCGAAATGCATTTAATTTGCAAAATTCCAAATTACTTCCATACAACGATGGTGTACTTGCCAAAAGCAAAATTTTGATACCGATATTGCCTGATTAGAACAAAGAGTTTATCACCAATCGACTTTCTGATAAAACCGCGAACTAAACACGTGCACAGATAGAACTGCTTGTACAAGTTTCGGTATGTCTACTGATTTGAATACGTATTGATAAGTAGTTTAGTGTTTCTGCAAAGAGTATACATAATAAAGAGATTGGGGGACTCTCTATCACTGAGAAAGCATTTGTTCTATTATGTGCCTTGGAACAGGAACATACTCAAACCAATATCACCCAGCAAACATGGCAACACGAAGAATATTCTCCGAACATATCGCCAGGAAGAAAACATTTATTGCCGGCAATATCAATTTCGTATTCCGGAAGTTTCCTCCGTCGGAAACAACTGTTACACTAAAATAATACTTTCAGGCAATATGAAAGCAATAACTCATATGGAAGATAAAAGGGATATCGCTAAATAAACTCCCAGTACAATAAAAAAACAAATTAATTTTTTCATTATTAAATTTAAGCCTGAAAAACAATATCTGCATACATAATCCATTGACCAACCTTTAAATTATTTTGATTTCATCTTAGCCGATTTTTCCCGCGCAATTAATCTTAACTTTTCACGAGATTTTTTCCTATATATCTTTGTTTGTTTTGTACAAATTTAGTTTTAATTTTTTCCAAATTGATAAAAGATTTCAAACAAATTTGCTTTATCTTCCAAATGATACAAAGATGATATTGCCGAAATATTGTCATAAAAAGTTATGACAAAAGATAAAATTTTTGAATTACTTTTTTCAAAATATCGTCGAATTATCTTCCAAGTGGTAAAAGGAAGACAATTTCAAAGTAAATACTACTTGATTATTTTCATTCAAATGAAATATCTTCTAGGAAGGTATCTTTTAAATGTTTGCAGGGTCATTATGTGCGCTCTTTGTATGACTCAAAACATCGATTGTAACCAGGGATGGAAAATAATAATTTAGTTATAAAAATCAAGAATGGAACTATACTATGGAATTATACTATTCCAACAGTATTATAGCCCTAGATTATGAATTTTAAACAACCATACGTAAAAAATTGCAAAATAATACTGGAATGCCAAAAAAGGCTTTGGGGTTCAAAAAATTAATTAAAAGATTTACATTCTGCAAGCGATGCCAAAATGCTCTTCCTTTGCAACTAACCACCAAACTTTGTTGTCTGAAATGTGTATTATAGCCCCTAGATTATAAATTTAAAAAAACGACATTCTGCAAGCGAATATATTGTTGCAAAAATTTCGCTTTTTGCAAATGTGTTTTTTTTTCGCAATTTGTGCTAATATTTGCTAATATCTAAATATTTAATTTTTATGTTTTTTAACGAGCCAAAGAGAAAGCTATTTTTTAGTTACTTACATTTTTAAATATGTAAGAGCGATCGAACATTTTTTGGTACACTCTAAAAAAATTTTGTAAATTTACTACTATAAAATGGGTAAAATTTTGTTTAATTTTACGAAAATTCGGTATATATAAACAAAAAATGCGTAAACTTTTTTTGTACACACTTTCATACGCAATAATACACACACAAAGTATTTTTAGACATTATGTGCTTATAAATAAACACATTGTGCCTAAAATTACTATTGTTTTGTTAAATAAAATTTTTACGCACAAAGTTGGTAAATATACTATCCAATAATAGTAATAAATACTCTGACATTTCAAATTGGAAAAAATTGAAAAAAAAAATTATAAATAATAAAAAGAAAAAGCGAAAACGGATTATTTTTTGTGAATTACAACATTTCCACAAACACATTAGAGTCTGGAAATAGCAACATAAGCATGAAATTGTTTTTGGTAATTATTATTAACGCATGTGGTAGTCTAAACCTCATATCAAAATTGAAAACGCCGTAAGAGAGACACGGCCTACGCAGGAACTACTGGGTGCAATAGCTCCTGCTCAACAAAATGCCTTATTTGCAAGGGAGGCAGTCAACCAACAACCGTCAACAATAACGGGAGAAAACGCCGTAAAAGAGATACGGCCTAGGTAAAACAACTGGGTGCGATGACTCCTGCTCAATAAAATGCCTTTTTTGAAAGGGAGGCAGTAACCGTCAACAATAACGGGAGAAAACGCCTTATGGGAGATATGGCCTACGCAGGAACAACTGAGTGCAATGACTCCTGTTCAACAAAATGCTTTTTTTGCAAGTTAGGCAGTACTCAATGAATACTGACTTTGTTGAGCAGGAGTCAATGCACTCAGTTGTTCCTGCGTAGGCCATATCTCTCTTAAGGCGTTTTCTCCCATTATTGTTGACGGTTACTGCCCCCCTTTCAAAGAAGGCATTTTGTTGAGCAGGAGTCATCGCACCCATTCAATAGTTATAACAAATTTTTATATGAATTTTATACAAATGCCTTAAGATCCCAAAACGACTAATTTGGACATAAACGATTATGAGAGAATGACTCGGATATTATTATTAATAAAATACGTACTAGAAATTAATTTGTTATTTTATTTAAAAAAGTTTTTGGGTGGTGCTTAAAGTTAGCACACCTGTTGTAAATGTACGCATTATATTTTATTTTTACACACTTTCTGTGGATTTTTGCGTATTTTTTGTGGATTTTTACGCATTTTATGCGTACATTTACACGTGAAACGTGCTTTTTTACACACAAATTTAGTAAATTAACACACTAATTTAAAAATTTCATTTAATTTTTACGCACTTTCAATGTAAAATTACAAATTATTTGTGCACCAACTTAAACACAATGTGCGTATTTTTTTTTAATTAGAGTAAATTTACCCAATTTATAGTAGGAGTTCAGTTTCCTACTATAAGTTGGGTAAATTTCAACAGAATTTAATTAGAGTGTATAAGAGCCCGATTAAGTGAGCCTTTTCCATCCCTGATTAACCAGTCGGAGTTCGTTCCTGTTCCAAGCCGCCTAATATTTTTTCAAATAAAAAATATTGAGAGAGTTGCAAGGCCTTTGGTTTCTGGTATAGTTGATATTGTTATTCTTTCTAGTAGATTGTGTGTAAATGAATAAAGAGAGAATGGGCGTAATATTTATATTTGTTTTACTATGGTATGCTCAAACAAATAAAACAGATAATGAAGATTGTACAGTAGATACTTATTGTACGCTGCCAATAAATATATTGTGAAAATTTCGACCAAATCAACCCCATGTCTTCCTTCGACCTCTTTTTCACTAATTTTTTTTAAATTAAATACAATTTTTTGTTTTAATTGAATTTTATTAATTTTTAAATACAAATTCCACAACAAATTTAATCTTTAGTCACTTGATTATTTGTTTCCACAACAATTACTTGAAAATAATTATGGTACAATAAGTATTTAAGAACAAGAAACAAATAAATGCTTCACTCAATACAAAACAAGAAATAACTGGTATTGTGTTTATGAATAAAGTGAGTGCGTTGAAACAAAACATAACAATATCAGTTACACTTCTTCTCTTTTTTATACCAATAGTAACAATTATGTATATGTGACGCGCAAATTAGAAAGGGACCTAAGGGTAAAAAAAGGGCATGGGATCGGTCTCATTCGATGCTCAGATGTTGTCCACATCAAAAGAAAAAAAAAATTGATTTTTTTACCCTTAGTTCCCTTTCTCTATGCGCTGTCACACATGGTATATTTGTTTTGGAAATACTTTAAGATATACAAGTGCACGTCTTTAACGCGAACTATCACGAATTTTAAAAAGATATGATCGCTTAAATCGAATAATTTGACGTTTAAATTGCCAACCTCTCCGTACAAAACATTTCAAAATTCCTTTCTACTTATTCTAAAAAGGTGAAAACAGAATCTAAAATATAGAAATATTAATTTAAATACGAAGAAATTTAATCATATTTTCTTCTATGCAATTTATGATTAATTTAAAAATGTTCGTAAAGTAATAGTGGTATTCATCTAACTGCATTTATGCCCTCGAAAACCGTGTATTTTTGTAATCGCGTATATTTATAACATCAACTGTTTATTTGAATGAACGCACCTTCATACGTACTATTCACATTTCAATTTAGCATTTGGCCATTTGTCGATATATTTTTATAACTTAAACACAGAATTTTTTAAATTTGTATTATTTAAAACAAATAAAACAGAAAATAAAAAACAAAACACAAAAAAATTCAAAATAATTTTATTTTTGACAATATTCAAATAAACACTCAGATAAAAAAGTTAGTAAAAAAATTTGTAAACAGTTTCCAATCGCACTATACTATTTTTATACTGATTATTAGTATAATTTTTATTTTTAGTAATCATTTTTTTTTTCTACTAATTTTCGCTGCTGATTTTAGCAAAACATTTTACTAATTTTTCAAAACGGAGTGCTAAATTTAGCAGAAAAATATACTAATTTAAAAATATTTTTTTTTTGATTTTTTACAATTCTTGTTAGTTTATATTTGTTACTATTGATATATTCTTAGTTTAGAAAGAACACCCAAAAAATTGTATTGCATTGAGAACCGTTTGCAATTTTGACTTCAAATTTCAAGTACGCTTGTTACAAACGAAAGAAAAAAATTTTTCTGTAGGAAATATTTCCTCAAAATCAAACAGTATTTCGACAGGAAGAAATTCTAAGAGCTCTAGAGCAGTTCTATCGAAAAAAATTTTTAGAATCAGTGGAGCACAATAAAATAAGAAACATTTGATGCATCTGGATTGCGATACATCATTTCTGATAGACTATGGGATGCAGGTCACTAATATGGATTTTAAAGTAGCTATAGTTTAAGAAATATTTGCTAAACAGCTGCGATAATCCCAGCAAAACCTTCTATTATCCGGTAATGAGTGTTGTAAGAAGAAATAAAGGTAGGTAAACTCTTACTTTTCTATTACAAAATCTATTATCTTAACAAGGGCATGTCCATCGAGGTAACTCCTTACATAGTAATATGTTATTCTCAGCTTAATAATATGTTACTCTTACACTCACAAAAGTATGTCGATAGAATCTATTGGAAATGATAGTTAAAACAAAGGTATATGCCGTTAAAAAGGCGACAACGGTATTTACCTTTGAAATAACTAAAAATTTTGTTATTTTTAACTGTTCAAAATTAACTAACTTATGCATTAAAAACAACTAACAATGTCGTAAAATTAACTGAACATTTTTTTCTACAAAAATTTTAAAACAACTGACAAAATGGGTAAAACTACTGTTTTTTACAGTTATTTCTTTTGGCACCATAAAAGTATATTTAAACAAAAACAATTTTTTTCTTCTTCTTTCTCTTACACAAAAATATGTGTAATTACTTAATTTTAAAATTGAAGTAAAAATTCCAAACCATTCTCCAGATATTATGTTTTTATGCATTACCTTAACTTCTTACAAAACTTATTATTGTACTGTCAAAACAATTCCGTTGTGGCAACCGCATTTTATCCAACCGAATCAATTCGGTTAGCAAAAAATTCGGTTACCGCGATGGAATTGTTTTGTGAGTGCAGGTAATAATAGGATTTGGATATATGGCGAATTTTACCATATAGCTCTATCACATATCCGAATTTGATTAAGATCGGAATGTACCAATCGGAATAGTTTCCTCGTTAGTTGTTTATTTTTTTAATTTAAAGGTTTTTTCCAAAATGTTTTTATTGAAAACCTTCAAATTTTAGGACACTCTTCTTGTAAAATTATTTTTTAATTTAAATTTTGCAATAACTAGGGCCAGTTTTATAGTCAGAACAAAGTTTGATTGTTGCTATATATACATATATAGCATACACACATATGCAAAGCGCATGCTACGGGGACAGTTTTTCGATCAAGTGTTTAGTATGGAGACATTTGGTTAGTTTGGGGACAGTCCTCGAACTCTTCCTGACTGATATACAGCATAGTTTGGGCACATTTTTGGCTATGTCTCCGAACTATGTGCACCACATACATACATATATATACATATGTATATATTATATATTTTTAAGTAAGAAATTTTGTTTTCAGATCGATTTTTTTCTTAAATATTTCTTAAATAAGAAATTTTCAAAAATGCTAGTTCTGACTATAAAACTGCCCACTTCTTCTCAACACGCTTCTTCTATATTAAGCCCATTGGATTAGGAATCATTGTTGTGTTTGTAAAAGTTTTAAAATTATTTAATTATTTTTTTTTATCTTTTAGGTTCCAGTTATAGATTTTAATTAAAAACATATGATTTTTTTTTTTTAATTTCTTCTTTTTGAAGTATTTTTTCAGAAAGTTTTGCAAATCTCTTAGGATGCAATTACAGACACCCAGGGGTTCGCGATTTTGATATAGAAGGAATTGCTGTCCAACAAAACTTTGACACTAAACCAATATTCAGTTTTTAAAACGTAAAAAAGTTTGCAGGTTGGGAAGTACAGGATTGAACGCGAATCTTAACATACGGTTAGAAAATGGAGATTATTTGATAAGAGGTTATTTTCAGATCATCATGTATGCTTAGGATTTCAAAATGTCTGACTGGATTAAGTTCAATGCGATCCTTTAGAAAAAACTAAAAAAGGGCTAGACCATAGCTTTCCGAATCAAATTTGGGGAATTCCATATGAAATTAATTTGTGTTTTTTTTTTAATAAACTAAAGAAACTCAGAATTTTGATTTCAAATTGAAAAAATTCTAAAAAAAATTGGCAGTTTCCATTTAAAATTAAAAAAATGCCATCAGAAATTCAGATCTGCCACTTCTAAACAAAATTCTGAACCGCAGAAACCATCTCTAGCACGTTGAAATTGATGGAACATATTCAGCATAAGCTGCGGTCAGCAATCGATGTGCTTCAGCTGCACTTTTTTTAATTGAAAAAGTAAAGCAAAACTTCGCGCGAATGTTGCTTGTTGGCACAAAATTCCACATTTTCGAAGCAAAAAAAAAAGTTTGTTGTTTACACCACTCAATGACTAAGTGAGAATAAATGACAGATGTTTACCCTCCAAAATACCATATAAGTTATTAAAGATACAAATCATGTGTAAAAGATACACCATCTGTTGTGAATTCCGCATTTTTAAGTTATACACCCAATACATTGTCTTAAAACATTTTTTTGCACTAAAATAAATTATAAACTCAAATAAGTATGCCAATTTTATGAATTTCGGCAATGATTCTTGTCTTTCTGTTATGAAATTTTAAGAGATGATCCGAATGATAGAGAACTTTTTTGGAGCTTACGTCTTTTTGAGAGATAGGGCTCTATAAACTCTCAGAAAAATTGGTTTGGAATTAGGTTGCTGCAACCTCAATTAGGTTGTCTTAACTTCAATTCGGTTGTCTTAACCTCAGTTCGGTTGTCACAATCTCAATTCTATTGTCACAACCGAATTCGGTTACTGCAACTTCAATTCGGCTGCGTTAACGAATTTAATGGGGTTTTGCAACCGAATTAAAATAAAAAGTGTTGTTGTTACCGAGTTGTAATTTATGGCGTTGCAGCAACTGAATACAGTCATGTCAGCCGAATTATTTTTAATTTGAAATTTTAATAAACTTCATATATAGCATGGAAAAAGTATTCTTTTGTACTCTTTTTTATTCTCTTTTTTTAAACACTAGTGCTGGTAAAAATATAAGTAGTGGGTATTTTTTCTGGGTACTCGATACTAAAAACTATTACTCGATATTTTCAGAGTTGCGTTTTGGACAGACAAAATATATAAAAATGTGACAACGCTAAAATATTTACCACAAAAATGTGACTCCGCTAAAATATTTATCACAAAACTACAACTCTGCTAAAAGAAAAAATTAGAAGTAAAATATTTAGAAGTGTATGTTAAAAAAATATGAAAAACGCAATGAATAGTTGGGGAAATATTTAAAAATATATTTATAATTTTAAATATTGAATCAACGTAAACATTTTCAAAGAATTTTGCTAAAAATTTTAAATTTAAAAACCGTTAAATGTATCGAGTAGTATCGAGTATCCAAATCAAAAACATCGAGTAGTATCGGGTATTGAAAAGTAACCGAATTTACCACCACTAAATGAAACTTATTATACTATTCAGAATTATTTCAAACAATTTGACCTTTTTAAAGGAAAGGTCATTTCTTTTAGTATTTTTTTAAAGAAAAGGGTACATTTTAGTACTAACCCTTCTTTGAAAAAAGTAGATATTTCTTTTAGTACTCTTCTGGCACAAACAAAATTCGGTTAGTACTAAAAGAAATAATATTTCTTTGAAAATGAGAGTACTTTAGAGCTAAAGGAAGTACAATGTCTTTAAGCAATACCCATTAGAGTGTCCCTTAAAAATAATTTTGTCATTACACCCCCCAGTTTTATTGAAAATGGTCCCAAATGGAAAAAATCGATTTTTTTTTGGAAAACGTTAACCCGTGCCGAAAGTTGGACGAAAATAACCCATTTTGGAAAAGAATTGTATTATTATTAAAAATTACCAAATTCGAAATTTCGAAAAATATTATTTTTTATTTCATTTATTCATTTAATATAGTCAAAAAGATTCAGGGATGGAATTTTGACTTCATCGGATATCATTAACCCACTTTAGCCTGGAATCCAAAATGACCCACGAATTTGATAAAAATGCAAAAACCTGTTTTTTTAATCAATTTTAAAGATTTTTTAAAATGCCTAATTTGGAGATGTCGATTGCTAATAATAGTTGATATTGAAGAAAAAAAATAAATTGGAAAAGTTATAATTCGAGTTTGTGTTTGGAGCGACTGCTTTCCAGGACATTTTACAAAAATTGCTCATTTTGGCAAAAATTTAACAAAATTTTAATGTTTTCATCAAATTTTACACAGTTTTCGGAAAAGATCACTTAAGTTTGGTTAGACTATAATTATCTTTATATTTGTTTAAAATATATTTAACCCTCAGTGCTCTGGGGTCAGAAAAGACCCATGAAACTTAATATTACTTATGACTACGAGATTGTAAAGCCATTACATTATTTTAAAAAAAAATCTCAACTGGATAAAAATAATTATTTTACGTAACGGGTTAATTTTTATACTTTTGGCCAAAAACGCCCCACTAGGAAATTTACAGAATTAAAAAATCTTTGAAATTAATTTAAAAAAAACACGTTTTTGCATTTTTATCAAATTCGTGGTTCATTTTTGATTCCAGGCAAAAGTGGGTTAGGGATATCCGATGAAGTCACAATTCCATATCTGAATAATTTTGACTATGTTAAATGAATAAGTGAAATAAAAAGTTAATTTTTTAGAAATTTAGAATTTTGGGAATTTTTAATAGTAATATACTTTTTTCCACAATAGGCCATTTTCGTCCAACTTTCGGCACGGGTTAACGTTTTCTAAAAAAAAAAATTTATTTATTCCATTTGGGACCATTTCCAATAAAACTGGGGGGTGTAATTAGAGTTTGCTGTTCGGTTTTAATCGAAGCCGAAACCGCGGTTTTCCAAGCCTCAAAACCGAAAACCGACAAAAATAAGTCGGTTTTTGCAAATACTTTAAACAATTAAAATAAACAACTAAATTGCATATTATTGAATCCTGAATTTCGAAAAGTCTCAGCTCTTATTTGACAAAATTTTGTTCTTAATTCTTAAATTAATTAATTAATTAACTAATTAATTAATTAATTACGGATAAGATAAACTGAGGCTTATAATTTTAGAAAAAAAAACTGCACCAAAAAGTCAAGTGGTTTAAGAGATGAGTTTCACATATTCAGTTACGATTTTCACCGCGTATTTTTCGAAAAGCCTTATTTCGTATTCCGCGAAATTTATAAAATTTTAACTTTATATTGTTTTAAACAAATTGCTAAAATTTAAACTCTTTAAAATACAGCTTTAATTGCCGAAAAAAGAAAAAAAAATTAATTTATAAAGGGTGTCCCCGTTTATTTCTTCTCCCGGAAAGGTTTCGAAATGGCGTTATTGCCTTTAAATTTTCGAGTGAGAAATTCAATCGAATTTTTAAAGATATCTTGGACGTACCCAATAAACCATAAAACGATAATGTATCATTAACGATTTCATATTAAGGGCGTGTGCGGTGTCGCTAAATTTGAACTAAACTAAACTAATTTTCCAAAAGTACATACCTGATTAAAAACTTTATAAAAAATGTGTGCGGCAACCAAATTTGACATTCTATTTAGTTTTAAAAAAAGGACTGGCAAATTTCTTTAATTTTCTCACAAATTGATGTTTTTAAAAAAAAATATGTTTATTTTAAAATTTTCAAAATATAAATTTCTCTTTGACAGATCATTTCGAAAATGCTTTCAAATAATTTAGTTCAAGAAGCATGTAGTCTAAATTGCGTTACCAACCTTTTTATCAAAATTATTTTAGTTTAGTTACAATTTAGCCTGTTCCCACATAATTGATATCGTTTATGATACAAAAATATGCACTCGTAATAATATCATAATTTTTCAAAATAACGAAAAATTTCCTGAAAAAATCATTTGTTTGTTCTAATTTAATCGTTAAAGATA
The DNA here is from genome assembly GCA_949987735.1 of Leucophora obtusa. NCBI lineage: Eukaryota > Metazoa > Arthropoda > Insecta > Diptera > Anthomyiidae > Leucophora > Leucophora obtusa. The sequence continues at coordinate 223,313,098 of OX465295.1, forward strand.
TCATATATATTTGTTTATTTCGATATCGTTAACTATATCATATTTTCATGGAATAGTGATAAAATAACGACAAAAATTTTTAAATATGACGAAAATATTATCGCGCTGCATGATATTTTCGATATCATAACGATATCGTTATTTCATGAAAAAACGATATCAATTAATGTACAGTTTTCTTCACAGTACCTATCACAATATGGTACCTATTACGTTAATGTTATCATTAGGACAAACTTATCATCGAAATGATACCGTCACGAAGTCGAAACGATATCGTTTGGTTTGTTGGGTATTAAACTATTTAATTTTTATGCAATTCTATTAATATCACAAGAAAACCGAAAAATAACCGAAACCGCGGTTTTTATAATTTTGAAAAACCGAAACCGCGGTTTCCAAATTTTTCGGTTTTTAGCAAACTCTAGATGTAATGAACGAAAATCGACATAGATAGGGTGCCTCTTTTGATACTCTTCCTTTGAGAAAAAGTTAGATTCTTTTGAAAGAAAAGGTACTTTTAGTACTAAAAGATGTAGAATTTTATAAAAAATTCCAGCGAAGCAGTAGATTTTCTATCTGTGCACTAAAAGAGTATCCTTTCTTGCATACACAGAAAAAATTATTGCCAATAAAATTTCAATTAAAATTTTATATGATTTTAAATTAATTTTCAATTAAAAGTTTAATCATATCAATTAAAATTTTAATTGAAAATGAGTATGGTGTCGAAAAAATTTTTAGTTTACCATAAGTACTATTGACAACATATTAAAAAAACTCTTAGGTCCGATTACTGAATGTCCAGTCAGCTACTAACTAGGACTTTAGCTGCCGGATAAATTGTAACTGGACATTAAGTAATCGGGCCTTAATATGCATTGCGTAAAGTCATATTATTTTGTATTATTAATATTTTTTCTTCTATTACATATAATAAAATTACAAAAGTGTGTCAGTCAAAAACACAAGGAAATTAATAAATATTTATTAATTACATATTCAATATCACACATTTAAATATTTATTAATTATATATTTAACATCACACATTTTAATAAAAGCGCCATAACTTAATTGAAAATTTTGACGATTTTTGATTAAATTTTTAATTGATATAATTAAAACTTTAATTGAAAAATTTTCAATTAAAACTTTACAAAAAAATTTAATTGATATAACGATTTTCTTAATTAGTCCGAATTCAATTAAATTTTTAATTGTATTTACAAATACTTTAATTGAAACTCGATTTTAATTTTTTCTGTGTAGACATAACTGTTTTTTTAGTCTTTCCGGAGATGGACTAAAATCATTACCATTACATTTCTATTACCATTACTTTATGTAATGGTAATGGAGATTTCTTTATCATTACCATTTTTTAACGTAATGGTAATATTTTTTTTTCACTACCATTGCGTTAGAAAATTGTAACGAATACTTTTCTTTAATTTTCATTTCTTTTGTCAATTGAAATGATTATTTTTTTTTTTTAATTTTCATTACTTTTACCTAATGTTTACACAATAATGAAACACAAATTTCATTTCCATTATTTACCGTTTTTGTCAAAGTTTTGATTATTTACCCATCTCTTGTACCAATGTTTGGTGGCTTTAAAAAAAAAATTCCGTAAATAAATTGCAAAACTTAAAATTTTTTCATCAATATATTCGTTTGCAGAATGTTAGTCGCTGATTCTTTCAATTAATTTTGTGCACCACATAGCTAGCCTTTTTTCGCACTCTGCCATTATTTTGCAATTTTTTAAGTACGGTTTTTTAAATTTATGACCTAGGGACTAAGGTTCTCGTCAAAAAGATAAGGTCACTAACATTTTGTTTTTTTTTTTCTGAAAAAATACAAAGACTATTGAATAGTACCGTTATTTAAAAAACTTGTTGCTCAAAAATTTTTTATAAATAAAATATTTGGTTACATTTGTTTACCGTTAATTCAATTTATAAATCAAAATGTTAGTAATGTGCATTTGGAAATGCGTCAAAATGATAAGTTCAGTGCATATAAATCCAATAAAACAGCATGATTGATTTTTTTGTCAAATTATACATTGACCATTTTTATTTATTGTTTTATAAATTGTTTTATTTATTGTTTTATAGTCTTATATCCCTCCAAGTATTCAAAATTGCCCCTTTTGGCTCTCCCACCGAATTATACTGACAGTTTCAGCATAAACTTGCCACCCTAGCAGTCCCCACATATTCTTCATAACATTAACATTATTCATAACGTGCCGGCCATTACTTAACCGACACTCCATGTTCCTCAAACCAGGTCTTAGTTGATCTGCTAACATGGATTAAACCGTTGTCTTGCTGGAAAATAAATTATAATTGACGATGTGCGGCCAGATATGGCAACAAATGATTTAAAAGCACTCGCTGGTACCTACTTGAAACTATCCATTCTTGTTGAAGGAAACGCTAAAGAAAGGGTACCACATGAGCTAAACGCACCCCAAACCATTAGGGATCCGAAATTTCTCTTTAAGAAATTCATGGGTTCCTTTCTCAAACCTCGCTAATAGTCTCTTAAACCATCTGCACCATCAAGAATAAAATTTTTTTCATCAGAAAAAACAACCTTCAAACCAAAAAATTAAATGGCTAAATTTCTGGGGAAAAATGGCTAAAAAAAAGGCTAAAATAAAGCCAAAAAATGGCTGAACAATTTTTAAGATGAATCTGCCCATTTTCTTTAAAAATATATTGAACGCAGTGAAACCTACCAACAAAAATTTGTCTTTTTGTGAAAATAAATAACAATTATAGTTATTTTTTAAAAACTTTTGCTTTTTAATTTTTCTTTTTTGATGTTGTTAGGACCAATGATTGGAAAAAGGTGTTCACATCTTTCATTTCAATTCTTACAACCGAAACCGTGTCCATTTTTTCATATTCTCAACTAATATTTTCAGTTACCTACAATAAATAAACTAGTACTAAGATTCAGTTGCTTTTACTAAAATTCTGCAGTAAGGAAAGAAATTGCTTTAGAATTAAATGATAGTACATGGGACCGCATAAATTCGATTATCAACAAATTCGGTGGTACAACGAATCTGTTTTCTGGATGGCAAGCAACTGATGTGTCACAGGCCAATTAATCAAGAAATTTGGGTCCAAATTTTAAAATTTATTAAAATAATCTACTACAGAAACATTTTTTTATTCTTTAAGTTCCAAGAAACTCAGATAAGAAATATTTTTTTATATTGCGTTTTGCTAACTCGTTTTAAATTAGTGCCAAAAAGGTCGGAATTCGTAAACACTGTTTACAAATCTACAATTTTAAATTATTTAAAATTTTTTTAAAGAAATTCTAAAAAATCAACGGACTTTAAGTTTTTATTAAGAACATATTAGAGATTAAAAACTATAAAAATTGTAGGAATTCCTTTTCCCATTTGGCTGCGGCAGAGATTTTCTTTGAGCGGATTTCGAGAAAACAGCGATTTTTGGCATTTATTTAGCTTTTAGGCAAGTTTTTCTTTTTTCTTCTCTTAATTCCACATGATTTTGGAAGGAATATATCTTTAGAGTTTTTAATTCGAATTAGTTTTAAAATATCAATGTTTTCGAGAAAATGCGCAAAAAGATATATTTTCCCCTTGTAATGCGTGTTCCAAATTTCAAGGCCGATGCGGCACGTCTTCCCGATGTCCGATTATCCTAATTTTTTGGGGGACGTAGTTTTACACCCAAATAAATATTTCCAGGGGGTAGCCCGGTCAAAAACTCAAAATTTATTTTCCTCCATACAAGCTTGGAGCACTCTAATGCACATGTTTGAGCGCACTCTAATGCACATTTTTCACGGGGATATTAAATATCTTGATTTTATCATAGCCGATTTTTTCCGCGCATTAAATCTTGATTTTTCAACTAGTTTGTTTCCTATATATCTGTTGATTGTTTTTGCATACATTTTGTTTTAGGTTTTTCCAAAATGACAAATTTCAAACAAATTTTCTTTATCTTCCAGATGATAAAAAGGTAATATTGCCCCAATATTATTATGACAAAAAATTAAATTTTTTTATTTTATTATTTTTTTCCAAGTATCGCCGAATTATTTTCCAAATGATAAAAGAAAGACAATTTGAAAATACTACACTCAACAAACAACTCTACACAATTTCTATATTTAAATTTTCAGCAAATAAATTAACTAAAGTAAAATTTCGCTCCAAGTTTTTTGAGTTTTTTTCAACCTACTAATATTCAGCAATAAGTTTAGTGATTTTAGCAAGAATTTTTTTTCATTTGCAATCGACTAAGTGTTAACAAAACTTTTGCTGAGATTACTATTTTTTTGGTAAAAATCAGCTCGCTGATATATATTAGCATATATTATCATATTTGAAACTCTATTGAAAATGTTGCTGATTAGGTACCATATAATGTTTAAATGGCATCATATATGACAATATATTGTTTAAATGATACCATATATCAATATATATGGCACTATATATAGTAGCATATATATATTTTTAAATTTATAATCTATGCATTATAACACTCATTTCATACAACAAAGTTTGGTGGCTACTTGCAAAAAACAATTGCCAAAAAAAATTTGAAAAAAGAAAATTTTTCCATCAATATATTTGTTTGCAGAATGTAGATCGCTTATTAGTTTTTTAATTCAATTTCTATACCATAAAGTCTTTTTTTACGTTCTGCCATTATTTTGCAATTTTCTTAAGTGCGGGTTTTTAATATTTATATTCTAGGGATTATAATACCCATTTCACATAACAAAGCTTGGCGGCTAGTTGAAAAAAAAATAAAAAATTGGCAAAAAAAAAATCTCCGTAAAGGAAGGAAAATTTTTGAGTGTAGAATAAAAAAAAAGTTCTTTATATCGTTGTGAAAAGTAATAATAATGAAATTTCATTTTTCTACCTAGTATAGAAAAAATGGAAATAATTTTTTATTTTTGCTACACTCAAAGAAATAAGTTAGTAGAAAAATTAGTAAAACATTTTGTATATCAAGTGTACTAGTTTTCAGCAATTTTTTTGCTGAAATTCCGTTTTCAGCAAAAATTTTAGTTATATTTTTTTAGCACTAAACTAATTTTGAACTAATGTTTTACTAATTTATTTTGCTACAAAAATTGTGCTGATAACCGCATTCATAGCGTGGACGACAACCAGATAGACAAGATGTAGATGTCGCAGCTTGTCTGGAAACGAAAATGACAAAAAAAGAAAAACAACTCTACACATACTCTATATTTAAATTTTCAGCAAATAAATTAACTAAAGTAAAATTTCGCTACAAGTTTTTTGAGTTTTTTTCAGTCTACTAATATTCAGCAAAAAGTTTGGTGATTTTAGCAAGGATTTTTTTCATTTGCAGTCGACTAAATGGTAGCAAAACTTTTGCTGAAGATTACTATTTTTTTGGTAAAAATCAGCTCGCTGATTTTTAGCAAACCTTTTGCTGAAATTACCAAATTTTTTGCAAGCACGCTCCTGACTAAAAATTTGCTGACACAGCAACATTTTTTGCTGAATTTACTGACTTTTTTTGAGTGTACAATTGCGTAAAAATGAAAATAAAAGTAATTTACATATATTTCATTGCAATTACATTTTCTAATGGGAAGGTATTTTCTTAAATTTCCATTTTATAGATTCAATAGTAAAGAAAACGCGCAATGGTCATTTCAAAGTAATTAATTACTCCCATCTCTGGTATTTTCTACACTCATACAAATAAGTCCGTAAAAATAGCAGAAAAATTTACTAAAAATTAGTTAAAAATGATGCTGCAGAAAAAACTGCTAATATTAGCAGAATCAGTTTGCTAAATATTAATAAAATGAAAACAGCAAAAAAAACTGTTAAATTTACAGAATTTTGGTAATATTTGAGCTGAATTTTTGTTAATTGCAAATAACAATTTAACTTGCTGAAATCAGCAAAAAAATTGCTAAATAATAGTAGAATGAAAATAGCAAAAAAGAACTGTTAAATCTACAAAATTTTTGCTAAAATTTTCTGAAATCAACAAAACTTTTGCAGATTACTAGTGGACTGGAAAAAAGTAAAAAAGGAGCAAATGAAATAAAAATTAATAAATACAAATAAATGTGTATTTAAAAACATACTTGTGACCAGTTTATTCAATGTGTCAATTAATTGAAATTTTTTCAATTGGCATTGTTCAATGCCTTAATGCCCATTTATAATAGTTTGACTCAAGATTATAAATTAATATCACTTTCTGTTTAAAATTATTTTCAAATCAAAGAAGTATTTGTTTTCATGTTTTAATAAAAGAATAAATTAAGAAAAAAAATTAAAAATTCGCGTATTTCTTATATTTTTTATATTACAATGCTTTTTCTTCAATTATGTGTACATTTCATTACCATTGTTTTCATCAATGATAATTGAAAAAAATTTCATTGGCATTGAAGGTGATGAAATTTGTTGGCATTGACATTGAGATAAAGTAATGCCAATTATATTTCAATGTCAATGAAAATTTCCCAAGAATGATTTTTTGTAAAAGTGGTAATATTTATAGACAATAATAAGGGTTTTCATATAAACTCGTATTTTACTCGTAAGCGGTGTAAACCTGGTATGTTTATGAGTTTAATGTCAAAATTTATACATAAAAAATATGGGTTATATTTATACAAGGTTTACAAGGCATTTACGAGTTTATATGAAAACCCCTAATATGTTAACCATAACAAAATGTATTTCAGAGACCCTTCTTTTGATTTTTCATTGTTTGCTGCTCGGATATGTACTTCCGAATTTATTTGAGTTTCCATTTTCACCTCTAAAGCTCCACCCACAGGAAAGAAGGTGTGACCGATTAAAAATATCGTATTCTTTAAATAAGCTTAAAAAGTACAATATTGGGGGAACAAATTATGTTCATCCCCGTAAACTCCACTTGCTCCCCAGAAATACTTTTAATCACAATTTTCATATTAAAATGGTTCGTCCAAAATAAACCTTGATCTTTGAAAATTAATGTATTACGATAAATAGAAACTTTTCTCATAAATTTTAATAATTTAGATATTTAGACAAATTTCCAACCATTTCAATTTAGCTTTATTTAAAATTTTGCATTATTTTTGTCTACCCAGTGTAGAAAATCATTACCAGATATGTGGTTATGTAACTACATACTTGGTAATGGTAACTAGTTATTTTTGTTATTACATTTCTTATTACCTTTATATGGCGATGTCGCGAAAAATAATGAGTTATGGTTACACACCAGCATACGAAAAATCAAAAAATATATCATCACCTATGTGCTTACCACAACTGACAAAAATAATGAGTCTAAAAATAGATTTTCAAAAAAATAAATTATATAAAAAAAAAAAAATATTTTTTATTGTATTTTTTTTTTAATAAAATTTGCTGGTGCTGGAATCGAACCTGGGTCTACAGATTTCCAGTCAATAGCTTTACCATCTGTGCTATATCGACATGTAATATTTAATATATAAAAACATAATTGACCTGCTGCACACAAGTACGTTTACTCGCCAACATACAAAATTTCAAAAAATATGTGGTTACATATATCCTTACCATTGTTTAAAAAATATTGAGTCCAAAATAGATTTCAAAAAATTAAAAAAAAATCTAGAAAATTATTTTATATTTGAAATAATGATAAAAGTAAGTCATTATCAGTAACTCATTATTATATGTTTTAAAATAATGAAGAAGGTAAGTGGGTGTCATTACTGGTAGTCCAAAAAATAATGATATGTCATTACCGTTTCTGCACTGGGTAGTTAAAAATATGCAGTAATTTTTATGAGTCATTTAACATTCTGTTTATAAGCGCTCCAAAATTGGTGGTTCAGTTTACAAAAAATTTGTAAAATTAGCAAATCTTCTGTTAAAAATTAGTAACTAAAATTCAGAAAAAGTAAGTAAAGTTAGCAAATTTATTGTTAAAAATGAGTAACTAAATTCAGCAAAAAAGTTTGTAAGTTAGTAATGTGGAGGTAGCAAAAAAATTAACTAAAAATTCAATTTTAACTAAAAAATTAGTTCAAAATTTGTTAAGTTGAAGTACTAACAGTTTTACTAACTTTTCTACAAAATTTTTTCTATGAGTGTAACTTAATTCTATATTTAGGTAAATTATTTATATGACTTTATACAGTATTACAGTATTTAATTTTATAATAATATATTTACGTATAAAAATTAAAAAGTGCGTATTTTATTGCAAAACAAATTATAGGGTTTTGTCACAACCAGGGTTGGCAGGCAATACCGCTAAAATAAAGTTATTGATTCAAAACCCTTTCCACTGACTACCGTTACCCCTAAAATACCGTTACCGAAATATCCGGAATACCGTTATCCTTCAAATACCGTTACCGAAATAACTGAAATACCGTTATCCCTAAAATACCGATACCGAAATAAATGAAATATCGATAACCTTAAAATACCGTTACCGAAATACATGAAATAGCGTTATCCTTAAAATACCGTTATTTTTAATTCCCTGCTCTTGCTCATTGCACGTGATTTTTGAGTATTTCATAAAAATTTAGTCAATTAATTCGTTCTGTTTTTACTTTAGTTTGGTTTTTGCAAAAAAAAAAAATTCGGTATGCACCGAAATAAAAGACTACCGTTACCCTTAAAATACCGTTACCAATATAACTCAAATACCGTTAACCTTAAAATACCTTTACCGAAATAACCCAAATATCGTTATCTTTAAAATATCGTTACCGAAATAACTCAAATACCGAAATAAATGAAATAGCATTACCCTTAAAATACCGTTACCCAAATAATCTAAAATATCGTTACCCTAACGATAACCGCATTCGTTTCGGTTACCAACCATGGTGAGAACCTTTAAAATTCGGCTGCCAAACAGGGGTTGCCGCAACCTCGTAGATTCGGTTGGAACCTTGTTCTGTTGGTGACAACAAATTTTTTTGCTGGGTGTACATTTTGAATTTAAAGGGTTGTTCAACACTAACGCTACAAAAGTAGAAAGACAGGGACAGCAAACGACGCCATATTTCTTGCCGCTCTTTTGACATTTCTCTTCAGTAAGGTTTGCCATTTCATGATGGAAAGATATGCGAGCCAACAACGAGTCGACATTATTAAAATTTACTACCGAAATTCGGAGTCAGTGGCCTCAAAGTTAAGAGCGCTACGTCCAATTTATGGTCGTCATAATCGTCCTAGCAGATAAACAAATGAGCGTGGGGCTACGTCAAATCTATGGTCTATGCCAACAAGCCAGCGACGATTGATGAACTTCGTACGAATATCGAACGTGAAATTGCAGCAGTATCGGCCGATTTATGCTTGAAAACCGTCGAAAATTAGGTTCAGCGTCTGGACTTCTGCAAGCGTGCCCGTGGTGGCCATGCAAAAGAGATCGATTTCCATACATAATGGCATCGAACGTACTTTCACAGGAATAAAGAATTTCATTGATATCCAAAACCGTTTTTGTTTTATTTAAACTTTTTTACTTTTGTAGCGCTCTTATTGAAAAACCCTTTATAAGTGATTTAAAATATCAATCCATTATCGATGTCTGTACGCACTTACATACTCTTTATAATTATCAAACCATTTCCGCATCTATTTAAAAAAAGCAAATTTGTATTTGTTAAAATTTTTCATGCATAAATTTTTTACACAATATTTCACTGCTAGAACTTGAAATTGATTTTCTTTAAACAGAATATTTTTTTAATTAAACATTTTTTTTTAGTATACAACACCATTCGTACAAAAGATTAGATAAAATTAGTAATAAGTATATGTGGTATATTATTGAACTGTTTTTTGGTTTTAACTTTTGCTTTTATAATTGTCACATTATCATGATACTTTTTTTTATAAAATTCTTTAGCAATGAAGTAATTAATTATTTTTATAACTTTGTTATGTAAAATAGATTTTTTTTAATTTTCGCGATTCGTATTAGTTACATATGGAATACACAAATATTTTACCTTTTAAAAAATTTTCAACTTTATCTAAATTTTTTCAATGAATGTAATCTATTTATTTATTTATAAATAATACTGTATTAGTCAACACGAAATAAATGTTATATTTATTTACACACTTTTGTCTTTTTAATACATTAAATTATTCTTAAACGGTCGCAGTCAAAAATCGAACTAATGTCAATATTTTATTTTAGAATTTCTTAATAGAAATAGAAGCAGGTGAATTCTTATCTAAATTCAAATACCAAAAAAAATAAAAAACAAAACAAAAACGAACAAATTTATCAATTGATACAAAAACAATTAAAACGATTGGTAATTTCCCAATTACTTTTCAGCTATCGGTAAAAAGAGTTAGTTGAATATCAATTCATTAGTATTAAAATACTCTTTCTTCTAATAGCTATAATTAGAGTATTCGAACCCAAAACCTGGTTAACCGATTTTTGAATTTTTAAAAAACCGACCGGTTTCGGTTTTTTCTAAATTCAAAAAACCGAACACTAGGGTGTCCCTTATAAAGTGTTTGGTCGATTTTCGACACGCATAGCCCCCAATTTTTTTACAAATGGTCCCAAATTAACAAAATCGATTTTTTTGGAAAATGTTAACCCGTGACGAGTTGCGGCCGAAAATGGCCCATTTTGATAAAAAAATGTATTATTATTAAAAATTCCCAAAATTCGAAATCTTGAAAAATTTAGTATTTTGTTTCATTTATTCATTTAATATAGTCAAAATGATTCAGACATGAAATTTTGACTTCATCGGATATCATTAACCCACTTTAGCCTGGAATCCAAAATGACTCACGAATTTGATAAAAACGCAAAAACGTGTTTTTTTTTAATTAATTTTAAAGATTTTTTAAAATGCCTAACTTGGAGATGTCGATTGCTAGTTGCACCACCATAGGCGTACCTAGACCATTTTTCTGGGGTGGGCAAGCGACCTATTAATTTTCTGCTATTTATTTACCCATTCTCACACTCTTAATCCTAAAAACCACTTTCGGCATTATGCTTACAATTTTTTCACACAAAAAAAAACTTAAAAATGATTCCTTGCCTTCTAATAAAATGTTCATAATTTTCAAAATTAAATAATCCTGGTAGCTTATCCTATCAAAATCGCCATTTTTTTATACAAAATTCTGAATAGTGCATTTATTTTTCTGAAGAAAACCTCGTACAAGGAATGTATTCCAAGCTATATTCTCAGATTATTATGAAATTTAGATATTTAATAGAGAAAACAAATCCAAGATCAACCTGTCTAATTCATCCACCTCGGACGAACCCTATTTAACCCCATATTCTGACCACTTAAATTACCGAGGTGGACAAAAATAGTGAGATGTTAATCTTACAATTTTTGTTTCTACAAAATATTGAAATTTCATTAAAATAACATAGTAGTGTTTAGTTTGAAGTAACTTCCTTGTTAGATATAAACTAATTATTCGTTTAGAAAACTATGAAATCTAAGATATTTAACTCACCAAAAAAGATTCTGCGTTATTTTTCTATTATTGAACAACTTTGCGGTTCTAATAATTTTTCTTAAAGAAAAACTCTAAAGCCACATTCACAATGATGGAGTACTCCACTCTACAGAGTGAAATGTACTAAAATAGAGATGGCATGATACAAAAAATATGTAAGTGCGAAAAAGAAGGGACCAAAATCCACTCTGCAGAGTGGAGTACTCCAGCATTGTGAATCCGACTTTATAGTGAATTTTATAATCAGAACTAAGATAGAATTGTTTCTTACATATTTCTTAGATAAGAATTTTTCAAACAACATTTCTTATTTATGAAATATTTAAAACAAAAATCGATCTTAGTTCTGACTATAGAACTGGCCCTTAGATTTCAACAAATTATCTGCCTAGGAAACCAGCAGGATTAATTCCCAAACCAAAAACACAGGCTTAATTGATATTAAAAAAAGTAATATTGTGATACTTTTCGCCATCAAAATCATAGATAAAAGAATTGAAGGTAGATTTTTAAAAAATTCTGTAAATTTCCTAGTTGTTATTTTTTTGTGAAAAGTGAGAACATTATTATTATGGATCAAGTTACTCAAAATAATAATTTTTATTAAGTATAAGAATTTTTTTTGTTATTCATGATATTTTTCCGAAAGTTATAAAAGATGTTATTCTGTAAATTTCCTAGTGGCCAAAAGTCTAAAAGTTAATCTCATATGGATCATATTACATAAAATAATTATTTTTATCCAGTTGAAATTTTTTTATCAATTTAATGGCTTTAAAATCTCCTAGTCATAGTTAATATTAAGTTTCATGGGTTTTTCTGACCCCACGTCACTAAGGGTTAAAGATTTTATTAAACAAATGTAAAAATAATTATAGTCTAACCAAATTTAAGTGATATTTTTCCGAAAACTACACTCTAATTAAATTCGGTTGAAATTTACCCAACTTATAGTAGGAAACTGAACTCCTACTATAAATTGGGTAAATTTATTCTATGTGCGTAATTGAAAAAAAATACGCACATTGTGTTTAAGTTGGTGCACAAATAATTTGTAATTTTACATTGAAAGTGCGTAAAATTTAAATGAAATTTTAAAATGTGTGTGTTAATTTACTAAATTTGTGTATAAAAAAGCACGTTTCATGTGTAAATGAACGCAATAAAATGCGTAAAAATCCACAAAAAATGAGAAAAAATCCACAGAAAGTGCGTAAAATCCCATAAAATGCGTACATTTACTACAGTTGTGCTAACTTTACGCACCACCCAAAATTTTTTTTAAATAACGAATTAATTTTTAGTACGTACGCGAGTCATTCTCGCATAATCGTTTATGTCGAAATTAGTCGTTTTGGGATCTTAAGGCATTAAAATTCATATAAAAATTTGTTATAACTATTGAATGGGTGCAATGAGCCCTGCTCAACAAAATGCTTTCTTTGAAAGGGAGGCAGTAACCTTCAACAATAACGGGAGAAAACGCCGTAAGAGAGATATGGCCTACGTAGGAACAACTGGGTGAAATGACTCCTGCTCAACAAAATACCTTTTTTGCAAGTTAGGCAGTATTCAATGAATACTGCCTTTGTTGAGCAGGAGTCATTGCAGCCAGTTGTTTTGCGTAGGCCGTATCTCTCTTACGGCGTTTTCTACCGTTATTGTTGATGGTTGTTGCTTGACTGTCTCCCTTGCAAAGAAGGCATTTTGTAGAGCAGGAGTCATTGCACCCAGTTGTTCCTGCGTAGGCCGTATCTCTCTTACGGCGTTTTCAATTTTAAAATGAGGTTTAGTCTACGACATGCGTTAACAATAATTACCCAAAACAATTTCATGCTATTTCCAGATACTAATGTGTTTGTGGAAATGTAGTAATTCACAAAAAAGAATCCGTTTTAGCTTTTTCTTTTTATTATTTATAATTTTTTTTTCAATTTTTTCCAATTTGAAATGTCAGAGTATTTAGTACTATTATAGGATAGTATATTTACCAACTTTGTGCGTAAAAATGTTATTTCACAAAACAATAGTAAGTTTAGGCCCAATGTGTTTATTTATAAGCACAATGTGTTTATTTATAAACACATAATGTCTAAAAATACTTTGTGTGTGTATTATTGCGTATGGAAGTGTGTACGAAAAAAGTTTACGCATTTTTTGTTTATATTTACCGAATTTTCGTAAAATTAAACAAAATTTTACCCATTTTATAGTAAAATTTTTTAGAGTGTATGTAAAATTTTATGAAAACATTCAAATTTTTTTAAATTTTTGACAAAATAAACAATTTTTGTAAAATGTCCTGGAAAGCAGTCGCTCCAAACACAAACTCGAATTATCATTTTTACAATTTATTTTTTTTCTTTAATATCAACTATTATGTGGTACAACTAGCAATCGACATCTCCAAATTAGGCATTTTGAAAAATCTCTAAAATTAATTTAAAAAAAAACACATTTTTACACTTTTATCAAATTCGTGGGTCATTTTGGATTCCAGGCTAAAGTGGGTTAATGATATCTGATGAAGTCAAAATTCCATGTCTGAATCATTTTGACTATATTGAATGAATAAATGAAACAAAATACTAAATTTTTCAAAATTTCTAATTTTGGGAATTTTTAATAATAATACACTTTTTTCCAAAATGGGCCATTTTCGGCCGCAACTCGGCACAGGTTAACGTTTTCTAAAAGAAACAAAAAAATCGATTTTGTTAATTTGGGACCATTTGAAAAAAAATTGGGGGGTATGCGTGTCGAAAATCGACGAAACACTATATAAGGGACGCCCTACCGAACACCCTTTTTTTTTATCGGTGAACGCTTTTTTATTAAGGGGGTTATTTTGTAATACGCAACGCCTGGCGTTGCGTTGTTTTCCATACAAATTGTTTTTGTAACAATAACAATTTACACACAAATCAACGCAACGCAAGGCGTTGCGTTTTACAAAATAACCCACTTAAATTTATTTATTTAAATAGGAAAATATAGTTGACATAAAGCAGAAAAACACAACTGTGTTTAATTAAAGTCTTAAAATCAACTATGGCAACTATTAACCCTCATCGGTCCCTCGAGAAATACATCTAATCGGTCCCATTGTATGCGCGCGCATACACATATATTTTTAAATGTAAAAAAGCTAAAAAAAATTAACAACCATTTATGTTTTGTGATTTTTTATGTTTATTATATTGCTTACTATCATATTAATACATTTGAACTTCATAAAGGTAGATTTAGAATGAAATTAAAATTAGAATATTACATATATTAGAAAAAAAATTTAATTTTTAACTTTTGTCAATTATTTGTACATTTTTCGCATAAATTGAAATTATGTTCAGCACAAATAAAATTTCTACACTTTGCACAGCGTGTAGCTCGTTTTGATGTACTTGGTAAATGGCGAATCTCCCGAATTCTTTGAATAACACTGGAAGCATCATTACTTTGAGGTTGTTTTTTACGTTTAGTGATCTGTTTTTCAACGAGATTCAATCCAAGCTCCTCGATAAAAAGGCGGCGACGAATATTATGGTTCGTTTTAGAATTTTTCCAATTCTGGAACAATACAATGAACGTCACGAATGCATTCAACGCACTAACATCAAGCATGTTACTAACATCAATACTGCCATTGGCCACCGATTAACTTTTCGTTTGCATGTGTACGTAGCCACCAATTGATCCATAGTATCAACTCCACTCTTGGTTCTGTTGTAGTCTTCAATGATGTTAGGTTTCTTCTGTTCACTATTCTCATTTATGCTGACAACATTGTGGTATGTACTGAGCAATGTCACAAATCGGTACCGGCGAGGAACATATAACAACATAACTGCTTGTAATTTATGTTCATATACAACTTCTGTATGATAAATTGGCTTTTGACGCATGTCGAGTAGAACTGAAGGAATTTCAGTCCTATTTTTCCTTATTGTTCCCAAAATAGTCATGCGATTCTTATGCAAATCTTCTGCCAATTCATACGAAGTGAAAAAGTTGTCACACGTTACATTTCTGTCAGAAAGTCCTTCCGCCAAATCCAAAACAACACGCCGTCCGAGATTGCGTTCAGGAGTGTTATTACGATTCCGACCAACATAAATTTGTGTGTTGTATGCATACCAGCTTTTTGAGTCGCATAGCACCCAAATTTTGATGTCATATTTCGCCGGCTTGGATGGAATATACTGACGAAACGGACATCGCCCACGATACGGAACTAACTGTTCATCTACGGTAATGTTTTTTCCTGGTGTGTATACAGCTTCCAAATTATGATTCCATTTATCGTATACATTTCGAATCGGTGCCAATTTGTCACGAACAGAAGTACTTGTAGATGCAGTGTTGGCCATACGTTGTTCGCGGTCATCAAATCGAATGCAACCATGGATACGCTTGAACATTTTCAAAGACATTGTTGCTCTAAATATTGGCCGACCAGTTTCTTCATTCCACAGTTTAGTGACACATTCACCGTATGACCGATACACAACAGAAAGCAGCAACAATCCAAAGTATGCGTGCAGAGTGTCCAAATCAATGTTTTCCCATTCGTCTTTGTACTTTCGCACACCATATAAATTCGTCATGTTCAAAATAATATTCTCAACCGGTCCAAGGAACATGTGATATGCAGACGAAACATCAACTATATTAGCAGCTGCTAATGCTTTTGGACCTGAATTATAACAGAAATGAAACATATAATGAACATGAACCCATAACAAAGAGGGTAGGTTTTTACCTGAAGTGAAATTTTCTGCACGTCGAACTGAATTTCTTCGATTTATTTCAAATGGTTGCGATGAATATTAAGTTTTCTTATTTTTTGAAAAATATTTATTTTCAGGATTTGCTGCATTTTCTTCTGCTAAATTTTGCTCCAGTGGCTCAATGTCGTCTTCATCCGAATGCACGCTAACTTCACTTTCATCATTCTCCTCGTCTGATAATGCAAAATCATCATCACTATTGCACGGAGATTCGTCCGCTTCGCTTTCCAAATCAAAATCCATTTCTAATTCATCTCGCTGCCTTCTTTCACGTAAAACTCTATCCATTTTTTTATCAAATACTTCGAAACACAACCAAAATTCAAATAAATGCGCAAACAAACTTCACTTATGTGTGTTCCAGAATAAACTGAATTTCATAAAACGAAAAAATAAGAGCGTGCTATAAACATACACACAAAAATAAGCGGCAATTCCAGGTACCTGCATATGTGCACATACACAGGGACCGATTCGTAACTATAACTGCACGGGCAAATACAGTAAGGGTACAAATTCAAAAACGGCTTTTTTTGATTGTTCAGGCAAAATAATTCTACTTTGCAAAATACAAGGTCATTCCGCTGAACCGTTTTTATTTTATTCAAGGTTAAAGATCAAAATTTTATGCGTGCGCATACAGGGTTAAAGGATGCGATGAGGGTTAAAGGAATTAAAAGTGCTAAAATACCAAAACTTGACAAATTGTGAAAAATGATCTGTTGAAGGCATGTCCCTATCCAGATTTCATTCTTGCCCAAGGAAATCATCAGGGGACGACGTTTTTAGAATTTCTATAAATATTTCTTAAGTTAAATTACAAACTCAATGAGAATTTCTTGCAACTATTGTTCATAGTATAATATAGTAGCTTTACTCTTTTTCTGTCATTTGAAAAAATGAAATAGTGTTTGTAATTTTACTTGTACATATGGTTCTTAATACGACTACAACTACATGAGATAGGGACAAGCTCTCAATTTTTTAATGAGTGGGGCTACTATAGTATACTATGCTATTGTTAACATATAACATAGTAAACATTTTTTAAATATTATTTCAGTCGAAACATTTTTTAAATATTTGTGTTTAGGATTTGTTATAGGGAGAGTAAAAGAAAACATTTTGGTGGTAATTTTGTGTTCCAATTGTTATTTTTGATAGAAGATCCCATTTTTAGTTAAAAAAGTAGGATCGCCGATCAAAGTGAAGTTTTTTAATTTTTCAGAAAAAATACTTTTCGCTTATCAATCTGAATATGATTTAATTTACTAATAAAAAAATTTTTTAATATATATTTTTTTAAGTAAAATATTTAAAGACATTTTAGAAAATATATATATATAATATAAATACTTTTTGTCAGTTAAAGCTACTCTAAATATCAATTCAACTTTGGTTTTTGAACGTGAAAAAAAGATTTTTTTTTTGTTTTATGTCTTTTTGAGAAGAATTACCACTATAAAGTCAGTAGCATAGTCGATATTAAAAAAAAACGTTTTTTTCAACACAAAATTTTCCTTAACAACTTAAACTTCAAATTCCGAAAAATAAAATTTGTTTTGGACTGTTTTAGAAAAAAGTTTGCGAAAGTTAAATTGCGAAATCAAATCTATTCCGAAAAAACCTATAACATGCCTGATAATATTGTAATTATGATTTCAGTGTAATTTTTAAATGCCGACCGAAATCTGGCTTTTGTCAGTACCAATAAACAAAACCGAATATTCGCTTTACTGGGAAGAAACCGAAAGTTTTTGTTAACATTTTCCTTAAAGTTACGTAATTAGAAAAAAAAAACTGAAAATAAGTTCTTAAATTTTAAATGAGATCAATTCTATTTATTATGAAACCGGTCGGTTGGATTCTGAATTTTATTTAAATGCAAAAGCAAATAGTTTTTTCTATATTCAATTCAAAAAACTGGAAATCCTACGTTTTGTAAAAAATTGATTTTCGGTTACAATAACATACTTTGTGTTACAAAATGTTAATTAGTTTGCGCGACTATTTTGGTTTCATATTTAAATTTTAATGTTGCAAACCGAGAAATAAAATTTATATTAAGTAAATTTATAGTGTAGGGTGTTTATTTTTCTCTTGTCAAATTATTTTAATAACGACTTCCGGTAGTACTCATAAGCGTTATTCAATAGTACTTGTTAGCGTTATTTGGAAATGCCTGCCATCTGGTGTATAATATTGGCAACTTTTGTTATATCTTTATATTTGACATCTTTGGACACAAAAATATAAACTTTGGGAAAGTTAGGATGAAAGTAATTGTTATGCTAAATGGGATTTACAAAAATATTAGTCCAATCCTAAATTTTAAGGCAAATTAACAGAAAAAATCAGTTAATTTGCGCCAGAACGCGTTTAACAGACTTTTTTACTAACTTTTTTTTTATAAGTGTAGGCATAATCAAAGAGGTTGGAAAATAAAGAGAATGCAATCCTCTCATAAACATAAAAGATTGCAGAAATGGCTATATAATTTGTTTGGGACAAATTTTGATTACCAATAGGTAATAAGTTACATGGATGAGAAAGAACACCTGTTTGGCCAAAATGTCAAATTTTGATCCCCTCTAACTCAGAAACTTTTTTGCCGATCTTGTTGAAAATTTGTGTCTAAGCTACTATCCAATAGGCTTAACCTTGGTGCAAATTTCATCCAAATCGGAAGACATCGATTTCAAAAGTTGGGTCACTTGACATGAAATCCCCCATATACAGCTCCGTGCAAGTAATTAGGGACAGTAGAAACGAATATTTGAAAGCTCATAGAAAAATGTATGCATAAAATAGAAATAAAAGATGGAACATCGATTAGATGATACATCTCTGTTCATTTCAAATTCCCCAAAGTCAACACTTATTTTACGGTTATTTTTTCTTTGTGGCGTTATGTTATAATTTGTGAAATAAATTGATCGTGCACTAAATTAGGGACAGTAATAAGTTTTTCTGTATTTACAAATTCAGGTTAATTAAAAAAAAAAAATCCGCAAAAGTCAGCAAATGAGATTCGGGTGGCCATGTTTGGTGAAAATGAAGCAACACCATCTGTAGATACAATAAAACGGCGATTGCGAGAAGCTGCACTATTTGGAAGAATTTACCGGAAGAAGCCACTACTGTCTAAACGTAACCGAAAGGTGAAACTAGAGTTTGCAAGAAAGTGCCGCCAGTGGACATCTGTGGAATGGAGCAGAATATTATTGTCGGACGAAACAAAAACTAATCGAGTCTCCCCCGATGGAAAAAAAATATGTTCGCCGTCCAAAGTCGAAAGAATTTGATCCAAAGTATACCCCGGCTACGCTAAAGCATGGCGGAGGTTCAATCATGCTTTGAGGTGCTATGTCATCATTTGGATTTGAGCCGCTCCACAAAATTGATGGTATTATGGACAGGTTCCAATATGCGAGAATCCTCAACAATACAATGATGCCTTATGCTGATGAAAATATGCCTGTTACATGGATATTTCAGCAAGAAAATGATCCGAAGCACACCGCTCTACAATGGTTTATAAACAATTCGGTTACTGTTATCGACTGGCCTTCATGTGGTCCTGATCTCAACCCAATTGTGAACTTATGGCAAGTTGTAAAAACCAGTGTAAGCTTGTTAAAGATAACCAATTTTGAAGATCTCTATACCGAAATCAAAAAGGCTTGGGAAGCCATTCCAAACAGTGTATATGAAAATTTTGTGGCCTCGATGCCTCGCAGATGTCAAGCAGTTATCGATAATAACGGTTTCGCAACAAAATATTAATCTGTTTTAAATAAATATGTGTTTTTTTATAAAAGTTATGATGTGTCCTTAATTATGTGAACGACAGATATCAAGCGTATTTAAACATTTAGGTCACATCTCTCTCATTATTAATTTATTTAATAAAGTAACAAGCTATTTTTCATTGTATAGAGCGAAATTTGACACAAAATTGAAAATTGATCAATATTCATAGAAAACTTTTTTTTTTGCCTAAGATCCAATTGTTGGTATTGTGTCCCAAATTAGTAGCACGGAGCTGTATATGGGCATTTCCATCATGTCGAACGGGACCGTCGTACACCTTTAAAGTGAAAAAAAGTCAAAATAAAACGGATTTTTATTTTGACAATAGGCTTTACTTATATCTTTTTATTAGCCCTACAATTGGTGCTGAGGTTGATTTTTAGCAATTTTTCGTTTTCAAGATAATTGTAAAAAAACAAGGCATTCGCACGGGACAAAAACAGAAGTGGTTTTCGCGGCTAACAATTAAAATGCCGATTTCAGAGAAACCTGAAGCAATATTTCAATGTGACTAATTTTACACTGTTGTGCATTGATGTTAGGGTTTGGGGTTCGGGAATTCCCGGGCGGGAATTCCCGGGAAATCCCGGGAAAAGTGTGCCGGGAATTCCCGGGAAAATAATATATTTTTCCCGGGAAAACGGGAAATTTTAAAAATATTAAATTTTTTAAATTGTTTTTGTTTCGAATAGGATTTTTTAATTTTAGTCATAAAAAACATAAAGCCTAAAAACTTG
The DNA here is from genome assembly GCA_949987735.1 of Leucophora obtusa. Lineage (NCBI taxonomy): Eukaryota > Metazoa > Arthropoda > Insecta > Diptera > Anthomyiidae > Leucophora > Leucophora obtusa. Next base: position 223,333,974 of record OX465295.1, read on the forward strand.
GTAAAATGTTTAAATGAAATATGAAAAAAAGCTTTGTTTTTTACAAATAATAATAGGTAAAGTCGACTTTAGTTAAAATATTGGGTGGCAGTATACCCTGAATTGGTTTATTTTTGGAGCATTCTGATTGGTTAATTTATTTTTAACCAATCAAAATATTTGAAAATATGTTTGTAAGGTTTTCATACACAAAATGAACAAAACCGTTTGATTAAAAATAAAGTCGACTTTAAATTTAAAATACTCGTTTATATTAAGGGTCAATAATTTTATAAGTAACGTTTTCATTAATAAATGTGAAAAGAAAAGACTAATGGTTAACGGTGGTATCTAAATTTAGTTATCTGACATCTAAATTTGGTTCACAAAAAAAAAAAAAGTTTATGGTCATGCAACTTTTCTTGAAGAAAACAACAACAAGCTAAAATTAGCAAAGTACCCGAAGAAAAAAGTGTAAGCTGAATAGGCATTAAAGGTTTTATGGTAGGGCAAACATTTCCTAAAATGGTATCCAAATTAGCCGCAGTCAATCCGCACCATAACTAGATCTTCGTTTATTCGAGAAAGTTTTTATAATAAAAACCTGGCATTGCAAAAAAAGAAACCTATGTAAAGAACATTATATTAAATTACTACAATCATGTAAAAGATATCATGATAAAACAAATATTGAGCAATATTTCTAACAATAGGAGATTTAATATAATCTTAGATGAATGGACAAGAATATCACAAAAGAGATATTTGAACATAAGTATAAACTTAAATAATTCATTTTATAACCTGGGGTTGGTTTACACATATATCAGGAAGATGTAATGCTGATGAAATAAGAAGAATTGTAGAAATAAGACTAGAAGAGTTTTAATTGTCTTTGGAAAATAACATTGTGACCACCATATCTAATGGGCCAAGTGTGATGAAACGGTTTGTTTCCGACAGTCCAGTAGTAAGTGCTTTCTGCTGGAATCATGCAGTTCATTTGGCAGTGCTGCGATTAATTTATGTGAAATCAAATGTTCAACATTCTGGTATTTTTTACTTTGAATTCTCACTACACAGACTGCATTTGTACTGAAATAGTGTTTTTTTTTTAACAAAAATTATTTATATAGGTGGTTTTCATTAACAATTTTGTTCAAAAACATTTCCCGGGATTCCCGGGAATCCCGGGAATCAAATTTTTTCATTCGCGTTTCCCGGGAAATAAAAAAGTCCGGGAAATCCCAAACCCTAATTGATGTCCTTTAAAAATGGTTGATATTTTACCCAAAAACGATTCATATTATTTTTTTAATTTAATTTTATTCACTGTCGCACGTGACATGTCGCACGGGACATTTTTTTCCGTCATGAGATTTATGTTGTTTCTGTTGCTCTTTTTACGAAATTATATATAAACAAGCTTAGTAAAAATGTTTTTAAATCGACAGAAGTATTCAAGGTATTTATTTTAATATAATAACCAAAAACAAACTTAAAAGAAATATGTAGTATGAATTAACCCAGCAAAATTTTCGGATGGAAAGAACCCATTGTAGAACAACTTGTACGTGCATGCAACCTGTTATAATTTATGTTCTATCATCGGTGATTTTTGTTTGAGTTTGTCCCAAAAGCAACAGGTTCTTTTCCTCCAAACTAGAACAGGTTACTTTGGAACCGGTTCTAGAACCAGTTATAGAACTGGTTCCGCGACAGTGAAACCTTCCATTTTGACTCCCAGGAATCAGTTCTAGAACCTGTTCCACGTAACCGGTGGTAAAAACACCTGTTCTAGAACACATTCAGAGGAAACCAGTTCAAAAAAGTTTTGCTGGGAAGTATTTATTTATATGAAAATATAAAACACAGTTTTTTTTGCTTTTACTTCTGACCATGGTGCATGCCAATTTTAAAAAAATTTAAAAGTATGTATTTATATAAATAAATCATTTACATAAGAAAAAAAATTTAAAATTTTTAAATTTCACCCTTACGATGTCGCACGTGACCAACTGCGTATAAGTACCAAGATCACAATTCTTCTTATTTTTTAGGTAGGTTTTTTTATTTTAATTGTATAAAAAATCTCTGTTTGTAATCAATATTTGATGAGCTTTCTGCGTGTACTTTCGACGCACTGATAACAAATGTTGTTTTTCAATGTCGCACGGGACATCGAAATATGCGACAATGCAAATCAAAAACTTACAGTTATTTTCAATCGCATTGTTTATTATGCATTCTTTTATGACTCTTTGTACCTTTAGAAATATTTTAGAAAGCAAAAGTCAATTCATAACGTCTCTGTTTAAAAACTTTTATCAAAACAAAATGTGCAATAGAAATATCCAAATAAGAAAAGATGCGCTTGTGCGACTTTGCATTCGAATACCTCGAAATGGGTTATGAATAAATGCGAAATCTTTTTACGTTATTTAAATTTGATTGTTTCCCTATGAAAATATGATAAAACAAAGTGTTTTAAAGAACTTTTAATATTTTAGTCTCGGTGGACCTTTCGGTGGAAATGCCCATATATATATTTTTTTTAATTAAAATTATTAACTATCCATGAAAAGCGAACTTAAGGAGAAACAAGAAATTTATTCTGGAAGTGACTGTAAATTACATACATATGAGTGAAATCAAAAAATGTGATAAGTTTTTGGGCCAAATTTGTGAGAAACAAAAAGTGTTAATATTTCGGTTTTTTCTTAATGGAATCAGTAAGTTTAGTCATTATAAACCCAATTGCAAAAAATTTCTTCTACAAGTTGTCGCAATAACTTTTCTTGCACAATTTTAATTTTTTTTGTGGTAACGGAGTTTGCATTTTCACAAGCAAAAGATATAACAAAAAAAATTGCGTACAAATTTTATTCAATTTATTGGTTTTTCGTATTTGGGTTTTCAACATGCTTTTCATTAATATACAATTTGTGTTTATCAAATTGGCGGTTTCGCGAATAAAAATACAATTCATTCCGCGAAAAAATTTAATATATATTAAAAACATAACATTTCGCGATCAAAAAATTCTTAAATTGTGCGAAACAAATTTAATTTGTCAAACTAATGTCGGTAATGGTCAGTGTTGCCAATTTAGCATATTTAATGCTGGATTTAGCATTTTTTTAACCATTTAGCATGAAAAAATTTATCTTGCATATGGCATTTTTTTCAGCATATTTCCAAAAAAAATTAGCATATTTTTTAGCATTTTTTATAGTTTTATTTTGTGTTTTTTAGAATATTTTGCATTAGTTTTAATTTTTGCTATAAAAATATTAAATCAACCTTTTTCAACGGTTCTCGTTTAACAACTGAACTGGGATTTTTATAGTTTTGTAATAACATATTAAGGCCCATTAACTTTTCTCGAGCAGTTAACTTTAACTTAACCATATGTAACTAACGAATACTAAATATTTATCCCTAGGATAATTTAACCATAATAACTTATCAATATTTTAACTCTGGGTAGTTAACCTTAGTATGAAATGTCAGAATAAAAACAAAAGAAAAAACAAAAATTAATAACAAAAAATTTTTTTTTCAATACGGGAAAATTAAAAGTTTTTCTCGCGGTTTTTTGTGTGTTTCTGGTCATAAAAAAAATAATACACTTGACCATGTCGTTTTTTTAAAGATTCGCGGTCGCTAAATACTATAAAATGAATGTGTCTTTATTTCTTTACTACCATCGTAACAAAAAGTCTTAAGCTATTTGGATGTGTTTTGTACAGTATTTCAAAATACATATGTTAGGTAAAAAAAGCTATTTTCCGCGTTTTTAATCACGATTTTTTTTAAATTTGAGAGGCGAGAGAATAATTTGGAATAGAGATTTGGAATCAACAAGTAAAATACTAAAAGTATTTATCAAGCTTCTAACAGCAGCGACTTTTCATTTTGTAGAGGTGTTTAATTCGTGTCAAATTATTCTAATATTGGTCACCATTTTTGGCTTTAATTACTTTTGGCTCCTTGAACCCATAAAAAAATAAATTTGTCCAATTTTCTTACATGAGGCCAATTCCCGTAAGCTATCGCAGAAACCTAAATCCTAAATAGCAAAAATTTGTGCACGATTTTAAGTACTGATGCAATTTTTGTAAGTTTAGGTGAAGTGGGGAAATGCACACCGAAAATACTTATATGCATCATAAACGATTCTTAATCGAAATTTGGTGAAAGCTGCACTTTAGATTTTTTTTTTAATAATCATCATTACAAGTTTAATTTATTAAAATATCTTATGTAGGGTGAATAGCCTTGGTTAAGTTTCTTAACCACAGAAATTTCTATGGTTAAATTTTATCATTGGTTAGAAGAAATACTTGGTTAAAATTTAGATAAGTTATTCAAAAAATATGTTTACCAGTGGCCTTAGGCCCGTTAACTTATCTCAATTTATGCCTTGGTTAAGACCTCTACTAGCCTTAACCTCTGGTAAACATATTTTTTGAATAACTTATCTAAATTTTAACCAAGCATTTCTTCTAACCAATGTTAAAATTTAACCATAGAAATTTCTATGGTTAAGAAACTTAACCAAGGCTTTTTTAGAACAATTCACCCTACATAAGAAATTTTAATAAATTAAACTGGTAATGATGATTATTAAAAAAATTGAAAGCGCAGCTTTAACCAAACTTTGACTAAGAATCTTTTATGATATATATTAAACTTAAAAAAATTGCATTATTACTTAAAAACGTGCATAAATTTTTGCTATTTATGATTTAAGTTTCTGCAATATATTATTATGTCCTCTGGTTCCCATTGGGAACAAAGAGCCACAAGGTTTCTGCGATAGCTTACAGAAATTGGCCTCATATAAGGAAATAGGAAAAATTTATTTTTTTATGGTTCAATGAACCAAAATCTTTCTTGAGTAATTAAAACCAAAAATAGTGACCAATATTATAACAATTTGACACGAATTATACACCTCTACAAAGTGAAAAGTCCCTGTCGGTAGAAGCTTGATACATACTTTTAGTATTTACTTGCTGATTCCAATTCTCTATTCTCTAAGACTTTCTGTTACGATGGTAGTAAAGAATGAATTTTGTTCTCTAAAATACATAGGAAAACATGTTTAATTTGTGTACCGTTATAGGAAAAAATTCTTTTGAAACCCACTCTCAGAAAAACAATTATTCCATAAATTTTTGGTAACTTACATTTAAGAATTTGGAATCAGCGTATCAAATTCAAAATGAATCATGTATCAAAGCTCAAACCTCTGAAAGTTTGTTGAGGTGTGTTATCAAGGATTTGCAGAATTTTGGTACACGTGAAGTACAAGACTACTGAATTTGATTCTTAAATATAAAAAAGCGCATAGCAATCACTCTCGAATTTACGAAATGTGAACCAATCATGTTTTAAATATTTTAAAAGTATGTGAGGAACCCCTGGACAACCCACAGTTTTGACTCGCAATTACAAAAAGATACAAACTCATGCACAGCGATTATTTTTCTACTCACTTTGATGTGCTGATCGCATAAATTGCCTTAATAATCTATCACAAAACTTCCACTATTTATACCCTACACCACTATGTGGTCAGGGTATTATAAGTTTGTGCTGATGTTTGTAACACCAAAAAATATTGGTCGTAGACCCACCTTATAGTATACCGATCGGTTCAGAATTTTTTTTTATTTCGATTTAACGATGTCCGTCTGTCCGTCCGTCCGTCTGTCTGTCTGTCTGTCTGTCTGTCTGTCTGTCCATGCAATCTTGTGCGCACTCTACAGGTCGCAAATATTAAGATATTTTGATGAAATTTGGTAGGCAGACCTATGTTGGCCCAAGGACGAACAAGTTTGATTTTGGTGAACATCGGTCCATGTTTAGACCTAGTGCCCATATAAGGGTCCTACCAAAATTATATTGTTTATACGCTGCAGGTCGTAAATATTAAGATATTTCGACGAAATTTGGTACACTAATAGAAAAAAGTTTGTAGAAAAGTTAGTAAAACTGTTAGTACTTCAACTTAACAAATTTTTAACTAATTTTTAGTTAAAATTTAATTTTTAGTTAATTTTTTTGCTACCTCCACATTACTAACTTACAAATTTTTTTGCTATTTTTTTTTGCTGAATTTAGTTACTAATTTTTAACAATAAATTTGCTAACTTTACAGTATTTTGCTGAATTTTAGTTACTAATTTTTAACAGAAGATTTGCTAATTTTACACATTTTTGTAAACTAAACCACCAATTTTGGAGCGCTTATAAACAGAATATTAAATGACTCATAAAAATGACTGCATATTTTTAACTCGCCAAAAATAATGCAAAAAGTTTTTTAAATAAAACTAAATTGAAATGGTTGAAAATTTTTCCTAATAAAATGTCTAAATTATTAAAATTTATGAGAAAAGTTTCTATTTATCCTAATACATTAATTTTTAAAGATCAAGGTTTATTTTGGACGAACCATTTTAATATGAAAATTGTGATTAAAAGTATCTCTGGTGAGCAAGTGGAGTTTAGGGGATGACCCTAAGTTTTCCCCCCAATATTGTACTTTTTAAGCTTATTTAAAGAATACGATATTTTTAATCGGTCACACCTTCTTTCCTGTGCGTGGAGCTTTAGAGGTGAAAATGGAAACCCAAATAAATTCGGAAGTACATATCCGATCAGCAAACAATGAAAATCGAAAGAAGGGTCTCTGAAATACATTTTGTTATGGTTAACATATTATTGTCTATAAATATTACCAATTTTACAAAAAATCATTCTTGGGAAATTTTCATTGGAATTGAAATATAATTGGCATTACTTTATCTCAATTTCAATGCCAACAAATTTCATCACCATTCAATGCCAATGAATTTTTTTTCAATTTGCATTGATGAAAACAATGGTAATGAAATGTACACATAATTGAAGAAAAAGCATTGTAATATAAAAAATATAAGAAATACGAGAATTTTTAATTTTTTTTCTTAATTTATTCTTTTATTAAAACATGAAAATATATACTTCTTTTATCAATTATAAATGGGCATTTAGGCATTGAACAATGCCAATTGAAAAAATTTAAATTAATTGACACTTTCAATAAACTGGTCCCAAGTATGTTTTTAAATACACATTTATTTTTTATTTATTAATTTTCATTTCATTTGCTCCTTTTGTACCTTTTTCCAGTCCACTAGTAATCTGCAAAAGTTTTGTTGATTTCATAAAATTTAAGCAAAAATTTTGTAGATTTAACAATTTTTTTTTTGCTATTTTCATTCTACTAGTATTTAGCAATTTTTTTTGCTGATTTCAGCAAGTTAAATTGTTATTTGCAATTAACAAAAATTTAGCTCAAATATTACTAAAATTCTGTAAATTTAACAGTTTTTTTTGCTGTTTTCATTTTATTAATATTTAGCAAACTGATTCTGCTAATATTAGCAGTTTTTTCTGCAGCATCATTTTTAACTAATTTTTAGTAACTTTTTCTGCTATTTTTACGGACTTATTTGTATGAGTGTACACAGACCTATGTTAGCCCAGTAACGCAGCCTATTGATTTTGGTGAACATAGGTCCATGTTTAGACCTAGTGCCCATATAAAGGTCCTACCAAGGACCATTGAGTATGAGGATGTGCAAAGACGACTTGCAGTGGGTGAAAAAATAAAATCGAGATTAGATGGCATTTTAATATGGTGACCGTTTTTTGGGTTGGCATAAAAAAGCAGACCAAAAATGTGCAATAGCCATGGCAATATGCCATTTGTACTGGTGAATTTGAATTTATTTAGGAAATTGTAAAGGGGCACAATTAGTATGTGTGGTGAAAAGTTATTTTTAAACATTATTGATTATGGTTAGTTTATGTGTATGGTATGTGTTGTATATTGTGATTAGTATTAGTATTATTAATAAGAATGTGCTGTAGTAGTTTTCTTTACTGTGAAGGGGTGTTTGTGTTCAAATCTCGATAGAGGAGAAAAGAAATTTTTTTTTTATAAAATTGATTGTGGTATATATTGAAAAATTTATAAAACAAAAACTGCTATGTTGCGACATTTCATTTGCTGGATGCAAATGGTTTAAAGTTTGTGTTGATTATCAAAAATCAACAAATGCAAAGAAATATGAAAAATAAATTTAAAAAACATACATAAAGAGCTAAAGAAATTGTGAAATATGAAATATGAAAAATATGAAATGGATAAAGTTTTTTTGTATTAAATTATGTTTTATAAAATTTTTTAAAGCTACAAAATTTAATAAAATTATAAATTTTTCACAATTTATTTCTTATTTAATTTTGTATCTATTCAATATTAATATTTTTATTCGTAATAATATTGTTTTCACATGAATTATTGAATAATATGATTGTATTTTTGTAATTATCAAAATAGTAAAGAGAAATAAATTTTCTAACTCAAAAAATAGGTATATTTTTTAACAACATTTTTTTGAAGTTATGTTTAAAAATAGTTGTGATTTTATTAAAAAAAAAGAAACATTTTTATTGTTGTCAGGAATAATTTGAAAATCTAAAATAAAATAAAGGAAAAAATATTTTTTCCTTTTTTATGAAGATTTCGTTAAGAGTAAAACAAATTTTTTTTAAATTTAATTTTTTGTACTAAAATAAAGTGTAATAAAAAATATTTGATATTACAAGGAAATTACTTTTATTATTTTTATAATAAAAATATTCGTATTTAAAATTGTTAAAATAATAATAAACACTTTATAAAATTATTATAAAAATTTCTTTTTTTAATTTGATTATTTTAAATAATAATAAAATAAATAATATTATTTTATATAATTTTTTGATCAGCAATTTTTTGTTATATTTAATTGTTTTGTCAAAACTTCTTTTCTAAAAATAAAGAACTTTTGAAAAAGCAACTTATCATATGGCAATATAATAATTCTTACGGAAAGGAAAACATTTTCTTTTCTTTAATTCTTCTGTAAAATTCTTTAGAAAAAATATTATATTTTATGTTGTTTCTTTTTTTTAAATTTATTTTTATCATATAAAATAAATTTTAGATTTCAATGAAGAACTTTATACATGTTGTATGAAAAAGAAAATTTTTAATAATATTTCATAACAAGAAAGAAAGTCAATAGAACAAAAGAACAAAAAGATACTAAATTAATAATAAAAATCGTGCTTGCGGGTCATTTCGGCAAAACAACCTTCCGCACCAAATGCAATTTCTAAAAATAATTTTTGCTCGGGGATTTAGTTTAATTTACATAACCAATTATTACAAAAATTATTGTAAACGACAAAAAATGTATCCAAAAGTCCTTCCAAAAAGGTTTCGTAATTTTTACAGTAAATAGCTTTTAATTAGTATCGTTTGAGTCTCATTTGTTTAAAACTTCGGAGAAATATTTTGTTTAAACTAAAACTCTATAGACCAAATTCCAACCCTTTTGGTGCGGGAACTTTTTTGACAGCAGCGAAAAAGTAAGATTGCATTTCTTAATATTTTTTATGGCTTTTTTGGCTAAAATTTGATATTTGCAAAAAAAATCAAAAAATCATAACCCTTATATACATACATATTTTTGTTTTTTTTTTTCATCATTAAAATAGTAAATAATAATAAATTCTTCAAGTTAGAAAATACAGATAAATTTTCGTTTTTTAAGAACACACATTTTCGGTGATAAATATTTTTAAATTTTTGGATTTTTCGGGCATGTGACCACACATTTTCAAGTAACCTTTCCGTGCTGAGTCCGAATTTGGTTTCCAAATTTTTCCAACATATCTAATTTTTGAGCAAATTGAGGTCAAAGTTAATAAAAACCTTTTTTTTGCTATTTTTGAGTTGTTTTTACACACTTTTATCTCGAGTTAATGAAAAAAGATGACACAAATTTTGCAATCATCACGGTAAGTTTATTCGAAAACGAAGAGTTGCACTATATTTCCATTATCGATTTTAAATAATGTTGTTTTTAATTTTTCCGTCCGTCCGTCTGTCTCTCCATGTAATCTTGTGCGCACGATACAGGTCGCAAATATTAAGATATTTTGATGAAATTTGGTAGACCGACTTATATCGATCAGTCTATTGATTTTGGTTTAAATCGGTCTATGTTTCGACTTAGTGCCCATATAAATTTCCCTAAAAATTGTAGCACACAATTAAATGGCACATCCACGGTTTGTGTACGAATATTATTGATTTTAAGCAGGCTTAATCTTTTCTCTTGTGTTTCATTCAGAGCTTCAAAAAGATAATTCTTTTTTGAATCAATTCGAATCAAAATTTATTTATTTTATGGATCAGTGAATATTTTGAAATAATTTTAAATCAAGTATTTGATATTGAACAAAGTGAGATAATGATTTGGTCTAATTTATATTGATTCGATTTTGATTCGATTGAATAACTTGTTTTAAGAGATACTTCGCGAAGTATAAATCAGATCAGAGCTTTGAAGAATTGATTCAAAATAATTATTTTAAAAGATGTTAAAAAAAGCTAAGTTACAAATTCGCGAATCAAAAAAATATAAAGATAATTCGCACGAATTATTTTTACATTTTTTTTTTTTAATTTGCGAAAACATATTATTGAATAAAATTAATTCGCAAAACAAAAAAATTTTTAAATCCTGAATAAAAACAAAAAATTATAATTCGCGGGAATCAAAAAATTAACGAAATCAAATATAATTTTTATTTTTATTCCTTTTTTAGGAAATTTAGAAAGAAAATTTGGACAAGTTTGACAATTCCCATCACCAATACTGGGAAATCGTAGACACAAAAGTGAACAAATATTTCTTGGACTATAATTTATTATACATAGCCAAAAAAGTGCCCAAACTATGCAGTATATTAATCACAAATGTCTTCAAAGTATTCGCAAGACCTAGGAGGAGTTTGAGGACAGCCCCCAAACTAACCAAATGTCTCCATAGTAAACTTTAGATCGAAAAAATGTCCCCGTAGCATGCGCTATGCATACATATATTTTATATATATATAGTAAAACTCTCTTAAGACGAAATCCGGGGGACTAGATTAATTAGTTCGTTGTAAGCGAGGTTCGTATTATCCGGGGTAATATTTATTTAAAATATTCTAATTATCCACAAAATATTTAAATTTCCTTGAAACAACTTTAAAAATTTTACAATTTTTTATTTGGTTTCGTAAATATATTGTTTGCAATATATTTAAGAAAAAATGTCTTTGTATACGGTTTAAAAATTGTCAGAAAACAAAAAATATATATAAAAAATTGTCGAATTTTGTAAAGTTCATATTAAAAGTGGAAAATTGTATAGAAATTTGTTTGTGGGACCATCACAAACAGTTCGTTTTAACCGAGTGTTCGTCTTAAGCGAGTTCGTAGTAACCGATGTTTTTTATATTGAAATTGCTGCCAAAACTTCGGGACTTCTAAATTAGTTCGTATTATTTTTTCGCGACACTGCACTTTTGCACACTGCACTGAACCTGTACCCTTCCAAAGTGCAGTGGAATTTTCTACTAATAAAATATAATTTTTTCAGAAAAATTGTATTTAAGTGAAGATTTTATACAAAAGACTTAAGACACAAACTAGATAGTTTGATAATTGTGTTTTTTATACAAAAATCGTTTTCTCCAAATACAAGGATCGTTTTCTCTGATGTGTGTGCGTGTACAAGTATTGTTATACATTTGTTCCCTGCAAACTTTTGGAAGATATCTTCCAAAAAGATAATAAAGTGATATCTTCTATTTTTTATTTGAGTAAAAATAATCAAGTAGTATTTTGAAATTGTCTTTCTTTCATCATTTGGAAGATATTTGGAAAAACCAATTCAAAAATTGCATTTTTTGTCATAATTTTTTTATGAATAATATTGCGGCAATATCCAATTTGTATTTAAGTGAATATTTAATGCAAAAGACTTAAGACACAAACTTGATTGTTTCAAAATTGGGTTATTGATACAAAAATTATTTTTTTATTAATAATATTGCGGCAATATTTTCAAAGTTATAAAACTAATTTTTTCTTATTCATAATAATATTTAGCCTTACTATCAATATTTTTCAAAGATATATTTTTTGTTAAATTCGACTTTATTTTAAAGTAAATGTTTTGTTTTAACCGTAGGTACTATACAAAATATTTAACAATAGAACTTTTAAAATAATGGCAAACATATACATACATTCAAAAATTTTGTTTATTAAAAAAATAAAACAAAATGAATGAGAGGAATGTTTAGTTGATCTCTTATTTTGGTAAATGAATTTTCTTTAGTTTGACTCTAGATCATAAATTAATATCACTTTCTGTTTTAATTATTTTCAAATTAAAGAAAGATGATACAATTTTTGAAAATAATTTAAACAGAAAGTGATATTAATTTATGATCTAGAGTCAAACTAAAGAACATTCATTTAAAAAAACAAAATTTGAAAACAATAAAATCAAAATAAATAAAGACAAAATAAAAACAAATCAAAACTTCAAACTTAAAACAAAATTTTAAGGTATACTTTAAATATTTTGTATGGTACGAAAACTAAAATAAAATATAGTCAAGTTTTGTGATTTAAATCGACTTTTTTACTTTTTTATAATAAAAGGTGATTTTTTTCACCTATATTGAATATTTTTGTTTTTGTTTTTTATCATGAAAATAGTGAAGGATAATAAAATTCTCAATTTAAAAATTATAAATATTGGTTAAAAACAATTGTAATTTTATTCATTTTTTTTTAAGTATAACAAAATTTTGAATAAAATTTCAAATGTATTAGTTTTTTAAGTGAAAAAAAATAAAATATTTTTTTTATCAACATTTGTTTTAAGTTTCGTTAAGGGAAAAAAGAAAAAAAAATTATTTTCGATAAAATTTTCTTTTGTTTTTAAAATTAATTAGTATTAGAAGTTAAATTAAATTCTAGAATGAAATCAAAATTATAATAAGAAAATATTTGGTTTCAATGAAATTTGTAAAGAATTTTCACAGATTCATTCTTTTATATTTTTTAGCCAGCTTAAGATCATGTGCTTTTTCTGATGCTCTTGCTTTTGATTTTAGAGCACGTTTCAGCGAATAAAAAATATAAAACAAAAAAAGCTAAGTCCATGTAAGATAAGAAAATGATAAAAACTATAATTTTGAAAGTGGTATGAGTCCACTCACCATTGAAAAAAAATAGGTATTTTCGCTATATATATTAAAAATTCTTTGTGATATAAAAAATTTAACTATATGTTATTAAAAATACGTGTAAAATTTCTTGAACAGAACCACCCATATTTTTAAACACGTTAAAAGGCAAACCCTTTTAAAAAAATTATCTCAAAAATTTTAAAAAACAAAATAAACAAAAAAAGAACAAATTATATCATTTCATTTGATAGTTATATTTTTTACTACTTGCTATTTTTTTAAAAGGAAAATACATGTATCTAAATAAATGTATCTTTTTGTTCTTTTGTTCTATTGACTTTCTTTCTTGTTATGAAATATTATTAAAAATTTTCTTTTTCATACAACATGTATAAAGTTTTTCATTGAAATCTAAAATTTATTTTATATGATAAAAATAAATTTAAAAAAAAGAAACAACATAAAATGTAATATTTTTTCTAAAGAATTTTACAGAAGAATTAAAGAAAAGAAAATTTTTTCCTTTCCGTAAGAATTATTATATTGCCATATGATAAGTTGCTTTTTCAAAAGTTCTTTATTTTTAGAAAAGAAGTTTTGACAAAACAATTAAATATAACAAAAAATTGCTGATCAAAAAATTATATAAAATAATATTATTTATTTTATTATTATTTAAAATAATCAAATTAAAAAAAGAAATTTTTATAATAATTTTATAAAGTGTTTATTATTATTTTAACAATTTTAAATACGAATATTTTTATTATAAAAATAATAAAAGTAATTTCCTTGTAATATCAAATATTTTTTATTACACTTTATTTTAGTACAAAAAATTAAATTTCAAAAAAATTTGTTTTACTCTTAACGAAATCTTCATAAAAAAGGAAAAAATATTTTTTCCTTTATTTTATTTTAGATTTTCAAATTATTCCTGATAACAATAAAAATGTTTCTTTTTTTTTAATAAAATCACAACTATTTTTAAACATAACTTCAAAAAAATATTGTTAAAAAATATACCTATTTTTTGAGTTAGAAAATTTATTTCTCTTTACTATTTTGATAATTACAAAAATACAATCATATTATTCAATAATTCATGTGAAAACAATATTATTACGAATAAAAATATTAATATTGAATAGATACAAAATTAAATAAGAAATAAATTGTGAAAAATTTATAATTTCATTAAATTTTGTAGCTTTAAAAAATTTTATAAAACATAATTTAATACAAAAAAACTTTATCCATTTCATATTTTTCATATTTCATATTTAACAATTTCTTTAGCTCTTTATGTATGTTTTTTAAATTTATTTTTCATATTTCTTTGCATTTGTTGATTTTTGATAATCAACACAAACTTTAAACCATTTGCATCCAGCAAATGAAATGTCGCAACATAGCAGTTTTTGTTTTATAAATTTTTCAATATATACCATAATCAATTTTATAAAAAAAAAAGTTATTTTCTCCTCTATCGAGATTTTAACACAAACACCCCTTCACAGTAAAGAAAACTACTACAGCACATTCTTATTAATAATACTAATACTAATCACAATATACAACACATACCATACACATAAACTAACCATAATCAATAATGTTTAAAAATAACTTTTCACCACACATACTAATTGTGCCCCTTTACAATTTCCTAAATAAATTCAAATTCACCAGTACAAATGGCATATTGCCATGGCTATTGCACATTTTTGGTCTGCTTTTTTATGCCAACCCAAAAAACGGTCACCATATTAAAATGCCATCTAATCTCGATTTTATTTTTTCACCCACTGCAAGCCGTCTTTGCACATCCTCATACTCAATGGTCCTTGGTCCTACCAAAATTATACTGTTTATACGCTGCAGGTCGCAAATATTAAGATATTTTGATGAAATTTGGTACACAGACCTATATTGGCCCAATAACGCAGCCTATTGATTTTGGTGAACATCGGTCCATGTTTAGAACTAGCGCCCATATAAGGGTCCCCCCAAAATTGGCTTGGTTACAAACTGCAGGTCGCAAATATTAAGATATTTTAATGAAATTTGGTGCGCTGACTCACATTATAGAAAATTTTGACACGTGCCCCATTTTAACCCATTCGAATTTCGGATCCAAACATTAGTTGGCTTTTACCCAGACTGGTGTAGGGTATTGTATAGTCGGCATGCCCGACTTTAACCTTTTTAATCGTTTTTTTTTTATTTTATGCGCGAATCTTTTCGCGGTTGTCTCGATTAGCTCGAAAAACTTAGTAATTGTTCAAATAATCCACTTTTATTTTATAGACTTACCAAATGGATTTAATTAAATCACCTCTCGTAGTATGCAAAAAGACACAATCATTTAATAGCATTTAGCGACCGCGAATCTTAAAAAAAAACGACGTGGTCAAGTGTATTATTTTTTTTATGACCAGAAACGCACAAAAAACCGCGAGAAAAACTTTTAATTTTCCCGTATTGACAAAAAAAATTTTTTGTTATTAATTTTTGTTTTTCCTTTTGTTTTTATTCTGACATTTCATACTAAGGTTATCTACCTAGAGTTAAAATATTGATAAGTTATTATGGTTAAATTTTCATAGGGATAAATATTTAGTATTGGTTAGTTACCCATGGTTAAGGTAAAGTTAACTGCTCGAGAAAAGTTAATGGGCCTAAAAGTGGTAATTTTAATTAATTATTTTTATTTCTTTTAAACTATTTGAATTAAATTTTACGTTTTCTTTGTGTTGTTTATTATATTCTCTACATTATGTAGTTAAATAACACCATATTTTATTATTTATATTGAAATATAAGCATTAAAAATCACTAGTACCTGTTTCAAAATAACAGTTTATTCTAACCCTCGTTTTTTGAGTGTAACCTAATATGAAAAAGAAATATTTTTTACTTTTGGAGTAAGTACTAGGAACTATTTTTATTCGTACACATTAATTACACTATGCTAGTCGCAAATTTTAACAAGCTGGGCACCCTTCTGGTAAAGCTAATTTGAGTACGCTGAATTCGCGATATTCGCAATTAAAAATTTTGACGCTAAGGTACCAAAGAAATTTTATTTTTATACTTCTGGGATTATTTTTAATTATAAATTTATCAAATTTTGTTAAATATGTACAACATTAAAGAAGCTGTAAATTTTTTGGCGAAATTTTTCTTTTACAAAAAACATTTTTTTCTGCAAGTAAAAAGTACAATGTTATTTGGTTTATATTCAATAGGGTTTAGAAAAATATTCAAAGAGTTAAGATAAGAAATTTGTTTCGAAAAAAACAAAAAAAGAAGGGAAAAAAAGTTTCTGCAAAAAAGGAGCGAAAATTTACATTGAACAGAGTTGGATTGATTGAAATTCAAAAATTATCCCAAACGTATAAAAAATATCGTTTTATGTAGAGTTTGCATTTAACCGCAGTTTTTCTTAACCGCGGTTACGGTTAAAATTGGTGCGGTTAATCGCGGTTAACGGTTAATCGCACTCATAATAAAACATTTTTAAACTTATTTGATTAACACAAAATTAATTAATTGCTAAAAATACCAACGGCAAAGTTATTAAAATCCAAAGCAAAAACACAAAAAACTAAAAAGAACCCAGCTAAAAATCGACATATATGAATACATACAGGTTAAATGTATGTTCATGCATGCTCATAAACATGCATTCATGTGCATTAGGGATGCCAATCGGGATTGATATTTGAAAATCCCGGGATTCGGGATTTTCGGGACTACGGAATTTTTCGGGATCCCGGGATTTTACGGGATTTTTTAATTATTTAATAGTTGTTAATTAATAATGTGGTACATTTTATGAATATTGAAATTGACAGTGGTACGAAAAATCAAGTACTTGCATACCACTGGGTAACAGCGATGTTAAAAATAAATGACTGGCAGAACACTCATTTGGGACGCTTTGCCAGCGTTTGCAAACATCGTTTTGCCAGTATTTGTTTTACAAAACATCACGGCAGGGCAAAAAAAAGATACATATGAACTTTTTTTAAATTTTATTTTGGAAAATATAATTCCAAACCACCTATATATTGGTTTTGGCAGCGTTTTGCCAAAGTTAAAAATTTTGTTTGTCCAGTACTTTTCCGGCGCTTTTTGAACTGCCGGTTATTTTGTCTATTGACGTTATCATATTGGAAATGGGAAAGCAATTTTTGTCAGTACTTGTACAACATGTTAAAATACCTTGCAATCGCTTTCCCGTTTGTATTTTTCTGGCTGGGATAATACATAAAGGCCTGTAGTGTACTTAATACACTTGCGCCCAAGGACCGGAAACTTTTTATTTTTTGGTTTTTATCAAATATAAATATCGTAAAAGTATTAAAATAAAAATTCAAACGTACAAAAAAATAAAAAGAAAAAATTATTTATTTAAAATACCTCTCATGATGAAAATAAAAAACTTTTTCTGTTTTAATTTTCTTTCAAAAAAAAAAAAAAAAATAAATAGATGGAAAAAAAGAAACTTTTTTGTGTTGTTATAAATAAAAAAAGAAAAATATATGTATATAAATATATTTTTTTTTAATTTTCTTTTGCTGTAAATATCTCGCCTAAAATGTGTTCTTTTTTCCGCGACTTTTTTTCGCTATTTGTTTTTTGCAACTAGCCACAGAACGTTGTTCTATAAATTGGGTATTATAGTCTCTTGAATGCATATTTAACAAAACCGCACCTAAAAAATTGTAAAATATTGGCGGAACGCAAAAAATACCTTATGGTACAAAAATTGTATTAAAACACCTTATGAAATCTAGAGACTATAATACCCATTTCATACAACAAAGTTTGGTGGATAATTGAAAAAAAATCGCGAAAAAAAAGTCGCGGGAAAAAAATTTGCAAAAAGGAAAATTCTTACATCAGTATATTTCTTTGCAAAATGAAAATCGCTGATAAGGGTTTTTAATACAAATACTTTTACCATAATTCTAAAATTTTATAAATTAAAAAATAAAAACTGTTTTTTTTAATAAGGAAACTTTTTTTTTCTACAATAAAAACTTTTCTTTTATTTGTACAAAAACTTTTTTTTTATTTTTTCTCTTTCTTTTTTTGTTTGGGGTTGAAAATAAAAAAATATCATTTGTATAAAAATTATTTGTAATTTTTGTTTTTCTTTTTTTTATAAAGATAAATATATTTTCAATTTTGGATGAATATAAAAAAAAATAATTTAGAAATTTACTTTATTTTGAACAAAATACTTTTTTATTTCTTGATGAAAACTTAAAAATAAAGTTTTGGTTTGTAAAATCCGGTTCCTGCTTGCGCCCAGTATTTTGTAAGCAGATTTTAAAACAGATTCGTTGCGTTAACCTTGCCCACTAAATCGTGTAATTACAGCAACAAAGTTATTTGGTTATCGTTATCAAATGTTTTCATGGAAGAATTCAAACTTACATTCCCAGCCAAAACTTACAGTCCCAGTATCAGAAATCGAATTTCGCTTGGAAGAATAAATCGGTAAAATAACAAACTTGATTTTTCGCATGTATTACTCAAAAACTTAATATTGTTTACCAAAATTTCAAATATTTCTGCAAAGTCTTTGCATAGTTTGCTCGAATAATCTACTAATTTATAATTTTACCAATATCTTGGCATCAATTTCTTGTCAATATGAGAAAATTCAAGAAAAAACGTAGGTAATCTAAAATTACGCACTTTGTTTATTTGCGTTTATATTAATACTAGCGGGCGCAGCCCGCTACGTTGTTAGCGTGCCTTAAAGGTTAAGGGGGGGGGGGGCTGCGCCCCCCACAATTTTTATTAAATTCGTTTTTTTATTCCAGCCACCACAAATAAATAATTCTGCACAACAATGGGTTTAAAATAAATAAATATTTGATCACTTTTTCTCATGAAAGTGGATTGTTAGTAAGGAATCCATAATAAATTGCAATATACGTGTGTATGTTAAGATAATTTGGTAAAGTGCGAACTTAGGTAGATAGACCCGTAAGTAGTTTTGTTCATTTGTGTTTTGAATGAAAATAAATAACTTAAAGCAGGGTTGGAAAGCATTTTATAATATTAAAAATAGCGGGCAAAGCCCGCTACCTTATTAGCGTGTCTTAAAGTTTTTTTTTTTTAATTCCAGTTTATGTAAAGGTAGACCTGGCAATTCAAGTAAATTCACAAATTCAGTTGGAAAATTTACTGCGTCGGTTTCTTCCACCGGTGCTTCGTTACATGAAGTTTAAATATCGGAATATATAAGTTCCATTCCTTTTCTAAGGTTTTTTCTCTTTTAGAAAATTTGTTTAACTTTTTCGAGAGTAAGTTTCAATGCTACATAAGTTTCATATTCCGTGGATAGTGTTTGAACAGGTCATTCCCTCTTCCAATCCATTTGCATTCTCTATAATTTCAATTCTACTCGTTCAACGTTTATATCAATTTCATTCCACTTGTGTAGTGTTTCATTCCACTCGTTTCCTATTTAGTTTCTTAATTTTAGTGTTTCATATACACTTGTTCTTTAAGTTTTAGGTTTCTAGCTAAAGACGCAGACGTTAAGGGGGGGGGGGGCAATTTTCCCCTTTTGAACCACCATTTTTACCACGTTCCTGTCCTAGAAATGCCTTGTCGATAAGTTAGCCCATACTCCAAGGAAAATATATTATATATTACAGGTTTCTAGCCGAAGGGTTCGGTTAGGCCATCAAGGGGGAGAATTATTCCGTTTTTACCCCTCCCGGTAGGAATTTCCAAAAATTCCGTCTTAGAGGACGTCTGCGTTGGAGGAGGAACCTACTACATACATAATTTTAGGTCTCTATATCCAGCAGTTTGGCCAGGCGTCAAGGGGGAAGTTTTTTCCCTTTTTACCCCTCCCGGTATGAATTTCCAAAAATCTCATCTTAGCGGATGTCTACAATAGAGGAGGAACTTTAATACCAAATTTCAACTTTCTACCTCCAGCGCTTTGGGCAGGCCTTTAAGCCGCACTTTTCGCTTCATTAATCCCCATTTTTGCAATGTCCCTGTCCAAAAACCACCTTCCCGGTCCAAAAAGCCCATACTCCAAGTAACATATGTTTTACATTTCAGGTTTCTAGCCAACTTTTACAATTTGTGCCCCTCTCGGTAGGAATTTCCGAAAATCCATCGACAGGGAATTTCAGCTTCCTTGTTCCAGCAGTTTGAGCAGGCTGTCAAGGGGGACACTTTTTCTTTTTTTGTCCCTCCCGGTTGGAATTAGGCTGGAAGAGGAACCTAAGTACCGAATTGCAGCTTCCTAGTTGCAGCAGTTTGGACAGGTCGTTAAGGGGCAACTTTCCCTTTTTGAGCCCCCATTTTATAACGACCCTGTCCAAAATTCAAAAAAGTATCTTTCTAATAAGTTAGCCCTTACTCCAGGGACCCACATTTTAATCTTCAGATTTCTAGCCGAAGGGGTTTTTACCGGCCCCCAAGGTGAGGCTTTTCTTCTTTTTGCCCCTCCCTTTAGGAATTTACAAAAATTCCATCTTCGCGGCTATCTGCGATGGATGAGGAACATTCATACCAAATTTCAACTGCATTGCCTAAGCGGTTTGGGCAGGCCGTTATTGGGGACATTTTTCCCTTTCAACCACCATTTTTACTATGTTGCTGTTCCAAAATAGAAAAATTACGTTGCCGGTGAGTTAGTCCTACTCCAAGGAATACATATTTAAAATTTTAGGTTGACCAAAAGGGATTGGGCAAGCCGTCAGGAGGAGACTTATACCTTATTTCCCCTCCCGATAGGAATTTCAAAAATTCCGTCTAAGCGGACGCCTACACAGAAGGAGGAACTCACATACCGAGTTTCCTTTTGGGATATCCTGTAGGGAATTCCAAAAATACAAACTTAGTCGATGTCTACTACAGTGGAGGAACCTTTATACCAAATTTCAACTTCTTACCTCCAGTGGTTTGGGCAGGCACTTTTCCAATTTGTGAGACTGTTTATGTGGAGACTTTTCACCTTTTTGCCCGTTCCGGTAGGCACTTCTATGCCGAATATCAAGAAACCTTGTTTTAGTAGAGATATCCGTGGGGGAGGGAAAAAAGTATTTTTTTTTAAATTATATATTATTTTAAATGGTACTTTTTGGAAAAACGAAATTTTTTTTTGAAAAAGATACTTTGTTTTTACAAAGTACTTTATTTGTACTTTTTTTGGAAAAGGTATTTTTTTAATGAGGTGTTTTTTTTTTGGAAAAATGTATGTTTTTTGGAAAAAGGTACTTTTTTTGGAAAAGGTACTTCTTTTGGAAAAGGAAAATTTTTTTAGAAAAAGGTACTTTTTTTTGGGAAAAGGTACTTTTTTTTGGAAAAGGTACTTTTTTTGAAAAAGTTATTTTTTTGAAAAAATTTATGTTTTTTGGGAAAAGGAAAATTTTTTTAGAAAAAGGTACTTTTTTGGGAAAAGGTACTTTTTCTTGGAAGAGGTACTTTTTTTTGAAAAATGTATTTTTTTTGGAAAAATGTATGTTTTTTGGGAAAAGGTACTTTTTTTGGAAAAGGTCCTTTTTTTTGGAAAAGGCTCATTTTTTTAGAAAAAGGTACTTTTTTAAAAAAGGTACTTTTTTTTGGAAAAATGTATTTTTTTTGGAAAAGGTACTTTTTTGGAAAAAGGAATTTTTTTTGGAAAAAGGTACTTTTTTTGGAAAAAGGTACTTTTTTTTGAAAAAGGTACTTTTTTTGGAAAAAGGTACTTTTTTTGGAAAAAGGTACTTTTTTTGGAAAAAGGTACTTTTTTTGGAAAAAGGTACTTTTTTTGGAAAAAGGTACTTTTTTTGGAAAAAGGTACTTTTTTTGGAAAAGGGTACTTTTTTTGGAAAAAGGTGCTTTTTTTGGAAAAAGGTACTTTTTTTTTGAAAAAGGTACTTTTTTTTGAAAAAGGTCCTTTTTTTGGAAAAAGGTACTTTTTTTGGAAAAAGGTACTTTTTTGGAAAAAGGTACTTTTTTTGGAAAAGGTACTTTTTTTTTGGAAAAGGTACATTTTTTTATAAAAAGGTACATTTTTTGGAAAAAGGTACTTTTTTTAAAAAAGGTACAGTTTTTTGGAAAAGGGTGCTTTTTTTTGGAGAAAGGTGCTTTTTTTGGAAAAAGGTACTTTTTTGGAAAAAGGTACTTTTTTGGAAAAAGGAATTTTTTTTGGAAAAAGGTACTTTTTTTGGAAAAAGTAACTTTTTTTGGAAAAAGGTACTTTTTTTGGAAAAAGGAATTTTTTTTGGAAAAAGGTACTTTTTTTTGAAAAAGGTACTTTTTTTTGAAAAAGGTACTTTTTTTTGAAAAAGGTACTTTTTTTGGAAAAAGGTACTTTTTTTGGAAAAAGGTACTTTTTTTGGAAAAAGGTACTTTTTTTGGAAAAAGGTACTTTTTTTGGAAAAAGGTACTTTTTTTGGAAAAAGGTACTTTTTTTTGGAAAAAGGTACTTTTTTCGGAAAAAGGTACTTTTTTGGAAAAAGGTACTTTTTTTGGAAAAAGGTACTTTTTTGGAGAAAGGTACTTTTTTTGGAAAAAGGTACTTTTTTTGGGAAAAGTTACTTTTTTTGGGAAAAGGTACTTTTTTGGAAAAAGGTACTTTTTTTGTCCCCTTTTTGCCCCTCCGGATAAGAATTTCCAAAAATGCCGTCTCAACTGACGTCTACACAGGTCGAGGAACCTACATACCAAATTTCAACTTCATAGCTCCAGCAGTTTGAGCAGGCCGTCAAGGGGGAGACTTTTTCCCCTTTTTGCACGTCCCTGTAAAAATTTACAAAACTCCCGTCTTGGTGGATGTCTACGATAGTGGAGGAACCTTTATACCAAATTTCAACTTCCTACCTCCAGCGGTTTGGGCAGGCCGTCAAGGGGGGCCTTTTTCCCCTTTTTAATCCCCATTTTTACAACGTCCCTGTCCAAAATTCCAAAAAGTACTTTCCAGAAAAGTTAGCCCATACTCCAAGGAACACATATCCTAAATTTCAGCTTTCTAGCCAAAGGGGTTTTGGCAGGCCGCCAAGGGGGAGACTTTTCCCCTTTTTGCCCGTTCCGGTAGGAATTTCCAAAAATCCCGTCTTAGCGGACGTCTACGCCGAAAGAGGAACCTACATACCAAATTTCAACTTCCTAGCTTCAGCGGTTTGGGCTGGGCGATGTTGAGTCAGTCAGTCAGTCAGTCAGTCACGTTATTCTTTTATATATAGAGATTAAAAAATAAGAAAATCCCGGGATTTTTGAGAAATAATCCCGGGATTCGGGATTTTGCCAATCCCGAAAATCCCGGGATTTCGGGATTCGGGATTTCCCGTTTGGCATCCCTAATGTGCATACATGGATATATAAATCTCCATACATGTATCATATATGTCCACACATGTGCATTAACGAAATTTGAGGTAATATCTACATGCAGGATCATGCATATTCATGCGTTTTCATGTGTGTTCATGTGTGTTCATACATGTACACACATGTAGATATTACCTCAAATTCCGTTAATGCACATGTGTGGACATATATGATGCATGTATGGAGATTTATGTATCCATGTATGGACATGAATGCATGTTTATGACATGCATGAACATACATTTAACCTGTATGTGTTCATATATGTCGATTTTTAGCTGGGAAGTAAAAAAAGTAGAAGCATGACAACTGTACGAGTTGAGGCATAGCAACTATATGATACCCTACACCAGTCTGATTGAAAGCAAACTATTTTTTTTATCTGAAATTCTAAGTTGTTGAAATGGACTTGTGTCAAAATGTGTCTATCGGTCCATGTTTAGACCTAGTGCCCATATAAGGGTCCCCCCAAAATTATATTGTTTATACGCTGCAGGTCGCAAATATTAAGATATTTTGATGAAATTTGGTACACCGATCTATGTCGGCCCAAGGACGAAGCCTATTGATTTGGGTTAACACCGGTCCATGTTTAGACCTAGTGCCCATATAAGGGTCCCCCCAAAATTGGCTTGGTTACACGCTGCAGGTCGCAAATATTAAGCTATTTTAACGAAATTTGGTTTGCTGACTCGCATGGTCCAGAGAAAAAAGCCGATAGATTCTAGATAGAATCGGTCCATATTTGGACCTATGGCCCATATGGCCGATTTTATAATTTTATAGAAAATTTTGACACAAGTCCCATTTTAACCCATTCGAATTTCGGATCCAAACATTAGTTGGCTCTTAACCAGACTGGTGTAGGGTATTGTATAGTCGGCATGCCCGACTAACCTTTTTACTCGTTTTTTCTTTATTTTTTTATTAAAACATGAAAACAAATACTTCTTTCATCAATTATAAACAGGGTTGGCAGGAAATACCGCTAAAATACCGTTATCGATTCAAAACCCTTTCAACTGACTACCGTTACCCCTAAAATAGCGTTACCGAAATACCCGGAATACCGTTATCCTTAAAATACCGTTACCGAAACAAATGAAATACCGCTATCCCTAAAATACCGTTACCGTTATTTTTAATTTTCTGCTTTTAGTAATTTCACGTGGTTATTAAGTACTTTTTAAAAATTAAGTTGATAAATTAGTTCTGTTTTTAATCTCGTTTGTTTTTTGTTAAAAATTTGCGGGATGCATCGAAATAACTGACTATCGTTACCCTTAAAAAACCGTTACCGATATAACTGAAATACCGTAAACCTCAAAATACCGTTACCGAAATAACCCAAATATCGTTATCGTTAAATACCGTTATCGTTAAATACCGTTACCGAAATAACTCAAATACCGTTATCCTTAAAATACCGATACCGAAATAAATGAAATAGCGTTACCCTTAAAATACCGTTACCGAAATAACCTAAAATATCGTTACCCTAACGATAACCGCATTCGTTTCGGTTACCATCCATGATTATAAATGTGCATTTAGGCATTGAACGATGCCAATTAAAAAAATTTCAATTAATTGACACATTCAATAAACTGATCCCAAGTATGTTTTTAAATACACATTTATTTTTTATTTATTAATTTCCATTTCATTTGCTCCTTTTTTCCAGTCCACTAGTAATCTGCAAAAGTTTTGTTGATTTCAGAAAATTTTAGCAAAAATTTTGTAGATTTAACAGTTTTTATACCCTACACCACTATGTGGTCAGGGTATTATAAGCTTGTGCTGATTTTTTGCTATTTTCATTCTACTATTATTTAGCAATTTTTTTGCTGATTTCAGCAAGTTAAATTGTTATTTGCAGTTTACAAAAATTTAGCTCAAATATTACTAAATATTCTGTAAATTTAACAGTTTTTTTTGCTGTTTTCATTTTATTAATATTTAGCAAACTGATTCTGCTAATATTAGCAGTTTTTTCTGCAGCATCATTTTTAACTAATTTTTAGTAACTTTTTCTGCTATTTTTACGGACTTATTTGTATGAGTGTACCTTAAAATTCTATTTTAAATTTGAAGTTTTCATTTGTTTTTATCTTGTATTTATTTATTCCCAACAAACAAATCGTTCCGTTTACGTACCGTTTTCGGTCCATCATAATCGGAATCCAACTCCGTTTACGTACCGTTTTCCGGATCCGTATACGGATCAGAAAACGGATTTTAAGGAACATCGAAACTGATTCTAATCCGTAGAAAGTCCGTCAATGACGGACCGTTTGCGGATCGTTATGTCGTGTAAAAAACTGACAAGTCCGTTGAAAGTCCGTCATTGACGGACCGTTTACGGACCGTTGCGTCAGGTAAAAAACGGACAAGTCCGTTGAAAGTTCGTCAATGACGGACCATTTATGGACCGTTATGTCGTGTATAACCGGAGTGACTCCGGACCAAAAACGGACTTGTATATCTATCTAAATTGACTAATTTTGAATAAATTTTGTTTTTTTGATTTTTAATAGAGTTATTAGTAACGATATTATTTACATTTACACTATATTTAGTACCTCAGTTTACCTTGGAGTTTACCTCTTTATCTAGCGCATCAATTCACGACAGTCACCCATAATAGAATCGATCATCTACGTGCAAAAGAAAAAATAAATTAGTTATGGTTTAATTGATTGTATTTACGATGGTGTTTTACTCGAAACAACAAAAATTTACACACAATTTGGGAAAAATTGCGTAGCCGCGTTAACGTACGTGGAACAGAGCTTTTGTTATAAAAACAAACGATCTTACATAAACCATAAACCATTGTAAAACACGCACTAAATTTTATTAATCTTACCATCTAATATACATATGTATGCGACTTGATGATGTGTTGATTGTGTTGTGTTGGATATATTCTAGCTATCGCTACCAATTTATCGCCACAAAAAGTTTTTAAAAGAATTTAATTGTTTTTATTTTGAACACAAAGTCCGTATTTTACGGTACGGAATCGGAGTTAAAACGTATTATGTTCGAAAATCCAATTACACGGTCCGTTAATGTTCCGTATACGTACAAGCTTTGACGGATACGTGTATTACGGACCGTTAATGTGCCGTAAAAGCCAGATTCATGATTCCGTATGTGCCGGAGTGTCCGTAAAAATGTTTCTTGGGTTGTTTTCAAATTTTGTTTATATTTATTTACAAATTTCCTTTTTATTTTTGAATATTTTGTTTTGATTTTCAATAAAAATAAACAAAATTTTTGAATGTATATGTTTGGCATTATTTTAAAAGTTCTATTTTAACCCCTAAATTCATAAACGCTTTGTAAAATTATATGAGGTTTATTCAACAAATTTTGTATGAAAACGACGTTTTGTAAACCTGCTATAACTTTACAAAACATTTATGAATTGAGGGGTAAATATTTTGTATGGTACGGTAAAAACAAAACCTTTGCTTTACAATAAAGTTGACTTTTACAAAAATATACCTTTGAAAAATATTGATAAGGTAAGGCTGAATGTTTTTAAATATAAAATAATGACTTACGCGTAATAGTTTAGTATATTCAAATTTTTATGACGAGTCATAAAATTACACACTAGAGAAAACTTAACTTTTTCTGAATATATTTCCTTAAGATAATAATATTTGCCTAACTCCTTATTTTTAAGAATCAAGTAAGCAGTCGGATAACCACTTATAATTCAACTTTTTGTAAGCATGTTTGTAACCACTTATTATTCAGAATCTCATAACTACTTACTTCTCATTTTTTCGTAAGCGAGCGGTTAAGCCTGACTACTTATAAAAACGACCACGCCAAACAAAAATAATGAGTTTAGACGCCAAAAAATAAGTTGTGCGGAGCTTTGAATTTCTATTATATAACCACTTATTTGCTAATGAAAGATTTTGCTGGGTAGCCGAATTTGAGAAGAAATTTTTAACAAAAACCAATTGAATATACAGTAACTTTTGCAGATCCCTTTTCTAAAATAATATTAAATAAATAATGACGGATGAATAAGAAGATTGTTTCTAATACTAAAATTCTAATAATAAAAATTTTGATACTAATTTATTCACAAAAATCTGGTTTTAAATGTATAATAATTTAACCGTAACCTCACGGTTTTTACATGCGGTTACGGTTATGGTTAATTAGTGCGGTTAACCGCGGTTTCGGTTACGGTTAAAACCGAATTGCATAATATAGAAATCTTAAATCGCGAATACGAGCGCTAACTTCGAAAAACGGCTAGCACCATTGAATTCAAAGTATTCAAAATAGCTTTAACAGTAGAGTGCACAGCTCAAGGACGAAGCCTGTTGATTTTGGTTAAAATCGGTCCATGGTGAGACCTAGTCCCCATGTAAAGGTCCCCCCAAAATTATATAGCTCGCACGCTACAGGTCGCAAATACGAAGATATTTTAATGAAATTTGGAACATGGATTCACATCACTTTCACATTAGTTGGCTTGCAATCAGACTGGTGTAGGGTATCGTATAGTCGGCATGCCCGACTTTAACTTTTTACTCGTTTTATTTTTTTTTTTTGTTATGGTGATGGAGTGATTTTTGAACAAAAATACTCCAATTTTAGATAAATAGCGCTTTCCTATCTTTTAAGAATATCAGTGGATTTTGTTTTTTTTTACTGTAACACCTGTACTCTTTTTCATTTAATCATACCATAAATCTTACAATGTAAACCAACTCCACAAAAAGTATTAAAACAGACCGCGAAAATTATTTTTTTAAAGAATTTCATGCAGCTAAGCCCAAACATACAGAAATTTTAAAACGGGAAACAGATCGTGTAATAAAAACCATTAAATTAATTTGGAGTCGATAAATTAAGGTAGAATAGGAAATTCATATTACCCGGCGAAGTATTCCACATTACTTCCTATTTTAGAAATAAAACATTTTGTAGTTCTTTTGTTTATCCGCCTATAACTTCGTTATAAATAATAAACTTATTTTAAAGAATTTTTGAATATTTTTTACAAGAATCAACTTTTGAGTTTTTTTTAATTTATCTTTTATATAATTTTAGTTAATAAAATTAACTGAATTCATAATTATAGATGACTTATTTTCAGTTTAATTGCAAAAAGTCACTAAAAAAATTTTTTTTTTAGCAAATTGAAACATTTTTGTTATAAATTTTTTTGAGCATATTTTTTCTAGCATATTTATTTAGTTTTTAGCATTTTTATCAAAAAATTCTAGCATTTTTTTTCTAAATAAGTTTTGGCAACACTGGTAATGGCTCGAAATATCGATTCCAAACCAATGAAATGCAAAATCAATCGTTTTTCGCTCCAGCAGTTTAGGGTAAAAAACTGGTAACTTTTTTTGATTTGAAGCAAAATTATTAGTTGAATCACCTCTGTTTATGGTTATTTTAAAATATTTTAAACATTTACCTACATTTTTTTGAACGCAATCTGATGCAAACAATTTTGGTTACTTTTTCGTTTTCTTTTCCGAATTTTCTTCCCGAAACAAAATCGTTGATGCCTACAAGGTGAATACATTATGCCATCGTTTTTTTACTCGTTAAATAGTTTGGTGTCAAAATTAGGAACGGAGTTTACAATATTTTTTTAAATCTTATTAAGGACATCTTTTTCATCTCGAGAATGTTACATGCTGCCGAAAAACTTCAAGTCTGTTATACTAGATGATTATTTACAGTGCAACGATCATTTGAGTATAAATAACATTATACTTTTCGCAATATAATTAATACACGCTGGAAAAAAACGGCATGTCCCAAACATATTTTTGCTGGTAATATATATATATTTGGAGAAATTGTTAAACATATTCCCCGTGTTTTTACTAGAAACAATATATATTTGCATGCAAATATACTATTTTTGCAAGCAAATATATTATTTTTGCTTGTAAATATATAATGTTTGGATGAAATGAAATGACGCTATCGACAAATATTATATGTTTGGCAGCAAACATATAATATGTGTGTCATAAACAAATTATGTTTCCATGCAAATACTATATATGGGTGAAATCAAAAAATGTGATAAATTTTTGGGCCAAATTTGTGAGAATAATTAATATTTCGGTTTTTTCCTAATGGAATCAGTAAGTTTAGTCATTATAAACCTAATTGCAAAAAATCTCTTCTACAAGTTGTCGTAATTACTTTTTTTTGCACAATTTTAATTTTTTTTGTTGTAACGGAGTTTACATTTCTGCAAGCAAAAGATATAACAAAAAAAATTGCGTACGAATTTTTTTCAATTTATTAATTTTTCGTATTTGTGTTTTCAACTTGCTTTCCAATGATATATAATTTGTGTTTATCAAATTGGCGGTTTCGCGAATAAAAATACAATTCATTCCGCGAAAAAAATTTTATTTTTTTTTAATTTTGTATTTTTGGTCCTTTTAAATGCTTTTCAAAAATATAAAATTTTTTAAAATCCAAACAGCGGTTGGGGCGTTACAAAATAATATATTAAAAACATAACATTTCACGATCAAAAAATTCTTAAATTGTGTGAAACAAATTTAATTTGTCAAACTAATGTCAGTAATGACTCGAAATATCGATTCAAAATCAATGAAATGCAAAATCAATCGTTTTTCGCTCCAGCAGCTTAGGGTAAAAAACTGATAACTTTTTTTGATTTGACGCAAAATTATTAGTTGAATCGTCTTTTGACGCATAAATATTAGTTGAATCACCTCTGTTTATGGTTATTTTAAAATATTTTAAACATTTATCTACATTTATTTGAATGAAACCTGATGCAAACAATTGTGGTTACGGAGTTTACAGTTACGGAGTTTACATTTGGTTACTTTTTTCGTTTTCTTTCAGAAACGCTTTGTCAGAATATTTTTTCCGAAACAAAATCGCATGATGCCTACAAGGTGAATCCAAATATGACATTGTTTTTCTTACTCGTTAAATAGTTTGGTGTAAAAATTAGGAACGGAGTTTACAACATTTTTTCAAATCTTATTAAAGACATCCTTTTTCATCTCGAGAATGTTACATGCTGCAGAAAAGCTTCAAGTCTGTTATACTGGATGATTACTTACAGTCCAACGATCATTTGAGTATAAATAACATTATACTTTTCGCAATATAAATAATAGATAACTCCAAAATTCTGGTATATGCATTTTTATCAAAAATTATGACGAAAAATCGTTACAGAGTTGAAGTCGTGATAGCTAAGATATACGAAAAAGTTTGTAAAATGTATTAATTTTTATTAAAAACGGCACTTTTCCTCTTCATAAAAATTCTTACAGTTAGTGTTTAGCTTTATTGGTTATTAAAATATAAGCTATTAAAGGGTGAAAGAAAATTCGTACCCAATTTTTTTTGTTATATCTTTTGCTTGCAGAAATGTAAACTCCGTTACAACAAAAAAAATTAAAATTGTGTAAAAAAAATTATTGCGACAACTTGTAAAAGAGATTTTTTGCAATTAGGTTTATAATGACTAAACTTGCTGATTCCATTAAGAAAAAACCGAAATATTTACACTTTTTGCTTCTCACAAATTTGGCCCAAAAATTTATCACATTTTTTGATTTCATCCTTAAGTCAAAAAACCTTATAAGTTACTTGTTACGGAGTTTACATTTGGCCTATAAAATTGGTCACATATTTTATGTATTAAACAAAAATTGGTCAGATTGTTATAAATTTTGTAAAACAGGTGACAATGCGCTGATATATATCGAAATATGTAACTCAAATGTAATCCATGCATTAGAAATTCGGTGGTTACACGGTTTTTATCACATTTTTTGATATCATCCATATAAATAATATATTTAGTTATAAAGCAATTATTAATATATGCCAAACAATAGGCGTATTTATTCTACTCTCCAAATTTCTCTATATTTTAATGGAAAAACATTAAAAGTAAAATTAATACATCTACTGTTTGGCGATTATTTAATAACTAAATATATTATAAATCACATCGAATTTTACATCTAATACAAATGTTTCATTGAAAAACAATAACTACAATCTCTTCATTTATTTTTTATTTATTTTTATTAACAAATATTAATTAAAAACTCTTATAATAAGTTAATACTTTAATATACACAATTAAATATTTTTTTTTTCTTTTTAACACAATTTTATGTTTTATTTATACTAATTTTTTTCACATCTTTCACAATAAAATTAATAAATAAAGGAAAAATATCACTAAATTTTCTGACTAGATGCAGTCTATTACCAACTACAAAAGTTATAATGGCTACATACAACTTTATATGTATCAAGAATGGAAATTCGCCGTTTTTCCAAATATATGTTAATTGTATCCACAAATATAATTATTACCGGGAAATATAAGTATAGTAACTATTAAAACAATATAATTGGAAGCACACTGCAAATAAATATATGGTAGTTTGTAAACATACATTGATTACCTCCAAACATATACAAAAACGTCTTTTTCCTCTGTGTATTAACCAAAAATTGGTCAGATTGTTATAAATTTTGTAAAACAGGTGACAACCCAGCAAAATATTGGTAATGATACCTCATTGCTGTCTGCATTACCAATAATGATATATCATTATCTTTTGCATTATTTTGTAATATAAAATAATGACTTCCTATTAACGGCCTATTGTAGTAGTTGCTTTTAAATATAAAATAATGACTTACTCGCAATAGTTTAAATAAGTACTTTTTGCAAAGTTAAATTTTATACATTTATATTTATTATATGTAAATATGTTTTGTGTAAAATTTTTATGACAAGTTCTAAAATTACACACTAGCAAAAACTTTAATTTCTCTGAATGTATTTCCTGAAGCTAATAGTATTTGTGTCACTCATTATTTTTAAGAATCAAGTAAGCAGTCGGATAAGCACTTATAATTCAACTTTTTGTAATCATGTTTGTAACCACTTATTATTCAGAATCTCATAACTACTTACTTCTCATTTTTTTGTAACCGAGCGGGTAAGCGTGACTACTTATAAAAACGACCACGCCAAACAAAAATAATGAGTTTAGACGCCAAAAAATAAGTTGTGCGGAGATACGAATTTCTATTATTTAATCACTTATTTGGTAATGAAAGATTTTGCTGGGAATGCGCTGATATATATCGAAATATATAACTCAAATCTAATCCATGCATTACAAATTAGCTGGTTACATGGCTTTTATCACATTTTTTGATATCACCCATATAAATTCGGATTTGTCTTAATAAGCTTCTTGCAGTATATTTAACAAAATTAGATTCTGCGATTTTAAAGACCTTAAAAAATGATCTTCGCGGTCAGCCTCAATGTTTCTAACGCGAAATGAAAGTACACTGTTGCTAACACAAAATCATCAAAGGGTTTTGCAAATCCAGCTCGAATTTTAATTTGATATCCTCTTAAAACATGTGTCTATTTTAATCACGTTCACATAACAAAGACGCACTATCAGTTGCTTATTTTTATTAAAATTGGTTGTTATTAGCAGTTTGGTGTTAAAAATTGTCGAAATCGGTTTAGAAGTTGTGAGTAAAAATGTGAGGACACCCGGAAATAGAATTGGACATTATAGTTCACCGTTCATTTCAATCAATTTTATTTTTTAACTATTGTGTTCTCCTGGTTCATTCGTTCATTCGAGAGATTTTTTCAATTGTTCATACACTAATATAAAAGTCTTTAAAAATGTTTTCTGAAAAAAACAGCTGAACTCAGCAGAATCTGTTTGCTAAACATTATAAATATACAAACCGCAAGAAAAAATAAGCATCTGTGCAATCACTTATTATTCAAAATCTCATAACTACTTATTTCTCATTTTTTCGTAAGAGAGCGTGACTACTTATAAAAACGACCATGCCAAACAAAAATAATGAGTTTAGACGCCAAAAAATAAGTTGTGTGGAGCTATGAATTTCTATTATATAACCACTTATTTGGTAATGGAAGATTTTGCTGGGTAGTAATGAGCACCCATTACTGAGATTTTGCTGGGCATAGCCGTAACAATTGCCTAACCATAACCATATTTCTGCTATCGATTAGTGGTGCCATAACCATAATGGCTTTTGTCGTAAAGGCACGGGCAGTTTCTCACAAATTCAATAAGTTTTTCGCAAGGTTGGTTACCGTTATCGTTATAATACCGTTATCGCTAAAATACCGTTTCAAATTGAATACCGTTACCGTTATCGATACCTCTAAAAAAAAATTACAAATACCGTTATCGTTACCGATACCGTTATTTTTATGGGTAGTTAGTTATTTTATATAAAAATTACAATTTTTTTATTTTTTATTTTATAATCTTGAGTGTTTTTTTACAAAAAAAATTTCTAGATAATAATATTACTTATTAAAACTACCAGTATTGAATTTATAGCTTAAAATCTGTATTTTCAGTACTTAAAATTAAAAATATGCCATGTTTTTACTTGTTTCTATATGTTTTTAACATAATTTTTAATACCGGTACGTACCGGTATTGCTGTTTCGGTAACGGTATACCGTTACCGAAACAGTCTTAAATACCGTTACCTTTACCGTTAGCTAAACAAACGAAATCCGATACCGTTACCCTTACCGTTATTCGTTTCGGTAACCAACCTTGGTTTTTCGTCATCCATTGTCTACAAAAATATTGAAATAATTATAACCCAGCAAAAAAATCGGAAGTTGTGCTTTACAAACTACTTCTTTTACTGCTTCACAATTATCCATTAGTGTGCTTTTACTGCTCTTTTGGAAGTTATTCTGAACACCTTCAAAAAATCACTTCTTTTATTGCTTCCAAAGTACCCATTAGTATATTTTTACAGCTTTTTTAGAATGACTTCTGAACAACATCCAAAAAATCACTTAAGCATTGCTTCTAAAGAGTAATTGCTCTAAAAGTGATCGTAAAAAGTGATTTTGGTATCATTTGGCATTTCCAAACAGAGGGTCGCGGGTTCGATTCCCGGTGGGACCAATCATTTTTTTAATTTTTATAATTTTTATAATAACTTTTGTTGAATTTGTAATATCCAAGTGCAGTTTTTCCAGTTTTTGAAGTAGCCAGCTCAAAGCCCCGATTTAAATCCCATCGAGAATTTGTGGGCATTTGTCAAAAGAAGACTCTCGCAATACGAACGAGCACCGAACAACTTAGATGATCTTTGGTCAAGAGTTTCAGCCGTATGGTCTAATATTCAACCTCAAACCATTAAAAATCTCGTGGAAAGGATGCCTTCTCGCATAAAATCTGTTTAAAAGAACAAAGGACTTTGGACAAAATATTAAAGAAAGAAATTGCCGAAAATTTCAAATATGAACAATACTGGATAAAAGCGGTCACAATTTGCAAATTATTTTTTTATTAACTTCTTACCAATTTAGTCTACTGTATTTAGGTTTATATTGAAGAAGAATGTTTTAGTTTTATGCTTTAAAAAAATAACTTAAGTTTCTATAATAAAACAAAAATTATAACAAATTTCGAAAAATCTTAAATTAATGTATCAACTTTAGTCCACTATTGTATATATTAGACCGACTCACGAAAAAAAGTAAAAAAATGCCCCCCTTCAAAATAAACCTTGGTTTGTTTTATGATGATTCCCAAAATATTTCCGGTCTAGGAATGAGATCTCACGAGCTGCACCATTTTTAAAAACGGTCTTTTTTTAGTTTTTGTAAGAAATTTGCATTTTAGCTGAAGATAACATACTCAATATGGACATCATATTAAAGGTTTTTTAGAGGCGCGTCCAGCGGTATATATAACATGTTCAAGCATATACTGACATGTCCTATTTTCAAGGATATTCTATAAAAGATAGATATTTGTACAAAGATATTTGTGATTGAAATGTCAAACTTACATATCATAATCTATAGACGATTTAAGTGAACACATATTTCAGATTTTTTTGAAATTCGCGATTTTCCGCGTTTTATCAGAAATTCAATGCGGTGGAAAGAATATGTTCTAAATAGGGCAATATGGATACCAAAAATTTTCTTTTGGCAAGTAAATCATCGCCGAGTGCATATAGTTTAGAATTTTGCAAATTTAATTAATTTTTCACGGTACTTTGGACCAAATTTTGATAAAAATTTAGAGCTACCCCAAAAAAAATTTATGAAATTTTTTGTAGGCTTATTATTAAATAAAATATTTTATCGAAATACGCGTGTATGTATTATTTTTTAAGAAAAGTCTAAATATAGGCTGACACTAAATAAAATTTTATAATACGTTTTTCGCGAAAAAAAAAAGAAATTCCACCAAAAAAACGCGTGTTGGGTTTTTTCTGTTAAGTTGCATTTTTATCCTTAGATCTACTAGAAACTGAATTTAAATTATTATTAAAAATTTAAAAAAAAAATTTTTCGCGAATAAAAGTTAATCCGCCAAAAAATGCGTGATGGACTTTTTTCTGTTAAGTTGCATTTTTATCTTAAATCAACTACATACTGAATTCAAATGCAAATTGCAGTAAATCAAAAATTTAAAAAAAAAATTTGGTCCAGAGCATATACTCTAACCAGAATTAATTCGTACGGTACTATTTTGTTTTTATTTAAAAACTTTAAAGGTCTATAACTAAATAAAAAACAAACTGATTTCGATATAACAAAATGTATTTTAAATGTATTTTTATACTTTATTAAAAAAAATAACTTAAAATCTATTCAATAGAAAAACACAATTTTGAGAAATTAAAAACTTCAGGTACTTTTTAAGTATAACCTATTTTTTTGACCAATATAAATTCATACGCCATATAGATGTTAAATTAATATTGTGTGACGTCGCCTTTAGCACTAATTACGGCTTTGATTCTATTATTCATAGAATTAATGAGTTCTTGGCATTCATTGGGTGTAAAGGAGTCCCATATTTCTTGTACTTTTAATTTTAAATCAGCTATTGTCCTTTGGGGGTCATTTCTGAGACGTCTTTTCATTATGGCCCAAAGCGATTCTATCGGATTTAAGTCCGGACTGGATGATGGCCAGTCTAAAACATTTATATTGTTCTCCAGGAACCATTTTTTTGTTATTTTGGCTGTGCGGGCTGGTGCCCCATCTTGTTGAAAAGTGTATTCACCAAACGAACTTAGGTTATTGAGTGATGTCGTCAAGTGTTCTTCAAGTATACTTATATATCGGACTGCATTAACGGTATTTTCAATAAAACACAGTTGCCCCACACCCTTTGCAGACATGCAACCCCAAATCATAATACTAGCGGGGAACTTTACTGTCCGTTTTAAGCAGTCTCTATGGTATGCTTCATCTTTTTTGCGTATAACCTTAGTTCGTGTATCACCTATTTCCAATTCAAACTTGGATTCATCGCTGAATATTATAGTGTCCCATTGTCTTTGTGTCCAGAGTTGCCGTTCCTTTGCCCACAACAATCTTTTTTTCTTCTGAACTTTAGTAAGCAACGGCTTTGACTTGGCCTGTAGATTGTAAAAATTTACTTAATAAGTATTTAATCGTTAATTTACTTTCAACTTACTTTGTAAAATCCATAGTCAAGGTCTTTTATATATTTTCGGGTTGTTTCCCGTCCAACAGGTTTTCCTATTGCTGTTGACCACTTGGAAGACAAATTTCTAACAGTTTCTCTTCTATTTTTTTTTATAATTTGACTTTAAGACCGCAAGTCCCGTAGCGTAATTGATGAAACATTTCCTCTATTTTTAATATTGGGGGTAATGGAATTATTTTTTTTGTAAAAATCAACTACACCTTGGACACTAGATTTTGATAAATTCAATTCTGCACCAATATCTTGAAAACTTTTTCCACTTTTCACTTTACTTATTATTAGATTTCGAATATCGGCTGATATCGGCTTTCCACGCGCCATTATTTTTTTTTTTGTTGTTTAATTACTTTTTTGGTTATTTTGTTTTTGACGACACAACACTTCAAGAATCAAAACTATAATTGACTAAAAGAAAATTAACACAAATTAAACATTTAGGCAAAAATAACGGAACTTTCTATACAGTACGAATTAATATTGGTCAAACTGGAATCGTTGGACTTTTTTGAAACAGTTCCGCATTTAAATAAATAAAAATAATCAACCAATTTTCTTAGTTGCAAATTTAAGTACTATTATTAAGAAAAATAATAAAAAAAAATCATGAATTACTCATTTTTTGAATTCATGACACTAAATTGAATTTCAATCTTGTAATATAATACTACCGTACGAATTAATTCTGGTTAGAGTAGTATATGAAATCTGCAAAATTCCAAACTAATACCACTTAGAAATGACTTACTTGTCAAGCGGCTTATATACGGTCAAGCATGCTGTACAACATGTACAACATTTGATCGTGTAATGCCTTGTTTGATGGAAATTACAATAACAAATACACGGAACCATCAAGCCAAGTTCTACAGTATGATTGATCGTCTCTAGGGCCTATCAAAAGAAAAGTTTTGGTATCCATATTTCCCTATTTAGAACATATTGTTTCCACCACATTGAATTTCTGATAAAACGCGAAAAAACGCGAATTTCAAACAAATCTGAAACACGTGTTTACTTAAATCGTCTATAGATTATGATATGTACGTTTGACATTTCAATCACAAATATTTCTGTACAAAAGATTCAAAAATTTGTTTTTTTATAGAATATCCTTGAAAATACGACATGTCAGGATATGCTTGAACATGTTATATATATACCGCTGGACGCGCCTCTAAAAAACCTTTCATAAGATACCCATATTGAGTATGTTTTCTTCAGCTAAGATGCAAATTTCGTACAAAAACTAAAAAAAACCTTTTTTAAAAATGGTCCAGCTCGTGAGATCTCATTCCTAGACCCGAAATATTTTGGGAATCATCATAAAACAAACCAAGGTTTATTTTTAGGGGGGCACTTTTTTTACTTTTTTTCTGTCCATATAAGGTGAGTCGGTCTAATATATATATATGCATAAAAAATTATGAGAAATTGCTCGTTATGCACCTGTGAAAATAGTGCTGAAAACAATATTGAATTAGAGTGCACCTTTACACTTGTTTAATAAGTACTTTTATTCAAGGGAATAAAGCACAATATCTCGCATTGACAAAGTGGTGTTTTATGCCAGTCAACTTTCATATCAAAGAATAGCTCAGTGGTAGAACGCTGGACTAGCAATCGTGAGGTCGCAAGTTCAATACCCGGTGGCGGCAATAAAAAACTTTTGTAGAAGTAAAAAGTATTTTTTGGCAAAAAGTCCTAACAAAAAGCAATTCAAAGCTCAAAAATCTTATAAAAAAGTTATTTTAAAGTTAAAAAATGAAAAATCCAAAAAAAAGCAAAAAGAAACAAATGAGTAAAACAAGCAATAAAAAGCAAAAACAATTTTGTCTTCTCTGGTAATTAC
Organism: Leucophora obtusa; assembly: GCA_949987735.1. NCBI lineage: Eukaryota > Metazoa > Arthropoda > Insecta > Diptera > Anthomyiidae > Leucophora > Leucophora obtusa. The sequence continues at coordinate 223,372,908 of OX465295.1, forward strand.
TACACAATTTTGGTCTGTTTGCGGGGAGATTTTTTTTTTAATTTTTATTTATATTTTAAAATAAATAATTACTTCTATACGTGTTACGAAATCCCATACAAGGTCTGACTTTGGGTATATTATGTGTTAACTCTTTTAATCTTTTCAACGTCGACAATGTACGCAAAAACATCACTTTAATTAATTGTAAAATATGGCTTGTACTCACAAATATGTTTTGAATTTTATTATAGTTTAATAAAAAAAACTATCTTACAAAACAAAAACAACAATTCTTCAACTAGTCTCTAATAAGACATAAAGTTTTTTTGTTAATAATCATGCATATTTTTAATAAATTTTTAAACAATATTTTCCAAATAAAAATGGAGTGGAATTGATTTCGACAAAATTTAATTTTAAATTTAATATGAAACTGGCCTAAATTTGATCATACAATTTAAATTGTATGTGTGATATCTGATTACATATGACAACATATGTAAAAAAATATATTTAGATATGGGGCCATATAAAATTTGTTGGAAAGACGAAAATTATGTCTTATTACATATAGTGCTATACAAATCAATTTATAATGAGATATAATTGTATTAAATAATATAAAATAATCTATTACCCTTTTTACTCGGGTATACACATTAAGTTTGTTTTTAGAACAATTTAAAATATGTACATTAGAGGAGTCCAAGATTATATGGCAATTTTTTAAAGGGCGAATTTGAAGAGTGTCGGGGTCCACTTTGTTTCTTTTCTATATAAAACTAATAAATATGAACTTTGGGGGCAATCGAATAAAGAAAAGTCGGTTAAGAACTCGCCAAAAAATAGCAAATACCCCAGACCAATTTTGTGCAAAAAAAAAAATTTGAGGTCATGAGATTTGATGGCACTTTTTTAAACTTTCAGAAATTGATTAAAGCCATAATTGTTTTTTGCTCTCTATACTTATAAATACTCAATTATGAAATATTGTTTTATTACCTGTCTGTTAACCCGTCGCGCAATGAGGCAAAAAACGCATACATTTTTTGGCATAATTTTCAAAACTTCATTTAGGATTTTTAAAAAATTTTCTTAAACAAATTAAAAAAAAGGGCTTGTTAAATACATCCTAGAGATGAAGTGTGCCAATTTCGAGGTAAATCCCTCCATGGACCTGTCGGTGACAAGCTCTTATTTTTTGTGGATTTCGAGAAAAGTGTGATTTTTATAAAAAATTAAGTAAATTTACTCTTTTTAAGTACTTTGTATCAAAAATTAATCAATTTTGTACTTTTAAATGTTATGTTTTATCTTAATAGCTTGGCGGTTTGTAAAAAAATAATATGACCTCATTAACACTTTTGGACATGGGGTCAAATATGACCCCAAGTTAATAAAGGACAATCCCAATAAACCAAAGGACGATATAATAGCGAAATCGCTATTGCCTGAAATTATGTTCAAATATCTCTTTTGTGATATTTTTGTGCATTCATCTAAGATTATAGTAAATCTCCTATTGGTAGAAATATGACTCGATATTTCTTTTATCATGATATCCCAGCAAAAACATGGTAATGACAGGTCATTACCATACGGATTACCAAGTAATGATAGGTCATTACCTTTTGCATTACTTTAAAATACAAAATAATGACTTACCAAAAATAAGCTATAGAAGTACTTACATATTCGTGCAAAGTAATCACTTACTAGTAATTGATTAAATAAGTACTGATTAAGTCTTTTTTGTATTAACATTTTATTTATAAATTTGATTTGAACTAAATAGGAAATTTTCCAAGGTAAAAAGTTTTTTTGCCAATATGACCAACTATTTTACAATGTAGGGTAACCACTTATTTCCTAACTTCTGAGTAACCACTTATTCTATCTTTGTGAGTAACTACTTGTTCTTTCACTATGGGTAACTCGTTATTCGCACTTTTTCTTGTAAGCGAGAGGGTAATGACCACCCATGAATTTTTGGACATCGCGAACAAAAGTAATGTTGCGAGTAAATAACCTGGTAAGTAGTGAAACCCTTTGTCTGCTACTTACTCGCCTAATTACTCGGTAATGTCTGTTTTTGCTGGGATCTTTTATATGGTTGTAGTAATTTAATATAATGTTCTTTACATCGGTTTAATTTCTTGGCAATGTCATGTTTTTATTATAAAAACTTTCTCGAATAAACGAAGATCTAGTTATGGTGCGGATTGACATTCCGCCAACTGCGGCTAATTTGGATACCATTTAAGGAAATGTTTGCCCTACCATAAAACGTTCAATGCCTATTCAGCTTACACTTTTTTCTTCGGGTACTTTGCAAATTTTAGCTGGAACGTTATTCTTGTTGTTATTTTCTTCAAGAGAAGTTGCATGACTATCAATTTTTTTTTTGGGAACCAAATTTAGATGTCGGAAAAGGCTAAGATGTCGAATAAGATTACTCCGTTAACCATTAGTCTTTTAGGGCATATATTGCACTGCTCTGTATTTTATTTTTTTGTAAAGTATTTCCATACTCCTGACATTTTATTCTTTAATATAAAATAATATATTAGTTTGAAAGCAGGTGTATTAAAATAAAGTAAACTTAGGCCTGGTATCTTATGTGATATTAAACAATGATTAAGAAGAAAATCATTGTTTAGCACTTAATTACAGTAACTCATCAAATTTTAATCTCTGATTTTACTCTAAACATTGCTTAAATTTAATTACAGAAATTTCTGTGATTAAGACCTTAAACATATATTTTCCACCCTACAAATCATGTTAGTATTAACATTTTTTTCTAATGTTTGTAACTTTTTAAAAAGTTTTACTTAGACCAATTAATTTGTTAAAAAACACCGTACAACATCTTTATGTGCCATCTAAATAATGAACATCGTTAGTAACTTGCACATATATCTTCTCTAAAAATACCAATTGGAATTAAGAAAATATTTGTAAGAAATTTTAATAATATAACATAATCGGCCTTATTACGAGTGTCGTAGTCATAGTCGAAACTAAGTCGAATTTGCTGAAATTTCGATAAAAACACAACTTTTGAACAATTTTTCAATTGGATTTAGTATATATAACACTCACATTTAAAAAAATCCAGTATCAGAGTTTCATTTCTTTATAACTTCCATTATATACAAAATCATTTTATATGGAGTCGAAAATTTCGACTACAAATACGACACTCGTAATCAGGCCGAATATTGGATTCTGTACTAATAGTTTGTTAGAATCGGTCATAATTTTGATCTTTATTTAGCACAAATAAACCATGATTCGTGTAAGGAAAATTTGACCAAAAAATGTATTTAAAGTGTCTCACAATAATTTTTTTTAATTCTGCCGTTTTTAATTACAAATAATTTAAATATTCGAATTTTCTGTAAAAATATGAGATATATAAAGATATAAGACATCCTTCACGTGCTCCTGCAAGATCTTAAATTGCAGTTAATGAGTATAGTTTTTTATTAATTTTTTCTTATTTTGCTTATTTATTGAACCAATTTTTACTATTTAATAAAATTTAACCATAAAACTTAATCTACCACATTCTATTAAAAATTGTTGAAATATCGGACAGAGTCAGTTAACAGAGGTTAAGATTTATGTATACTGCTAAGATTCTATGATAGTTGTTTAGATCAGTTATAGGCATACTTAAATATTTCCTGCAGTACATTTTGTAAGTACGCCATATATTTTTTCCTCCGAGGAATATTTTTGGATTCATATCTTTTATTTTCCACAAAATTCGAAAATTCTGTTTGTTCAATTAACACATAATTTCACAGACATGACTCTTTAGAAGATTTTTGCTTTGTATACAAAATTGTGGGAAGATATCTTAAAAATAGAACCAAGAAAATCAAGCGTTTAAGTTTCGCGGTTTGTAAAAATTTACTGCTTTAGGAGATGTCACTGTATGTGTCAGGGATGGAAATGTGTTTCCTCATTTTGTACCAACCACATAAAGAAATTGTACTTTTTCGAACCTCACGGTACCAACATTTTTCATATATAGAAAATTTTTCCGAGTAATGTCAAACTTGCAGAAAATATTCTTCTAAAAAAATTTTACTTTTTCAGTACAACAAGTTCATTTATACAAAAATTTTAAATTTGAAAATTTTTGAAATTTTACCAAATGGATCGCGGTAGTACCACGGTACCAGCGGAGGTCAAAATGTACCCAAAAAAGTACAATTGTACCATGTTTTCCATCCCTGGTATGTGTATATTAAATTTGATCCAGATATATTTACCTAAACGAATAACAAATAATATAGCGGCATAGTTATTTTACTTTTCCTTTGAACCTAGTTTTCTAATAAATTCTGACTTTAAAATTTGTATTGAATGCATCCAAAACATCAAAAATCATCTTGTCCTTCATAAATATTTCTTAATAACAGCTTCCTGGACTAAACACAAATTTATAATTATACACACTTACCCAATGAAAAAAATTAAGATATGCATGTAGCATGCAAAAAGATACTTCCTATTTGAGGCATTTAGCGATTGATGATTTTTAAAACAACAATTTGGTCATCTATTTTATAATTTTATGACCCCGTATCATGCGAAAAATTCAATAATAGACTCTTATTTCGCGAGTTTCCAAATTTTTTTATTTTCTTTTATTTCTTATTCGTATTGTCAAATGAAAATATCTAAAATTAACAAATCATTGATTAAATTTTTATAAGTTACCGATATTATTTTAAGTAAGTTTAAGGGCTAATCAATGATTTCTAAATGCATGATTAAAGTAAACTAAGCATTGGAGATAAGATACCAGCCCTTACACTCACAATAGCCGTTTTTTCTAATCACTTGGATTTAATAAATCCAAAAAGTATTTCTAAAAGTGCTCAACAGATGGCGTTAGATTCTCCCTATTTTAAAAAGAATTTTCTGTCCGACACTTCTTTCACCCTAATTTTTAATACCGAATTCGATGAAGGATTTTACTTTAACTTTTAATTTTTAATTATATTTTATATAAATCAGCGATAAACAGTCTGCCATTTCAGTTTTATCACTTCAATTTATATTTCTACACAATTGAAAAATTCCATTGCAATATTTAATGTTCACTAATTGGATTTAATTAAATTACTTACTGTAGAGTGGAAAATTGCCATTTCTATTTCAGCTATTTCTCCATGTGCAAGATTAAAAATATGTATTTGGTGAGGTGTAGTTTTTTTTCTAAACATATTTCATAAAAAAAAATTTAATAAAAACCTTTTGTTAGTTTTTCAATTTTTTTGTTTCTCTTTTAATTTTTATTCGTATTTTTTTCTGACATTAAATTAATAGGCTGTTTCATATATTTGTGCTTTTATTATGGATTTATTAAATCCAGCTTTTTTTTAATTTAATAAATCTACTTTTTGTATGAAAAATTCTAAATCCAGGTGATTAAAAAACGACCATAGAAATTCGTAAACGACATATTAGTAACAGTCCATACAAATCGTTGACGACGTTTTCAAACGATTGTCCGCAAAATCGTACACGACCACCTGAGCGACATTTTCGCTGAGATTGTCCTTGAATTATATTTGACCATTTGGGCTACAATTGCACCACTTTGTAGTTGACGACGAAATAGATGACATTGTTCACAATAGAGATGAGCGATCCGGTGATTTTTGAATAACGCTGCTACCAGTGATCGTGATTTTCAAATCACCGTTCTTTTAAACAGTGACCGTGATCACGGGTTTGTATAGAGATGGGCGATTCGGCGATTTTTCAGTAACATTGTTCTCAGTGAATGTGATTTGCAAATCGTTGTTCTTTTAAACAGTGATCGTGATCACGGTTTTTCTATGGAAAAGACTTCGATTTTCTGATAAATAAACGAAATAATATTTATGGCGAGTTTTTAAGATGTCAGTTAAACTTGGTTTAGTTAAACCGAAAACGAATTTTGTCAGACATTTATTAACAAAAATTTACCGGAAAAACTTTTTCTCGAGTATAATTTATTTCTTTATTGAAATAAAACAAAATAAATCAAATTTTAAAAGCAGTATTCCAGTTACAAACTGTGTTAAACTAAGTTTAAAGATAATCCACTTCCTAAAAACTCAGCCTTAGAAGAAAAATAGTTGCGACCGGTAACAAAGACATGATAGAAGGAGACATTTTATTCAGAAGAGTGTGAAAGCAAGTCACTGTTATTGAAAAAAAAACATGTATTACTGTGCACAATGAAGTTTGCAAGAAAGACTAGTATAAAAATTTTAAAAGAACGACATTCCGAGTAACTGCGACTTGAAATATTTGATCACTGCCGTTACCAGTGATTTATCAATAACTGTGATTAAATCACCGGTATGAAAATATCGCTCATCTCTAGTTCACAATGCTAACGTAGACGACCTTGCTGGTGACAGCTTCGCCTAGATGGCCACTGACAACACTGATTTCTTTATTATTTTTTCAAACAAATTTAAACTAAAAATTTCTCATCGAGTTAATATTTTTATTTACTTAAATATGAAACAAACGGCGCAAAAAACGGTTTTAATATTTTTTTTAATAATTTAAATTATATTTATTATTTGCTGTTAATTTGAATTTTTATTTAAACAATTTAACTCATTTAAATAAAAAACATTTCATATCAAAAATTTAAAATTTTATTAATTTAAAAATAAAGCGCTTGTATTAAGCAATGTTAATACTAAAAGTTAATATCAAAGATTTATATTTAAGCAATAAAATGATGAACTAAACGAGAATTTCTAAAAATAAGACATCTGAAGACAATGTCGCTCATCTTGTCGTCAACGGAGTCGTAAGACGACAGTAATAATATTTTGTCATCACCATTTCGTCAACATAGTGGGTTATACAACAAATACATTATAATGTCACTGAACTTGTCATCAACAGAATGTTATACACGATCAGCTAATATTTTGTTCATGCAGCTAATCGTTAAAGATGATTTCCTTTACATAGTCTTTCAAGACAATTTCAGCGACAAATGTCGTTAGCGAAAAATTCTAAAATGTCTTAAAGAAATCGTTGAAGACCATTTCATAGATGATGATTGGCCAACTGGGTATGAACGTGCCCTGTTGGCCATGTCTGCAAGACATCCTTGAAGACGCGTGCACGACAATAGTAAATCGTAAACGACACTTTGGCGACCGTCCATGTAAATCGTCGACATGTCGTTGACGATCACATGGTCGACAATATGCATCACGCTGTCTTCGATTAATATATAGGCGACTTTTTTGTTGTATTATCGTTGACGACAATATACCCTACATTGTCGTCGACCAGAGTGTGAACGACAATGTTCTGTATTATATCGTCAGCGAGCACCCAAGATATAGTCGATTTATAATACAAAAATTCTACTCCTGAATAGAAAAAATACAATTTTTTTAATTTTTTCTGTAAAATAAAATTTGTATATGTATTTTTTGAGATTAGTTTTATGTTTTAAACTAATTGAATTAGTTTTTACTAAAATTATATTAAAAAATAAAATGGAAATTAAAAATTTATCGAATTATTTTGAAAATTACATATTAAAACAATTATTTTAGTAACAAGCATTTATTTGATTTCTTCGTTTTGGTCATTTTCTTTGATTGCCCAACTTCGCTGTTTTTTCTTACTCGTAATTTCTGCCATTTACTCTTTTAATAGTAGTTTTGAAACGATGGAATACTAAACGAAATTCTTTTATATAGGCTTCATAAGTTACTCTTTGTTTTGGTGGATTCTATTATTAAGGCACGATATTAGATTAAATTTTGAATTTGTCTGAAAATCATAAAAGAAAAATTTAATTTTTTATAGTTACCGTAAAGAGCATTTAATATGACAGCTATTAATTATAAAATGTTTACGTACACGCACAATGAAATACGATAAGAAATATGACTTTTCATTCGCACTTTCGATAATCAACTGAATATTTTTACATTGTTTCTTACGTTTTTTTTGGTTCTTGTGTTGTTTTTGTCCCGTTATTTTGCAGTTTTTCTTAATACAGCAAGTTAAAGACATTGTCGCTCATCAATTACAGACAAATTATAGACAATTTGGTATGAAACACGACAAAATTCATGTAAGAGGTTAATCACAACTAGGTCGATTGTCGACCGACGACAGCAAAAGTCGTCACGATTAATTTAAATTCAGCGACGATCGACCGTCGACATTTGTTGACGTTTAGAAAAAAAGGAAAGCAAAATAAGAATATGGTTGTATTTGTTTCACCACAATTCTTAACCAATTCAATTGGTATTTTAATAATTCTTGTTGTTTTATATTTTATTGCATTTAATTTTGCTTTTTTGTGGTAAATTATGTATTTTAAATTTCAATTATATTTCTGCTGTCCAAAAAATAAATTTTTTGTAAACAAAGTACCAATTTTTGCAGCTTTAATATCAATTTCTAATAACTCTGTTCTAATGGCAATCTTTAATTAGTTTAAAATATGGCAACAATTTGACAAATATTTTGAGTGTGTATTAGTGTGTCATCACGAAAATAGAATAGATTCTATTCCGACGACAAATCGCCGGACGACATGGCGACATTTTGCTTCCCATACAAATTATATGAAAAAGCAACTCTCGTTGTCGTTGTCGACCCAGTTCTGATTAATCTCTAATGGTCGCTCATTTTGTCCTCAATAAAATCTTATTAAAGACAAGTTTGTGAATTTGTCGCTCATCTAGTCGTTAATAAGGCTGAAAACACGACAAAATATACGATCTTGTCGACGAATTTGTCCTCAACAGTGTAATATACACGACAAATTCTAAAATGTCTTGAAGACATCCTTGACGACAATTTCATGTCAGACTATTTGGCCAACGGGGTGTCTATTGTGTATATGGTGTAGTGTTTTGAAAATCCAAACAAACAAAAAACTTTCAAATATGAAAAAACAAACCACAAAATCGTTTTTTTACGTTTTGTCAATTAAAAATTGATGATTCTTTTAATAGACTTTTCAATTATTTTTATTTTTTATGGGTTGTTTAAACAATGTTTGAAAATAAATAGCAAAATGGTTCGAATATAATGAAAAATCAGTACACCGAAAAAGTTTCTCAGTTACTGGCTATTAAATTCAAACTGAGTCTCAGGTGGAATACCCCTTACTAAGATTCAGTTAATAAAATTAATTGTATATAACTAAGTCGGTAGTTGAAAATATTTTTAAGGAATTTAACTAAAAAGTCAGTCACTAAGAACCATTTTTTAGTTAAAATTTTAAGGTCTTTGTACTTTCAGAATATGTGTTATTGTATTTTCTATTATAAAGGGTTTTTCAATAAGAGCGCTACAAAAGTTTTTTTAAATAAAACAAAAACGGTTTTGGATATCAATGAAATTCTTTATTCCTGTGAAAGTACGTTCGATGCCATTATGTATGGAAATCGATCTCTTTTGAATGGCCACCACGGACACGCTTGCAGAAGTCCAGACGCTGAACCCAATTTTCGACGGTTTTCAAGCATAAATCGGCCGATATTCGTACGAAGTTCATTAATCGTCGCTGGCTTGTTGGCATAGACCATAGATTTGACGTAGCCCCACAGGAAATAGTCAAACGGCGTCAAATCGCACGACCGAGGCGGCCAATCGACTGGACCATTTCGTGAGATAACACGTTCTCCAAACTTGGTTTGCACTTAATTGATTGTGACTGTGTGGCTTGTGGCGCCGTCCTGTTGGAACCACATGTCCTCCAAGTCCATATCATCCAATTGGGGCCAAAAATATTCGGTTATCATTGAACGGTAGCGATTCCCATTCACAGTAACGTGCCGGTCTTGATCATCACGGAAAAAGTACGGCCCAATGACGAGCATAAATTGGACGTAGCGCTCTTAACGTTGAGGCCACTGACTCCGAATTTCGGTAGTAAATTTTAATAATTTCGACTCGTTGTTGGCTGTTGTTACTCTTTTTAAGTACTTTGTATCAAAAATTAATCAATTTTGTACTTTTAAATGTTATGTTTTATCTTAATAGCTTGGCGGTTTGTAAAAAAATAATATGACCTCATTAACACTTTTGGACATGGGGTCAAATATGACCCCAAGTTAATAAAGGACAATCCCAATAAACCAAAGGACGATATAATAGCGAAATCGCTATTGCCTGAAATTATGTTCAAATATCTCTTTTGTGATATTTTTGTGCATTCATCTAAGATTATAGTAAATCTCCTATTGGTAGAAATATGACTCGATATTTCTTTTATCATGATATCCCAGCAAAAACATGGTAATGACAGGTCATTACCATACGGATTACCAAGTAATGATAGGTCATTACCTTTTGCATTACTTTAAAATACAAAATAATGACTTACCAAAAATAAGCTATAGAAGTACTTACATATTCGTGCAAAGTAATCACTTACTAGTAATTGATTAAATAAGTACTGATTAAGTCTTTTTTGTATTAACATTTTATTTATAAATTTGATTTGAACTAAATAGGAAATTTTCCAAGGTAAAAAGTTTTTTTGCCAATATGACCAACTATTTTACAATGTAGGGTAACCACTTATTTCCTAACTTCTGAGTAACCACTTATTCTATCTTTGTGAGTAACTACTTGTTCTTTCACTATGGGTAACTCGTTATTCGCACTTTTTCTTGTAAGCGAGAGGGTAATGACCACCCATGAATTTTTGGACATCGCGAACAAAAGTAATGTTGCGAGTAAATAACCTGGTAAGTAGTGAAACCCTTTGTCTGCTACTTACTCGCCTAATTACTCGGTAATGTCTGTTTTTGCTGGGATCTTTTATATGGTTGTAGTAATTTAATATAATGTTCTTTACATCGGTTTAATTTCTTGGCAATGTCATGTTTTTATTATAAAAACTTTCTCGAATAAACGAAGATCTAGTTATGGTGCGGATTGACATTCCGCCAACTGCGGCTAATTTGGATACCATTTAAGGAAATGTTTGCCCTACCATAAAACGTTCAATGCCTATTCAGCTTACACTTTTTTCTTCGGGTACTTTGCAAATTTTAGCTGGAACGTTATTCTTGTTGTTATTTTCTTCAAGAGAAGTTGCATGACTATCAATTTTTTTTTTGGGAACCAAATTTAGATGTCGGAAAAGGCTAAGATGTCGAATAAGATTACTCCGTTAACCATTAGTCTTTTAGGGCATATATTGCACTGCTCTGTATTTTATTTTTTTGTAAAGTATTTCCATACTCCTGACATTTTATTCTTTAATATAAAATAATATATTAGTTTGAAAGCAGGTGTATTAAAATAAAGTAAACTTAGGCCTGGTATCTTATGTGATATTAAACAATGATTAAGAAGAAAATCATTGTTTAGCACTTAATTACAGTAACTCATCAAATTTTAATCTCTGATTTTACTCTAAACATTGCTTAAATTTAATTACAGAAATTTCTGTGATTAAGACCTTAAACATATATTTTCCACCCTACAAATCATGTTAGTATTAACATTTTTTTCTAATGTTTGTAACTTTTTAAAAAGTTTTACTTAGACCAATTAATTTGTTAAAAAACACCGTACAACATCTTTATGTGCCATCTAAATAATGAACATCGTTAGTAACTTGCACATATATCTTCTCTAAAAATACCAATTGGAATTAAGAAAATATTTGTAAGAAATTTTAATAATATAACATAATCGGCCTTATTACGAGTGTCGTAGTCATAGTCGAAACTAAGTCGAATTTGCTGAAATTTCGATAAAAACACAACTTTTGAACAATTTTTCAATTGGATTTAGTATATATAACACTCACATTTAAAAAAATCCAGTATCAGAGTTTCATTTCTTTATAACTTCCATTATATACAAAATCATTTTATATGGAGTCGAAAATTTCGACTACAAATACGACACTCGTAATCAGGCCGAATATTGGATTCTGTACTAATAGTTTGTTAGAATCGGTCATAATTTTGATCTTTATTTAGCACAAATAAACCATGATTCGTGTAAGGAAAATTTGACCAAAAAATGTATTTAAAGTGTCTCACAATAATTTTTTTTAATTCTGCCGTTTTTAATTACAAATAATTTAAATATTCGAATTTTCTGTAAAAATATGAGATATATAAAGATATAAGACATCCTTCACGTGCTCCTGCAAGATCTTAAATTGCAGTTAATGAGTATAGTTTTTTATTAATTTTTTCTTATTTTGCTTATTTATTGAACCAATTTTTACTATTTAATAAAATTTAACCATAAAACTTAATCTACCACATTCTATTAAAAATTGTTGAAATATCGGACAGAGTCAGTTAACAGAGGTTAAGATTTATGTATACTGCTAAGATTCTATGATAGTTGTTTAGATCAGTTATAGGCATACTTAAATATTTCCTGCAGTACATTTTGTAAGTACGCCATATATTTTTTCCTCCGAGGAATATTTTTGGATTCATATCTTTTATTTTCCACAAAATTCGAAAATTCTGTTTGTTCAATTAACACATAATTTCACAGACATGACTCTTTAGAAGATTTTTGCTTTGTATACAAAATTGTGGGAAGATATCTTAAAAATAGAACCAAGAAAATCAAGCGTTTAAGTTTCGCGGTTTGTAAAAATTTACTGCTTTAGGAGATGTCACTGTATGTGTCAGGGATGGAAATGTGTTTCCTCATTTTGTACCAACCACATAAAGAAATTGTACTTTTTCGAACCTCACGGTACCAACATTTTTCATATATAGAAAATTTTTCCGAGTAATGTCAAACTTGCAGAAAATATTCTTCTAAAAAAATTTTACTTTTTCAGTACAACAAGTTCATTTATACAAAAATTTTAAATTTGAAAATTTTTGAAATTGTACCAAATGGATCGCGGTAGTACCACGGTACCAGCGGAGGTCAAAATGTACCCAAAAAAGTACAATTGTACCATGTTTTCCATCCCTGGTATGTGTATATTAAATTTGATCCAGATATATTTACCTAAACGAATAACAAATAATATAGCGGCATAGTTATTTTACTTTTCCTTTGAACCTAGTTTTCTAATAAATTCTGACTTTAAAATTTGTATTGAATGCATCCAAAACATCAAAAATCATCTTGTCCTTCATAAATATTTCTTAATAACAGCTTCCTGGACTAAACACAAATTTATAATTATACACACTTACCCAATGAAAAAAATTAAGATATGCATGTAGCATGCAAAAAGATACTTCCTATTTGAGGCATTTAGCGATTGATGATTTTTAAAACAACAATTTGGTCATCTATTTTATAATTTTATGACCCCGTATCATGCGAAAAATTCAATAATAGACTCTTATTTCGCGAGTTTCCAAATTTTTTTATTTTCTTTTATTTCTTATTCGTATTGTCAAATGAAAATATCTAAAATTAACAAATCATTGATTAAATTTTTATAAGTTACCGATATTATTTTAAGTAAGTTTAAGGGCTAATCAATGATTTCTAAATGCATGATTAAAGTAAACTAAGCATTGGAGATAAGATACCAGCCCTTACACTCACAATAGCCGTTTTTTCTAATCACTTGGATTTAATAAATCCAAAAAGTATTTCTAAAAGTGCTCAACAGATGGCGTTAGATTCTCCCTATTTTAAAAAGAATTTTCTGTCCGACACTTCTTTCACCCTAATTTTTAATACCGAATTCGATGAAGGATTTTACTTTAACTTTTAATTTTTAATTATATTTTATATAAATCAGCGATAAACAGTCTGCCATTTCAGTTTTATCACTTCAATTTATATTTCTACACAATTGAAAAATTCCATTGCAATATTTAATGTTCACTAATTGGATTTAATTAAATTACTTACTGTAGAGTGGAAAATTGCCATTTCTATTTCAGCTATTTCTCCATGTGCAAGATTAAAAATATGTATTTGGTGAGGTGTAGTTTTTTTTCTAAACATATTTCATAAAAAAAAATTTAATAAAAACCTTTTGTTAGTTTTTCAATTTTTTTGTTTCTCTTTTAATTTTTATTCGTATTTTTTTCTGACATTAAATTAATAGGCTGTTTCATATATTTGTGCTTTTATTATGGATTTATTAAATCCAGCTTTTTTTTAATTTAATAAATCTACTTTTTGTATGAAAAATTCTAAATCCAGGTGATTAAAAAACGACCATAGAAATTCGTAAACGACATATTAGTAACAGTCCATACAAATCGTTGACGACGTTTTCAAACGATTGTCCGCAAAATCGTACACGACCACCTGAGCGACATTTTCGCTGAGATTGTCCTTGAATTATATTTGACCATTTGGGCTACAATTGCACCACTTTGTAGTTGACGACGAAATAGATGACATTGTTCACAATAGAGATGAGCGATCCGGTGATTTTTGAATAACGCTGCTACCAGTGATCGTGATTTTCAAATCACCGTTCTTTTAAACAGTGACCGTGATCACGGGTTTGTATAGAGATGGGCGATTCGGCGATTTTTCAGTAACATTGTTCTCAGTGAATGTGATTTGCAAATCGTTGTTCTTTTAAACAGTGATCGTGATCACGGTTTTTCTATGGAAAAGACTTCGATTTTCTGATAAATAAACGAAATAATATTTATGGCGAGTTTTTAAGATGTCAGTTAAACTTGGTTTAGTTAAACCGAAAACGAATTTTGTCAGACATTTATTAACAAAAATTTACCGGAAAAACTTTTTCTCGAGTATAATTTATTTCTTTATTGAAATAAAACAAAATAAATCAAATTTTAAAAGCAGTATTCCAGTTACAAACTGTGTTAAACTAAGTTTAAATATAATCCACTTCCTAAAAACTCAGCCTTAGAAGAAAAATAGTTGCGACCGGTAACAAAGACATGATAGAAGGAGACATTTTATTCAGAAGAGTGTGAAAGCAAGTCACTGTTATTGAAAAAAAAACATGTATTACTGTGCACAATGAAGTTTGCAAGAAAGACTAGTATAAAAATTTTAAAAGAACGACATTCCGAGTAACTGCGACTTGAAATATTTGATCACTGCCGTTACCAGTGATTTATCAATAACTGTGATTAAATCACCGGTATGAAAATATCGCTCATCTCTAGTTCACAATGCTAACGTAGACGACCTTGCTGGTGACAGCTTCGCCTAGATGGCCACTGACAACACTGATTTCTTTATTATTTTTTCAAACAAATTTAAACTAAAAATTTCTCATCGAGTTAATATTTTTATTTACTTAAATATGAAACAAACGGCGCAAAAAACGGTTTTAATATTTTTTTTAATAATTTAAATTATATTTATTATTTGCTGTTAATTTGAATTTTTATTTAAACAATTTAACTCATTTAAATAAAAAACATTTCATATCAAAAATTTAAAATTTTATTAATTTAAAAATAAAGCGCTTGTATTAAGCAATGTTAATACTAAAAGTTAATATCAAAGATTTATATTTAAGCAATAAAATGATGAACTAAACGAGAATTTCTAAAAATAAGACATCTGAAGACAATGTCGCTCATCTTGTCGTCAACGGAGTCGTAAGACGACAGTAATAATATTTTGTCATCACCATTTCGTCAACATAGTGGGTTATACAACAAATACATTATAATGTCACTGAACTTGTCATCAACAGAATGTTATACACGATCAGCTAATATTTTGTTCATGCAGCTAATCGTTAAAGATGATTTCCTTTACATAGTCTTTCAAGACAATTTCAGCGACAAATGTCGTTAGCGAAAAATTCTAAAATGTCTTAAAGAAATCGTTGAAGACCATTTCATAGATGATGATTGGCCAACTGGGTATGAACGTGCCCTGTTGGCCATGTCTGCAAGACATCCTTGAAGACGCGTGCACGACAATAGTAAATCGTAAACGACACTTTGGCGACCGTCCATGTAAATCGTCGACATGTCGTTGACGATCACATGGTCGACAATATGCATCACGCTGTCTTCGATTAATATATAGGCGACTTTTTTGTTGTATTATCGTTGACGACAATATACCCTACATTGTCGTCGACCAGAGTGTGAACGACAATGTTCTGTATTATATCGTCAGCGAGCACCCAAGATATAGTCGATTTATAATACAAAAATTCTACTCCTGAATAGAAAAAATACAATTTTTTTAATTTTTTCTGTAAAATAAAATTTGTATATGTATTTTTTGAGATTAGTTTTATGTTTTAAACTAATTGAATTAGTTTTTACTAAAATTATATTAAAAAATAAAATGGAAATTAAAAATTTATCGAATTATTTTGAAAATTACATATTAAAACAATTATTTTAGTAACAAGCATTTATTTGATTTCTTCGTTTTGGTCATTTTCTTTGATTGCCCAACTTCGCTGTTTTTTCTTACTCGTAATTTCTGCCATTTACTCTTTTAATAGTAGTTTTGAAACGATGGAATACTAAACGAAATTCTTTTATATAGGCTTCATAAGTTACTCTTTGTTTTGGTGGATTCTATTATTAAGGCACGATATTAGATTAAATTTTGAATTTGTCTGAAAATCATAAAAGAAAAATTTAATTTTTTATAGTTACCGTAAAGAGCATTTAATATGACAGCTATTAATTATAAAATGTTTACGTACACGCACAATGAAATACGATAAGAAATATGACTTTTCATTCGCACTTTCGATAATCAACTGAATATTTTTACATTGTTTCTTACGTTTTTTTTGGTTCTTGTGTTGTTTTTGTCCCGTTATTTTGCAGTTTTTCTTAATACAGCAAGTTAAAGACATTGTCGCTCATCAATTACAGACAAATTATAGACAATTTGGTATGAAACACGACAAAATTCATGTAAGAGGTTAATCACAACTAGGTCGATTGTCGACCGACGACAGCAAAAGTCGTCACGATTAATTTAAATTCAGCGACGATCGACCGTCGACATTTGTTGACGTTTAGAAAAAAAGGAAAGCAAAATAAGAATATGGTTGTATTTGTTTCACCACAATTCTTAACCAATTCAATTGGTATTTTAATAATTCTTGTTGTTTTATATTTTATTGCATTTAATTTTGCTTTTTTGTGGTAAATTATGTATTTTAAATTTCAATTATATTTCTGCTGTCCAAAAAATAAATTTTTTGTAAACAAAGTACCAATTTTTGCAGCTTTAATATCAATTTCTAATAACTCTGTTCTAATGGCAATCTTTAATTAGTTTAAAATATGGCAACAATTTGACAAATATTTTGAGTGTGTATTAGTGTGTCATCACGAAAATAGAATAGATTCTATTCCGACGACAAATCGCCGGACGACATGGCGACATTTTGCTTCCCATACAAATTATATGAAAAAGCAACTCTCGTTGTCGTTGTCGACCCAGTTCTGATTAATCTCTAATGGTCGCTCATTTTGTCCTCAATAAAATCTTATTAAAGACAAGTTTGTGAATTTGTCGCTCATCTAGTCGTTAATAAGGCTGAAAACACGACAAAATATACGATCTTGTCGACGAATTTGTCCTCAACAGTGTAATATACACGACAAATTCTAAAATGTCTTGAAGACATCCTTGACGACAATTTCATGTCAGACTATTTGGCCAACGGGGTGTCTATTGTGTATATGGTGTAGTGTTTTGAAAATCCAAACAAACAAAAAACTTTCAAATATGAAAAAACAAACCACAAAATCGTTTTTTTACGTTTTGTCAATTAAAAATTGATGATTCTTTTAATAGACTTTTCAATTATTTTTATTTTTTATGGGTTGTTTAAACAATGTTTGAAAATAAATAGCAAAATGGTTCGAATATAATGAAAAATCAGTACACCGAAAAAGTTTCTCAGTTACTGGCTATTAAATTCAAACTGAGTCTCAGGTGGAATACCCCTTACTAAGATTCAGTTAATAAAATTAATTGTATATAACTAAGTCGGTAGTTGAAAATATTTTTAAGGAATTTAACTAAAAAGTCAGTCACTAAGAACCATTTTTTAGTTAAAATTTTAAGGTCTTTGTACTTTCAGAATATGTGTTATTGTATTTTCTATTATAAAGGGTTTTTCAATAAGAGCGCTACAAAAGTTTTTTTAAATAAAACAAAAACGGTTTTGGATATCAATGAAATTCTTTATTCCTGTGAAAGTACGTTCGATGCCATTATGTATGGAAATCGATCTCTTTTGAATGGCCACCACGGACACGCTTGCAGAAGTCCAGACGCTGAACCCAATTTTCGACGGTTTTCAAGCATAAATCGGCCGATATTCGTACGAAGTTCATTAATCGTCGCTGGCTTGTTGGCATAGACCATAGATTTGACGTAGCCCCACAGGAAATAGTCAAACGGCGTCAAATCGCACGACCGAGGCGGCCAATCGACTGGACCATTTCGTGAGATAACACGTTCTCCAAACTTGGTTTGCACTTAATTGATTGTGACTGTGTGGCTTGTGGCGCCGTCCTGTTGGAACCACATGTCCTCCAAGTCCATATCATCCAATTGGGGCCAAAAATATTCGGTTATCATTGAACGGTAGCGATTCCCATTCACAGTAACGTGCCGGTCTTGATCATCACGGAAAAAGTACGGCCCAATGACGAGCATAAATTGGACGTAGCGCTCTTAACGTTGAGGCCACTGACTCCGAATTTCGGTAGTAAATTTTAATAATTTCGACTCGTTGTTGGCTCGTATATCTTTCCATCATGAAATGGCAAACGTTACTGAAGAGAAATGTCAAAAGAGCGGCAAGAAATATGGCGTTGTTTGCTGTCCCTATCTTTCTACTTTTGTAGCGTCCCTGGTGAAGAACCCTTTATTTCTAATATTAAAAAGAACTTCATAATTTATTTTATTTTTATATTAGTAAGAATAAAATTGTATTAGAAATAAGAATAAAATTGCATTACATAAAATATTGATTAGTTTTGATCTTAATTTTACACCCAATTTGATAAGCTTTTCCTTGAAACTTTCACTGAGACTTTTACTGCGTCATCAAAAAATTCAAGTTCTGCTTGAAATTACTTGTCCTATAAAGAAAAAATTAAGTTATTTTTCTTGAAAGATAAAACATGGATCAAACTTTAAACTTATCTTTCAATATTTTATCTGCATTTTATTTAAAGGAAATTATTATTTAATTATTTAAAGGAAATTATATAGTCAGTCGCACAACGCATTATAGAGAGAATTCGCCCGTATGTGGAATAAACTCCCCGCAGATGTCTTTCCTGATAGTTACAATTTAGAGAAATTCAAGTCAAACGTTCACAAACACTACTCCCTTTTTCCTCCTTCCCATAACCTATTTTCCTGATATCAACACAATGCATTGCATTGGTAGGGGGCATCCCCTGAGTGTTGGTCTATAGTAAAAAAAGAAAAAAAAAAAAAAGGAAATTATATTGCGTTCCAGGCATAGGTTCCACGGGCTTTCCAATTTTCGTTATTCAAATTATTAAATTAAATTTTGTTTGGAAATTCTATTAAATTCTGTTTGTATTTTTATTATTGTGGTTTACAAATATTTGACGATTTTAAAATCAATTTACAGGGTAAGAGAAATAAAAAAAATTAGTTGATAATTCTTATTTTCAGATAATTTAAAAATTTTTGATTTTAACTGAGAAATTCTTTAACTGAGCAACTGAGAAATTTTATCGGTGTAGTCCTTTTTTTAATTGTATTTTCAATTAATTTAATATGTATTTTAGGTTGTTCTAAGGATAAAATATTGTGAGTGTACTTGAAAATATCACAATTATTAATGAAAACGTTACTTATAAAATTATTGACCCTTAATATAAAGGATTATTTTAAATTTAAAGTCGACTTTGTTTTTAATCATACGGTTTTGTTCATTTTGTGTATGAAAACCCTATAAAAATATTTATATTTTGAAACATTTTGATTGGTTGAAAATAAATTAACCAATCAGAAGGCTCCAAATATAAACCAAGACAAGA
The DNA here is from genome assembly GCA_949987735.1 of Leucophora obtusa. NCBI lineage: Eukaryota > Metazoa > Arthropoda > Insecta > Diptera > Anthomyiidae > Leucophora > Leucophora obtusa. Next base: position 223,392,881 of record OX465295.1, read on the forward strand.
TATACTGCCACCAAATATTTTAACTAAATTCAACTTTAACTAAAATATACATTTGAAAGATTTAGATAGCAAGGGCGATTATTTGTAAAGCCGAGCACACACGGTCAATATAAGTTATTTCAATTTTATTGGTCTTATCACACACACTGTCATGTTATTAGAAAAATATGAGTTAAAATTAAATTGATCAATATTTTCCATCCTATGAAAAATTTTAAAATAAAGCCACGTTTAAAGTGATTGCGTTTTTATTTTGCAATAATTCATATGCTTTTTTAATTTTATTTATTTATTTTTCAACAACAACAAAACAAATTAAAAAAAACTAACCTTTCAATATTGTCCACACACTTTTCAATAATATGAAATTGAAAAACAAAAATCCAAAACATTTTGAATTTTTCAATTTAATTGATAAACATTTATTATATGGTACAGACCTTCAATTAATTTGTAAACAATAAAAAATTGATCCATAATATTGAACGTGTATGCCCTACTTAAGAAGCAAAACTTCTTGTTATTTCTTTTAAACATTTTACCAAGTTCTTAGGTTTTACTATTTAAACTTTGAATAAGTTATGCGAAAAATCTTTATTATTTAAAATGCTCCTAATTACTTGGAAACGATTTTTTTTGTGTGTCAAAGAAATTGATTCCCTTTTAAAAGATTTTAACAAATACCTTTTTGTTTTGGTATTTAAAATGTTTTTTATGATTAAAATTAAAAAATCCTATTCTAAACAAAAACAATTTAATATTTTTAAAATTTCCCGTTTTCCCGGGAAAGATATATTATTTTCCCGGGAATTCCCGAACCCTAATGACTACCCAATGGGTGGGTCGAACTTTGCCGAATTGCGAATTTCAAAAACGGGGAATGCGGAAAATTTGCGTATGCGCCCAGTAAACAGTAAAACATAAAAATTTTAAAAATCGATTCACGTTCAATGAACCGCAAAGCGGTTAAAATTTCGAAATTTCGAAAAGTTTAAAAAATATCCTTAAATTTTGTTAAAAAAATATTTGTTGTTGTGATAAATTATTTCTAATGTATTATAGTTCGCTAAATCCAAAAAAAAATTTTAATTTTTAAATCGGCCGAAGGGGTTCTGGAATATTGCTACTTGAGTTTTGCTGAAAAACACTTTTTTTTTATTTTTCAGTCGAGCCTTCAAAGAGTTAGGTTAGGTTATGGTTAGGTTATTAGGGATTCATTCCAATTTGAAATATTGATGTAAGCCAACAACGTCCAGGGATTCACTCCGCGAACATCTAGAAGGTCCTGAAAGATATAAGAGCCAAAAATATTAAATCTTCTAAACGAAAGTGCTAGTCCAAAAATGTTTTTAATTTTTTTCATTTTTAAACCTACTATCTAGTTATATAAAATTATCTTTTATTTGAGTGTAAAAAAGTTGAAAAATGTTGAAGGGTATTCCAAGGACGCTGCGACAAAAGTTGTATAAATTTTCACCGTTAAATGTTGTCGTTTTTTGTGATCACTGTTTTTTTTAAATGATCAGAGATTTTAACAATTTATTATTTTGGATTAACATAAAATAAAATTTTTATGACTGGTTCATCTTTTTTAATAATTTTGGGTATTTTGATAATAAATATAAAATAGCGGGTCGGATCTCGAGTTTTGGGACACAATGCTCGAAAAGTATCCCCTTTTTTTGTCCACACAATGGTCGAAAAGTATCCTACTTTATATTTTTTGTTGAATTAAAAAAATATTTTAGAATAAAATTAAATACCTAATAGGTTTTTTGTAAAAGTTTTGAAAAATATTTTATACACTGTGCCACAAAAGTATATACAAAAAAATGTAATTGAATATAATTTAATACATTAGTTTTTAGTCAAGTGTTTGTAACCGTCGCATAGGACAATCGTAATTAATATTGGAATTAATTACTAAAGAATTTTTTAGAGTTGATTTATAGGAAGAAGAAGAAGAAAACATTTTAGTGTTCAGTAAATATTATACAAAATTAAATTGTGTGCTTGAATTTAAAATTTTGTAACACAATGTTCGAAAAGTATACTCTTTTTTGTTTGTTTTTTTCGAATTTTATATCTATATCTACACCGATAAAATTTCTGAATTGCTCAGTTAAAGAATTTCTCAGTTAAAACAGATAATTTTTAAATTAACTGAAATAATTGTTATCAACTAATATTTCAAACTTATGTTTTGTTACCCTGTAAATTTAAATTAAAAAATTGTCAAATAAGTTTTAAAAACACATTTCAAAAGAACCAAAAACAAATTTGAAGTTGGTTTTCTTTTTTTTTTGTGAATCTGATCATGGAGAAGAACTTCTGTTCTACCACGGGCAACCATTAATCGAAAGGTAAATAAAATCCGGATAAAGGAAAATATTTCAAGATAAGCTTTAGTTTTTCCATAAGTGTTTTTAAGAAAATTTATATCTTTTTTTATTTTGTATAGGGGACGCGGAAAAGATCATATACAAGAGAAGGAAATTAGTGGAACTATAGGAGGAAGTCGTGGGAACAAACCCATAAAAAGAATATAAAAATTTAATTTGCGTTCATATAAATATTATGTCAAATTATACTAAATCGCTGGACGAATTAGTTAATTTTGTCATTTGGTGCATAATTTTTACAAAATAATAAAAAATTAAAACAATTTATGTTAAATTCTTACTTGTGTTCATAACTCCTTTAAAATATAAAAGGGATACATTTTCTAAAATATCGTTCTTGGTTGATTGTTACTATTAATGTTTTTTTATTTAACTAAACAATCGTTTAAAATAACGGATTTTGCAGTTCAATATTTTGACTCTATTTGAAACTAACGATTCAGTTTTACACAATTAATTTTATTAACTGAAGCTCAGTAAGGGGTATTTCACCTGAAACTAGGGTTGCCAGATCCAGATTCGCAAAAAGCTGGACATTCGGGTTAAAATGGCTGGATTTTGCAAAAAAAACTGGACATTTTCAAAACATGTCCCAGTCAGAAAAATACAAATGGGAAAGCGGTGGCAAAGCACTTTAACAGGTGGTACAAGTACTGGAAAAAAGTGCTTTCCCATTCCCAAAATGATAACATCATTAGACAAAAGGACCGGCTGTTCAAAAAGCACCGGAAAAGCACTGGAGGAACAAAATTTTTAAACGTTGGCAAAACCAATAAATGGGTGGTCTGGAAATATATTTTCTAAAATAAAATTTAAAAAAAGTTCATATGTATTTTTTTTTTGGTCCTGCCGTGATTTGAACCCAGGCCGTCAGATTGGCAGACTATTGCTCTACCCACTGAGCTAACGAGATATATTAATATTTGATAGCTAAACACATAAATGAGTGATAATAGCTGGACAACTACTGGCTGTGCTAAAATGCTAGTACTGGCAAACAATTTTTTGTAACTAGTATGCCAGTGTTGGGAGGGCAAAAAAAAAGTTGGTCTTGAAAGAGCTTTCCCACAAACAAAAAAATTGATTTTATAAAACAAAAAAAAGTTTAAGTTAAAAAAAATCCAAAAAAAAATGTTTTGCTTGCAACCGGATTTGAACTCGGAACTACAAACATTTTTTAACGAAGCGTCAGCATTTTTATAAAATCATTGGTCTACCAGTGAATTGATTTTTGGCTCTCTAAAACAGCCAAACCCTTAAAGTAATGTGTTTGCGTTCACGCATACGCAGTTAATTAACCGGATTTTTCATTGAACTAAAAAAGTTACCCATTAAGTTGCGTACTTTCATAGAAATTTAAATATTTTTATTGTTATGCACAAAATAATGATTGTTGAAATTGATAAATGACACTTAACGGCCACTTGTAGAAAAAATTTCCTCAATAGAACCACGGTTCAATGAAAATCGGTAACAAATGAAATTTAACAAATTTCAGTATATAATTGTATTATTAACTTTTTAGTTAAATATCATCGAATTTGTGCTATTTATAATCATTAGGGCAAAGAATTTCAAGCACTTAAAAATGGAAAATATGCGCCTAAAATATGCGATTAAAAAGGAAAAATATGCATTAAAAATATAAGAAATATGTACTAAAAACTATTATTTTTGCAAAAATAATGCACTTCAAAACCTAAAAATATATTTAAGTTAGTTATTTTGCAAACAGACACTGAACTCGAAGATTTCCTATAGGTCAATAAGGTTTTTAAGAATGTCTATTTTGATTGAATCAAAATATGAAATCATATAAATTTTTTAAATTTTTTTACAAAATAAAATATGCTCCTAAAAATGAAAAATATGCATTAAAAAGCACAAAATATGCATTAAAAAGGCACCAAATATACATTTAAAGTCAAAATATGCAAAAACATGCATTTTTGACAAAATATGCAAAAATATGCAACTACAAATCGATGGGATTTTGTTCTAAATTCGATGGTTCGGATAAATATTTAGTCCATATCAGTTTTGGACTTTTGAGAAAAAATCTGCATTTGCATGAAATTCCTTGCCCTAATAATCATTTACCCTATACTTTAAAATTTCTACACTAAAAATGACAATGTTAAGCTAAAAACAACAGGCACTTTTTCAAAAGTTATTGTGTTAAATGTACCTACTAATAAGGGTATTTATAACTATAAATGATTTTGTTTGTTTTTTCGAAAATTTATATTTAGCTGGACAAATTTTATTTTAGCTGGACACTGGACAAACATTAAAAAAGCTGGACAATCCAGGCGAGTCCAGACCATCTGGCAACCCTACCTGAAACTCAGTTGAAAATTTAGTTGCCAATAACTCAGAAATTTAAAAAAAACGACTATCCGTACTTACCTGTCTTCTCTTTTGTTTTTTGTAAACCATACTTGGGATTTTTTCATTGGCATTGAAATTTCATTATCATTAGTTGACTAATGCTAATGGCAAAAAAAATTCATTACCATTTAATGGTACTGAAATTTTCTGGCATTAGCATTTGTAATACTAATGCTAATGAAATCGCACTAATGCCTTAAAAACTATGAACAATTGAGTAAAAAAAAGCATTTGTTTACAAAAAAAAAGGGAGATGGATAGATTACTTTTTTTTCAACTAGCCACCGAACTTTGTTCTATGAAATGGGTGTTATTGTCCCTAGATTATAAATTTAAAAAAACCGCACTTAAAAAATTGCAAAATAATCGCGGAACGCGAAAAAAGTCTTTATGGTACAAAAATTTAATTAAAAAACTTAATCAGCTATTTTCATTCTGCAAACAAACATACTGATGTAAGAATTTTCCTTTTGTAAATTTTTTTCCGCGACTTTTTTTCGCGATTTCTTTTTTCAATTAATCACAGAACTTTGTTCTATGAATTGGGTATTATAGTCCCTAGATTATAAATTTTAAAAAACCACACTTAAAAAATTGTCCCTAGATTATATATTTAACAAAACTGCACTTAAAAAATTGTAAAATAATCGTGAAACGCGAAAAAATATTTTATGCTACAAAAACTTAATTAAAAAATTTAATTAGCGGTTTCATTCTGCGAAGAATTTTCCTTTTTGCAAAATTTCTTTTGCGCGGCATTTTTTCGCGGTATTTTTTGCAACTAGCCACCGAACTTTATTTTATGAATTGTGCTTATAGACCCTAGGTTATGATTCTTATTAACCACAAGTAATAAATTGCAAAATAATCGCGGAACACGAAAAAAGGCTTTATGGCACAAAAATATATAAAAAGCTTAATTAGCGATTAACAATCTACAAACAAAAATGCAACTTTTGTACCATAAAGTCTTTTTTCGCGTTCCGCGATTATTTTGCAATTTCTTAAGTGTGGTTTTTTAAAATTTATAATCTAGGGACTATAATACCTAATTCATAGAACAAAGTTCGGTGATTAATTAAAAAAAGAATTCGCGAAAAAAGTCGCGGAAAAAAACCAAAAAGGAAAAGTCTTACATCAGGATGTTTGCAGAATAAAAATCTCTGATTTAGTTTTTATACCCTACACCACTATGTGGTCAGGGTATTATAAGTTTGTGCTGATGTTTGTAACACCAAAAAATATTGGTCCTAGACCCACCTTATAGTATACCGATCGGCTCAGAATTTTTTTTATAACGATGTCCGTCCGCCCGTCCGTCCTTCCGTCTGTCTGTCTGTCTGTCTTTTTTTTTTTTTTGGACGTAGTGATAGCGCGCTATCATCTAGTGGCCCCACGATAACTCCACCAACTCCACCCCGGAACTACTTCAGCATTTCATCAGGACGGGGGTTTATCTGCTGCAAGGTTTCTACATCCTCCTGCCTATTACTAGGTCAGGAGGTTCGAAACAAAAGCACATCTCGCCTTCATCACAATGTTCACAAATTGCTCACAACATTTCCACATCTCCTCAGTTCCCAGCATTATCGGAACCATATTCTCGGGTGTTAACGTTTCACCCAGTTTAGTATTCAATGCCCGTCTCTCTTCTGCCCACTTCTCACATTCGAATAGTATGTGCTTCGCATTCTCCTCAAGAGCACCACATGACTCACAATTACTACTATCCCTCAGTTTAAATCTGTGCAGATACTTATTCATGCTACCATGATCAGTCATGAGCTGTGTCAGGAAGTACCCCATATTTCCATGTTTTCTGTCAATCCAGTGCTTGATATTAGGGACTAGTTTATGCGTCCATCTGCCATTTTCCTCTCGATTCCAACGCTCTTGCCACTCTGTCAACAGTTTGTTACGGGCATTTGCCTTAATCTCCGAAATCTGTCTTCTTCGATACACTGGGTCAGTTTGATTACCGACTATAAGTTTCGTCTGTGTATATATTTCCTCTCTTTCCAATACTAATAAATCTATTGGGGGAAGACCTGCTAGTACCAGGGCTGCGCACGTAGATACCGTACGGTATGCTGATATTATACGAAGTGCACTTATTCTCTGTGGCTTCTGTAACTCCCTCGTTCTTTCCCTTACGACCATCGCTCTGGCAAACGCAGGAGCAGCATAGAGTAGTTGAGAATGGACAACACTATTTATCAGTTTCCTGATATGTGGTCTCGGCCCTCCACAATTTGGCATTATCCTGGTCAGCGCCGTTGCCGTTCGCATGGCTTTGTCCCTTACTATCTCTATATGTCGACCAAAACTGAGTCTATCATCAAGCTGTACACCCAAGTAACACAGGCTTCTACGAAAATGTACCTCAGTTTCCTGCAGATAGATCCTAGGTGTCGAGTAAACCCTACGATCCGTTACCAGAATTGCCTCCGTTTTCGCCACTGCAAGTTGCAATCCTTTGTCTCTTAACCATCTATTACAGCGGTTCAGACTATCATTCGCCACTATTTGAAGTAACTCCGATTCCTGTTGGGATACCACAATATCATCAGCATATCCTACAAGCCTTACACCATTTGGCAAATCCATGTTCAACAGACCATCATACATTACATTCCAAAGGAATGGACCCAAAACGGAGCCCTGTGGTACTCCTGCTGTTATGTCATATCTCTTTATGTCATCATCCGTCTCATATAGAAGAATCCTATCCTCTAGGTAATCAGCAACTATATTGTAAAGATAGCCATTTACACCTTTGTTCCTGAAGGCCTCTAGTACTTCCCTCCACCTTACCGTATTGAACGCATTTTGTACGTCCAGTGTTATTACTGCGCAAAATCCTTTCGCCAGTTTGGTTCTTGTCGCCATGCTAACCACTTCCCTAATGGCATCTATTGTGCTTCTACCCTGGCGAAAGCCATATTGCATTGGTGATAGGTCCCCAAGCTCGAGTACTCTTTTCTCCAGCCTTTGCAGTACAATACTCTCCAGCAGTTTACCCAGTGAGTCCAACAAACAAAGTGGTCTGTATGAGCTAGGTTCATTCAGCGGTTTGTCTCCCTTTCTCAGTAATACCAGCTTCTGAATCTTCCATTTTGCCGGGAATGCTCCATTCTTAAGACACGAATTGAACAAGTTAATGAATATTTCGGGCCATATATCGGCCGCAAACTGTATCACCTCATTTGGTATGCCATCTGGGCCAGGGCTTTTACCCCTTTTGAGTTTCCTGCATGCCTGTTGAAACTCGTTTATGTCCAGCGGAATGAAATCGTCTTCTTGGAGTCTATGAACACGGTTTACCACGTATTCATCAAACGGGAATAGCGTCTCCACAATAGTTGTCGCCCACTTTGGTTCCCTTATACCAGGGATTGGCTTAAAGCATCCAAATTTCCTCATCGCTATTTTATACGGTTTACCCCACGGGTCTTCATCTATCTTATTACATAGCTCCATCCAGCTTTTCTTTTTACTTTCCCTTATGGCTGTCCTTAAGATTTTCCGCAGCCTCTTGTATTCACATCTAAGGGTTATATCCCCATGATTGCGGGTTGATGCCCGACGAGCTGCAAGGCATTTTCCCCTGAGTTCCCGTATTTCATCATTCCACCAGTATACAGGACGCTTGTTGTTGTAGTTCTTTACCCTTGGCATTCCTACGTTACAAGCCCTCGTCATAATTTCCACCAATGTATTAGTGCTATCCACTACATCCGTATCGCCAGGTGTATTATTCATATATCTATCCCTAGTTTGGGTGATATACCCCTGGAGCTTCGCCTCGTCGAGCTTTCTTATATTCAATTTTGGAAGTTCAGTTTGGGTGTTTGTCATACATGAGTGGCCATGGATCCTAAAGCAGATGTATTGATGATCGCTTAGGGTAAGGTCCTCCAGTACCTCCCAGTCCATATTATCATTATAAAGGCTGCTCGTACCAAAGGTGATGTCCACTATACTGCCACCTGTTCCTCTTCGAAAAGTCAATTTGTCGCCATGATTGAACACAGTTAGGTTAAGACCAGCAATCATTTCACATACCGTGGTCCCCCTGTTATCGAGGGTCGTAGAGTTCCACTCTGGGGACTTGCTGTTGAAATCGCCACCTATAAGGACCTTGTATTTGGAGGATCTAATAGAAGCCTCAAGGCCCGATATTGCCGCTACAAATGGGCCAAACTCTATATTCGGGGAGAAATAGCAACTATATATCCTAGTTCCACCAATTGTCGCATAGACGAAACACGAATTGTCCTCGTCCACTTCACTTATGGTAAGCTTTGAGTTTCTTACCATAATCGCCGCACGGTGACTAGTGTCCTCATACCAGACTTGCATCAGCGGTTTCACGTAAGGTTCGCTTATCAACAATACGTCTGTGTTAGCCTCGGCTGCCTTCTGTATCATAAGGTCTTGGGCCTCTCTACCATGTCCTAAGTTTATCTGTAAGAACTTAAGCATGTTGTTGTTTGTTCCCTCGCCTATTCGACACGCACAGGTCACTGCCTATATAGTGATCCCCGTTCCTAAGTCCTGCCTCACAGCAGAGTATACACCTCCTTTGCGCAGTACAATCTTTGGATCTATGTCCCAAACTGCAGCATTTCTTGCAGACTTCAGATCTATCCACTCCCTTGCATTCCCTAGCTATATGTCCCTGATCCAGACATTTATAGCACTGCTTCGGTCGTATTTTCTCTCTTACTCTACACATGACCCATCCAATCCTCATTTTCCCACCTCCAAGAAGCCCTGAGGCAACGTTAACCGGCATTTGAACCAAAGCCTGCTTGGTCTTACCATATGATTCCCTTATGTTCAGGATTCTAAATATTCCAGACTCTACAACGTTCGTGGAATCCATTAGCGCCTTTAGCAATTCCCGCTCATCAGTTGACTCATCCATGTCGCTGATAGCAATTGTGATATTCTTCATCACGGAGCGAATCTCCACACCTTCGCCCAAAGCATTACCGAGTGCATTCTTGAGCTTATCCGCATGTCCTTCGCCCTTTTTCAGCTGTACCAGAATATCTCCATTTTTGATTCTTCTAATCCCTTTAACGTCCACACCAATTTCACTGGGATTTACCTTATCCTTCATTTGCCTTATTACGTCCGCATAGCTTTCAACATTTAAAGTCTTAATTGTTACCGCCTCTCCTTGGTCACGGACCAGCCTTTTTGTGTTACTTGCCACGCCGTTCTTTTTCCTCGTCTTCCTTTTCACCTTACGATTTTCGACAGTCTTCCACGCTTCTCCGTCCGTGGGTGGAATTGCTTCCGTACCTATCAGCACCCTATTCTGCTCAGATGCTGCATTCGGAATATCCTGGATTCCCTTAGGTTTCTTGCGAATCCTTGTTTGCACTGGCGTTGCCGTTGGGGATGCTGGCGGGGACGCGGACGGCAGCCTTTTATTACCCATGTCCTTGTTCATCCTCAGAGCAAACTCATTTGCCATGTTGACCTGTACAGACTTAGATTCCTTATCCGCCGTTGTATTCCGATTAACATGTAGTAAAGGGTTAGCTCCAATAGCGTCTCTGTACTCCCTGAGCTGCTGGTAAAGGGCTATAGCACATGCAAGGTTGTCGCGTACCGGTTTGTGAATATTCCTGGCAGCCGTAACAACCGAATTCGCCGCACTCAACCTATTGCCGAGCTCTAGGAAAGCTTTCTCTTCCTCACGTTTCATCGCACTAAGATGTGCGCTATCTTGCCCATTGGTCACACAATGCAAACCATCTTCCATACCATTTCCTACATTCTCAGTAGTAATATTACCGCGTTGCAACCCGAAACCACCTGCCACATTCCCCAGCTGTGGGGGAGTTGCTGCAGATGTAGGCGATCTACCAAGTATACTACTCCTCCTAAAAGGGTAACCATGATCCGTCCCCTTTAATTCCCCGCTTTGGGTACTATTGTCTCCATTTCCGTTATCGTTGTTGTTATTGTTACCATAATTATAATTCGTTTCCATATCTTCACTGGGTCTCAACTTAAAGCCGCTATCTCCGAATGATATGTAGTCACGTTTAGATCCCATGGTTGTCTTTGCAAGCAGTGAGGCCATGCGAGGGTTGGCATAAAATCCTCATGAGACTTTATGTCAGTGCCAGATCCGTGCTAATCAGGAACATCCATCTGAACCTACACCACCAACTTAATGGCGACATACTTCGAACGTACTTTAAGACTTGCCACGTTTTAATGAGACGGAGGCAGCTGTGACATTAGCCTGGAAGCCATTTCAGTAGAATTTCACGTCTACCTACCGAAGTTCCAGAATGCCACAGCTGTCGGCCCAGGGTGCGTCAGTTCCAAATCAGGGTCCAGAAATGCCATAATTAAGACCGTACTGGCCTTGGTCCTAAAGCCTTTCGACGGGTAGTGACTGGGGAAACCACGGAGTCGTCACGCTCCTAACTACACCTCTCTAGAGGGTACCCCTGTGGTAGGATACCTATTTTAGGGCGGTATCCACTCGCCCTGTCACAGGACTTCTTCGGGCACAAGCACCATTTTAGTACGCCCTCCATACCTGCCTCAACTAAGGTCCGCGGGGTCGTTACTCCCGTTATCCTCGCCTGAGGATACCCTTGTGGCCTCTCTGTCTGTCTGTCTGTCTTTTTTTTTTTTTTTTTTTTTTTTCTCTTGGACGTAGTGATAGCGCGCTATCATCTAGTGGCCCCACGAACTCCACCAACCACCCCGGTACTGCTTGCCGCATTTCTTCAGGGTGGGTGGTTTAACATATCCAGTCGGACTGCTATCGTACACTACCTCCCCCGTCCTCCCCCGAGATTAGGGGTTCGTGTTTACTGCACTCTTGGTCTTCAATATACGTGTTATAAAGTCCTCACACATTTTCCACGTTCTCTCGGATGTCAGCATCACAGCCACGAGATTATCCACTGTGATAGTAAAGCCAAGCTGTGTGGCAAGCCATTGCCGTTGTCCATTCCACTTTGCACATTCGAAAAAGGTATGGTTTGAGTCATCCTCCTCCGAAACACAGTAGTCGCATTGTGCCGATTCTCTCAGACAGAATCTTCTAAGGTAGCTGTTAAAGCAACCGTGGTTAGTGAACGCCTGTGTGAGATAGTAGTTCATTTCACCGTGGCCTCTATTCATCCACACACCTATGTCCGGTATCAACCTGTGAGTCCACCTACCAGTTTGATCGTCCGTCCAACGTGCTTGCCATCTAGATATGAGGGCATCTCTTGCCGTTCTCCTTGCCTCCTCTATCCTCCTCTTTCTCTCGGCTGCCAGAGAGTTCTGATTTATAATTCTCACCATATCATATACTTCCCCGCGTTCAATCACAAGGAGATCTATTGGTGGGATTCCCGCAAGTACAAGTGCAGCACTTGTTGATACCGTTCGGTAGGCTGATATTACCCTTAAAGCGCTGATCCTCTGAGGTTTCTCTATTTCCTTTACCCTGCTCCTAATTCCCATCACCGATGTAAAGGTTGGGGCCGCATACAAAATTTGCGAGTGGACTACGCTGTTTATCAATTTCCTAGTGGTTGCTCTAGGACCTCTGCAGTTTGGCATAATCTTAGCCAATATCCCCGCCGTACGTATTGCCTTGTTCCGAGTAGTCTCGAAGTGCTGCGAAAAGCTCAGTTTCCCATCGAGTTGCACTCCCAAATACAATAGACTCTCCTTAAGTTCTATATTTTCGTTCCGCAATATTAAGTTTGGCCTTTCAAAAACTCTCCGGTTAGTAACCAGAATAGCCTCCGTTTTAGTAGCTGCCAGTTGAAGACTATGTTCCCTCAACCATCTATCACATCGGCTTAGGCAACCGTTCGTCACTATTTCTATCAGCTCAGTAGTCGGTTGTGTCACTACCAGGGCTATATCATCAGCATATCCTATCAGCTTAGCCCCATCTTGCATCCTAAGATTCAGTAGACCATCGTACATTACATTCCATAAGAAAGGGCCTAAGACCGATCCTTGTGGAACGCCAGCCGTGACTTGGTATTCCCTCAGTCCTGTTTCTGTGTCATACAGAAGTACCCGATTTTCCAGGTAGTCGGAAATCATGTTGTATAGATATCCATCTATCCCCTTCTCCTTGAACGCATCCAGGACCACCTTCCATTTTACCGTATTAAAGGCATTGCGAATATCTAGTGTAATGATGGCACAGAAGCCGAGATTATACCTTGCCATAGTTGCCATTTCCACCACCTCCCGTATGGCACCGACTGTATCTTTGCCCTTGCGAAAGCCATATTGCCTATCAGACAGGCCACCTAGTTCATCTACATTCGACTCCAGTCTAGACAAGAGTAGGCGTTCAAGTAGCTTACCCATTGTATCCAGCATGCATAGGGGCCTATATGAGCTGGGTTCATCTAGTGGCTTAGCACCCTTTCTTAGTAGTACTAGTCTCTGTCTCTTCCAACGATTCGGGAAAACACCATTTTCAAAACATGTATTAAAAGTCTCGAGCAGCAATTCCGGGTATTGCTCACCAAGTAGTTTCAACACCTCGTTCGGGACACCATCCGGGCCAGGGCTCTTTCCCTTCTTCAACCCGTTACATGCGAGTCTCAGTTCCTCCAAGTCGAACGACTGGAAAAGGTTACCCGGTACTAGCCTTGCCTTTTCAGTAAATCCATCCATATCCACTGGAAATAGCGCTTGCACTATTGTCGCCGCCCATTTCGGTTCAGTAATACCTGGTATAGGTTTCCTGCTACCAGTCTTCCCCATTACTATTTTGTATGGCTTTCCCCATGGATCATTATCAACATCTTCACACAGTTGAGTCCAGCATCTACGTTTACTGTCTCTAATGGCCACCCTTAATGTTCTACGGGCTTTCCTGTACTCTTCCTTTTTCATCTCATCATTAGGGTGCCGCGTTGCGGCCCTACGTGCGGTGAGGCATATACTCCTTAGTTCACCGATTTCCGATGTCCACCAGTATACTGGGCTTTTATTCCGGTATTTCTTCACCTTTGGCATCCCAGCATCACATATTTTAATGATACAATCTAGAGTCCTGTCAACCACATCTCCAACGTTCACATCCCTGTGGTATCCTGTAAGTGGGTTTCTCTCCCTGATTCGAGCAATACAATCAGAAGCCGCTGACATGTTGAGTCTCCTAACATTCCAGTTAGGCAATGTTACATTCATATTCATCACAGTTTCCCTCGCATTGATATTGAAGGAAATGTATTGATGGTCGCTCAGTGTTAGATCTTCCAGGACATGCCAATCCAGTCCGCTGGAAAAAAGATTTACACTCCCAAAGGTGATATCAATGATACTACCACCGCCTGCTCTACGGAAAGTAAAACTGTTCCCATCATTGTAGATAATCAGCTCCAGTGATGCTATGAGCTCTCCTACAACCACTCCTCTGCGATCCAGTTTGTCCGACCCCCATTCGGGTGACTTACTATTGAAATCGCCTCCAATTACAACCTTCCCTTTGGCCGACCTAATACTCGCCCCAAGGGCGTTGATCATATGAACGAAAACTTCATAGTCCACGTTAGGGGAGAAATAGCAGCTATAAAAACGTATTCCATTCACGGTGGCGTAAACGAAGCCGTCGTCTCCCTCACCTGCCTCATCGATTCTCAAACTCCCATTCAGTATCATGATGGCCGCCTTCGCGCTTGCGTCCTCGTACCATATATATGACCCTGTTCTCCTATACGGTTCACTAATCAGAATTATATCCGTTTTCTCCTCTACAGACTTCTGCTCCATGAGATCTTGTGCCTCCCTTCCCCGTCCTAGGTTTATCTGGATTATCCGCCAAATCATTTTGGTATACGTGCTCTCATGTTATCCATACAAATGGAGCTGCCAATAAGGTGGTCTATCCTTCCCAGTCCAGCTTCCTGGCAAGCTATACACCTTTTCTGTCCATTGCAGTCCTTAGACTTATGCCCAGTATTACAACATCTTCGGCATAGTCCTGATCTATCCTTGCCAACACAATCCCTTGCCAAGTGTCCCTGTTCCAGACACCTATAACAGTGGGTATTCTCACCTCTCGGCCTCAGTCGGCACATTACCCAGCCAACTTTAACCCTCCTCATGTTCAACAGTGTTCTCGCATGTTGTGCCGGCATCTGAACTAAAGCCTGCCTCGTGCCGCCATATGCGTTTCTCATGTTGACTACTCGGAACGTTGTTCCATTTAATTCACCTGTTGCTGTCATCAGAGCTCTAACTAGTTCCAGTTCTTCCGTGGACTCGTCCATATCCCGTATATCCATGATATAGCTTTTTACCATCGATCTTATCGTGACATCTACTCCAAGGGTATCACCAAGCGCATTTCTGAGTTTCTCGGCTTGACCGTCACCTTTTCAATAGTTAACAAGTAGCTCTCCCGCTCTTGTTCTTCTAATTCCCTTTACCTCAACTCCAATTTCAGTCGGGTTAATGTTCTCCTTCATCCGTTTGATAACTTCTGCATAGGATTCCGAAGTCGCGGCCTTAATAGTAATTGCCTCACCTCTGTCTCTTATACTATTCTGTTTACTCCCCGGTTTCTTCTTTTTCCTTTTCCGGTGTTCCAGAGTTTTCCATACACTTGCTTCTAGAGGTAGGTCAGGGATTTGCACCTCCTCCTGTACATCTAGTGCCGTCATTGTGACAGCCGTTTTTGGTTTCTTCTGTACCTTCTCCTGGAAAGGTGATCTTGATGGGAGTCTTTTACTTCTTTCCACTCGTACACTACTGACTTCCACAGGTTCCTCAGGATTCATGCGGCCAGTTTCCGACGTCATATGCACCTGCATCCGCTCAGTCACCGGGTTATGTGCAATTGCCTCCCTATATTCCCTGAGTTCCTGGTAAAGTGCGAAAGCACAGTTCAGGTTGTCACGTATAGTCTTGTGTATATTACGCGCAGTACTCAGGATACCGTTAACCGCACTCAGTCTATCTCCCAGTGCCAAGAACGCTTTCTCCTCCTCTTTTTTGAGCTGCATCAGATACCTCTCCTCCTCTGTGATATGCTCAGGAGCAACTCTTGCATAGGAATTCATAGTATCACTCTCCACTCCTTGTACCATGCCATTTTGAGGCGATTTGATCCTGTCCCTCTCGTTTAGGATCTCGCTGTTTCCCGGTAGTTGAAAAACTCTCATTCGGTTATCCACTAGCGGGAGAGCTGCCCCAGTTTCAGGCGATCTCCTTAGTAAAGACCTCCTTGTAAAAGGGTTAGCATTGCCTGCCTCCTCTACTACGCTTCTCTGGTTTCTCCCGATTCTTCCTGAAATATTCCTGCTATCTTCCATATTATTTTCCCGATTGCTATTTTGGTTATTATCGTTAATCATCGCTGTTGGGTCTCAACTCAAAGCCGCTATCTCAGAATGATGTGTAGTCACGTTTAGATCCCATGGTTGTCTTTGCACGCAGTGAGGCCATGCGAGGGTTGGCATAAGAATCCTTATGAGACCTTATGTCAGTGCCAGATCCGTGTTAATCAGGAACATCCATCTGAACCTACACCACCAACTTAATGGTGACAATCTTCGAACGTACTCTAAGACTCGCTACGTTTTAACGAGATGGAGGCAGCTGTGGCATTAGCCTAGAAGCCATTTCAGTGGAATTTCACTTCCACCTACTGAAGTTCTAGAATACCACAGCTGTCTGTCTGTCTGTCTGTCTGTCTGTCTGTCTGTCTGTCTGTCTGTCTGTCTGTCTGTCTGTCTGTCTGTCTGTCTGTCTGTCTGTCTGTCTGTCTGTCTGTCTGTCTGTCTGTCTGTCTGTCTGTCTGTCTGTCTGTCTGTCTGTCTGTCTGTCTGTCTGTCTGTCTGTCTGTCTGTCTGTCTGTCTGTCTGTCTGTCTGTCTGTCTGTCTGTCTGTCTGTCTGTCTGTCTGTCTGTCTGTCTGTCTGTCTGTCTGTCTGTCTGTCTGTCTGTCTGTCTGTCTGTCTGTCTGTCTGTCTGTCTGTCTGTCTGTCTGTCTGTCTGTCTGTCTGTCTGTCTGTCTGTCTGTCTGTCTGTCTGTCTGTCTGTCTGTCTGTCTGTCTGTCTGTCTGTCTGTCTGTCTGTCTGTCTGTCTGTCTGTCTGTCTGTCTGTCTGTCTGTCTGTCTGTCTGTCTGTCTGTCTGTCTGTCTGTCTGTCTGTCTGTCTGTCTGTCTGTCTGTCTGTCTGTCTGTCTGTCTGTCTGTCTGTCTGTCTGTTTGTTTGTCTGTCTGTCTGTCTGTCTGTCTGTCTGTCTGTTTGTCTGTCTGTGCCCATATAAGGGTCCTACCAAAATTATATTGTTTATACGCTGCAGGTCGCAAATATTAAGATATTTTGATGAAATTTTGTACACCGACTTATGTCGGCCCAAGGACGAAGCCTATTGATTTTGGTGAACATCGGTCCATGTTTAGACCTAGTGCCCATATAAGGGTCCTACTAAAATTATATGGTTTATACGCTGCAGGTCGCAAATATTAAGATATTTTGATGAAATTTTGTACACAGACCTACGTTGGCCCAAGGACGAAGCCTATTGATTTTGGTGAACATCGGTCAATGTTTATACCTAGTGCCCATATAAGGGTCCTACCAAAATTATATTGTTTATACGCTGCAGGTCGCAAATATTAAGATATTTTATTGAAATATGGTACACCGACTTATGTCGGCCCAAGAACGAAGCCTATTGATTTTCGTTAACACCGGTCCATGTTTAGACCTAGTGCCCATATAAGGGTCCCCCCAAAATTGGCTTGGTTACAAACTGCAGGTCGCAAATATTAAGATATTTTAATGAAATTTGGTTCGCTGACTCACATTATAGAAAATTTTGACACAAGTCCCATTTTAACCCATTCGAATTTCGGATCCAAACATTAGTTGGCTTTTAACCAGACTGGTGTAGGGTATTGTATAGTCGGCATGCCCGACTTTAGCCTTTTTACTCGTTTAATTCAACTTTTGTACAATAAAGTCTTTTTTCGCGTTCCGCAGTTATTTTGCAATTTGTTAAGTGTGGTTTTTTAAAATTTATAATCTAGGAACTATAATACCCAATTCATAGAACAAAGTTCTATGATTAATTGAAAAAAGAAATCGCGAAAAAAGTCGCGGAAAAAAAATTTAAAAAAAGGAAAATTCTTACATTAGTATGTTCGTTTGCAGAAGAAAAATCGCTGATTTAGTTTTTTAATTCAACTTTTGTACCATAAAGTCTTTTTTCGCGTTCCGCGGTTATTTTGCAATTTTTTAAGTGTGGTTTTTTAAAATTTATAATCTAGGGACTATAATACCCAATTCATAGAACAAAGTTCTGTGATTAATTGAAAAAAGAAATAGCGAAAAAAGTCGCGGGAAAAAAATTTACAAAAAGGAAAATTCTTACGTCAGTATGTTTGTTTGCAACATGATTTAGTTTTTTAATTCAACTTTTGTACCATAAAGTCTTTTTTCGCGTTCCGCGGTTATTTTGCAATTTTTTAAGTGTGGTTTTTTAAAATTTATAATCTAGGGACTATAATACCCAATTCATAGAACAAAGTTCTGTGATTAATTGAAAAAAGAAATCGCGAAAAAAGGCGCGTAAAAAAATTTACAAAAAGGAAAATTCTTACATCAGTATATTTGTTTGCAGGATAAAAATCGCTGATTTAGATTTTCAATTCAACTTTTGTACATAGTCTTTTTTCGCGTTCCGCGATTATTTTGCAATTTTTTAAGTGTGGTTTTTTTAAATTTATTATCTAGGGACTATAACACCCATTTCATAGAAAAAAGTTCGGTGGCTAGTTGAAAAAAAAAATCGCAAAAAAAAATGTCGAATTGCAAAATGAAAATCGCTGATTAAGTTTTTGTACCATAAAGCTTTCTTTCGCGTTCCCCATTTATTTTGCAATTTTTTAAGTGTGGTTTTTCTAAAATTAGAATCTGGTTACTATAATACCCATAACTCGTACCAAAGACTGGTGGTTAGTTTGAAAAAAAAAGTTTGCGAAAATAATTTTGCAAAAAGTAAAATACTTGCATCAATATATTTCTTTGCACAATGTAAATCGCTGATTAAGTATTTTAATTAATTTTTTATACCACAAAACCCTTTTCGCATTCCGCATTTGCAAGCTCAGAAATGAATTTGAAATCTATAAAATGACATTTACAAATGCTAATTCTTTCTTATAATTGAGGCATTAGTAATCGTAATGAATTTACTATACAATTGGCATTAGTAATGAAATCGATGTATTTCAAAGCATTAGCATTAGTCCAAGTAATAATAATGCCAAAAATTTCACTAGCATTAGTTTCAATTTAATGGTAATGAAAAATTTAAATAATTAATTAGTCTCATGTATGTTGTAAACAAATGAAATTTAAACATTTGGGGTCGCTGTTTTTGTACATAGACTTTGCCGGAACGCGAAATGGAGCAATTATCCTATGTGCCCTGCTCTATCTTTACTAACAAACACATAATTATTCATTTGTTAGCTTTTGTTGTTTTTAATATTTTGTGAAATCAAAAATACAAAAATTTCAAACATTTTTATGACAAATATTTTTGTTTACATGGGAAAAGCCAAGAATTTTTAAGACTTGGTAGCATTTTTATAACTATAGGAAAATAAACTCTAACGAACCGTACTTTTAGGGTTGCGTACCGCACATCGCGAACACAGTACAGAAGCATATTGATTGCGTAGAAAACACATACGCTATTCTCTTCAATAAGTGTTTGTGTTTATACACACAACCCGAATTCGGTACGCTACGGGTGTAAATATGTGTTGAAAGTACAGTACATAATCGTAGCGTTTGCGTTCATCAGACAATCGTACTGTACCGCATTCGGTTTGTGTACAAACACACAACCGCTAAAACGATAGATACGGTATGTGTTCCTTAGCTTATATGTTGTGTACAGTTTATTTTCCTACTCTCCTACCCATTATAGCGACGGCTTAATTTTTAAAATTGCAGGTTCTATAATCGAGACAGTTTACGAAAAACGGGTTCCATTTTCGCGACTTTTATCTGATTTTTTTTAAATTTGATTACAGTGTCTATAACCAAAAAAGGGAAATCCCCGTCTTTTGGTACACCCAGAAAACAGTCTCAGTTGTGGCCACCGAATTTGTTGCCAATCGAATTCGGGCGGTACGACAACTATCATTATACTAAATTATATTTTTCTGCGTGAAAGCCAATATTCGGTTGTCTAATTCAATATTATGTTCCACATAAATAATTATTATGTTCCACAAAATTTCATTGAAGTTAAAAAACTATTTTTGAATTTTCTGGTATTGAACCCGGCCATTCAGGTTAATAGTTCACACTCTTACCCACTGCACCACAACTACTTTTAATTTTCTTAGCCCTATTTACTGTTTATACATATGAGTATTTTATTTAAAAAAAATCTAGATGTTTCTCTTCTCCGGGATTGGAACCCGGATATCCGGCGTACTAGGCCAACTCCTTACCCACTACACCACAAACACTTATTAATTTTAATGACTAATTTTGAATTTATATGTTTTATTTGGAAAACAAATACGGTATAAAATTCATTTACTAATACCAATTAATAGTTGTGTGTGTTATCAATACAATCCACTATTCGGTTGGTTCTACAGAAACTCGAATTTAAGGTCATATTTGATTAGGATGATAACTACAACAGTCTTTGTAGTTACCACTTTCGAATATTGAAATTTTTTTAATAAAGCCCAGTGTAGAAACGGTAATGACACATCATTATTTTCTGGACTACCAGTAATGATACCCACTTAGCTTCTGCATTATTTTAAAGCATATAATAATGAGTTACTGATAATGACTTATTTTTATCATTATTTCAAAAAGAAAATAATTTTCTAGATTTTTTTTGAAAATTTTTTGAAATCTATTTTTAGACTCAATACAATGTAACCACATATTTTTTGATTTTTTGTATGCTGGCGAGTAAGCTTACTTGTGTGCAGCAGGTCAATTATATTTTTATCTATTAAATATTACATGTCGATATAGCTCAGATGGTAGAGCTATTGACTGGCAATCTGTAGACCCAGGTTCGATTCCCGCACCAGCAAATTTTATTAAAAAAAATACAATAGAAAATATTTTTTTTAATATAATTTATTTTTTTGAAAATCTATTTTTTAGACTTATTATTTTTGTCAGTACTTGTAAGCACATAGGTAACGACTTATTTTTTGATTTTTCGTATGCTGGTGTGTAACCATAACTCATTATTTTTCGCGACATCGCCATATAAAGGTAATAAGAAATGTAATAACAAAAGGAACTAGCTACCATTACCAAGTATGTAGTTACATAACTACATATCTAGTAATGATTTTCTACTGGGAGGTTATAAATAACACCAATTTTCTTGTATATTCACTAAATAAATGGCTGCTTCTACTGAATAGAATTATTAAACTGATACTAATTTCAAAATTGATTGTAGATACCAATAATTTGTTAAAAGGATTGTTTTTTAGTTAATTTTCCTTATTTGTAATACCTAGTAAAATATTTTTGGTTTCAATTATAGGTCACTCCAAATAAAATAACGTCCTGGCAAAGTTATTTTAATGGTTTTGATCGAAACCCAACTAATCTTTTTCCTGTGTGTATATTAACCTTTTTTGATGATTTTGATCTTTTTTTTGTCAGTTTATTCGTGTCATTTGTTGTGTAAATACATCTCTTAATATTGGAAAAGTTCAATATATTTTAAAGCCAACGAATTCTCAAAAATTTGAGATTTTAAAAAAATTTAGAAGTGGAGATTCGATAAAAAAAAGTTCGTACGTACAACAGAAAGTGGCCCTGGCAAACGTTGCACCTTAAAGAAAGCTGCCCTACGGGGAAGGGACCGGTCCCTGATGACACGCAGGATAGGTCCCTAGGGGGCGGAGACCGGTCGTTGATCGGTCTTTTTGTTTGAAAGAGACATATCACTTTAACATGGCGTTGTCATTGGAAATGACCAATTGCCACAGTTTAGACACATTGTGGCAGTAAGGTGGTGTGTCTAAAAATAGCTTTTCAAATAAACTAATAAAAAATTAAGAATTAAAAATAATCTACTTGGCGTCGAAGTAGGGCTTGATAACACAACCGTCTGCTTGTAAGACAAACGCTCTACCATCTGAGCTAATGTTGCTTATGCGTGATGGCTGGCTGATGGTTACGTTATATGTTTTTCGTTTCTGTTCAAATAAAAAAGAGAAAGAAAACACAAACACACACACATCAAATAAAAAAACATGGAAAATAAAAAACAGAAAAGAAAACAACATTAACATACACACAAATATGGTGGAAGTGCTTTGAATATGCCCCCGATTGACCGGTCATGGGATAGGTCCCTTAATGGCAGTGGACTTGTTTTTTGCGTTGGCCATAATTAAATTAAAAAATCAATTAAAAATTAGAAATTTACCTCAAAACCTCTGATAATATAAATAAAAATTTAAAAAATTCCCCTTAATTTAAAAAGAAAAGTTAAATGAAACACCAATTGTTAAAACTAAAACAGCTTTAACATTAAAAAAACGTTGAAAATACAAAACTTAAAATTTCTTAGCAAAACATTATAGAAATTTAAAATAAGAGCTAAAATAAGCAAATCGTGAAAAAATAAAGTTAAAAATAAATAAAAGAGTAAAATAAATAAAAAATATTTTTAAAAATATGCCGAGAATTTTGTTTTTTATTTCGGTATAGGTCAAGTTTTTTTGAAAGCAACAGTGAAAATAACGGATCAGAAAATACTTAGAAAATTAATTCATTTTCTTTTCTTCATATTTGTACTAATTTAGTAATATGCCTTCGGTTGACCGGTCACGGGATAGGTCCTTGGAGGGCAATTGACTCCTCATTCCCCGTATGGTGAGTACCCAAGAATGGAAAAAAATGCTTTATAAGTGGTTTGTAAAACAAAGGGGAAAAAATGTTCCAATATCAGCATAGATTTTACGATCAAAAGCCAGTCATTTGTATTCCAAAATTTATTGTTGAACTGGATTATGAAATCAATACCAGTTTTATTGATGAAGGAGGTATAGGACATGACGGAATATCGATTCGTTTTTTAATTTCGATTTTTTCATTAATTTTGCATCATTTGACCCATTTATAGCTGTATTTTGTCACATGTCTATCAACGTTAAGTATTGAAAGCAAATATACGTTAAACCGATTGTAGTACAAAAAAATTTTAAACAGGTTATGTTTATAATTATTCCGTTATAATCGAACGTGCGTCAGCAAAAGTTTTTAGGAAGTACCGCGAATAAGCTACGTTAGATGTGAAAATGTATAAACGTTGAGTTTTCAACGTTGATAATTATCGGTGTTGAAAGTTAACGTGCATACGAAAAGTAATATGTTAGTTTTCGTCTTAAGCGCATTTTTATGCACTTTGAGTTTTTTTCAAAGTTAACGGATAGAGTTAAGTCGAAAATACAGCTTATATAATACAATTTTGATGGTTTCTAAGTTTCCAGAAGATTTGAAATTAGCAAGAGTTATTATACCTTTGCCTAAAGTAAAGCATCCTACTAATTTTTCGGATTTCAGCCCGATTAGTATTTTACCAGTATTTGTTAAGATTCTGGATATAATTTTTCACAATCGTATATTGGGGCATTTAAATATGCAGGGTCGTATATCTTCTTGTCCATCCGGATTCAGAGCTCATCACAGCACTTCTACGCTTGTGGTGAATGTCGTAGAGTTCATTAGGGAATATCTTGATAATGGGCTTAATTTTATAACAGTTTTTCTTGATTTTAGGAAAGATTTCAATTCTATTTACGGAAATTGTATCATCAATTCGGATTCACAACTTCGGCTTGTAAGCTTATGTTTTCTTTTCTGCATAGTCGGAAGCAATTTGTGCAACTGGATGGAAACGTTTCACATCCCAGCAAAAAAAGAGATTCCGAAGTAGTAGAAAAAGCACTACAATTGATGAACTAGATGTACTTCTTCTTTAACATAAACACTAATGATTTTAACATTGAGTTGTCTTAGGAGAGGAGTACTCCCACTTAAACATTTTTTCAGTACTTTTTGAACGAGTGCAAAGGAAGCTCTTTTTCACCAATTAAAAGTGAAAAAAATTGTATTTTTTTATTTTACAAAAGTGTTTTTATTGCCTCCACCGGGTATCGAACAGCTCTACCGCTGAGCTATTCTTTGATATGAAAGTTGACTGGTATAAAAAACCAGTAAATGCGAGATATTGTTCTTTATCCTCTTCAATAAAAGTACTTATTCAACAATTGTAAAAGGTGCACTCCAATTCAATATTGTTTCAAGTACTATTTTTACAGGTGCATAAAAAGCAATTTCTCACCATTTCTTATATATACATATTTTTAAAAATTTTAAAATGAAAAAAATATTGAATTTAAAAAAATTAATTATAAATATTAAAAAAAAAATTAATAGAATAAAAAAAAATTAAAAAAAAAAATAAAAAAATATTGGTCCAGCCGAGAATCGAACCCGGGACCCTCTGTTTGGAAATGCCAAGTGATACCAAAATCACTTTACGACCACTTTTAGAACAATTACTCTTTAGAAGCAATACGTAAGTGATTTTTTGGATGTGGTTTAGAAGTAATTCTAAAAAAGCTGTAAAATGTAATAACGGATACTTTGGAAGAAATGAAAGAAGTGATTTTTTGAAGTTTTTCAGAATAACTTCTAAAAAAGCAGTAAAACTACACTAACGGATACTTGTGAAGCATTGAAAGAAGTAGTTTGCAAAGCATTACTTGCAATTTTTGCTGGGATACTATAGCTGTAAATCGAGGGGTTCCCCAGGGCTCTATATTAGGCCCTTTACTTTTCACAACATATATTAATGATATAACAAATGTACTCTCTTTTTGTAAGGCCCATATATATGCAGACGATATACAGCTATTGGCATGCTTGGAAAGGGAGGTATCTATTACGGACTTTGTTAATTATATTAACTTGGATATTCGCAAAATTTTGCAATGGTCATTTGGAAATAAAATACCTCTCAATCTATTGAAAACATTTGCTACGCGGTTCGGCAGCATTCCCTTGAATATGTGTTTACTTGTAATGGGCAATGTCTCTATTGAATTTGTTTCACATTACAAGACCTTAGGAATACATTTAGATGATAAATTATCGTTTGACTTCCACATAAATATGCTTGTCTCAAGAATCTGTTATTCCCTTAAACGCATAAATGGGGTTGGTTTTTACTTCCCACTAAAAACCAGAAAATTAATAGCGAAGGCTGTACTTATGCCAATTTTATTGTATGGATTGGAAATTTACACAGGTTGTAATGACACCAGATTTGAAAGGATAAGGAAATGTTTCAACCGCATAATAAGGTTTGTATATGATTTGCGGAAATGGTATCATGTGGCTGAGGGCTTTTTTTGATTTTTTAGGTATGAGCTTTAATTTCTATGTTAATATGCGTTTGTTGGTGTTCTTTTATAAAATTTGGTAGGCCTGAGTATCTTTTAAGGCGTTTAAGATTTGGGTCGTCTACTAGGACGTTTAGTTTTATATGCCTAAGAATTAGTACGCTATATATGCGTAACTCGTTTCTAGCTAAGGCATATAGACTATGGGATTCTGTAATTTCTTATAGCGATAGAAACTTTAACTTTAGCATTGAACAATTTAGAAAAATTGTTGCCAATTGCATTTGAAAATTACGTTTTCATGATTTATTCATAAAATTATGTTTTATGATCCATTGGTGAAATTCTATGTTTTTGTATTTTAAAGATTGACTTACCCCAGCAAAATAATGGTAATGACACCTCATTGCTGTCTGCATTACCAACAATGATATATCATTGCCTTTTGCATTATTTAGTAATATAAAATAATGACTTGCTAATAACAGCCTATTTTAGTCATTGCTTTTAAATATAAAATAATGACTTACTCGCAATATCAAGAATCAAGTAAGCAGTCGGATAACCACTTATAATTCAACTTTTTGTAAGCATGTTTGTAACCTCTTATTTCTTTATTTAAGCCTATAGAACAGTGTTCCTTTCTGACTAATAATAATAATAATAATAATTTAGCAAAAAATTCTTAAAAGAAGGTTTTGATGTATTAAATTCTACCATATGATTATTATTCAAACAATTAAAATCACGGAATGATCTGATTAATGGGCTATTCAGTATATAGTTGCTACGATGACAACTAACATTGAATAAATCATTACGACGAAGTGAAATAAACGGAACTTTAAAATATATTTTTTCTAACAACTCCGGGCAATCAATATTTCTATTAATTAAGTCAAAAATGAACAACATTGTCTGAATCTTTCGTCTCTTTTCTAAGATTTCCATACCTAAATGTTGGCAACGGAATCTAAAGGGGTTTTCAACATGGACGCTACAAAAGTAGAAAGACAGGGACAGCAAACGACGCCATATTTCTTGCCGCTCTTTTGACATTTCTCTTCAGCAAGGTTTGCCATTTCATGATGGAAAGATATACGACCCAACAACGAGTCGAAATTATTAAAATTTTCTACCGAAATTCGGATTCAGTGGCCTCAAGGTTAAGAGCGCTACGTCCAATTTATGGTCGTCATAATCGTCCTAGCAGATCAACAATTGAGCGTCTAGTGGAAAAATTTGAATCCACAGGCACAGTACAAAATGTTCCCGTGCTAGTGAGACAAAGAAGTGCTCGTAGTGTCGAGAATATTGCTGCCGCTGAGGCTTCAGTTGAAGGAAGCCCAAATGTGTCTCTCACACGTCGTTCTCAAGCGTTGGGCATCTCTGTGACGTCGTTGTGGCGAATTTTGCGAAAAGATCTTGGCCTACATCTTGGCCTCAAATTGACACAAGAACTGAAGCCGCTTGACCACCAGAAGGGTCGTATGTTCGTGAATTGGGCTGAGCAACAACTTGAAAATGATTCGGATTTTCATCGAAAAATCATCTTCAGCGATGAGGCTCATTTCTGGCTGAATGGCTTCGTCAATAAACAAAATATGCGTTATTGGTCAGACAGCAATCCACACGTACTCCATGAGTCATCATTACATCCCGAAAAAATTACGGTTTGGTGCGGTTTATGAGCCGGCGGCGTCATTGGGCCGTACTTCTTCCGTGATGATCAAGACCGGCACGTTACTGTGGATGGGAATCGCTACCGTTCAATGATAACCGAATATTTTTGGCCCCAATTGGATGATATGGACTTGGAGGATATGTGGTTCCAACAGGACGGTGCCACAAGCCACACAGCGAATGTCACAATCAATTTATTGCAAACCAAGTTTGGAGAACGTGCTATCTCACGAAATGGTCCAGTCGATTGGCCGCCTCGGTCGTGCGATTTGACGCCGTTGGACTATATCCAGTGCGGCTACGTCAAATCTATGGTCTATGCCAACAAGCCATCGACGATTGATGAACTTCGTACGAATATCGAACGTGAAATTGCAGCAGTATCGGCCGATATATGCTTGAAAACCGTCGAAAATTGGGTTCAGCGTCTAGACTTCTGCAAGCGTGCCCGTGGTGGCCATGCAAAAGAGATCGATTTCCATACATAATGGCATCGAACGTTCTTTCACAGGAATAAAGAATTTCATTGATATCCAAAACCGTTTTTGTTTTATTTAAAAAAACTTTTGTAGCGCTTCAAATGTGGCAACGCATAATTGATAAATCTTCTTTGAATTCTTTCAATACGTTCAGTATGAGTAATGCAGTAGGGGCTCCAGATTATAGCACCATACTCCAACTTGGATCTCACAAATGATGAATACAACAATTTCAAGGTGTATGGGTCAGAGAAATCTTGGCAATTTCTTTTAATAAAAGCAAGTGTAGAATAAGCTTTTGGAATTAACTTGTCAATGTGAGAATTAAAAGTTGATTTATAATCAAATAAAATTCCTAAATCTTCAACTTCTTTAGCAGTTTTGATTACATCACAACCTATTCTGTGCGACACTTGTATTGGATTCCGAGCACGTGAATATGTAACATGGACACATTTATTCAAATTAAATTTTAAACCATTTGTAATTTTCTAGCATCATTCAAACATCTTATTCTAGAAAATATTTTTAAGTCATCAGCATAAAGTAAAAAAACATCCCAGGTGGAAATTATGTGTGGTAACAAAAAAGAAGCACTGGCAAAGCGCAAGTAGACCGCGGTCTTACAAAAAGAAGTACTGGCAAAGCACTAAATTTGGACGCCTTCCCAACGCTTTAAAAGGGTTAATTCCCAGCACTTGTTTTCCTATAACATTATTTTGTTTTTGAAAAAGAAACTCCAAAAGAGTGAATATTTAAATAATTTTTGACTCCACAATACAATAACTCCAAGAATCGTCTATTTTTAGAGTAATTTAAAATCCTTCAGTGATGAGGGCTCATAATTTGGTGGCAGGGAAAACACTTGATTTTTATGTTTCTATCTCAATACTTTGCAAAGCATTAAATAGATCGGTGTTATCATTTGGGTGTCAGGAAAGCACTTTAATTTTTTTATTTCAGCGTTGGCAAAGCATTTGATTTTTATGTTTATGGGTGCTTTCCCAGGGCTTGGTAAAGCATTGGCACCACCGTGGAACGGTGTTATCATTTGGGCGTTGGGAAAGCGCTGTTAACAAGCACTCATACCACCCATTTCGGTGCTTTGCCAGTGCTGGCCCCTTTGTAATTTTCTACCTGGGATGAATCATTAAAACACAAATATATGTCATTTATAAATAAATTAAAGAGTAAAGGACCCAGTATGCTCCCCTGAGGAACACCTGACAATTGTATATATGGTAAAGATTCATATTTATCTATTTGTACAACACAAACCCTATTTTGAAGATAAGATGATAACCATTTATGTAATGTTGAATGAATACCCATAGACCACAATTTATTTAATAAAATATCATGGGATATTTTATCAAATGCTTTTGAAAAATCTGTATAAATGGTATCAATCTGTAAACCAAGCTCGAATTGTGATATACAGTAATCTGTAAAAACTGTGAGATTTGAAATTGTGGATCTTCCAACACGAAAGCCATGTTGCTGGGGAATTATTAAAGATTTCGTAGCAAAGTACAATCTATTGTATACAGCATGTTCAAAAATCTTAGATATAATAGTTACCCAGTGAACATTTGGAGTTCGAAAAGACTCATAAAAGGGTCCTGCGACCTTCAGAAATCATAACAAAAAGAGGGCGTTTTCCTTTACAGATGAAGCCTCTTTCTGAGTGTTCTTTTATGACTCATAAAAGAACACTAATTCTGTGCCTTGGCAGGGGAAATTTCCCTCTTTTTTGAGAGCCTTTTCTGGGTGTTTTTAGAGCGCACGTTTTCAGTGAAATTATGACTCTTTTCTGAGTCATTCCTAACACATTTTTGATACTTTTCAGAGCTTTTTTTGTGTAGTTTTGGAGTAATTTATGCACGTTGTCTGGAGTAGCTTTTGGCTTAATAGAAAATAAAAAAATTGTGGTTAGCCAAATTTTTGTATATAAAAATCTTTATTTAATACAGACATCATATTACTCAAAAATTATCATTTAATACATAAACAATACAAATTAAGAGACACACTAGATAATTAAATTTAATTTTTGGTACTTTGAAATCAGATCGCCGAATGGGCACATTGGAACATTGACATTGATTGACCAAACATCAAGCCACAGCTCAAGTCGATGGAAAGGGAATCTTGATGCACTTTTCTTCTGGCATTTTTATTAAACAATCTTGTGGCGACAGAGTAATTAATCAGCCTCTAAAATTTGCTTAGTTCTTTTATTTTGACAGTGAAAAACGTTTGAAAAATTGCTTTATTTTAGTTATTTCAAAATAAAATTGTTTATTTTACTTATAAAGAAAAACAAATGTTTGACTTTTAAATCTACACAAAAAATTAAAAAAAAAGTGTGACTCATAATAGATACATAATTAAGAGAAATTTCAGAGCGTTCGTTGATATACCTATTTGTACACATATACGAAACTTTTATGACTCATGGTTTTGAGCCTTTAGAAAGTACTCATAAAAATGAGCATTTTTTGAACATGTCGTTTGAAATTTCCTATTTAAAATAATTTCCTTCTTATTTCGGATTCATTTTTGAATCTTTTATGGATAATCAAAAAAGAGTCAGAAATAAGTATACTTTATTTGTAAAAGTTTTGAAAGGCTCATAAAAAATAATTAAATATGAATAATTTTGGACTCTAAATTATGAGCATTCTGAAATCGTTCATATGTTGGAGTCTTATATGACTCTAAATTTGTGAGCACTCAGAAAAATGTTGGCTGGGTAACTTTGAAATTGACCTATAACAGGCAACATTATCTCTGCGCCCTGATTTAAAAATAGGGGAAATAATAGTTAATTTCCAACGTTCGAAGAAAATACCACCTTTCAAAGATTAATTAAAAATTTCTAAAATTGGAAACAAAATGGACGATAAACAGTTTTTAATTAAAAAACAACACAACCCATCAGCATCAGCACGAAATGAATTTTTCGTCTGTTAAAAAGCCTGTAAAATATCATCCTCTAATAAGACAAAACGACCTAGATTTGCATCCGCAGTAGGAAAATGTTCGGGCAACACACCATTACCATTAAAAGATTTTATAAAGTTTGACTTAAAAAATGTTGCAAAGAAATTATCAATATCCTCAGGATTATCAGAAGATAAATTTTCATATACCATTAGAGAAGGAATATCCGAACTTTGTTTCTTAGAACGAATGAAGGTTCAAAAAGATTTAGGATTTATTTTTATATCATCCTCAATTTTGAGAATATATTGCTTGTACAAAAATTTATTAAGAAAATTGAATTCCCTCTCACGTTGAAGGTACTGTTGCTTAACATCTGGAGATTTTGTTATTGCATAACGCTTATGCAGTTTATTACGTTGATTTTTTAATCTCTTTAACCCTTTTATATACCAGGGATGATTAGAAGATTTATAGCTCTTTAAAGGAATATATTGATAACATATACCCAAAAATGTATTTAAAAATAATTCATACCATTGATCAGTACAATTACTAACAAAAATAGATTGCCAATTGATATCGATCAAGGCAGAATTTAAGGCATCAAAATCACAATATTTAAAATCAAATTGTCTTGAAGAGAAATCATTTGAACATTTAATATAATTATAAAAGTCTAATTCCAAAATTAAAGCATTATGATGAATATTTATCGGGGAGAATAGTTGTATACACTCATAAATTAAGTATTTAGAATCAGATTGGACAAATACAAGATCCAGAAGCTTATTTAATCTATTAAAATTTTTATAAATTTGTATTAAATTTATATCTAAAAGTGAGTCTATTAGATTAATTTCGTAATCTTTATTAACATTAGAAGGTATTAAAATATCATTATTAAGGTTAACTCAAACTAAATCTGTTAAATTAAAGTCTCCAAAGACAACAAACCGAGTGTTTAAAACCATTCTCTCAAATAAACACATAATATTATTTACATGCTGTGCATATAAAGCAGATGGACTATGGGGAGGAATATATGAAACACAAAGGCAAAGCATACTATCAGTAGCTGGAATTATGACAAATAGCTGATCCAACACATCATTAATGATAACATTTGAGCAAATATACGATTTAAGATGCTTTTTTACAGCTATCAATACACCTCCTCCTCTTTTCCAACCAGTTTTTTTCAGGATCTCTATCTTTCCAGTAGACATTATATAATTTTGCATTAAAAAACTCATTATCGTGAAAATCTGCATTTAACCAAGTTTCTACAATAACAAACACATCAAAATCACTCTGCGATGAAAAATCAAGCAATTCTTGGGATTTCGTACGCATCCCAGATACATTTTGGAAATAAAATTTTAGTTTCGATGTGTCTTTTACGACGCATTCTGTAGATCTATTGGTTTTCTTGGAAAAAAAACGAAAGGCCTGATTTTAATGTCAATAGGCCACAATGTAGACTTAATCAATTCATCATAGAAACAAGGCGATACTCCTAATTTAAAATTAATATGTTTTAGAGTATTAACGTCAACATCTTCTTTAACCACCCAGACAGAAATTGCCAACAGTACCAAAAACAAAACACTGGCGGAGCTCTGATTTTGTAAAAATTACTACGCTTTGTTAAAATAAGGTAAAGTCGGAAGGGGTCGGGTTCGATTCCGGTCACGAACATACAATTTTTTGTTTTCTTTTTTTTTATTTTATTATATTTTTTTTTTTAAAAATTACATTTCTTTTTATTAAATTTAATTGATGTTGATAAAATAACTTTTCTAAAGTTTTTTTGACCATCTATATTTTGGTTTTCCCGACGTTACGCCATCGTTGGCAAGTGAGATCCAGCAGACATTATGCCAATGTTTGCATATTAGCCATTGTTATCATTCATTTATTATTTAAGCTATGTTGTACTACATGTCTCGTTAGCTTAGTGTGTAGAGCGATTGTCTGGCAGTCTGACGGCCCAGGTTCAAGTCACAGCCCGACCATGTTTTATTCAAAATAATTATAATCAACATTTTTATTCTAAATAAATTTTTTTTCACAAAAAAAAAGTTATCATATATGATATCATTTTCGATATCGAAATCGTCTGGAATAACAATAGTGTTTTGATGCTGGACCAGATTTTGGCGATTTTAGTATCGTTATTCCAGGGAATTTCGATACCCGAGTAAAAAAGTTTTGATATAATCATATATTATTTTATGTAATTGCATATAGTAACTTATAGTTACATATGGCCACATATGCTTTTAAATTCAAGCAGATATACTTTTATATAGTCATATGTTAGATATTTTTTCCTTAAAGGTTTTAATATGGAGACATATGTGATTTTATATTATTACATATTGGCCTACATATATATGTATGTGCTATATATAAGTACATAAATTAACATATAAAAGACATAATTACATGTACGTTTATATATAATTTAGTATGACACTATACATAATAATATAAAACTATGTGGATCCATATAAGAAATCTTTTATAATTTGTGTTAGTTATGATTATATATTGACGAATATGAACCCATATATAACTTATAACGTTCTTTATAAAATCATCTATAATTATATATCATCCCACATAGGCAATTTTTTCAAAGTGATTTTGTATAAAGATATATAAGGTCCATATAAAACCGTATTGTATTATATTTGGTTCCATGTTATCAATGATTTTGAACTAGTTTAAGATTTAGTAATTACTAGGGATTGGCGCGTGATACGAAATGTTCGTGAGTCACGTTATTCACACGTGATCGTGAGTAATAATTACTATACTTAAGTGATTCGAGCGTGAGTAAGAATAACCCGTGATTCGTTTGTGAGTTTATTTTTTGCATCATATGTTTTTAGTAATTTTTACTGTTTTGCGTGAGAATTTTCTGATTGTAAGTTTAATAAGTAAGTTAATATAATCATGTGTGCTGAGTAAAAAACGAAATGCTCGTGCGTGAGTAATTTGTTTTTTTTTTTTAGCATGAGTCAAAAATGGCTTACGCACCGCACCCATAACATTAACAACACTGCAGCTTTAATACGAAATTCTCTATACTATAACGTACACTTGACTGATTTCTTATATCTGGGTTGTATATCAGTGTTGTTAACTTTATTTTAAAATTACTAAATTAAAATAAATTTTTTTTCATGTTTATTGCACTGTCATGATAAACCTTAATAAAAGTAATGGAAGATTTATCAAAATTATAAGATCTCCAGCAGGCCTGGGGTTAATCATTACATTTTATAATTACCCTACGGGGAATTTTAACAAACTGTCACCGAACTGGCCCCTTTATATGAAATAGACTGGTCACTTTTACATGGCGTTGTCATAGGAGGTAGAAATTGACCCCTTGTGACATGTCACAAGACAAATCCTAGGACAGGTTACTGAACTCTCATAAAAAACAAAGTTCAGGAACCTGTCCTGGGATTTGTCTTGTGACATATCACAAGGGGTCAATTTCCCCCTCCTATGACAACGCCATGTAAAAGTGACCAATCTATTTCATATAAAGGGGCCAGTTCGGTGACAGTTTGTTAAAATTCCCCGTAGGGTAATTACACATGCAAATACACAATTACATGTAATTGTAATTAAAAAAAAAAAAACTCATCTATAATTACATATTCGGCCTTATTACGAGTGTCGTAGTCATAGTCGAAACTAAGTCGAATTTGCTAAAAAAATTCACTAAAAACGCAACTTTTGAACAATTTTTCAATTGGATTTACCATATATAGCACTCAGATTTAAAAAAATCCAGCATCCGAGTTTCATTTCTTTATAATTTCCATTATAAACAAAATCATTTTATATGGAGTCGAAAATTTCGACTACAAATTCGACACTCGTAATCAGGCCGATTATTTGTAATTGCAATTCAAAAAAGAACAATTACAATTACAAGTAATTGAAAATTTTTTTTTATTTAAAAAAATTATTTTTGTATGAATATTGTTAGATATGGTCCTATATAATATGATAAAAAGTATAAGGTTAATATTTAGATATAATTGTATCAAACTATGTCCACTTTTATAACATTTTATATAATTTTATACGAAAAGATATAATTTGATGTAATTGGATGAGGACAAAATTCGGATACAATTGTATCGAATTGCATAAAATTGTATCAAATTGTACCAAATTGTATACAATTGTATACAATTCGATACAATATGATACAATAAGACGTTCTCATTTTTCGGATATAATTATATCTAATTACATAAAAGATTATATATAATTAAATATAACTTCATATGGCTCCTTATCAATTTTTTTTACTTCGGTAGCGAAAACGATATCATAATTTCTTGGAAATATGATATCGTTACGAAAGGTACATTTTAGAACAAAAAATCTATGGTTTTCGTATCACAAGTGGTTATTGTATATGATAATAAATATTACCTAGGTGATATCGTTTCGATATCGTTTGGTTTATTGGGATAGAATCAATTAAAGTTTTTCTAATTTTATCCCCGTTGCTTTTATTTTTAAAGACCAAAATAATGATTAAATTGTCTCCGAAGAACTGGGAGGTGGTCCAGAAAATTGTAGATATTTTTATTGCAGCGTTTGGTTTTTAATTTTGCTACCCCTTCTAAGTAGGCGTGGCTTTTAATGAAAAACCAGTGATATCGACCTTTTATCAAATTATATAGAAATTGTCTGAACCCTTCTTTGCATGATTTTTTCTTTTTATGTGAAAAAAATCACTGTAATGTATTGGGTGACAAGTTTAAACCTGCAAATTGATAATGAAGCTTACTTTAATTTTTTGACAGATGTGCTCCAATTGAAACAATAGCCATGTAAATTGTTGCTAGCAACAAAAAATTACAAATCACGTGTTTGTGAACATTTTTTTCTTCAATAAATGCTATGATGGAAATTTTCATCATCATTAAAAAGTGCCAAAATTCTGTGGTGAGTGCCAAGGTGCCACAAATGGCACTTTTGCACTTTTCCAAATCACACTCTTGTCACATGTAATGAGAAAACGGCTTCCGGAAGAAAAATATGTAAAGAGCGATCAATAACTTTTTTGCCCTGCTCAAATGCGAATGGCACAGACAAACTGAGATTGTTGGTTGTTGGAAAATTAAAAAACCCACGCGTCTTTATACGCTTTTTCAATAATCCTGTAATATACAAGTAATAACGCCTGGATGACATCATTTATATTCAAGGACTGGTTCCATCACGAATTTGTTCCCCACGTAAGTTAATTTTCACCAATTTGTAAAAGTAAGTTGTTCATAAGTAAACATTTTTTAGGTCCGAGAATTTTTGGTTTCAAAAGGTTTGCCGCAAAAAGCAGTTTTGCTTTTAGATAACGCGACGTGTCACCCAGTTGAGGACCTAAAAAGTGATGACGGTTTAATTATAGCAATGAATCTACCACCCAATTGCACTGCGCTTATTCAACCGTTAGATCAAAACGTTATCAACTTGGTCAAATTAAATTATAAAAAAACTGCTCACCCACTTGTTTGGCGAGAAGGGAAGAAATTCGT
Source organism: Leucophora obtusa (assembly GCA_949987735.1). Taxonomy (NCBI): domain Eukaryota; kingdom Metazoa; phylum Arthropoda; class Insecta; order Diptera; family Anthomyiidae; genus Leucophora; species Leucophora obtusa. Next base: position 223,428,802 of record OX465295.1, read on the forward strand.
AGCTCAAACTAAAAAAATTCAATCTCAAAAATGGAGTTCAGATTCTAGCTACGTCCTGGGATAAAATATCAGTGTCCAATATCCAATAATCCTGGATCGCCTTGCTCGAATTCAGTAGTGAATGGAGTGAAGAGGGTAACATGCCCTTAAATATTTTATAAAATATAATTCAGAAAGAAAACGAAGATCTTTCAACTATTAGTACACTTGTAGCTCAAATTGGTACGGAACATCTTTTCACGAATGCTGACATAAACAACTGGATTCAAGAAGAATTTCATGTGGAAAATAATGAGGAGCAAATGGAATTATCAGATACGGAATCGGAGGATTTATACGATAGTGGCCATGAAGAAAACAAAATTAAAGTGGATGATGCTATAACATCGATAAACATATGCATACAAAGGGCTTTCGAAAATGATAAGCCGTCAACAGCACTATATGAACTACGTGATTCAGCTTTTATTTTAAAAAATAATTTGCCAAAAAAGCAACTCAAAATCTCCAATTTCTTTAAAAATATTTAAAATGTAAATATATCAATAAAAACAATTCTAATTTTAAAAATTACATAAAATTTTTCAATAAAATTTTGGGTTCTGTTATCGCGAAAATTCAGTTTTCGCAACAGGTCTGGTTTTTAATTAGTCGCGAAAATCGAGTTTGCACTTTAAGATCCGGCTGTAAATGCCGAAAATATAATGAAAAATTAAGAAAGGCGACCCCTACGTTCGGCAAAAAAAATAAAATTTCAAAATTGCCTTGCAAAAATACTTCATATTCGAAGGTGTACCGCGCATTTTTTTTTTGCCTGTAAGTATATTCATTTATAGCTACAAAGCAAGCTGCATTTATGGCTCACAAAAAGTCTTCGTTGGAAGAAAACGAGTATTCGGTAACTTGCGAGTTTTCCGAAAATGCTACTTTTTTGTCCAGGATTCTGTTCAAGGCTTTCTAAAGAATAATAGCCAAGCGATATTTTACCCAATAGCAATTTATTATAAACCAAAATTCCCATTTGGCAACCACCATTGCCCACTGTCCACCAATTCTGTTAGCACATGTTCTTTCATTGGCTTTCAAACACGAATATCAGCTCTTTTGAGATCAAAAACTATTTGATGCTTTAGATTTTCTATAAAAAATTTACATAATAAAATTCCGATGGTATTCTAGATTAGGCTCTTATCCGGAAAATGTATCCGTTCCATAGCTTCTGTAGATATTTTGAGTTTAAAAGCATCTCTAAATAAGTCGATTTTAAAAACCTGATGCGTTGCCAATTTGAAAAATTAGTTTTTATGAACGTTTTTTCTTGAAAAAAATACATAAAATTTCCCTTCCATAAGTCACAACATTAAGTCACAGCAAAACAACAAACAAACAAAAAAATAACCCAGAAAAGAATTTTTAGAAATGGCAAGCTTTTTTCCGCAGATGGATCCAATAGGTATTAATATCATCTATGCTTTTCAGATTTTAATTATTTCATTCGATTTGAACCCTTAAATACATGATCTCTTCGATTTTAACCATTTATATATGATTTCTAAAGGCGTGTACATTTCGCGAAAAATACAAAAAAAAATTATTATAGAAAAAAGATGATTTTTATTGAAAAATATTATTTTTTGCCAAATAGCTAAATTGTGATTATTTTAACGTGTATGAAAAAAAAAATAAAAAATCTATAAACTGTGAATTATACATTTATTGTTTTAAATTTTTCACAAACATACGAAGCAAAACCAAGATTTTTCCTATAACTGTTTAAAAAATTCGAGCTAAACTACAATAAAAATTTGTACAGAAGGGACCCCAGTGCCCAAAAATGCAGTTTTTGCATCAAGTGGGTTTGTTTATTAAAAAAACTGGTATGTTGCCAAATGGCTACACCATGCATTTAAGGATTAACAGCAAAGCAACTAAACAATTTATAATTTTAAGGCTGATTTGGTGTTACCTAGTACACGGATGAGATCATTGCTGAAATCCTGGAAGAGAAATTTATGCATATTTTTAGAAAAAATATTCATAAAAACTGATTTTACAACCTGGCAACGCATCAGGTCGTAAAAATCAACTTACTCAGGGATGTTTCCAAACTGAAAATACTAAAGCTATGGAATGACCCATATATTATATATTTTAAGATACTAGAGTGTCTTTAGTACGATACTAACCTTAGTTAAAAAATGCATAACTTTTGCAAATGGAAACTTTTTTGCTTGAAATTTTGCAACAGTTTTTAGAGGTGACCCCATATTATACTAAAAGTTGGACTTTGGAAACATCTTGGAAAGCTATGCTGTCATACAAAATGTTTGAATAATCGCGATTTTAATGTATAGGCCGCTATAGATGAACACGTTTTTTTTTTGTTGAAATATTTTCCTTTTAATTGCTTCTTTACTAAGCCATATCATTTATTACGGCCGATTTTGCTTTCACTGATTCAATTGGCTAAAACCTGAAAAAACCGTAAAAATCCTTCTTAAACGCGAAAAGTGGTTTTAATATCAAGTTTTATGCATCAAATTTTAAGCCTAAATATGAATACAGGTCCTGTGCCTACATTTCACCACAAAAAATTTATTTCGATTGCATTTAAAAATTTTTGTATATAAAAAACTAAATGGACAACCACCAAACTTTAAAGACTTTTAGCGAAAAATCTGTACCATTGATCGAAAAATAAAACACGTCATTGTAATCAGCATGTCCGAAATATATAGAATTGATGGTCAGAGCTCTATTAATTTTTAAAAGTCAAGATTTTAGTGTTATTATAATAAAAAATTATAAAATAAAAACGTACTTTTATCTTCTGAATAGTTGTCAGGCGATATTATATTTCTAACTTCCAGATGATATTTTGGCGATATATACGCTACTTTTTTTATCGTCCAGATGATAATTTAGTGATATCGTGATAATTCGCGCGAATTATCTATATTTTTTACTATAAAATCTGCAGCAACCTAAGTAAATATGTATTCCATCCGGCTATTTTTGGAATATATCTTTTTAAATATATGTATGTATTTACAAAAAAATATATTTGCAAATCTTTTATTTGAGTGGTCTTAGTACCATTATTAAAATAGAGACCAAAAAAACATAAATAAATATAAAATTTAAGTGAAAGTTGGGGCGGGGATTGGTTTTTCAGGCCACATTCCTTTTGTTATCATTTTATTTAGATTAACCCTGGGAAATTTTCTGTTCCCTGGGAAATTTTCTGTAACCGCTTCTACTATCAAAAATACCAAACTTTAGGGCCCGGTAGCGACCCCTAAACCTTAATAAAAAAAAAAAAAATTGAAAAAATCATGTGTTAATTTTTCACGGTGCTTAATATATATTCGGGTTGGCCCATACCAAAATCCAACTTTTGTTTTTTATGAACCAGCCTAGTGGTGGGGTTTCTTGAAAAAGTAACAAATAAGTTTAAAGGCCTGTTTATCTAAAAAGAAACGAAAACTATACGAACGATAGGGACACGAACGAACACGTAACAAATTTGGTTTATGTACCACGATTCATAATTTTCGTGTAGACTTACGTGTGTTGCGTTAAGTAAAAGTATTGCCATCAAATTATATTCGATTTATTCTAAGTTGTCTTAAAAATGTTGGTTAAAATATTATTTAATGGCAACCTTTTTTAGTATTTTGAATAAACAAAACAAAATAAAAAATTTGTATTGTAATTTATTTTAATTTTCTACATAGATGTTTAATATAAATGTGATAAACTAAATGTGATTTCAAACAAATGTGAATAAAAATATAAATGTGATAAAATAAAAGTGATAATAATCATAGTAATTCCTTGTGAAATAATTTGAAAAGTTGAAGTGGACTATGGTTAAATTGCACTTCATCAATATAAGTTTCATCCATCAATATTACAAAAAAAATTTGTTATACACACAAAAAAAAAATAAAGGTAATATTGCCCAAAATTGTGGGGTGATATCACCTATTTTCAAAGGCAACATAGAGTTTCCTATGTTTTACGGCAATATTGCTATAAAAAATAGGCAATATTTATTTGACTTTTGTGTTCGAAAAATCACCTATAATTTTTGTTAAATTAAATATAGGTCTATTACCTATTTTAACGTAGGCGAAAATTCGGTAATATAACATTGATATTAGGTATTTTCTTTTTTTTTGTTGCAAAAAGTAATGCATTTTATTATTTTATAAAATTAAAATTTATTTATTAAAAAATAGATAAAAATACATATAGATTATACAAATGGTTTAATTATACAAATTAAAGATAAAAATACTACAATATACAATATAAAATTGGCGGTTTTTTATATAAAAAACACACAAGAAAGATCACTGACCGATTCCCTGAAATTTGGGTATGTTATGGAGGAGAGAAAATTATTGAACACTTATTTTTTTAGCGGCCCAATCGCATATTCGGAGGAGGTTAGAAATTTCTGGATTTTTATATTTTTAAGGTTTTTATAAAAGTCGCTAGAATCTTGAGGTTTTTTGAAGAAAATATTCTTTTTCTGTACTCACAATCTGAAGATTTTTCTATAGAAAAATGTCCTCAGGATCTGAGGCTTTTTCTATAGAAAGCGACCTCAGAATCCGAAGGTTTTTCAGTAGATTATTTTTGAAAAGTCTTCAGTTTTTGAGCGAATTTCTATAGGAAAAGGTCCTCATAGTATAAGGGCTTTTTATAGGAAGAAGTACTCGAAATCCCACGGTTTTCTATAGGAAAAGGTCTCAGAATCTGATGGTTTTTCCATATGAAAATATCCTCGGAATCTGGGGCTTTTTTATATAAAAATATCCTTAGAATCTGAGGCTTTTTTATAGGAAAATATTCTCAGAATCTGAAGCCCAGCAACAAAATTAATTGTATCAACAAAATTAATTGTAAAAAACAATAGTTTTTATCTATTTTGTCAGTTGTTTTTACACTCATAAATAAAGCCTATACAAATAGGTCAAAATTATGCTGGTGCAAATACATGTACTATTTCCTGTTATTTTAGCAGAATTTTGACCTTATTTTACGGACTTTTTAAGAGAAAATAGCAGAAAAATTAGGTAAATTTAATCAGAACGCGTTTAACAGACTTTTGTACTAACTTTTTTTATGAGTGTACCTATTTTGTCAGTTGTTTTAAAAAAAAAATTATTACGAATTTGTCAGTTAATTTTATGACATTGTTAGTTATTTTTAATTCATTTGTTAGCTATATTTCAACAGTTAAAAATAATAAAAATTTTTTATTTTTTTTAAAGGCAAACAGTTTTGTCGCCTTTTTAACTGCATATAACTTTGTTTTAACTGCCATTTCAGTAGATTATACCGACAAACTTTTTTGATTGTGTAGAAAAAACCGTGTTGGGAATTAAAGAAATACCTTTTTCAATACATCAACAGGCTAGAGTATTTTGTATTCTTTTTTTTTTTTTGTTTTTGCCTTAAAATATCCTGCCTCTTAAAACACACAATAGTAAAATAGTTAAAATGTCGTTTGCAATAAAATTGCATTGCCGAAATAAATAAATGAAAAACCTTTATCCAAAAGATAACGTTTTCAAAATAACCGACACAGTATCGTTCTGTTTGCCAACCATGAAAAAAGACCATACATAGTTACGATAAAAACACCTCTAAATAGCTTAAATCGTACATAATAAGCTGTTTAGAGGTGTGTTTAGCTTTATCTCTAGAAGCTTTCTCTCGCGTGTAAATTTGCCTTTAGGAATAACACCCAAATTTTTGCTATATAAAACCACTCACTTTCCGAATAGTTTTTTAACTGAAAAACTCCCTGATTCTTATAGAAAATTACTCGAGCCATGAGGACTTTTCCCTTTATGAATTCCCTTCGAACCAAAAGTTTTCCAATAGGAAACCCTAATACTAAAAATGCCTATGAATACCGCTTCAGTTTACAAAAATAAGTGTTATTATCCCCCATGCCAAAATCAAATCCAATATGATACTTATAGGAGGAATCGTGATCATATTTACGTTCTTTAGTTTTTTTTCTTAACTGGAACGGTACCCAGCGCTGTATGATAAATTGGAATAATAGAAAAATTAACCTAAGTACATTTTGGAAAACGGCGTTCTTTGTTGAGAAAAAGAGTGTCTTGACGTACAGGAATCCCCAATGTTTGGAATTCCCGATTCTGTTTTCTTTTTCCACATTTCATTCAGCATGTGTTGAGTTGAAGGTTTGAATATTTTAAAGTTTGAGTATTAGTACCATAGTATGGAAAGCAATTCAGCATCCAATCCTTATAAGACCGTCTGAAAAATAAAAGAATAATTTAAACTTTATTTTTTTAATATAACATTTAACACTGCCTTACCTCGTTAATCTTTTCTTCTGTATATTTCATACTCTACATTTTTGTCATTAAAAAATCTTAAAAAATAAATATTGATTAAACATTAAAAGTAAATAAAATATTTTAAATTTGTGACATTTCGAATTGCAAATTTTCGGAGGGTTGCCTACATTAATAAGTTAAATCTACAATGCCAATAGGTAAAATAATTAGCTGTTGGCATAGGTAATAAAACTATTTTTATTAATAACATACAAAAATAGGGTACCTATGCCAACCAAGGCAATATGCACTCTAATATTTTTTTGTGTGTATATGCATCAATATTAGCTGTGTTTGTGTGACTCTCTATCAGTGTTATCAAGAACGATTTTGACAGTTTTTCAACGTATTCCGGCTTTCTACTGTCAAAATTGTTCGAGATATCATTAATAGGAATGCCGCACAAACGCAGCTATTATTAATTAATAAAAAATATATATTCTTGTAAATATTTCCCCAATTGCATTGTGCATTACTAAGAAAAAAATTAAAAATTTAGAATATTGTTCATCATTTAATTTTAAACGAAAGCAATTTGGTTGTCGTCTGATTTTGACTTAACTGATAATTTGTTTCGTTTTGGATGAACCAAACTTAGTACGAAATTCTTATGTGATTACGTTATCGTTCAATAAAATGTGAAATTCGTCATACGTGAACCAAAAAAGGTGATCGTTCGTAATTTTAACGAAAAATTATTTTCGTTCGTAATAGATAAACAGGCCGTAAAATGAAATGCGATTATCAGAACAATTCAATTTAGGGTAAGTTCCATAGTTCCTTTTCAATTATATTCAATCAATTCGCCTGTTCAAAATGCAAAAAAAGAGACCTTCGCATACAAAATAAGATTTCAAATAAATTCGGCGCTCCAGCCATACAAAAAGAGAGTCCTCCGAAAACAAAATAGATTCCGAAAAATTTTCCATCCAACCATTTACAATGGAGACCTCCGAATAAACAAAAGTTGATTTTAGCTGGTTCCCTCACAAGGATTCAGGAATTGAGACCGACCAACACAAATAAAATAAATAAAACAAATTAAATTAGAATTAAAACAAAGGGAAATTGATAAACGTCATAAAAATGGTTTATTTATTAAAAAATAAAATGTTAAATATAAACATAACTGCAAATAATAAAAGAACTTACATTTGTTGACCCTTCTTCGATTATCAACAAACAAATTAAAATGACAATTTTAGAAGGTTTTTAAAAAGAAAATTAATTGGAAAATCGATATAAAACAAACTATTTAAACAAGTAGAAAATAAAAAAAAAAATAACACCGAATTTTGGCGGCCTTGGGCATTAGAGGGTTAAACTTGTTTTTCTTAAAAAAGAAAAATTAAAAAATACAAACGACGGCTAACGTATCACTAAAGCCCTGTTCATATTATTACACAAGTGTTTATACTTTTCCTTACACAAGTATGACAAATAAATCATAAGAGTTATTTTTTCTTCTAATCATTAATTTTTTTCACCATGAGTTGCTTTTAATCTTTATTTACATTTATCTATGAATTACACAACACTTGCGTTGGGACAAGTGGTAACTTTATAAAATATTTCAAAAAATAAAGCTTGTTAAAAAAATGTGAACTCTTTTTAAAATGTGTGCATCCATTTTGACATGTGTATAACAATTTGTGTTTAAACTATTATTCATTTTCTTTATACAACACATTTCTTACATTTGTAACATACTTGAGTGATAATGTAAACGGGACTTATCTGATCACAAGTAGCATACAATTATGACGCTACTAAAATAAGAAAGCGCTATCTCAACTTGTTGATCTAGCGATAGGTAATCAATTCGTTCACCAGATTGTTGAGGAGCAGATTAGTAACAGTTGAGCGTCTGGTAAACGCACCCATTGTTTGAAATTTGTTTTATTTGACGATTAAAACAGTAATATTGGTAAAAAGGCAATACAATTTTTTTTTGATTTGATATAGGATTTCAATAGTATAAATGTTATTCCACAGTAATTTATATGTAACAATTTAAAAATAAGATTAATAAAACAACTTATTTCCACACTATTTAGTTTATCTTCTTAAGTGTAATTCCTTCAAACGTTCTGTACAAGGAAACATTGGATTTCTGAAATAGATAAGAACAAAATTAGAAAAAATATTATAATATTTATATGTATTCGATTGTAGAACATTTTAGAAAAATTATATCGATGACTAATTAAAAAAATATCGATTAATTTAATTAAATTAAATGATAAAATTTAACATTTTTTACCGAAATCAAATAAGACATTTCTCACACAAAAAAATATTGTTTACTTTTTTCAATTAAAACGATTTGTTAAATTATTTCAAAGGTGTCAATTAAAAATTAATCCAATATATTAAATAATTGCTCAAAACTGCAACTTGGTTGACATTTTGTTTATTATATCGCTTAAAAGCATTTCATAAAAAAAGAGAAAAACATCAGCATATTGTTGTTGTTTTTTGTTTGTTTTATTTATTTAGTGGTTTTTATAAATGTTTATGATATTTTCAATTATTTTTTATAAATTCTCGTTAAGTTTATTACTTTATTTAGTTAAATTATTTTGTTTTTGCCATATTAAATCTAAATATTAATTTATTCTAGAACATTATTGTTAAATAATAATGTAGTTTTTGAAATTTTGTTTAAAAAATGTATAATTTTTTTAAACAAAAAATCGCAAAAAAATAAGTTAAAAATTATTTTTAATAAAATATATTTTATTTAGTTTTCAAAAAAAAATGTTGACAGAGTCCTTATGCTTCAGAAAAATGTAAAAAACTAATTTCTGCGATAGAATTTTTCATATAAGTATAAATAAATCTATCAACTAAATGAAAATTGCATGCAGATTTTATTTTAATGAAATTCAAGCTAAAAATAAAGAAATATATATTTTTTAAAGTTGGCATGCCACTTTATCCAGCTGATTATAGTATTATTTAGAAATTAAACAATATTGATCAATTTTTAATCCAATGAATTAATTTTTAATCAAATGCATATAATGTGTTATTTAGAATGTGTGCAATATTGATCAATTTTTAATCCAATGAATTAATTTTTAATCAAACTCGTAAAAAACCAATAAAAATCCTAATCAAATGTATCACTATTTTATTGAAAATATATTCAATTAAAGAGCTACAAATTTTTAATTGAATGAACAATTTTCGTGATTGGAGGAATTTCAACGATAAAATTGATTGAATAGGCGGTTTTCATGATTGAAATTAGTTTTTATTTTTTTGTGTGCTGTAATCAAGAATTTTATTCGATATACACATACAGGGGACAAAAACTGTACGAACTGGTTCTAGGACTGTAGACGGTACCTGTCGCTTTAACTTGGCACTGTTCTAGAGGGTGGTGGTTAACCCTCATCGGTCCCTCGAGATATAAAGGGTGTTTTTTTAAGCTAGATAGAACTTTAAATTGTAAAAAGTAACACAAAAAATTAAATTTTGATGAAACATTTTTTTTTATTTGTTTCAGTATACTCTGACAAATCATCATGAATAGACTCACGCTTGAACAACGCTACGAAATTATCCAAATTTACTTTGAAAATCAGTCGTCGATTCGCGCAACTTATAGACGCAAAATTGTGTTCAGCGATGAGGCGCATTTTTGGCTTAACGGGTTTGTTAATAAGCAAAATTGCCGCATATGGAGTGAGACCAATCCACAAGAGACCCTACAGACTCCATTACATCCAGAAAAATGCACCGTTTGGTGCGGTTTTCACGCTGGTGGCATCATCGGACCTTATTTCTTCAAAAATGAGGCCGGAGCTCGCGTTACGGTCAATGGAGATCGTTACCGCACCATGATCAATGATTTTTTGTTTGAAAATATGGATGACATTGATCCGGAGGAGATGTGGTTTCAACAGGATGGCGCTACGTGCCATACGGCGAACGCAACCATCGACTTATTGAAATCAAAATTTGGCGATAAGTTGATTTCGAGAAATGGACCTGTCAATTGGCATCCAAGGTCGTGCGATTTGACACCTCTCGATTATTTCCTGTTGGGCTACGTGAAGTCACTGGTTTATGCTGATAAACCAGCAACAATTGATGCCTTGGAGGACAGCATTGTTCGTGTTATTCGTGACATACGGCCAGCAGTGCTCGAAAAAGTGGCCCAAAATTGGACGTCCAGAATGCGCTTCGTCAAGAACAGCCGCGGTGCCCATATGCCCGAAATCATTTTCAAATGTTAATGTCACGTATTGATCTTTCCAATAAAAAAAAAATTTGATTACAATTTAATTTTTTGTGTTATTTTTTACAATTTCAAGTTCTATCGGGCTTAAAAAAACACCCTTTACATCTAATCGGTATGCATTGTATGCGCGTGCATACACATACATATATTTTTAAATGTAAAAAAGCTAAAAAAAATTAACAACCATTTATGTTTTGTGATTTTTTATGTTTATTATATTGTTTACTATCATATTAATACATTTGAACTTCATAAAGGTAGATTTAGAATGAAATTAAAATTAGAATATTACATATATTAGAAAAAAAATTTAATTTTTAACTTTTGTCAATTACACTGTGAGACAAATGGTAGGGGTCAGTGATCGGGTTCAAGCTACCGGGGAAAGTTATATCGGTAAAAAAGAAGTTATACGTGTCCCGGCGTTTCGCTGGGTCACGTCTAGGAATCGAGATATATCGATTTGAAGTAAGTAACTATCATATAGGGGAAATTGTCACCTTTGGTGGTCTTTTTTTTGACATAACTCGAGAACCACTAGTCCGATTTTTCTCAAACAATTTTAAAAAAATTAAAAATTAAAATTCCTTTAATCTGTTCATATAACGTTTTTCTATATACTCAACAGTTTTGCCGGTAAAAATAAATGTATGAAGAAAAAAATATTTTTTGCCTAAAATATTAAAAAAAAGTAATAAACAAAACGTTATTTGATTTTTATGGTAGCGGTAACAAACTAAAATACGGTCATATATGTGCGTGGACCTATGTATCTATGTAATAACCTAATAATTACCTGTAATAATTTTTAATTTTACGTGTTAATAATAAATAATATATAATAAATATTATCCAAACTCATTGAAACATAAAATCAATATTCTTGTCAAAATGAGATACCTTCACTTAATTGTGAATAAAAGCGAAACGCGTACATCGATTTTCATGATCTATGTCTCATTTTGTTTAAAGGTTATGTGACTTTGCGTGAAAGTAATACGACTTGCCTTTTTTCCGTTTTGGATTTTTTATGAATTTAAAAAATAAAAAAATTTAATATTTTAGGCAAAAAATATTTTTTTTCTTCATACATTTATTTTTACAAGAAAATAGAAAAACGTTATATGAACGGATTAAAGGAATTGTAATTTTTAATTTTTTTAAAATTGTTTGAGCAAAATAGGACTAGTGGTTCTCGAGTTATGTCAAAAGAAAGACCACCAAAGGTGACAATTTCCCCTATATGATAGTTACTAACTTCAAATCGATATATCTCGATTCCTAGACGTGACCCAGCGAAACGCCGAGACACGTATAACTTGTTTTTGACCGATATAACATTTCCCGTTGGTTTCATCCCATCCCTGACCGTCACATAGTGTTATTTGTACATTTTTCGCATAAATTGAAATTATGTTCAGCACAAATGAAATTTCTATACTTTTCACAGCGTGTAGCAAAAAGATTTTTGTTATTTTTATATGTGCAGATGTAGCATCGGCCTCGTTTTGATGTACTTGGTAAATGGCGAATCTCCCGAATTCTTTGAATAACACTGGAAGCATCATTACTTTGAGGTTGTTTTTTACGTTTAGTGATCTGTTTTTCAACGAGATTCAATCAAAGCTCCTCGATAAAAAGCGACGACGAATATTATGGTTCGTTTTAGAATTTTTCCAATTCGGGAACAATGCAATGAACGTCACGAATGCATTCAACGCACTAACATCAAGCATGTTACAAAATACTGCCATTGGCCACCGATTGTCTTTTCGTTTGCATATGTACGTAGCCACCATTTGATCCATAGTATCAACCACACTCTTGGTTTTGTTGTAGTCTTTAATGATGTTAGGTTTCTTCTGTTCACTATTCTCATTTATGCTGACAACATTGTGGTATGTACTGAGCAATGTCACAAATCGTTACCGGCGAGGAACATATGACAACATAACTGCTTGCAATTTATGTTCATATACAACTTCTGTATGATAAATTGGCTTTTGACGCATGTCGAGTAGAACTGAAGGAATTTCAGTCCTATTTTTCCTTATTGTTCCCAAAATAGACGAAACGGACATCGCCCACGATACGGAACTAACTGTTCATCTACGGTAATGTTTTTTCCTGGTGTGTATACAGCTTTCACATTATGATTCCATTTATTGTATACATTTCGAATCGGTGCCAATTTGTCACGAACAGAAGTACTTGTAGATGCAGTGTTATCCATACGTTATTCGCGGTCATCAAATCGAATGCAACCATGGATACGCTTGAACATTTTTAAAGACATTGTTGCTCTAAATATTGGCCGACCAGTTTCTTCATTCCACAGTTTAGTGACACATTCACCGTATGACCGATACACACCAGAAAGCAGCAACAATCCAAAGTATGCGTGCAGAGTGTCCAAATCAATGCTTTCCCCTTCGTCTTTGTACTTTCGCACACCATATAAATTCGTCATGTTCAAAATAATATTCTCAACTGGTCCAAGGAACATGTGAAATGCAGACGAAACATCAACTATATTAGCAGCTGCTAATGCTTTTGGATCTGAATTATAACAAAAATGAAACATATAATGAACATGAACCCATTACAAAGTGGGTAGGTTTTTACCTGAAGTGAAATTTTCTGCACGTCGAAATGAATTTCTTCGATTTATTTCAAATGGTTGCGATGAATATTAAATTTTCTTATTTTTTGAAAAATATTTATTTTCAGGATTTGCTGCATTTTCTTCTGCTAAATTTTGCTCAAGTGACTCAATGTCGTCTTCATCCGAATGCACGCTAACTTCACTTTCATCATTCTCCTCGTCTGATAATGCAAAATCATCGTCACTATTGCACTGAGATTCGCCCGCTTCGCTTTCCAAATCAAAATCCATTTCTAGTTCATCTCGCTGCCTTCTTTCAAGTAAAACTCTATCCATTTTTTATCAAATACTTCGAAACACAACCAAAATTCAAATAAATGCGCAAACAAACTTCACTTATGTGTGTTCCAGAACAAACTGAATTTCATAAAATGAAAAAATAAGAGCGTGCTATAAATCCACACACAAAAATAAGCGGTAATTCCAGGTACCTGCTTATATGTATACGTACACATACACAGGGACCGATTCGTAACTATAACTACACAGGCAAATACAGTAAGGGTACAAATTCAAAAACGGCTTTTTTTGATTGTTCAGGCAAAATAATTCTACTTTGCAAAATACAAGGTTATGCCGCTGAACCGTTTTTATTTTATTCAAGGTTAAAAATCCCCCGATGAGGGTTAATTGACATCTACCAAGTAAAAAATGGGGCTTACCTGTAAGCAGGTTTTTATGGGAAAAAAATAAGTAATCCCTTACAAACCTGCTTACATATACCATGATTTTTATATGGCGTTTTGATTTTTATATAGATTTGGGAAAAATAAGCGCGGACTTTAGCGCATAGAAAACGTTGTAATTGCATGTGTTTCAGAAAGCGCATTTCTCTAATTTATTTTACATTAACTATTAATGTAGATATTAATTTTAATTATAATTTTATACAAATTAATATTATTATTTTTTTTCTTAAGAAAACACACATATTTTTTTCCCCACCTCATGGTAGTCCTTCAGTAGTAAGTTTACTGACTAATCACTTTTTAATAATAATCAAAAACATCAAATGCAATCGGCAATAAATAACTCGGTAAAACTCGTATAGATCGTTTAAAATCAACGACATCAAATTTACTGCATTCCAACCTGCATTATTGTAAGGAATTAGAGTAAGCTGCTTACACCCGCATCCTTGTAACCGAAAAGAGTAAGCTAATAATATTTTTGTTTACTTTTATATGGAAATAATTTTTAATATTTTATTTTTCATTGCTGCTTTGCAGTATGCTATATTAGTAAGCACTTATATCAGTGCAATTGTTTTATCCTGCTTCTAAAAACCTATAATGTTTAAATATCAGGACCTGCGATAAATGCTGATGCCAGTTTTTCTAGTATTCATCATCTACTTAATTTGAAAAATCATTATTGTGCCTATTTTTAGGTTAGACGAAGCTCATAAAATTTATTGATGTGTTCAATATCTCTGTGGTTTAAAGTCCTAAAAACTAGTACGATAGTTCCTAAAAACATTCAGTCTTTAATTCAAAATTTGTATGGAATTTGATAGGTATATAAATACAAGAAGTTTTTAAAAACTATTAGTTTTTGGTGTAAATGCATTATACCACAAAAATTTATTTGTCTTAAAATTTTGCTATATCGAGAGCCTATATTCAATATGCTCTATCGGAAAAAAGACGATTTTTCAGGGGGGTTTTGGTTCAGTATATCCTGTGTATTCTTTAATTTGGTAGCTATTGTATTCATCATTAAAGTTCACTTTAAACATAATTTCACCACTTGTTGTTAGTGATCTTAATTGTGCAACTGTTGGATAATTTTTGGCTCGACCAAGTCTAATGCTGGAAAAGCAAATAAGTTTGGCATCATTGTAGTTTTTAAAAAAATCGTAATTTAAATACATTGCATAGAATGGTTTATTAGTTACAGTATTATTAATTTTTACTTAATAGTTTGTTATCAAAAAACATTTGAATGGAAAATTTTGATAGGGTGTATTTAATAGACGTCCCTGATACAAAGGCCTAAGTGAGAGCAGATTTGTATAATATTTTGGTACAATTCTAAAAAAACCTTGCAATTAATTTACTTAAATACGATAATACATAATAAAGATCCTAAAACAGGCTGCTAGACTAAAACGAGTCAAAAAGTTAAAGTGGGCATGCCGACTATATAATACCCTACAACAGTCTGGTTAAAAGCCAACTAATGTTTGGATCCGAAATTCGAATGGGTTAAAATGGACTTGTGTCAAAATTTTCTATAAAATGATAAAAGATGAGAAAATCGGAAATATAGCCCATATGGTCGATAGGTCCAAATATGGGCTATATTATATGTTCTATCTAGAATCAATAGGCTTTGTCCCTGGGACATTGAAATATCTTCGTTTTTGTGACCTGAAGCGTGTAAACAAGCCAATTTTGGGGGAGGGGGGTCCTTTATATGAGCAATAGGTCTAAACATGGACCGATTTTAACCAAAATCAGTCCTTTAACCAAAATCAGTATGGAATCTACCAAGATCGACAGTAAAATATCCTAAAATTTCCCGTGGTAGATACTTTACGTTATGATCAAATTAGTGTTTCCAATTATTCGACATAGGCGGTTAACCGGTTAATGCATTATTCGAAAAATCACTTAAATTAATTAACCGGTTATTCGGGTCGGTTAATCGAGAAAATTGGCGATTAATCGATTAATCATTTAATGCAAAATTAATGTATTTTCTTACCTTTTTATCAATAAAAACACAAAGGCCTAACTTTTTTAATATTAAAAACTAGAAGAGCCTTTTACATTGAGCCATTAATATAAAAAATTTTAAGCTTGAAAATACCAATTTACTCTGCAAAAATCAAAAAAAAAATGTCTTTAAAGTTTGTCGGTTGTCCATTCAGATTTTTATATAAAATATTTTTCAAATGCAATTAAAATGATTTTTTTTTGTGTTAAAACGTAAGCACAGGACCTGTGTCCATATTTACGATATAAATGCGATGTGCTAATCTTGATATTTAAACCACTACTTAGCGTTTTATATAGGTTTTTATGGTTTTTTGCTATTTCGGCGACTAAAGTACAAATGTACAATCGACCTCAATAAATGTAATGCCTTAGTAACACGCAAAAAATAAAACATGTATAATTGCCGAAGTACTTCGGTAATATACAACTTCAAAAGTTTTCTACTAAGTTACACAATTCTTTAATTAAAATATAATATTTTTTAATTAAAGTTACAAAAGAAAAAACTTAGGTAATTTAACATATTTTGAAGTGCATACAAATGGAATGAGCCAAAAACTAAGTCAAGTTGACAAAAACTAAAAATTGCTAAATCTATATGTATTTTTATATTAACTTACAACAAATACTTTTGAAGTTGTATTTTACCTAAGTACTTCGATAATAATACACTTTTTATTTTTTCCGTGAAGGAAGCAATTGAAAGGAAAATATTTCAATAAAAAAATGAATTCATCTATAGTATTCATCCTATACGTTAATATCGCGAATTTTCAAATATTTTATATTGCAGCATAGCTTTCCAAGATGTCCCCAAAGTCCAACTTTTTGTATAATATGAGGTCACCTCCAAAAACTGTTCTTGCAAAATTTCAAGCAAAACAGTTTCCATTTGCAAAAGTTATCGCAATAAATACATTTTTTATTAAGGGTAGTATCGTACTAAAGACACTTTAGTATCATTCAGTTTTTAGATTTTTGTTTATCTTCCAATCTCCTCCGTGTTTCAATAGACGAATTCCAGCGAAATTTCATTGAATCAATATAAAAATTCATAAAAAGCATGTAGACAATTCCCTCAGTGTGCTCAGAGACCATTAATTATAGAGATAGGAAATCAAAACTTACACTACTCACTCTATCGGTGAGTAGTGAGTAGTAGCGCTTGAATTTATTATTACCTGAGCAACTATTTAGTATCAGTTTAATATAAGTTGAGCCTATATTTAAAATGTCAAAAACTGCACAAAATAAGGGGGAATATATTCAAATAATAAAATTTGAAATAATTTTAAATAAAAAAGAAAATTGTCAATTTTTTGAACAAAGTGCCATCTAGTGACAACGATATTTTTATAACTTATTTTTTTGGTGATGCCATACCCCTGAGTGTGCTGTAACAAATGTCAAATGCCAAACAGATTAAAATTAAAAATTATGAAGTTTTGGAAAAAAAGCAAAAAATTACATATTAAAAATGTAACCGGTTAATCGACCAATTTTAACCGATTATTTGAGTTTTAAATTATTTGTTTCGACATTAACCAATATAGAGGCGATTAATCGAGGAATCGGTTAATCGATTAACCAAATTGGAAACACTAGATCAAATAGAACACTTCCTTATTATGTTCCATAGACTGAATAAAGAAAATAAAAGAAGCCACAACGATAAGCAAAGACAATGTCGAGGCCTCGATATCAAATCGACAAGGTCGGGCAGAGTGTTCCAAATGCGATGCTAAATTTTATTTTTATATATGCCACTTATGAGAGTTATAATTTTTATTTTCTATCGCTATCAGTGTTGCCACTTTTTGAATAATTATTCAAAAACGGGACTGTTTACACATTCCTTGGATAATTTTTGAATAATGACATTTTTGTGTAGTTTTTGTGTAATTTCGCTGTTTACTAAAAAGTTTACTTAATTCCATACTTTCAAGTCCCACAGTTGATAAAATGAGTTCATTTGTAGAACATCTTGCACAAATTTTAAGTTTCTGGTTAATTATTTTTGTAAATTTGTTCTACGCGAAACCCAATTTAGTTGGGGGAAGTCAAAAAAGTAGTTTTTTATATTATTTGTATATAAACTCAATATTATGTTAATATTTTGAGAAAATATTTGTCAAACTGAATGCAAAATAAATAAATATTTTGGTCTTGAGTGGCATTTGAAATTAAGCAAAAGAAATTTGGTTTTGTTATGATTGTGACTTTCTCATGAGCGAGGGATTTGATCAGACAATAATTTTCTTTCGGCTGTACAGTGGGGCAGATCAAAATATCTTTTAAATAATTCATTAATTCAGTCTTAGTTGATATGCAAAGGCTATTTTTACTATAAGTGGCACTCCCGTTCGGTCTATGGTTTCAGGCCTGAAAACTTAAGCTCTCTGACAGTGTGAAATTTCACAGCAACGTAGCCAGTCGGTAAGAAGTGCATTATTTCCAAATTATTGTATTTTGATTCTGGCCCACTGTGCGCAGGAGAGTCCAAAGGGCCACATATGTGCATGTATTATTTTTTTTTATAAAAATAACGATTATTTTAAACTAATAAAAATAATATTAATTTGTTGTATAATTTCATACGGTTTTGGATAATTTTTGACCTACGGCTGTGTATTTTTTTGCTTTACTGGTGGCAACACTGATCGCTATTCAATGAAATAATGTAAGTTTATTTAAGAAATTGAAGTATATATTTGAATTTATGTCGGAAAATAATGCTAATTTTCTATACCTTAAATGGAAAAATTTAGTTTTTAATAAATATTCCTATTATTTTTAACAATTTTTTTTGGATTTTGTTTTGTAACAATTGTACACATATTCTCCTAGCGCCGTCATATGACGACAGGCAATAACTACGGATCAATATAAGATAGAATAATTTCAACCTCAGTTTCGTGTTCCTAGGGCCCTCATAAGCAAATCGTGTAAGTTTCAAACACTTGGAGAATTCTTAATTCAGCAGAATATGGGTTAAATCGCAGTGGTTGTCAAAAATTAATCTGTTACTTTATATATTTCCCCGTAGTGAGCACGTCGTTCTATAAATTTTTATATGGAAAACCGAATTTGGAAATTCCGAAAACGTATTTTAGGGGACACACTAATAAACAAACATTTAAACGACCTTAATATATTAGGCACAGTTCTGTATTATACTGTAGGGTACAATTTTGTTAAATATATGTAGTAATATTATATTTTTATTAAGTCGATTACCAAAATGTTCCGATAGACCACATTGCATTCAAAAAATAAAGTCTTATATCCGATAGACGAATAACAAATAATGAAAAAAGGATACTAAAATACATTTTTTCTATCTGAAATTTTTGTCAGAGATGTAGCCGTCATTAGTGAAGAGTTTTCCATCAAAAAGTAATTTTCGAAAAATCTTCCGATAGAGCGTATTGAATATAGGCTCTCGATATGCTATTATTTGTAACTCTAGAACAGATTACTCATAAGTTATGACATAGGTGGTGATCGGTAAAAAAAAGTTTTATTCGTATATATAAAACCTCAAAAATGGGACAATTGTAATAATAGTAGAGGAATATAAAAGTTTAGAAATTTAACTTACGTATTTGAGCTAATTATAAAAATATTTGAAGGAACATGTTGAAGATTCGAATTGAGGCAAAGTAAATCTGCCGCCGTCACAGATTTCCATGTTGTTACGTCCAATGCAGTTTCATTATATTCATCGATTTCTCTTTGATACCACTGTTGCAATTTTGTAAATTGTTCGCCTGAAATGTAAATATTAAATGTGAAACTAAAAACTATTCGACTGTAAAATATATATATGTAAGTATGATCTTAGTGCGTAGTAAATTTAAAAGTATAATGTCCAAAAAGTTTAATTGTTTGCAAATTAAAAATCTTAACGTGCCTATTAACAGTTGTGACCAGTTGGAACCATACACACAGAAAAAACGTTAGTTTGAAATCGTTTTAAACTAGAAAAACTCTATAACTTTATCAAATATATAGTTCTTACTAGTATATTACGGTTCTTACTACATCATTTTCTTAATTGAAACAATTAAATGTTTGTTATTACTGCTAAATATCTAATACAACCAAATATATATGTGACCTTCCCCGAGAAAAGGGACCTAGTGTGTGAAAATTAAAGTTTCATAACGCATTATCACTTTGAACACGCATTATCGTTTATTTCGTTTTTATGGGGTAAATAAATTTTGATCAGAAATCTAACTCATTTCATCTTATTCTACACCCTTTTAGGTACCAGAATCCACTCTTAAGTCCAAACCCGTTTTTTGATACACTAGGTCCCTTTTCTCGGAGAAGGTCACATATGTATCATAATACGTCAAACATCGTCAGACTCAATCATTAGAGGGTTAAGACTAGGGCATTCAATCGATTAATCGTTATTTGATTTAAAAACGCCAAATTTCGTATAACGAATAATTCGAATAATTTAATACGATTAATCGATTAATCGAAATTGACAAAAAATTAAAAAAAATTTTAAAAAATATATATAATTTTATTAAAATAAATATGCTAAAATCCCAAACTTGTTTAAGAAATTGTGAAAAATAATTTGGTGTAGACTCGTACCAACCCGGATTTCATTTTGGACTAAGATAAACATCAGCGGACAACTTTTTAGAATTTCTAGAAATCTTTATTAGCTTAATGACTGTTATTTTTGGTCGGTTTAAGATCAAATATGACAAATTTATTAGCTTAAACTCAGTGAGAATTTTTTGTTTTCTTCTACACTCATAATAAAAGCTCGTAGAAATAGTTAAAAATTCTGCTAAAATAACAGAAAATAGTACCTGCATTTGCGCCAGCAGAATTTTCAATGAAGTTGAGAATTATGGTCTGCTTAATTTAGGTAAGCTAAATTTTACACACTGCTAAATACGCAGACAATGCTAGTTAACTTAAAACCTAATTTCGTAAAACACTTGTGTGAAGTGAAGGGAACTTTCAATGTAAATTGTTTTTGTAACAAAAACAATTTCTATAGAAATAACGCAACACTTCACCGAAGTGTTTTACAAAATTACCCCCTTAGCTAACAAATTTGAGCTAAATTCAACAGAAACATTACCTGATTTAACTGAAAATTTCTGTCTTGGTTTTTGGGCTCTACGGATCTGTCCCGAGGTGGCTTATAAAGATTGATAATTTCAGAGTTTTGAATTATTGTCCATTTTGCTCTATCTCGCTTAGTTTTCGAGATAATAAGCCATTTTGTGATTTTCAATAAAAAATTATGAAAATATAGCACCATCTTTATGTGATATTGATAGCAGAGACACAAAAATATAAACATTGGGAAGTAATTGTGGTTTAAGTTATCTGAAAAATTTGTAAAATCAAGAAACATAAATTCCTAAAAATTAGGATGCAAAGCTTGTTTAAATACGGATGAAGTAATTGTTATGGTAAATGGAATTTACAAAAATATTAGTTTAATCCTAAATTTTAAGACAAAATAACAGAAAAAATCAGTTCATTTGAGCCAGAACGCGTTTAACAGTCTTTTGTACTAACTTTTTTTTATAAGTGTAGGAGGGTTAAGAAACATCTAAATATGCAAGAAAAACAAAAACAACAAAAAATTGTCACATTTTGCTGTGTCATCTTCCAAAATACTAATCTGTTGTTTTGACAGATCTTGCAATGTAGTGGTATCTATTTAACTATAATCAAATTTTTAATTATTTTTTTTACAATTTTTAAAATATTAATATTAAACAAAAGCCTTAATAACACTGTGAGACAAATGGTAGGGGTCAGTGAACGGGAAGGGTTCAAACTACCAGGGAAAGTTATATCGGTAAAAAAGAAGTTATACGTGTCCCGGCGTTTATATATCGATTTGACCTTTGGTGGTCTTTTTTTTGACATAACTCGAGAACCACTAGTCCGATTTTGCTCAAACAATTTTAAAAAAATTAAAAATTACAATTCCTTTAATCTGTTCATATAACGTTTTTCTATATACTCAACAGTTTTGCCGGTAAAAATAAATGTGTGAAGAAAAAAATATTTTTTGCCTAAAATATTAAAAAAAAGTAATAAACAAAAGGTTATTGATTTTTACCGGCAAAACTGTTGAGTATATAACGTTATATGAACAGATTAAAGGAATTATAATTTTTAATTTTTTTAAAAATGTTTGAGCAAAATCGGTACTAGTGGTTCTCGAGTTATGTCAAAAAAAGTTATATCTCGATTCCTAGGGGTGACCCAGCGAAACGCCGGGACTCGTATAACTTGTTTTTGACCGATATAACATTTCCCGTTGGTTTCATCCCATCCCGATTTTGACTGTCGCATAGTGTAATTAATGGCCAATCTAATAAAGCTTGTTTAGTGAGTACTCTGCATTCATATTATCCTTTAGCAAATAATAATGGATAATAATGGATGGAAGGACGTTCACGTAGAGGGAAAATAAATTTTCAACAGAATTTTTCCTGCATTTACGTTTTTTATGTGTTCAATGCAAACGAAAGAGATACAAATTAATATAAGAGTTGTTCTTCGCTCGTTTAACTTATTAAACATATTATAGACAGCTGCGTTTACGTCTGGCTAATTCAGGCTTAACTTAAAATGCTAAATTTACCAGAAAGGTCTGCGGTGCGGTTCCTTCCAATTTGGATAAAATTTGATTTTGTGACGGAGAGGACAGAAAAAATAAACGTTTTGACAAAATATTATCTCAATTATTACACTTTTCATTTTTAGGAATTTTAAAAGAGTTACTGAAATTATTTTTGTTCATTTTTTTAAATAAAATTTTTAAAAATACAAAAAATATATGTATATTATTTTACATAAAATTTCTTTCGATTAATCGATTAATTTTTAAATTTTATTCGATTAGTCGGTTGAGCAAAAAACCCGAATAATTATTTGCACGATTAATCGATTAAAATAAAAAGCCGATTAATTGAAGTTAAGACACATACGTATATAATTATATACAACTACATCTGATATTAATTTTCAAACGAATTTTTTATATGGTAATTGATATTAATATAAAAATTTAAAATTAATCAAAATAATGTAGTGGCTAGGGTTGCCAGACGAGCTGAATTGAGCTGTATTGTCCAGATTTTTTAATGATTATCGAAAAAAAAATTTTAGAAAAAAAATCAAACAATGGTTTTTTAATACGAGAAATATTATTCAAGTTTAAAGATCAATAGTTCTTGTTATTATTTATTATAACAAAACCCAGTTCAAATGTTATTTTTATTTTTAAAAGTTTAACAGAATCTTGTAAAGATTTTCAAAATTCTTTTTTAAACTTCCAAAGGTTCTGAATTGGCAAAAGGCGTAACCTAAAATACGAAATATAAATATGTGGCAGAAAAAGTAATTTAAAATTATTATAAACAAAATACAGAATATTTATTAATGTTTACCTATAATTTTTATTGATTTATGTTATAAAAAAGTAGTTTATTTGGTACAGGAGTAGTTTTAATATATTTGCTTAGGCCGCCATAACACATTTTTGACAAAATGTATTGTCTTGACCGGCACTGAGATACTTAGGAATATTAAAAAGAAAATAAGAGAATTTCGTTTGGCAATTTCAATTTGAAAACCAAAAACTGATTGTTACTGGTAAATTTAAAGTCATAAAAAAGGTTTGAAAAGACAATTTTGTGTATTGAACATTTAGGTGGAATAAAACTGAATTGTTATTCGGTTGTTACTAGTGTTTCCAATTATTCGACGTAGGCGGTTAACCGGTTAATGCATTATTCGAAAAATAACTAAAAGTCATTAAACGGTTACTCGTGTCGATTAATCGAGAAAATTGGCGATGAATCGTTTAATGCAAAATTAATGTATTTCCTTAATTTTTTATCAATAAAAACACAAAGAGCTGCATCTTTTTGTTAAATATCAACGTTACATATAAACTTGATGTGTAAAAAAGTTTTCATATTCTATGGTTGCCCGAGTAAAAATAGTTATATATTGTCATATATCATGTGATTGGGCTACATCTGACAATGAATGGAGTCACATTAAGACACATTTCATTATATACAACTACATCTGATATTATTTTTTCAACGAATTTTTTGTAAGGTAATTGATATTATTACATATCCCCAAATCTGACTCCATATATAACTACATAAGCCTTATAAAACTAATCAAATTATATGTAGTGATCGATATGATTATATATGATTTGATACTAAGTTTTATAACACTGTATGTGTCGTCGTACTAAAAATATAATTTAATTTAATATAACATCAAAATTAGTTATCTGCAAATTCAGAGTTAATTACTCCCTAGCCAAATAATTTTCACGTGATGTTTTTGCATGTAAAATCATATTAAAAAATGATGCGTACGATTTAGAAGACAAAAGTATTCAAATAAATTTTTATTTTATGTTTTAAAATTTGGGTCTTCTTTGGGTGTTAAAACCATAGACATTTCAATGTCAATTTAATAGCTGGTATGCATAAAAAGTATGCCTACTATCAGACAAAATTTTATAAAATCAGATATTTTTATATCAAATTAGATATAATTTGATGTCCTGGATATGGACAAATCTCGGATCAAACTGTATCAAATTATATTTAATTTGATATAATTAGACACATGTAGATGACCCATTTTTCGGATCAAGTTGTATGTCGTTGTATATGGGGATTTATCAAAAAAGATATACTTATGTATGACACCATATTAAGATTTTTACCCGGGTGAAAAGTTTCGGAAGCTGAGGTTTTTTAAATTGAAACATTTCTTATACAAATGGGAAAAGGTCTATAAAAATATTGCTAAAGCTACTGAAAATTAGTTTAAATCACAGATAACCCTGCTGAAACTAAAAGATTATTTTGCCAAAATTAGTAAGTTGAGAACATCAAACCTAAAACTGTTACATTTTGATAATTTAATATAGATTTTTTTATTTCTGTAGAATAAAAATTTTAAAATGTGAAAAATTTTAGATACAAAATTTCTTTGGATACAATTTTTAATCAATTCTTGATCCATTCCCATTTTGTTGATGTAGCAGACTACATTTAATATGAGATTTTGATGCTTCAAATTGCATTGCACTACTGCCACTACTTTCTAAAGAAAACTGATGAAGGGGACCTGGAAAATCCCCGAAACGATCGTCTTTTCATTCCTGAAAGTGTAGAGGTTTTTGAAAGCAAAAACGCTGTGAAGTATTTGTCAGGAGAGTATCCTGATGAAGAAAAATGGGAGTTTTTGAAAAAAGTACTTATTATGTTAATTTATAATAAGGAAATTGGCCTCGAACTAAATTAATAAATTTCTAATTAATCAATTAAAAAGGTCGAAAAAAACAATTTTTTTTTTAATATAAAAACGAGTAAAAAGGTTAAAGTCGGGCATGCCGACTATACAATACCCTACACCAGTCTGGTTAAAAGCCAACTAATGTTTGGATCCGAAATTCGAATGGGTTAAAATGGGACTTGTGTAAAAATTTTCTATAATGTGAGTCAGCGAACCAAATTTCATTAAAATATCTTAATATTTGCGACTTGCAGTTTGTAACCAAGCCCATTATGGGGGGACCCTTATATGGGCACTAGGTCTAAACATGGACCGGTGTTAACCAAAATCAATAGGCTTCGTCCTTAGGCTGCCATAGGCCGGTGTACCAAATTTCATCAAAATATCTTAATATTTGCGACCTGCAGCGTATAAACAATATAATTTTGGTAGGACCCTTATATGGGCACTAGGTCTAAACATGGAGCGATGTTTACCAAAATCAATAGGCTTCGTCCTTGGGCCGACATAAGTCGGTGTACCAAGTTTCATCAAAATATCTTAATATTTGCGACCTGTAGAGTGCGCACAAGAATGCATGGACAGACAGACAGACGGACCGACGGACAGACGGACATCGTTAAATCGAAATTAAAAAAAATTCTGAGCCGATCGGTATACTATAAGGTGGGTCTAGGACCAATATTTTTTGGTGTTACAAACATCAGCACAAACTTATAATACCCTGACCACATAGTGGTGTAGGGTATAATTAAAAACCCATAAAATGAAATTTTTATAAAATTCCATATTCCATATTAGCTGTGTTTGTGCGGCAAGCTATCAATATTGCCTTATGCCATCCTCATACAAATCTGACATTAGCCAACGTTTAGTGTTAACTCTTAACGTTAATAATGTCAAATTTGTATGGGAATGACATAAGCCAACGTTGATAGCTTGTCACACAAACACAACTATTATCAATAAAATTAATTCAATATAAAAATTCATAAATAGCATATACACAATTCTCTCAGTGTGCAGTTACAGATGTCAAATTCCATATAAATTTTAATTTTTTAACTTTCATTTTGTCTTTAGGTTATTTTTTTGATCGAATAAAAATTTAAATGCAGTGAAATGGGTGCGGGTTCTATGGTATTCTAGAGGAACATGTTGTAGAATTGATGTGGTTTTGAACCGACTATCCACACTTTCTTGGAAGATGTAAGAAAAGGTGGATTTCTTACAGAATTAATATGTCAGATGACAGTTGTCTTAACCCTCTAATACTCTTTCTTCTGATTACTATATTATTTAAACTATATATTTAGCGTGAAAAATCTACTATGAAACAAATACTTATTAAAATTTTAATTTATCGCTTTATTTAGGCGATATAGCACAACAAAGGTTGAAGACTTATCTAGAAACCCAATAGTCAAATAATTTCGGTTTTTGCTATAAATAATACTATCAGTAAAATAAAATTACGTACCGAAAATTGTTGCTCAATTGTTGTTATTTCGGAAGTTATGACGATTTTCGCTTTTTGAAAATTACGAAATTTAGCGAATTTGGCACTAAACACCAATAAATTTTGACGAAATTAGTTCTGTTTACTACTACCTTTAAGTATATAATCTGTGTTTAATTTAAAAAAATCTGTTGGCTTGCTTTTGAGTTAGAGTTACAATTAGAGACTTTTAGCTAGCTTTGTTATTATCGGTAATGTACGCTAGGTCGTAAATGTATTTTTGGCGATTTTTCAAATAATTTTTCTGTTTTAAAAAGTTAATTTTTTTAAATTTACTAAATTTTCACTTTACAGACTTCTCGCTTGAAACCCGTTCCTTGTACGAAAAAGTTTGAAGGCAAAGAAGTAGGTAGTTAAGTTTTCTATGGATATAATACAACTTGTTTAATAAAATATTGTTATTTAGCCAAAAACTATTTAAAATCTCAAGACCGCCTTTTGGCGGCCTTATGTTTATGGTGATGTCGCGAAAAATAACGAGTTATGCTTACCCACCAGCATACGAAAAATCTAAAAATATGTCATTACCTATATGCTTACCAGTACTGACAAAAAGAGTGAGTCTAAAAATAGATTTTCAAAAAAATAAGCTTTATAAAAAAAATATTTTTTATTGTAAAATTTTTTTAATAACATTTTCTAGTGCGGGAATCGAACCTGGGACTCCAGGTTGCCAGTAAATAGCTCTAACATCTGAGCTATATCGACATGTAATGTTTGAAAGATAAAAACGTAATTGACCTGCTGCACACAAGCTAGCTTACTCGCCAGCATACAAAAAATCAAAAAATATGTGGTTAAATATATCCTTACCATTGTTGAAAAAATAAATCTAAAAAATTACTTTCTATTTGAAATAATGATAAAAATAAGTTATAATTAGTAAATCATTATTATATATTTTAAAATAATGTAAAAGGTAAGTGGGTGTCATTACTGGCAGTCCAAAAAATAATGATATGTCATTACCGTTTCTACACTGAGTAGGCAATAAAAATATGAACGTGTGTTGTGTGTGTAGTAGAGTTGTCCAAAAAAACATGAAAGTTGGAATTCGCGATCTCCATAATGTTGCCCATATTCCCTAATGTCTAAAAACTCTCTGTGCCAAGTTTCAGCTAAATCCACTTTTATTTAGAGGTAGCAGAAAAAGTTTTCTTTTAAGTATTAGTACCCAGCAAAATTTTTTCGAACTGGTTAACTCTGAATCTGCTCTAGAACAGATCTGTTTACCACCTGTTCCGTGGAACAGGTTCTAGAACTGATTCCTGATAGTCAAAATGTGAGGTTTCACTGTCGGAGAACCAGTTCTATAACTGGTTCTAGAACCGGTTCCAAAGCAACCTGTTCTAGTTTGTTAGTTAGAATGTTTCCTCTCTTAATCCTATTGTTTTTTCTCCTTTTTCACAAGTAATTATCACATTATTATGCGCTTTTTTCACATTCAATAGTTGGATACCGTACAACTACAAGTTGTTCTACAACCGGTTCTTTGCATCTGACAATTTTGCTGGGTAATTTATCTCTAGAGTAATTTATACAAAAAGTAGGGTTGACTTTAAATTGAATTATTTCTTAACCTGTACGCTATTTTTAACATTTTTTTTTTAATCTAGTCTTAATTAATGTGAAGAAAAGGAATTTGAAATCAAAACTTAAAAAAATTAAGTAACTTTTAAGTAATTCGCGTTTTATTTTTAATTATACCAAAAAATACATATTTTAGTTTAAATTTCCAAATTTTCTGAAAAGATCCCAGCAAAACTTTCTATTACCTGGTAATAAGGTTTGTAAGAAGAAATTAAGGTATGTAACCTCTTACTTTGCTATACCAACAGCTTTTATTTTAACAAGGGCATGTCATTGGAGGTATGTACTTTCCAAAAAAGGGCTAGGTAACAACATAAGAACATGTTACTTTAATGTTACATGTTAGGAGTTACGTAACCACTTACATAACCGATACTGAGCAAAATACTACTTACATAACAGCTTAAAGTAAGGCCAAAAAAATGTGTTACAAACAGGTCTGAAATAACACATTAAAATTATGCGCTTACTTACTGTATAAAAATATATACTTCTTACAAAAAAAATTAAAATAAGATGTTATCGTGTTGGTTTTTTATAAATGCTAAAACGAAGCATATTCATATTTAATTAATATTTACTCAGATTAATATAAAGTTAAGGCCCTATGCTCCTTATAGGAACCGAGGGAACATATATATACATATATATATATATAATATAAAGTTAACAAAAAATATTTCAGTCAATACGTATAAAACATATAAATTATTTGTATCGAATATTTTAAATAGAAAATAACACTCATGTATCGCATTACAAATAACTCCTTATTTTGAGGTATTTGAATACACCATCGGTAATAAGTGGCTATTTCTATTAAGTGATCGCGTATCACATTAAAAGTAACTCCTTATTTTACGGTTTTAAAATATCCCATCTGTAATAAGTCGCTGCTATTATTTAGAACTCATGTTGTGTATTACAAGTAACTCTTTTCTTTGAGGTGTTTAAATATATCATTGGTAATAAGTTGCTATTACTACCCAGTAGTTATGCAGCACATTATACGTAAGACATTACATTTTAGTTATGAAATAATGCAATGGTAAGGGGTATGGTATTACCAGGTAATGTGTTCTGTAATACCAACATATTACCAAGGTTTTGCTGGGATGTAATTAAAAATTCAACTTGTTTTTGCCTTGACCAAATGCTACATGGATCACTCTAACCCAGCAAAAAATTTTCAAAATAGGGAATCGAGTTGGGAATCAGGTATTTTTGGTAGAACGCCTTCCCAATTGGATTACCAACTTGTTTCTTTTAACAAGGCGTGAGACTAAATGCAATCGATTCTTTGGAATCGCAATGGTAGCCAGTTACTATTTTTCTTACAGAACACCTTTGATTTTTAGTAAAAGAAGGTGTTCTAATAATAAAAAGAATAAGCGAGTTTCTAAAAATAGATATTCTCAAAATAGAATTTACGAATTAAATTTTAAAATAAATAAAAAAAACTTACACATGTGTTTCGTTGGGATTTGATCCCTGGCTTTCTGCGTGTCAGGCGGATACTCTTCCACTGAGCCACCGTCTTGCATGATAATTTATAGCTTAAATCAGATTTTATTTTTTTATAATTACTTTATACTTTTTAGCATAAGCTTGTTTTTTTGATAAAAGAGGTAGTTCTTTAGAATTTATATATAAGGCCTTACAATACACATTGCAATTTACAGAAAAGGGAAGCGAATATTAAAATCGCTTTATGCATATCAGGTTTAGTGTATATTTATTATATTATCTGTACTTCCACTCTTACTTATCAACATTAAATAAATAAAATATAATAAAATAAAATAAATTAAACAAATTAAACTAAATAAAATGAAATAAATTAAATAAATAAATAAAATAAATAAATTAAATAAATAAAATAAATAAATCAAATAAATCAAATAAAATAAATAAATTAAATAAATTTTATTGAATTAAATAAATTAAATAAATTAAATAAATCAAATAAATTCAATAAATTAAATAAATTAGATTAATTAAATAAATTAAGTGAAAAAATTAAATTAAATAAACTAAATAAATAAAATAAATTAAATGAATTATATAAATTAAATAAATTAAATAAATCAAATAAATCAAATAAATTAAATAAATTAAACAAATTAAATAAATTAAATAAATTAAATAAGTTAATAAATTAAATAAATTAAATAATTATTATTAAATAATTTATTAAATAAATTATTAAATAATTTACATTTAAAATAACTAAAAATTGTGTTATTTTTACCTCCTGAAAAATAACTAACAAATGCATTAAAAATAACTACCAATGTCGTAAAATTAACTGAGAAATTTTTACTACAAAAATTTCAAAACAACTGACGAAATCGATAAAAACTGCCGTTTTTTATAGTCAAATGTTTTTGTTTATAAAAGTTATATTTTAATAAAAAAAATATTTTTTTTCTTTCGATTACAAAAATATCACAAAAAAATATTACAAAAACTCGAAGTAAAAATTCCAAACCGTTCTCCAGTTTTTATGCTTTTATGCATTGGAGATACAGTACAAGTTTCTGATTATTATTTTCAAACTAGAAATATATCAATAATAACTAGTATAAACTAAACAAGAATTTTTAAATAAAAAAAAATCAAAGACATTTTTTATTTTTTAATTAACTACCAAAAATAAATGTTTGCTGTAAAATTACTGTTTTGGTAGTTGTTTATTATGATATTAAAAATAACTGCTTTAAACAACTGTTACAAAATTACAATACTTTTCGTTAGTTGTTATCTTAAATAACCGTCATAAAAGTTGTTTTGAATTTTTCTGTAGAAAAACAACTGTAATTTCCGTTAAACATAACAACTACTGATTACTATACAAACAACTGTCAAACTTTTTTGAGTGTAGCCAATGGATTGGTTCGGTGTACTAGTGGAATATTTCGTTTGTATCTATCAGAAAATTAGTTTTTAGAATGTAATTTCCCTACGGGAAATTTTAACAAACTGTCACCGAACTGGCCCCTTTATATGGAATAGACTGGTCACTTTTACATGGCGTTGTCATAGGACCCCTTGTGACATGACAAATCCCAGGACAGGTCCCTGAACTTTGTTTTTTATGGGAGTTCAGTAACCTGTCCTAGGATTTGTCTAGTGACATGTCACAAGGGGTCAATTTCCCCCTCCCATGACAACGCCATGTAAAAGTGACCAGTCTATTTCATATAAAGGGGCCAGTTCGGTGACAGTTTGTTAAAATTTCCAATAGGGTTATTTCCGAGAACGGAAATTCGCTGTCCTAAACAAAAATTCGGTAGTATTATCCGAAAAAATTTGTTGCAGCAACTGAACCATTATATTGGCATTATAATTGTTTTTTTTTTTTGGTTATATTTCAAAAAATTTGTACTGATTTCAAGTCAGAAAAAAATGGTATGTATCAAATGAAAAAATATAGGGTTTTGTTGGCCTTTTTAAACTACTTTGCCAAAAGATTTGTTTTGGACGATTTGCAAAATACAAAGCAATACATTAAAATTAATCGATTAACTGACAAAATTGCAAAAGACAATAGATTTTCCTTTTATTTTAATTCTGAATATAATAACTTAAAAGAAATTTTAGTAATTTTTTATATTTTGTTTTGAATAACTGCTAAGAAAAATTAAAAAATATATTTCTTTGTAATGTTACTATTTATTTAATCGAAAACAACTTTTCTGGTTTACTTTTTTAATTACCATTGAACATTTATTTACTCTTCATACAGTGATTGTGTATATCAAAAATACTATTTGTGATAAAGCGCAAATTTATTGGGAAGAAATGGGAAATAGTCCTTTAAATATTAAAAAGCCGTATTAGCACAAAATTTTTAAAATAATTTTTTCACTGTTATGTTTAAAACTAAATAACTTCTCTTTTCAAAATGTGGAACTACTTCTTAATTTGTTGTTTACTACCAAAATGTAAACGGTTACTTTCTAAGATCAAATAATTTAAAAAGTAAATTATTAATTTTTGAAAAATTTTGTTAGTAAATAATTATATTTGAATGACTTTCATGCCTTGTTTGTTTTGATTTTTAGAATTGATTACAATACCTCTTGCTTTTTTTACGATCTTGTTAGAATGTGTTTGGTAATGCAGTAAAGAAATTTGGCAATGAGATTTGTAAGCGGTTATATGGCAATGCCTTGTTAAGGTAATGGGTAATTTTTTCCTGGGAAGTTATATATTACCATATAAAGCTCCATATTATTTTTTTTAATAGGGAACATACCATATATGGTTTCATTTAAACAGTATATTGTCATATATGGTGCCATTTAAACAATATATGGTCATATATGGTAACTCAACTACAATATTAA
Source organism: Leucophora obtusa (assembly GCA_949987735.1). Taxonomy (NCBI): domain Eukaryota; kingdom Metazoa; phylum Arthropoda; class Insecta; order Diptera; family Anthomyiidae; genus Leucophora; species Leucophora obtusa. The sequence goes on from OX465295.1 coordinate 223,461,628, forward strand.
CTGTATTTCAGAAGCTAATGATTGTATTTCAGAAATTTTAAATGTATTTCAGAAATTATGGAATGTATTTCAGAAATTATTAATTGTATTTCAGAAATCTATTCAAAACTTGTTGATTGTTTATCATAGTTAATAGAGAAAAATTTCTAAATTACATTTCATAATTTCTGAAATACAATTGATAATTTCTGAAATACAGTTTGATAATTTCTGAAATACAGTTGTGATTTTCGGAAATACAATTAATAATTTCTGAAATACAATTGATAAAACTTAAATTCAATTGACTAGTTCTGAAATACAATTCATAAATCTGAAAAATAATTGATAAGTTCTGAAATACAATTGATAAAACTGAAATTCAATTGATTATTTCTGAAATACAATTGATAAATTTTAAAAAACAATTTATACAATTGGAAATGGTATAGAGCGTTAAAAAGATGTAAATAAAATTAATTTTTTAAAAAAATTAAATTTAATAAAAAAAAATATAATTTTATAAAAACATTTATAGAAAATAAAATTAAAATTTTATAAAAAGAAATTCATTTTATAAAAAAAAATGCATAGCCGTGAACGGTATCGAACTCGCGACCTTTTGAGTTTAAACCTTATTTTAACAAAATATTGTAATTTTTATAAAATCAGTGCTCTGCTAGTGTATTATTTTTTGAACTGTTGCCAATATCTGTCTGGGATCTTATTTAATCCCAAATAAATGGAGATCTTACGTAGTACCCAAATATAATGCGGGATCAAATTTTATTTGTCATTTTTCTGGATAGTTTTAGATGTCAATCCCCAAATATATTGCTGTTTCTAATTCGACCTGCCAATTTAATACCGAAATAAATTGCTGGATCTAATTCGATCTGCAATTTATGGGATAAATTAAGATCTTACCACACCAAATATATTACTGGATTTAATTCCATCTGCAATTTATCGGAAAAGTTAAGATCTTCCGCAATCCCGAAATATATTACTGGATCGTATTTGATCTGTCATTTTTTGGATAAATTTAGATCTTACTTAATCCCCAAATATATTGCTGGATCTAATTCGATCTGCCATTTTTCGGATCAAATTACATCTAAGTTTATCTACAAATATATTGCTGGATCTAATTCGATTCGCCATTTTTCGGATCAATTTAGATCTAAGTTTATCCCCAAATATATTGCTGGATCTAATTCGATCTGCCACTTTTTCGGATCAAATTAGATCTAAATTTATCCACAAATATATTGCTGGATCTAATTCGATCTGCCAAAATTGAGATCAAATTAGATTTAAGTTTATCGACAAATATATAGCTGGTTCAAATTAGATCTAAGTTTATCTGCAAATATATGGGTGGATCAGCCATTTTTCGGATCAACTTAGATCTAGGTTTATCCCCAAAGATATCATTGGACCTCCCAATTTTGAGATATAACTTGATCTTAGTTTATCCCCATATATACAATGGGATCTAATACGATATGATTGGATACACCCAATTTTGAGATCTAATTGGATCAGCTAGATATTACAGCAGATCTTAAACAATATCAAATTGGATATGATTAGATATTGCGCGAGATCAATTTTATTTACTCGGGAACATAAAAAAAGGTTGTACTCCTGTGCAAATAACAATATTTAAAAATTTATCAAATAGAATTGATTAATCAAATAAAAATAAACGTTTACATTCAGTCCAAAAATAGTTGCAACTAATACACTATTTGTTTTTATGTAGAAGCGTAATAACTTTCTTTTTTTATTTGTGGGTGGGTCGGATCACTCAACACAGACCTTTAAAAACAATTCTTTAATTCGATTTTTAAATCTGATTCAATTTTAAATGAATCGATTATTGATTGAATTATTGCCTACATCATTCAATCAATATATTATTCAAAAGCGGGGTATATATAAAATCATTGATTTAAAGTAATAATGAATTATTCACTGATTCATAAAATTAATAAATTTTAAATCAAAAAAGAATTGTATGTTTCATGCTCTGACTTAACAGAAAATACGAACGCTAATAAACAAGAAGAAAAAAAAAAGAAACCGGTTTTAGATTGTTTCGTTTTCTTTTGCCATTCGTTGTTTATAAGTTGGTGAGCGAGGTTATAATTTTTTTTTTTTGGTTTTATGTTTTTTTTTTCTTCGACATACATAATTAATATAAACGGAAAATTATAAAGAATGTAAGTAAAATATCTTCTATATAAATATAAAATCTAAATTCTAATTGTATTGTTTTTTTGCAGGCGTTATATATTGGTTAATTTGGAGGACGAATTCCTAATTAATATAAATGGAAAATTATTATGAATGTAAGAAATATCTAAAATTGTTTCGTTCAAAAATATTTATCTATTCTATGTTATTAATGTAATTGTAATTATATTTATAAGTATTTACTAAATTATTGTTTTTACGCATACTCAGTTCCATACTGTAATATAAGACTTAAGTCTTGTGTATGGAATGACAAATAAATAAAATAAAATAAATAAATATCTTGTATATAAATATAAAATCTAAATTCTAACAGTATTGTTTGTTTGCAGGCGTTATGTATTGGTTGACTTATGATATGGTATTTCGAAGAATTCGAAGATGTGGAACATGGTGCACACATCAAATAAACTTAATTGATTTTTGGAAAAATTTCAAATAAAATTTAAGTTGATTTTTGGTAAACATTTTTATTTATTTTTTCTTTATAAAATAATTTTACTAAAAAAATTAATTTTAGTAAAAAAATTGGCTGATTTTAGCAAATCGATTTCCAATAAAACTTTACTAAATTTTAGTAACCCTTACAAATTTTTTGCTAAAATTAGCTAAACGGTCTGCTGGCCTAATATTAGCTAATGTTCTGTAATACTACAGTTTTTTCTGTAACTTTTACAGACTTTTTTATTTGAGTGAACAATATCTCGCAGTAACAAAGTGGCGTTTTTATGTCACTCAACTTTCATATCAAAGAATAGCTCAGAGGTAGAGCGCTGGACTAGCAATCTTGGGGTCGCAAGTTCGATACCCGATGGCGGCAATAAAAACTTTTGTAAAATAAAAAAATATAAATATAATTTTGTTGCGAAGAATTTTTTTTACTTTTAATTGGTGAAAAAGAGCTTTTTTGCACTAGTTCAAAAAGTACTGAAAAAATTTTGAAGTTTGAGTACTCCTCTCCTATGACAACTCAATGTTAAAATCATTAGTGTTTATGTTAAAAAAATAAGTACATCTAGATCATCAATTATAGTGATTTTTTTGCTGAGGTTTTATTACAATTTTATAGATTATCGGAAATATTAAAAGTAAATTACATCGAATGGGGGAAATGTTTTTAGTTGATCTGTTATTTTAAGTAAATGAATGTTATTTTAGTTTGACTCAAGATCATAAATTAATATCACTTTCTGTTTAAATTATTTTCAAATCAAAGAAAGATGATACAATTTTTACAAGTAAATTACAAAGAATAAAAATTATTGAAAAAATTCGATAAGACCAGCAAGGCAGAATGCGCATTTTCGGCTTTCGCTACAAAGCCATCATCAGTGCCTTTCGCCTTTGAGTGGGTTAATATTTTGATATTCGTCTACTTATATGACTGTTGAAAGCAAATCGAGTTTGTTATCAACAACTCAACTTAGACTAACATCAACGAAATTTAACAATGCTATTTTTATCCTTTTGTTATTATTACTCTTTTTGCTTTGAACCTTAATTCTTAAGATATCTCAGCTGATTCTATTCAACTCTGTGTATGATAAACACAGATGTTTGAATTACAACGAACCGTTAAATTTAAATTTAAATGTATGTTATTAAATTATATTTTTGCACCGTGTCAATGTGTTTAAGATGAATGGGGGAAATGTTTTTAGTTGATCTGTTATTTTAAGTAAATGAATGTTATTTTAGTTTGACTCAAGATCATAAATTAATATCACTTTCTGTTTAAATTATTTTCAAATCAAAGAAAGATGATACAATTTTTACAAGTAAATTACAAAGAATAAAAATTATTGAAAAAATTCGATAAGACCAGCAAGGCAGAATGCGCATTTTCGGCTTTCGCTACAAAGCCATCATCAGTGCCTTTCGCCTTTGAGTGGGTTAATATTTTGATATTCGTCTACTTATATGACTGTTGAAAGCAAATCGAGTTTGTTATCAACAACTCAACTTAGACTAACATCAACGAAATTTAACAATGCTATTTTTATCCTTTTGTTATTATTACTCTTTTTGCTTTGAACCTTAATTCAAACATCTGTGTTTATCATACACAGAGTTGAATAGAATCAGCTGAGATATCTTAAGAATTAAGGTTCAAAGCAAAAAGAGTAATAATAACAAAAGGATAAAAATAGCATTGTTAAATTTCGTTGATGTTAGTCTAAGTTGAGTTGTTGATAACAAACTCGATTTGCTTTCAACAGTCATATAAGTAGACGAATATCAAAATATTAACCCACTCAAAGGCGAAAGGCACTGATGATGACTTTGTAGCGAAAGCCGAAAATGCGCATTCTGCCTTGCTGGTCTTATCGAATTTTTTCAATAATTTTTATTCTTTGTAATTTACTTGTAAAAATTGTATCATCTTTCTTTGATTTGAAAATAATTTAAACAGAAAGTGATATTAATTTATGATCTTGAGTCAAACTAAAATAACATTCATTTACTTAAAATAACAGATCAACTAAAAACATTTCCCCCATTCATCTTAAACACATTGACACGGTGCAAAAATATAATTTAATAACATACATTTAAATTTAACGGTTCGTTGTAATTCAAACATCTGTGTTTATCATACACAGAGTTGAATAGAATCAGCTGAGATATCTTAAGAATTAAGGTTCAAAGCAAAAAGAGTAATAATAACAAAAGGATAAAAATAGCATTGTTAAATTTCGTTGATGTTAGTCTAAGTTGAGTTGTTGATAACAAACTCGATTTGCTTTCAACAGTCATATAAGTAGACGAATATCAAAATATTAACCCACTCAAAGGCGAAAGGCACTGATGATGGCTTTGTAGCGAAAGCCGAAAATGCGCATTCTGCCTTGCTGGTCTTATCGAATTTTTTCAATAATTTTTATTCTTTGTAATTTACTTGTAAAAATTGTATCATCTTTCTTTGATTTGAAAATAATTTATTATTGATATTTGATATTTATGATATTAATTTATGATCTTGAGTCAAACTAAAATAACATTCATTTAAGTAAATTACATCATTATTATTTTGATTTCCCATGGAGTGCGCCATTCCAATATGATCTTAGGCTAATTTCAAACCGCAACAATAATTTCAAGCCCGATGGTTCCAACGCGAAATGAAAGTAGAATTCTAGAGGATTGTGCAAAGTTAGCTCGGTTTTTATTTTATGGCCTCTGAAATATCTGAGTGGCTCGAAAGGCCAAAAATGTTGCACATTTTTAGAGTTAAGAACTCTCTCGCGTTCACCAATAAGTTAAATTTCAACTGTTCTTTTCGGTTATTTTATTTTATTCGGAATTATTAAACAAACCACTGACATAATATAATCTTATACTGATAGAAAAAATCCTGAAAAAGTAGCAAAAAAAAGGTACTCAAAATTAGTTAAAAGCTTTTGAAATTAGTAAATCCTTTTTGCTAAATATTAGTAAGATAAGTAAAGCAAAAATGTAACTATTAAAATATTAAATACGAGTATTTGAGTTAAATTTCGTTTAATTGAATTGCAAATTTACCTTGCTAATATTGGCTAAAAAATGTTTCTGAATATTAGTACACAAAAAGCAGTAAAGAAATTGTTATATACCCGAATAAAAACAGTTACATATAGTCGTATAAAATGCGATTAAGTTATATCTGTACACTAAAAAAAAAAAGTTAGTATAAAAATTAGTAAAACGGTTTCCAATTTTATTATACTAGTATTATACTAATTTTTAGTATAAAGTTGTTTTTTAGTAAAATAATTTGGTATTCTCATTTTACAAATTGCAGAATTTTTTACTAATTTGAGTTGCTAAATCTACAAATTTAATTTTACTAAATTTTGAAACCCGATTAGCTAAAATTAGCAAAAAAAATTACTAATCTTTTTTATTTTGGAAGTTTAATTTTTTTATTTTTTTTGAAAATATACACAACCTGATAGAAATTTTTGTTGCAATATGATTACCAGAAAACCAAGTTGTTTTTAAGCGTTTTTTTCCATTTATAATAAAAATAGATTTGTTCTCTAAATTTTTTTGTTGTTTTTTAATGTTTATATTTCCACGTTTTTTTTTTGTGCTTTTTTCGAATATTTCTTTGCTATAAATACAAATTAGTTTGCAATTTTTTCAATATGTATTTTTATCATCCATATTCGTTCACTCGGTGAAAAAAAGAGTTATCATATTGATGAAACTGCTTTCTAAATCAATCATCGGCAATAAATATGACGAAGCGTTTCATAAAGCAGATGATCTTTTTTATACGAAAATTGATGCCAAAACGTCTTTCAAATTAGTTCGTAATAACCGATAATTCGTCTTTAACCAAGTTTAGCTTAAAAGAATTTTACTGTAAATGGTACAATTGTTTTCTTTTCTAAAGCTGCCTACACACGAAGGAACATTCGTCACAAAATGCCCTTCGTGTATGGCGACCTATAGAAAATCAAGCATGCTGTACAGCATGCTGGACGGCTGTATGAATTTGATCATGTAGTGTCTAATTTGACAGCTTGTCAAACATGTTGGACGAAAAACAAAATTTTTTGATTTTTCGGCAGGTTTGACAAACACGCTTTACAGTGTAATGGAAAATATCATCAAACATTATGGAATTTTACATTTTTAATAAGTTATTTTGTGACAAGAAAGGGATAACGTTAATAAAAAAACTAAAAAATGGAAAAACAGAAGAAAAAAAAATTAAATTCAAAGAAAAAAAATTAAAAAAATAATTTCGTCATTATCATCCGCTGTGTTAATTTTGTGTTTTTAAAGGAACATTTTACAGCATCCTTGACCGTGTATTTGATCGTATAAAGTCCGCTTATGTCAATAGCGGCCTATATACGAGCAAGCACGCTGTCCAGCTTGTTTGACAAACAAAAAATGGTTTTTGGAATACACGGACAAGCATGCTGTAAAACTTTACTTCAAAACCACAAAATCAGCACAGCGGATGATAATGACGAAATTATTTTTATTAATTTTTTTCTTGGAATTTCAGTTTTGAATTTCTGTTTTTGCATTTTTTAGTTTATTTTAGGCATGTGCGATTAATCGATTAATCAAACTTCCTGATTAATCAAAATTCTGATTAATCAATTAGTCGATTATTCAATAATTTTGATTAATCAAAAACATAATTAATCGATTAAGTTATTTCGATTATTCAAAATAATGATTAATTGATTAATCATGATTTTGATTAATCAAATTTATGAATAATTGAATAATATCTTGTTTTTCTCCATTGACGACGCTTTTTAACGCCAGTTCAAAATAGAGACTTTAAACTTAGGAACGGAGTTGGTCAAGTCTGACCAGTGAGCAAACAACCTTTGTTATTCTCTTTATTTGGAGCTATATAAAGTATCGCCACAAAACAAGGATAAAATTTCCGTATTTTTCTATTTTAAATATTAATTGAAATTATTCAAGTTTTGATTAATCAAAATTCAAATTAATCGATTAATCATAATTCTGATTAATCAAATTTTCAACTAATCAATTAATTAACTAATCAAAGTTCTGATTAATCATACTGTTTGATTAATCGATTAATCGCACATCCCTAGTTTATTTATTAACGTTATCCCTTTCTTGTCACAAAATAACTTATTAAAAATGTAAAATTCTCCAATGTTTGATGATTTTTTTCAATATACGGTAAAGCGTGTTTGTCAAACTTACCGAAAAATCAAAAAATTTTGTTTTTCGTCCAACATGCTTGACAAACCGTCAAATTAGACATTACATGGTCAAATTCATACAGCCGGCCAGCATGCTGTACAGCATACTTGGAAGTCTATATGGCCGCTAATGTATCGTGTTGAGATTCGTGTTATCAAAATTTTTTGATATTTTGTGTTTCCTAACTCAATTTTCCATCGTGTGTATCGATGTTACTGTTTTTGCTGTTTTAGTTCATTAAGAGCAGTCGTACTGGGAGGTGCTTTTGTAATTCCGCATTATGGCGACAATTACAAATAATGAAAACTGCATTAATTTTATAAATGAATATAAAAATTTATAGACAATTAAGAAAAAAATCCTTAAATATAAATTGTAACAAAATATTGACCAGTTTTCCTTTAAACATATATAATATAAACAACTGTAAATTGCACGCGTGCTAACCCGGTGTCTTCAAATGCAATAAATTATATGATATGAAATGTCAAAACCATTGCAGCGAAACGTCAAAATGATATCAATTGCAAAGGAGAACACTTGACCATTTCATGGATAAGAAATATCATAGATTTTTTTCGCAAAAAACAACAAATTTTATGAAACATTAATATTTACCGACAAATAATAAAAAAACTAAACACTTTTCCATTCTTTTTTACCAAATTTTTTGTTGTTTTTCTATTACAAAATTAAAATGAAAACTAAAAGTGACATTTGATCTCTGGCATCACTGCAAGAGCCGATTGCATGCCAGCGATATGATGTTTGTATTAATTTTATTGTGCATAGACTAATAGCGTCAGAAAATTACAATTTTATTAAAAATTTTAAATTATTAAGAAAAACATTAAATTCTGTCATAAAATTAATAAGAAAGGGATACAAATTTTCTATGACTAAAAAAAAATTACGAAATAAACGATTGAACGAAATGAACGATTGAACGAAAAGAACGAATAATGGTGAACGATGTCATATCGTTCAATGAACTGAACCGTTCAAATGAACTAGTTCGTTCATGAACGACACAACGACAAGGTTTTTCAACAAAAACATTCGGTAGCATTTCGGTAGTGTTTTGATAGTTAAAAAAATAAAGTGAATTAAAATAATAACTTGTAAAAATCAATAGCAATGGTACATATTGGACCAGTACATGGTGATCATCCTGGGGTACTTGCTCCACAACATTTGCCCACCGCACCCAGTGGTCCTAATACTCTTCAAACATCATCTTCGACCGGAACAACATCCTCATCTTCAAATAAATCGTCTTTATCCGTAAAACCCAATTATACTTTAAAGTTTACTTTGGCTGGTCATACCAAGGCAGTATCAGCTGTTTTCACCCAATGGGGAATGGTTGGCGAGTTCATGTGAGTACCAGAAGTGGGAAAACAAATAATTTCGAAATCTTATGAATTGACCTGTCCCGGCCGTTCATTTTAATCGTGATGGTTCGTTAATTGTCTCTTCTAGCTATGTTGGCTTATGTCGTATTTGGGATACAGCCAGTGGTCAGTGTTTGAAGACTTTAATAGATGATGGCAAGTATATATTGGCGGCTACACTGGACGTAAAAATGAAAAATATTGTATTTTTGCAAATTTTTCAGTAACTGGAGGAAATGTTAGTTAAAGGCAAGAATTTTTTTTATCTATAAATTTGTTTTAAATGTTTGTAATATTTTTTTGTGGGTTGTTTCCGGCAGTTAATATGGTTTACATCTGGAATCTACAATCGAAAGAGGTGGTCCAGAAATGACAGGGTCACACCGACACTATGTTGTATACTGCTTGTCATCCAACAGAGAATATTATTGCTTCGGCGGCTTTGGAAAATGACAAAACCATAAAATTATGGAAAACGATACATAATTTTACAATTACATATGGTTATCCCAATATTGGTACCATACGTGAATTGGTATTTAAAAAGGTTTTGCTCGTATCAATGGCAAAAAATCACCCATTATTTGTTTGGAAGATATTATTCATGAGATATTTACAGTGGGTACAAAGGTTCAAGCTGTTAGTGAATTTATGTGTGCATTTTTAGTAAGTTTATTGTCTTTATATTAATTTATATGTAGCAAAAATTAACTTCTATTTTATTATCTACAGTTTTGTAGCCCACGTGAAGCTTGGAAGAATAAAGTGTCGGTATCCTTTAAGCGTGGAGGCGAATACGGCGATCGTGGTAATGGTATCAATGATTTAATAGCACGCAGTTTATAAATATATTTTTGTAAAATTTGACACTGTTATTTATAAACTAGAAAGTATTTTAGAGGCTTTGACATGTCTTATCATATTTATGTGGTTTTTCATTTTAAATATCCGATTGAATGTAAACATGTATGGCTCTTCAATCACATTTTTTTGGAATCAATTTTCCTAAAGACAAGTTATCAACAGCAACTTAGCCTGACAACTTATCTAAAAAATATAAATGAAGAGAAAAATTTATAAGTTTTACTCCTATGTTAGTTAATTTGATAATTCCACATTTTAAGTCGTTTAAATCATGTTATTTTTCGTTGTTTTCGCATCAATTTATTAATTAAAGGAAACAACAATTGCCTACTTTTGTTAACTTTGAAATTCTTAATTTCTAATTATAATCTTTACAGCTGAGTGTCATACTGAAGTCCTTAACTTCACTATTAAACAAAAGAAAATGCCAAGAAATTTGTATACGAAACAACAAAAAATTATGGATTAATAAAAGTAAACTCAAAAACCTACACGGTGGTTTTCATACTGAAGGTTTTTGAGTTAAGCATTAGTTATTTAATTTGTTATTTCGTATACAATTTTTTACATTTTATCTTTCAATATCGTTAAGTTCAAGTTAACTTTAAATATGAAACCGAGCGTAATAGATAAATAATAAAATGTACCTACATTAATTTGGAATAAATGTGGGCATTTTTTTATACTTTTAAAAGTGAATACTTATAAAAATTTGCATTAAATGAATTTGTGACTTTCTTTTAAATACTTATATATATTAATACTCCAAAAATTAATTTAAATGAGAATATCAATTTGATATTGATCTCAAAAGCCTATTATTTAGTACATATATTTATAATAAATCTTTTTATATACATACATTCAATGTATCATTCATCTAAAAGTTATTTAAATTTTAAAACTTGACTTATAATTAAATCGTATTTAAAATTACATTTCATTTTATAACTAAAAAGAAATAAATTTTACTATTCGTAAGCATTTTTTATGGATTTTATTTTAGATTTTTTGGAAATAAAATACAGTATGCATACTAATATTTAGTATAAGTACTATTTTATTTCCATTTTAAATTTACAGAAATTTTACTAATATATAGTAAAATTACTAATTTTTTTTCTAAATGAATTTCACTAATATTTAGTAAGGAATTTGGCTAATTTTAGCAAATTGATTTCCATTATGAATATACTAAAATTATACTAAATTTTAGTAACTATTACAAATTTTTTCCACAACTTTGACTTTACTAATAATTACAGACACATTTTGCTAAAATTAGCTAATCGGTCTGCTGGCCTAATATTAGTTAATTTTTCTGTAATATTACAGTTTTTTCTGTAACTTTTACAGACTTTTTTATTTGAGTGTATAAATATAATGTTTCATCCGAAAAATGGCCCGATGTAATTGTATCAGTTGTTTATCAGTTTTTATCTAATTGTATTAGTTTAGATCTCAACTAATAAAATTATACATTATTCAGATGAAATTATATCCAATTTTTGACCTGATACAATTTTAGCGGTTTATATCTAATGGTATCTGTTTAGATCGTGGTTGGTACAATTTTATAAAAATAAAATATATTTGTATACGACATTTGCCTTATATAATTGTATCAAAGTTTTAAAGCAGATCTAATTGCATCAGGTCAAAATTCAGGTATAACTATATAAGTTTGTATAGTAATGTATCAATTTGGATCTAAACTAATACCATGCGACATAAACCCATAAAATTGTATCAGTTCAAAAATCAGATAAAATTTCATATGCTTAATATATAATCTAATCAGTTAAGATCTAAACTGATACAATTAGATAAAAAGTGATAACCAACTGACACAATTATATCGGGCCATTTTTCGGATGAAATGGTATATGGAGAAGTTATATATTACCATATAAAGCTCCATATATAGGGTACTCAAAAGTTAATTTATGTTTAAATTTAATTGAGTTGAATAAAAATAATGAACTCTCCTGCTACAATAAACAGAAATACTTGCTGAAAATAGTAGACTGCTTTCTGCAGTGTAGATTTTATTCGCATTAAGCAAATGAAAAAAAAAAATTTTTTTTTAATTCTTTGTGATGGTTTAGTCGACTAATTTCCAGTAAATTTTTTGCTGATTTTAGCAGGGTAAATTGTCATTTCCGTTTAACTAAAATAAAGCTAAAATTTTGTAAATTTAACAGATTTTTTCTTGCTGTTTGTATCTTTCTAATGTCTAGCAAACATATTTTGCTGTATTCAGCTGTTTTTTCAGCAAAAATTTTTAAAGGCTTTTATATTAGTGTAGTTATCAACAACTGAAAAAATTTCTCGAATGAACGAGTGAACTAGAAGAACACACCAAACTGATAATATCAAATAATTTGAATAAAAAGCAACTGATAGTGCGACTTTGTGACGAGAACGTGATTAAAATATATACATGTTTTAAGAGGCCATCAAATTGAAAACCGAGCTGGATTTGCAAAACACTTTGACGGTTTTGTTTTAGCAACAGTGTACTTTTATTTCGCGTTTGAAACATTGATTCTGACCGCGATGATCATTTTGCAGGATCTTCTAAAACCGCAGAATCTATTTTTGTTAAATATACTGCAAGAAGCTTATTGGGACAAATCTGAATTTATATATTTAATTTACAGTCACTTCCAGAATAAATTTCTTGTTTCTCGTAAAGTACGCTTTTTCATGGACAGTTAATAATTTTAATTTAAAAAAAAAATTATGAAAAGCCAACATTACAATGCCTAACTTAGGGTGGAAAAAATTGTAAAATGTCGAATTATGCCAAATTATCACCCTATAGTAACAGCTTGTGCCTGCAAGCAGGAAACTTGCAATTTTTAAGGAAAACTAAAGGTTAATTTATCAATTTTATGTTTATCTTATAATAAATATGACGAAGACAAAAAAAATAGCCACTTATCAATTAAAAGTTGGAAAAAAAATTTCTGTTTCCTATTTGCAGTCACATTTTATAAATTTTTTCTCAGTTAAAGAGAGGATTGCATTCTATTTATTTTCTAACCTCTTTTATTATTAAAAGAGGTTAGAAAAAGAATTAAATCTCCTCATTTCTATTCTTTATTCTATTATAATATAACATCATATTTTAACATTATATGGTAATAGAATAAAAAACCAAAAACGAGGAGATTAGTAATCTCGTTCATGTGAACGAGAGAGATATCTTACATAAATAATTGTGTAATATAGGCCATTGACATGATCGAGATAACTAAATCTCCTAATTTTTGTTCTTTATTCTATTACAACATAAGGTAACTTTTTTGAAATTATGTGGTAATTAGGGTTTGGGGTTCGGGAATTCCCGGGAAATCCCGGGAAAAGTTTGCCGGGAATTCCCGGGAAAATAATATATATTTCCCGGGAAAACGGGAAATTTTAAAAATATTAAATTTTTTAAATTGTTTTTGTTTCGAATAGGATTTTTTAATTTTAGTCATAAAAAAAATTTTAAATACCAAAACAAAAATGTCATTGTTAAAATCTTTTAAAAAGGAATACATTCATTTGACAGACAAATAAAATCTTTGCCAAGTAATTAGGAGCATTTCAACTAATAAAGATTTTTCGCATAACTTCTTCAAAATTTAAGTAGTAAAACCTAAAAACTTGGTAAAATGTTTAAAAGAAATATGAAAAAAAGCTTTGTTTCTTACAAATAATCGCCCTTACTATCTAAATTTTTCAAATGTATAATTTAGGTAAAGTCGACTTTAGTTAAAATATTGGGTGGCAGTATACCTTGACTTCGTTTATTTTTGGAGCATTCTGATTGGTTAATTTATTTTCAACCAAACAAAATATTTGAAAAAATAAATATTTTTGTAAGGTTTTCATACACAAAATGAACAAAACCGTTTGATTAAAAATAAAGTCGACTTTAAATTTAAAATACTCTTTTATATTAAGGGCCAATAATTTTATAAGTAACGTTTTCATTAATAAATGTGAAAAGAAAAGACTGGTTAACGGTGGTATCTAAATTTGGTTATCCAACATCTAAATTTGGTGCACAAAAAAAAAAAAAATTGTGGTCATGCAACTTCTCTTGAAGAAAAGAACAACAAGAATAACGTTTCAGCTAAAATTAACAAAGTACCCGAAGAAAAAAGTGTAAGCTGAATAGGCATTAAAGGTTTTATGGTAGGGCAAACATTTCCTGAAATGGTATCCAAATTAGACGCAGTCAATCCGCACCATAACTAGTTTATTCGAGAAAGTTTTTATAATAAAAACCTGGCATTGCAAAAAAATGAAACCGATGTAAAGAACATTATATTAAATTACTACAATAATGTAAAAGATATCATGATGAAAGAAATATCGAGCAATATTTCTAACAATAGGAGATTTACTATAATCTTAGATGAATGGACAAGAATATCACAACAATGTATAAATGGAAATAATTCATTTTATAACCTGGGGTTGGTTTATATATCAGGAAGATGTAATGCTGATGAAATAAGAAGAATTGTAGAAATGAGACTAGAAGAGTTTTATTTGTCTTTGGAAAATAACATTGTGGCCACCATATCTAATGGGCCAAGTGTGATGAAACGGTTTGTTGCCGACAGTCCAGTAGTAGGTGCTTTCTGCTGGAATCATGCAATTCATTTGGCAGTGCTGCGAGTAATTTATGTGAAATCAAATGTTCAACATTCTGATATTTTTTACTTTGAATTCTCACTACACAGACTGCATTTGTACTGAAATAGTTTTTTTTTTTAACAAAAATTACTTATATAGGTGGTTTTCATTAACAATTTTGTTCAAAAATATTTCCCGGGATTCCCGGGAATCCCGGGAATTAAATTTTTTCATTCCCGTTTCCTGGGAAATAAAAAAGTCCGGGAAATCCCAAACCCTAGTGGTAATAGATTAAAGAACCTAAAACTAGGAGGTTTGTAATCTCGTTCATGTGAATGGCGCAATAGATGCAAAAATACATAACATTTATAAAATTGTTAATTTTAATAAATTTTTTATTTTTTTTTTCAATTCATTTTTTATTAAAAAATAATTAATATACATTTTAAATTAATTTGGATCCTACGAAGCCATTTGGCTTATCTGTAGGATATATAAATTTTTTTAAAAGACAAAAATATATTTTTAATAATCAGAGATTTATGAATTCACTAAATTTGTTTAATTTCATTGCGAAGCTATAAAATGTTCCTTTATTGCTTTTTTTCTCCTATTCAGGTTTGTAATATTTAAGAGATTAATAGGCAGTTTGTTGAGTATGTTGGGCAATACTACGGCTAAGGTGTTTTTGCCGTAATTGTTGCGATGACGTTCCACCTGAAATCTTCCTTCAGCTCGTAGTCTCGTGTTATGTGGATGATCAATTACTTTTAGGAAGCGAGGATCGTTAAAAAATTCATTTATAAGTGTTGTGCAGTAAATGCTGTTCACGTTCAGTATTTGTAGTTCACTGGCTATGTTGTTGTTGGATGTTGTTCGTATATTGTTGGTTTTTAGTGTTCGATTGTTGCTATAATTTGGTGTATTGTATGTGTTGTTGTTTGACGAATTAGTGTTGTTAGACGAGTTGTTGTTGTTTGACGAATTAATGTTGTTTGCTGTGTTGTTGTTGTTTGGTGCGCTGTTGTTACTATTATTCACCGTGCTGTTATCGTTGTTTGTCGTGATGTTGTTTGATGAGACGTTGGTGTTGCTGGACTAATGTTGTTGTATGTGCTAGGATTGTTCAAATTGTTATTTAATGTTCCGTCAATGTTGTTTAGCGAGTTGTGTAGCATGTTGTTGGTGATATTATTGTTTATACCGTTATTATTTGATGTATTATTATTGTTGTTGTTGCTCATGTTGTTATTAAGCGTATTGTTGAGAATGTTGCTGTATATTTAATTTCATATTTGATTTTGTGTTTGTTGAATGGATCTGCAGTGCGTTGCACTTCCCCATGCTGTTATGCCATGTCTGATATAAGACTCGGATAGTGAAAAGTAGGCTTGTTTAAGTACATTGAAGGTAGAGCAGTTACTTAGGTGATAAAGACTGTATGCTGTTTTACGTAGTTTTTTCCTTAGATGTTGTATATGTGGTAACCATTTAAAGTTATCGTCGATATAGACTCCAAGGTATTTGTAAGTTTCTACCACCCCAATGAGAGTAGTACACGTATCAGTAATGGAAGAGTTGATATGGTTAGCTGTGTTGTGCAGGCATTGAGAATCATGAAATTTTAGGCTGATATTGGTGGAATTACGGCTAGGCGGCCTAATATGCATAACTTTGGTTTTCATTGCGTTTATTACAAGACCGTTATCATGACACCATTTTGTTATCTCGTTTTGCATGATTCCTGTAGCAGTATTCACGTTCTCATGTGCCACAATGATTGCCGTGTCATCTGCGTATGCAAACGTTGTGCTATTTCTCAGCATGTTTATCATTTCATTTGCGTAAATCAGGTGAAGAATGGGCCCTAATTTCGACCCCTGAGGTACTCCATAGGTAGATGTGATTTCGTCACTTAAAGTGTTTTTGATTTTAACTCGGTATGATCTGAGTTCAAGATAATTTGTAAACCATCTTAAGCAGTCACCTCTGATCCCATTTCTATATAATATTTTCAATAGATTGTTATGCGATAGAGTGTCAAAGGCTTTGCTAAAATCAATGAACAATGCTAAGCAGTGAATATTTTTACTTAAGCACCTATTAATGCAATTAGAGAGGTTACCCAATAGCTTATTTATATTTTTACCCTTCTGGAAGCCATATTGATTTGGATTTATAATATTATATTTTTGCAAGAAGTTTGTAAGTCTTCTTACAATAATTTCATCTAGTACTTTCTCAATTACAGGTAGTATAGCTATAGGTCTGTAGTTGTTATAATCGTTTTTTGTACCATTTTTATATATTGGCCGTATAAGAGATGTTTTTAGTAAAGTTGGTATGACAGAGTTATTTATGCTGGAGTTAATGAATGCTGTTATTACGGGCGTTATAAAGCTAGCATTAGCTTTAAGATCTTTTGGCCTTATTCCGTCTACACCGGCACCTTTTTTAGCATTTAAGCTATTTAAAATTTTATATACTTCTCTTTCGTTGGTTGGTGAAATTTACATTGCATTTTCTATTACGGTATTAGCATATTCTAAATTTTTATATCACAGTTATGGAGTATGTTTTGAACATTGTTTTTAAAATTTGTTGCAAAGTTCTGTGAAATATCTAAGATATTTTCATTTTTAAAGTTTTTTTTTATGGTGTCATCAATATCGTTAGTTTTTTTGCCAGTTACTTCATTTATTAATTGCCACGTAATTCTCAAATTGTTTTTATTTTCTTGAAATTTATTCTTATAAAAGTTGTTTTTATAAAAATTTAGTTTTTTATTCAATTTATTTCGAAATTTTTTATATTTAAATTCATATTGTTTGTTATTTTTGTTATTATACCATTTCTTGTAAAGTTTATCTCTAATATCACAATATTTAATTAGATCTTCACTTATCCACGGCCCTATGCTCCTTGCAGGAGTAAAAGGAACAAATATATATCACTTATCCACGGATTTGTAGTTCTTGCTTTATTTGTTATTTTATGTTTACTTGAGTTTTCATATATGTTAGAAAAAATATCATAAATTTTATTAAAAAAATCATTTGTGTTTAGATTTTGATTGATTAAATCATTCCAGTTAATTTCCTTAACTTTTTTATTCACTTTAAAGCCGTTTAGTTGTGCGCCCCGTAAAATTATGTTTTCTCTACCCAGGTTTTCTTCTTTATCATTGTTTTCACAATAAATGAATTTCATGTAAAAATCGAGATGCATTGAACCCGACCCCCTCAGATATCGATGAAATTTTTTTCATAGCTAAATTTGATCAATACAAACAAACTCTCATTTTTAGAAATGACTGTTTTGCGATTTTTTGGGCGTGGCACAGTGGGAAAGTTTTCGAAAAAACGCGAAATGGTCGAAAAGAGCTCCATTTAAACTACAATAACTCAGAATCGGCTGAACCGATTTCCATGATCTTGGTATCATTAAAAAGATATTTATACAGGGTTTATGACACGTTTAAAAAAAGAAATACACTGCAAAAAATTTTATAACAAAAAAAAAATTTTAACTAACGAAAAAACCAAAAAGATCAAGGGTTTTTTTACAGTGTATTAATTTTTTAGAAAGGATTATCCTTCACCTATACCATATCAAAAAATAAAAATTGGTTCTTTTTTAGTTTTTTTTATATAATTTTTTAACGTGTCATAAACCCTGTTAAAATGTCTTTTTAATGATACCAAGATCATGGAAATCGGTTCAGCCGATTCTGAGTTATTGTAGTTTAAATGAAGCTCTTTTCGACCATTTTCGCGTTTTTTCGAAAACTTTCCCACTGTGCCATGCCCAAAAAATCGCAAAACAGTCATTTCTAAAAATGAGAGTTTGTTTGTATTGATCAAATTTAGCTATGAACAAAATTTCATCGATATCTGAAGTGGTTGGGTTCAAAATTTCAGTTTTATCTCGATTTTTAAATGAAATTCATCAATAGCAGCATATGTTCGTGTGTTTGTTTTGTTGTTTCTGACATGTAGATGGTCAATGCAAGTATTTGTGTTTTTATTTAAATCCTCTTGTGTACTCTCATTTACAATACATTGTAATCCGTTCGACAATATCATTTCTAAATATTTAGCTGTTTGGGTATTTTGTGTAAGTATGTCTATATTGATATCTCCAATAATAATAACATCTTGTTTGCTTTTTATGTCGTTTAGTGTTTTATCCAATTCTATTATGAATTTATTTATATTTAGTCGAGGGGGGCGGTATATTGGAAGAAGAGTTTTTATTTTATTGTTGATGTTTATGTTTATTTCTATTGTTTCAAAAGACGTTGTGTTTAATAGGCGCGTTGAGTACGTTAAATTCTCTTTTATAAAAACAGCGATTCCACCCCCTTTGCCATCACGATTGAGAAAAACAGAATTGAAACCTTTGATATTGTACAGATGGCTTTCGTCATCTGATATATTGGTTTCAAGCAAGACGATAATTTTTACATTATTTATTATGTTGTTTATGTTTATTAAAAAAGAAGTGAAATTTAGGCGAAGTGATCTAATATTCATATATGTATATGATTGTTGCGGGATAACTTAAAAATTTTGTATTTATTTCTTTGAAATTATTAATCGTTTGACTTACGTTTTGATTCATTTTTTAAAGAGTAAGAAAAATTTAAAAGATTTTGAAAAAGAAAAATATGTTTATTTATGTGTACAATTAAATTGCTAATGTTATTAGTTCAATATCGGCTGAGTTGTGGATAAGAATAGGGTTTGAAGTTGCATTTTTTTTCGCAAAAATGGTACCATTGCGCACCCAAATAAATTTCCAATTAGTTTCTTTGGCTTTAGTTTTAGCTAGCCAGAGAAGTCGGCGGTTGTGTGCAGTAAGTTGGTCATTTATGTAAATGTAATCTTTGTTTATGTTGTTGTTGTTATTATTACCATTACCTTCATCATTGTTTACATTTATTAAATTTGCATCAACCCTATGGCGATTGATTTTGCTTAGTAGTTCTCTCTTCTTATTGAGAGAACAGAATTCTACAATTACCTTATCAGTTTTCTTTACCCTGTATGCGTTGCTAATATCATCATCCTTAATCTCAACATTTACAGAAGTGGCAATTTTTTTAATAACATCATTTGGAAAAATCTCTTGGTTATTTAGGTTTTTTTATCTCAATGTTTTTTACTATTATTTGTTGTTCGATAGTGTTTATACGACTATCCATTTCTTTCATTTGCTTTTCTTTTTCCTTGTTTTTTTTGCAAAGTTAAAAAAACCTCGTTAATTTTCAGACAACAGTACTGGCAAAGCACGTTTTAAGTAGTACAGGCATTTCGTAAAAAACAGTGCTCTCCCAGTACAATTTTTGTTGCAACGTCGGCAATTTCTACCTGGGTATTCAAGATTTTTACAAAAAAAACCCATAAAAACAGTTTCTATGGCCACCAAAAAGCTTAAAAAATTTTTAGAAAGCAGTTTTCGAAATTGATTTAGAGCAGGGATCGGCAAAAATATACAACCTTATTTTGTGCTTGTATGAGTGAGTTGCAGCCTCTCACTCTCAATGCACTGACAAAGAACGTTTGTATAATAATTCGAAAATTTTAAATGTTTATAATGGGAATATAAAATAAAAATTTAAAAGCAAACAACAACTACGAAAACAAATATCAAAAAACAACAACAAAAAAAAATAAAAACAAAAAAACTTAAAAATAAATTACCAAAAAAATGTATCAATAAACATTATGCAGAGTGTAAAAAATCTGGCAAACAAGCGATGTGACAACCTACTGCATTGAAATCTTGTATGCGACTGATTTTTTTTTTTGTTCTATGTGTGAGCTTATGTAGGTGTGAGAGAGCGCCCATGGGCATAGGTGATGCCGACCTCTGATTTAGAGTCTATTTTATTATAGAAAACTTAAGAAACTTGGCCATTTGGTATTTGATTTCAACAAAAAATAAATATTTTTTATTACATTTTTTAAAAAATGTTGTTGCTTTCGACGTATTTTGATACGTTTCAAAATTTGTCAAATTATTTCGGGGGGCTCGAGCCCCCAAGCACACCCCCTAGCTACGTGCCTGCATACCCTCATTCAATAAAAAAAAATATATTAAATCGGTACTTATTTAATCAATTTCCAGTAAGTTATTATTTTAATAGAATATATAAGAACTTCTATAACTTATTATCAGTAAGTTATTATTTTGTATTTTAATGTAATGCAAAATGTAATAACCTATCAATATTTCGTAATTTATACGGTAATGACCTGCCACTAACGTGTTTTTGCTGGGTATGAACATTTTTTATGGAACATACTGTATGAAGCAAAAATATGGATTAAATATGCAACAAATTTTAGTTTTATAGTGATTTTTTGAAGTAATGGTTTTTTGTTTGTCAGAGTTTAGCTAAGTTGTAATTAACGCGATTAAGAGTAAAAAATAAAATCCACTTGTATATTGGGCATTGAATTTTGACGAAATGTTTTTCTTATACAATTTTTTATTATCCTATAATTAAAGTGCATTTACGATTGCATTCGAATGAATACAAATAAGACAAATACGTATGTTTGTGTCTATTTTTGTGGTACACTTGATACAATTACCGCATAAATGAAATAAATTGTTTGGTTGACATCGTCGTCAAATAGTAGTGGCAACAACAATACATATTTGCAGAGCTTTGAATGAATTCACTACCAATCGAATTCAATTTTCTCTAGAATTCAATGAATTCCTTTTCTTAAGTAATTCACTGAATTCGTTCAACTGGACGCGTTCATCAAACAATAAATTCAAAGAATTAATTCCGTTGCAATAGCTCTCTTTATTAAATCAAATGAATTAATTCACTGGTGAACGCATTCAATTTTACAAATCGAACGGAAAAAAGAGAACTAATTCCTTACTGAATAAATTCACCACAGAATTCGTTCAATTTCATTTTCGTGAA